>CM065119.1:42353550-43710217 GCA_033026305.1 Cirrhinus molitorella
TGTTTTGGCTGTTAGTTGTAAGGAGAGCTAATTCATGGCTACAAGACTCTGAGCAAGACGTTGAAACATCAACGTGTGCACGCCCCTTTTGCTCAGATGCCCAAAGTGCCCTTCTGGTGTAATTGCCCCCCGGACCGCGATTTCTACCGATAACCTTAACGTCACTTCGCCCCTGCCCTTGCCCTTAATATTATTATGGCCAGTTACTATGTCTGACATTAACAAACATATCTAAACACACATGCACGCTATTCAGTTTTATAATCAGGATGGTAATGTAACACAAACACACACCAGTTATGCTGAAAAGTCAGTAGTGGAATAAAGCTTTCAAAATCCTTTTTTTTATTTTCTTTTTTGTCATAATCCTTGTTGCATAATGTTAAATTACCCCGGTGGATATCATAATGTTACATCTCACCCCAGGGTGTATTACAACTAACCCAGGCTATGGGGTGACTTGTAATATTTCAGTCCTTGTGTTTGAAACTAAACCACGCATTTTCTGTTTGTGCTGCAATGCCATTTAATAGCAAATACTTGTAAGTGCCTTGAATCATATTTTGAACGGATGCTGGCTTAAAAGAACTCCAAGATACAAGCAGAAATGTAAAAAAAAAATGTTACAACTATCCCCGGTATCCGCTACGAATTGATCGTTTTCAGCTGAAATTTTAAGTGTCTGATTTAATGTTCATGTTGTAACTATCAAGCGAGTTTTACCGTATTGCACTGACACAAAAATTGCACAAGGCAACCAACAGGTGTCGCAAACGCCTCGCTATGAGGGATGCACTAGCGCAAGAGACTTGCCAATGACCGGAGAGAAGGGGATTCCGCATTTAATAATTAAAAAAATGCACTACTACGTGAAAAACAGATTCATATGTAAATTTTCCTTGAAAAATAATAATAATAATAATAATATCGACATGCATTTCTTACAAATTGCCATATCCCGTTTCACAAACTGGCAATTAAAAAAACCTTTATGTGGAATAAAAAACCTGGCACGCGAAATGTGTTAATTAAACCCAGAGGATGCTGAACTGTCTCGTTGAACGAATCCATCTCCAGACATCACCGAAATCAATTCAGTCTCAGTTCCGCTCAGCGTACACCGTGTACATGAACTGGCATTAACGGGTTTACCAGTCTCATAGACGCACAGGCAGAGGGGGGCATCCGAGTGTGCGGGCTAGAGCTGTACAGTAAACAATTCTGGTACGCTTGCAATGATACACAGCAGAACTGCATGCTAGCGCAGACGTCGCATGCCGCATGTGCACGCCTGTCACTGGAGCCTGGGTGCACACAACCATACAAGCTGGACCAGGAGGAAAACAAGCTCCAGCGCTTATTTGGGCTCTCCTCGAGGGCGCGTGAGTGCATGATGAGAGAGAAGGGAAATGCTGCTACCATGAACGAATGTAAAACATATCACCGATTTTAGGCAGACATTGGTGGATAAAAAACAAGCAACTCGCCCAGCAATGGAGAACCAGGCGGCGATGGAGCAGCAGAGCTACGAGGACGTGCGGAAAAGCGGTTATCTCCGCAAGCAGAAATCTATGCACCGGCGCTTTTTCGTTCTCCGGGCTGCCTCGGAGCAGGGCCCGGCCAGACTCGAATATTACGAAAACGAAAAGAAATTCAGAAGCAAGTCACCAGTCCCAAAGAAAGCCGTGAACCTGGATTCTTGCTTCAACATCAACAAACGGGCAGATTCAAAGAACAAGCACATGATAGTGCTGTATACCCGCGGGGAGAGCTTTGCCATAGCCGCGGACACTGAAGAGGTCCAAAACGAATGGTACCAGGCCATGCTGGATCTACAATGTAAATGTGAGCCAGAAAATTATGATTGTACCCTTGAGTCGAATCTGTCATTCATATATAGGCTGCAGCATGGACCTTGGTGGTTGTAGTTGCTTAACCTGCCCATCAACTTGCGTGTTGATGAAGGGAGCCCCCTTGGCTTCAGTGGATCTATATTTGCAAAGCGGTTTGGATTCAAATGCACGTTCTACCCCACCCGTCTGTTTAATGTAGCCACCACACCTGGAAATGTGGACGCACGCGGTATTAAAATAGCCGAATTGATTACGGTGCATGCTTTGTACAGCCATCCAGTGCATTCATAAATTGACGAATTCGTGATTTGATTTTAATGAGATTGTTTATAGAAAATCGAGATGCAGAATGTTCAATATTTAAATGCCCCCAGCACTAGACAGAACTACTATAGTGCGTAGCGCAAGAGTGGCGCATTGTGCACCGAACGCTACTGCAGCGCTCACGACTGTTTTTGTTTTTCTACACATTTGTGCATGTTGTGCGTGCGTGTAACCTACATTTCTGTCATAGCGATTCTGCCGGGGAGGGGAGCCGCGGCAGCCGTGCGTGTTTATTGGAATACGGGTCTCCTCTTGCCCCATCCCTCGTGTTTTGGTAGAATATGATCCCCCCACCCCGCCGTTGAATGAACCGATCACCGGGTTGAACAGCAGGCCATCAGCGTGATGATATGGAGACATTATAGTTGCCGAGCAAGCGATTCTGTATGCCTTCCTCGGTTTGATAAGCGTCCGTAAAGGCTATAATGGATTCACTTGGCTGTGGTGTTTGTAACGAGCTTCTGACGGAGAGCATCTTTAATGTTCTCCGTTTTTTTTTACAAGCACGCTACAAAATGTGCAAGTGCAACATTTCGAATAAACTCGAATGGTATGCAAACAAATCAGCTACAACCAGTTAGTATATTATACACTAATCAGTCAAAATTAGTCCTGACCTGATCTGACTGGTTTGGTTGCAGGGCTACTTGTTTTTAACTTAATACTGCCACAAATATAACACATTTGCCCTATTGACCTGCACAAATCTAGGTGAGGATAAAATTAAATAATTTGTGGTAATGAAGTAATTTAAATGTGTGTGTGTATTTTGTATGTTTTCATGCAGTTCTATTAGGATGAGGACATTGGTTTAGAAAAATAAATTTTTTCTCTAATTATATATAACATGTTTGCTTTTTCCATTTCAAATTCAACCCAAAGTTTTAGGATGTGACCAGCAAGTGACTTACATTTTCTTTATATTAGTGTGGGCTTAATAACTTAAAGCTACCTTCAACTAATAGTGTGGTTTACAGAAAAATATGTGAAAAATTCTTATTTGAAGTTAGAAATTGGATTTTAAATTATGTCTGTAAGTACACTACCAGTCAAAAGTTGTCTCTTCTGCTCACCAAGCCTGCATTTATTTGATCGAAAGTGTATTATTTGTACTATTTCAAATAACTGTTTTCTATTTGAATGTATTTTAAAATGTAATTCATTCCTGTGATTTCAAAGCTGAATTTTTAGCATGATTATTCCAGTCACATGATCCTTAATAGCTTATATTAATATTCTGCTCAAAAAATTATTAATATGTTGAAAACAGCTGAGTAGTATTTTGTTCAGGTTTCTTTGATGAATAGAAAGTTCAGAAGAACAGCATTTATCTGAAATAGAAATTCTTTGTAATGTTTTAAATGTTTATGTGAAATCACATTTTTGATCAATTTAAAGCATCCTTGGTAAATAAAAGTATTGATTTCTATAATTTCTTTCCAGACTCCAAGCTTTTGAGTGGTACGTAACTGTTTTAAATATTGATAATAATAAAAAAATGTTTCCTGAACAGCAAATCAGCATATTAGAATGATTTCTGAAGGATTGTGACACTGAAGACAGTAATGTATCTTTGATCACAGGAATAAATTACATTTTAAAATATTTTCAAACAGAAAGCAGTTATTTTAAATGGTAAAAAATATTTCACAATATTACTGCTTTTGCTGTATTTTGGATCAAATAAATGCAGGCTTGGTGAACAAGACTTCTTTAAAAAACATTACAAATCTTACAGTCTAAAAACTTGACACAGTGCAAAACACACTTTACATTACAGTTCCTTTAAATATATGCATATTTATTTTTATTTTTTAAATTGTATTTCTATTTCTTTATGTCTATAGGTAAGACTCCAGATGAGTGTGGCAGTGGAGGAGACTGTGGACTGCCTTCCCCAGGCCCTGCCTTTAAGGAAGTCTGGCAAGTTAAAGTCTGGCCTAAAGGTTTGGGCCAGGCCCGGAATCTAGTTGGAATCTACCGACTTTGCTTGACGGACAAAACGGTCAACTTTGTCAAACTCAACTCTGATGTTGCAGCCGTGGTCCTCCAGCTGATGAATGTGCGACGCTGTGGCCACTCAGAGAACTTCTTTTTCATTGAAGTGGGTCGTTCTGCCATGACTGGTCCTGGAGAGTTCTGGATGCAAGTAGAGGATTCAGTGGTGGCGCAGAACATGCATGAGACCCTTCTCGAGGCTATGAAGGCTCTGAGTGAGGAGTTTCGTCAAAGAAGCAAATCCCAGACTGTTGGTGTGAGCTGTGGAGGAGGAACTGCCTCTAACCCTATTAGTGTACCTTCTAGACGACACCACCCGAATCTGCCACCCTCACAGGTCGGCTTCTCCAGACGTGCTAGAACGGAAACCCCTGGAGCCTCCAACAGCAACACGTCTCCGACTCCACGGCACGGATTCTCTCGGTCACGGACGGCCAGCATTGGGGCTCGTACGGATGATGGAGGCAGAGCAACGGCGCTCAGCACAAGCCCGAGTCTTAACGGTTCATCCTGCTCAACTACCCCAACCCTGAGGCCTAAACCTACACGAGCACCAACTCCAGCAAAGATCACCCTCAGCCTAGCACGATACACCCCTAACCCTGCACCTTCTCCAGCCCCCAGCCTCTCGTCCAGCTCTGGTCACGGGTCAGAATGTGGGTTGGGTGGAGCTGCTTTTGGAACGGTGCCCATCTGCACTTATGCTCGAATTCCTCAGAGAGTATCCATGTCGGGATCACCCAGTGATTATGGTTCATCAGATGAGTACGGCTCCAGCCCCGGAGAGCACTCCCTGCTAGCCGCAGGACTCCCTGCTGCCCTTGTTGAAGGTGGAGCCAGTTATATCCTGATGGGTCACCGAGAAGGGTCTCACAAACGTGTTCATGGACGCAGAGTGCTTCGTCGTTCATCTAGCCGCGAGTGTGAGGCTGAGCGCAGGCTGCTCAGCAAGCGTGCTTCCCTGCCCCCCATCTCTACCCAAGAGCGTTTGGTCCCACGCCGCAGGGAGGAAGAAGAAGAAGATGAAGAAGACTATGCCGTGATGTCACGCAGTGCAAGTAGAGAGTCTTTCACATCTCGCCGAGGCTCGGGGGGTTCAGCGACAACATCACTGGTGCAGGAAAACTCAGCAGATAAAGGTGTCAGTACTAAAGGAGGGCCTGAAGACTCCTCGATTGACAGTGGATACATGTCTATGCTACCAGGCGTTACGGCTCCTCCTGCTTCATTGTCACTATCAGTTTCTGGTTCAGAAGTAGTGCCAAAGGGTGGAGATGAATACATGGCCATGACCCCCAACAATAGTGTCTCACCCCCTCAGCACATCCGCCTACCCATCAATGAGGGCTACATGATGATGTCTCCTAACAGCAGCTGTTCACCAGACTTACATGCTCTAAGTGGATGCATTTGGGGCAGCAGGGGAAGCATGGAGAGTCGGGCAGGCAGCGACTACATGAACATGTCACCTATAAGTGCCAGGTCAGCTTGCAGTACTCCTCCATCTCACCCAGAGCAGCAACCACTGCAGCCAAAGATGGTTTATTCTTATTTTTCGCTGCCACGTTCATACAAACACACCACCCTCTCGACCCGTTTTGAGGATGATCTGGACAGGGTTTGTATGGGTAGAGGGGAAGCTGGAGGAAAAGTTGGGCATAGTGGTTACCACTGTGGAGGGGACACACCTGTGGGCTCAGGTGGTGGTGGACAACTCTCTCTGTCCTCATCCTCTTTTTCCTCTAGTTCAGCTAGCAGCGAAAGCCTTGAGGACAGGTCGCTGTCTCTGTCTGTTGGTGGAGTGGGAAGAGCAACTAGGTTGAGTGGAGGACACAGGGTAGGGGGGGCTCACCCCAAAGTTTCAGCCCAACACCATCACCAGCAGAGATGTGGGCCAGGTGTTCAGAAACAGGGTCATTTACAGTCAAGGAAGGACAAGTCGTCCAGTTATTTTGTGGATATGTCCAAAGCCAATACGCTGCCGAGAGTCAGAGAGACTTTGCTTCCAACTGCATCCCAGAGCCCTGGAGAGTATGTGAGCATTGTATATCAGGGTGAGCGAGGAGGACATAACAAGGGGAGGACTACAGCTGAGCCAGGGAACTCTATGGCACAAGGACATCAAAGAGCCTTTCACCGACCACAGCCATGTCAAAGTGGATCTGCCAACCTTCCTCGGAGCTTCTCAGCACCCCTCTCCACCTCCATCTCGTTATCATCTGAATATGTAAACATGGACTTAGGTAACTCACCTTCTTCTCTAACAACCCTCTCTTCATTTAAACCTGCCCCAAAGGTAAGAGAGGAGATCAGCAGAGCTCCTCAAGTAGAACAAGAAGTGGAAATGGGACTCAGGAAGAGCAGCATGACGGGCTTGACATCTACAGATGTGGCCACTGCTCCTTTTACAGACTATACTGAGATGAAATTTGGACTGGGTGCGGATACAACATCCAAGTCCCCAAAAGCTGGCCAAACACCTCTGCCATCCTCCATGGAGCAGGAGCATAATATGAATTTCCCCTCACCCAAGGCTTTTTCAAATGTGGATCAGGGTGCCCGTCTAGTCCGGGCCGAATCAACAGCAAGAAGGCGGCATCGCTCAGAGACGTTCATCACTCCCCCAACTCACCCCCTCTCCCCCTCAGCTTCCCCTTCTTCTTTTTCTGAAACACCACATGTGGGTCCGCCACGACAGCAAGGATTAGAGAGCAACCTTTGGTCTAATAATCAGCCACCCTCTCCACAGTGTGCCAGCCCTGCCGTAGCAAACCTTCCTGCTGCTCAGGGATCTTCCTTAACCCTGGAGCAAGGCCTGAACTACATTGATTTGGACTTAGTCAGTAAGGAGAATCAAACCAGTGTGGATGGACCCTCTGGCCCTCATTCATTTTTCTCTCCTGTAGTAGGAGGGTTGACTGGGGGATTGGGTGGAGCAGGAGGAAACACCAGCTCCAGCATCAACACATATGCCAGCATTGATTTCATCAAATCAGATGAATTGAGAGTTCATCAGAGCAGCAGGAAGGACAGCAAAGGTAAACACATTGTCCTTTTACTAAACTTTACATAATGTGTTTGCTTCTCCATCAACATACTATTCCACTGTCCATTCAAGACATAGATGCAGTCATTTTTTTTATTTGTTATTCAGTCTATTTGTGTTGGAAATGTCAAAATATTTCCTGCTGAGGCTCACAGCGAGGGTAATGGGCTTTTCAAGGGTTTTTTTGGGGCCTCACTCCTCTCTTTTGTTATAGAACAATAGTTAATATTGTAAGAGGACTAGTTCTGTATTTGGACTGCTCTCTGCCTGGTTCCATTAGAGGAGGGGAGGCATGTAAGAAGAATCTGACAGCTTCTGTGTTGAAGTATTAACCACAGATCGTTTAGGTTGCTGGTTGTGAGTGTGCGTTTGTTACAGTTCATGTGCGCATGGTAAGGGCAGTGTGAGTACAGACATATGCATGTTTGTGCCTGTGATGTGTGTGGATAGGGAATATAGCATATTTGTGGCTTGTCTAAGTGTTTATAAGGGATACCTCTGAGCAGCCCTGTATCCGCATATATATTTAACTCACTGTGATTGTAGATAATTATGGCTATTTAACTTCAGTCTTGCTGAAAATGTTCCTGAATGTGGTTCTGCTTCTACTCATCTCTCTCCTTTTTTCTATTTCTCTCTCTCTCCTTTCTTTCCTCTAAGTCTTTCATCTTGACCTTCTATCTCTCTCTGTAACATATAGACAGCAAGAATGTACTACTCGAATTTCAATCCTTTATTAAATGTTTCAGCTATAAATTGGGACTAAGGACATGATTTACATGTGGAATTTACAGTGGTGATTCATCCAGTCTGTCTGTCATGAAGAAAAACTGTGAGAGACTAAATCCAGCATTTGGTGTGACCATCCTTAGGTGCACTTGTGCATCGTTTTTCAGGTAGCTTGCAGGTACGTTTCTTAGAGCATCTTGGAGATGTTTCCACAGTTCTTCTGGATTTAGTCTGTCTTCATTTCATTCCAGACAGACTGGATGATGATGAGATCAGATCTCAGTGTGGAGCACTGGCTGTTGTCAGACTCCTTGTGCAGACAAAAATATCATTGGATTATTATTATGGCAAAATTAATGTTTGGAAATGTAAATTCATATTTCCTACTGACACACTACAGCAAGATAGAAATAACTGATTTAAAATCACTTTCTAGCTGGTGAAAATACTATTGTTCTAATAATTTTGGCCACCACTGTACTTTACGTTCTCAATACTTCAACTGATCCCTAGTCTGCAAATAATGTAATGTTTACCTAAAATGTCTTAAAGGGATAGTTCACCCAAAAATGAAAATTCTGTCATTAATTACTCAGCCTCATGTCACTCCAAACCTTTTTTCATCTTCAGAACACAAATTAAGAAATTTTGTATTAAAATCTGAGAGCTTTCTGGCCCTGCATAGTACACGTTTAAGTCTCAGAAAGGTATGAAGGATATTGTTAAAATAGTTCATGTGACAATATTGGTTTAACCGTAATGTTATGAAGCTATGAGAATACTCTTTGTGCACAACTTTTGAAGGAATGAAGGTGTTATGGGTTTGAAACAACATGACGAGTTAAACATTGTGGCTCTATGATCCATTGATTGTGTTGACATAGCATGCACCACTAAATTTTGTTAGCATCCCATCTTCCATAACTCACATAGCTCAGATTTGCAGAAAAAAAAAAAAAAAAAAGATTTGGCCTCGTCCAAAACTTAAAAAAAAAGAAAGAAATTTCAAGGTGTATCCTTGACTTTGCAATTTTCTTCATTGCTAGGCTTGATAAGCATCCTGAAAACCATCTTACTTAAACTACTTACCATCGGGTGGAAAGTGTGCGGGGGTGGAAATTGGAAATTGTATAAGAGGAATAGTATGAAAGACAAAGAAAGGTTTTTAGTGTTTGAAAGAAAGATGACACCAGAAAACAAAAGAATGGACTACCAGAGAGTATGTGGCCTCTGAAAGACAGTAAGGTTGAGACTTGATAGACAGAAAAAGATTAACAGAGACAGACAAGGAGTCAGAGCGTCAATGCAGGGTATTGTGTGACTCAAAGTGACGCTCTAAAGGCTTTACCTCATACAAACTCAGTCACCACAGTGGTGCTAAGAAGAGGGGAATCTGCTCCGACCCAAAGCTGTCTAGACAAGCAGGTTGCTGTAGGTCAGAGGAGCTGTAATCTAGCCGACCCATCAGCAGTCCGGAGGAGAATACATTCCTTTATAGTGGACCTGAAGGAGGGCATTTACTCACACCAGCATTAATGCATGGCAGTGTGTTTTGTGTATGTGCTGTGATTCATTACCCAACTAGAATTATCATCAGTTAAAAAATTGCGAGAAAAAAACAAGTCAGTGTAACTCTTCCAGTAACACCCCTCTCTAATAGTTTAGGATCAGTATGTTTTTGTCTGCATGCATATTTGTTGTCAAAGCACAAATCTTTGCTCTCCTTTCGTAAGCTGCTTTCATGTGCTGATTTTGCGTCTTGTGGTTTTTATTTTTTTGGTTGTTTTGTTCCGTTATATGAATTGCATTAGAAGGTCTTTGTAGTCTACATCTGATCCTGCAACCTTATTGGACCTGAAGAAGCAAAATCCACTGAATAAAGGAACAGCGTAATTTTATTCAAAGGCCTATTCTGCATCTCAATACAAATAGTGCAGTGATCTCAAGATGTCTCGTCATCATTTTACAGTTCTAAATAAAAACAAGCAGAATAGAAACCAGTTATTTTGTAAATAATATTTAAAAAGTGAATAATTAATGGCAGTGTCAAGCTTTAGAAGTATTTCCTAAGAACAGACAGAATTTAAATCACAACATCACAATTAAAGCTGGTGTTGAGTAAGAGTCTAGGATTTACTCTGAGGCTCTGGGCTTTGAACTTGGTGCAGTTGTTTTTGACAGTACAGTTAATATACATGCTTGACCTTTTGAAGGTTATATTTTGAAGTTTTGAGTCTTGTTTATTCCAGTTCATGCCTAAAACTTTCTATGACATGAAAAAAACGTCTTTGTGGTGTAAGAGAAAAGATTTGATGCTTATTTTGGATATTTGATTTGTCCTACGTCAAAGGAAGACTCATCCGTTTCGTTTCCTTAGTGATACTAATAAGAGTGTTGTTCGTTTTCTCCCCCCTGCTTCTCTGTCTTTCTCTCTCAGTCTCTGCTTGTCAGCCAAAGCTTCAGCACCCGTCCTCCCCAAGTCTTTGACAGTATCACACATACTGTGTATATATATATATATATATGTATATATATACTGTACATGCTCATTACGGTCGAGGTCAGCAAAGGTCAGGTGACAGTCACAGACCCTCAACCAAACAACTATTTCTTCTGCAGATCTAGTTACTACTGCTGTGCGTGTTTTTTTTTAATCTATTTATTTTTTAATTTCATGTATATTTATAACACTGTGCTTTGTGTTATATTAGCTACTCTAGTAAAAAAATGAATCTAATTAAAATGCTTTTATAAGTATTTAGTATAGTTCAAATATATTAACATATTCACTCGAGACTTACTGATATAAAAAATTATAGTTCAACTTTATTTGAATTGCTACTACTAATTACTGTACAATGCACAATTCTTCAAGGATTAGTTCACTTTCAGAACAAAAATGTACAGATAATGTACTCACTCCCTTGTCATCCAAGATGTTCACGTCTTTCTTTCTTCAGTCGTAAAGAAATGATGTTTTTTGAGGAAAACATTTCAGGATTTCTCTCCATATAATGAACTTCTATAGTGCCCCCAAGTTTGAACTTCCAAAATGCAGTTTAAATCCGGCTTCAAAGGGCTCTAAATGATCCCAGCCAATGAAAAAGGGTCTTAACTAGCAAAACGATCAGTTATTTTCTAAACAAATTGACAGTTTATATACTTTTTAAATTCAAATGCTCATCTTGTCTCTTCTCTGCGATGCACATGCGTAGTCTGTGTGATCTGGGTCAATACAGTTAGGGTATGTCACAAAACTCCCATTTCGTTTTCTTCACCAACTTCAAAGTCGTATTTTATATAGAAAAAATATTTCAAAATGTTACTGTTTTTGGATCAAATAAATTCAGGCTTGGTGAGCAGAAGGGGCTTCTTCAAAAAACATTAAAAAACTTTTGACTGGTAGTGTAATCCTGCCAGTAAATATTGCTTTTCAGTTGTATTATGTAAATATTCTAGTTATATTTAGTAAATATTGCTTAATTTTAGTAATTAAGTGGATTAAGTAATCTAGGAGTAATTTTAAACATGTTTTGAATTTGTGAATTCATCTTTGAAATCCAACAAATCACTTTCATATAGACACTCAATTGATGAGACTGCAGAAGACTGAAGATAGTGGGAACTATGTTACTATTTATGTTAAGCAAACACCATCTGCATGTGTATATATGTGTTTGTGTGTGTGTGTCTAGGAGAGAATGGGTTTGTGTATGTGTGAGTGTATGCATATTGGTATATGTGTGTGGGTAGGTGCTTGTCTGCAGGGAGATTATGGTTAACTCAAGTGGGTGTACCGAGAGCAGAGCCAATTGATCTGTCTGCTGTTAACAAACCATCCACACACATACTGTCACACAAACACTCACTCATGTATGCACTCAGAGCATGAGTGGGTATAGGCATAGTTAGACTGCTAGTTTAGAGGATGAGAAACAGAGAGTTGTAATGTATGTTTAGACTGCTGATATAGTATGGTTCAGAGAGTGTGTGTGTGTGTGTGTGTGTTGGATTCATTTCATTGCTCTAGAGAGTCTGTGGCATTTCATACAGTAAGGTGAAGGTGGCTGCTGGCCAGTTCACACACATATACAGCAAATGTGTGGGGCTCCTCCAAGAACCAAGGGATGCGCCCTGCCCACTACTAGTGATGTCACAAATTAGCATTTTTACTGGGAGATGAAATGGCATCGCTGATGGAGACAATGCTGTCATTTTGAGCAGTATTCATTTATGTTCAGCTACCACTGAAATATTTATTTAGAAAGCATCATTTAAAAATGTGTCTTGACAAATATTATGCATCTTGATTCCTGATCACTGATGATGTGACTCAACAATGAGTGTGAAAAATGTTTTTGAAGTCTCTTATGCTCACCAAGGCTGCATTTGTTGAATCAAAAATACAGTAAAAATAGTAAAATTGAATATTCCTGAAACGCTGCCTTTCCCAGCAACAATTATTTCAATTACTCATGCTGATTTTTAATTAATAAAAAAATCTTTTATGAATAGAAAGTTTACAAGAATGTTTCTTTCGTAACATTATAACTTTAAATGTCTTTACTAGGAGATCTCGTGGCACATTACAGCTACACGATTCAACTGTTTTTTGAGGGACACTAGGCTTTCTGAGGGAAGGGTTTTATTACTGAATGACAACAATTCAGTGGTGTCTATTACGACTGTTTCATGTTGTGCTGCCCCACTGAAGCTTACGATGTGTAACAGGTGTTAAAGACATTCAGATCTGTCTCCTTGCTGCTGCTGATCCAGAAAGAGCAACACTCTTATTATGTGTCTTTTCAAGCACATAATAATCATTTTTTCTGTGTTACAGACATTTACATAACAGAAGTACTGGGATAAAAGTTTATAATTTAGGTAAAAACACATTGTCTACAATGGCAATCAAAACGAAAGTATCTTAACACTTGTACATATTGTAACGCTTACCCTCTTTTGCCAGGTGGTGGCGACAACTGCATGTTTAAAAAAGTATCATTGAATCATTCATTAAGGAGATTCCAATAGTGAAACAAGTCTTTATGAATTAAGACACTGACTCCTTCTTCATTAAGTAATTACCATTTTGACAGAACCGTCATTTTGTTTAGATTTCTAATTTTTTTTTTTCTTCAGAATCGTAAGAGAATTGTGATCTCCAATTTATTTTTTAAAAATCGTGATTCTCAATTTATCAGGATCATGCAGCTTTAGTTAATATGTTGTTTATTACTGCATATAATTATTTAAAATAGAAGATTACTTTCATAAACTACAAGTTTAAATCAAAATGCACCTACATTTTTTTGTATTTCAGTTGAATAAAATACTGTTTTCCCCTATATATTTTATGATTGAGGATTTCTTTTAAAAAGTTTAAAAATCTTGTCTCGTTCTCATGAACCCAGTCTTGTGTCTCGTCTCAACTCGTGGGATAAGTGTCTCGTCACATCCCTAGTCTTAACTTTCACGCTTGATAAGTTGAATGCATTTCTAAAAAAAATCTTACTGCCCCTAAACTTTTCAATGATAGTGAATATACATATAGGCATCTTAAATGCGATCCAGTGTGAACACCTTTCTAGATTGCCTTAATATAAGATAAATAATATAACTGGCTCATACATTCAAACACTCAAAGGTCTGTTTTCTCTCTCTTGGCTTTTCAAACTTAAGTCACACTATGCTTGGCAAGTCCTCTTTCACAGATCCATACAACATTCTCTATCACAAGTTTTCCTTACACATGCCTCCCAAAGTACATAAACAGACCCAAACACATGGAAACCACTTTCTACGTGTCTCTCTCCACTAGCACACACGCACACACACACATCTATCCCAGCCTCTGTGTCTTTGAGTTCATCTCACTCATATCTGTTCTCTCTATTTGGCATATACAGTATCTCACAGAAGTGAGTACACCCCTCACACTGAAGAAATGACACTTTGCTAAAATGTAAAGTAGTGAGTGTACAGCTTGTACAAAAGCGTAAATTTGCTGTCCCCTCAGAATAACTCAACACACAGCCATTAATGTCTAAACCGCTGGACACAACAGTGAGTACACCCCTAAGTGAAAATGTCCAAATTGGGCCCAATTAGCCATTTTCTCTCCCCGGTGTCATGTGACTCGTTAGTGTTACAAGGTCTCAGGTGTGAATGGGGAGCAGGTGTGTAGGTGTGTTTTATTCTGGAAGTGAACTAATCTTTTAAGGATTGAGGTATTTAAGAGTCAGCCTTTGAAAAATCCATATATATATTTTTTTTTACCACTAATGCACATTTTAGTGTGGAGTATACACTTTTTACTTTGATGTACTTTGATAAAATGTCTAAAATATGGAAAATAAAAGAGCTAACTTCATAACAGCATTAAATGCTATTATAATACGTAAATAAACATTTCCCTGATTTCTCAAGCACAAGCAGCAGAGCACAAGGTCATATTACGACCGCCGCAATGTCAATAGAAATTTCACATGCTCAAAGTTTACTGTGAGCTTTATACAGGGTGGAATTGTTGACGAGTATGAGCTTACACTGACTTCTACAGGGAGGAATGTTTGCAGTGTGTGGGCACACTCTCACTTTTACACAGGGAGGAATCTTTGCAGTGTGAGCCCTGTGCAGTGTGCTGATTGAGTGTGAGGTGCTTCTCACTGGAGTGTGTAGGCTGTTCACATACTACACTACATCTTTGACTGTGAACCCGTCTGGCCTTTTTGTGCATATAGACAGATGTGTGCGTCTGTGTGTGTGGGCATCGGGAATACGATATCAGATAAATGCGCACTGGTATGGCAATACTGGCAGTAAAAAGAACAGAAATGGAGTATTTTGATGTTTCCTAAACATGTCTGACAGTGAAAGTGCAGTGAAGAGGAAAAAAAAAGATGAGAAATTGAGAACTCCAGGTAAAACAAAAATCCCATGGGACTTGTTCATTGATGCTTTTATACAGAGAGTAGAAGAAATATAGGCAGAAAGAAAGAAGAGAGACTCTTAAGTAAACAGTAAAAAAATATAAGTGATGATCAGTTTCTAGTGACACTATTATCATTACTGTCTATTCAGCTTCCTTTTGATATTTTTCAAGTGTGTGTTTCTCTGTTTGAGTGTGTGTGTGTGTGCGCGCGCGCGTATCTGAAGTTTTTCCCACTGTCTCCTGTCTCTAGACTAAACTGAAAATGGTTTGGTGCCTCTGTGACTATGTTATCCTCTGGTATGCTGTTTGTTTTAACATTGAGACTGAGTATGAGACTGCCACTGTAGGTAATGGCATACAGTAGACACCAGTGTCCTCTAATGACCTTACATCTGAAGGCAGCACTGTGAAAACACAATTTTGTGATTGCTGCCTTGAGATTGTAAACAGTCAAATGAACCTAATTTTTATGGTAAAAAAAATGAGCACAACAAACTTACTGGACAAATTTGCTCGGTCAAAAGTATTTGGAAAGAATGAATTTTGAGATTTTTTTCTTAAAGTCTCTAATGCTCAAGGCTGCATTTTTTTAATCAGAAATGCAGTAAAAATAGTAATATTGTGAAATATTTTTTACAATTTAAAATATATTTTCTTTTTTAATATATTAAAAAAAAAATCCTGTGATGGCAAGGTCATTGATTGTAATTATGAGTGCTTAACAAGTACTTATAAGATTGTATAAAAATACTTTTAAGATGCCTAACCGAGTGTCTCTGTTTTTCTTTCTGCAGATTGTTAATGTGCTCCTGCGTTCGGACCAGTCAGCACCTGTCCTTCCTGCACGAGTGTGTTTGTCTGTGTGTGCACCTGATGTGTCCTGAAAAATGGTGCAATTGCCCACATCCCTCAGCAGTGGACACCTCATAAAAACATTTCCTCTCATTAGCTGCCATTGGTTCAATCAAAATAAAATTTGTGCCAAAAGACTATCGGTCATTTCCTCCAGAGATCACCGAGATAGACGTGTCCTTCGGCCGCTTAAGAAGGGCCAATGCGACTCTGACTGCCAACCAGGAGCCAATGATATTCCTTTTTTTCCCTCTACTACATACTTTAAATTATTGTAAGAGAGATGTTAAATAGTATAATGATAGATCAAAAATATATAGCAGACATAATATTACTGAGAATATATCTAATCTATCTATCTATCTATATATAAATACAACTTTTTTTTATAAAAGTGCCTCATTTTTGATTGTAGCCATTTTTACACAGGTCTCAATGTGCTCTGTAAAAGAAAAATGCTTTTTAGTTTAGTTTAGTTTTTTTGTTGTTGTTGTTTTGCTTTCCCATTCCTTTGCGTTCGCTATGCTGAACAAAGTCGAAAGACAGATACAAATAAGTGAAGTGAAGAAAAACTACTGGATATATGGAAGCTCTTTATTTGCTATGGTTTGTGTAATCAGATTGCCTTACTGTGCTGTTTGTGTGCATGTGTGTGTGTGTGTGTGTGTGTGTGGATCAGTCATCTAAGCCTCAGCCATGCTGTGCCTCAGTTTGCTAAAAAAGATCTGGACATACACACACAGAGTAAGATCAAAACCGATTGCATATACCATATTGCTATTTGATTAAAACACTTAAATTAATATTACCCACTCTTTGTTTTATTAATCTGAGCATAGTGGCATCAGATGGCTGGGAGCACAAAATCAGATGACTATAATAGGTGTCTGATCAATATAACGGAAACTGCTTGTGTGTGCGTGTGTGTGTGTGTGTGTGTGTGTGTGTCTGTCTGTCCATGACCTATTGTCCTTAGTAGTATAACCAGGGCAGTGTATTTTAGTACTTCCCATTCCCAGGTTACTTCGGTCACACAAACTCATTTAGATGTAAAAATGTGCCTCCCTCAGATTTTACACATATCCAGAGAGCAGATATCCATCAAATTTCTCCGTCTGACCTGTTGATTGGTTTTCACACTCCTGCAACTTACTTTTTACACACACACAAACACACACACCTGACTCGCTCTGTAATAGAGAATGTGTTCCAGTTTCCTCTGCTTTCGCTTATTTTGTTCAGTATTGCAGTTTAAAGATGGGAGTTACAAGGGAACAGGGTCTTTTTATGCCATCTGGGCAGTGGTGCCTGTCTTTGCTGAAACGTAGCATGTTGTTATTTTTTTATTGATTTTTTTTTTTTATATCTATATATTTTGAACACGTTTTGAATTTTACGATTCATTTTGTTGGCTTCTGCAATTTTCTAATTAAGCTAGAGTTTGTGTAGTGTATGTAACTTGCAAAAACAGTATGTAAAAATGATCCTGTTTTAGTGCCAAATTCCTAACTCACACACTACCATCGTTCATGCGCTGAAGAAAAATGAGTGATCTCCTAACATGAAACATGCTTTTTAATACCAGATTTTTAGTAACCAATATTTTTCTTGTTTGCCTGCACAATCTGCGTATTTTCTATCACCTATTTTGCCAATGTAAACTCACATAGTCTCACATAGTACAACAGCTGCCTTCAGTTTCCAGGAATCAACATGAAGCCTTATAGTGCTTATGAATGCCTTTTCTATCATGTAAAGAATAAGAGTCTCCTTAGGTTATGCATATTATCTACAGGTTCATTTATTTGTAAAAACATGCGACATTCAATGCAGTGTTTCTAAGTGTTTAATAGAGGTGACATTTGCTTACAGTGTTTATACTCATCATCCACATGACTTATACAGTGGTTGTTGGTGATTACAGATAACATGCATACCTCCCACAGAAAGTTCACATGCTTCATAATCTGTAGTAAGGATTAAAACTAACAGAACAACAACAGGTGGTGATTATAATGTGGGGTGGGCTTAATAATGTCCCCTTAAGAGTTTTAACCTCTGTGTTTACTTCTCATCCTGAGCAGGACATATGCCTTTTTTTTATCCACAGAGCATTACGAAAACAAAGAACCCATCAAATCGTGTTTGTGTGTGTGTTTGTCGGTTTCTGTCAGTCCAGTTCGACTGCAAAGCGCGTTTAACTATTCTGTTTTACTCCACCTGTCTTTTCTTTCCTATATTTTGATTGCCTTATTATCTGTATTAGCTCTTATTTAATACACGGCAGCTGTAAAAGATGCTTTTTATTCTAGAACAGTGGGAATTATGTTTGAAGATTCTGCATTCTAGCAGTGGGATTTTTTTTTTCTTCAGAATGACAGTTTTATAGAGTCTGGTTTGGTGTATAAAATTGTATGTCCCCAGACTTTCTTTTCAGAAAACATTAACATGGTATTAAGTGATGTAGAAATACAGCCAAGGTCATATGTATACCGTAGGTATGGACTATCTATATATAGCCCAGAAAAAAGATACTAAAAAAAGAGAAGTTATTCTTTATTGTCTTTAAATACCTGCAATTGTTGGGAAAAAGGGTCTGATATGCACAATCAGGGGTCTGTGTAAAGTTGATCTGTTCTTCTGTATATCTAATTCTATGAAGCATTCAATGACAATTGTGTATAAAGGGGTTTTAATAAGAGAGTTAATAGACTGTGGGCTACTGTACAGTTCTGTGAATAAGGGGAAATACTGGGCTCGGGTGGGCACTGGGAGACTGTATGGTATGGATATAGTAGAAATGTCTGTTGAATTCAGAATTCCTCAATGATTATTGCCTGTGATTAAGACAATGTCACTCCAATTTATGAAAAAAAAAGATGAAAAAAGAATGAGAGAACCGAAATAAGTGTCCTGTGTCTTTTTTAACATATTGCCGTCCATGTTGGAAAGGTGTGTGTATGCGCGCGTGCATGTGTTTGTGTGACTGAAGTCTAGACAGACACCCGCCTCTGAAATGACTTCCAAGGATAAACCACCTGCTAAGCCGCATGATCATAACAGGCATGAGTGTAAACGTGAACGCGCCTGCGTTTGCGTGTGCCGACGTACAGCCTGGTCCCCATTTCTAAAGCTCTGAGGCGGCCATTACCCCCTTGAAAAAAACAACATCACATCTCTTGCAAGGGAAGACAGGAACGTTCACACACGTTCAGTGAGTCTGTACGCCAAAGGTAGGCCTCTGAGGACACCGTGTGGTTAGTGTGGGGTAAAACATTAACAACAGCTGCTGTTTTTGAGCAACGCACAAGTTGAATTGAAGTGTGATCAGTAGTGATCATTCTGTCCTGTTCCACAAAGAAAGAAAGTCATACAAGTTTGAAACAACATAAGTGTGACTGGGTCTGTGCATGTCATATGCATTTTTTTTTCTAGTAAAATGTACCATCAGTGGACCTGACAGTGCTGCTCATGAACTGAGAAATCAAATCCCCTGACATATTCGTTTGACATATCGCTGGTCATTGTACTATAAGAACATCCTGTAGTTTTGAGAACTCAATACTTTCTCGTTAATCTAACAGTTTATATTTAAAGGAACACTCCACTTTTTTTTTTTTTTTTTTTTCATTTTCCAACTCCCCTAAAGTTAAACAGATGAGTTTTACCATTTTCGAATCCATTCAGCCGATCTCCAGGTCTGGCGGTAGCACTTTTAGCGTAGCTTAGTATAAATCAGATTAGATCGTTAGCATCTCGCTCAAAATTTACCAAAGAGTTGCGATATTTTTCCTATTTAAAACTTATGGCATAATAATCAAGGAACTTTGCTGCCGTATCATGGTTGCAGTAGGCACAATGATATGACGCTGCACCTGAAAATAGTTCCCAGCTAACTTCCAACGTTACTGGCACTAAGCCGCTAAACTGGGGACTATTTTCGGGCGCTGTGTAATATCTTTGTACCTGCTGCACTCATAGCACGGCAGCAATTCCCTGATTATTACGATTATTATGGTAAATTACAGATTCAATGATCTATGCAGAGCTATGCTAAAAGTGCTAACGCCAGACCCGGACATTGGCTGAATGGATTTGAAATAGGTAAAACTCATGTGTTTAACTCTAGGGGTGCTGGAAAATGAGCCCATTTATAAAAAAAAAAAAAAGTGGAATGTTCCTTTAAGCCAGTGGTTCTCAAACTTTTTTGGTCGCGCCCCCCTTTAAACCTATAAAAATATCTGGCGCTCCACATCCAGTATAGACAGCATGTTTGCAATTGTAGCTTTGTTGCGTCCAGTGTAGAGCTGTTGCGTCAACTGTAGCGTCCGGTTAAGCCGAGCGCGAAATGTGCCTTCTCATATTTTCTTTCATATTTCAATATAGCTTTTTGAATGACTAGCACCTGCCTGGATCTGTATGACTTAATTTATGGCTTTTCTCTTCCCTTTCACATACCGATCCGTCTCCCATTCTAAGTTACGTCCTTTGGCTGTTTACTGTTTTATTTCTTTTATTTTTCTGCTGATGGCTCGCCCCCCCTGGCGGCCCCCACTTTGAGAACCACTGCTTTAAGCCAAAATGCCCAAACGGCAGGTTGTGGAATGTACAACTTTATGATGTAATAGTGTGGCTAAATGCCTCCTCCACAGAAGATCAACTACATCTCTGCCCGTTAGCCCCGCCCACTGATTCACACAGGTAGTATAAATAATAAGAGAGGCAAATGCAGGTCTATGCAGAAACTACAGTCTTTGCAGTGCTTTCCTTCTGACCCCAACATTAGGAAGGAGTGGATGAACTTTATTTTTTATTCATGAAGATCCAGATTGTGTCAGTAAGAACTTGCTCCTTTATTCACTTCAGAGTGTAGGACAGAACAGGACAGAAAATAGCCCATTACTTCTAAATTACGATGTTTTTTGATGTAAACATTCTGATAACATTATAAGTGGACCTCAGAGAACAGTATAAAATAATAAAATGGCAGTTCATGGCCCATTTAAAGGGAAGATGCATCCTGTCATCCAGCTGAAAATGGTGAGAAATGGAAAACAGGAGGACAGTGATATTGACCTGGTTTTCTTTCCAGTTGTTTCTAGCGCTAGAACTAACGTCAGGGGCGGCGCTGTCATCCAAATTAAAGGTAAAATGGTTTACGGATATTGTGTTACATACTTGAATATTTAATTGCATATATACTGGATAACTGACAGTGACCTCTTTTTTCTCTCTGTACGTAGCAAGCCAACCATTTTAATGGTGCTTCATCACACATTTGACCCTGAGCACATTGTGCCAGACAGCAGTATATTTGTGGACAGGGAGAGTACACTTAATGATCTACTTACTGGACTTTTGAACACTTACCGACTGTCTGTTCTATGAGAATGAAGGATTGCCAGAGTGTATAAGAGAAGATAATGCTTTTGAAAATGCTGTGCAGAGGCTGAAATCACAAGTACATTTTCATATCATCAACATGAATTACATAAAACTGGATTTTATTTTCTTTGTTTTATTTAGTTTTATAGTTAAAGCCACAACTTATTTCCTCACATAAAGTTAAAGCTAAAGTTTCAGGTTTACATATATAAATAGTACAGTAAATGTGTAATATGTCTAATCCAAATATGTGTGTGGGTTGCTGAATTGCAAAACAAATTGAAGAATAAAACACTTATTTTTGCTGTTGATAATCTAATCTGCAGTAAAATGTGGTGAACAAAAAGGAATTGAGGCTTCTAATGATTAGAGAAGCCAAGCACAGAGAAAAGAGGAGGAAATGAACAGACCGATAAAGGCTTATGAAGACCATTAATTTGAGTTGCACAAAGGCCCATAATGGGCTGTAGTAATTTCCTTCTCAACAAACGCTGATAAAAAGTTACTCGTCGCCACCTAAAGGCGTAACGATGTAACCCTGAAGAAAGAGTAAAAAAAATCTCTAATACTAATACACGAACTAATAGTCTTGAAGATGAAAATGCAGATAAGCTGAGTTATAGAAGATAACATAGGTGAATTACAAAAAAAGCACTAACCTTTCAGCAGACTTTCAAGTTAATTACCCTTAGGTGATAATAACAAGTGTAGTTAATCACTTTACCCATGACACCTTTCCACAAACATAAAGTGCAAAAACATTGTGTTTAATTTACTTATTGTATAACCTATTTCAGTACATAATGCAAAGTATGTTTGTATTATTTATTTCTTTTGTAATAAATGACACTTGATTTTATATTTTGTTATGTTTTTGTTTAATGAACACTTGTTAATCTTTTTCATTCCCTCAAAATAAGGTTAATACTATGTTCTAATCACTTAAATATTGAAATATCATAGGTTTTTGATAATTAAGCAGGCTTGCACTGGACATTTACTTTTCTAACAACTTTCCAAATGAATTCTTTACAGTATCATCGGTTAGGGTTAAATTATGATTAGGGTTAGGGAAAAACAGTCCTGATCTTTAAAAAGTTTACTTAATGTTTGTTGACGATTCATTAAACTGGGGAACATAGGACCCAGCGCCCCCATCGCACAGCAAGTCAGTCTACTTCTTAGCTTCTTGCTAGCCAATTCATAGTTTGTGGCTACTACAAATTTCCCTTCGGTTTTCTTACAGACTGATCTTAAAAATGTAGGGCAATTTTTGCATTTTTTTTTTTTACATATGCACTGTAGAATTTCTTTATAACACGGTTAACGTTTAAAATAAATATGTATTGTTTCAGCTTCTTTCCGTGACTGGTTAGTTTTTTTTATTGTGTGACGTAAGTTAGAAAGCTGCTTTTGCTTTCACATTTGCAATTTGTGCGCTAGGCTTGTTTAGCGTTTATGGTGGACAAACATCAAATTTGCCCTTCAAGATTTATATGAACAGCAATATTTAACAAGACAAACAAGGTAAGATAAATTTAACACGGTTTACAGGCGATAATAATTTGAATACACACAGCTAGACAGTCCGTGAAAATCGCTTGTCACAGGCCTTTAAAAGCAACTTTATGTGACTCTTTTGTTTTAATTACTCTGTCATGTTCTTTTTGCAGCCAACATTTTTCATCCATCCACTTCAGAAAATTACGATGCGATCGAGTAAGTCAGACATGGTTATTACAAAACAGTTAATTCTATTAATAAGTCATTATTCGCAATCTTAACCTAATAAACGTAATCTGTACATTAATGGTAATTTCCATTTACTTTCACACCTTCGGCTGTGAAGCACAAAACTTTTAAGGCAGATTTGTACCAATACAATGAAAGTAAAAGGTGGCTGTTATGATCCACGGAAGGCAGAAAGTTAAAAAGGTTTAGAACAATATCTCAGTAAATGACTATTGAATTTTCATTCCATTTAAAATCAATTTTAATTTGATTGTGTTTGATTTTGATTGTTTGATTGAAAGTGGCATTTAGATATTATTATATAGAGCATATCAGGAAGATATATATATATCAGTAAGTTTATTTTATGATTTGTAATAATATTTTTAAAAAGTTTCAAGCTTTCAAACCTCACAGAAACCTCTGGGCCTAACCTGTATGTCTTATGCTTTTTCTTCGCAGTTAACTATTCTATTGATGCACCTGACATTGTCAAAGGCGTTGCTGAGACATTCAGGAAAAAGCTTAAGAAGAAGACAAAATTTGCTCTGAATATGCCTTTGAGAAGTGCGGAAAGAAGAAACAAGCCCAGTGATATTGTCCTATTTTTCTTCCCAGTTGTTTCTCGCACTGGAACTGACATTGATGCCGCTATCAAGAACATTAACCGTAAGAAATGGCTTAGAGCAGATATTTAAATCTAAATCATATTATATGTTACATACACTGTGTATCTGACAATAATCTTGTCTTTCTTACACTCTGTAGACAGTAAGCCGGTCATTTTAGTGGTGCTTCATCACACATTTGACCCTGAGGCTGTTGTGTCAGAAAGCAAAAAATTTGTGAAGAGGGAACATACACTTACAGTGGACTGTCTGTTCTATGAGGACAAAGGATTACTACAATGTAAAAGAAATGATAAAGCTCTTGCAGAGGCTAAAGAATGGCTGAAATCAACGGTATGTTTTTATTTTATCAGCAAGTGTATAACTTTTTCATCACATTAATGTTTACATAAGGGGGCATGCACACTAATATGTGTGTGTTTGTAAGAATTTTTGTGAGTTTTAAGATTCAAGAACTTAACACCATAAATTCTGACAAACATATGATAGCAACCTTTCATTTTTTTTCTTACCAGAAAAGTGAACTGAAGAAACGCAGTAAGTTACTCAGTATTATGTATACTCAGTAGTATTATGCTTGATAAAAATCATAAAAGCCATGTTGGATAACTCATTTTGTTTTTACATTAAATGATCTTCAGGAAGGAGTGGTCAACATAAAGAATCCTCTACCAAATCCTGACAAACTTCCAGTTCAAATTCTGCACAGATGCACTAGGAAAAGAACTAGTGGTTAAATCAGTTGTTTCATTTTCAGATTTTACATGTATTTTCATGATCTTACCAGTGTCACTAGTGTATGCATATTGATAACCAGTTAAATCCTCCAACAAAATGTAACCTTGTACATTTTACAGACTCCTTTTGACAAGTTTGTGAAGTTATAAATGCTCTGCAGAGGTCATCATTTTGTCCAATCCCTGTATGTATGATGTTTTTACAATAGATTTATGTTTTACAATAGATTCCTGACTGCTTTTCTTGTGTATGGTTGTGAGGATGCTGGAGCCTGTTAGTAGACTCATGTATCCAATAGTTTAAAAAAAAGTTTTTCATGTCTGTCTCTTTCTGTCTATGTTCTTGTTGTACACTCCCCCTCAGACAAAATGGAAAATATTTTTAATTTATCATACTCTGCAGTGCATGCAATGTTAACATTTCCATTTAGCAGATCCATTGTGCAACTCTGTTCTATAAGACTGAAGTTGAGGTGGCTAGTTAAACTCATATAGCATGTGTCAGCTATGCCACTCCACTCAAACCTGCAGCGAAGTATTACATTTTAGTGTAAGCTCCAACATGTGCAAATGCTTTCCTGCATGATTAATTTCATACCTCTTATTATAGTTTTATACCTATTAAAAATAACAAACAGAACAACAACAGGTGGTGATTATAATGTGGAGTGGGCTTAATAATGTCCCCTTAAGAGTTTTAACCTCTGTGTTTACTTCAAATCCTGAACAGGACATATGCCTTTTTTAATCTACAGACTATTACGGAAACGGATATATATATATATAGTCCTAATCTATATAGTCCAGAAAAAAAAACATACTAAAAAACTAGTTATTCTTTATTTTCTTTATTGTCAATATCAATAAAGAAGCAAGCTAAACGAGCTGTTTTGTACAGCTAAAAATAGTTAGACACAGATGAGATCGGAAGTCAGACCCATAAAATTTACAAATGGCTGTGCATGCTCCTACGGGAAGAAAAAGGTGGATTCAAACAGAGCGCTCTGATGAGGGAGGTCAAAACAGGACAGAAAACAGTCTATTCTAAATTATGATGTTTTTTGATGTAAGCATTTTGATAACATTATAAGTGGACCTCAGAGAACAGTACTAAATAATAAAAAGGCAGTTCATGGCCCATTTAAAGGGAAGATGCATCCTGTTATCCAGCTGAAATGTTGAGAAATGGTAAACAGGAGGAGAGTGATATTGACCTGGTTTTCTTACCAGTTGTTTCCAACAATTGCATATATACTGGATAACTGACAGTGACCTCTTTTTTTCTCACTCTATACGTAATAAGCCAACCATTTTAGTTAGTGAGACTTAGAAGGACTGTATATGAGTTCTATTGCCAGGTCTTATTTGTGTGATAAGCTCTCCCGGGTGTCGATCAGGACACAGGAACCAGACCAATAACTGAATTGAGGCTGTTTAATTAACAGTTGCAGTAGGCATGGGCAAACAGTCTTACATTTGGCATGGTATTATATGAGCAGGTACGTGTGTGGTTCTGAAATTAGACAAATAACGAATATAAGTAACCACAATGTGAACTTGTTATCCATATATATATATATATACATTCTGCCAACTGCTTAACAGTAAACAAACTAAGCAATAGCGTGTATTAACAACCAACACATCGAAAGCAATAATGCCTGCCACTAGACACTGTCACATGTCTAACAACGTGACTGAATATAAGTGCGTCACAGATTAATATTTGTATATTCCTAATAGAACTACTCAAAGTATGCAGCTATGCAATACACAATACAACAGGAATATATCTGCTAGATAGGCAAACATAATATGCACTGCATGCAAACAATTAGCACGGAGAAGGTAAATGAATATAGCAGTGCGTCAGCTAGACATCAGCAATAACTGCAGCATAGCACACAAACACGATAATATTAGTTACTAAATAGAGAATGAGCATAAAGAACTTACTATATGGCATCAACGCACACAATCTAAGGATTTAAATCCCGGAACAATGTAAACAGTCTCTTCTGCTGAGCTCCATGTGCGGCACTCGTGTCTCTCTCTTGCGCAACTCTAAATTAACGCAGCACTGCTCATTGCTCACTGAGTGCGCTCAGGTTGTGTTGAAGCATGTCAATGCGCACCCAAGTTACGCATATGCGATCATCCACTTCTCTATGCGGCCTTTCTTACAGCCGCCCCCAAATGTGCGCAGCACATTTGTTTCTGAATAGGGCTTAGGTTCAGGACCTGGGAACTGTTCTCATCTTCATCTTGAACCTCTGAGAGAACAATCAGCCTGGCTACAGGTCTAGTGTAGGTTCTGTCATTAATTTTTACATCCACCGTCCTTATGTGTCCATCAGCACTGGGGTAAACTTTCGTGACACGTCCGATAGGCCAGTATGCTCTTGGCAGTTGAGGGTCCACCATCAATACCACAGATCCTGAGGTTATATCTGCAGAGGTGGAATGCCATTTCTGGCGGAATTGTAGGCTCGGGAGATAGTTCTTAATGAAACTAGACCAGAACTGGTCAGCCAGAATTTGAGAATGTCTCCAGCGGCGCCTGCTCAGGAGCTCGGATTTAGGGTAAACTACCTGGGGCAGGGATCCGTCACGCCGCCCCATCAACAGAACATTTGGGGTCACTGGATCAAGGTCTTTAGGGTCGGAAGACACATATCCCAGGGGTTTAGCATTCAATATGCCTTCTACCTCCAGAAGAACAGTATGGAGCACTTCCTCCGTGACTGCTTGACTTCCAACTACTCGGTACAGTGTGGTTTTCACTGAGCGAATTTCCCTTTCCCACGTTCCACCGAAGTGGGGTGCGCCTGGTGGGTTGAAGTGAAACTGTACCTTATGTTTGGCAAGCTGGAGTTGGAGTTCTGCAGACATTTCCACAAGAGCCTCTCGTATCTCTCTTTCTCCTCCCCGAAAATTCGTTCCCTGGTCGGAGAACAACTCAGCTGGTGTCCCTCTTCTGGCAATGAACCTCCTCAAGGCCATTAAGAAGGAGTCGGCATTCATATTGGTGAGGATCTCCAAATGTACACATCTGGTTGTAAGGCATTTAAATATAATTCCCCACCTCTTTTCTGTGCGCCTGCCCACCTTGACTACAAAGGGCCCGAAACAGTCCATTCCCGTTGAATAGAATGCTGGCTTATAAAGGCGTAGACGAGCTGCAGGTAGGTCTGCCATCTTTGGGACCTGAGGGCTTGATTTCCATCGTCGACAATCTGTACAGGTGTGCTGATATCGCCGAATTGCCTCTCGACCTCGTAAGATCCAAAACTTGCGACGGGTCTCCGCAAACACTCTCTCAGGACCGGGGTGGCCGAGTTGAGAATCGTAGTCTTGGATCAAGAGTTTAGTGGCGGGATGGCGATGATCCAGAATGATGGGATGCACAGTAGCTGGGTCTAGATCTTCAGATCGGCGCAGTCTGCCACCAACCTTAATAAGTTCATCTGCCTTGTCCAGTTCTGGGGACAGCTTAAGTAGACGACTATTTCGTTGGACTGGTTTCCCATTTCGCAGTAGGTTGAACTCCTCTATGAAACTATCCTGTTGAGCCTGTCTCAGGATAAGAGTCTCGGCTGTACGGTAATCATCAGCGCTAAGAGCTCCACTGTCATTTGCCGCCCCTTGAAGCTTCTGTACAGTTGCCTCTACAAGTTCTCTCCAAGTGGTGTACTGATGCACATTTGGTACATAAGGGTTGTTGTCAGGTATGGTGGTTGCGACTCCACAGAATACAGACTTGCGAAGTTCGGAGTGACGCTCTTCAACTACTGTTGCTGGTGGGATCGGCCATTTATCTGGGCTTTGAAGGAGAAAGGGTGGCCCACAGCTCCACCGGTTGGGCTCAGCCAGTTCTTCTAGCTTTTTACCTCTGGTGAGGTCATCTGCAGGATTTTTCGCTGAGTCAACATATCACCATGAAAGTCGGTCAGTGAGCTCCTGAATTTCTGCCACTCGCGTGCCAACGAAAACCTTAAATCGGCAGGACTCGGAGTGTAACCAGGACAAGACTGTGGTTGAGTCAGTCCAGAGGGTAGTTCGGCTGATTGGCAAGGTAAGCTCTCGCTCCAACAATCTACTGAGTTGAGCTCCTGTGAGGGCAGCACAGAGCTCTAGTCTGGGCATTGAGTGCAGTCGTTTTGGTGCAATTCTTGAACGGGCTACAATGAAGGAGAGATATGGCTGACCTTGAGTGTCAACTGTCCTCAGGTATGCAACAGCTCCATAGGATTGCTCTGAGGCGTCACAGAACACATGTATCTCGCGAGTGAGACTTTCCTCATCCATGGCAGGAGGTACGTATGCTCTGGGAAAGGTGATCCTCTGCAGGACTTGTAACTCTTCTTCCCAATCTCTCCAGGCCTGTAACAAATCCTGTGGCAGTTGGGGGTCGTCCCAGTCTCTGTGTTTGTCCCAAAGTTGTCTCACTAGTATTTTGGCACGGGTGGTGTAGGGCAGAATAAAACCGAGAGGGTCGTACTGGCTGGCCAATACCTTGTAGATGTTCCGCATGGTAGGAGCATCATAATTCACAGGGCGATGTTTGTATCTCAGTGTATCCGTTGAACAGGCCGAGAGCGGATTCAGGATTGTCTATTCTGTCATGAGCGAGCCAGAGTTCCAGCTTGTCTGATCGGGCTTCTTCTGGTAAGTGACTGATAACCTCCGGCTTATTGCTGGCCCACTGTCGGACATCAAATCCACCAGAAGCTAGAGTCTCCCTTAATTTATCTATCAGGGTTCTGGCTTGATCAGGGGAGGAGAGACTTTGAAGACAATTATCAACGTAAAAGCATCTCTCAATGGAAAACCTCACCTCGTCCTCTGGCTGGCTGTGACTGATTACCTGGTGCTGCATGGCATAAGCGGCACAGCACGGACTACATGTCGTACCAAACGGTAAGACCTGCCACTCAAACACGGATGGAATTTGGTCTCTAGCCATGTCTCGCCAGACAAATCTCAGAAGGGGGTGATCCTCAGGGAGCAGGCAGACTTGGTGGAACATAGCTTTCACGTCACCACTTATGGCTACACTGTGCTCTCGAAATCTTAACAGCACTCCTAGGAGTGAGGGTCCTAGGGTGGGTCCAGGTAACAGCCACTCATTAAGGTTCAGGCCTCGGTACTGGTAAGAACAGTTAAACACAATGCGGTTCTTATTATTGTGGGTCACCATGTGGTGTGGAATATACCAAGATTCCACTGAATCTGTCTCCTCATGAGAGTTCAGCTTCCTAACGACTCCGGCCTGAGTCAGTTTCTTAATTTCAGCATTGTATGCCTTGGATCGTTCTGGGTCTTTAGCAAGGCACCGTTCGGTGTTCCGGAGGCTGGGCATTACCATTTCCTTTGTGGCTTGGAAAAGGGGCATATCTTTGTGCCTAAGCAGCGGTGTGGCATAACGTAAGACTCCGTCCACTTCAACACGGGTGGTCTTTAATTCGAGCATGTTAATGGCCTCTTGGTCTTGTCGTGACCTGGTGACCTCTTTCTCATTCCTGAAGGGAACTACGTCCAGCTGCCACAGTTTCTCGACATTCTTGAAGAGCTCTGCTACTTGGGGAATGGTTGAGGTCAATAAACACTGCTGTGGCCGAATAGAATGCTCGACAAGTCTAGTGGGACCCTGTAACGTCCACCCTAATCTTGTCTTCAGGGCTGCTGGTCCTCCTGGGGGTCCTAACCTTACTGGCTTAACAGGAGTAATCAAGTGAGGGTGATCCGCTCCAATTAGCAGCAAAGGCTGGGCCTGTTCGAATGCCTGTATTGGGAGGCCCACAAGGTGTTGGTAACTTTTCTGTAATTTGTTCATGGGGTAAGAGTGAAGTGCAAGACCAAGATGATCTGCGGTGAAGGCACCAGTGATGAGAAAGCTGTGCTGAGGCTTATCGGCGGGGGAAATGCGAAATGACACCTTGGACCCATGAAGAACTTGAATATCTTGACGTATAGTCCGCAAGGCCAGGTCTTCTGGCTCTCCTCGGAGTCCTAGGTGATGTGTGGCTGCTGGTAAGAGCATAGTCCGCTCTGAGCCGTCGTCCAGGATAGCATAGGTACTCAGAGTGCGCTTACCATGTTGGAGCAGTACTTTAATAACCTTTAATAGCACACGACTGCCATCTACTGGTTTGTCCACATACAGCACTTCAGAGGACGTATTCACTAAACAGCTTTCCTCTTTAGTTGACTTGACCACAGTCGTAGGTGTCTTGGAATTGACTTCGTGCAGCACTGGTAGGTGTTTTCCTTGACAAATGCTGCAAGGTTTCCGCAGATTGCACTGGGCAGCTTGGTGAGTTCTAGCACATCGCCAACACCTTCGATTCGTACGAATCCATTCTGTTAACTGGCCTTTGGTCAATTTTACAACCTCTGTGCATTGGCTTAGGTAGTGCTCTGCATTGTTACAGAACGGGCAGTAAGGTGCAGCTCTGTTCTTAGCTGGTGGATTCATTCGTGCAGGTAGAACTTCTTTCTCCATCACCTCTCTGGATCCGTGTAGCACAGTAGTAGTCCATCTCTTCTGCCGAGGCTCCTGTCTATACCCTTGTCTCTCCTTGGTGTTCTTCACCGTTGAGGAACCATCGTATTCTTGGCACCAAGACTCATATTGCAGCCACTCAGAGAGATCAGTGAGAGTATATGTTGTTCCTGGATAATGGAACTTGCTGCGTCTGAACTCAGCTCTCATCTCTGCCGGTAACTTACTCAGCAAGCGTGCTACATGAGATCCGCACTGTAGCTCTATCTCTCCTGGGGGACCAAGGGATTTAAGCATGCCCACGAGTGCTTGAACCTGTAGGGCGAACTTCTCAAAGGCAGCTTGATCACCGCGTCGAATATCAGGCGAGTCCATAACACAGGCTATTTTATTCAACGCCATCTGATGTGGCTGGCCAAACTTCAGATTAAGAGCTGCCATGGTATTGCTGTAAGGTCTGGGGGAGTTCAGATATGAATCTGCTATTAGCCTTGCCTCTTCCAACTTTAAGTGGTCCACTAGGATTTGGTATTTAAAGAGCTCCGTCCCATCTGGGGGCAGTAGATTCTCTAAAGCTATCTTCATCCTAGCGAACTCACTGGGGTCTCTGCGACTAAAGTAAGGGATTGACGGCATGGGGCCTCGGTATGACGGCTCAGAAGGTGGAAGAATCTGAGGCCGAGGATCGATCACTGTTCTCGGATAGGCTCTCATTGGCAGGTATGGCTGTGAAGTCGTTGCAGGCTCACCTTGTGGGTAACTCTTGTGCTGCTCTGAGTTATAGGCTGAACTGGTTCGAGGAGGTGGCTGAGATTGGAAGTCTTGTTGACTTGAAAGGTCTGGAAGTGGCTTGCTTGTCTTTGCAGTTGATGGGCCATCTTTAACAATTCGAGGGCTTTGAGTATGTGCAACGAGAGGTCTGCTCTTACTAACAGCAGCTTGTTTTAGAACTTGAAGCTCACTCATCATTTTGTCTAGAATGTCAACAATAGGCTCACTACTGACAGCCTGAGGTTGTGGGTCTTCAGTTTCTGGCCCTGTCGGGGGATCAGGCTGGTCTGCATTTCCATACTGATTAACCTGGACATTAGTGCTCAGCTTTTCAACAGGAGGGGCCCTAGCCTCATGGTCTAAGGGGAGTGAGGACAACTGATCAGACTTACGTGGGTCCAATGTGTTAGACTGAGAGCACACTGTGGCTGGTTGTGGAGTCTGCTTTAGGCTACGCACTGTCTCTGCAAGAAGTCTTAACTCAGATCTGGTTTCTCGGATTTCAGCTAATGCAGCATCTAGGTGCTCATCTCTGCTTTGCAGAAGATCATTCCGTGAAGCTGGAGGTAGATCATACTGTACTGAAGACCGACTACTTGGAGGGGATACTCTGCCTCTTCCAACCTGTGCTCTCTCTGTGTACTGAGTGGCTAGCTGGAATTCAGAACCTGGTCTCAGACTGTACTGTCCCACTGCAATGTGCTGTTCCACTAAGTAGCCAGCATCCCTCAGTGACTGACGACGGTCAAAAGTGCGAGGTGTCATCATGGCAGCTCCTTCCTCCTGCGAACGCAACTCCTCTTCCTGCCCATGCCTACTGATTATTGGTTCAGATAACTGTCTTTGTGGTGGCACAAATCCCATTTCGTACTCATCATAATGACGTGGAGGATGGGTTGGGCGTTTAGGTCTGGTTGAAGCTCTATCATCCATCTTCTAAAGAGAAAGTACCACAGATCCGGCTCGAAGGACCTATTGTTAGTGAGACTTAGAAGGACTGTATATGAGTTCTATTGCCAGGTCTTATTTGTGTGATAAGCTCTCCCGGGTGTCGATCAGGACACAGGAACCAGACCAATAACTGAATTGAGGCTGTTTAATTAACAGCTGCAGTAGGCATGGGCAAACAGTCTTACATTTGGCATGGTATTATATGAGCAGGTACGTGTGTGGTTCTGAAATTAGACAAATAACGAATATAAGTAACCACAATGTGAACTTGTTATCCATATATATACATACATACACATTCTGCCAACTGCTTAACAGTAAACAAACTAAGCAATAGCGTGTATTAACAACCAACACATCGAAAGCAATAATGCCTGCCACTAGACACTGTCACATGTCTAACAACGTGACTGAATATAAGTGCGTCACAGATTAATATTTGTATATTCCTAATAGAACTACTCAAAGTATGCAGCTATGCAATACACAATACAACAGGAATATATCTGCTAGATAGGCAAACATAATATGCACTGCATGCAAACAATTAGCACGGAGAAGGTAAATGAATATAGCAGTGCGTCAGCTAGACATCAGCAATAACTGCAGCATAGCACACAAACACGATAATATTAGTTACTAAATAGAGAATGAGCATAAAGAACTTACTATATGGCATCAACGCACACAATCTAAGGATTTAAATCCCGGAACAATGTAAACAGTCTCTTCTGCTGAGCTCCATGTGCGGCACTCGTGTCTCTCTCTTGCGCAACTCTAAATTAACGCAGCACTGCTCATTGCTCACTGAGTGCGCTCAGGTTGTGTTGAAGCATGTCAATGCGCACCCAAGTTACGCATATGCGATCATCCACTTCTCTATGCGGCCTTTCTTACAATTTTAATGATGCTTCAATCACACATTTGACCCTCAGCACATTGTGTCAGACAGCAGTATGTTTGTGGACAGGGAGTACACTTAATGTTCTACTTATTTTGATTTATAGTTAAAGCTAGAACTTATTTACACAAATAAATGGATAAGTTTCATGTTTACATATATGGGCAGGTACAGTAAATGTGTAATATGTGTAATACAAATATGTGTGTGGGTTGCTGAGTTGCACAACAGATTGAAGAATAAAACACTTATTTTTACTGTTGATAATCTAATCTGCAGTAAAATGTGGTGAACAAAAAGGATGCTGATGAGACACTGAGCAACTTTTTAAACAATGTTGCAGAGCAATTTTTTTTAGCAATGTTGTTTGGGCAATTTCCCTTTGAGAATGGGTAACAAATTTCCCTCTGGATAATTTAGATCAGTCGTGGGCCCTGTATCTTACCTGACTGCCCGTTGGCGGCAACCTTGCTCAAAAAGTTGCCCAGTGTATCATCAGCATAAGGCCTCTAATGATCAGAGAAGCCAAGCACAGAGAAAAGAGAAAACAATGAATGCCACCTACTGGCGTAACGATGGAACCTGCAGAAAGAGTAAAACAATCTTCAATACAAATACACAAACTAATAGTCTTGAAAGTGAAAATGCAGATACGCTGAGTTATAAAAGATAAAACTGGATTACAAAAAAAGGACTAACCTTTCATCACCTTGCCTATGACACCTTTTCACAAACATAAAGTGCAAATACATTATTTTAATTTTGATTTGTGGTTATTTTACTAATTGTATAACCTATTTAGGTACATACTGCAAAGTATGTTTGTATTATTTATTTCTTTATAATAAATGACACTTGATTGTATATTTTATGTTTTTGTTTAGTGAACAGTTGTTAATTTTCTTTTTCATTCCCTCAATTAAGGTTAGTAATATGTTCTAATCACTTAGAACATAATCACAAAGATTCAAATATCATAGGTCTTTGCTAATTAAGCAGGCTGCACTGGACATTTACTTTTCTAACAACTTTGCAAATTAATTCTTCACAGTCCTACACAAAGTAGCCAATATCTTCTCAAGATTAAGCCAATTAACATTATCGCTGATGTTCAGATGAACTTGGATTAAAATGTCACTTTTTATCATTGGTTAGGGTACGTTATGATCAGGGTTTGGGAAAAGTTTGCTTAATGTGTGTTGACGGTTCATTAAACTGGAGAACATAAGACCTAGCGCTCGGATCGCACAGCAAGTCAGTCTACTTCTCAGCTTCTTGCTAGCCAATTCATTGTTTGTGACTACTGCAAATTTCCCTTCAGTTTTCTTACAGACTGATCTTAAACAAGTTTGTAGCCCGATGTGTAAAAATGTAAGGCAAAGCATCATGACGGAATAGTTTGTCTCGTTTGGGGTTAACACAACATACGCACTGTAGAATTTCTTTATAGCACGTTTAACATTTATAATAAATATAGCCTATTGTTTCAACTTCTTTCCGTGACTCGATCTGGTTAGTTTTGAATTGTGTGGCGTAGGTTAGAAAGCTGCTTTCACTTTCACATTTGCAATTTGTAGGCTTGTTTAGCGTTTATGGTGGACAAACATCAGATTTGCCCTTTCTATGAACAGCAATATTTAACAAGACAAACAAGGTAAGATAAATTTAAGAAGGATTGCTAGCGATAATAATTTGAATACACACAGCTAGGCAACCCGTGAGAATCGCTTGTCACAGGCCCTTTTAAAGCAACTTTATGTGACTGTTTTGTTTTAATTACCTACTGTTATGTTCTTTTTGCAGCCAACATTTTCATCCCTTCACATCAGAAAATTACGATGCGATCGAGTAAGTCAGACAAAACAGTTCATTATATATTAATAAGCCATTATTCGAAATCTCAACCTAATAAACGTAATCTGTACCTTAATTGTAATTTCCATTTACTTTCACACTTACTTTCGGCTGTGAAGCACAAAATTTTTAAGGCATATTACAGTGAAAGTAAAAGGTGGCTTTTATTATGATCCACAGAAGACAGAAAGTTAAAAAGGTTTAGAACAACATCTCAGTAAATGATTGAATTTTCATTCCATTTAAAAGCAAACAGGCTCGTATAATCACTAAAACTGCATACCAATTCAGTGTTTGATTGAAAGTGGCATGTAGATATTAGGTTGTCTCACAGCTTTACTATTTGTCATAACTATTTTTCTATCTATCAAGTTAATTTTATGATTTGTAATAATATTTTAAAGAAATCTCAAGCTTTTAAACCTCACAGAAACATCTGAAGAGGCTTGACTGGGCCTAACCTATATGTCTTTCATATGCTTTTTCTTTGCAGTTAACTATTCTATTGATGCACCTGACATTGTCAAAGACGTTGCTGAGACATTCAGGAAAAAGCTTAAGAAGAAGACAAAATTTGCTCTTAATATGCCTTTGAGAAGTGCAGTAAAAAGAAAGTCCAGTGATATTGTCCTATTTTTCTGCCCAGTTGTTTCTTGCACTGGAACTGACATTGATGCCGCTATCAATAACATTCACCGTAAGAAATGGCTTAGAGAAGATATTTAAAACTAAGTCATTTAATATGTTACATACACTGTGTATCTGACAATAATCTTGTCTTTCTTTCTCTGTAGACAGTAAGCCGGTCATTTTAGTGGTGCTTCATCACACATTTGACCCTGAGGCTGTTGTGTCAGAAAGCAGAAAATTTGTGAAGAGGGAACATACACTTACAGTGGACTGTCTGTTCTATGAGGACAAAGGATTACTACAATGTAAAAGAAATGATAAAGCTCTTGAAGAGGCTAAAGAATGGCTGAAATCAATGGTATGTTCTTATTACATCAGCAAGTGTATAACTTTTTAATCACATTCATGTTTACATAAGGGGGCATGCACACTAATATGTGCGTGTTTGTAAGTATTTTTGTGAGTTTTAAGATTCAAGAACTTAACACCATAAATTCTGATAAACATATGATAGCAAACTTTCTTTTTTTTCTTACCAGATAAGTGAACTGAAGCAACGCAGTAAGTTACTCAGTCAATAAATTATGCTTGATAAAAATCATAAAAGCCATGTTAGATAACTCATTTTGTTTTTACATTAAATGATCTTCAGGAAAGAATGGCCAACATAAAGAATCCCCTACTGAATCCTGACAAACTTCCAGTTCAAATTCTGCACAGATGCACGGGGAAAATAACTAGTGGTTAAATCAGTTGTTTCATTTTCAGATTTACATGTATTTTCATGATCTTACCCAGTGTCCCTAGTGTATGCATATTGATAACCAGTTAAATCCTCCAACAAAATGTAACTTTGTACATTTTACAGACTCCTTTTGACAAGTTTGTGAAGTTATAAATGCTCTACAGAGGTGCTCTGTAGAAGAGCTGTTACATACCTACAGGGGTTGGACCAAATTAAGTGAATGCATTTGAAATAGGCAATAGTTGAATGTTGTCACTGTTGCTTCAGGCAGATGCCTGGTGCTCCACCTGCACAGGCTTTATGATTATGACACCATATTATTTGCATATAATAACGGGTGTTCACATTATTTTGTCCAACCCCTGTATGTATGATGTTTTTACAATAGATGAATACCTCAATCTCTTTTCCTGACTGCCTGTGAGTAGACTTGTGTATCCAATAGTTAAAAAAAAGTGTTTCACGTCTTTCTCTTTCTGTCTATGTTCTTCTTGTACACTCCCCTCTGACAAAATGGAATAAATGTTTCATTAATCATACTCTGCAGTGTATGCAATGCTAATATTCCCATTTAGCAGATCCAATGTGCAACTCTGTTCTACAGTAAGACTGAAGTGGTGGTTAGTTAAACTCATGTAGCACGTGTCAGCTATGGCACTCCACTCAAACCTGCAGCAAAGTATTACCTTTTAGTGTAAGCTCCAACAAGCAAATGCTTTCCTGCATGATTAGTTTCATACCTCTTATTATATTTTATACCTATATTATATTATAGCTTTATACCTATTAAAAAAAATAACCAATTCACTTGTGTACATAGTTCTGTATTTCTAATGTAAATAATTAAAGTAAACTAAATATTGTGATAAAAAAAAAAAACTAATCTACACAAAGATTTATATTCTGTAATGCATCTGTGTAATCTTGATCATCATTGTCATCATCTTCTGTAACAGCAGAGACAGAGGGGTTACTATGACCATCTGGAGCCTCAATAGAGTGACCTCTACGGGTTAACATCTCCACAAGCTCTGTTGCATGTGTCTGCTCAGTCACAATCTTCAGGGTAAATCTAAGTGGGTTTCCCACGTGTGTCCCATCAACTGGAATAATCTCTATTTCGGCCATTTTCCTTGAGTAATAGAGAGAGAGAGATCAATCTGATGTAAGCAAGAAGGCATAATGTACTGCGGGGATGCTCAATCCTGCTCCTGGAGAACTACAGTAGCCTACCTTCCTGCAGATATATCTGAACCAGCTAATAAGATGTTCAGGAACACTTCATAATTACAAACAGAAGTGTTGGATCAGTCCCCAGGAACAGGAATGAGCACCCTTCCCCGTTGAAAAAAATAGCACGTTAGGTAGGTTTTGATGCTGGTTTAAGATGGTCCTTAGCTGGTTTATGCTGGTCCAGCATCAAAACCTACCTAACCAACAGGGTTGATGTACATGGGATTGATAGTGAGTTTACAGTAAACATATCTGTGTTTACGAAGGCACAGTGTGTGTATGTTTTAGTACTCTGTGGGTCTCTGTGTTTGATGTCGCCTTATAAGCCAACACACAGCAAAGATGACCAGCAGGAGGAGCAGCAGCAACACCACAAACACGATGAAAATGTCAGACTTCAGCCACCTTGACACAGAATCTCCGGATTCCATTCCTAAATTAGCCTACATGGATAGTAACACATGCTAATGAACTGGTTTTTGCTAAATTTACATAATAAATAATAGCCTACTATAAACTATATAACTATAAACGTTACACCAATCGCTAAAACTGTTTGATAGCTATTTACATTAAATGTCAATTGATAACAGCAAAAAGACTTTGAATTTGAGTTTGTACAAATATGTAGCCCCTGCGTTATACAGTAGCTAATATGTCTTTGGTATAGCCTACCTGAATAATGGTCTGTTTTTTATGATCAGTGAACGTGGTCTGTCAAAAGATAGAAAAACTGTGGCCAAAATATAATTCAGATTAAATATTCAAGTGAGGATACTAGCTTGATGTTACTAGATAGGTTTACTTTTTGTTGTTGTTGTTGTTGTTTTAATTTGCAACACCGGTTAAAACAGTTAAACACTTTAAAACATAACAAGAAGAGGGCGCTAGAACCCGGGAAAACTATACGCGAAATCACTAGTTTAATATTCAGTTAGTCAAGAATGGTCACTCTTCTACCAGTCAAGAGCAAGAGAAGGAAAACCAAGTGATCATAAGAAATAAGCTGAATTTATGGAATAGCCAAAAATCTGCCTGATTCCATTAGTTTTGAAACTAATACATCAAGTGTTCTCAAAACAAGAAAAAGACGATGGAAAATAATTGCTTTTTAAAATGTCATTGAAAGCCTTGAAGGAGACAAACCTCTTCTGGAGACAATACAGTTATCCTTTCTTGTACTTACAGAGAAGAGTTTTGCCTTGCAAAGTAAAGCATTAAATATTATACATGAGCAAAACCACAAGAGACCAATTTTAACAGCTTTATTATTATTATTATTATTATTATTATTATTATATTATTTGTTTTTTTTTTGTTGTTTTTTTTTTGCGGTTTAGCTAAAAAGATGATGCACACTGCTGTCAAAATGAAGAACAATGTATGAATATTTAAAACTTTTAAATGACCAGCAGGAGGAGCAACAGCAACACCATAAATACGATGAAAACGTCAGAGCTACAGTCTCCAGATTCCATCCCTTAACTGTGTTTTGCAAAATTCATGCTCAGTGAAACGTATGAAATATATACTAAACAATAACTATAAACCTTACATACCTTATACTGGTTCTTTTCTCTTTCCCGTTCGTCTGTTTCTTATAAATGAACGAACTAATATCCAGCATGCCAGAGCGAATTACAAAGGTTATGAAGAACAAGGATCAACACTGTAAATATTGACTCATTATAATTTTTTTGCCAATAAAATCCTTTAAAACTTATAATATGCTTATCAGTGTTTTTCAGTATACCGCAGAAACGTGGAAAATAATCTACAAATACTGAAGTTGTAAACTTTGAAAACACAAAGTTTATGACACTGCCAAAATTTTTGGCCATGACTCTAGCCTTTTTTGCCAATCTTTCTTTTGCTACCTGAAACAAACACTTTTTGCCATTGAGGTTAATGTTGTTATCATGAATTAACCCTTTTAAGATCTTGTTTAATATTCAGTCAGTCAAGATAGGTAACTCTTCTGCCAGCCAAGAGGCAGATGCAGGGGAAGAGAAAGAGAACAGAAACCAAGTGATCATGCTAAATTTATTAAATAGCCAAAGAGCTTTTCCATTCCCCTTTAAACAAATTAATCAAGTGTCCTTAAAACAATAATAATAAAATAATAATAATAATGGAAAATGATTGCTTTTAAAATCATTTTTGAAAACTAGTCATTGAAAACTAGTAGTCTACTAATATTACAGAGTATAGTCTTGCCTTGCACAGACTGATAAAGCATTAAACAACATGAAGTTATACATAAATGGCAAAAAAGCAAGAAACAGTTGCAAAAAAATGCAAGTTGAATGTCAGTAAAAAAAATATATGAACTGAATGTAAAAATAACATTTAAAAGTAATCATAATAATAAAAACAAGATAAAATACATATGCATATTTGCTCTCTGAAAGCTGAACTTTGTTCCAAGGAGCTGTCTAGTACACGCATTACAGCTCCAATTTGAAAATGCTTGCCACTGATGGCATGGCCTTATCTGGATCACTTTAAACAACTGGAGTTAAAAGATTCACTCTCCTCTCACACACAAATCCTTCTCCATGATCTGTACCAGCATAATTGGTCATGATGCCACACTCATGATCTTCGTCATCCTGAAGCACAACCAGAACTTAGTCAGAAGGACATTTTAACGGAAACGTTAAAATCCAGGTGGATGCTGCACACTGGTGGTGAATGAGGAGACCCCCCCCCCCCCACAATGTAAAGCGCTTTGAGTGTCTAGAAAAGCGCTATATAAATGTAATGAATTAAAATGTATCAAAATGATGTACACAGAATGTGAAATTAGACATTTTTTAGAATGATTAATAATAATTAGATTGATTTTACATAATAAATTCCTATTGGGAAAAAAAATCAGAAATATTATATTATATATAATTCTATTTTATATCATTGTAAATTTTTTCTACATGTAGTTTTTTTTCACACACACTTCTTCACATTTATACACAATCACACAACCAAACCCTTGACCACACATCCTGTTCCCACGTACATGTCTCTTCACTGCCTCCTGCAATTTGTGTTAAACAGAATTCAGTAGATCTGTTCTACTGTCATTCATCACATATACATACATATATATATATACACTGCCTGGCCAAAAAAAAAGTCGCCACCAAAAAAAAAGGTCATACACTTTAATATTTTGTTGGACCGCCTTTAGCTTTGATTACGAAATGCATTCGCTGTGGCATTGTTTTGATAAGCTTCTGCAATGTCACAAGATTTATTTCCATCCAGTGTTGCATTAATTTTTCACCAAGATCTTGCATTGATGATGGTAGAGTCTGACCGCTGCACAAAGCCTTCTCCAGCACATCCCAAAGATTCTCAATGGGGTTAAGGTCTGGACTCTGTGGTGGCCAATCCATGTGTGAAAATAATGTCTCATGCTCCCTGAACTACTCTTTCACAATTTGAGCCCGATGAATCCTGGCATTGTCATCTTGGAATATGCCCGTGCCATCAGGGAAGAAAAAATCCATTGATGGAATAACCTGGTCATTCAGTATATTCAGGTAGTCAGCTGACCTCATTCTTTGAGCACATACTGTTGCTGAACCTAGACCTGACCAACTGCAGCAACCTCAGATCATAGCACTGCCCCCACAAGCCTTGTACAGTAGGCACTAGGCATGATGGGTGCATCACTTCATCTGCCTCTCTTCTTACCCTGATGCGCCCATCACTCTGGAACAGGGTAAATCTGGACTCATTGGATTCCATTGCTCCAGAGTCCAATCTTTATGCTCCCTAGCAAATTGATGTGTCTTTCGACATGGTTGTTTAGGAAATGAGAAGCAACTCATTGCACCAGTTGGGGTTAAATAACTTGTTGCCAGCTGAAAGATAATCGCCCATGCAGTAATTATCCAATAGGAGGCTCGTACCTATTTGCTTAGTTAAATCCAGGTGGCGACTTTTTTTTTGGCCGGGCAGTGTATATATGGGTACGGAAAGTACCAACAGTATTCAGACCCCCTTAAATTTTTCACTCTTTGTTATATTGCAGCCATTTGCTAAAATCATTTAAGTTCATTTTTTTCCTCATTAATGTACACACAACACCCCATATTGACAGAAAAACAGAATTGTTGACATTTTTGCAGATTTATTAAAAAAGAAAAATTGAAATATCACATGATCCTAAGTATTCAGACCCTTTGCTGTGACACTCATATATTTAACTCAGGTGCTGTCCATTTCTTCTGATCATCCTTGAGATGGTTCTACACTTTCATTTGAGTCCAGCTGTGTTTGATTATACTGATTGGACTTGATTAGGAAAGCCACACACCTGTCTATATAAGACCTTACAGCTCACAGTGCATGTCAGAGCAAATGAGAATCATGAGGTCAAAGGAACTGCCTGAAGACCTGAAAATGGCTGTCCACCAACGTTTACCATCCAACCTGACAGAACTGGAGAGGACCTGCAAGGAGGAATGGCAGAGGATCCCCAAATCCAGGTGTGAAAAACTTGTTGCATCTTTCCCAAAAAGACTCATGGCTGTATTAGATCAAAAGGGTGCTTCTACTAAATACTGAGCAAAGGGTCTGAATACTTAGGACCATGTGATATTTCGTTTTTTCTTTTTTAATAAATCTGCAAAAATGTCAATTCTGTGTTTTTCTGTCAATATGGGGTGCTGTGTGTACATTAATGAGGAAAAAAAAGAACTTAAATGATTTTAGCAAATGGCTGCAATATAACAAAGAGTGAAAAATTTAAGAGGGTCTGAATACATTCCGTACCCACTGTCTATATATATATATATATTTTTTTTTTATTTTTATTTTTTTCTCCGTTTCTGTCAATGATGTAGTGACAGAAATTCCTTGCCACTGCAGAAATACCAACCCATTGTTTACAAAATGAACATATAAAGAAGATCAAATGCCCTTCACAAAAAAAGGTAAAACAGCGCTGAAGACGAAAAGTTTTTCTACATACCCTAATGGTATTGACCCGGATCACACACACTACACAAGCGCATCGCAGAGACAAGACAAGACGAGCATTTGAGGTTAAACAGTATATAAATTGTCAATTTGTTTAGAAAATAACTGATCGTTTCGCTAGATAAGACCCTTCTTCATCAAGCCCTTTGAAGCTGGATTTATACTGCATTTTCGAAGTTCAAACTCAGGGGCACCATAGAAGTCCATTATATGGAGAGAAATCCTGAAATGTTTTCCTCAAAAAACATAATTTCTTTACGACTAAAGAAAGAAAGACATAAACATTTTGGATGACAAGGGTGAGTACATTATCTGTAAATTTTTGTTCTGAAAGTGAACTAATCCATTATGCAATACTATTGATACTGTGCTGACAGTAATGTCTGTCAAACATCACTGTTTCTACAGGGCTGCTTTACAGCTAAATTAAACTCATAATATAATAATTTACAATCTTCACACAGTTGTTGAACAGAACTGAATCTATACTGAACTGACCTCAGCTTAACAATGACACTATTTTTTTAAAGCTGCTTTACAGCAACTTGATCTCTGTTTGCATCATTTTTCTGTTTATTCCTGTAAAGCTGCTTCAAAACAATTTGTATTGTGTAAAGCGCTAAGTAAATTTGAAAATGAAAAAAAAAAAATTATAAAATTTCAAATGCATTACCACTGAGAAAGAATAATTGTCTCCAGATCCGTCTGATGAGGCTCTTGAGACCAAAAATTGCTTTCCATTGGTTCTGGACATCAACCAGACCTGACCATAAACACACATACACTTAACAATTATGTTAAAATTCAAAAAAATATTTAAATTCACATTTAATTAATTTAAATAAAAAATAAATGAAATTTAATTTAAACAATATATAGTAAACTTTAAGTCTAAATTACTTTGAAAATGAAAATATTGACCAATTTATGAGGTAAAAATGACCCGCATTCAGTATATGAATCAATCAATTAACTGTGCAACCTAATCATACATCACCTTCATAAACTATGTAATGTAAGGTAATTACATTTTTTATTCTGATTACTCTAGTTCTCATGGCAGAGTGTATTTTTTTAAATATTGGGTTTATTATTTCTTTGTACTGTTGGTATTTTTTCTATAATGTTTTACATCAATTCCTAATTCTACTTCTAAAGTAACTAAATTAAACCAATACCGTAACATTCTGTAAAAAACATAGCTGCTGTACCTTGTTATGCTCAGTTAAAATGGCCAGACTGGCATTTCTCTTAGAACAGAATCTCTCAGCAGCGTTGCAGTCACTGCAGTCACTCCAGAACAAATAAAACACATTGTCATGGAGAAGCCACACTTCTGAAAGATAACAAAGAATAAATATAAGATTGTTTGTAGTTTGAAGAAATTATACATATTTTAATTACTTTTGTAAAAAAAAAAAGCCTTTAAAAATATTTTTGTATTCATAATGGTTTTGTGTGTGGACTGTTTTAGACAAAAACCACAATGACTCATTTTAAAAGTTTAGTTTTCCGGTTTGGCTCAAAAGATGGTGCTTATCACCGCTAGAATTAATGACAATAAAATCTGTGAATATTTAAGATAAGATAGAAATATTACAAATTAGTCATAATCTGATATCAGATTATGTTAATAATGCTTCAAACTGGAAATGTAGAAATTATTTAACAAAATTATAGTTTCTTCTCACCAGTGTAATTAAAAGATTTAAATGAACCTGCTTCTTCCTTTGTTGGTTGTGTTTCTTTGTTGTGAGAGTCTGAGGGGGAAATGATATTTATGAATATTCAGTGAAACTACATCAACTGCACTCATTCTATTTAATTAGTTATTTAATGCCTCAATACTTTTCAAATGGTGTGTGAGCTTAAACTGTTGCTGTGCATGATACTTATAATTTAGGCCCACAAGGATAAGGATGATGGCTGAGATGAGAATGTTCATGGTAAACAGTAAAAACACATACTTCCTTTCACTGTGCTCTGTTAAACAAAGATTAATACAGTAGTTTTGAATATAAAGTACATGCAAGTTAATTCCCTTAATTGATTCCATTAATAGTCTTACTTGAGACCAGTGTTGTACTGTTTATAGTTCCTTGGGCTGCAGGAGGTTTGTATTGAAGGCACTGATAAACATCTTCTGTTTGAAAAGCACTTCTTCTCTGCGTCGTCTCACTCTCGTTATATTCATTCATAGACACAGGAAAATGCTGCTGCAGCTCCATCACACTCACAAACACTTAATGACACATACGCTCAGAATCACACATCACATGATCTGAGGCTGAAAAACTAGTTGAGATGCTCCATCGCTTGCGGTTATGTTGACTAGTACAAACCTCAGACCTAAAAACATTGCTATTTTTTGAGTAGTCTACCACAAGACTCAGTTCCTGGGGTGCCTCTATAGTTTTTGGACTCCCTGAACAGCATATTTACTATTTAAATTGGAATTGAATATAGGTTTCCATCTACTTCGCTACATTTGTCATAAGGTTCTTCCAAGCACTTATTTAATGCCTCTTCGCATATATTACACATTTTTGAATGCTTGATCTTTTGAGAATAAACCAAGCACGTTTATTCTGTTTCTATAACGTTACACTCCCGGGCTTTCTGTATTACCCCCCTAGGGGTGTTGTCACTGCTTATTTACGTAAAAAATTTTATATAACACACTGTAGAGGATTAAGCAACCAACTAATCTTTCCTTATCATCACCCAAAACATCATAACATTTTCTGTATCAACAGAAGTCCAGAAAGTAGACAAAGAGAACCCAATCAAACAAGTGAGAGAAAAATATTTTCTTTGTCATTAATTAATAAAAAAAAAAAATCAAGTTTTACATATCTGTGCGGTGCAAAAGTATGTGAATCTTTTCGATTAGCAGTTAATTTAAAGGTGAAATTAGAGTCCATCTGTGCAGATGTGTTTTCAGTCAGTGCAGTGACTATCAAATGTCATTACGTGACCTGTTTTATTCAAAAAACAGTGATCTATCAAAGTCTGATCATGTCTGTTAAAATGAATCATGCCATGAACAAGAAGTTTAATGAGGACCTAGGAAAAAGAGTTGATGTTGCTTTTTAGGCTAGAAAAGGTTACAAAACTATCTCTAAAGAGTTTTGATGCCACAAAAATTCACAGTCAGACAGATTGTGTACAAATGGAGGAAATTCAAAACCACTGTTACCTTCCTGAGAAGTGGTAGACCAACAAAGATCACTCCAAAGCAGAATGTGTAAGAGTCTGCGAGGTTGCAAAAGTCACCAGGGTAAATTCTAAGTAACTTCTCAGCAACTAAAGATCTTTCTCACATTGGCTAATGTTAATGTTCATGACTCCACCGTCAGGAGAACACTGAGTAACCAATGGTGCGCATGGCAGAGGTGCAAGAAGAAAGCCACTGTTCTCCAAAAAGAAAATTGCTTGCTAAAGCTCATGTGGACAAGTCAGAGGACTATTGGAGAATGGTTTAATGGATGGATGAAACCAAAATTGAACTAATTGGTTTGAATGAGAAGCTATTATTTTCAGAGAAAAGAATACACTGCATTCCATCTTAAGAATCCTATCCCATCTGTGAAACATGGTGGTGGTAGTACCATGGCTTGGGCCTGTTTTGCTGCATCTTGACCAGGACAGCCTGTCATCATTGATGGAACAATGAATTCTGAATTATATATACCAGCAAATTCTAAAAGACAACGTCAGGGCGCCTGTTTAAGAACAGAGTCTCAAGAGAACATGGGTCATGCAGCAAGATAACAACCCCAAGCACACAAGTCATTCTACCAAAGAATCGTTAAAGAAGAATGTTTTGGAACGGTTGAGTCCAATTAAACTATTTTGGAAGAACCTAAGCAAGCAGTTCATAGGAGGAAAACCAGCAACATCACTTAGTTTAAGTGGTTTTGCACTAAGAAATGGGCTAAAACTACATGTTATTGTGCAGGACTAATCAGCATTTACAAGAAACTTTACCTTCGGTTGCTGCAGCAAAAGGGGGTCACGCCAGATACTGAAAGCAAAGATTCACATACTTTTGCACCGCATAGATATGTAACAATGGATAATATTTCTCAATAAATAAATCAAAGCAAATATTTTTCTCTCACTTGTTTAATTGAGTTCTCTTTGTCTATATTCAGGATTATATAAAAATCTGATGATGTTTTGGGTCATATTTATGCAGAAATATAGAAAATTGTAAAGGGTTCACAAACTTTCAAGCGGCACTGTATAATCTACAAAGGTGCACAGTAGAGCCCTTTTCCAGTCATCACAATGGCAAAAGTGTCCTAATTCACCAGCATTTACCCCACCTATGTATAAAGCTTTTAGGCTGAGTAGATTCATCATCCATACTCCAAACTGCTTGTGGGGATGCTGGAGCACAGTGTTGGGGGAAGTTACTTTTAAAAGTAATGCATTACAATATGGAGTTACTCCCTAAAAAAGTAACTAATTATGTTACTTAGTTGCAATTTATGAAAAGCAATGTGTTATGTTACTTTTGCATTACTTTTTAAATCTGGGCAGGGTAAATGTAAAAGCGTTTTCACACCAAAGGCTCAGTCTTAGAGAAAAGTAAATTCATGTCTATACAGTAAAACGCAGAAGAAAAAAATGTCAAATGTCAAAAAAGAAAAACAAATGTTAGGTTATCTTGAGTAATTTTTGCATATTAGTGTGAAAGAATTGGATCATTAAGGTTGGAAGCAAAGACAGGGGTTAATAAAATGGGATTAGATACATAAAGGAAATTTGTATTATTTAATATATTTAATTATTGCATTTTTGCGTCATATTCTGAGTAGAATTTTACTGTTTTTATTCATTTAGATTAATACTGGATCAGCTTTTTTTTTTCTTTTTTTTTGTGAGTGAGATGAATTAATGCATGTTCACATTTATTCTAGAGCTAAAGTAACATCTTACTCCCGGTCTTGTAATGCATCTGTGTACTTTTGATCGTCATCATCTTCTGTAAAAAAGACAGAGTTACTTTCTCTTACTCACTCTCTCAAACTGTAAATTTGGACTCATTTTTGTCATTGATGTGTCTGGGGAAAAGTCCCAGTTATCTTGAATTAATACTATAAGATTTTGTCTAGTATTCAGTCAGTCAAGAAAGATAACTCTTCTGCTAGCCAAGAGGAAGATGCGTGGGAACGGCAAGAGAACAGAAACCAACAGAGTTGGCGGTTTTCTCCTGAGTATAAATCTGTAAAAGACTGGAAACCAAGTGATCATAAGAAAAGAGCTAAATTTATTGAATAACCTTAGACATTGCCAAAGATCTGATACCTGATTCCATTTGTCTAGAAGCAAATTCACCAAGTGTTCTTAAAACAATAAAAGAGAATAGAAAATTATTGCTTTTTAGAAATGTCATTGAAAGCCCTGAATGGAGACAACTTCTTATCTGTAACTTCTGTAGACAATATAGTTATTCTGTCTAGTTACAGAGAAGAGTTTTGCTTTACACAAATAAAGTTTTATTTTATATTAACAGAATGTATAATAATAATAATAATAATAAAACAAGATAAATGAAGTACAACACATATGTATGCTATCTGGAAGCTGAACTTTGGGTCAAGGAGCTGTTAAGTACATAAATTTGGCTTAATAACCTTTAATAAAAAAAAAAGCTGTTTATGGGTTAGGGATTCACTCTCCTCTCACACACAAATCCTTCTCCATGATATGTGTCAACATCCTCAGTCATGATTCCACAAGTATCTTCATCATCCTGAGGCACAACCAGAACATAGTTGGGAGGAGAAATGTAATAAAATTATGTTTAGAATTGAATCAAAACACATATAATTGATGGATTAATGTAAGACAATGCAATGTAAGACACACTTTTCTAACATACATTCTCACTGTTCTCACATGCTTTTCTTCTTTAGTTTTTATTTTTACTTTTCCTGTTTTGTGTAAAACAGATATCAGTGGTTCTATGTACTGTTGCCATTAATCATATATAAAGCAATTTCTTTTTCAAGCTCTCAGTTTTACAAACTTCCAGCAGCGTTAAAAGCTTTTTCAACTGTGTAATTTTGGTAATTTTCTAGAAAAATCTTTGAAAATGAAAAAATGTAAAATGTAAATTTCAAATACTTTACCGATAGAGAATCCATGTCTCCTGATCCATCTAATGAGGTTCTTGAGACCAAAAATTGCTTTCTATTAGTTCTCAACATCAACCAGACCTGCCCAAGTGCACACATACATTCAACAACTTTAAAAAAAAAAATACAATAAAAAAGGGAAAAATAGAAGAAAGTGGATGGATACACTGTAAAAAACAATTTGTCGAGTCAGCTTTAAATTATTTGTTACCTGGCTGCCTTAAAATTTAAAGTTCAGTCAACTAAAATAAAAGTTTAGTCAACTTGAACTTAGATATTTGAGTTGATTCAACTTAAAATTTTAAGGCAGTCAAGTAACAAACAGTTTAACAAACATTTTTTTTAGTTTAGTCAACTCGAATATCTAAGTTGTCACTTAGTACAACTTAACATTTCAACTTGAATAAACTTTTTTAAGTTGACTGAACTTAAATTTTTAAGACAGCGGGGTAACACATTATTTAAGTTGACTCAACAAATAGTGTTTTTTTTTTTTTACAGTGTAGTTACTGTACCTTGTTATGCTCAGTTAAAATGGCCAGACTGGCATTCCTCTTAGAACAGAAGCTCTCAGCAGCGCTGCAGTCGCTGCGGCCCGTCCAGAACAAATAAAACACATTATCATGGAGAAGCCACATTTCTGAAAGATAACAAAGAAGAGTATGAAACATAGAATGGTTTGTTAGACAAACATTTAAATAATACCCTTGTAGAAATTGGTTGGTATTAGATTTGGTTTAGAACAAAACCACAAAAGACCCATTTTAACAGTTCAGTGTCCAAGTTTAGCTTAAAAGAAGATACACAACATTGTCAAAATGAGGAACAATGTATAAACATTTAAGACAGAAATGTAACACACTGGAGATAATGAAGTATATGTAAATCAGTTTATGTTCAGTAAGTAAATTTTTTACATCAGTAAGTAAAATTAAAATAAACCTGTTTGTCCTTTTATTGGTTGTGTTTCTTTGTTGTAAGAGTCTAGAAGGAAATGTAAAACATTTTACGGACACAAATTTTCCTAGTTTATTATTTCGTGCCTCAATAAATTTAAAATGCTGTGCAATGATACTTACAATTTAGGCTCACAATGACAAGGATGATGGCTGAGATAAGAATGTTCACAGCAAACAGTAAAAAGACATACTGTCTTTTACAGTGTTCTGTTAAATAGAGATTAATTAAGATCTGTAACTACATTAAAAGTTTGTTCCAACAATTCCATCCATTTTTCCATCCTCTATTGTCTTACCTGAGTCCAGTGTTGTACTGTTAATAGTTCGTTGTTGTGCGGTAGGTGGGAATTGAAGACACTGATAAAGATCCTCTGTTTTAACAGCATCTTTTTTCTGCATCTCCCTGTTCTCCGCATCTCCCTCACCCTCTTCATATTCATTTGCAGACACAGAAAAACGCTGCTGCAGCTCCATCATGCTCACAAGCACTTTTGTAAATGCACATGCACACAGCTGTAAGAGTCATGTCACACCCTCTGAGGCTAAAAAAGTAGTCATGATGCTGAATGTTGTTTGTGGTTTTCAAGCTATAATACAATTTTCTCTGTGCCAGTGGTTTTCTTTACTTTTCTGCACTTCCTTTTCTGTCTAGTCAGGTTATGCTTCCCCACATCCCTTGATGTTGTGCTTGGATTATACAAACAGCAGTGCAGATTGAGTCTCTGACTAATCAGAAATAGGAAGTAGTGGGAAATGTTAACTACAACTTCATGATCATGATCATTAAAATTGCACCATCTGCAAAATATGAAAAAAAAAAAGCAGAAACGAAAGCAATAAGCTGTCTTCTTTATCTTTACCATTGTGCGGAAGAGCTTTACCATGCATTCACATGGATTTACAACAGCTAAATCGCTGAAGTTCACTGTGATGTTCGTTCCTACTCTCCCTAGCTTTCAGACTGCATCAGGCAAAAGATGTCTATCTGCACTCCCACTGCTATTCGCCACTCTAATGCATATACTAGAACACTGAGTACTTAGAACACTTATCTGTTTGTGATAGGCCTGTACACATATTTTATTTTAATGTCATTTTTAATGTGTCACTCCCAGATTTGTAATTATAGGCTATATAATCATAATCATTATACATTGGTTATATATAGCCAGTTTTGTGGTACAAAATATGTCTTTTCTTTAAATCACATTCTTTGAAGTGTTTTTAGGAAACAAGCACCTGTACGTTTTATCACTTATAAAAATAGCTATATGTTAACCCCTTAACTGTCACCCCCTATTTTTTAAAATAGACATGAAAGTGCACTATTCAAACCTAAACTGTTGTAATTCATGAACACTTTGGAATACAGATCTAAGGTTGGTCTCTTTTTTAAGAAGATAGTCAGCAGATTATTGCAGAAGTGTTTTTTTTTTATTATTTGATATAAAATAAATATTTAACTAACACATTTTATCTCAAATATGGAATCCTGAGACATTTCCAATTATATGTTTCTTTGTCAAGATTATACAAAGTTTTTGATTATAAGACCATAATGCATTTTATAATATGACACTTGACACCACCGCCAAAAGATTTTAAAGTACCATTTCCATAGTAACGCAATTTTAAAATGGTTTTACAGGATGATTCTGGGCTTCTGAAATATATCATTTATGAGGATAAAAATTCTGCTCACCAAGCCTGCATTTATTTAAACCAACGTACAGCAAAAAGAGAACAATTTTTACATATTTGTATTATTTAAAATAACAGTTTTCGTTTAAATTTGAATATATTTAAAAATGTAATTAATTTGTGTGATCAAAGCTAAATTTTCAGCATCATTACTCCAGTCTTTAGTGTCACATGATCCTTTAGATATCATTCTAATATGCTGATTTGCTGTTCAAGAAACATTTATTATTATTATTATATATTTTTTTATTATTATTATCATCAGCAATACTTAAAACAGTTGAGTAGGCCTACATTTTTTCAGGATTCTCGGATGAGAATTTTGTAACATTACACATTCAAAAGCTTGGAGTCAGTATAATTTAATTTTTGGTGAGGAAAGAAATGATAAAAATGAATACTTTTATTTAGCAAGGAGGCTTTAAATTGATCAAATGTGAAGATAATAATGTTATAAAAAGATTTATATTTCAGATAAATGCTGTTTATCTAAACTCTCTATTCATGTTTTCTATTAATTCTGTAAGTATTTGGATCAAATAAATGCAGGCTTGGTAAGCAGAAGGTACTTTAAAAAAACATAAAAATCTGTTTAAAAACTTTTGACTTATGGTGTAAGAAAGCAGAAACTGTTGAGCATGTACTACTAGTTTGTACTGCTTATGAAAGAGAAAGGGCACAGTTGTTGGAAGAGCTGAGAGAAATTGGGTTAGAATGGGAATAATCTTACACTTAAAACACTACTATATTATGGATTAAATCATCATAAAATGTGACCCTTTTTTTTTTTTTTTTTTTTTTTGCCAAAAATCATTACGATATTAAGTAAAGATCATGTTCCATGAAGATATTTTGTAAATTTCCTACCGTAAATACATCAAAACTTAATTTTTGATTAATAATGGGACAGCTTTAAAGGCGATTTTCTCAATATTTTAGATTTTTTGATCAATGGAAAGCTTATTTATTCAACTTTCAGATGATGTATAAATCTCAATTTCGAAAAATGTACACTTATAACTGGTTTCGTGGTTCAGGGTCACAAATATATAATACATTAATGAGATAGTTTAGAGCTTTATTAATCCCCTTGGGGCAATTAATTCAGGCTTTCCTGGTGCTTCACATCTACAACACGTAACAAACACATACAAACTCATAATACACTAAATACATAGAAAGAAAGAAAAAAGTTAATTAATTAAGTAATTAAGGGAATGTAGGTCTACAAGGATTTATAAAATACTAGTTTCTCCCACCCTTTCTTCGGTCAATGTACACGCTCCAGCCCTGTAGGTGGCGGGCATGCTCCTATCGATTGTTTGCCAAGCGCCATAAAACGCCAAAAGAAGATGAGGAAACATGCGTGCGACGTTACGTGACGTCCCGGAAGTAAAACAGGCTTAGATGATGTCATGAAAGTTGCGCCAGTTATCTGTGCTTTTCGTTTTGTGGAAAAGATATATTCATTTAATTTATTAAGATTACACATTGTATACATTGAGTATACTGTAAGTTATTTGGCCACCAAGACCGACTCTTTGAATGTTTAGTGTAAGTTTTGGTTTAATTTCTGTGCTCTTTTGTTAACTGCTTTTGGCGCTCATATTTTACTGAAAAAATATTTAAAACCAGTGTGTTGTCTGACGCGTTCGTGAAAATACAGTTTTTAAATATCATTATTTTATCACAGATCCAGATTCCTTTGTACCTGAGTTTGCCTGTCAATGGAAAGTGAAAAACGCATCGAGTGGAGTTCGGCTTTAGATGAGGACTTGCGTCAGTAAGTACAACACAGCTTAAGGTAATCTTTTTTAGTTAAAATCATTCAGCAACACGGCTGTCCCACTCTCTTGACAGGAATGCCATTTCTGCAGTGATTTCGCCGGATGCCCCATGGAGCTTATCAGCCGGGCCCTGGTCCACCGAGAGCAGCGTTCCATCAGTTTTAAATCAGTATCCTGAAACGCAGAATTACAGCACTTTCATCCCCAGCAGTGAAACACGGAGCCAAAACGTACAGGTCTGAAGCACCTCATCACAACACATTTCACACGTGATCCTCTGAATGTAGTTTTATGTAGTTTGATTGTTGTCTCCAACCATAGACGGAGGAATGGACAGAGGAAAGATCTACTAGCACAAATGAAGATTGGGAATCAGACATGGTAAGATTTCAGCACCTTACTGCAGATTTTGTGTGTATGTGTGTTTTTGTGTGTTCTGGTAATCATCACCATGTGGGGACAAAAATCTGTTTACACAGTCACATTGTGGGGACCAAAAATCAGATTCCCATAAGGGAAACCCATTTAAATGAGTAGAGGAGCTATTCTGAAGTTGCTGGTTAAGTTTTAACATTGACCAATAATGCATTTATCAGTGTGGGTGCTCACTTGCACCCCCAAACATTTCTTGCTCGTAATGCAATCACTTCTGCACACACACACACGTATATATTCCAAATGTGTTTGGGTATGTCCGACTTCCTAGTCCCTGTTAGGAAGATTTTCAGCAGCAAAATGAAATGTAAGTGTTAATAAATTGACACTACACATGGAGAACAAGGAAGAAGATTATTTGCAGGAGATGCCAACTAAGGATCTAAGAACTTGTGCAGAGGATAAAAAGTGAAACCCAAGGTAAGCATATATGTATCAAACGAATTAGGTTAATTAGATTTAAATAGGTAGCTAGTGCTAATTAACTGTTGAGGCCAAGTGTGGCCAGAAATGTTTCCAATGTTTTTTCAACTAGCTATCACATAATATACAATTTAATGTTAAGTACCTAATTTTAACAACAACAACAAAAAATCTTGTCAAATCTTTAGCCTAACTGATTGCTAATGGAGTGAATTTTTTTGTCTATTTGTGTGTGTGTGTGTGTCTAGTTAGCATTGGTGCTGGAAGGGGCAGGGGTGGCTTATTTTAGATTTCTTGTGAGGATGTTCAGAGAGGGGACGGTTTGTTGACTTGATGCCGCACTTGTTTATAGAGTTTGGTTTTTAATTTTGATACGAAGAATTAAAGATTAATATTTGTTTTTTACTTTTAAGTGAATTTATAGAGATCATATACAAGCCACAGATCCTGACCGAAGTGATGCACAGAGAAATTAAGTAAAATTTAAAAAAATTAAATGGTTAGTGGCTTGAAGAACAAAAAATTAATTTAACTTGGTTTTAGTTATGACCGTACTTAAAATAAATAGGGGCCAGTTGTTCAAAAGTAACCTGATAGGATTTTGGCCATGTCTTAAAAATGGGTTGTTCCAAAGCAAATTCATAAAATCCAATCTTGGTTTTTATCTGGATTAAATTCTCAGTATTGTTTAAAAAGTTTTAGTAAGACTGGGGAATTTTTGATCCAAAAAAGTGGATTATTCTGATCCCGGCAGAAGGGTGGATTTCAGGAACAAAAACATAATAAAACTTGAAAACTGGTCCAAAAAATACCATTTTAACACATAATATATCCCCAAACAGCTGTCAGTATCAAAGAAAAATGTTATGTTTAATGAGCTTATTTATTTTTAATCACTGATTGTAAACTACATTGGCACATTCATCAGAGATGGACCAGTCAGTAGTAGTTATTTGTGTAAATGCAATGCAAAACTAGAATGCAAAACACTGGCATTTTTTTCTCCCCATCTAATTTTTATTCCATCACCTTGTCCGTTAGGGGCTCTGTAGAGCACTAATAATCTAGATTTGGAAATCTTAAAAAGTGTATATCTGGGTGATCCAATCCAATTTTGCTTTGAAGAATAGCACAAAAGTAAGATGAGTTACCTGATCCTGGATAGAAAAACATTTCCAAATCCAGATCATTCTGATCCAGATTAAACTTTTTGAACAACTGGCTCCAGGGGTTTGTATGGTGAGATTGTCGAATAGTAGTTGGATTAAAGTCCAAATCATTAATTATTTATTTATTTATTTTTTTTTCTATGTGAGAGATTAGAGCCTAAATGAAAATAGTGAGTTGACGTCCTCAAGGCTGGCATTGTGCCAGACATGTAATTAAGCATTAGTTATGATTCCTTGTTACATTGATGCATTATAACGTTGTAATTAGTGTTACATTAATTCAGTAATACAAAACAGTATTACATTACAACAACATTGTTATCTGCTTATTGAACATACTAGTTTTATTCTGCGTGTCTCCATTTTCACAGTGTTATTTATTTCACACTTTTTTTTTTTCTTTCAGTCTCCACAAATCTGCTCACTTAAGGATGCCATGCATCATGTTGTTTCAAAGACTGACAAAACATTAATATTAGAAGTGAAGTATATCAATGCAGTGAAAGGTAAGGTGGTGTCTGGTGTGATTTGTCTGTTAATAATTACTGTCATATGTGTATTAAATAGGCACCTTGTTGTAGCATATTTTAAATCCACTACCTGCTTTTTTATAGCATTCATTGCCATATACTAATTGATTGTTTTAATCGATAGGTTTTCCTGTTGTTTGAAAATGTTTTTGCTGTATTTTTCAGGGCGTGGTCTGTTTGCAAAGCATTCCATTTGCAAAGGTGATTTTGTTGTTGAATATAGGGGAGATAGAATAAGTCATGCAGAATTGCAGAGGAGACAAAAACGTTACCACACATCCAGTGCTGCATTTATGTTTGAGTTCAAGTGGAGAAGGAAAGCATGGTGGTAAGTCAAGTTGCACCAAAGCTGTATTCGTTATACTGTATTATAGTAAAAAGAGGCACTGATTTGTGATGATATATTGTAATACTTGTATTTATCCTTTTCTTATGCTTTCATATTTTTAAGCATTGATGCCTCTAGAGAAGATGGATCATTTGGACGGATAGTTAATGATGACCACAAACAGCCAAACTGTAAAATGAAGAAAATTGATGTGAATGGAAAGCCACACCTTTGTTTGTTTGCCCTGAAGGACATTAAAGAAGGAGAAGAAATTACCTATGATTATGGAGGAGAAGACTACCTCTGGAGAACACAAGTAAGCAGCACAGGACCCTGTGTTCAGAATAGCTCATATTGTTGCAACACGTTAGTGGTTCCTTTTAGGGCTGTGCGATATTTGGACGCAAATTATCATGCGTATCTCGTCAGTAATGCCGGTTCTGTGATTAGTCGTAAATCTCATTCACGTGTTCATTCATACAGCCGCGTTTACTACACAGAGCCGTAGTTCACTGACAAGCTACGCAAACATCGCCTTCATTATCGCAGGCGATACATATCGATAATGCACGTGAAACTGCGTAGCTTGTCAGTGAACTTCGGCTCTGTGTAGTAAACGCGGCTGTATGAATGAACACCTGAATGAGATTTACGACTAATCAAAGAACCGGCATTACTGACGAGATGCGCATGATATTGCGTCCGATTATCGGCACAGCCCTAGTTCCTTTACAGGGAATTTTTTTTCTTGGTTAATTGTTTCTCTATAATGGACACTCACAACATCCCCACATCACTTTTAGCCATTGTTTAAATAAAAATGTGTGTGTTGAACTGGATGAAACTATCACTTTGTGTGTGAAAGGTCCTTATGAAGCCTGTCTTATTAAGGATGTGTGTGTGCAGACTGCAATTGGCTAGACAGGAACAAAGTCATGCAGAATAGACATCATAATTATCTCCTGTGTTTATCCATTGTCTTTTACAGATGACCAGCGTTGCTGCTAATATCAGGGCAGAACGTGACTCTAACCCTTCCCTCCAGTCAAAGATTCATGATGCTACTGGTCGAAACAACTCTCCTCAACAGGTACATTCACATATATTACCTAAGATTTATAAGTCTACTGTCTGTCATTGTCGTTCCAAAACTGTAAGACCTTCATTCATTTTCGGAACACAAATGAAGATATTTTTGACGAAATCCGAGAGCTTTCTGAACCTGCGTAGACAGCAACGCAACTGAAACATCATTAAAATAGTCCATGTAACGTCAGCGGTACAACCCTAATATTACAAAGCTATGGGAACAATTGTTGTATGCAAAGAAAACAAAAATAACAACTTGGGTCTCCAATGCTTTATTTACAAGCAGAGGAATGCACACACATGTGTTGTGGTGCTCTCGTTATTTTTCTTTTCTTTGCGCACAAAAAGTATTCTCATAGCTTTATAAAATTACAGTTGAACCACTGATGTCAAATGGACTATTTTATTGATGTCCTTACTACCTTTCTGGGCCTGGGAACATTTCAGTTGTGTTGCTGTCTATGCAGGATCAGAAAGATCTCAGATTTCATCAAAAATATTTTAATTTGCATCTGAAGATGAACAAAGTTCTTACAGGTTTGTAACGACATGAGGGTGAGTAATTAATGCCAGAATTTTCATTTCTGGGTGAACTAACCCTTTAATATATTCTTAGGTGATTAATTATTATTTGGACTACAAATGATCAAAGATAATCACCTTCAAGAATTTTGCTTCACCTTTACTTAAGCCCTAAATTAATTGTAATTAGGTGTTAATGTACCTGAACAATTAGTTATCTCAGTAGTTACCAATTTATGTCTGTTAAATTACTGATCAATTAATTAACTGTGACATTTCTAAATGCTCTCTTTTTAGATAAAAGACAAAGAACTTCAAGATTCGGATGATCTCTTTGATTCTACACCAGGGAGTTCAGATTATTACTTTACAGATACCACTTCCGAAAGTGACTTTGACAGTGATGCAAGTCTCATACCAAACCAGACAAAACTTCAGCTTCTTTATGATGAACTGGATGTTGATGACTCTGGCTCAGTGAGTTCCCTTGACTGTGACACAACACCAGATAAAAACCACAGCCTTGCATCTGAAGCATCTGGAACAGAAGAGCCATGCTCAAGTCAGAACGCAATAGATGGCGTAGTTGTTAGCGCATACCAAAAAAGTGGTGTCGGTAGAGTGTACAACAAGAGACATTACTGCTTGTATTGCTCTAAACCTTACGCTAAGATGGCAAGACATCTAGAAAGTTCACATGCAAAAGAATCTGATGTGGCTAAAGCGCTAAGCTTTCCAAAGAGTTCCAAGGAGAGAAAAAAACAGCTAGATTATATTCGCAATAGAGGAAACTATGCTCACAATGCTGCTGTTATAGAGACAGGAAAGGGGGAACTAGTTCCATACAAACGACCACCTAAAGAAGCGCAGGGAAAAGATTTCATGCATTGTGCATACTGTCAAGGACTTTTTACACGAAAGGTCCTGTGGCGACATATGCGCACTTGCAGACTTCAGCCTCAATCGGTCCCCGTCAAACCAGGAAAAAACCGTGTTCAGTCCATGTGTATATACACAGGGCCTGTGCCTTCCAACATGACTAAACAACTGTGGGAAGTAATTAGTTCCATGAATCCTGACCCAATCACAGATGTAATAAAAAATGACAAAGTAATTATTGATGTCGGTCAGCACTTGTTAAGCAGAGGTGGGCTATCAGCCAAGAATAAACAGTGTGTGCGAGAGAAGATGCGAGAATTGGGAAGGCTTGTTCACAATGCTAGGAGAGTCACCTCCTTAAAAACAATGGAAGATTGTGTAAATCCAAAGAAGTACATGGAGACTGTCAAAGCTGTCAAGTATACGTGTGGGTATGAATCTGACAAGTTCATGATTCCATCACTTGCGAAGAAACTTGGGAGTTCCCTGGTTAAAGTAAGCAAACTCTTAAAAGCTCAGGGCTTAATCTCAAACAACAAACAGCTTGTGAAGAATGCCAGTGAGTTTCAAGATGTCCATCAGGAAAAGTGGAATGAGATGATCTTGGCTACAGCATTAAGGAATATCAGGGAAGCAAAGTGCAATGTGCCCACTCTTATCCCCTTTACTGAGGACGTCCAAAAAATGCATACGCATATCAGTCAAGTGCAAGACACATGGTACAAATCCCTCTCTGAAAGTTGTTCAACTAAAGCTTGGATGGAGCTGGCAAAGGCTTGTCTAGCCCAGGTAATTCTCTTTAACCGGCACAGGGGAGGAGCGGTGTCGAGCATGCCCTTGTCTGAGTTTTTATCTAGAGGCACTTCTGATCCGCATGAGGATGTGGGCTGGGCGCTCTCCGAAGTGGAAAAAAAATTCTGCAGACGCTTCTCAATGATTATCATCAGGGGAGAGCATGGTCGACTAGTTCCAATTCTTCTGACCTCAAAAATGCTGTGTGCCTTAGAACTCCTTGTTAAGCAGAGAGAGCCTTGTGGGGTTATAAAAGACAATATTTATATGTTTGCAAGACCAGAAGCCATGACACATTATCGAGGGTCAGACTGTCTCCGTGACTTCGCAAAGGCGTGTGGTGCAAAGTGTCCCAGGTCACTGACATCTACCAGAGTGCGAAAGCATTTGGCAATCCTTTCAACAGTGCTGAATATGACAGACACAGAGATGGACCAGCTGGCTAACTTTCTGGGACACAACCTAAAAATCCAACATGAGTACTGTCAACTCCCTGAGAAGACACTGCAACTCGCCAAGATCTGCAAAGTTCTAATGGCTTTAGAGCAAGGAAGATTAGCTGAGTTCTATGGCAAGAACTTGGATGAAATTGTGATAAATCCTGATGGTGAGTTTGTTTGTTGTTGTTTTTTTTTTTGGGTGTTTACCATATATTCCTTTTTGAAATCACATTGTTAAACTGTACTTACTTTGGCCTCCACAGAAAAAGTTCTGGAAAGTGATTGGGAAGTCAGGAGCATACAGCTGGGACACTGTTCATCAACTGTTTATGGTTTGTATTACTGTCAAAATACTACAGTTGTCTCTGTTCATAGTTTTCAGTCATGCAGAGAGATTGCAAAAGCATTGCTTCAACATCACTTGCAGGGGCAATTATTATCACAGTGTGTTGCCTGTGTTCTCAGAATGTGCATAGGGTCATATGCTACAATGATGTAAACAAATCTTAACGTTATTCACAGTGTACATAAAGAAAATGGTGTGCTACAAAGGTAAAGTAAACTTATGAGCCTTTGGTTCTTTGTGGGAGCACTTTGTTGTACTATAATCATTATTAGTAAAATCAGTTAATAGGAAATAAAACGAACGTAAAAGATTCTTCATTCATTTGTTGACTAATGTGTTTCAGTTATATTTAGGATGATGAACAGAAATGCGCATTCAATTTACACCCATTAGTACTGCAAATAACAAGTTGTGTATTGTCTGCCTTCTATAGTACATGTAAAGTATATCTTTCTGAAACTGTAAAATTATGATCATTTTGATCATTTATGATGATTTTCTATAGAACCAATAGCGGAGGAGACCCTTCCTCCTGCCGAGAGGAACGAAATGCCACCACCACCCAAAAGACAAAAACCACCAGATGAAGAGATTGTTTCAGGAGCCACTGCTATGAGGCCTCTTTTTAAAGGTGAGTTCTTTAAAATGTTAATTATTTTACCAAAATAAGAGGGATCATACAAAATGCATGTTATTTTAAAAAACATGTATTTAATAAATATGTTTTTTTTTTTTTTTTTTTATTTAGTACTGACCTGAATAAGATATTTCACATAAGTGATGTTTACATGTAGTCCACAAAAGAAAACAATAGTTGAATTTATAAAAATGACTCTGTTCAAAGGTTTGATTCGTAATACAGTTTTTTTGTTCTGTTTTGTTTACTGATAGTTGTTCATGAGTCCCCTTGTTTGTCATGAACAGTTAAACTGCCCACTGAAAAGTTTTTCTGCGTTTTTCTTATTTGAACCCTTGACTATGACTTTGAGATTCGTCTTTTCACACTGAGGACAACTGAGGGGCCTGTATGCAACTATTACACAAGGTTCAAATGCTTACTGATGCTTCAGAAGAAAAAACAACTTATTAAGAGACAGAGGTGTCAACTTTTGAATTGAGGATGTGTAAATTTTTCTTATTTTGCCTAAATAGAATTTTTTTTATTAATACTGCCCTACAGAAGATATTTACATGTTCCCCAAAAGACAAAATAAGTTACATTTACCCTAATCTTCAAATTCAAGAAGTTTTTAATGCTTTGTTTTTTCTTCTGGAGTGTTTGAACCTTCTGTAATAGTTGCAAATAGTTATAAATTCAACTATTATTTTATTTTCTCTTGTGGACTATATGTAAACGTCTTTTGTGTGAAATATTTTATTCAGGTCACTGCTAAATAAAAATCAACATGCATTTTGTATGATCCCCCTTGTTTTGTTAAAATAATGAACATTTTGTAGATTCTGCAGGGTGTATGTAAAATTTTGACTTCAACTGTATGTAGCAGCTCACCTCTGTCCTATGGCAGTTTTCCAGTATCCCTCCACCACCCCAAATCTTCAGTTTTGACTATTTCTGTCTCTGAGATATGAGGGAATACTCCAGGTTCACATCATATTATGCCTTTTTGAAATTTTAGTTTGAAAAAAAAAAAAAATTTCAATAATGTGTAAAAGGTGTTTGTGCTTATAACCAATAAATTGATCCTAATTATCTTTTCCTTTTCCCCAGTGATAATTTCAGTCAAAATGACAATGTCGAAGTCAGTGTATATTTATATGTAGACTGGAAATAACTTTACCTAAATGCTGATATAAATACTGATATAGGATTGGAATTCACACACTCTTATTTATCTGTTTAATTTAATTACATTTTTCCCCTCACTGCTTTAAGGTAAAACTACTCATAAGAAAAATCCCTGGCAGCAGACAGAGGTGCAGGCAGTGGAAAGGCACATGATGCAATTCATCACATCTTTCACTGTACCAGCAAAAAGTGACTGTGAGAAGTGTTTAAAGGCTGAACCAGAAGCTCTGAAGAACCGGGATTGGAAGAATGTGAAATTCTTCATATATAATCGCATTACAGCCTACAAAAAGAGTTTGCAGTGCTAATGATATGAAGATTACCAGCTCTTGGTATGGCAGTTTTTGTTTTTATTAGCCTTTTTTCTCTCTTCCATTCACTTTTGAGGTAGGTGAAGTTGTGCCAGAAATACCTTTGCTGTTTTTAAAGAGGTCAAAACTTGTAGGATATTAAACAAATGTATTGTTAGACTGGTGCTTTCCAGTTTGTAGCTTTCATAAAATTTTTCAAAAATACTGCACACAACATTTGAAATTGAGTTTGTGTGAGGCAAAGCAAAATTATTTATTTATTCAACAATAATTTACATTCACACATATTAACCAATGGGATAGCTACAAAGATATTTGTCACAGGCTGAAAATGAAGCAACGAGAGTGCCCAACAAAGGACATGGGTAACAAATATGGGGTCACTATATTGAACAAGATTGCTTATCTTGTCTTATGATTAACATGTCTTATGATGACTAATGAAGGCCACAATTTAAAATGCATGAGTCTAACAATAGCAGAATTGTTAAACAATTGTAGAGTTTTGACCTCTAGTTTTTGTTTATGTTCTGTGTGAAGAATTTTTTTAATACTTTAATAAAAAAAATGTATTATGCATGGTTTATTTGACTTCATTTGTTTGTAAAGTTGAACTCTTTAAAAGTTACTTTCGGCAAATTAAGTGATTTGATGTCTCAAGGTTCATTTAGTGGTTATTAGTAGATTTATTATCATGGTAAGAAGTATCTAAGGAACTAGTAGCTGATAGTTGGCTGTGAATATACAATTAAATAAAAAAAAGTAGTAGAAATAGTTTCACAGAGACCTTCTCTTGAAGGTTTGATATGGGTTGGAAAATATCACTACAAGTAGTAATTCACTACAATTTCAATACCTCATATGTGAAGAGAGAACTTTTTCACTGCTTTACCTGTACACTTTAACACACTTCTATTCTTATTATCTAGGAAAATCAGTTGAACCAAAAATTCTGCATGTTGTGGTTATGACTACATACACAACAGGTGTTCTGTGCTGGAGTAATGAATCACTAGCACCATTTGCAGGACTCATTACGTCTTAACAACTACATGTGAACAACTTAATCTTAGCTAAATTGAAAACTTTTTTGTACTACTATTGTATCGTTTAATTTTACTTAATTGTGGACATCTTTTTTTAAGTGCAAATGCATTCTGATGATTTACTTGGTATCATTTTTTTTTTTCATTAGTAATATACATGTTGTTACAAGGTCCCCACAAATCTAATGGGAAAGGGTGTGTATTGTGCAAATAACATTCAAATAAGGGTCCCTATCAGGTATGTTCACTCAATTTAACATGGTAAAGTCATGAATCAGTTCAGATGTTTGAAGCCGTGTATAGGCTAACAAAACAATGGTTAGTATCCTTTTTGTCCCAGATATATAAAACCTTCAGAAAGTATGGTCCCCGCAGGTGATGATCATAAAGTAGTTCCCCCATATAAACCTGTATGTGTGTGTCTGTGTTTCTCTGTGTACAAGCTGTACTAGTGAAAATATTCTCACAAATATAGTGAAACATGATGAACAATTACTTTTGAAGACATTTGAAGTCATCCTTGAAATGCTCATCAGTTGGCCAAAAGGTGTTTTCCTTTTACAGGTTTCTGTGACAGTGTAACCACTATTTGTTTATGTGAGTTTAGCCTTGTATTGTTGGACAGAACAACCTTGTTATTGTTCTCAAGAGATTTGTAGCCAAAATGTTTCTTTTTTTTTTTTTTCTTTCTCTTTTTTTCTCCTCGTTTTGAAAATTCAGCTTTGGAACCCTGCGTTTTTTTTGTTTTAATAAATACTGTTTGTGGAGTTTGTACATGTGTTACATGATGTTTTGGAATGTTTTGATGATTTTATTTGAATACAGATCTTTTCATTACGTAAAATTAGTACAGAAAGCATTAATAAATTCGCATGAATTGACAATGTTCTAAAGAGTGTCACGTGTTTTACTGGTAGCAAGAACATCCACTTGTACAATGGAGTTTAAATAAACAATGCCACAAATTTATATGATCAGTGACCTACAAATCTAGTTAAAAATGTGTAACAACTTTTTTGTTGTTTTTAAAAAAAGCCTTAAAACTGTTCTCTTTATTTCCTAGAAAATTTCAGATTTTCAGAACAATCTCAGACTTTTCAGAGCCTAATGCATATATATTTTTTCTCTCTTTGTGTCTCTTTAGCGAGCTATAGAAGACTGCAGTATTGAGCTAAATGAACAGTATGAGGCTCTTAGGAAGCAGCATGCAGCGGAGCAGGAGGAGCACAACTTCCATGTCCACAGTCTGGAAAAAACAAGAGATGACAGAAATCATCAGTACCAGGTTCACCATCACACATGTACACAACTCCACTACCAGTATAGACAGTCTGTAGAGGTTCGGACTTTTACAAAAGGTTATTTGAAAAGCAGTGTTTAATATCCTTTGCACAAAGTATTATCATTCCCTAGTGAGTTCAGTGTCTAATGTTGTGGTTTTACCTGGTATTAGCTAATTTTCATTGTTAAAATGTAGTGTGTGTGTTGCTGTTTTTTTTGTAGGGTTTTATTGAAAAAATTGAGTCTTTGCAAGTTAAATTGGAGCTGAATAGCAGCAAGACCACACGGAAAAACTTCATGGTAAAACGGCAAGAGCTTACTACAGAGAAAGAACGAATGGCAGAGGAGAAAACAAGGTAAACAAGCAAATCCAGCTGTCTGCTTTTTTTATTATTATTTCTTATTGTCAGTGTTGAAAATGGTTGTGCTACTTAAATTTTTTTTAGAAGCTGATACATGTATTTCAGGATTTTTTGATGAATATAAACTTCAAAGAACATTTTTTTTTTTTTTTTTTTTTTTTTTTTTTTTAAATTAACTCATTGTTACAAATATAAATGGCTTTTGGCCACTATTGATCAATTCTATGCATCTGTGCTGATAAAGGTATTAATTTCTTTAAAAAAAATTTTCTGACCCCAAGCTTTTGAACAGTAGTATATAATATTAGATGGCTCATTGAATTTAAATGAGATTTGTGTATGTTTTAGGCTGGCTCAGGAGCTGGAGGACACAGAAAAGAAACTCAAGTTGCTGATTGAGGAACAGAGTCAAGAGAAGTAAAAATCAAAACATTAAAAAAGAAATATCTACAATGTCTCTGTATCTGTGTTTGTTTATTCATTTATTTATGTGTGCTTGTGTACGTGACAGACTGTCCTGGGAGCAGGAAATAGCTGACTTGAGGGTGGAAATGGAAACGCTTTGCAGACAGGCAGAGCAAGCCAGTCAGACCGTTCTTCAAGATGAGGTAAATGCTGCACCTTCACAGAAAACATCTAGAAATCTCACGGACAGCGTAATGAATCATATGTATGTGTTTGTGCATGTGTCTGTGTGAGCAGATAGCTGCATTAGAGATGCAGAAAGAGCTTGCGCTTTCTCAAGTGGAGGACTGGATTACAGATGCTGAAAAATATCTGAATTTTCTCAGGTACTGTCTGTGAATTATTCTGTCTAGTCTGTTGCGAGCATGTGCAGTATGTTTGCATACGTAAAGGTGATAAAGTTCATTGTGGATATGTGCTCATTCTGCACAGATTAAATCCTTCTCAGAGCCACCTGCACCAGCGGCAAAAGTGGGAGCAGAATGTAGCGATGGTCCGCAGCAAACTGGTGGGACTAAAGGTGAGGGGAGGAGCTAATATAGGTGGATTACAGGTGAAGGGAGTTAGCAGCTTCTCTCACTGTCTTTCTTTTTGTTTTTCATTCACAGAAGAAGTTTGATGAAAACCATCAACTGCTGCAAAGAGGTGAACAGTTGGACAGATTGCCTTCAGTCTCGCTACCGGTCCTACCACCAGTGCCTACTGTGAGTGTCAGATTAGTCATATATAGCCTAAGTTTGAAGGTACACTAGTGTTAAAATCTTTTTTTTCTGACCCTGGACCACAAAACCAGTCATAAGGGTCAATTTTTGGAAATTTTTTTTTTTGGCTTTCCATTGATGTATGTCTATTTGTTAAGAAGATGTATGTCTATTTGTTAATATTTGGCTGAGATACAATTATTTGGAAATCTGGAATCTGAATCGCAAAGAAAAGTTGTCCAAAAGTTCTTAGCAATGCATATTACAAATAAAAAATTGCGTTTTACATTTACTGTAGTAAATTTACAAAATATCTTCATGGAACATGATCTTTACTTAATATCCTAATGATTATTATTATTTTGACCCATACAATGTATTTTTGGTGATTGCTACAAATATACCTGTGCTACTTAAAATTGGTTTTGTGGTCCAGGGTCATTTTTGTTTTTTAAAAGAGGACTGATGTTCACCAAGGCAGCATTTATTTAACCAAAAATACAGTTGAAACAGTAATTTTGTAATATTTTTACAACTGCAAATAATAGGTGTGTAATGGTACATAGTCACCCCGAACCATCATGGTTTGGTAAATGCAGTCAGATATAGGCAATCAGTCCATAAGGGGGTGCACGTGGTAATGCAACACTAACTGTCACAACAGAAAAGAGCAAAATAAGAGACAATCTATGCACTAACCTAAGACAACAATGGCGAGTTCAGATGGCACGCAAGAGCTCGAAGATCTGCCTGCCACGTAAAACATAAACACGTCAGACGTTTTTTGTGGAAAACATCATAAACATGTTTGCAGAAACATGCTTGTGTTGTTGCAAACTGTAAGTCAACTGAGAAAAGACAATACGGCTAGTGTACACACCTCTTTGAGTTTTGAAACCAGCAGAGATGGCAACACAGAGTAAAGTCACATATTCCGCTTCCTGCATTTATGCCGCTGCCTCAGAAGATGAAATATAATCCAATGCGACAGCAAATTGTATTGCTGTTTTTATTGTGTTTTCATTACCATAGAAACCAACACACATTCCGTTAAAGGAAAGAGTGCTTATGGACACACAAATCGGATATAAACAGTTGTGATGCACAGTGTGGACAGTCAGTTATTCAAATCTAGATATGCACAAAATCAGATTTGAGCTGACAGTCTGAACGAGGCTTAAGCGCAGCTGCTTTGTTTACAGCGGTAACCAAGAAAACTATGTATATCGCTGCTGTTGTATAAGTGCCACCTGTTGTCAGAGAATGAATTTCTCTAAATGTAAAGAAAATAAATGAAAAAATACATTTCCTGTTGTAATGTACTTGTATTGAACCATGATTCCAAAACCAAGGTTCGTACTAAACCGTTATAACCATGTATCGTTACACCCCTAGTAAGTATTTATTTTCTAATTGAAAAAAAATTTACATTTGCATTGACAAAGCTGAATTTTCTTATGATCCATGATGTCATCCAACTTGTTCTGCTTAATATTTTTTGTGGAAGCCGTGACAGTTTTTTTTCAGGATTCCTTGAAAAATTGAAAATTCTAAAGAACGGCATTTATTTGAAATAGAAATCTTTTGTAAAATTATAGATCTATTATAGGTCTGTACTGTCACTTTTGAGCAAATCAATTTGTTCTTGCTGAACAGAAGTATTAATTTCTTTTTGAAAGAAAAAAAAATTACTTTTGGTAAAGAGTTAATAAACTGGCTGTTTTAAAATGTTTGTTTTACCATGGTTTGAAACATGTAGATTCACAGTAGATTAATGTAACTAATGTATATTTTATGTTTGTGTCACTTATTTTTGACTTTCCGAAGTTGGAGATGATAATGAGCCCACTTCAGAATCCTGCGTCCCATCCTGTTTTCAACAGTGGTCTGCCAACTACAACGTCTCCTCCCATAATTCATCCACAACTCCACTCCTCGATCACACCACCCCAAAGAGCCACACCACCACTTTCTGCCCCATCTCCTCAAACCACACCATACCTACCAGTCACTATAGGTCCACAGTCTGCACACATCCCAAACATTTATGCTCCCATGACAACTCATGCACCTGCCCCTCAAATACCCATGCAAAACATCTGCCAGCCTCAAACCTCATCCCATGCACCCATCACGCCAGCCCCACAGATTCTACCACATACACATGTAGGCATTCCAAGTGTCTCCCATGCACCTTCAGCTGCCTCAGCAGGCACCTTTGTTGTATTACCAAATAATCCTGGAGCCAGTTTTCAACCCCAAGCTGCAGCGCGCCTTTCCCAAACATACATGCCATCCACGGCTACACGAAACTCCTCCCCCCAGCCCCTCCCCCCCAATCCTGCACCAGCAGGAAAACTGGACAAGCTGCTGGAGAGACTAGGCTCACATTTCCCACAATGCACAAGGTACCAAGATCACAAAGTTATATAAGTGTTTCCTTCAGAGTACATTTTTAGGAGCCAGTATAATTTAGATTTTTTTTGTCTTTCTGTTGACAGTTATTGATTTGCTGTTTGTGTTTGCCTTAGAGATCAGTTAACACGTGTCCTACAGCAAATCAAAAGTGAGCGTGGTACTATGGCTGGCATGTCGATTGATGATCTTACTCAGCAGGTTGCACAGAGACTTGCGCAGAACCAAAAACCGGTGCGAACAAACACACTTTCCACTCCTTCCCATTGTTTTATTGTTAGCTTTGTTCTGTGCATTGCTCATATAATTTTTTGTTAACTTTATCGCTATTGTAGCCACTTGGGCCTATAGCACCTCCATCTGGAGCGAGAGCCTTTCCTGCTGCGGTTGGTCCAATTCAGCGGCCTGTAGCTCCGCTGCAGCATCCCATGCGGCCTCATTTCCGTCCCCCAGTTGCTCAGGTCTTCCACACAAGACCCCCGCAGGTACAATTCTACTTTTAAGCCCCTTTTTTAAAAACACATTTAACAAAAACCTCAGAACTATAGGGGAGCATGGGGCAAGCTGTGCCATTTTTCTTTTTTCAACTGAAGGTTGTCCTCTTGGTAAGGAGAAATAAGTCAAGAGGTAAAACTAATATGCCTAATTATATATGCATAATTCAGGATGTCAGTTATTAGATAAAATGTGACCCTGGACCCTTAAAACCAGTCTTAAGTCGCTGGGGTATATTTGTAGCAGTTGTCAAAAATACATTGTATGGGTCAAAATTATTGCTTTTTCTTTTATGCCAAAAATCATTAGGATATTAAGTAAAGATGATGTTCCATGAAGATATTTTGTATATTTCCTACCGTAAATATATCAAAACTTAATTTTTGATTAGTAATATGCATTGCTAAGAAGTTAATATGGACAAATTTAAAGACGATTTTCTCAACCAAATATTGTCCTATTATAACAAATATATTTAAAATATATTCAGATGATGAATAAATCTCAATTTTGAAAAATTGACACTTATGACTGGTTTTGTGGTCCATGGTCACAAATAAGACAAATTAATGAGTTTAAAAAAAAAAAAAGTGAGACCAATTACCTCACATTAGAGTATAGGGCTGTCATGATTCCTCAGTTTAATTCGAGTACTCGATTTGTAAAAATAATTGGTTGCATTTTGCTTGTGTCGAGTATCCAGCAAAATACCGGAAGTGGCGCATTCCATGGACGAGAATTCATGAAATGCATTATTAGACCGTTTTCCAAGTCTGCATGATACATTAAACCCATTAAAAAAAAAAAAAGCATAATGCTGTTGTGAATTCACAAACGCTTTTATTATTCACATGCGTGTAGGTTAGGGGCATCTTACAGAGGTTTTGTTCACAGTAAATGCTGCTCCACACAAACAGTACATGTGTGGAGTGTCTCAAACTCCATCTCTGCATATTGCTGTGAGTTTGGGTTTATTATAACATTCATATGGGAACGCACTGTGCGTCATTTCATCAGATGTGTAAGGTACATCATTTATGAATCTACACAAACACAGGAGAATACATCAATATCTTTCTGAATATACTGATCATCATGATTTCAAAATAAAAGCTCAAACCCTTACTCTGAGTTTTGATGTCCACATATTCAAGAAATTACAGTGGCTGTAGCATTTCTGTTGTAAAGGATTAAATTGAGATAGAAAGTTTAAAAACAATTGTCAGGCTGTTGGCGCCCTCTGCAGTCATTTGCATTTTAATTATAATGTGTAATGTACATATGCTCTCTTGTTTGTAATATATTATGTATTGAACAGTTTTGTTCAATAAAACCAAACAATTGCTTGCTTTTGATACTTTATTTGAACTAATTATTATTGCCTCATTGGTATTATAGATGTATTTTAAGTAATTTTAAAGGCTATTTTTCACATATGTCTATTTTTATTACTACTAAATAAAAAATTATAATTATCCGATTACTTGATTAATCGTCAGAATAATTGGCCAATTACTCGATTAACAAAATAATCGTTAGTGACAGCCAGAGTATATTAAATCTTTGGGGAATAATGTAACACAAAACAACGAGTTAAAATAAATATTAATACTGTTCTATAATCTCACTTTAAAATATCTACTATATTTTACAGTACAGTTTACAGCATATTCAGTATATGTCCTAAATACCAGCCAGGAAGACCAATTTTCAGATTATTTGAATGTATTAGAATACTTTGGTCATTCATTTTTTTTTAACAATATAAACATACACTTTTTGTCTGTCTCTCTCAGCCCACTATCCGGAAATTTTGTTTAATGTGTCAGAATCCTGTGGATGCTGGAAGCCAGTACAACACCAACTGCTCCCATACCATGCACAAAGATGTGAGTGTGTAACATTTACTAAATAGACAGTACAGGCACAGTATTCGCCTTGTCTGTGTGTTCTAATAACTGTTTTTTCTCTCTCTCCTTTTCTTTAGTGTGTTAGCGTTTGGCTTAAGACTAGCAAGAATAACTCCTGTCCTTTCTGCCCGTCCAAATGAGGTCTGACTTCAGGAGAAAACACACACTCATAGCTTAGCCAGTACCTGCAAAAAAAAATCAAGTGGAATGAACATATAAATAATTATCAAGACACTTGAAATAAGTTTTTCTAATTATATGGTAACTCTGGTTAATGAAAAAAAGCATATTGTTCCATTCCTGCGCAGAGCTAATTATTATTATAAGGACAATGATACTTTGCAGATCAGTGGAAATCCTAACAATATGAATTGTACTTTTTCAGTATTCAAAGTTATTCCAAAGATTTTCAAACATACCCTAAAGTATAATCTTCATTATGTACACTTTTATAAAGGTCATGTAGCATACATAACCACAAAACAAAATAAAATGTTTCTTTCAAAAATGATATAAAACTTTACTTATCTGGGAAATGTTGCAGTTAATATTAATAATTTAGTATTTTATTAAATGAATGATCAACAGAGGCCTTTATGTGGAGAGTTTTATACATTAAAAAGGAAAAATAAAATAATTAATGTCTTTTTGTAATCGTTGATAGTCACTCTTTTTTATCTAATTTACAATAAATGATAATGCTGTTAAATATGAATACTGTACTGTGACATGCCAAGTTGTTTCAGAATGGAAAAAACATTGATGCTAAGAGTTTTTTTTTTTTTTTTGCATTTTATTTCTTTGCACTATTACATTCATAACACAACCCATGCATTTACACCCCTTCCATCACCAAACACGAGTATCTGTTCTTTGCTCTTTGCTGTCTGAGGATCTGAGTGTGCAAAGTCCTTGTGCATTTTTATGCCTGGATGGCCTTGGCAATGGTTTCATACACCTGTGCAAGCCTGGCCTTTGCATTCTCCACGTAGGGCTCCATGCGTCCCTGCAGGTCCTGGGTGTGTGGGGCGAGCTTCTCTTTGGCCTCCTCGACAGCCTTCACCAGCTGTTCCTTGTATTCCTCAGCATAGGGAGCGGCCATGGTTCTCAGCTCCTCCAGACCCTCGGTCAGCTTAGTGCGAATGGCCTCGACCATCGGCACAAGCTTAGACTTGGTCTCCTCAACGTTGCTCTCGAACTTCTGCCTCATCTCCTCCAACATGGGCTGCAGCTTGGCACGCAGCTGCTCAGCATTTTCGCGGTTCAGGGCGGCATATTCCTGGACGACGGGCTGCAGCTTTTCACGGTACTCCTCCAAGTGCTTTTGAAGCACCACGTACAGCTCAGCGCGGTGGGGCTCCAGCTTGGAACGGAGGTCCTCGAAGTCAGTCATGACGCGTTCGCGCAGCTGCTTGGTGTTCTCCAGGAATTGGCTGGAGATGGTCTCGGTGTAGGGAGTCAGAGTCTGGGTGGTGGACTGGGCATAGTCTTGGAGCTTAGTCAGGCTCTCTGAAAGTTGCACCCTGAAGTGAAATGAACATAAATTTAGGAAACTTAAACACAAACCATTTCAGTCTGGTATCATAGATCATACTGTGCTTGTTCATTAAGGCCACTCAACTGAGCCTGGTTTCTTGTCCGCTACTATCACTGCTAGACTTGAATTTGAAATGTCAAGTTGTGACAATATACTCTTTGAGAATTATTTAACTGTGAATGGGCAAAATGGGATTTGGGAACAGTTAAAAAAAAAAAAAAAAAAACACAAACAGAAGTTTGAGACACAAAAGAACCAAGGAGAAAAGAGTGAGAGACTCGATAAGATGGCTCTTACTTGTATTGCTCATATTCAGTTCCATCCAAGTTGTCGAAGGCCTTCTGAGCCTGCTCCTTAACCTGGGTCAGGTATACCAAGGCTGCTGCCTTGTAGTGCTCCAGCTGGGAGGGAGCATCAGCCTGCAGAAAACGGGCCTGGGAACCTGAGGAGACACAGGAAAAGCTTCAGAAACCAAAAGACCTCAGGGGAGCACTTTAAGACCTTTAAACTCTGTCAAGTAACATAGGTGGTCAAAAAGTCACCATGACAAAACAGCATTAAGTACATTTTAATTGCTAAAGAAAAATCTGTGTTACTTACCCACAGCCAAGAGGATGGTCAGTGCAAGAGCCACGAATTTCATGGTTAAGCTCTGAAAGAGAAAACATTTAATATAAGACTTTTTGACCAATTTTTGCTTTGATATTCCTTTGATCGAGTCCTCTCATGCTGCTTTGAGCTCTTACCTGGGTGGTGCTGCTCTGAATGTGCGAGGACGGACAGCAGAGGCAATGGTCTTATATAGGGCAGGAACAGTGCGTGTGGAGTTGGAACCCTGTCCTCTTACACATCAGAGGTTCAAAGGTTAAGTGCAGTAAGAGATGCATTTTAGATACCTGAAGATACGTCAGTGCACATTTTCTGTCAGCCTCACAAAAATCAAATGACTTCAATGGTATTACTTCTGTCAGAGGAAATATTTTAACTGCCATTTATGAAACCCGTTTTTATATATATATATATATATATATTATATTATATTATATTATATTATATATACTGTTATCTACATTTGTTAAATCACTGACAATCAAAATGCAACAGCATAACCATTTTATGAGATTTTTAGCTGTATCTAAACAAATTCCTGGGACAAATATTTATTTAGTGAATCGGCATTCACTGACACAATTCAACATTAGAAGCAAGAAACTCTAAATTCTCTAATATAAATCTAAGTAATTCAGCAAATTAAAAAAGATATATAGCAACATTTGGTATTATATTTTGGTGCTCTGCAGATTGCATGTGTTGCTTTGTAATTAGGCAATTTGTTATTGATTACAATGCATCCATGTGATTACATCTCACTGTCATAAACTGGTAGAGTAATGGCTGAAGCATGACAACACTGTGGAGTTATCTCTAAACGTTTAGCAACGTGTAGCAAACCTTGATCTCCACCTCCTGCTCCAAATCCTATTTTATCAGTTGCCAACCAAACAGAGACATAACTAATCAGGGGTCATTGATCAATTGGTTATCTTTGTCCCTTGATTTACTCAACTGTTCACATTCTCAAGTAAAAGGCTCTTGATTGGCTTATTGAGTGGCATTTTGACTGAAAACTGAGGACATTTCAGTTTAGTATTCGTAAATTAACCACAATCCTGATTTATAGAAATGTGAACAAGATGTAAATGGGCAATTCGACAGAATTGGTGCAAAATTAGAATAATAAACAAATTTTGTATGTATGCAAAATGTATAATATCCAAGGTACACATTTCTAGTAATTGTGCAGTAAATTCACATATGGTACTTTTAGAAAGTTTTGAAATATTTGTCCTCTCCCCAAATTATGTAATGTGTAATTTAATAAGAAGGGTTACATTAACCTATTAGGATTTTGCTTATATCATTCTTGTAAATATAGATTTTTCTATTTTATTATCTATTTTTCTTTGTATAAGGCAAAATGTTGGTAATACTGATTTCAAACTTAAGGATTCATTAGTTTGAATATACACTGAACCAAACACTTAATTGACAATTCCATATACTTTATTTTTGACATCCCAAATGGCACATACTAAAATGCTAAAAACTTGCATAACTGTGCTATAATTGCTTATTCCCCCCAAATAAAACATTATGTGTTCCATTTTGTTATTACTGAAACAGTGATGACGTTTTGGTCATGACTGTTATGGTAGTGGCAATTTTAGATACTTTTTTTTTTTTTTTTTTTAAGTTTGCTGATATTTAAATACTATTGTGGGTTTCAATAGATAATAGAAGAATCTTAGTAAACATCTAATATTTAAATACTTCAATGCTTTTTAAAAATGTTTTTGTGGGACAGCAGTTTTCACCATTTCTGTAGAATGGTTAAAATATGCAAGTGCTCTCTTCAAGGACAAACATTTATTCAAATTGAGTATTATACAGTATACTGCTAGTTATGTATGTATTTGAGGTTCTGTGAATTCTGGATTCTGCTAAGCACTAGTGGATTGTCACTGCGCCAGCTAGACAGGTCGAGATAGTATACCAAAATGGTCATGCGGTGATATAAGCGAAGACTCAAGGATATGAGCCATTGTAGCTCAGTATTCAGCCTCGACACACCTTTCTCATGATTCCGAATGACAAATAACTCACTCTGTTCATCTGGATTTCACAGAACCACAGTTATACCATAGTCATGAGGAATACCACCCACCCGTAAAATATTCAAGACTGCTCCTGAAGAACTGCTGAACTGACAGCATGCAGGGTAGCGATGTTAAGCTTGTAAAACCGGGCAAAAGTACAGGGAGAAGCCCAAATAGCAGTGCACAGTTATCTGGCATAGATACTCCTCTAAAAGCAGCCCAAGACGTTGACACATACCTAGAGGAATAAGAAACTCCCCCTGGTAGAGGCTTTTGAGCTTTCTTATATGCCATAGTATTTACTTCTACAACCAAATTTGATAATCTCTTTTTTGATACAGCAGTGCGTTTCCGAGCAGTGCCATAACAAACAAAAAGCTGGTCTGGTTTTCTAAGATGAGTGGTAGCAGCTACAAAACACCTCAAGGCTCGCACAGGACACAAAAGGTGATTCCCCAACTGGTCAGATTGAGAACCAAACTGAAAAGCAGCCAAACTGATTGATTGATAAACTGAGAAAGCAGAACTTTTGGGGAGAAAAAATGAATTTGGTCAAAGCACAACTCCAAGACCAAGAAGATCAAGTACAAGTGGTAAATCCCACCCAGGAAAGTGAGGCTTGTGATCTGGTCTCAATTGTCTAGCAAGCTTAGAAAACTATAAATACGAGCAACATGTACCTTCAATGTGGAGGTTGTTTTACCAGATTACAAAAGCTGATGCAACTTGGTTGCTTGATTGAGATTGAGATGCAACACTGTTGAGGTGTTGTCTGACCGAATGAGCACACAGCAGCCTACCAGAACTGGTGAGAAACACTGCAGGGCAAGGAAGACTGTGTGTTTGTGGTTCAACCACAAACTGTTGTTCCACCAGTGAAGAGGCCTGAGGTGGAGCAAGCCCAGTGGTATCACAGAAGTGACAGCAGTCAGCATCCCCAAAAGTTGTAGCAACACTCTGTGGCTTGTGATAGGGTGGCAGAAATTGCACAGAAGTATAGAAGCATTCCAATGTAAGTGATTGTTTGCATTGGAACCAGGCAACTCTTTGCTTTGTTCACACAAAGATGCAGATTCTGCACGAGTTCCAAGAGCAAACTGGTGTTTTAAAATGTTATGAAGGGAGGCACATAGCATCCAGTCACTAAATAAGGTAGGATTTGTATCCCTCTGGACCATAAAGGATACAGAGCTGTAGTATCATCCACTAAATATGGCGTTAAGCCTGAATGAACTGAATCCTCACCAGAACCCCTAGCTTTTGACAAACCAGTCTTGAGTCTCCTGAGGGAAAGACTGTACACCAGCATTCAGATGATCCCAAAGAAATCTAAATCAGGTGAGAAATTAAAAAGGCTGAATACTGAGCTACAGCAGCTCATGTCCTCGAGGCTCCACCTGTGTCACACCATTTTGGTATACCATCTCGACCTGTCGAGCTGCCACAGCGACAATCCACTAGTGCTTAGCACCATTTCTGGCCGTGAGGAGGAATGAAACCGAATGTAATATTCTTCTTGTGCTTGGCAATAGACTTTACATTCCGTCATAGATGGCCAGTGGGTTATTATGCACTATATCGTAATATACAGAGGACAAGGTTATCCAAGTAGCATAAGTCAGTCTGTATAATAAGAACAGACATCCATATAAACTTGTCATCATCAACACTAACTTATCACTATATATTCATGCAACCTGTCATATACGACCCCATAATAACAGACATACTGACACAGAACATGTCATTGCCCTGTAGAATTTGTGAACTGATTTCCATTTTACATTTATAGCAGATTTTGAGGAGTTTCAGTTGTTCATGATAGAACTCAATGGTAATGTGTTCATCAATGTTTTCAAATCAGTACAAAGTTCATTCTCTTATGATATCAGCTAAAAAAAGAAAAATCTTATTTTTGGGAAAAGAGGACCCACTCATAAAAATGTTGTAGGCCTATCCAATTATGATTTGGTTTGTTAATCTATTTTCATGTTGGATTTCTACATGAAGGATTAAAAATCCATCTACATGATTCTGAAGTAGGTTTATTACACAGGTTAGTGTGTCATGTCTCCCTCTGCAGGCTGAATGTGTTTTACGTTTTTTTTTTTTACAACATGACACTCCTCCAATGTCTTTTCTTGTTATATAGTGCACTATGATCCAATATTCTTGTATTTGAGAAGACCAATCAGTGAGTATTCAAACAGACCGTTTTAAAATACTTAGCAAAACTGTTTGAATGTGGATGTAGAAACTCTTATCCATGGTTTCACAGACAAGGCTTAAGCCTAGTCCCAGACTAAAACGTAAATCTGAGCCGTTTCAACTGAAAGAAACTTGCACTGATTGATCTTAAAATATAAAAATGCACTTTTGTCTCAAAATAGACACCAATAATGTTTTTTTAAGGAACATTAAAAAAATTACTTAAATATCCTAATTTAACTATAGCCTAATCCTCTAAGCTCCGTCTGTAAAACCTGGCCTTCGTCATTTTTGCTGTAGATCTTATTTACAGCCCGATTATGGATTAAATGCAGATTAAATGTATTTGTTTGAAAGTATTATTCAAGCACAATATAAATACTGTAAAATAAACTGAAATAAACATCCCACATTGACAGCATGTGAAATAAAGTGTACACACATGAGGTTCAATCCCTGCTGATTTATTGTAATGCTTGGATCTGAAGCATGTGGCAGTTGTGCCGCAGTAATAGTGCACACTTTGCAGGCCATACAAATAGTTATAGATGGTTGATCTCTTACACTCAAACACAAAAACATTCACATACACCAGCACCAGCTATGTAAGCACTTTGCACAGAGTACATTAATACCTAACAGGTTATATTTATATATACATACACACTCACACACAACTTTATATCACTTCTTGTCCACCGGCTCTCCCATACTCACTTAACTCTTCACATAATACTTTATAGAGCGCATGGACGCATACACAAAAAACATGGATGCAAGTGAGATAAATAATTAACACTGAAAACCTCACGGTTGTGCATTAGATGCTTAAGAGGAGGAGCTTTCTCACTCAAACTCACACACACAAGGTATGGCATGGTTTGATGGTTTTCACTCCAGTCTAATGTCATATGTGTGTTATTGGGAATATGATAGGGCGAAAGAGAAAAAGGAAGTTTCAGACGCCTCTGTGCCAAAGATCTTGAAAATGGGAGCAAGACATCCATATTTCAAAGGCATGATTTCTCTTGTGTGAACTGGATCCGGTTGCCGTCATCATAACACCACTGTGAGTGTGAACGAGTGCATGTATGAAGGCACGGAGAAGCTGGCAGAGTAAGTGCTACTATTAAAGGTTGTTCAGACTGTGACAATGGGATTTTGAAGAGTTTCTGGTCCCACCGCGAAGCAACATGTCCTAAGAGAAACTATTTATTGTCACAAATATTTCAAATATCTCTGTCTATTATGCATCTTAGATACATATACACATTTTATATTGATCATATAAAATTGGTCACTGTCCTACAGCTCCTTTCATTTTGTTGTTTTATTTGTACTGTTCCTTTGTTTTGCTAAATTAAGTATTTTGGGTACATTCTGAATAGCCAACAATGCTTAACTCTGCCTTTCCAGTGATTGACCAATGCGGTGCCCCTTCCTAGACCAATGAGGCCCGCCTCTCCTGAGGCGTTTCCTCCAACAGTTGAAGCAGCAGCTCATGGAGAGTCGTTGATATGGTCCTGTATGCACTGGCAGTCAGATGCAGGAAGTCGAACATGTCTCGAGAGGAAATAGTCCCATCCGAGTGGACAAAACTACCTCCCATATCAATAAACTGAACAGGGCCGAGTTGAGGTAGAGATGCGCGAAGTAGATTATTCACTGCTGCATTTTTCTCTCTCAGGGGGTTAGGAAATTCTCCCCTTGGCAACAGGCCCTGAATGACAGGAATTCATAAAACTGAACTGGTCAGAGTTGATACTCTGTATACACATTAAAGGATTAGTTCGCTTCCAGAACAAAAATGTACAGATAATTTACTCACCCCCTTGTCATCAAAGATGTTCATGTCTTTCTTTCTTCGGTCGCAAAGAAATTGAAACATTTCAGGACTTTTTTGCATATAGTGGACTTCCAAAATGCAGTTGAAATGCAGCTTCAAAGGACTCTAAACAATCCCAGTCGAGGAATAAGGGTCTTATCTAGCAAAACGATTGTTCTTAAATCAATTTATACACTTTTTAACCACAATTGCTTGTCTCTGCGATGCATTCAAGACAGTTAGGGTTTGTCAACAACTCCAATCTCACTTTCTCCTCCAACTTCAAAATTGACCTTGTCGCTGTTTTACCTTTTTGTGTAAAGGGCGTTTGACCTTTTTTGCACGTTCAAACACTGGTTTGTTATTTAGAAAATAACCGATTGTCTCGCTAGATAAGACATGCGTTTAAACTGCATTTTGGAAGTTCAAACTCGCAGGCATCGTAGAAGTCCACTATATGGAGAAAATTCCTGTTCGATTATCTGTAAATTTTTGTTCTGGAGCTGAGCAACTTTAATTTGAACACCGCAAATTTCACATTATCAATACATAGTGATTTAGGTAACTCACCAAAACAATAAGTTTGGACTTGGGGAGGCGAGACAGAAGTAACTGTGCAATGGCCAATATTCCTCCTGCAACTTGATCTGCAGTGTGCTCATGATTATTAGTTCCTACCCATAAAACCACCACCTGTGGAAAAACAAACAATGACGCAATTCCAGTGGTTGAGTACACAGTTTATGGCAAATATTATTAGAACAAATCCAAAAACACTTCCTCACCCTGGGTCTGATGTTCTCCAGTTCTCCATTCTGTAGTCTCCACAGCACATTACTAGTTGTATCTCCACCAATTCCAAAGTTCAGAGCATGGAGAGGTGAGAACAATTCCCTCCACACCTGAGACCAGCACCAGTAAGAATTGTAAACCAAATGTGTATATTTATATGAAAACAAATTAAATTCCATTGTAGGTAATTTATAACCTACAACATAACGCGCACGTTCTACAATAAAGTGCAAGTAAAAAGAGACACACCTTTTTTCATTTTGATAAGGTAAAATTGGCTTTAAGTGTTATTATTGCAATACTATATTAGTTTAATTTATTATATTAGAAGCTGTGGTTGCTCTATATAGGAAACATTAGCCATCTGGCCATTTGCCCTGGACAACAATAATTATTTAAAAGCATTTGACCACTGAATGCCATAAAATACCAATCAGAATGAAGTATTTGAATGTCTAACTGGCTAAAAATACATTTCATGTAGTGCAGTAAAACACTTATTAAAACAGCTTTACAAGAAATACTTTAATTAGTTTAGAATTAATTTTAAATATGGGCGATTCTACAGAATTGGTGCAAACTGCTGTCCCACAAACAAGAAGTATTCAAATCTCAGATGTTTACTAAGATATTTTTATTATCTATTGAAACTCACAATAATATTGAAAATATCAGAAAGGGTAAAATATATAAAATCAATAAGTCGGTACTTTCAATTGGGAGGTGGCTGTTCCAAACTCTAACCACTAAATTTCAACTTAAGAAAATGATACTGAAATTATTTTTGCATTTTATTCCATTATTGTTGTTGTTTTTCAACTGAAGTTCAAAAATTTTTCCAAAGTCTTGCATTTGTCACTACTGAAATTAGCATCTTCAAGCTAGGTTCAAAAGTATCTAAAATTGTCAGATACTTTAGTTTTTTGAGTGTTATCCCATAAAATTATCACTTCTGTAACAGTCACGACCAAAACATGTCGTCATTGTTTCGGTAGTAACAAAAGGGAACACATATTCCTTTGTGGGAAATAAACAACATTTTGCTACAGTTATGCAAATTGTTAGTATTTTAATATGATTTAGTAGTCTTTCAGTATGTGGGTTAAAATTCTGTTATGTGATCGCTAACAAAACATTACTGTCCCTACGGAAAATGTGCAGTCGCAACAGAAACATGGGATGTTTTGGCAATAATAAAGTATACTAAATTATCAACTAAGATGTCAAAAAAAACTGGGTTTAAAATACAACAAATCACAATTGAAATATTGTTAAAATTGAAACCGTTATTGATTTACCTCTGAAAACATTTTAATAAAATAGAAAAAACATATATATTTACAAGCAAGGTGCAAGCAAAACCTTATAGGTCAATATAACCCTTCTTATTAAATTATATATTATGGTGTTTCAGTAGTGACAAATTTGAAGAGGGGACAAATATTCCAAAACTTTTTTGAAAATGCAATATGAGATTAACTGCACAGTTGTGTGCATTGGATATTATGCAACCAATTCTGTAGAATGGCCCACATTTTCTCAGTTTTGCACATACAGTTCTGCTCTACTGCTTTTGTTTTTCTGGAAGCTTAGTATGGAGCACTAATTGTTTGTTTCTCTTTTGAATTTGTTGATTCTGTTCAAATGATTCTCATTTGTATTTGCATAAAAGTGTCTTCTTCCTGAATAAATGGAATTGTAATCAAATGTTATGAACACACTAGGTTTCATGGACTGACTCATTAACGAGATAACAATCACCTCATACTGCTGCATAAGCTGCACCATTGAGTCTCCCACGAACAGAACATCAGGCTCTGCATCCTTGCACTCCTGCACAAACCGGTTATGCTGCAAAAATATAGGACAAATCCAAGCATGATACACTAATCCTTTCTGTGTTACAAAATAGAAAAAGAATTTCACAACTCTGTGCTGTCACAAGCACACGGTTTAGAAAGTATTCCACAATGGGGCACACCTGTGACATCCAGCGTCCGTCCCCCTGCACGTCGATCACAGGCGCAGGTTCAGCAGCAGGATTCTCCTCCGCGCTCATTCTCTATACAGGTGATACAAAACAACACTACTAATGAGCGGACGTGCTGACGTAATGGCAATAAGCTGCAATTGTTGGCTAGTTCAGATTGTAGTGAGTGGAAATTTAGTAATTCGTCTGGTAATAATATTCAACTCCGAGCAAAATCTACTTAATTGAAAGGGCAGTTCCACCCGTGCCAAGCACACATATCAATCCGGATACATAAACGCCGCACAAAGAGCGCCTGTGTTTTGCTTTTAGTGTTGTGAGGATGAGGAGGTGGAGGATGATGATGGAACCCCGGATGAAGCCGACACAGAGCAAAGGTTGTGCAGTAAAGATAAACGCTTTATATATGTTCTTTAATGACTGCTACTGACATGAATGATTACTGTGTTGTTTAGCTGATGTTATAAAGAAGAAGAATGAATCAACAACCGGGACAATAGGATACCACACATTCCCGGGTGCACACGCACATCACTTCTCCATGCATCTCTATGCACGCCTCCTTTTGACTAACCTGGCTTCAGTGTTTGCAAACCCGTCTGCAATGAGTGAGCTCCTGGTGTGCAGCGAAACAGGGCAGGGCTCCCTCAATCACGTACAGCAGCACCGCAGTCGACTGACTGTCTGTCCGGGGAAGATGCAGATGAGTGTTTCTGCTGCCGCGCACCGAGACTTTGCTTTTTCCAGCTCTCCCTTTTATAACTATGCGACTTTGACTGACTCAGGCTACACCGTAATAATAATGTTGGATGTTCTAATTTTGTGGGTATTTAGCGCTAGGTCTTTCAAAAAATCACAGTAAATGTTTGGGTTATGTAAACCAAACAGCATCCAACCAACCACCTCCCCACTTCCCTGCGCAACCGCCCTCGCACTTTCTGGAAGCCTCACTTCCGCCTACAGCCATCGTCACGCACTTCCCATTCAGAGCTGTCCCGCCTCATGAAAGCAAAATATAGGCGAGATCTATGATGGGAATAACCGTTATAATCAAGCAGCATCACACAGAAAAGGGTGTCCTGCTTAGGCTATATTTAATACAGCTTGTTCAGAACAGCTCATTATACAAAAACTATATGATTTTTAAAGCCTTTAATGAACACTGTTGGGGAATGTTACTTTTAAAAGCAATGCATTACAATAATTGCGTCACTCCCTAAAAAGTAACGAATTACGTTACTTAGTTAATTTTATTGAAAGTAATGTGTTACGTTACTTTAAAAAAAAATTAAATGTATTTTTATCAGTAATATGCATGCTAAGAATTTCATGTGGACAACTTTAAAGGCAATTTTTTCAGTATTTAGATTTTTTGCACCGTCAGATTCCAGATTTTCAAATATGTATATCCAAATATTGTCCTCTCCTAACAAACCATGCATCAATGGAAAGCTTATTTATTCAGCTTTCAGACTATGTAAAAATCGAAAAAACTGACCCTTCGACTGGTTTTGAGGTCCAGGGTCACAAATGATATTTGTATTATTTTAACATATTTAATTATTGCCGTTTTGCGTCATATTCTGAGTTGCATTTCACTGTTTTTATTCATTTTGCGGAATAATGAATCTGTTGTGTGTGTGTGTGTGTGTGTGTGTGTGTGAGAGAGAGAGAGAGAGAGAGAGAGAGAGATGAATTAATGCATGTTTACAATTATTGTAGAACTAAAGTAACATCTTACTCCCGATTTCTTTCAACATGGGGACAGGAGTGTTTTCAATCTATAAACCTTACTTATTTGAAAAAAGTAACTCCTATTTTTTTGTACATTAAAAATGCATTACTTTACTAGTTTTAACACTGTTAATGGACATAATTAAAACGAAACGTTGCTGGAAAAAACTTTCACAACATATTACATATATAACACAATTTTATATACCTGTCGTCTGATTGATAGTTCATACTTTTAGTAGCATAAGTAAAATGACTTAATAATAATAACAATAATTCTAAAAAATGTCCAGCATAAAATTATGCTATGTTTCTTTCTGCTCTGAACAAATTTTTATTTCTTTACAAAATAAACGCAGAAATAATATTAATATTGTTAGTAATATTTCAACACACTGGACTAAAACGACTTAGGCTTACTTTATTATCCATGCATTTATTTATATATATATATATATATATATATATATAGAAAGGTAATGTTAAAATGTAAGTTAGTAACTATAAATAAATGAATAAATATCTAAAAACTTTGATATAATTGCCTGGATGTTATTACAATTGGTATTCTCTATGCACAAGAAAAGGACAGATCCAGTATTCATAACTACGAGATAAAAAGGCTTGCATGTGCCTAAATAATTTAAGAATAATTTTATTAATGACGTCACTTGAACCGGAGGCTGCGGCTGCGTTTTTCAATATTCCACAAGATGGCAGCAGAGTAAAAAAAAATGTGTTAAACGTGATTTTAGTATTCTTTCTGTGATGTCAGTACAGACAAGTAGAGTTAGACTGAATATTTTCATTATTGTACCGTATAAGAATATAGCCGACAGGACAACTGTATGTAACATTTGATTATATGTAACAAATACAAAAGAAACGAGCATCCGAATCCCAGTGGGAAATGAGACTGTTAATTATTCTTACGATTAGAATGAATTGTTGCCACACTGCTTATGATAAACATGCAGTGACATGAACTGGACAGGATACACAGAGAGAGCGGTTAACTACTGTGATCACAATACTAGTCTCAGAGTAATGTAAATCTTTAACTTTACTCGGTTTTTTTTCTCTCTCTCTCTCTGCTGCACGTATCAGACACTTATCAGATTTACACTGTGCCGTTCATAAAATAAGATTATACAAGATTACATTCATCCTCAGGGGGTTAATGCAGGCATTACAGCAGCTTGAAGTAGATAGTGCAGTAAGCAAGATTAACGAGGTAGAATTGGAAGAAATACAATCTAAAATGAAACATACATACTACTAAATGTATTTACAAATGGTCTCTATATAGGTAGGCCTATTACTGCAGTGAGTGGAAAGTGACCCAGTGAAACAGATTTAATGGGTGGAAGGTTGCAATCTCAGTTTAAAGAGTTAAACACACTGATCAAAGCAGGACCCATGAAAGCTTTACCTTAATGCTCAATAATTAGTTCAGGATAGTTAGTGCAGAACATGTCAGTGCAGCAATAATTTCAAGTGACTGAATGATGTATAATCTGATTCATTATTACCAACATGTAATACTGTATAATGGTTTTGATGATTCAGATTGTAACTTGTGACTAATTGTTAACTGGAAGGACTGGAGATCAACTAGCTGTATAAAAGGTTAAGTCTCTTACAATATTGCACTAAATATATTTACCCATTCAGTTGTGTGTAAAGGTTGGGATTTTCAATGACTGCCAAAATATGGCGTGTAGAATAGACAATGTAATTCATATAGAGTAGACAATTAGATGCAGGTATTGTCATCTGTGTTTTTACATTTCTATGTATAAGCCGACCTTGGTTACCAAATCTTGTGTTTTATTAAAAAATAAATAATTTTCCTATTGCATATTTTTAATTTTTTAGTTTTCGTTTTGAAACTATGGTAAATACTGGTAAAATGTACTAACAATCACATTTAAAAACATACAGTCGATATACTACCATAAAAATAGCAGGTAGCCTATTATAATAACTAGGCTATCCATCTCATATTAGCCTACCAACATTTCATTAACAGTAGAAGTGAAATCTTATCGTAGTCTTCAAATCTGGGTACTGTCTTACGTTTAAAATCTCTTACAGAATAAGCGAGTTAACATGACAGTCAAGACGAATGCTGCTGTAAGCTTTTCTTTTTCTTTTGTTTTCAATTGCGTAGTTCTAAAGGTGCGTTCAGCCATATCGGAATTCCCGTAATTACGAGTTTCCAACTTGTAAAAAGCGTTAACGTCCTTGTAGAACTCCTAATTACAACTTGTCAACTGTGAGTCTTCTGAGAGCTACGACTTGTACCACTTAACCGCTGTACCACCTGACCAATCTGTTTAGCCGTCGATAGTGTTGCCATAGAAAAGCACAATTCCGAGTCCGAGGACGTGAACAGCTCCGAGTAGAACGTCAGGTGTTGTCATCTCGAAATTACGGTAATTAGCCTACGATATGGCGTGAAGGCAGCATAACATTACCGACAAACATTACATTAGGTATTTCTTAGAACACTCGTTTTACGTGGATTTGGCGCCACATCATTGTCATGTCAAAGTCTAGACCCTAAATATAAGACGAAGAAAAAAAAAAACTCGTATTATAGCTATTCGGGTCAATACGGTAATAAAAGAAACTGTTTAATGGTTATATGACTTCTGTGTAAGATTTTTTGCTTTGTAACATCGAATTGTAGGCCTATTGATCTGATAACGGGTTGTAATCAGGTCTGATAAGAGAGTTATGACATGAATGTGTCCACAAGTATCTGTCATGAAGTTTGAGACAACATTATTATGCCTCAGAAAATGTAGCTACATTTCAGCACCAAGTTTAGGGTGTGAAAATGTAGCTAAATGTTGTTGAAATTATCTGTTTGTGTCTCTTATATATTTTTCATAGCAACGTGTTAATCCATGGTTGCCAGTACATCATGTGAAGGGAAGGGAGGTGTTAGAGGTGGGACAATGGGACAGATGTAGGACTCAATGTACATTTAAATCTACCTATCAAGTCTCTGTATCCTGGAGTTAATGTATCTGAAAATCTTTACTTACTACTGGTTGAAATGAGGCTGGGTACTGTTCAAAAGTATTCAATACATTTTTTCTTCTGCCCCTTTTCTCTCTCTTATTCCTTTCTTTCACTTTTTAAAACCCCAATTCCAACCTCATTTCAGTGGGTCAGAGTCCTTCCTTTATATTTAACTTTAATCTTTTCTCTCTCTTGCTTTCACTCTATTGCAGTTTTCAATACCATGGATGTGAATATCCCCCGGATGCAGGCACATTTAAGGGTCATGCGGTGTGGTCTGGTGATGTAATGAAGGGTGATGCGTCCATCACTCTGTCACTCTGCAGAATGTGCAGTTCTTCTTCAATGCCTACAGCGGCCAAGCCCAAATCTCCCTGACTTCCAAGGCTTTGCAGGCGAGATCACCCTCAGAGTCAAAAAGGTAAGAGCAGATGCTGTGACACTTGTTTGAAAAATGAGCTTGAAAAATCATTTACTTGCCCTTCCAAACTCATATGGCAGTGGAGGTGAAGGTTGTATGAGACGGATATTGTGTTCTTTCTTTGATCCCAGAAGCTGAAGGACAGAGGTATCTAATCAAGCAGACAGTCTTCTCTGAGAGTGTCATGGTACAGACAACAAGAGTGTAAGAGTAACAGTAGTGAGTGATATTGAATTTACTGTCCATTCTCTGATGAAGTTTCACATTGTGTTATTTGGATAGATTTTCTCACCCTTTTTTATTTTGGTTTAAGTACTTTATTGGCATAATTATTTTAATGATGTTTTATTAACAAAGTCGAGATGAGCATGTTTAGATGATCAACCAATTCAGCACAGGTGGAGCTCGTTTAGATAATCAACTTAATTGGCATGATAATATATATATATATAGCCAACTCACTTCCTCCACCCCAGCTCCTCACTTTGAATTATTCTTATCCCATCTTAGGGATGGGGGAGTTCTCTAGGTTTGGGCTATATAGTAGTGCACATTTGAAGAGATTCAAAACAGTTAATCAAAGTTGTCCTAAGTACAACATTAGTGAAAGGTTTTGATCGACATCAAATGTTGGCCATTCAAATGAGCCCTCCATTAGGGCCACATGCCATATATGGATACTGTTTGCTCAATCTGATTATATGTAAGTGCAAACTCATGAATACAGTATTGCCAAAGCATTAGCATTAGTATTAGTATATAATACAATAGAATAAGCAAAAATAGGGGTAACAGCACCTATGGTAATTGGCCTCTAATAAGGTCACAAAACTCTGGACTACTGAGGATGTATCAAAGCCCACTCAAGCAGTGGTTTTCAATCCTGGTCCTGGGGACCCACAGCTCTGCACATTTTGATCTCCCTTATTTAACACACCTGATTCAGATCATTAGTAGAGAGATCCATGTACTGAACTGATCGTGTTAATTAAGGGAGACACACAAAATGTGCAGAGCTTTTGGAATAGCCTTTTTGATAATGTTTGGGTCTCAGACAGAATCTTTTAGATTAAATTAGAATAAAAACATGTCTTTCTTGCCAAGCATTCACACAGCACATCTCATAATCGTGTACTCCAGTTATATGTGATGAAATAATGAAAACTGCACATGATCATCTTTTCATCGTTCTCCTTTTAATTTCCTGTTTCTGTCTCGCGATGCCTATCCAAAGGTTACAGAAAAGAAGACTTCAGATGACGTAATACTTTTAAATGAACAGTATTTACTCTTTCTCTGAGATACGTGGACCTAGATAGAAGTGTACCAGATAGCAAAACTTTACAGAATGACGAAAATGGTGTGTCATTTGTCAAAATAATGTGCCGTGTTTTGCATCATCAAAATGACAAAATGCTGTGTTTTTAGTCACCAGCTGAGTTTTGCTGACAAATAAATTGGGTGTCTAAGAGAAATAATGTACTTTATTTACATATATCATCAGCATTGTAACAGCAGCAAACTTACCTTTTAATAATATTGCAGGATAGCACTTTTTTTTTCATGAAAACATGACTTGTATCTTTGAGCTATTGCCATATGAACATTACTTTTTTTTTGCCAGAATATGCACTCCCTAGTGAGACACAGTCACCTGTGGCTGATTATTTTTCAATTGTAAACTTGAAACATATATTTTCTAAAGTATTGTGAAAAGCACTATACCTATATGACAATTAACCATGGTTTTACTATAGTAAAACAGTAGTAACCATGTTGTTTTTTTGTTTTTGTTTTTTTTTGGTTCAAACCATGGTTGTGATGCCATGGTTCTACTATAGTAATATTAAGCAGTAGTAGTAATACTAGAATTAAACTGTGGTAAATAAACACTGTGGGTGTTAGTTTAACACAGGGTTTTTACTGTGTAAATGCTGTAGTAATTTTCATATGGGTACAAAAACATGAACTGAATGCTCCTCATTTGAAAGTCACGTTGGATTAAAGCATCTGATCTATGTGAATGTATTTTTATGTTTTGATGTTTATTGAACCTTCAGGTCATGTTGTAGTGTCTTAATCGCTCTGAAATATTTTTACAAAATGAACATAAAAATAGCATCAATATTGTTAGTAATATTTAAACATTTACTGGAAGCAATTTATTTGATTATACATACTTTTTTTTAACGATCATATTCAAATGCATCTATCAATAAAACCAGCACTTTGATAATAAAACGAAGCATCTAAATTGTTATAATTGCCTGGATGTTATTACAAAAAAGAAAAGGACAGATCAATATACAATAATTTGATAACGAGATGAAAAGACTTGATTGTGCTTAAAACATTGAGGGAAACTTTTTTCCATGACGTCAACTGAACATGAAGTCTGCAACTGAAATTGCGACTGCAATTTTTCAATATTCCACAAGATGTAAACAACGTATAAAAAAAAAAGAAAAAAAAAACTAATGTCAAACCTGATTTTAGTTTTCTTTCTGTCATTGCACATTTCAGTACAGACAATTAGAGTTGCTGTTTGTTAGTGTTGTTTTAAAAATATGACCGACAACTGTAGGTAACATTTGTATCAAGAGAGAAAGACAAATGAAACGAACATCCAAATCCCAGTGGGAAATGAGACTGCGTTATTATACTTTCGATTAGAATGAATGTTGTTGCTACACTGCCTATGAATGATAAGCATGCAGTGACATGCACTGTATCCACAAAAGAGAACAGTTAACTTGTGGGAATCCGATGTGCAGGTAGACCTTTGCCCAACAGGTTTTTGGCGACGCCTTTTAAAACTCCTCCTCCTTTCACGCACAGAGAAGAGTAAATAGTCTGAGTGGTTTAGCATGGCCGCTGAACTCAGGAGTACGAAGTTCAACTAATACTTAGATATTAAGTTCATATACAGTAAACGGTTAGATACAGAGTTAATAGTAGGCTACTACCATTTAAAGGAGCTCTTATAGCTCCTCCAGTATTTTTTTTCTATGTGTCGAGTCTGGATTTACTTGTTTCCTGCGCTATGTGCGCTTCTCTTGCCAGGTGAGTTTCCTACTTCCTGGATCCACCTTTGATTTCGAAATGAATATAAAATGTTTTAAACTTGATTTAATTTAATTTTTATTTAATCTAAGGAGTCATTATTTGTGGTGTTAGGTTCTTTGATGGTTCTTTCCCTGCTACGTTTGGCAATTTGAGACTACTGTGGTCACGTTATACTTTGGATAGTCTCAGAGTAATGTAAATCTTTAACACGCTAGTATGGTTTAATTACTACTACTTTTTAGTGCTTTTCTGCGGTACTTATCAGATTTACACTGTAGTGCCGTTCATAAAATAAGATTATACAAGATTAGATTGATCCTCAGGGGGTTAATGCTGGCATTACAGCAGCTTGAAGTGGATAGCAGGTGCAGTAAGAAAGATTACCGACATAGGCAGATAAAACTAGATAGAAACAATTGTAAGAAATTGAATGTATTTTCAATAAAAATGCAATTTAAATTGAAATACACACAAATAATACTCCTCTAAATATCTAAATGTATTTAGAAATAGCCTATATAGGTAGGCCTACTACTGCAGTGAGTGGAGAGTGACCTAGTGAAACAGATTTAATGGGTGGAACGGCTGCAGTCTTAGGTTTAAGCACAGTTAAACACACTGACCACAGCAGGACCCATGAAAGCTTTACTTTAATGCCTAATAGTTAGTTCAGGATAGAGCAGAACATGTCAGCGCCGCAAAAATTCCACGTGACTGAATGATGTATAAGCTGATTCATTATTACCAACATGTATTACTGTAAAATGGTTTTAATGGTTCAGATTGTTATGACTAATTGTTAGCTGGAAGGACTGGAGATTAAAAAGTTGTATAAAATGTTTAAACCCTCACAAGATTGTACTGAATATTTTGTATACCTGTTCAGTTGTGCATTAAAGTTGGAATTTAACATGATAGTCAAAAATGGCATGTACATAGACAATGTAGTTTATATAGATATTTAGATGCAGGTATTTTTGTATGTGTATTTACATTTCTTTATCCACCTTTTGCTTAAACGTAGAAGTAAGACTATAAGGTGAGACTTTCAATTCATTAGCCGTTATAGTGAAATAACAAGAAGAATAACAATGTGTAGTACAAACCAATGTGCTTATAATTAAATTGCTCATAAAAAAATAAACATTAGAATAATATTGTAAGACAAGCCAATAACGAGCAGCAAAACAAGTTATTTTGTACGGCTAAAAATAGCTGGACGCAGACGAGAACGGAAACCAGACCCATAAAATTTACAAATGTCACACCCACTCTTACCGGTAGAAAAAAGGTGGATACAGTATGAATAAAAGAAAATTACTTAATGGTTATGTTACTTTCATGTGAGAGGTTTTGCTTTGTAACATCTGATTGTACTGAACTAATAGATCAGGTTAGATAAGAGCGCTATGACATGAATGTGTTCACGACAAGTATCTGTCATGACGTTTGAGATAACATTATGGTTGTAGGGGAATTTACAGTTAAAACCCAAGGACTAGATATGATGAACAAAGACCAGAAGTCAGAGATCCAATCAAATGTAGAAAAAATATCATCAAAATTCATTAGCAGAAGTCAGCTCTCAATACATCAGTATACTCTTAACAGAGGTCACTAACTATATCATTACTTAGGTAAAAATGATTTTGCTAAACTGTACACTCTAAAAAGTACTGGGTTAAAATAACAATTTCTGGGTTATTTGGCAACCCAAATATTGGACCAATTGAACACATGCTGGGTTATTTTGACCCAGCATGTTGGTTTTTATAAATTAACTTCTTGACATAGTACTTCATAGTACTTGACATAGTAAATTTTCATTTAAAATAATAAAATGTACTCTAATATCTGTAATAAAATGTACTCTAATACCTGTGTGTGTATATATATATATATATATATATATATATATATATATATATATATGGGACAAGAACAGTTTATATACAGTATTTTTATTCAATGCCAAGTCATTACAATCCAAAAACATTCAGAAAACGTTTAAGACATGACAGGAGCAGCAAGAGCAGTCAGTGGGAATCTGTAGGAGGAAAATAGTCTGTGGGAAGTTGTAGTTTGAAAGAAATACAATGTAATACAATTCATGAAGTTCCCCGTCAGTCAGGTTTTCTCTCAGGATACAACACAAAATGACTGCTGACGAATTTTAACCATTTTAACTGGTTTGGCCCAGATTACCCAACATTGGGTTACACTGATCCAACACTGGCTTGGTATGTGAGAGGGTTCATCAATTGTATTGACAGAAAAACTACCCAGCATCTGAGTAAAAAATACAAATAACCCAATAAAATGACACAACAAGCTGAAACCAGCATTTGGGTTATAAAAAAATAAGCCAGCATTTTTTAGCATCAATAAAAACTACCCAGCACCTGCGTAAATGTATTAAAAATAACCCAATAAAATGCATTTTACCCAGCATTTGGGTAAAAAAAAAAAATAGCCCAGCATTTTTTAGCATCCAAAATAAACCAATATTATATTAAAAAATAACCCAAATTAAATGTCATATTAAAAATAACCCAAATTAAATGTCCTAACAGGTTGAACCCAGCATTTTTTAGAATGTAGAAAAATAAGCTTAACAGATAAACATAAAGTTAAAAAAAAAATAAAATCTCTGATGATTGTTTAGGTGACAAGCGATTAGAAGTTACACGCAACGTGTCGCTCCCAAGACATATACAGTATCTCACAGAAGTACATGCCTCACATTTTTGTAAATATTTTATTATAATTTTCCATGTGACAACACTGAAGAAATGACACTTTGCTACAATGTAAAGTAGTGAGTGTACAGCTTGTATAACAGTGTAAATTTGCTGTCCCCTCAAAATAACTGAACATACAGCCATTAATGTCTAAACCGCTGGACACAAAAGTGAGTACACCCCAGTGAAAAGTGAAAATGGGGAGCAGGTGTGCTAAATTTGGTGTTATCGCTCTCACTCTCTCATACTGGTCACTGGAAGTTCAACATGGCACCTCATGGCAAAGAACTCTCTGAGGATATAAAAAAAAAAGAATTGTTGCTCTACATAAAGATGGTGTAGGCTATAAGAAGATTGCCAAGACCCTGAAACTGAGCTGCAGCGGTTTAACAGGACAGGTTCCACTCAGAACAGGCCTCGCCATGGTCGACCAAAGAAGTTGCACATGCTCTGCATTTGGGAAATAGACGTATGAGTGCTGCCAGCATTGCTGCAGAGGTTGAAGGGGTGGGGGGTCAGCCTGCCAGTGCTCAGACCATACGCCGAACACTGCATCAAATTGGTCTGCATGGCTGTCGTCCCAGAAGGAAGCCTCCCTTCTGAGACTGGGCAGCAGGGCGGTATTCTAACATGAAAACGACCCCAACCACACCTCTAAGACGACCACTGTCTTCCTAAAGAAGCTGAGGGTAAAGGCAATGGACTGGCCAAGCATGTCTCCAGACCTAAACCCTATTGACCATCTGTGGTCTCTAACATCCACCAGCTCTGTGATCTCATCATGGAGTGGAAGAGGACTCCAGTGGCGACCTGTGAAGTTCTGGTGAACTCCATGCCCAAGAGAATTAAGGCAGTGCTGGAAAATAATTGTGGCCACACAAAATATTGACACTTTAGGTGCAATTTGGAAATTTTCACTTAAGGGTGTACTCCCTTTTGTGGCCAGCGGTTTAGACATTAATGGCTGTGTTTTCAGTTATTTTGAGGGCACCGCAAATTTACACTGTTATACAAGCTGTACACTCACTGCTTTACATTGTAGCAAAGTGTTATTTCTTCAGTGTTGTCACATGAAAAGATACAATAAAATATTTACAAAAATGTGAGGGGTGTACTTCTGTGAGATACAGTATATCTGCTTCAGCGTGATGGAAGATGTCCATATGCGTATTCCCAGGACACCAGTCCTGCACAGACAGATAACACACACACACACACACACACACACACACACACACACACAGAATATGCAACTTCTTCAAGTCTGTGTTGTTAAAAACCCAAGCTCTAATCAGGAACTTTCCCCAAACATCCAGATATGAAGTACTTTTTTTCTCAGCTGGAGGTTTCAGACAATGTTCTTCATTGTTGTCTAATGTTTAAAGATGAAAAATAAAGTAAATGCTTTACTAAATTGGTAATGTAGATAAAATGTCCTAATTTTTAACTTTGTGACCTAAGCTCTCATCCTAAGTCAGAAGAGTGTATGTTTTAATGTGTTGAGTGCTTTTTTCAAACCAAGGACAGAGCACATTCCAATGAGAAGACTCATGTAGAATGTACTATTCAAGTTTTAAAGATTAATATTAATTAACAGCTTAATAAACCACTCATATATATTGAAGCAGCAGTCAACCAAAATCTGCCTCACAGCACCCAAGTTTAGGGTGAGAAATGTTGTTAGAATGAGCTGTTTGTGTCACTTAAATACTTCTCGTAACATGTTACCAGGTGTACATCAGGTGGAGGGAATAGAGGTGCTTACGTCCTCAGTGTTGGAAGCAGCCAATGGGACAGATGTACGACTCAAATGTACATTTAAATCTACCCATCCGGTCTCAGAAGAAACGGTCTCTGTGTCCTGGAGCTTCCGACCGCTCGGAAAGACGGCAGAAGAATCGGTGAGACTAAATGGGTGTGGAGTTAATTTATCTGAAAATCTTTATTTACTACTGGGTGAAATAAGGCTGGGTACAGGAAATGCGCTTTTAAAATGCTGTTCAATAGTCTTCAATACAATTGTCCTTCTGCCCCTCTTCTCTCTCTTACTCTTTTATTTCACTTTTTTAGGCCTAATTTCAACCTCATTTTAGTGGGTCATAGTCCTTTCTTGCTATATAACTTCTCATCTTTTCTCTCTTTCTTTTACTCTGTCATAGATTTTTCTCTACCATGGGCGTGCATATCCCCCGGATACAGGCACATTTAAGGGTCACGCTGTATGGTCTGGTGATGTAATGAAGGGTGACGCGTCCATCACTCTGCAGAATGTGCAGTTCATCTTTAATGGTACCTACAGCTGCCAAGTTCGAAATCCGCCTGACTTCCAGGGCTTTGCAGGCGAGATCAGCCTCAGAGTCGTTCAAAAAGGTAAGAGCAGATGCTGTGACACTTGTTTGAAAAATGAGCTTGAAAAATCATTTACTCGCCCTTCCAAACCCATATGGCAGTGGAGGTGAAGGTTGTATGAGAAGGATATTGTGTTCTTTCTCTGATCCCAGCAGCTGAAGGACAGAAGTATCTAATCAGCTAGGCTAGAATAGCAGACAATCTTTCTGAGAGTGTTATGCTACTAGCCATTCTCTGAGAAAGTTTCAATTCATGTTATTTGGACAGATTTTCTCATCCTTCTTTATTTTGGTTTACAGTATTGCCAAATCATCAGTATATACAATAGCTGTGACCAGAAAATAAATAAATGCCAGTGCTAATAATAGTAATAAGAACTTTTATATTATTTTAATATGTTTCTTGAGGTTAACTTATAATGTTAAAAGTTCAATCCTCATTTTGACCCTCTGTCTAAAACGACCTGTTTTAAGGGACAAGTCCTTCAAAGCTTCTCAATAATTGGCAACTGTTATGATTGGCTAAAGTCATTGCATAGGAAACAGCATCAACGTCGCATCGCTATTGCATGTGAGTGTTTTGACAACATGATCAACAACAACAAAAAAACAACAACGTTCATTTCCAGAAAAAGCATTGTGAAATAATTTACTTACAGTTTGTGATGCAGCTGCAGTCAGATCTAGTACCGCTTCATCTTTCAAACAAATTTTATAACTAGTACAATGATTATTGATTTAGCCTGTGTGTGACTGATTTATTCATGTTTATTCAAAACACACAAACAAGAATGCTGTGAATAAATATGTGAAATAAAATTAGTCTTAAGTAGCATGGGTATATTTGTAGCAATAGCCAAAAATACATTGTATGGGTCAAAATTATCGTTTTTTTTTTATGCCAAAATCATTAGGATATCAAGTAAAGATCATGTTCCATGAAGATATTTTGTAAATTTCCTACTGTAAATATTTTTGATTAGTAATCTGCATCGCTAAGAACTTCAATTGGACAGTTTTAAAGGCGATTTTCTCAATATTTATTGTCCTATCCTAACAAACTATACATCAATGGAAAGCTTATTTATTCATCTTTAAGATCTCAGCTTTCAGATGTATAAATTTGTTTATGCAAATGTTTGTTCCCGGGTGACGTCACCTGGCACCTCAGATCCAAACGAGCCATTTTTGGAGCTTGATTAAATAAATGCTTTTTTTAAAATGAGAAGGATGTTTTAAAATTTGTAGGATGTTTTAATGGTACAAAGACCTCTTACATGCCAAAAAGATTGAGGCAAATTTAATTTCTCACATCATGAAATAAACAATAAAATAAACAAAATAAACAATAAAATAAACATTCAATAACACAGTCGAGCATTAAGAATACTCTCTCTTTTCTATTTATAGTCTCATTCTCTGAAATTGCAATTCTGGCAATAGCTGTGGGTGGATCCATTGGTGTCGTTCTCCTGATCCTCATCATTTATATTGTTGTGCGTGTATTCCGGAGACATGATGATGACATGGACATTGAGATGGAGAACCACAAATCAAAGGATCAGGTGCTGTGAGAGAGAATGCCTGACTCAGGTTTTAGTGAGTCTATGCTGTTAGTTTTCTGTCTGCACTAACCCGTCTTTGAGTACATATATGCATATATTTTGCCACAGAAATTTCTAGATTTGTTTTTTATATAGATGGCAAGTGTATCAGTAGATGCTTACTTTCTTCTACTGATAATTTTACAGAGATATGTTTTTAGTTATAACCTATTCTTTTATTTTTGACTTTTTATGTATGAAAACTTGAGGTGAGGTAAATTATGTACAGTCACACATATGTGCTATTGTTCATGTTCGCATCTATAATTGGGTGTGTTTCTGTACATACATTATATGTGGTTCACAATCTTGTGCAGCAAAAAAAAAAAAAGTTTTAAAGAGCAATATAATTTCTTAAACCAACAAATTTTGTAAATATAGAGCATGGATGGATCAAAGAGAGACTGCACAAAAACACTATTGAACAAATGTTGTAATTCATTCATAGTTCATTGTACTGCCCATCTCATTGCATAAACCTCAAAACTTCAGTGTTCTGGGATACTCTGTTCTTTAATGTTGTCAATTAGGAATTTGCTGTTATATTGATATAATACTGTTATTGAAATATTTCAATACTGTCATTTTTACTGTAATATTAATCTCAAATTATATTTTCTTTAATTTTTCTATGTATTGTTGCATTTTACAAATGTTTACAGATGTTTTTTAATTGACACATTTTAAAAAGTAAAAAAAAAAAAAAAAAAAAAATGTTTTTGAAAATTGTTTGTGAATGTTATGTTCTCTTTGAATTTTTGACATGGTAAAGCTAGTTTCAAAAGCCATAAAAACCACAAATGTTTTAGTTACACTTTTACCGCCACTGAGTCTGATTGTATGCCAGTTTATATTTTGCAAGGGTTAAATTCTAACTTAAATTTAGCTATGCTAGTTTTGGTTGTGCTTTCAGTAATTTCCCACATTTTATAAGTAGTATAATGCTTATTTAAAGGATAGTGATTTAGTCACGGTAAAACACACAAACAAGAATGCTGTGAATAAATGTGTGTGTGTGTGTGTGTGTGTGTGTGTGTGTGTGTATTCCTACTTAACCATATTTTGGGGACAAATTTATACCCAAAATTGAGCAAAACCTGACAAAATCTCCAAAAACTTCCTTTTGAGGATGTCCTAATTTGTAAAAGTAAACAAAGCTATTTTTTTAAATTGTAAAAATGCAGAAAGTTTTCTGTAAGGGACAGGGTTAAGTTACTTTCTTTTCTTTTCTTTTCTTTTTTTTTTCTTTATTTATAAAGCACTTTCACCACTACAAGTTGATCCAAAGTGCTGTACAATACAACTAGAATTAAAACATAAGAAACCAGGTTGGAAAATTTATAACTATCTCTATATAAAAACAATGGAATTTGTAATGTCTTCATTTAGATAGCTAAATAAACGTGTGTGTGTGTGCGTGTGTGTGTGTGTGTGTGTGTACAGTATGTATGATGGTGAATGAAAAGGCACCCTCTGGTGGATGTAAACTGTGTCATAAAATAGTGATAACATGAGTTAGAGTTTCAGACAGAGTTCCTCCTCCCTCAAATGGACAAACATGGCAAAGGCTCCTTTGTTAAATTTGGATTTAATCAGAACATAAATGTGTTTATTATTATAGCAAAACTCATCACACTGAGAGGATGTAGATTAAAAGCATGTGTTTGAGAGACAGAGAGACAAGACACAGTATATCACTGCTTATATTACATTACATTGATCTAAGGTCAATCATGAGTCTGTTTGATATAAACACATGCTGTGTTCTTCTAATGCTCTCTCTCTCTCTCTCTCTCTCTCTCTCTGTGTGTGTGTGTGTGTGTGTGTGTTGTACTAAGATGGACGAGGGACTTCTGAGTCCTAGACTTAAAAGGGGTAATTGAATTTATAGATTTTCAATTGTTTCAACCAAATAGAGAACCTGACTTCCTGTACATGCGTGTGTGTGTGTGTGTGTGTGTGTGTGTGTGTGTGTGTGTGTGTGTGTGTTTGCTCACTCACTGCGGTATACCAGAGAGTGCTGAAAGAGGCTCGTCCCCTGCCAGACTCTTTGCTGCACCAGCAGAGGACACCTCTCTCTGTGAGTGTGTGTGTGTGTGTGTGTGTGTGTGTGTGTGTGTGTGTCTGATGAGAAAGAAATGCAGCATTGGTGGGAACTGGTCCAGAAAAGCAGAAAAAACCCTCGCCACATTCAGTGCAGCACAGCGCTGCAGAGCAGCCTCAAAACGGAGCTTAAAACTCCAAACTGCAGCCCTCATCTCACAAACACACACACACACACACACACACACACTCCTGCACTGTCCCAGTGTCTGCCACTGTGTTATCAGCATAGATATTTTTGACTCCTCACTTGTCGATACTGTATATGGATATGTGATGTGAGCTGTGGCGTGACACACAATACTTTGTCAAAAACAATTTTTTTTATTATTATTATTATTTTATTTTTTTTTTGAATTATTTGTGTTGTTTTATAAGCTCATTTTATTTAAGCGAATACATTAAATATTTTAGAATTAATTTGTCATACTTTGAAATTACTTGCATATTTGCAGCATACATATTTCAAATGAAGGGGCGTTTAACACTGGTTAAACTATATATAATTTTCCATTAAAATTATTATACATTTAAACTTCAAATCCTTATACTGATGTCCAAAGGAGTTTTTCAAGCTTCCACCAAATATTAAAAAAATGTAAAACACCCTATTTAGGGACCAATTCTCACTTCTGCTTATTAGCATACATATTACTAGCATTCTGGCTGTTTAAAAAGCACATATTATTACATTAGCAAGTGTTCCACAGACTTTTGTTTGTTTGTTTGTTTTTGTCATGATATCTAAATGTTTTTTTACAGCATTTGTATCAACCAGTGCCAGACTTTTTTGGCAGAACAGAAACATTATTGCAGAACTTGAGGATGGAGTTCAAAATGTAATGCTGCAACAATTCTGCAATTCATGTCCATATGGGGATGATGCAGTAAGTATCTGTGTGGTTTACAGTCCTCGTTTCGATGGACTTAAACAAGGACCTGTTTTGAGAAAGGAGGATGTGTTAGGCAGAGCAGTATGTGGAGCTAACAGAGAACTAGATATGACAGAGCAATAAGAAAAGCAGGAGATACAAGACAAATCTCCCAAGCAGTCTCTAATGCAGTAAGGGATTTAAAGAGAAAAAAAAGAAAGCAAAAAAGAATAAAATTGATTAAACTGTTTGCAAATAATATTTTTTAACAAAACAGCAATTAATAAAAGTTTCAAATGTCGCCACTTAATACTGAAAGTGTGATGCATATACTATTTATGTCAGGACTACTATCGTCAAAGATGATTGACAGTTAGCATAAGTTTGGATTGGCTATATGGTTCTGTTCTGGTCAAGAACTCCCTGCGCATCCATGGAGCCTAGCATGGATAAGAGCAGGGAGATCAGCGATAACCCTATGCTTGATTTTTATTTAAATATATGTGAAAACAGTAAAAAATGGCAATATCACAGGCAAATACTTAGATACTATATATATAATATGGTGTGTAAGCTCAAAAAACATATCAAAATTTAACAAGGAGAGGAACTTTCGCACATAAAGGTAGAAAATTTATTTAAAAAAAAGGAACACTTTAGTTTAGGGACCAAGTCTCACTATTAACTAGTTTATTATTAGCATGCATATTACTAGCATATTGACTGTTTATTAGTACTTATAAACCTGACCCAACATTGTGTGATTTTAACAGTAAAAGACACTAGAAATGCACAATAAGTATCTGTACCAGGGGCATTTTCTCTGAGGAGGCAAGGGAGGCAGTGTCTCCTCAGAAAATTGGATGAGAAAATAATCAATATTACAAAATGAAAACCATGCAAAAATGACTAAATATGACATAAAAGTATAAAAGTCACTCGTTTTTATAAAGTAACACTGTCCAACAGTGACACCTGCAGGTAAAGTAATAGCAGAGGCTTACCTCCCCTCAGTCCATTGACTTTTAACAGAGACCCAGTAAGTTTATAAATATGAACAGCTAAACATCAGTTCAGAAATAAAATAAATAATTATAGGTAACACTTTATAATAAGGTGTTATTTATTAACATTGGTTCATTTGTTAACTAACACTAAGAATGAACATTTATTACAATAAAGGCTAATCTTTGATTTTAACTTTTGATTTTAATAATGCATTAGTAAATGTTGAAATTAATATTAACTAAGATTAATAAAATCTGTAGAAGTATTGTTCATTCTAATTTCTTAACAGACAGTTGAAGTCAAAAGTTTACATACACCTTGCAGAATCTGCACAATGTTAATTATTTTACCAAAATAAGAGGGATCATTCAAAATGCATGTTATTTTTATTTAGTACTGACCTGAATAAAATATTTTTAAATAAAAGACGTTCACATATAGTCCACAAGAAAATATAATGGATAAATTTATAAAAATGACCACGTTCAAAAGTTTACATACACTTTCTTCTTAATACTGTGGTGTTACCTGAAAGATCCACAGTTGTTGTTTTTTAGTTTTGTTTTGTTTTTTTGTTTAGTGATAGATGTTCATGAGTCCCTTGTTTGTCCTGAACAGTTAAACTGCCGCTGTTCTTCAGAAAAAATACTTTAGATCCCACAAATTATTTGGCTTTTCAGCCAGCATTTTTGTGTATTTGAACCCTTTCAAACAATGACTGTATGATTTTGAGATCCATCTTTTCACACTGAGGACAACTGAGAGACTCATATGCAAATATTACACAAGGTTCACTCACTCTCTGATGCACCAGAAGGAAAAAACATGCACCAAGAGCCAGGGGGTGAAAACTTTTTGAATTTGAAGATCATGGTAAATGTAACTAATTTTGTCTTCTTGGAAACATGCAAGTATCTTCTGTAGCTTCTGAAGGGCAGTACTAAATGGGAAAAAAATATGATATTTAGGCAAAATAAGAAAAATGCACACATCTTCATTCTGTTCAAAAGTTTACACCCCCAGCTCATAATGCATAGTTTTTCTTTCTGGAGCATCAGTGAGTATTTGAACCCTCTGTAATAGTTGCATATAAGTCTCTAAGTTGTCCTCAGTGTAAAAAGATGGATCTCAAAATCATACAGTCATTGTTGGAAAGGGTTCAAATACACAAAAATGCTTTTTTTTTTTTTTTTTTTTGTGGGACCTGAAGGATTTTTTTGACGAACAGCAGACAGTTTAACTGTTCAGGACAAACAAGACAGCTGTGGATAATTCAGGTTACAACACAGTATTAAGAATCAAGTGTATGTAAGCTTTTGAACAGGGTGATCTTTATAAATTCAACTATTATTTTCTCTTGTGAAGAGTTCAGATGCAAAACCAGCTAAAAGCCATCTCAGTCAAAAATGAGATAATGATACTGAATGAATGCTCTCAACATATATTATACATCCATCAAATACTTTTACTTTAAACTCGCTAAAATCCCACCCTCAGCCCAATTAGAAGTACCAGTACTTACATATAAACCTATACTTCGGAGCCTGATAAAAATGCATTATTTTAAAGAAAGATGTCAAATGGATTTAGACTTTTGCATCTGAACTCTTCATATGTAAATGTCTTTTATGTGAAATATCTTATTCAGGCAGTACTAAATAAAAAATAACATGCATTTTGTATGATCGCTCTTATTTTGCTAAAAGAATTTACATTTTGCAGATTCTGCAAGGTATATGTAAACTTTCGACTTCAACTGTAAGTTCTTCAGTGGGTTGGTATACATACCTGGCAGTGCATACCTAAATTTAACAACTACCTTACTAACTATTCATAAGCAGCAAATTAGGAGTACATTAAGGGAAAAATCATAGTAGTCAGTCAATAGTGAAAATCAGTCCCCAGACTAAAGTGTAACTAAAAAAATCTGGAGACCAAAGTTACGAAAAGTACACTTTTTGCACCAGTTTGGTGAATTATAGCTTATAATTAAGGAATAATTAAGTGAATTAAGGCATATCTTCAAAATTCAAAATGGCAAAATTAGACCAAAAAAAAAAATTGTAGATTGCATCACTGGATATTACTGACACACTATTGTTAGTGCAGTTGCAGTTGAATGTTTACCTACTGGTATCTTACAATGCTCTTTTTCACAGTTAAAACAAAAGTGTCATGCTGGAATTAATGTGCGGCTTCCATGAACAGTACAGTCTTTGTGAGCAATAAAGACTTTTCTTGGATTTGATTAACCATCTCAGTAATTTTGACATTGACGGGCACTGTTAGACTGCTAAAGCAGATCAGCTTAAAAATGTAGCTAATTTGTAAAAACGTTTAGCTAAATGTAAAAAACTTTTTGACATTCTAACAACAAATAGTTCTGGAATATGGCTGATGACAGATTGATGTTTCCTCGATATTTAAATAACATTGGTCTTTTATTTAGCATTAACCAAGAAAAACCATTGTGTACTCATCATGGATTCTTGTTCCTGTGATTAACCAATAAACACAAATGTAGCTCTTCACACCCATTATAGCACATCCTAGTTTACATATAGATTACTAGGAGTCACACAAATTCCCAAGTACAGAAAGTCTCTGGGTTTCAGATGACAATTGCCCTGATCCAGGAAAACCTGACACTGCTGGTGCAGCCTATTATCAATACCAGAGGGGGTGGGGTTGAGAAATGCAGAGTCATAGGAAACTCAATTCTGCCAATCTATCATGGATGTGTGAGAGAGGGACACAGACACATATTCAAAGTCACAGTCACTTTGCAGAAGAACACACACATGTGCATGTCTGCTCCTATTCGTTCATGTGTCTTCCACAGTGTGGGTCAGTGACGCATATCACTCTTGTTGATAGGGGTCAAACGAACTTTCGTCACCCTGTCATTGTTAATCGATGTGTACCCCAGCAGTTGTGGTGCTGCCGGACCCCTTGTGTTTCTTTCTGGAGCCGTCCTCCCTGTTGCCTCTCTAAAAACTGCAATGCAGAAGAGACTCCGGACCCCAAATAACACCGCCTAACAACCTGAACCCACATTTACAGCTCAGAGAGAGAGGAGGAGGGAGGAAAGGAGCAGAGATAGAAGGGGTGAGAGGAAGGAAGGGAGGGACAGGCAGTCAGCCAAGGAGGGGAAAAGTTGAGTGTGAGCCAGATTTTAGCCGTTTTTTCAGAGAGAGAGTGAGAGAGAGAGGGGGGGGGGGCTGCTGTTGAACAGACTAGCTGCAGTTGTCCCCAGACCTCCAGTGCTTCAATGCTCTTCAGTTCTGTTTTACCGGCTGGATCGCTCGTGTCCCTCAAAAGGTGCGTCGGTGAGAGTCTGTGCATGTGTGTGTGTCAGAGGGTGTTTGTGTGCATGTCTGAGCAGTATTGGAACCAAAGCACTGCGGATTCGTGTGCAGCATATTCTGTGGACTGATGCCCTCTGCTTCTCCAAACAGGACACACAGATTTACCTGCTCAATAGAGGTACGGCACAGAAACACACATACGCTGACTCAACCAGACACAGAAACACGCAGCTCTTGAATCATTTGCAAACATTTCGGTTGGCTTTTCATAGTCAGAAATGTGAACATATATTATAATGCTGAATAATGGACTTCATGCACAAATACAAAAGTTTACAGTAACTGCATTCAGGACCAAGATATGTGAGATCCTTTGTGCTTCTGTAATGACATCAGTTTGGTAAAATTAGACCAAATTAATAAATATAAATAAAATATATGTACTAAAGTAATAGTAAATGCTATATATGTATATAATTAATTTAGTAAATATTATTAACATTACGTTTTTTCTTTTACAATTTTTTTTAATAAATACATTATGTATGTTTATTAATTTACATGTGTACTGTAGATGCTTTTATCCAAAGCAGCTTACAGTAAATTGCTTCAAAACTAGCTGACGTAAGTGGATTCTGTCAGCTGATCTCAATTGGTGAGGTTATAATATATATAGTTATAGCTATAGTTGTGGAATAATTTTTTACAAGGATTTGTACTTGAGTCTTGCTGCCCTCTGTTAAAATCGTCCCTTTTTTCACAGGTCAGAGGGCAACGAACAACCAAAAAACAGAGCCTGATGGAGTTCTAGAAACTTCATCTTCCCAGCTGGGCAGATCCTTGTGCTTCCAGATCTCTTGAGACCTGAACAGGCCTTTGACAGAAGGATTCTTATGTTTGATGTTAGGAACTGCAAGCGCAGATTGATCTAGTGCACAACTGCTGAGAAGCGTATTGGAGTCTTTACCACCCAGGCAGTGTCTTGAGGAACAAAGACTTCTGGGAAACTGACGAAACTGAACGTGACCCGCTGAGGAAGGCAGGTGCGCGTGACAAAAAGAAGGGAGAAGAAAGTGAAGTGCAGGATGGAGACACAGAGCAGAGGTCATCTGACAGGAGGAGGCGGCGGCGTGACTTCAGAAAGAGCTGCGTCCTGTCTTCTTCTTACACTCGTCATTGGTAAGATTCTCCTCTACCTTCTCCTATTGAAAACATACTGTTGTCAAGTAGAAAAATATGCTTTACAAACTTTGAAATTACAGCAGACCGGATGAATTGCTGTTCTTGTCAGAGAGAGTAAGCGTTGTTTGCTGCATTTAAAAATTTCATTTTGTTTACTAATATTTCATACTGTAAAAAGCAGCGAGCTTGCAAAGTCTATGCAGTTCTCTGATGTCCCAAACACAGACGCACAGATCCCACTCCTAATGTTGCATTGCAGAGAAGCTGTAGAATAAAGTGTCAAAGTCAGCATTAGTTTAGTGGCTCAAATGTCTGCGATGTGTTTGCCCCTGGAAACTGAACTACGCACAGGAAACTGTGGTCAGAGTTATAATTTGCTCACTGTCATGTCAAAATCTGACTGAAGACTTGTTTCTGATCATGTTAAAATGTTTACACTTATTTATTTCATTAAGCGAAGTGTTTTATCATTTAAGTTTGGCCTTGCATATCACAAATCAAGCTGTATTTGAATATGACATGGCTCTAAGAAATATTTCTTGCTTGTAGTTTGCACATTTTGTTTGTCAGTTATGGTGGCGTATTTCGGTTGTGAATGAGTGACAGAGAATTAGGTGTGTGAGAGCTGTGTACAGGGCGTCCCAGGCTGATCTAGAGAACATATTTTGGATCACGGCTAACGCAAGATGAGCACTTACAGTAATGTAAGGAATTTAGTTTTATGGCTGGTAAAGGGAAGTATCTTTACTTGTGCTGAGTTAATCAGATTTTTATGAAAGCTGAGATGAAACACAAAAGGCTGGAGATGCCATTAAATAGGCTCTAGAATCAAGTATGTCTGGAAATCAAGAAATATTTTTCATCATATTATCTTGGGTTTGTTATCTACATTAATTTATGGTATCTGTATTTTATACTAAATCTAAATATTTAAATGCATGCCTATTTTTATTTATTTTCTCTCTTTACCTTATCTCCTAAGGTATTTTGGGAGATACATTACTGAGGATCATTAAGTCTCATGAGGCTTTTTCCTCATCGATTTTTGTGCAATTAAATGATTCTCTGGGGTAAAGCAGCAGACTACGTTTGTGTAAGGGAAGCACAGTGTCTCTTAGAGAACATGATGACAAGCAAGTTGATTAAATCAACATTGAGTACACAGTGTTTCCACAATCACTCGTTTCCTGGTTTAAATTTCTCTCATGAAAGGATACAGTTGACTGGTAGGACCTCTTCGCTGCTCATGTAACGTCTCCTGACAAGTTACACAGCTGTGTAAACTCAGCACTCTCACGCCGGCACGTGTTCATTCTGTCACATTGCGTGCCAAGCAAACTTCTAGTGCCCAGGTGTGTATATAAGGTCACCACAGCCTGCTTAATTCTCATCTGCAATGGTAAAATGTGTACAATATATTCATTTGTTATATATATTTTGTATATGAACTTTCAATTTCCAGACATGCAGTTTCACTGCCATCTTGCAAAATTGCATTCATCTGCCAACAACAAATTGATCGCCACTGTGAAACAAGAAAACGTATATAATTATATCACCTTCCTTAAATTATGCCTCTCATGTGTTTCACAGTAATAGAAGACCATAAAAGTAATAGCAAACACCAAGAACAGAGAAAGTTAAATATAGATGACTAAAAAATGCTATGCACATGAAACAGTATCTCTGTAGAACCACATCTGACATGTGAAAGCTGTTATATGAACCTTGAACTACACGCTGACATATTCAAACTCCACAATCAGCTGTTTTCTGCACAGTAGAAAACACCTCGGAGAACTGTCCACATACTGTGTTTGTATATTATTTATTTAACATCATTAATTTATTCACATATTAATTTCATTTAATTTTCCTATTATTATTATTACTACCGTTTTTGGTAGACACTTTCTAAAGAAGATCAAACTCTGGGATAGTAACTAGAAGGTTTTGGGGCAAAGCCCCCTATGATTCATGAGAAAGCAAGAGAGAATAAAGGGGACAGGTGCAATATGTGTTTGGGCATATGTCAGTTTGTCATTAATAGGTCTCAATGACCTTTGATAGATGTTCTTCTCTCTCCTCAGGTTTTGAAACTGATTACAAGTCTAGGGACATTTTGTCTTGATCTGCTTTCTTTTGCTGTTTCAGGCGTGTGTTGCGTTCATGCTCTAGAGATGTCTACTGGTAAGATTCCATTTCTGGAAGCAGTGAACGGCAGCACAGTCCTTCTGCCCTGCACCTATGCCAGCTGTATTGGGATCACTAACCTTTACTTCAAATGGGAGTACAATGACAATGGCACAATGCAGAAGGTAACATGTATTCAGTTTAAAAAACATAGTATAGCCTACTCAAATAGGCTACTTTATATAAAATAAGCAGAATACGCAGATACAATGGTACTACTTAAAGCTATTTGCAAACAGAATAGAATAGAGAATAGAATACCACATAAACACAACCAAAATATTTCATATAGCCCCACTATCCAACAAACTGTCTGAGACCACATTGAAAACTCTGGATTTCAAATCTAATTTAAACATGGAGATAAAGTTTTTGTACTTCTCTGTTGTATCTTTGCTATTTTGGTTACAAATCAAATAAGTATTTTGCTGCATTGGTCACGTAAACGTCTGCGGTCAGACATTAATCTCGCATCACGCCGCGCACTCGCTGTTATACAAACGCAACTGGCGCCATCTTGCGTCTCAGATGTCGATTGTAATTATAGTGACTTCAGAAGAAGTACTGTTAGTATTTGTTGCAGTGTTCGCCTTGTCACTACCGATTGTTTTATATGTTGTAGTAGACCTTTTTCTTAGCGGAAGCTTTAGGATTATATAGAGGTAAAATTACAACATTTTCATTCAGAATTTCATGTCAGTATATTTATTTATTTGATAAACAGCCGTATAATAAACTGGATTATATACAATACCCTTAACGCATCGGAATCACATCCTCGACGTTTATTTTTGCGATAATTAACTAGTATTACATGTCTAACGTGTTCAGTTATAGTACATGATGATCAGGATCAGGATGTAGCAAGACACTTTTCACACTGTATTCCGTTTTAATTTACTTAAAACATCATTTTAAAATGAGTTACTGTTGCTAAGTCTAACATTGATTGGATAAAATATAAATAGAAACGCTTGCTTTATCTTTAGCTGGTTTTGTATGCGTTCCTTCAAGGGCAGTTGAAATGAAAGGGGAGCAGTTCTGACAAATTCCATTGACTTGATATTGTTTATCAGTGTCATATTCTGTGCAGCGCATTGCAAGTGTCCTTTCAAGTATCAAATATGGTAACATGGATACACCACTACAGCCTTGAAAGTCAAAGACCCCTGCTGAAAAAAAAAAAAAAAAGCACATATGCTGGTTTAGGTTTTGATGCTGGTTTAAGCTGGTATAAACTGGCCCTTAGCTGGTAAATGCTTGTCCTAAATTGGTTTATGCTGGTCCTTAGATGATTTAAGCTGGTCCTAAAATGGTTTATGCTGGTCCTTAGCTGGTCTATGCTGGTCCTTAGGTGGTCCCTCCTACTCAGGACCTTCTTAGGACCAGTGCATGACCAGCATAAACCAATTTAGGACCAGCTAAAACCAGCATACCAGCATCAAAACCTAAGCAACAGGGAGAACAGTCAGAGTTAAGGATATTGTGAAAAGGATTGATCATTTAAGATACAATTTGCACAACAGGACTGTCAGTCTCAGTAGAACTTTATGTATGCCCAGTTTAACATTAATAACTGACAGTTCTGTTTCCCAATCAGGTGGCTGATTCTGTAATTCCAACGGATCATGTGGAGCCAAATAAAGTGAACGTTTACCGTGAGAGAGTGGAGTATGTTGGCTCCAGTAAAGAAAATAACATCTCCATCCTGCTTTGGAATGTAACATTTGAGGATGCAGGCGTCTACACCTGCTTCGGCAAAAACCCCAAAGAGAAAGGGAAGAATCACAGCGCCATTTTCACTCTACATGTAGTAGAGGAACGTAAGTGTTGAGAGAGAGAGAGAATAATACCCGAATGTCACATTTCAAGGTCACTATTAAAATAACTTCACTCTTTGCCTTTTTCTCCTCTCTCATTTTCTTTTTGTTGTATTCTCTGCTTGCCCCATTCTCAGTAAGGAAGGTTGATAACACACTCACCATCATCATTGCCTCCTGTGTTGGCGGATTCATCGCTTTGTTAATGGCCTTCATGCTGCTAAAGAACTTCACTCTGTTCGTTCTCGCAAAGATTGAGGAAAAAAAGTGAGTTCATGGCAACCTTTAGAATCTATACATAAGCATACATTAGACTAGAAAGATTTCCTATAGCATTTTCCAGATTTGGACCATGTCATTGCTTGACAATAAATTATGATGATGATGATGATGTGAAAATTAACATGTTGATGTAAAAATGTATATGTTGTTGTTAAGATAATATATGTGTTCTATATATGATATATCCCTCTCATTGTGCCCATTTCTTTTTATGTTTTTTCAGTAAGGAGTGCCTTGTCACCTCCTCAGGGATTGATAACACAGAGAACGGTCTGTCGGGCTCCAAATCTACACCAAAGAAAGCATGACAGCGTGCAACCAAACACAGTCTCACGTGCATGTGAAAACATGGATCAGCCATCATGCGGTGCCCTCTCTGTTAATTTACATCCGTGTTTACAAATGCTATACTTTAGTTTTAATGATGCAGAGCAATGATAGTAGTAAACAAATTGTAAAGATTTTCATTTATAACCTTTCCATGGATGATATTCACACACTCATTTTTAACATTTAGTTGATGCATAAACACGGATATGAATAAAAAGAGGGGCATAATGTATTTCTGCATATATTTCAATTTATATATGCATTTAAATATGCACCACACATGCAGCCTCACGCACTTTAGTTTCTTGGTCCACACCGAATCTGTGGGCTCTATTTATTCTTATGATAGAAAAATGAAATATTTTCTTCAACAATGCTTGAGACAGGGATAAATGTAGCTATGCTATTCATTTAGTTCATTGAACTGGACTGTAAAACTGTGAAGGGCCCATGGCCTCACATGTACTGTAGGTGCCTGACTAAAATAGTTGTGAAAGGAGTAGGTCTCTTGTGTGTAAGAAAAAAAAAATCCAGTTCTGTTTGTTAAATGGCCATCAAAAGATCAATTATGCAACAGGGAAACATGTTTAGAGGGACACTAGTGATTTGCATTGTTACACTGTAACTCTCATAGCTGGTTAATGCAACTGCATGTTTTAATGCAGTACCTCTGAATAGAGCAAAAAAAAAAATAAAAAATTAAAAACCAGCAGAACTCTGATTGTAATAAGCATGAAGGGAGAATTAGGCCTTATTTGAACAGTCTTGAGTCCAGTTCAAAATAAACCTCATTACCGTTTTTGCTTGAAAATGAAACACAGGTGCCTGTTAATGCTTCTGTCGCCACCTTTTGGCAAGGATGACTGAATCAATGCAGAACATTACAATGCAAAAAAAAAAAAAAAAAGAATATGAATAAAAATAGAATACGCTGCAAAATAGCAAAAACCACCAAACAGTTAGTAAATACAAGCTAATGAATGATACTTGACAATCTGTAGAAATCAGTATCCTCTTAGAGAAAATCCTGAATGAAACACTGAAAATGCTGCTTCAAATAATTTCCAATGCATTATAGCATGTGTTCAATGGCCAGAAGTTTTAGGAGTACATGGCTGAATATAACAGTAGAAACATAATATGTAATGCTTTTTTATTGAAATACTGAAACAAAATTGTCACATACTTATCATCAGCTTTGAAACTAAAAATAGCTTGGTGAATTTCCATGCTGAACAAAATATGAATACCAAAAAGGGAAAAAATAAATAGTATAACCTTTCAATGCAAACAGACATACTGTGACCTGAAAACCATGCAACTCACCCTATGACAATGAAAATGCAATATTTAAAGGCAATAAGCTCATCATCATGCAGTCATGACGCAAAACAACTAACTAAATGAAACCGTATATATATCATGTAAATACAGATTTAATAATCGAGACGTGACTGGATATGGGTCTCACAGGTTTTCAGAAGTTTAGCTAATAAGCATTTCAAATTTCACTTGAAGGATTCAGGGAATTCAGTGGAGACAAGAGAAGGGACTGACGTCAAGCAGGTCTGGTGAGGTCTGTTCATTCAGTTAGAAATTAAATAAGATGAATAAATAGATCAAATGACCCAATAATCTGTTATTAAAAGTACAGAGGTGCCGTGCAAAACTCTAAATGGCCAATAACAAATTATCCTGTCATATAAAAAGAAGTTATCTCTTTTAGTTATATATTTAGTGAGATATTTTAACCAAATAATCAAAACAAATCTATTGATCTGCTTAAGAGGGCTCACTTATTGTTGAATTTTACAGGTCTTTGGACTTTGCAATTATTAGTGAATTACACGAAAGTCTTCCTTGAAAAAGCAGCTTGTTTTCAGTGCCAAAAGGAGTTAACTCCAGATGATCTAGTCAGAGGTTGTGAAAGTTTATAAATTGCTAGTAGATTTGTAAACTTTTATTGTGGATTTGTTCATTGTACCTATAGAGCACAAAAACTGTCTAGGAGAAATCTGGTAAATTTATACTGTATTTGGACCTGAAAAAAAAATCTAAGCAATGTATACTGTATATGTAGTAACTCTCCTCCCGTACCCCTATATAACATCACATTTCTTTAGTGTCTATTAAAACAGCAGTTTTTTACAGTAGCTTTTATTTAACATCGTAAGGCTTTTTCTGAAATGATTGTAATTCTGTTTGTCAAAGGTCACTTTAACAAACAGTTGTGCTATGTCATCGATCCTCTCTTTTTTTTTTAAATCTTGTGATGGCACACATCATTTAAGCAATACACATCCAGAGGGCATTCAGCTTCTTTTAATAGGAGAAATACTGGAAAGGTACATTCATAAATTTTCAAAGTACTACCTCTTATTCAGACATGTTTGTCACATCATTGTGCTAACTTGCCTTTCTGTATTAATGTTTTTATGATTTTGGAACAGTGGAGGTTTTCTCAGGTTGCTCAGTGAAAGAGTTTGATATTTTACTTGATATTGGGCTATAGGATCTTAGGGCTTTTAATTAACGTTATCCTTCTTAAGGTCTTCCCTTTATTAATGCACTATTTAATTAACACCATATCAGTTTTGGTTGGATTAGTTATTTTTCAGGCTTGGACTAATTGTGGTAATCACACATTTTCAACCAGATTACAGATGACATTAGGTAGGAATGCAAAGGTGATGTTTCTGCCATTATTTGAAGTGAATGTTTTTCCTAAAATGTTGTATTTCTCTGTAATTTGAAGCAAATTTCTGTCAGAGACCTCACAAACACCTGTTTCATGTAGCCAAATACATAACTTTCTTGAAATTGTGTCTGTTCACACAACCTGTGATTCTGAAAACTTATGTGAAGCTTTCTGCAGTGCTGAGGGTAGCTCACCTGTGGAAAACCAATAATAGAGGCAAAGCAATAATGGAGGAGATGTGGGAGAAACCTATTAAGAGGTGGATTGCTGGTTTGAGTTACTTTCAGTTTATCATTTAAATGACTCAGATGGGGAAAATGTCTAAAATTGATAAACCCCAAACTAGCTGCTTTTGAATAAAACTAAAATCAAAAAATTGAAAATGTGCAGCTTCTGTAAACTGTTTTCACAGTAATTTGCCTGCAAATTGTAGAGTGTTGATAAAGCATCAGTTTTTTTTTTCCTGGATTAGATACATTTAGATGCTTTATGAATGCTGAGCTACACCGGACTGTTGAGACAAACATGTAAGACCAAGGGGAATAAAGGCCTCAAGTCCACAAAGTCAAGAAACACTGCCTTTGGAAAATTACCAACTTGAAATTTATACCAATCCTGCTAGTCAACCTCAGCTCAACACAGACCGTAGACGTTGTTTGACATCAGTCCCTGTAAAACTGAATGTAAAACATATGCTGTATCATAGACGCTTCACTCAGCCCACAATCCAGACTTCTTGATTCCATCATTTCCTTAAGCCAGTGTGCAAGCCTGTTATTCCCCATTGGACTGCACAGTCATGCATATTATATTTCTTTATTATAAGAAGCAACTAAAATAAAATGTTTTGGATAATAAAAAAGTTGTGATGTGTGCTGGATTAGTAAATGCATCAAGTAAGAGCTTTATTACATTTATTTTGTGCTTTCTAAATGCTTTTGGTTAGAAAAACATTAAAATAACTTTAATAGCTTTACAATGAACATACAAAAGACTAACTGGACAACTGACAAATAATACAACTAGTGAGACTATAAAAGCATGTTTTGACCTGTCAAATGTCAAATGATCTAGATTCAAGAACACTAATTTCTGTTCTGTGATTTGTTTTCTTTCTTCTTGTGTCACGAAAGCATGAAGTGATTTGTCCATGGTTCACCTTCTCATGGATGCCTCTGAAACATGACATTCAATCTCAATATTTTCTCTTATATATTAATGTGCACAATCATGTGAAACATACCTCCATTACAGTGTAGATCCAGTCGAGAAGTTGACTAACATCAGTGTAAACTCCAGGTTTTCCCTCTCGCGCACAGCCCACTCCCCAGCTTACTACACCCATTAACTGCCAACGAGATGAAAGGTACACTAGTGGACCACCACTGTCCCCCTGAAAAAGACAAAATACTTGAAAAAGTGACAGTACCATTTGGAAATGGGTCTTTTCCTAGATACACAGATAATGATATACATCCTTTCTGAAGGGGAGCCTGTATTTGATTGTTCACTTGTTGTTGTTACCTGACACGCATCCATGTTTCCTTCGAGGAATCCAGCGCAAAGCATTCTGGGAGTTATTACGGAACCATAAACAGAGGGCTTGGAACACTCCGACCTGTCAATCAGCGGCACTGTAGCTTTCTGCAGCACAGAGGGCAGCTCACCTGCATAAAATGAGAATGAGGAAATGCCAGAGACAAAACATAAAAAGATGTGAGAGAAACTGAACAAAAGGGGGATTGCTGATTTAAATGGGTAGAAGTTTACAGTCCTGCCTTTTTAAACAATACCAGTTATCCATTAAGCGACAAAGTCACTTTCTCTTACCTTTCTCCTTTAGCAATCCCCATCCAGTCACCACAAGCATTTCCTTCACAGACAGCTGGTGTGGAGGTAAACAAACTGGCAAGATCGATTCTAAGGATAAATAGAAAATAGCTATAGCCAATGACATTTATTTGGGCCTTTTGTTCTATGATAACATTACAAACCACTGACTTTACTAACTGACACTGCTGCTTTAGAGTAATATGCTAGACTAGAGTAATGACACATTAAGGCTTCTCAAAAGAATTAAAGAGTTCACCCAAAAATGAAAATTCTGTCATTACTCACCCTCATGTTGTTCCAAACCAGTAAGACTTTCGTTCATCTTCAGAAGATATTTGTGACCCTGGACCAGAAAACCAGTCATACATCAAAGTTGCATGAATAAGCTTTCCATTGATTGTTAGAATAGGACAATATTTGGCCAATTCAGCTATTTGAAAATCTGGAATCTGAGGGTGCAAAAAAAAAAAAAAATCTAAATATTGAGAAAATTGCCTTTAAAAATTGTCCAAATGAAGTTCTAGCAATGAATATTACTTATCAAAAATTAAGTTGACATATTTACAGTAGAACGTTTACAAAATATCTTAAATGGAACATGATCTTTACTTAATATCCTAATGATTATTTGCATAAAAAAAATAAATAATAATAATAATTAAAAAAAAAAAAAAAAAAAAAAAAAAAGCATTTTGACCCATACAATGTATTTTTGGCTATTGCTACAAATTTACCCAAGCGACTTACGACTGGTTTTGTGGTCCAGGGTCACATTTTTGATGAAATCTGAGAGCTTTCTGAACCTGCACATAGCAACTACCACGTTCAAGGCCCAGAAATGTAGTAAGGACATCATTAAAATAAAAACAAAAATAACTTTATCCAACAATTTCTTTATATCCGTCTCGTTTTCAATCCACGTACACGAGTACCACAATGCATTCCTTTGCTTGAAAACAAGGCACAACGCATCAGGTACTGCAGTATGTTGTGGTACTCTCATTAACCCTTTAACTGCCATTAGCTATTCACGAAGGCTGTTAATGGCAGTTAAAGGGTTAACGTGCGTCGACTGACACGGAGGAGAAGTTGTTGTTGAAGAAAGTTATTTTTGTTTTCTTTGCACACAAAAAAGTATTCTCATAGCTTTCGGTTGAACCACTGATGTCACATGGACTATTTTAACGATGTCCTTACCATCCTTTCTGGGCCTTGAACATGTCAGTTGGTTTGCTGTCTGTGGAGGGTCAGAAAACTCTCAATTTCATCAAAAATTTCTTAATTTGATGAATGAAGGTCTTACAAATTTTTGGAACAAAGGCTCTCTATGAACCATAAATATGAACTGCCTTTGATTGAAAAAGAGATCCACATGAAAATTTTATTAGGGTGAGCAAAAAGGTATTTCTTTTTCAAGATCAAGTATCTAATATAAGAAAGCAGCTCATCAGAATGGATGAATGAAGTACTGTACCCCCAACAGTGACCGGCCATGTGAGTTTTAGCATGGCGATGTCATAGTCATTACTCAAGCGGCTGTAGTCCTTGTGGACTATAATCATCTCCACACTGACACCCCTGGATGCCGCTACTTGGGTCTGACCCAAAACCACAGTCCATCGACTCAGCTCTCTTGTCCGGCTGAGAATTCATGCATGTAAGAGAGAGACACAGCAAATCACAAAACATCATCCAAGTAAACCAACTGACCCAGAGTCACTGTATTTAAAAGCAACTGGTTTAGGTTTACACATTTAAGACAATGGTCAACGGAGTTATTTACTAAATTCAAAAAAGAAAATGAAAACGCTTTTGACTAAAATTCTGTTTTGGAACTTACCCTGTGAAACAATGAGCAGCTGATATGATCCAGTGTGTGGACAGTAATGCTCCTCCACAAATGTGCTGATGGTTCCATTGAAGACTAACCTGCCACGGCCAGTGTTCAATTGCTGTGTCCACCCCACCAACAATGCGGTCCTCTCCCACCACCTCTCCACAGTCTGTATAAGCAAAGTGGAGACATTTATAAAACTTTAAAACTTATTTCAAAGTAAAAAAAAAAAAAAAAAAAATTAGAAATGCATTTTCTAGGCTTTATATACACACATAATATGGGCGGTGTTAGAACATGCAGATGCTGAATATTTCTTAACTGCAATTCAATAAATTTTTTTTTTTAAAATGTTGTGTGCTGTGTCCAAAAAAATTCAAATTCTAGCTCATAGATTGAAAGGAAGCCAAAACCTGATCCACACACACATCTCAACAGTCCTACCTGAGCAGGACACAGACACCACTGAGCCAGAGAAACATTTGTCACTGTGAGAGAGCACATCGTTATTTGTGTAAATGACAATGTGATTATTTTAGGTGGACAATATCACAAATGACATCATTGCAAGTCTCTCTCACCTGACTGAGAGGAAACTTTGGATTTCAGAGTCTGTGGAGTCATTGCTGACCGTAGCAAATGCATTCTGAGGGTTGAAGAGTAGACTCCTCACCGGGACTCGTGTACTTCGTGGACTCCTGTAGTGAGATATTTGCTGTATAAACATTACATTACAAAAGCACTGCTTTATACTGCAGTCAAAGGGAAGATGATCGTATTAGTTACATAAATATTGAAATACAACAGCACTTACACATGGATTTACAGCTTAGTTTACTAATGGTAATTGGTTAAAAACCATTGTGTCATGTGATTGCTCTGCTTACGCTGTATAGCCCAGTTGTTGACAGGTTAACCGCGTGTGCTTTGTCCTCCAGTTATCAGCACACACTGTTCTCCAGCCACCCTCATTAGTGAACACCTGCAGGACCAGTCTGTCTCCCATCAACCTCACTACACAGGTAAACATAGAGGAATCACATGCTCACCTACAAATTCATCTTAGCGGTGTTAAAGTTAAACCTAACATTACCTTTGGATTTCACTTTACAATTGAAAAGGGTTGAATACATAAATACATAAAGAGCTCAGATGCAAATGCCTTTAAATCCATCTGACTGGACTGAGTCTGGGATTTTAGCGAGTTTGAAGTAAAAGTATTTGATGGACGTATAATGTGTGTCAAGAGCATTAACTCAGTATATTATCTCATTTTTGACCGAGATCGCTTTTTGGGGGGTTGCATCTGAACTCTTTACGTTCTCACATTTTTTGTATCTTTTGAACATTATCATCACATTAGAAATTTAGAATAAAATAGGGAACCCAAAATGTTATTTATTGACATTGCAATAAAAACATTTTGGAACCTGTATTTTTAAAAGAGTAAAAGTGCATAATCACCTGGATACGTGTCATTGTTCCGCAGTTTAGATACACATGCGATTTCATCCTCACCATCTACACAGTCAGCCTTTCCATCACATGCCTTTTCTATTGGAATGAACCTCAGTGAGCCAGAGCAGTAGAAAAACTTGTTGTTCACCATCTTAATGGCTGGAAAGTAAACAAATAAAAAACTGTTTTCAGAGAGTGTCAGTGTTGCCAAGTATGCGGTTTTCCTGCAGAATTGGTCTACTTAACACCATTGCCACAGGTTCTTTCTTATGTCTGCGGGTTGAAGCGACACCAATAACGTGATATTTATCCCCTGGAATGCTAATTTCACCAAACGTCTTATTTTACCCCCTTAAAACGCGAATGGGCTAGTTTTGAGTAGCAATTGGGCTGGTTTTCCTGTGAAAACCTGGCAACCCTGATGGTCATATCCACCTTTTACTTTAATGTTGAAGGAAGCCTATGGGTGAGACTTCCGGTTCATTATCCACTATAGGAAAATAAGGAGAAGAATAACAACGTAGTAAATCGTAAAACTGTTTGTACTACAAACAGCTGTGTTCATAATTAAGATAACGCATACCAATTTGCAATATTAAGCAGCAAAACGAGCCATTTTGTACAGCTAAAAATAGCTGGGCGCAGATGAGACGGGAAGCTAGACCCATAAAATTTACAAATGGCCACGCAAACTCATAAAGGAAGAAAAGGCTAGATGGTGATAAGCATTACAATGAAGAAAAGGAAAGATGGCAGAAAAAGAAGAATGGCATGGCAATAGATTCTTACTAAAGTACAACCCCACTATCAAGGTTGCTAGTATGACTAGCACACAGAACACTGTGATAACGGTCACTCTCCAGCATGCTCTGCTCTCCTCAGTCCTCAGTGTGCTCAATTCTCGCCTTCGTTTCAGCCTCAGGGCCATTGGAAAATACTGCTAGAAAGAAATCTAGCCAAATCAGTGGATTTTACTGGTCCCCTAGTTTAATATGAACACGTTGTCTGTTCTTCAGCTGTGCGAGACTTCACTAACACTAACAATTTCCTATTGCTTAATATATTATGAATAAGTTTATATGTATCCTACAGTTCTATGTAGCGAATTCCACAAAGGTTTCTATCATAAGAATGACTAGCAGCTCACTAGAAACTAGCAGTGTTCAGGGACTCCCATAGTTATCACCTTCACTCAGCTGATCTAGATTAACTAATCAGTTGGAGGCAGGTTTTGATAAGACTTTGGGTGAATCTGGAACAGCTTACTAGTTCACAAAACAGCAAACTAGTTCTTCCACATATGGGTAGAAATAAAAGTAGTTTAGTATGCTAATGGTGTTCTGAATTCAGCCTTAGATTTCAAATTTGGTTTAAATGTAATTCTTAGGCTCCTAAAAAGTTCAGCTTAATTAGCAAAGTGCTGGCATTTGTTTGTCTTCTGAAAGACACACCTTGCTGAATAAAGGTTATGACGTTGAAAATAACAATGTTTATAAACACGTCAGTTATACGCCTATAAATGATGCACATTTACCAGTTTTGTTTTAGAAACTGACTGAACACTCTTTATAAATGTGATTGTGTGTGTGTGTGTGTGTGTGTGTGTGTGTCTGTGTGTGCACAGGTGTGTCAAAACTATTCTTTTAGTTAATCTGTGATTGTTAGTGTTTGTACTTAGTTAATCTTAATATATTCAACACTCTTGCCTTGTTCTTCTTAAATTGTGTGGTTTATTGGGTGAAACGTGGTCATGGGAACACACTTGTGTAATGGAGAATAATAGTTTGATGGCATCAATTAAACACCAAGTTTCCCAATTTCCATTTACGATGAAAGCAGCTGGTGGAAACTTCTGTTCTCTGTTTGTGTATTTGCTTTACAATGTTTCTATGTGTACGTGTAGTTAAGAAACTTTAAAAAAAGGTTGCTTGTAAAACCAGTTTAACAGGTGAAAGAGGGAGAGAGAAGAAAATAAATGAGCTACTACAGGGTGAGTTTGTCCTGCTCTGATGATGTAAGAGTTATACTGCGCCACTAGCAGGTGCATGACAGAAAATAAATACTTAGGTACAGCTTAGGTACAGGTTGAATCTTTTCGATCGCTTACGGATTTTTACCTATGGAGCACAGACAGGTATGAATACTTTAAAACCCAACAAAATGTTCTCAAACATGGATATACTGGTATATGACATAGATATAGATATTTATTTATTGTATTTCAAGTGTGTGGTTAGTTATTTTGTGGGCAGTTTTGAAAATCTTGTTTTGTGATTTTGTTAATATATTATTGTGAATCTATCACTCCAACAAGTGTCACTTTAAGATTTCTGTAATGTTTTTTTTTTCTCTTAGTGATCAGCTTGTGTGTACAGTTGTCTTGTATTGTGGCCTAGTTGCCTTAGTTACCTGTACTAATTATTAAGTTACTTTCCTAGGTAGAATGTATTTATAGAATTAGTAACCTAATTTGGATATAAAAAAGTACCAGAAATCTAAAAATGAGGCATATGATACGTGACTGAGAGAATGATTCACTGTGTGGAAAAAAAACAAAAAACATGTTCGAACTGGATGCTAAAGAGAGAATAATGCTCCGCAACATGCCATTAAAAGGAAGGGCTGATTATGAACCTCACAGATCAATCCTGGTAAAGAAAGAAAAAAAAAGAAACAACACTTTGTTTACAATTATGATTTACAGCATCATTTATTGGAAGTTGGTCATTGAAAACTATTCTAAACATATTTTTTGTTACACTTAAATACGGAGAACAGATAAACTTTAAACCTTAATCATCTGGATATATATATATATATATATATATATATGAAAAAATGTTCACAGGTTCCAAAAAAATATTAAGCAGCACAACTGTTTCCAACATTGATTATAAATCAGCATATCAGAATGATTTCTGAAGAATCATGTGACACTGAGGACTGAAATAATGACTAAAGAAAATTCAGCTTTGCATCACGGAAATAAATTATATTTTAAAGCATACTGAAATAGAAAACCATTGTTTTAAATAAACATATATACAGTGAAGTATCCCAGAAATCAATACATTACATTACATTACATTATCAATACATCTAAATGGCCTAACTAAAATGTCTTAATTGTTCTGTCAACTCCATGCAACGTCTTGCTTCTGTATTGTCAGTACATGTACAATATGTTTGTACACAGGAGTTTGTAAAGGTAATTTTAAACACTCATTTGAATATGTAAAAAAACATGTTAATTGGATCTGGCAGGCAGGGCTAAAAAAAAATAAAAGGTATTTTGTCAATACTACCTCACCAGTGTTGTGGACTGATGTGTATCAGCAGGTTTGTGTCTGGTAATTCCCTGTCCATATTTGCATAACCGGCACATTCAAATGTACCAAAAATCAGGAGTAAAAATTTGTTGAATAAGGTTCTAAAATCGTTGTTAGAGGAAGTTTGAGAGGATAGTTCAACTTACCGATAATTTCGCCCTCTGGTGGTGAGGAGGTGGATGTGTTATATCAAGAGAGACATTTAAATGAATGGACATATATTAAAATGATAACTGTATATATAGTATGACAATATAGCGTGGTAATATATTTACTGAAATCTGTCCTTGTTAAACAACAACAACAACAAAATCCTATCTCTTGAATCATAAACGTATGAATATATATTCATTTGAACTGATTGACATTACAATTATGTTTACTGTAATTTTACCAGAATGACAGTTGAGAGCAAACAGTGTTTGGATAGAAATACAGATTTATAAATATCTTGCATTTATTTTATGAATACAGGCCGAGTTTCCTCCCTCATATGACTCTGTGGTGAATCACAACACGCCTCCTCCTTCATATCCGAGTCTTCACACATTGTCAGCCGCCCAAGTTCAGCCAAGCTACATACCTCAGCCAGTGCATCAAACACCTCCTTGTGTAGTGCAGACAAGTAAAATTTAATAGCACACACTACCAATACACACAAATAGGTCTTAAAAACATGGTCATTAAAATAAATTGAGCGATCATAATTAAATGTATCTGTGTCAATAGCCATTGTTGTTTCCTTTCTGTAGTCCCGACACAGAGAAGTCAAGCTCCCTCATATAGGAACAAAAGGTACTGCTATGGCGGGTCGAGTGGTACTGCTGTTATAGTTGTGCTGGTTGTAATTGCCGTCTGGATGGGAGGTGAGCTGGCCACTAAGTTTTATCAGGCATTAAATACTGTATTTTGAGTTGTGTATACTGTAATGCTTACATAATTTTCTAACTAGGACTTCTAACTAAATTTGAACTTGTAATTTGGTGCAGCCTCCATAAAGAGTAACTTTTCAAAGGTACTAATTTAATGAATGTTTTACTCCTGCGCAGTGCGTTATGGGCCGTCACTCTGGGCTCTCTCAGAGAAAGAAGCGGAGACAGATAAATGCCCTCCTTCATTTGTCAGCTGTGATGGGACGAGAGACTGTTCTCTAGGCAGTGATGAGTCTCAGTGTGGTCAGTGTCAATCTCATGTCAATAATGAAATTTTCATTTTTTTTTTTTTGTTAGAAATCATATACTGATTTGACTTTAATGTTTCTACAGTGCGGTTTGGTGCAGCAAATGAATTGCAGGTAATGACCTCTAAGACCACAAGGTTCCATCCAGTCTGTGCACAAGGCTGGAATAAAAGCATCGCAGACCAAACCTGCCAACAGCTTGGCTTTAGAGAGTAAGTATAATACAAACGCACACACATATAGAAACATAGAAGCACATATTAAACATAAAGCTTTAAAAAGATTATTTGTTTTTTTAAAGATTTTTTTCTATTTTTTTTAATGTATTTTTTTTATTATTACATTTTCACAAAAAAAAAAAAAAAAAACCCATGGAAGCTGTCATGATGTTGAATAACAAATATTAAACAATATTAAGAATATCTGTGTGAAATGTGTCCTTTACAGGAGTTATGACACTGGTGTCTTGCCAACCAGCTCATCCACCTTTCAAAGTTTGAACAGTCAGTTTACAAACACCATCCAGGGGAGTGTTAATATAAGGTAAGAACCAGAATCATGTAAAATTTGCTGATGAAAAACACAGAAAGCAGATGACGTTATAGCAGTCAGTGGATGTGAAGCTAATTTTATGCTAATGCTAAAGTTTATGTTAAATACATAATTCTGTGGCAATAGATGCTGTTTACACTAAGTGAAAACAGCATAATTTCTTAGCAATGCTATTTACACTAAGTGTAAATAGCGATATATTGTATTTACACTAGGGCTGGGTATTGATTCAGATGTCCCAATTCAATTCGATTTTGATTCGCAAGCCCTCGTTTCGATTCTCGATTTTTTTAAATTACATTCAGTGAATATAGTTTTAATTCAAATGCTTTTCTAAAAAATGAACAGTTAAGAAAATTAGAGCCGCAGGCTTATATTTTAAACCTATTCCTTTTTTTTGTATACATTCCTTTTTTAAAACAATAATAGGGCCCTATAAAATGTATATCTTAAGGCATAAAACATTAATTTTAATTCATCCTGATCAAATGAAAATTTTTACTTTTTGGCAAACAAAGTGCTGCACAATAGAGGTTTACTGTAAAAATGAAAAAGAAAACAAATGTGATTACTTATTTAAAAATTTGGATTCATTCATATTTATTAGTAGTAGTAATAGTGGCATTGTTGTTACATTAAGTTTTAAGACTGCTAAATAGTAATATATTTCTGACACTATTTAACGTTAAACTAAACTTTTATTTTGACAAGTTGCCGTGAAGAACTTGCAGCTGCTGTGAATGTGATATGATGCTAATGAAGTGACTCTCAGAGCAGATGGAGATGATATTGTGTTCATATCGTCATATAGAGAGACAGCAGAAGCTGAAAACACCGCAAGCGTTGTAAGCACTTTATTATGTGTAGTAAACAAAATAGTGAGTCACGCCATCCAACATTCATTCATTCATTGCGGAAATCATGGCGCCTTTACGTGTGATGTCAAGTGCTTCTGCGGATTTGTGGAGAAGACCAATGATAAGATTCACATTAATCAGATCTTGTTTTAAATGTTTGCTGAAATAAATACAGGAAAAGATCAATTCGCGGCTTTTGAGAATCAATATCGAATCAACGCCATTTAAAAAAAAAAAAAAAAGCCCTAATTTACACTATGCAGTATATTCTTTGCTGTAATATTAGTTAGAAGTTATTTATAGCCTACTAGCTACTCTACAAGTGGCAGATATTTGCACCTCAGTATTGCATTGCATTATATGCATTATATTGCATTACATTATATCAGATGCCTATTTTCCACAAGTTGGTATTTTTCTTTAGGGTCTACATGAAAAGTATATAACACTACTTAACAATACTTTGGTTAAAATTTCTTAATGTATTTCTCAAAATAAGCCGTTTTGGTGCATGTCCCTTTAAATGATAATGAGCTACTGCTACTGCTCACCCACTCTCTTCCATTCTTGCATGAAAGTTACCATTCTTATGCATGAAGTTATAACTGATCAAAAACTATTTAAAATACATTTGTAAATTACTTATTCATTACCAAACACCTTTATAAACCCTTGAGTATTACAGTATTTTATTGCACTGCACCGCTCACGTCCAGTGTTGACACCCTGTGAGACTGTTAACTTTAGCTGCATTCATCATGGAACACATTATTAGGAAAGACGATTTGCAAAGATTTAGAATAAAAATGTAACTTCTTCTGGAGGTGAAGCTGAATCACCAACTGTTGGTACGAGCCATCTTTCAGGAACAACTTTTTAGCAAATCCTGCTTTGTACTGGCGATTGTTTACAAAGCAGTCTGGTGAAATTAATCACGCAAACATAAGCGGATTTAGATAGATCGGGGAGCGCATTCTTTTCATAAACGTAGGCTGCATCTTCAGCGGCTCCGATGTCAGGAGTAAACGTGACTGCGATGTTGATTATTACATTCAACAACAACTTCAGTTGCTTAGGAGACATTCTTGTCTACACCTGCTTTGGCGTCGAAACAATGGCGGACTGTTTACAGCTCACTCAGGGAGGGTCTATGCTAAAACGGCAGTGTCCGTCAACATTCGTTGGAGGTCACTTAGCCCAGAATTTGTGAGCGGCTTGATCTGAGTAGGGGGTTGAACGTTTTTTTCACGGAAGTCCATACTTACGTGATAAAAGTCGAGTCACTGTCGACTAGTCGTTTATGTTGTCATTAATGAACAAATACACCTAAACTTTGAGCTGAGACTTGAACACCTTGTGCACAGCTGTGGCATATGACACAGTGCTGCCTGCATGGCTATAGCTCATATAATAGCTCACTTTTAGCAGTTCTTTTGTCTTTGGGTCGTTATACCAGGCAGCATCTCCTGATTAGCCTAATAATAAAACTGTGTGTTTTAATAACTAAGAAATATATGCTACAACTTTTCAGTTTCTAAGCTATATTACTGAGAAATCATAGAACAGTGCTGACAATTCATTTCTGCACCACATACATGATGTACGAGCTACTTATGTGTGTGCTTTACATATTTACATTTTAATTTAATATTAAGTTTAAATTATTTAAGTATAATATGTAATATTAATTTAAACAATTATTATTAAAAAAATCACATTCATTTAATAACATATTCTTGTGGATCCACCAGTTCACATTTATTGGTGTTTTCTGCATAAAAATAAGGGTTAGTTTTTGGCCTTTAATTCTCTGCCAGCAGTTGGCGCTTTTCGCCATGAATATAGTCGTTTTCTCGGTAACCGCAGAAAACAAAGCAGAGCACCTGATTTTGAAACTAGCAGCGCTGACATTTAATCAGTTAAATATTCGACCTTGAAATATGTTGACGTGATTATTCATATAATGAGGTTTGGGCCATACAAATCACAGGAGTTTTACCAGAGGCGAATGAAACACATACAATATGCTAAATTGGATTTTTTTAAAGAAAGATTAAAAATACGGGAGAAATACGGGAAAATATTTAACGAAATGATAGCGGGATAGAATGATAAAATACGGGAGAATCCCGGGAAAAACGGGAGAAAGGTGCAGAAAGGTGTGAAGAACATTGAAACAGAAAATGCTTTTGTTCACCATTGTTTGTGTAACAATGTTGTTTTAATTGCAGTACATCCTGTTCTGGTAAGCAGACTGTCTCCCTGCAGTGCATTAGTGAGTACCCTACGCTTTTGTTATCGCTTCATGATAATGCTAAGTCTAAACATGTTCTTACTTTCCCTGCTATTCTTTCTCTGTTTAGAGTGTGGAAAGCCACCAGGATCGAGGATCGTAGGGGGAAGTCTGGCTGCTGAGGGTGAGTGGCCGTGGCAGGCCAGTCTGCATTTCAAAGGGGGCCACACATGTGGAGGAACTCTAGTGGCTCCAGACTTCATCATAACTGCTGCTCACTGCTTCCCAAAGTGAGTATACATTACATTACACAGATTTGAAGACTAGTCTATATGTTGGAAACAACCTCGTGGCCTGTAATTATAATTAAGATTAATGAATACATTAGCAAACAATATCCAAATAGCATGGATGGATTGAATTTGCTTCCCTCCTCCCCTTGTCTTAGAGAAACACCTGGCTCTCAGTCACCAAGTAACTGGAAAGTGTATATTGGTTTGGTGTCCCAGCTCCGGCTTCCCGACCCATATTATGTAAAGCGAATCATTTTACATGCGAATTATGACTCGGCGACAAAAAACAATGATATTGCCTTGCTAAAACTCACTAAACCTGCCAGTAAGTTTGTACACATACACAAAATTATGAAAACATAGGTACTCAAGTACACAGAACATTTTATGCAAATCATAGTTTACCTGACATAACTGTAGTTATTAACCTTACTCAGCACTCAATTCTAAAAGTACAGTACCATAAATATTGTAAATCAAAGAGGCACTTCTAATCACTGACATGTTTTGTACTTACTATTAAAGGTAATATCCAGCCTGCCTGCCTGCCTGTGTTTGGCCAGACGTTTCCTGCTGCCAAAAAGTGCTGGACCACAGGTTTTGGAGTTATCCGGTTCCAGGCTGGTATGTATGTGTATGTATTTAGTTGAGATTGAATGTGTTGATTTATGTATTCATAAAGTGTATTCATGTCTCGTCATCAATTGGCCATATTGGAGGCACTGAACGTAAACATTGCCACTGAACCGAAAGAAACTTGCACATTTTGCAAATTATTGTGGCTGAAAATGGTCAATTATTGTGATGTTTTGGGTTGTACCAATTGGTCGCACCGGGGAAAACATTTAAAGTACTACAGACCGTCAAAAGTTCTAAAATAATCTAAGAAAAGAGTGCAAAAAACTGTTGGTTAACCAAACTGAACCAGGATCAGGTAGGTGAAATATTAGGCAGATATTTTAATTAATACTGCTCGTACGTATTTTTACCACCTATTAACTTTAGTTTGTCAAAATATTGTGCCCTTTCCTGCTTACTAAGTCCTTCTCTATATGATTTAGCAGCTCCCATACATTTATTTCTGTGGTTTAGACAGCATAAATTAGCAGAAAAACATTTTCAGTAGTACATTGACTGTGCAATCAATGCTGTTGTTTACATCTGAGTATCTCCAATATGGCCACATATCCGGATAACTGACCAAACCGTGGAGTAAGTGCAAACCCTCTATAACGCTGGTCTTTCTCCATGTGTGTGTTTGCAGAAAGTAGTTCCACTGTTTTGATGAAGGTTGACGTAAACCTGATAGACTCAGTTGTGTGTAACAAAGCTGCTGTTTACGGCGGACGTATTACTGAGAATATGCAGTGTGCAGGAGATCTTAATGGAGGGAAAGATTCCTGCCAGGTTAGACGTTCTCATATTCAAAAGCTTACAAATGCTGCCATCTTTTGATATAATATTATATTGCAGTTTGAACTTTGTACTCTTTAATATGTTTTTTTTTTTTGTGTGTGTGTGTTTAATACTATTTTTTTCTTTTTCATTCTCGCTCTCTCTATAGGGGGACAGTGGAGGTCCACTGGTGTGTCAAGTTGATGATAAATGGTTTCTTACAGGCGTAACAAGTTGGGGAGATGGCTGTGGACAGGCAAATCGTCCAGGGGTCTACAGCAACGTAGGACAACTTCTGATGTGGATATATGGCAAGATGCAGGTAAACACACTTTTTGTATTGTTTTATGCGAACACACGTAAAATAAGCATTGTGAGTTTATCATGAGTTAACATACTTAGATTTCCTTTACAAACAGTCTCTTACCCCATCTATTTTTCTGTCCTTGTGTCTTTCTCACTCTGTTTCCTTAATTACAGCAAGAGCGACCATGACTTTCTACAACAATGAAGAACAAATCCTCACTGTATAAACGTTTTTATGTACTGAAATGTTTTTTTCATTTTTTAAAGTGAAAAAGCACACAGTGAAATGCACTTTTAAAGTAAATATATATTTCTGTAAAAATTTTTATTCATTATTTAATTCATGAAGAATCAACAAGTCTTTTGTAAATGTGTCTGTAAAGTCTTGTATTTTGGAGATATTCATGTTCTTGAATAAACACATGGATTACATTACTGTATCTGTAACAAAATACCAGTAAATTTAAGCTGTATAATTCTCTCTGAAAGCACTGTATATTGTATATTATGTACTGATCAGGTCTATTATTGAGGAGGAACTACTGTTTTTAGCAAAACATGTTACAGTTGAGATAAAAAAAAAATTACATACACCTTGCAGAATCTGCTAAATGTTATTTATTTGACTAAATAAGAGGGATCGTACAAAATGCACTGTATTTTTTTATTTAGTACTGACCTGAATAAGGTACTTCACATAAAAGATATTTACATTTAGTCCACAAAAGAAAATAAGTTAAATTTATAAAAAATTAACCCTGATTCTTAATTCTGTGTTGTTATCCAAATGATCCACAACTGTTTTGTTCAGTGATAGTTGTTAATGAGTCCCTTGTTTGTCCTAAACAGTTAACTTGCCTGCTGTTCTTCAGAAAAATCACACAAATTATTTGTTTTTTCAGCATTTTTTTGTATTTAAACCCTTTCCAACAATAGCTGTATGTTTTTGAGATACAAGAGAGAATTGAGAAGATCACGGTAAATTTTACTTATTTTGTCTTCTGGGAAACATGTAAGTATATTCTGTAGCTTCTGCAGCATCAGAACCAACAACCAGCTGCGGATCATTCAGGTAAAAACAGTGCTAAGAATCTGTCACGGAGGAGTCATAGGCGTGTGGATCCATATGCAAAAACTTTATTCAGATAATAAGTCGAGGTCGACAAGCAGGGTCAATAAACAATAAACAGGAGTGGCAAAGATAATCCAGAGAGAATAGTCGGAGTTCATGCAATGGTCGGGGCTGGCGGAAAGCAGGGATAATCCAGAGACAAGCAAGGGGGTCGACAGGCCGGCGGAGAACAGTCAGGAACCAGGGAACAGACGGTAACGGCAAAGGGAAAACAAACTAGGAAAACGCTCGGAATTGACCAGGAGAAAATGAATCAAGACTTCGCGAACGGCAGTGCATGTGAATGGCTTTTATACTGTGGGAGATGAGGTGTAATGACTGTCAGGTGTGTGCGAGTGAAGGCAAGATGGCCGACAGGGGTGAGAGGTGAGAGGACACAGGAAGTTCATGACAATGGGATGATGGGAAATGTAGTGAGTTAATTGTCCATGATGAGATGAAGGCTCCCTCTAGAGGAGGAAAGAGGGAGCTATGACAGCACAGTTCGTGACAGAGCCCCCCCCCTAGGAGCGGATTCCAGACGCTAAAGACAGTCCAATAGTACCAAAGGGTGGGGGGGTGGGACAGAGTGCAAAGAGGTGGACCAGGTCCATGCGGGCTGACTGAGTTCGGAGGGGCAGAGAGTTCAGGAGCTGTCGGAATGGCAGCAGAGCAACAGAACTGCCAAAAATGTTCAGGGGACCACCAAGACAGAGCAGACAGCCTCCAGGGCGGAGCCGGAGGAGCAGACAGCCTCCAGGGCGGAGCAGATGCCCTCCAGGGTGGAGCCGGCGGAGCAGATGCCCTCCAGGGCAGAGCAGACAGCCTCCAGGGCAGATCAGATGAATCAGACGCCCTCCAGGGCGGATCGGGTGGAGCAGGCACCTTCCAGGGTAGAGCAGACGAGTCAGACGCCCACCAGGGCGGATCAGGCGAGTCAGACACCCTCCAGGGCGGATCGGGCGAGTCGGACGCCCTCCAGGGCGGATCGGGCGAGTCGGACGCCCTCCAGGGCGGATCGGGCAGGACTAGAACCCTCCAGGGCGGCACGGAAGCCTCCCAGGGCGGAGCAGACAGGACAGGAACCCTCCAGGCGGGAACGGGATCCTCCCAGGGCGGAGCAGAGAGGACAGGAACCCTCCAGGGCGGAATGGGATCCCCCCAGGGCGGAGCAGACAGGACTGAGACCCTCCAGGGCAGAGCGGAATCTACCCAGGGCGGAGCAGACAGGACAGGAGCCCTCCAGGGCGGAGTGGAATCCACCCAGGGCGGAGCAGAAAGGACAGGAGCCCTCCAGGGCGGAGCGGAATCCCCCCAGGGCGGAGCAGACAGGACAGGAGCCCTCCAGGGCGAAGTGGAATCCCCCCAGGGTGGAGCAGACAGGACTGGAGCCCTCCAGGGCAGAACTGACGGGACAGGAAACCCCCAGAGTGGAACAGGCAGGCCTGGAACACAGAACATAAACAAACACACAGAGAGATAGAGGGCTCGGAGCCCAAGTTCTTGGCCTGGTCAAGCTGGGCCCCCAGCTTATAGAAGACCTCAGTGGCCGAATCAGAACTGGGTGAGGGCTCACCAGAGGGATGTGGGTTGCTGGGCGCTACCACCGTGCAAGGAGCAGGTGCGGCTCCCCCTTTGGCACGAGGATCCGTGGTCTCGACCACCTCCTGCGGGGGAGCCACCCTCAGAGGTTCTGCAGCGAGAGCCGCCACCTCTGAGGACTCGGTGGTGGTATACGCGGCCCAGATGAACCCTAGAGCCAATCTCAGGAGGAATGTGGCCTCAGTGAAAGCCAGCTCAGGGATGCTAGTTGTGATAGGGCTTGGCTCAGGAGCAACGGCTGTAACTTGCCCGGGTGTAAGGACTGGAACTGTGGCTTGACCGGGGGTGTGTGCAGCTGTGTAGAGACAGGGTTCAGCAGCAGCAGTGACGAGGCTTGACTCTGGAGGAGCAGCAGCGACAAGGCTTGACTCTGGAGGAGCAGCAGCGACAAGGCTTGACTCTGGAGGAGCAGCTGCATTGGAGCTTGACTTGGGCGAAGTAGCGACGACACTTGACTCAGTGGGAGGAGCAGCTGTGATGAAATGACTTGGCTCTGGAAGAACAGCTGTGGTTGTACTTGGCTCTGGAACATCGGCTGGCCCTGACACTGGAATGGCTGCTGGACTTGACACTGGATGGACAGCTGTGGCCGGACTTGATACTAGATGGACAGTTGAGGCAGGACATGACTTTTGACTTGGTTCTGGAACAGCGGCTGAACTAGACTCTGGAGATACATCGGTGGGACTTGATACTGAAAGGAGAGCAACTGCGAAGACGTTTGACTCAGGAGGCGGAGCAGCTGCAAAGACGCTTGACTCTGGAGGCGGAGCGGCTGCAAAGACGCTTGACTCTGGAGGCGGAGCGGCTGCAAAGACGCTTGACTCTGGAGGCGGAGCGGCTGCAAAGACGCTTGACTCTGGAGGCGGAGCGGCTGCAAAGACGCTTGACTCTGGAGGCGGAGCGGCTGCAAAGACGCTTGACTCTGGAGGCGGAGCGGCTGCGAAGACAGGGCTTGACTGTGGAGGCTGAGCGGCTGCGAAGACAGGGCTTGACTGTGGAGGCTGAGCGGCTGCGAAGACAGGGCTTGACTGTGGAGGCTGAGCGGCTGCGAAGACAGGGCTTGACACAGGATGCGGGACAGCTGCAGCTTGCAGCTTGCGGAGTGAAGCGAGGATGTCCTCCAGCCGGTCGAGTGTCGCTGTGATATGGCTTGGCTCAGGAAGGGCGGCCATGACGGGTGCTGACTCTGGAAGGGCGGCCATGACGGGTGCTGACTCTGGAAGGGCGGCCATGACGGGTGCTGACTCTGGAAGGGCGGCCATGTTGTGATCAGGCACATGCGCAGCCTCCATCTCACAAGCAGTGTCCAAGTCACAACAATGTACCGAGGCCACCATGACTGCGATGTCGCACTCCTCCTCAGTGTAAGCCACAGAATCTGAGGAGTCCCCATCCCATAAAGTATAGTCCTGTGTGGCTAAAAAACAGGAACGCGGCAGTATGTAATTGCACGCCAGTGCGGTTGTCATAGCGTGGTCATGCTCCCACTCCGCAAAATCTGCGGGGGTGGGTGATGAAACCCCGCACCCCAAAGCACAGTCTATACAGTCCGAAAAACACGAATGAGGACCCTCAAGTCGCAGCCTTGACCTGAGTGGTTCATCGAGCGCATCACAAAAAAAATGTCCATAAAGAGTATCTCATCATAGAAGGAAATTTGGTACATCAGATTACTAAATTCATACACAAAATCCTCAATGAGCATACCGTGTTGTTTTAGCTGGAGAAGTTGTTTGAACGGGTCCATGGTCGAACTGGGGGAGGGAATAAAGCTGCTGGATCCGTAGGCGGCGAAGTCTTCTGTCACGGAGGAGTCATAGGCGTGTGGATCCATATGCAAAAACTTTATTCAGATAATAAGTCGAGGTCGACAAGCAGGGTCAATAAACAATAAACAGGAGTGGCAAAGATAATCCAGAGAGAATAGTCGGAGTTCATGCAATGGTCGGGGCTGGCGGAAAGCAGGGATAATCCAGAGACAAGCAAGGGGGTCGACAGGCCGGCGGAGAACAGTCAGGAACCAGGGAACAGACGGTAACGGCAAAGGGAAAGGGAAAGGGAAAACAAACTAGGAAACCGCTCGGAATTGACCAGGAGAAATGAATCAAGACTTTGCGAACGGCAGTGCATGTGAATGGCTTTTATACTGTGGGAGATGAGGTGTAATGACTGTCAGGTGTGTGCGAGTGAAGGCAAGATGGCCGACAGGGGTGAGAGGTGAGAGGACACAGGAAGTTCATGACAATGGGATGATGGGAAATGTAGTGAGTTAATTGTCCATGATGAGATGAAGGCTCCCTCTAGAGGAGGAAAGAGGGAGCTATGACAGCACAGTTCGTGACAGAATCAAGTGTATGTAAACTTTTGAACAGGGTCATTTTTATAAATTCAACTATTATTTTATTTTGTGTACTATATGTAAATATCTTTTAAGTTAAATGTCTTATTCAGGTCATGGACTTTGTGTAATTCCTCTGCTATTAACATTTAGCAGGTTCTGCAAGGTGTATGTAATTTTTTTATCTCAACTGTATATGTAAAGTGTTTCAATAATATTTTAAATTGAATACAATGGAGCAGCATTTTGAAATGAAGTCTCTTTCACTCAGAGTAAAGCAGCAGGCTGTAATGGCTTTATTTTAGAAAAAAAACAAACAGTATTACTAGTCTTGAAGACCTTTTTTTATTTTTTATTTTTTTGGCTAAAAGGTGAACGTTGTAAGGATCTTTTAACCCCACTTAGTCCTTTTCAACAGGAGAGAGAAAGAAACAAAGACAAGTCAAAATTTCCACTTGCACTTATTTGAAAACAAGAGTAAACTACTGGAACAATCTGTTCGATTTATAAATACTTCCACATAAAACTAAAATGATGTATTTGTTCTACACTTCTTTATGTGTTCCTTAGGAAATGACAGATTAATTTTTAACTACCCACTGAAATAGAACTAACAGATAAACCAACCATCTCAATGTAATTTATTAACATAATTACCATTTATTAACATTTAAAGTGTATATTATAAAATGTGTGTACATAATTTTTGTATTTTATATCATGGGTTATTTATTTATTTTATATCAGATTTTCTGGCCTTCAAAGATTAAATGTCTCTCACGGTCTGCTTGTTTCTCAATGAGCTTTAATGACCTTGTCAGCTTATTGCAAGGGCACATTCACCACTGCTCAGTGGTTAGATATTAAGAAATGACCCAAAGGCTTGTGTTTATGCGCATGTTTTGAGGTTTACTGGATAAGACAGGTCAGAGCGAAGGGTTTGAAGGTCGTTAAATGCGAAGCACTCACTCTTTCTCTCCTCCCCATAGCCCTCACTGATTTGTCATTCGCTCCACCAGTTACAATTCCACCATCAGAGAGTTTAAGAAACTCCCTGCAAACACTCAAACTCCTCTTTGACTTACACCCTCACGCACATACATCACAGCTGTGGAATTATCAACTTTGAGAGCTTTGAGAGCCCACACGACTGCTAACGATGGGAGTGGGTAAGTTTGATTCAACTTTATAAACTGTTTTGATAATCAGTTAACTTTTAAATTTTAAAAAATGAAAATGGTGTCATCATTTATTCAGCCTCATGTTGTTACAGACCTGTACGACTGACTTTTTTCTTGCAAACATTAAGAAGATATTTTAAAGAATGTTGGAAAGAAAATGTTTTGGTTAAACTATTCATTTAACAAATTCAAACATGCATTAGAGAAGGTAAAATGAATATTATTTATGCTAGGTTTAAAGTTAACATTGTACCCTCTGTTTGTTCTTTCAAGAACAACCTGAGTATTCAGATGCTGATTTCACCTACGGTAAGAACGTCTGATAGTTACTTAAACTCCTTCAAATTAAAGTAACAGGACTGTGAAATTATCATAAACACATTTAAAGTAGATAATATGATCATGTAAATGTTGTATATTTATATATCACTAAGTAAATAACAGTCTTACTCTCAACAGCCAGTAAAAAAGATGCAAAAGTTGTACTTTTTTTTCAGACACACTTTTTTGGATATCTTGTAACTAATCTGTGTGTGCTCTTATGCCACCAGATTATGAGTTAATCAGAAGAGGTGGGCTGATCTTTGCCGCTGTTTTGTTCTGTTTGGGCATGGTTATCATATTCGGTGAGTATGTCTAGATTCATAAAAAACCCTGCAGACATTCTAATAAAAATACCCGTAAACACAGAAATGCGCGTCATTTTTTCCTTGTGCAATCAAACGTTATCTTCTTTTCTGGCAGGTAAAAGGCTCAATTGTGGAAACAAGGCGTCTACTAAGTAAGGCACTTAAAATATTCAAACAATAAAAGAAACAATAAAAGACAACACACACACATTCTCTCTCTCTTACCTCTTGGTTTGTCTTCTCTGTAGGCATGAAGACGGAGATCTTTGACCTCTCCTTCATTAACCTTCACTGTGAGCATGCACGTGTATTAACATACAGTGTTACACTTTTAGCAAGCACATTTCTAGCAAGCATTACATCAGGTTTTATAAAATAAATGTCATGACTTTCTGTCAAGAAAGCATTTTTAAATGAGTTTTAAAAGGTCACAGACTTCCTTATCTTAGAAACTCTGAATGCATTACAGATTCACAACAGTTGAAGTCAAAAGTTTTAAGAATCTGCAAAATGTTAATTATTTTACCAAAATAAGAGGGATCATAGAAAACGCATCTTGTTTTTTGTTTGGTACTGACCTGAATAAGATTTTTCACATACAAATATTTTACATATAGTCCACAAGAGATACTGAAATAACAGTTGAATTTATAAAAAACATCAATGTTTAAAAGTTTACATACACTTGATTCTTAATACTGCCTTGTTAGCTGAATGATCCACAACTGTTTTTATTTATTTATTATTTTTTTTTAGTTTAGTGGTAGTTGTTCATGAGTCCCTTGTTTGTCTTTTATGTGAAATATGTTATTCAGATATTCAGATTCTGCAAGGTGTATGTAAACTTTTGACTTTGACCGAATAAGCATATTAAAAGAATGTTGATGGAAAAGATTCCCTTTATTCGATAACCAAATTCCAGTTCTCTTGCTCCGCTTTCTACAGGTGAACGGACACCTCAATAAATTCACCAAGGATGACCATTTCATGATCACTTGTGGTCTCAATGTACAGTGAAGATTGTTTTATTTTTTTAATAAGTATATAAATATTGTTAATTTTCATTCACAAGATCTATGTAAACTCTCACAATAAAAAAAATGACTCAAAATGGTTCTTTCTGTGAAATCGAGTTGTCATTTTACATATAAAAGAAGAAAATACAATAAACTGGGAAATGTTATGTCAAAAAAATTGTTAGCAGAAAGTCAAATTTGACAATGAGCATGGTTTCAGAGCACGTGTTACACCCGGACCCATTATATTTTAAGACAGTGCTTCACACAGTTATTTTTGGAACTGTATATACGATCACAATCATCTGCAACAACATCAATCACTCTGTCTTTGAAAGGATGCTGCTTCGCCTTTAGGTCGGGCCTGCGTTCGCGTGCGCGCGCGCTCGAGCTCGGCTCTTGTAATTGGCTCAGCGCTGTGCTGTTGTCCATGCGCCACTGGGCGAGTCTCGGCTGTCTCAGTAACCCTCTTTTATCCTCAAAAAAGGAGAGCGAAAGAGGGCAGACTCATAGTTCGGTTCGGGCGGAGGGACCGCCATTATTGGGAGGCTTGGACAACCACTTTCACCCTCACGCACAATGTATATATAGCTTAACGTTTAAAGACATGCGTGGCCCAGATTGCTCGTGATTTGGCTACGAAAAACTGGATGTTGTGTCTCAGTGTAAAGGCATCGCTGCATGCCGTCTGCACACGGTGAAATCAGCATTTTATGGCCACAACAAAGGGCATTATAATTGACCAAAACCAACGTGCTTAGGCCGGAGGAAGACATTAAAACAAGCCTTTTTCTTCACGGAAACGACTGGCCTCCTAGAAAGGACATTTCTTTGTTTGGATATGTTTAGCCGTCGGTGGATTTTCACAGCCGTTTCTATGCGAACGCGAGATCAGTAAGTTGCGCCTGACAAAAATACCCCTTGGAAACTGCAAGTCTGTCAAGCCACAGTCAAACAGCCCCCACGGAATTTAATGTCCTCGGCTTTTTACGTAGTCTTTTGTTTTCCTTTCTTTCTGGTTTCCAACAACACTGACCGAGCCGGTTGTAAGCCCCTTCGCGCTGGCCTGGCCGAGGGAAGAGGGATTGAGAAGGGAAAGGGAGGACGGAGAAAGGCGCTGGTATGTATGTGTGTATTATCCACGGTGTTTCATTAAAACAAGTATTAGCGAGCAAAGTAGACCGTGACACCTACGTGACAGATTAAAGTAGCCTAAAAATCGAGTATCTTTAAATAAGGAGCGGAGTAGCAGCACAGAAGGGAAATTGTATGTACAAATACAAGTGAGTACTGTCTATTGTGCAGGCTGCGCCTTGGTTGCATTGGAAACGGATTTATCTTGCACTCTTATAATCTCAGAATGTTATAAGTTGGCAGACTTATTTTTTCTCACGTGATGTGCACCTTAGTTGCTATGTAACGCTGCAGAATTGCAGAGTACTTAATTTGTACAATACACCAACGAAACAGAGTCGCGCTAATTTATCATAACCGCGTAGGCTACTATGATTTTAAATACGTGAGGCAAATGTGACAGACAGTTGAGTGTGTAATTTCTGTTGCAGCACCACACAGACAGCTGAGCTGCTCATAGGAAGGCAGTTCTGAACCATGACATCCGCATTACGTAGCTTTCTTGCTTAGGCTATGCTGGGCCTAGGCATTGGAGTGCAATCCTTTAGCAGTTGCTTTCTTTAGGGTTCAGAACTTCAGATGTGTATTTGCTTTAAGAGTGTGCCGTGGGATGTCTTAATTTTCCCACACAACCACAGTGTTTGATTTATGTTCAAGAGGTATATTTTAAAGTGTCTTAACAGCACAGTGGGCTACATCAAGTACAGGGAAGTCAGATCATCAGGTTGTCTTGGTGTCAGTTGAAGATGAGTCTAAACAGCTGGTAAACTCAGATATTGTGTAGTAGCAATCAAACGGCATTGTCACTAGCACACACTTTGCACTACACCTGACCCGCCTGCGGATCGCCTAGTTTGAGCTCTGTGGTCAGGGTCTGTTTTTAAGTGTACAATTCCAGATACTGCAGTAAGATTCACAGGCAAAACATTTCCTGTGTGTGGTACTGTAGCAATAAACGTAAGCGGGAGTAATATCTCTGCTGCTGAGTGCATTGTTCAGGAATAGCTCTGGAAATCACAAATTTAAATAGCCAATAGTCATTTAAAAATTGCTGTTTTTTTTGTTGTTGTTGTTTGGTGCAGAACTAATTAAGTGATGAATAAACTTTTTTTCATACTGTATTATGCATTCTTCTCTCATTTATAACATTGCACCAACCTAAATATGTGCATTTGTTTTGCTGCAAAGTGGAAACAATAATTGTTGTAATTGAGTAATCTTGTTTCATATTATTTTCATATTATTTTTTCATTGAATTAAATAAATGATCACTGAATTTACATTGTTAAAATGTATTTACAATATGAATACAGTTCATACTAGTTTGCACAACTGCATACAGTATGTGACAGTGCCCTTCGATAACGGTTCACCAAAAAAATACATTTTTTATTTTTTTTATTTATTTATTTTTTTTGTGAAACAGGTGAATTTAAGAATTTTCTGTCCACTTTTTAGTATAATGAAAGTTAATGAAGCCTGAGGCTGTCCAGCTACAGAATGACAAAAAGTGCATCAAAGTAGCTCAGCAACTTAAATTTTGGTCTGTTTTTCAAATAAAGGTATCATATGGCTTTAGAAGACATGGAATATAGCCCATCACATAGTCCGCTTATGATGCTTTTATGGTGCTTTTTGTCCTTTCTGAAGCTTGAAAGCTCCAGACCACATTTATTGTAATTGTATGGAAAACAGCAATCAACTACATTATTATTAATTTTTTTTTCCTGCATTTCATGGATAAAAGACAGTCATATGGGTTTGAAATGACACATAAGTAAGGAAATGAGGAACTGTGGGTGTGCTATTGTATTGGAAATAATACAGAAATGGTTAAGGAAAGAAATCATTAAATGCTGGTAATATTCTAATCACCAGTTCTTAGTAGTTTAAATGTGCTTGCTATGAAATTGTAGGCTAACTGTTTGACCCTAACTGCTAAGTGCTACAGTTTACTGGAGAAGAAGTAATACCTTATTATTTCAGATATTCTGTAGCTATTTTATTATTTTATTATGCTTTAGTATTTTGTATGTAGTATTGTGTAATCACACATTATACAACCTGATCCATATCTGCAATTAGAATATGACAGAAACATGAATGAATGACTGAATAAACAACCACATAGCAACACTCTACAAACCACTAAGAATGATACTCTGGCAACGTTTAGGAATTGAGAGTTGAACTGGCAAACACCAGTTACAGTTTATTCAAAAATAGTGTAAAAAGTGTCATTAATATAGTGTTTACTGTATTTGGGTATTTGCATAGTTTTGCAAGTATTTTCTTTTTTTTCTTCTTGTTTTTTTTACAGTATATGTTAACATTTACTTGAACTTTGAGATGTGAAGTGACTAGTTCAGACAACAGAAGACTTAATTCCTGCAAATGAAGTAATCAGGAATTTCCTAAGACTTTAAATAGCAGCACTAGCACTAGCTAAGGATAATAGTGGATTAATTACACGCTGGAATTATTGCTTATGTCTACTGTGTGAGAAAGCACCATTATTAAATGGCCAACCTACATACTGTGTGCAGTATGCCCATTTAATAACCATTTTAAGTAATATTTTGGAAATGGGGCATCTTGCAAAAACTAAATGCAATTAACCAGAAATTAGCAAGCATGTTTATATTCCAAGTACATCATGAAACAAAGTGTAAAAAGATTGTAAAGGACTGACAAGTGAACTATTCTATGTTTTTAGTATTTACATTATGTAGGTTTGCTAGCAATTAATCCGTATCAATCTAATGATGCTAGAAAGTAGCTTTCTATTTTGATTAGAATTGTATTTCTTATCAATTTTTGTTTAGAATGTTACTTATTACTGAAGAAGTATTATTAGAAACACTGAAATGTATATTGTTAGGTACATAGGGGTATATTATCATCTTAATATCTTTGGGAATTCATAAAGTGGTTTAAAATTCTATGAAATTTACCTTTTGGGCAAACAAAGCTTGTAATTTTGCTGATAATTGTTTTGTTCTTTCTCCCCTTCTCATTTAGGCTAGCCCCAATTCCTGCTTCTGCCTCCTTGCATCTTCATGTCTCGACTCTTATCTCTGATAAGCAGTTTTCTTGACCTGAAAGGATGATTGAAACATCAGAACTAAAGCCTCAATTGTAAATCAAACACAGTGCCCTGACTTCAACATTTTATGGACACGTTTTAAAGAGTCTGCCTCTGTCAACCTTTGGGGCATGGCAAGATGAATGCCTGTGTACGATGATGATGGCTAAAAAGCAAGACTCCCGAATGCCTATCTACAACCTCGTTGTTGTTGGCCTATCGGGAACCGAGAAGGAGAAAGGGCAATGTGGAGTTGGCAAATCATGCCTTTGTAACCGCTTTGTCCGCCCTAGTGCGGACGACTTCCATCTTGACCACACGTCTGTGCTGAGTACCAGTGACTTCGGTGGCCGGGTTGTCAACAATGACCATTTCCTGTTCTGGGGAGAGGTGGGGAGAGTTTTGGAAGATGGCGCAGACTGCAGGATGCATGTGGTTGAGCAGACCGAATTCATTGATGACCAGACGTTCCAGCCCCATCGCAGCACAGCCTTACAGCCCTACATCAAAAGAGCTGCCTCTACCAAACTGGCTTCTGCTGAAAAACTCATGTACTTCTGCACTGATCAGTTGGGACTGGAACAAGACTTCGAACAGAAGCAAATGCCTGAAGGCAAATTGCAGGTGGATGGCTTTTTGCTCTGTGTTGATGTCAGTCGTGGCATGAACCGCAACTTTGATGATCAAATGAAGTTTGTCACCAACTTGTACAATCACTTAAGCAAGACAAAAAAGCCTATTGTGCTAGTTCTCACTAAGTGTGATGAGGGTGTGGAGCGATACATCAAGGACTCTCATACCTTTGCCATTACAAAAAAGAACTTGCAGGTTGTTGAGACGTCAGCACGATCCAACGTCAACGTTGACTTGGCTTTCCTCACCTTGATACAGCTCATTGATAAGGGAAGAGGTAAGCCCAAGATCATACCTTACTTCGAGGCACTGAAACATCAGAGTCAACTAATTGCTTCAGCGAAAGACCGCTATGAGTGGTTGGTAAACCACATTGTGAAGAATCACAATGAAACATGGCCCAACGTTAGTCGACGAATGCAGACTTCACCTGAATACAAGGAGTATGTGTTTTTAGAAGGTACGGGTAAAGCTAAGAAGCTATTTCAACAACATATTCACCGGCTGAAACAGGAGCACATTGAAAGGCGCCGCAAAGCATACTTGAGTGCTCTTCCACTCGCCTTGAGTAGCCTAGTGTCTGAGTTGGATGAAATTGAGCATTTGAGCTGGTCCGGGGTCCAGAAGGTCCTTGAGTCTAAAAAAGACTTTGATCATTGGTTTGTGGTACTGGACGATGCACCATGGGAGGACACGCCACATCTTGACAACATGGAGGATGAGCGCATCCCCTTTGATGTACTTGACACCACGGCTGCTGAAATAATCTTTGATGCACACCTTGAACACTTGCGCAATGAATGCAAGCGTGCCCAGATGCGTCATGAGTTCAAAGCAAAATTAGCATCTTCACCGTTCGTTACCCCTGGCAAGCCTTGGGAGGAGGCCCGAAGCTTCATCATGAACGAAGACTTCTACCAGTGGCTCGAGGAGCCAGAATATTTGGACATTTACAACCGGCACCAGAAAGCAATCATAGACAGGGCAAAAGAGGATTTTCAAGAGCTTCTGCTGGAGTACTCTGAGCTCTTCTATGAACTCGAGGTAGATGCCAAACCTAGTAAAGAGAAGATGGGAGCAATTCAAGAAGTGTTAGGTGAAGAACAACGCTTCAAGGCCCTTCAGAAATTACAAGCTGAGAGGGATGCATTAGTGCTGAAACACATCCATTTTGTGTATCACCCTACGAAGGAAACATGTCCAAACTGCCCACACTGTGTTGACAACAAAATTGAGCAAATACTAGCTTCGTGCTTCCCTGCACAATACCCTTCCTTTGGAAAGTCCAATATGTTTGATGGAAAGGTAGATAGGATCAATCTTGTTATACTGGGCAAAGATGGTCTTGCTAGAGAATTAGCCAATGAGATTCGGGCATTGTGTACCAATGATGATCACTATATGCTTGAAGGTAGAATGTATGAGCTTGTCCTCCGGCCCATTGAGGGTAATGTTAGACTTCCTGTTAATTCATTTCATACATCTACATTTATACCACATGGATGCCTGTGTTTGTACAATTCAAAAGAGTCCTTGTCATATGTTGTAGAGAGTATTGAGAAGTTGCGAGAGTCCACGCTTGGCAGAAGGGAGAACCATATGGCTCAGCTTCCCCTGTCACTCTTATTAGTAACCAAAAGAGGTGTTGGAGGACTGGGTGACATTGGTGGTGAAACCGCTCAAGCGTTAATCTCACAGGGTCAGCAGGTAGCCATAAAACTGCAGTGTAACTACCTGGAACCTGCCTCCCCAGGCACCGGCTATGGGCGAAATGTGAATGAAAAGCAGATCAATCAGGTCTTGAAGGTTCTACTTGAAACAAGGAGGACTTCTACGTTTCGTAGCTGTTCTCCACCTGCACCTCCGCTGCCTCCATGTATTCGAGAATTACAGCATGATCAGAGTCCAGAGGCTGAATTGCGTATCGTCATGTGCCTAATGTGTGGAGACTCCTATGACATCGATCAACTTCTTGCGCCATTCCTGCTTCCTCAGCATTGCAAGCCGACCTCTCCTCAGACAAGTGGCACTTCAGTGCTGCTGGAACAAACAATTGGCGGTCACAAGCATACAATTGAACTGTCTCTAATGTCATACCATGCTTCTTTTGCCACTCGTAAGAGTCGGCTGGTGCATGGCTACATCGCTGTATACTCTGCTAGCCGCAAGGCTTCTTTTGAAACCCTGTGTGCCTTTTTGTGTGAGGTTCAGGACATTGTCCCAGTTCAGCTGCTTGCAGTGGGGGAAACCCGGACTGAGCTTCTGGACTCGGAGTCTGCTCATGAGTTGTTAGTCCAAGGTGAAGAACTGGCCCGTGAACTTGAGGGACGGTTTTGCAGTACCGTCTGTGGCCCTGGAGGAGTTGTTGGAGGACTACACAAACTAGACCTGTTGGAACATTTTTTCACAGAGGTGTTAGAAAAGAGAACTATTGTTGAGGCCAGTCATATGTATGAAAACGTTGCAGAAGCCAGTAGCACAAATGAGAATGTGTACTCACCACACTGTGGCTCCCCAAGCCCTGTCACAATGCTGTTAGACTCTGAGGAAGACATGGAAGCTTCCCCGCCTTACCACGATGGCACGCTCACCTCACATGGTGGATTCAAACTGCCTGACCTGGACTCAGGTGACACATTCTCTGTGATCTCTGACCTTAGCACCTTTGAGAACAAACTAAATAATAAAGTTCCTCCACAAGTCAGACCCAAACCTAGTGTCACATTTGACCTTAGAAAACCAAATTTTAATCCGTATGTGGATGCGGTCAGCCATCGGCGTTCCCTTACATCCAATGTGACGTGGCCTCTGGGAGGAGACTATGATCCTTCCGACTACGCTGAGCCAATGGATGCTGTCTCTAAACCCCGCCCCAGCTATGAAGACAGCATATATTCTGTGCCACATGACAGCACACAGGGCAAAATTATTACAATCCGCAATTCCAATCGGATCCACTCTAATGGAGGAGGCAATGGCTCAGACAGCGAAGGGGATGGCAGCTCGTTGGAGAGACGTCGCAAGTTCTCTGCAGCAAGGGTGAAGCCACGTCTCTACCGTGATCGCTCCAAACGTCTGGGGAAGTTCAGCAGTTTCCGCACTAGTTTTTCCATCGGAAGTGACGATGAGATTGGCACACTCTCAAGGTCAAAAGAGGATGATGTTTCAGGACTAAAGGCAGACATACTCAACGAAGAAGGAGAAGATCCCAAAAAGAGGAACATACTGAAAAGTCTTCGCCGACCAGGCAAAGTAAGTCCTTATTTTACATAGCTTTTAAAAAAGTATGCTTGTCTGTTTTTACATTGTGATATTTAATTTAATTGTGTTTACCGGAATCTTCATCAAAGGGATAGTTCACCCAAAAATGAAAATTCTGTCATTAATTACTCACCCTCATGTCATTTCAAACCTGTAAGAACTTGGTTCATCTTTGAAGCACAAATTAAGATATTTTTTTAAATCTGAGAGCTTTCTGTATCTGCATAGACAGCAATGCAACCGTTACATTCAAAGCCTAGATAGGTAGTAACGACATTATTAAAATAGTCCATGTGACATCAGTGGTTAAACTGTAATGTTATGAAGCTACAAGAACAGTATTTGTGCGCAAAGAAAACAAATAACGATTTTATTCAGTAATTTTATAACATTACGGTTGAACCACTGATGTCACACTATTTTAACAATGTTCTTACTGCCTTTCTGGGCCTTGAATGCAGTAGCTTAGTTACTGATGAACAAAGGTCTTAAAGGTTTGGAATGACATGAGGGTGAGTAATTAATGACACAATTTTCATTTTTGGGTAAGCTATTTCTTTAAGGAGTCAAAACAATGCTAATTGTCTCGTGTAATTGTCAAATAATCTGTTTATCTTGCTGTTTGGCAGAAAACAAGACCAAAGCCTCGCCATTCTATCTCTAAACCTTTGGAGAGTACCTACTTTGGGGTGCCTCTGGTGAATGTGGTTTCCCTTGAACGACCTATCCCAGTTTTCATTGACAAGTGCATTCGTTATATTGAGGCCACAGGTACATTTGCTGCTGCTTTCCCATCATACTCACCCCATAAGACTTGTACTTAGGGAACCATATAAGCTTATCACTATCGCAGTGTCCAGTTAAAATTAGATGCTTAATGGGCTGTAGCTGTCATAAGTCACACCACAGCATAGTTTTGCACATAGTTCACTTTTTTTCTGACTGGGTTTCAGTTATGGTCTGACAATGAAGATTGTAGAACTAATATGATTTTAGGACTATTTATATTTACAATGACTTTTTAACTTTTTAACTTTTCAAACACAGTATATTAGATCTATATGTAGTAGCAGTTTGTAGAATTATTATGAAGTATTCTGGCAGTAATTAGTATCTTAAAATGCTTACAACGAATCATAGAAAGGATATGTACATCAAGATGATCTTGTTAATCAAACCTCTCTCTCTCGCTCAGGTTTGACAACAGAGGGTATCTACAGGGTAAGTGGGAATAAGGCGGAGATAGAGAGCGTGCAGAGACAGTTCGAACAGGGTAAGTTCAAAAGGATTTCAATTAAATTGTTGTAGTATGATGGTGGATTGTCTTATGACCATTATAAACACTGATGGATAAGCTCTACTGCTCTTTTTCTTCTATGACTCCTTTTTTCAGTCCTTCACTTTGTTCATTTTTTTCATTTTTCATTCCTCTCAGACCACAATCTGGACCTTGTGGAGAAGGACTTCACTGTGAACACAGTTGCCGGAGCAATGAAAAGTTTCTTCTCTGAGCTGCCTGATCCTCTGGTACCTTATAGCTCACAGGAAGAGCTGGTGGAAGCTTTCAGTAAGATTTCACTTAGTATTCTTTAAACACGTGAAGAATATAATATGGTAAATGCATCCTAGTGCTGTGCAATATACCGTTTCAAACGGCAAACTGGTTTGAATTACATAAACAGTATACATTTTTTAAAAACTAGAAAGTACACAAGGTCATTAATTGAGAGCAGATCTCTGTTAACTGCATACACTTCTGACTAATAGTTGGAACCGTTAATAACACATAATTAATTCCTAACTGTGCAAATAAACCAACTGTAAACCCATGAACAGAACTCAGAGATGCTGAAGACCAATGCAAAAAGGAGAAAATACTGTAGCATGCAGATCAAGCTCACTGTTCACAGTGTGTGAAATATAGGAAGAAAATTCTAAATTTAGAACTGGGGGTGAGGGGTTTATATGAATGTATCTCTGAGGTGAACTTGCTGTCTTCAGAAAAGTTTAGATGCTATTTTCTTTTCATCTTACCTCTGTATAATGCATATTAATGTAGTATTTAAAGTCCACTGAAGTGGTTTGAAACACGTTTTATCCATATCGCTATAAAATATACCAGAAAGTACTAATTCTGTACACAAGTGACAATTTCAGTTGAAGCTTCAGTGTGTGTTTATAGTGTAGGGGTCGGGACACTTGGATTCTAGAGAGCATTTGATTGGACAAAGTTTGATGAGAAGCTAAAGTGCAGGGTGATGTCATGAAAATCGTTGATCCATGTAAATGTGAATTGTGTCAATGTTTTGAAACACACTAGGTTATAGATGACCTTAAAGGAACACTCCACTTTTTTTTGAAAATATGCTCATTTTCCAACAGATGAGTTTTACAGTTTTTGAATCCATTCAGCCGATCTCTGGGTCTAATCCATAATAATCAAGGAAATTTGCTTCTGTAATGGGTGCAGCAGCCAGAATGAGATTATAGTTCCCATCCATATCAGCCTGGAAAATCACAACTTTTTCATTTTCTGTAGGTCTTAGTACACGATGCAACTACAGAAGAGTCAAGTTTTAAATAGGAAAAATATTGAAAATCTTTGGTCATTTTTGAGCGAGATGCTAACGGGCTAATCATATTCAATGATTTATGCTAAGCTATGCTAAAAGTGTTAACGCCAGACCCAGAGATCGGCTGAATGGATTCAAAAATAATAAAACTCATCTGTTTAACTCTAGGGGAGTTGGAAAATGAGCATATTTGCAAAAAAAGTGGAGTGTTCCTTTAAGGCTAATGTATTCATACTAAAAGCCCTAAAACTTCAATTCATTAGGAGTTTAAAAGCATCTTGCTGCTTTGTTTACAGCGGTAACCAAGAAAATGCTTTATCGCTGCTGTATAAGCGCCACCTATAGTACCATAGTACATTTGTATCTCATTCAGCCCGTCTGCTGTTTTTGTTGCGTTCAGATGTAGCATAATATAGTTTTTTGCTTTAAATTGTGAAATTATACAATCTAATTTACATGTATGTAGCATGTTTGTTTGTATCCTGATTAAAATGCAGTGGTTCTGTTTCACGCAATCGGATTATTATAAGAGCACAGTCAGGGAAAAAACATGGTAAAACTGTCAAACCACCAGAATCCTAAATAGAAAAAAAAAAAAATGTGACCGCCCAGCACTAATGCATCCTCTTGAATTCTAAAATAATACAGTGTTGTGTGCAGAGAAAGCAAGATTGGATGTTATGTCATCCGTAACACCATGCCTGTCGAAGCCTGTGGAGTAATCAAGTTTTTAATTTTTGCGCATAGAAATTAATGACCGAGAACAGAGGCTTCACACAATGAAGGACGTGTTAAGACGATTTCCCAGGGAGAATTTTGATGTCTTCAAATATGTAATGAGCCATCTAAACAAGTGAGTTCAAAAAAACACCTGCAGTTGACTGTTGGAGATCAGTTAAATGGAAGAGACCTTTAATCATATACCTCTGTTTTTCTCTCAGGGTTAGTCAGTGGAACAGAGTCAACTTAATGACCAGCGAGAATCTCTCCATCTGTTTCTGGCCAACACTAATGCGGCCAGATTTCACCTCTATGGATGCCCTGACAGCCACACGCACCTATCAGACAATCATCGAGACATTTATCCATCAGTGTGCTTTCTTCTTTTACAACCAGCCTCCTGCTGAGTCACCCACTGGCCCCTTCGGACCCCCTGGACCACTGGTGCCCTCCGGATTGCCCCCATCCCCCACAGCTGCCCCTTCTTATTGCCCTCCGACCCCACATTTTACCCCGCTTCTGCAATCCCCGCCACACTCTCCGCCCCAGAGCCCACACACGGCCCCCGCAGAACCACAAACACTGTGAGATGGGGAAATTCACAAGGCCTGTTATTTAGTGAACTGTACACACACAAACGCTTGCACACACATTTGCAATGCATGCTTACACATCAACATACATGCTCTGCACACACATCTAAATGCCTCTAAAACATGTAGCTTGTTTAGGTCAGTGTTGTATGTAAAAAAAAAAAAAAATAATAATAAAAAAAAAATGCTCTCATGCTCAATGCTCAGTCCTGCAGAATTTAGTTCTAACCTGTTCTAACACACGCTGGTTCAGATGTGTTTGATTAGGGTTGTATCTAAAGTCTTTGTAGGACTGAGCACCCTAATCTACAATTATTAACACATATCACACACAAAATGAAGGTCTGTGTGCTTATGAACTCTTGAAAATTCTTTTTAAAGCGTGTAACCAACAAAGACTCCAATCGCCATGTCAGCACTGCCCTTCATGTAGTTTATTACAGAAGGGGGATGGTGTTACTTTCTAGAGAGTGAAAATAGATGTTCTATTCAAGAAGGATACAAATGGTTTTGAAGGATTTTCCTGTTTTCTTCTTTCAGAAGGCAGTTACGTTTCGTTTTACAACAGTACCTGCTCTCTCTCTCTTTACGTCTCTATATGGATCTGTGGTATAGAGGACACTGTAGTCATGAAAACCATGAAGCACTTACTCGTTGTTCAGCCTTTCATCTTAAAAACGTTTTGCAAGAATAATAGAATTAGCTTCACTTTTCTCTTTCTCTCTTTCTTTCTTCTTATCTTTATTTCAAGAAGATGAATGAAATCACTTTAGCTGCAACCATATTCACCACTTTGCCTGGCTGTTGTGTTCCACTCTACCATTATTGGTTTCTACCCCATGCCTATTTTAAGTTACATGAACTTTAAATGTACCATGGATTTTGGAGGATGTTTTTATTCCTTGCTTTAAAGACTCCAAGTTCTGACACCTGATAGGCTAGGTGATGTTGGTGAGGATTTGCTTTGCTGAGTGTCTCCTGTGGATCTTTGCTCATAAATTCACCTAATGGGAGCATTCGTGCCCTTTCTTTGAAGGCTGGGATTTAAATGGCAGCGGTATCACGTGGTTTTAGGGAATGCATTTCCAGTTAGCGCTGGCGTGGGGCTCAAGATCACTGAGACTGCAGATTTACCCTGACCTTAAACATTAGACTCTGAATCAGCAACTCACAACCCTCACACCTTAATTTTGGACTCAAGTATTAAAAAATACATGAAGGCCTTTTACTGATGCCCAGTTTGACTGTTTTACGAACTCCATTGTTTTTACTTAATAATCTAAAGCACTTTTTTGTCTTTTTATATAGACCTGTATTGTGAACTGCGACACTGAATAATGATTGGTTCCCATTTTTGCCATCGTGTTTAAAAGATCAACGGACCTTTTCAAGGTGAATGTAGAGTGGCCACACAGATTAAGCCTAATCCTGGACTAAAGTTCACTCTTGATGATCCTACTTTCATTAGTATGTCCTCTATTAGTATATTTTTTGGACCTCTTGTACAGCCTGAATTTTGACTAACATGGACCTTGAATTATGACTTTTAGGATTTTTTTATTTTATTTTTTTTCTTCATTGTCATCTCCATTTAACTGGATTGGAATGACACAATTTGCCTCTTCTGCTTCTACCATCTCCATGTTCTGTCTAAACTCTTCTGGACGAATCCATGATGTATAAAGATACAATGCTTCATTGAATGTGTAGATTGTATGTATATTACCTTTTTTTCCCTCTTAAACCACAAAGCTTCTGATGTGAAGGAAATAATTCCTAAGTGTATTTTGCTTGAAATGTCACTTCCTATTTCTATCCAGCCAAGGTAGAAAAGCTGAAGTACCAAAGTAGTGCAATGTGGCTGATGAGGGTTCAACACTAGTTGTACATATGTTGATGACGGGTTGGGGATGAGTATGTCAGATTCAACTCAAAAACTTGACAAATAGCCTGTATGGCAAATCTTTGATTAGACAACGCTTTTGTTCATGATCCTCTTCATTCTGTGTATCTGCTGCTTTTCTACCAGGCTGAACAAAACTGAAAGAGTCCCAATTTTACTTGAAGTGTAATATTTTCCTTTCATATTCTAGAAAAACTCTAGAATTAGCAACTAGTACAGATGTTCATACAGCCATCTCTGTGTGTTATACTTGTAAGAAAGCAATTTCTCTTCAAGCTAATGTGATTAGTCAAGAAAATGATGGGTAACTATGAAAGTTATCATAATGGTTAAAGATTTGAGGCCCTTTAAGAGTGCCACATGATGTTCTGTTAAGTAGAAGTGTTTGTAGAAGTAGAACTTCTTTGGATTTGACTTTTGTTTTGGGTTTTTATTTTCTCCTAAAAGTCTGAGTATGAAAACTTGTTTATTCTCTGTCTGTTGTTGCATTGTGTTAAAGCCAGAATATGAGTACTGGCAAAAAAAAAGGAAAAAAAACAAAAAAACAAACAAGCCCTGATTAGTTGTGATGGTGCAACATTAGGAGTCATTTAAACAATCAAAATGTGTGAAAGTGCGCCTCACGACACCTGACCTGCTGAGTTTACTAATAAACTTTCCCTAGAAACTGCTAAGTGACCATTAGTCAGAATTCTGGGTTGCATGTGACAGTTTTGAAAATTCTGATCTGATGCTTTGAAACAATGTATTTCATGATAATTTTCCATGTAAACACATGAAATTTCTCACTTTAAATATTGTAATTTCTACTTTATCAGATTTATCAGAATGATTACGATAAAAGCCTCTACAGAATCTTTTTTTATTTAATTTTAAGTTCTCAAAAAAGTAATGTTAATGTAATCAGAATGAGTCTGAGCCAAATCGGTTGTATTGTCTGAATGCGAGGAGATCAATGGTCAGTCCACAATAATTCAACAACTCTTGCTCTTTGTAAATGAATGTTCTGCTACCCTCTTGTGGCCATAAGTTGATCAGCAGGTATATTTAATAAATATATGAGCGCATGAAAAAATGTTTTCGAAAATCCCAGTTACATGACTGAAAATGTAAATTAAAGAGAGAACCTGTTCATAGCTATTTGATTTTTGTATGTGGGCTAGTTTGTGGGAGCGGGGTCTAGATACTCACACACACCTACTGCATTGTTTTCATTCTTTTCCTGGTGCCTTTAGTTTCTATTAATTGGCAGAGCAGCTCTTTCTGCTGTGAGTAGTTGGTTTACTCTTCATGTTGGAAAGAAACAGACTTTATGTTATAAAGTTTGAGATAAAAAAGGTTTTAAGAAGGCATCTGGGATATTTAGTTGACAGTGTGGCTCTTTCATGTGGCTCACATGGCCCTTCAAATGAAGGACTTTTCAGAATTACTGTAAAAGTGTAAAACACACAGCCTTTTAGATGACCATAATTGAACCTGTTGTTTCTTTCATATATGAAAAAAAGTATTGGTGCTTAGTCTCTTGCTTCTTAAGCTTTTTTTTTTATAACGGTGTTAGTATAGTAGCATGCATCACTGAATATCTATACAAGGAGGTTTTTGTTGGTTTCAGTATTTCAGAGTACGAGTTTGACTAAAAATATGTATTTAATTATGATGGGGAAAAAACAGCAAAATGATCCTGTGACGCAGGTGGGCCAGGAGGGCTTTAAATAAATGAGAACAAACAATAAATCAGTTTGATTACATGTATGAAGTTCTCATTTTTTTGCGGTTCTCAATGAGTTTCCTATAGATAATGAGTGACGTATTTAATCAAAAATAGAGTAAAAACAATAATACAGTGGAATATTATATAGTGAAATTTATATCCTACCGACCCTAAACATTGATATTGTATTTATCTGTCTAAATAAATGATGCCACTGTGTGACTGTTGTATTCAAAACAGGTCATGAAAACAGACTGATTATTTGCCCTAACAGTGAAGCCCTATTTAATATTTATAAACATGACTGTGACCCTGGACCACAAAACATAAGGGTCAATTTTATGAAATTTGGATTTATGCATCATCTGAAAGCTGAATAAATACGATTTCCATTGATGTATGGTTTGCTATGATAGGAAAATATTTGGCTGATTTGAAAATCTGGAATCTGAGGGTGCAAACAAATCAAAATATTTAGAAAATCACCTTTAAAATTGTCCAAATGAAGTTCTTAGCAATGCATATTACTAATTAGAAATTAAGTCTTGGTATATTTATGGTAGGAAATTTACAAAATGTCGTGGAACATGATGTTTACTTAATATCCTAATGATTTTTGGCATAAAAGAAAAGTCAATAATTTTGATCCATACAATGTCTTGTTGGCTATTCCTACAAATGTACCCATGCTATATATGACTGGTTTTGTGGTGCAGGAACACGAATGAGACAAAAAGGTATGCAGTCAGAATTAAATGTGTAAAAAGTTGTACATATACTTTTTTTTTTTAGTGGAACATTGTTACATACAGGTCCTTCTCAAAAAATTAGCATATTGTGATAAAGTTCATTATTTTCTGTAATGTACTGATAAACATTAGACTTTCATATATTTTAGATTCATTACACACAACTCGAAGTAGTTCAAGCCTTTTATTGTTTTAATATTGATGATTTTGGCATACAGCTCATGAAAACCCAAAATTCCTATCTCAAAAAATTAGCATATCATGAAAAGGTTCTCTAAACGAGCTATTAACCTAATCATCTGAATCAACTAATTAACTCTAAATACCTGCAAAAGATTCCTGAGGCTTTTAAAAACTCCCAGCCTGGTTCATTACTCAAAACCGCAATCATGGGTAAGACTGCATTTATAAAAAATAGCTTTTATGACCATTTCCACATCTCTGACCCTCTATATACTACACTCTTAAGACTTTCATTAGTAGATGATATCTGTTCTGACGAGTTAACCCAGGGTTGGTTTCCGGTTTTAGTTATGGAACCAAAACAGTCTCAGAATCTAAGTCTGAATTTCAATCAGAAGAACTCAGATGGGGCTGAACTAATGTGCAGTATTCCTATTTATCTTAAAGTTCTTAAAGGGATAGTTCATCCAAAAATGAAAATTCTGTCATTAATTACTTACCCTCATGTCACTCTGAACCCGTCTCTGACCTTCACTCTGACCTTCATTCATCTTTCGAAGACAAAATAAGATGCACCATAGTACTAATAATAATGGTGAGAACAGTGACACATTATCAAGTTATTTTTGTTTTCTTTGCGAACAAAAAGTATTCTCGCAGCTTTGTAAAAATACGGTTGAACCACTGATGTCACATGAACTTTTTTAATGATGTTCTTACTACCTTTCTGGGCCTTGAGCTTGTTAGCTGTGTTGCTGTCTATGCAGGGTCAGAAAGTGCTCGGATTACATCAAAAATATCTAATAATAATTTAATAATTTATAAAAATATAAAAATAATTTGTGTGCTGAAGATGAATGAAGGTCTTACGGGTTTGGAACAACATGAGGGAGAGTAATTAATGACAGAATTCCCTCTAACTGAATTGTTTTCTCATTTAAATAACTGGAATTTTGAAATACCTTGTTTAAATTATACACACATCTGCATTCATTTGATAAAATTTTATTTTCTATGAAAAAACAAATCAAGAGCATTACGGCTGATACCTGTGTGCAAACAGGTGGTGAAGTCATTGGCAGTTGTCACAGGACATGTGCAGGTTCTTTAGTTACAGTAATTCTGCAGCTCAAAGATACTGCAGGGTTTGTGGCAACACTGCTCCACAATGCCTCTTTTCCTTATCACCTCAGCATGATCTTTAAAAGCAAAGTCAGCCACCTCAGTTTCCTGGGCAGATTTTGGAGGAAGGAAACCTGGAAAAATACAACAATAGGGAAAGTCCTGACATTAGTCTAGTTTTATATGTCTACAAAAGGGCCAAATTTAAATGTTGCTCTTCTTTGAAGTTCCCCCGGTCGGTTGGATAATGAAAAATGCAGACAATCAGTTCAGACCCTCATTCATTGCCAGATGGAGTAAAACATTTTCGAATTCTACACAAAATGGCATGTCAAAATCTCATGAGATACTGTAAATCCACTTTTTAGGTTATAGTCTTCCTTACCCAGAAGGGGGTCAACGTCTCTCTTGGGGTTGTAGAAGAATCCTGTTGGACCACAGACCAGGTAGAGGGCATCGACCAGATGAGATCCACACAGGTGCTGTGGGGCCCCTGCGTTAGCGTTCACACTGGAGACAGCCAACAGGAACAACAGAGCACCAGCCTGGAGCCACACTGCCATGGTCACTGACAGAAAAAAATAGATATATGCCATTTTACCAATAAAACACATCTTTATGCAGCACCAGTTACAATAGCATCATCTGTTGATTTACCATCTTGCTGGTCACATACCTGTTCTTGTAACAGAGGACAAGGAATGAAAGAGATGGTAGACGAGGGAAGGTTTAGGATGAACAGCGTGTGCTTCTCACTTTTATACATGTGTTTAAGGCAGGTTCAGCAGTCTTCGACTACATCAGCGGAAAACCAATCTTGCGCACAAACACACTTTAACACTTTTAAGTGACTGTCCAATTACACAAGCCACATTAGCTGTGTTTGCCCAACCAATTCACTTTATCTCCTGAGCGCTACTACGCTCACAAAAGACAAACACATTCTGGCGCTCACACAGGTCTAGTAGCCTGTGCTGACAGTCTCAAGTGGGTTAATTGTTAATAACTGTTGAGAACAGAAGTTTACACAGAATGACCTGAGCATGCATCTGCTGGAAGGTGACAGCTGGTGGCCTTTCTTTGGAAAGATTGCGAGTGAAACGGCAGAATGTCTCTCAAGAAAATGGGATTAGATGTCTCATTAGTCACTGGTAATGTTTGTGGCGTCCTCCCTGTGACGTTTTCTAGCAATGAAGATTTGTGTGTGATTATTCATAATGTAATGGCCATGTTTTTGAACTATTTCACGGCAAATTACCACGTAATGTTCTACACTCTATTCTACAATCTAAAAAAATGTTCTTTATATGTAGCAGCAGTTCTGTTTAGAACCATATCAGCCAAAATAAAACCTTTTTTTTTTAGCTCAAATGATTATTTTTTTTTGTTTTAGATTTTGTTCCTTATTCCTGCCTCTTTATTTTTCAATTCTGTAACTATCAAAGCCACCTAAAGCCATAATTGTTTTTCTGGAGCTTAGCCATAGAACTGCAACAATATTTGATATTTAGCAGTAAATGAGAATCTTTTAACAACATTGTTTAGTAAATAGTGATATGGTCCTTATGTACTGAATGTGCCAAAGGTAAATGGGCCATTCTACAGAACTGGTTCAAAGTCAGAGTTGGAAATGAAAATTTGTCTTTTTTCCACAAATTTTGTATGTATGCAAATTGTATATCCAAAGTACACATTTCTAGTAATTGTGTAGTTAATTCTCATATTGTATTTTAGAATTTTTGGAATATTTGTCCTCTCCCCAAATTTGTCTACCAAAACACAATCATATATAATTTAATAAGAAGGGTTATATTGACCTATTAAGATTTTGCTTGCATCTTTCTTGTAAATATATATATATATATTTATTGCTATTTTATTAAAGTTTACAGAGGTAAATCAATAACAATTACAATTTTAACAATATTTCAAGTGTGATTTATGAGATTTGTTGTATTTTGAAACAAATTTTTCTTTGTAAAAGGCAAAAAGTTGATCATACTGATTAGCTAGCACAGTTCTGAACAGTTGTACAAATATGAAAACTAAATGTTATGAGAAAAACTCCTCAAAAAGTGTGTTTAATTATAGAAAAATGATGTTCGGTAGTGACATTCTTTAAAGTTACACACAGATTTTTCATACTTTTGAACACATTTACCTCAAAATGATGGGGCCTATATACTCACCAAGTAGATATGAGAGAGAGAGAGTGACACAGGAATATTTTTCTGATCATAAACGTAGGGGTGTAATTAAAATGAGTCTCAGCCAATGGACTTAAATGTGCACTGTTTTGGTAGTGACATGACAAAGCGGGACACTTTTTTTACATTTTCATAATTTACAAAGAAAATATGAACAGATTTTTTTTTTTCACTTAAAAACGACTTTTTTAAACTTCACTTAAAAAATAAAATGAAATAAAATAAAAAAAAATAAATATCATTTTCATAAGTTGAAATTTAGGGGATAGGTTTCTGGATAGGCACCTCCCAATTGAAAGTACCCACTCTATGATGATTTTATATATATTACGCTTACTGATATTTGGAACGTTATTGTGGGTTTCAATAGATAATAAAAGGATCTTAGTAAACATCTAAGATTTAAATACTTAAATGCTTTTTAAATGTGTTTTTTTGGTTGTGGGACAGCAGTTTGCACCAATTCTGTAGAATGGCCCATATAAACAAAGGAAAACACAATTGCAAGGGGGAAATGGAGTGCTTTTTATTACATTACAAGCCTGCATTCTACATCCCTGAATGCAGTCCATTAAAAAATCACATTTTTAGGGTTATAAAGACCATCTTTGAAGAGCTCACCCCTGAAAACATGCAATTTAACATCTCTGGAGGATTTAAGGTAAGGAGACATAAAACAAAAACATTACAATTAGAACTACAAAATAATGTAAACACATCTCTGACACAATACTGGAAGTCTGTATCAAATAAATACCAAAACTGCAAAATATTTAACTTAGAAACCGTAAAATATAATTATACATATTATACATTATAGTTTGTATATTTGATTATTGCTTTTGCATAGGCAGTGCATAATTACCTGTACAAATGGAGCCTAATTAAGGTTTAGTCTTACCCAGCCAAATGATGGGTTGGCATGCATCATAAAATAATTTCCAATCATTTAGACAATACATGAATATATCCCCTGCTATCTTAACTATATGTTTTATGATGATGCCTCTGGGAAACAACATCATTTTCTGCACCGCAGTTTCTTTGTTTTGCAAGTACATGATGCATATAAGATTAGAATTGGATGGTTTACAATGAAGAGAAGACTTTGATGACTTTTTGGTCACATTATACTCTTGCAGTCATTTTAAAATTAGTTAAGAGGAATTGCTTAAATGGTTTTACCAAGAAGTTAGTTGTTAGTTTTGAAACATTAGCATCTTAATTGTTCATTTAGATTAATTCTTTCCAAATGACACCTGAGAATATACTGTATTTTGTAAAAAAAAAAATTTTCATAATGCATACAATATGCTTAACATTCATCAGCCTTATTAATAATAACTTCATCAAGTTATAAAAAGAACATTCATTCAATTTCTATTAATTTAAGACATAAAAAGCTCATGCAGCTCAGTTCTGCAGTTAGTAAATTAGTAAATTATCAGTGTTATATTCGAGCATTGAAATATGCTATAGTGTTATATCCTACATCTCCTTCATATTCAAAATACATGTAAACATATTGTTCATAATTTGATTTGACTTAGTCAACGGATGTTAGACCACCCTGTGTCTTACATCTTTCACACAGCTGCAGCTTTTTTCTGTCTGTACTCCATCATCCAGCAGAACAGAAGTGGAATCTATAGACAAAAACACATGCATACAAGCTTTTAATGTAACAAGACAGTTTAACCTGTGTGCTTTACTTTTTTCTACTTCCTGACAAAAAGAACATGGATTTAATATTCATGGAAATGTGACTTAAAGAATTAGTTCACTTTCTGAACAAAAATGTTCAGATAATGTATTCACCCCCTTGTCATCCAAGATATTCATGTCTTGCTTTCTTCAGTCGTAAAGAAATTTAGTTTTTTGAGGAAATCATTTCAGGATTTTTCTCCATATAATGAACTTCTATAGTGCCCCCAAGTTTGAACTTCCAAAATGCAGTTTGAATCCAGCTTCAACGGACTCTAAACGATCCCAGCCGATGAAAAAGGGTCTTATCTAATCCTATCTTTTTAAGTTGGGGAAGAAAACTAGTTTTTTGACATACCCTAACTGTATTAACCCAGATCACACAGACTACGTATACGCATCGCAGAGACCAGAAAAGGTGAGCATTCGAGGTTAAAAAGTATATAAATTGTCAATTTGTTTAAAAAATGACAGATTGTTTTGCTATATAAGACACTTCTTCATCGGCTAGGATCATTTAGAGCCCTTTGAAGCTTCATTTAAACTGCATTATGGAAGTTCAAACTTGGGGGCAACATACATATCCATTATATGGAGACAAAATCCTGAAATGTTTTCCTCAAAAAAACTATTTCTTTATGACTGAAGAAAGAAAGACGTGAACATCTTAGATGACAAGGGGGTGTACATTTTTGTTCTGGAAGTGAACTTTATGTTATACTTACCCTTTACTTCAGCGGTTTCTTTCTCTGCACTTCCATTTACAGTTTGGGCTAGTTTTCTGTCCACCATGTCAGTCCTCACTTGTCCTAGCGTCCTGAGGAGACACATGGTGTCAAATGCCCCTTCTCCTCCCTCTGACAGCAGCTCCAACACCTGTGTACACACATCACAAACAAATGTATTAGTTTTCACTCACTGACAGCACACCAGCATCCAGTTCTGAGAATGAGATATTAGTGCCAGATATTATCTTCACCAGAAATAATAATGTATAAAGAACTCAACACGCAAAGATATAAAACAGAGGCATAAACAGCACACATGTACAAACCTGCAAACATTTGTAGCTCTTAAGCTCGCTCAAGTTTTCCTCCAAGAACAGCAGGTAGATGCTGAGGTCATCATAACGGCGAGTGGTAGGCTGCAAATCCAGCACGTGACCGAAAGCAGGCAGCAGGTGGTATGGACGGAGAAACTGAGCACGCTGGTGCTGGCGAGCAGGTTGGAAGGCAGCGTAAACCACAGCCGGTGCTAACAGTAAATACACCACCAGATTTATGCAACTTAGCAGGCGGAAAACACCCACCGCCACCAGCTTACATTGAACTGCATCTGGCACCACACTCTCATTTACTAGTATACCTGGAGACACACACAAGCACGAGATTAAAAAAAAGAACATCGGAAAAAGATCGTCATGTGTTAAGTGTATCACATGTAAAGAAACACACTATCTAGCACACACCTCTGCGCAGGTTACAGGAGAACTGATCGCTTGGTGATACCCAAAAGATGTAGTAGGTCAGATAAAAGCAGGCCAGCAGTAAAGTGAGGAATGTTAAAAAACGACAAAGCAGATATTTTGCAGCCAAAGCCCATGACGAACGCTTTGTCTTCAAGTACTGCTCTACAAGAGGGTACTTAAAACAAGCTTCAGTCAATTCAAGACCACTGAGAGGGAGAGAGAGAATAGGATGGTTTAAGATTAAGGTTAAGATCAGTAGAATCAGAATATTATGGATATTTAAATATTTGGGTAATGAGTGAGGAAGGAAAGGAAATAGAAAGGAAGTTTAAATAAGCAAACTTAGTTATATAAACAAGCATATAGTGATTTTAATGAATATTTCATTATATGTGTCCCTGGACCACAAAACCAGTCATAAGTCATTGGAGTTTATTTGTAGCAATAGCCAAAATACATTGTATGGGACAAAATTATTGATTTTTCTTTTATGCCAAAATCATCAGGATATCAAGTAAAGATCATGTTCCATTAAGATATTTTGTAAATTTCCTACTGTAAATGCATTAAAACGTAATTTTTTATAAGTATGCATCGCTAGAACTTCATTTAGACAACTTTAAAGGCGATTTTCTCCATTTTTTTTGCACCCTCAGATGTATCTCGGCCAAATATTGTCCCATCATAACAAACCATATATCAATGGAAAGCTCATTTATTCAGCTTTCATGTGATGTATAAATCTCCAAATCTCCAATTTCCAAAAATGGACTGGTTTTGCGGTCCAGGGTCACATATCACTATTTCAGTGAATGATTTGAATATTTTTTTAAATTAAATTAATACTTTTATTCAGCAAGGATGCATTAAATTGATTAAACAGATTGACAGTAAAGTTGTTTATGTTTCAAAAGTTTTATATTTCAAATTAATGTTTTTTTTTAAACTTTCCACACATCAAAGATACTTGATCCACTGTTGATGACAATAAGAAATGTTTATTGAGCACCAAATCAGCATATTAGTATGCCTATTAGTCTGAAGGATCATGTGACACTGAAGACTTTGCCATCACAGGAAGAAATTACATATTAAAAATACAGTAACAGAGAAAAAGATTACATTACATTTTTCCCCTCAATATTTCTGTTGTTACTGTATTTTTTAATCAAATAAAAGCAAAAAACTAAAACCTGACCCTGATACCGATTTACTGAGTCTCAGTCTGAAACAGAGTTGGTCTGAGAGTAAACCGACTTTTTTGTAATACTTAAATATTCAGAATTAATTCAACTCTTTGTTTTTTGAATGTATAGTGTCAATAACGACTTTTAGAAGCACCCTCAATTCAAAACTTTGTGGGGATCAGTGGGTTGAAGGTCCAAATTGCAGTTTTAATGAAGCTTAAAATGGCTCTAGATGATCCCAGCTGAGAAATAAGGGACTTATCTAGTAAAACGATCTGTCATTTTCTAAAAAAAAAAAAAAAATCAAGATGTATACACTTTCTAACCACAAATGCTCATCTTGCACTAGCTTGACTTCACACGTTACAGTTGTGGTTAAAAATATATAAATTTAGATTTTTTTAAGAAAATTACAAATTGTTTCACTAGATAAGACCTTATTCCTCAACGGGAATTGTGTAGCACCCTTCGAAGCTGTACTGAAACACCTGAAATGTTTTCATTTAAAACCTTAATTTATTTTCGACTGAAGAAAGAAAGACATCTTGGATGACATGGGGTGAGTAAATTATGAGGAAATTTTTGTTCTGGAAGTAAACTAATCCTTTAAGTGCTATACAGCACCTTTGTCAAATGGTGCTATGTAGAACCATAAGAGGAGCCCAGTTTTAAATATGTTACTCCACTCTCATTTGTTTGCTATGAATGGGAATTTACTACAATGGCAAAAGCTGTTTTGAATCACCTTTATGTTTTTCTGAGGTCAAAAAGTTGTGTTGGGGCCCTGTAATATTTCCTTACAGGAAAACCACGGTATCTTCAGGAAATATGCTGTATTTTAATGTCGTTTTTTAAACCTTTAAAGAACTATACAGGGGCTTAATGTGTTCTTTGTATGGCAATAGTGCTATATAGCACATTAACCACTCAATTTTTTTGTGTGTGTAGCTAGATTTTTGAAAACGTTCAGTGCGCTACACCTGTGCGGGTCTTCTGCAATGTCTTTATCTTGTTTAGATGTGAGGCTCTTTGCGAGGCGGATGGCGCGGTTGTAGCAACGGTCAAGTTCCTCCATGATAAAACTGAGGTCAGAGGATAGGGAAGGGGCAGCCGTGAAGCGCCAGAAGAGAGCAGGAATATACATGAGGATGGCGACCAGCAGAAGGATATAAGGAAAGAACTGCAGGTAAAGAGACAGAAAATAAGACACACAAAGCAACAAAGAACCTCTTTTGATATGTCATTGTCGGTCACCATACGTTACCTTGTGTAGATGAAGGGGGGCGCTATCAGCCCCATTTTCTGTAGGGTGATGCTCTACTGCAGCCCAGCAGAAGGAGTCCACATACGCAGCCTGTCTCAATGTGAAATTAGTCGGTGGGAAACATGTGATCTGAGTACCTAAGAGAGAGAAAATCACACAAGAACTTGTAATTCTCTTATCTTAAGACATAACAAGAGCTATGTGATGGAAATTAGATTCATATCATCTCAAAAATGCTCAAATATGCTACTTAACACAACAATATGTGTTTTTGCATCTTTGCTATGAGCAAACAATATTGTATAAATTTGATGTTAATGCATAATGTTGGTGCACTGTGTGATAACTAAGTCTATTTAAAAATGTCAACACTGGTCTTATTTACATCACCATAAAAATAAAGGAACAAGTGGGAAGACCAGGGAAAATTGCTTTCTTCATAATTGAGATACTACTAATCTACCTAATGTTAGCACAAAAAAGTAGCACAAAATAAGATATACTGAAGAATATTGGTAACCAAACTATTTTGGAACTCATTGAGATACATTGTAGGAGAAAAACAGTGACATTTCTCAATAGATCCTCTTTTGCATTCTGCAGATGACTTAAAGTCAGTTTTGGAATGATATGCGAGTGAGTACAGAATTGTAATTTTTGAGTGTGCAATCATCATCATTATGGTAACTGTAGCACTTACTAACATACATGATGTTAATCCAAATAATCCCCCAAAAAGCACACCTTAAATTAATAATTGTAATATTATAATAAAAGTAATATTTTTACTTTTTAATTAATTACTATTACTGTATAATTTTCACCTTTATATGATTCTAATTTTCAACTAAATACTTCAACTTTTATGCTTTTCTGAGGTCAAAAAGTCTTGAGATATTTTCATATAGTGGCCTTGGGGGCAAAAATAATTGTGGAATAATGTTCATTGCAAGTTCTAAATATTTCATGTACCATTTTTTCTTAAGTAGTATAAAAATAAAGCCTATAACCACAATGACAACCATCTTATATGACTACTAGCTAGTGTTGCAACTTTTGATCAACAACCTAGTGATAAAGCAAGGACAGTAGAAAAGTAGACTGGGCTTTGTTCTGTTTTAAATTTTGTGAAATAATCACATCCCATGAAAACCATATTCTACTAAGCATATTACTCTGGTTTAATTGTGATTGAAGAAGCGTGTTTTATTGCCTCCTACACCTTATACCAAGACAAATATAACACGCCCTTATCTATAGTGGTTGAAAAAAAATCAGCAAAAAATATCATGGTCACGATGAGCGTGGTACAAGACTGGCCGCAATAATTATTTAAAACTTCAAAATAAGTGCATTTATCCTGCGAAATACGATGTAAATCGATCGCATGCTCATACATTGCCGCATGCTTATGTTTTTGTTCTGTGAACGCGCATATCGCTCTCGGCTCAACACCAGCAGTGACGCGCCCATTCTGGATTTACACATAAAACCGATTAGCAAGTAGCGTTGGTCTTTGTCCAAGTAATCGACAATAAGTGGTGTAAAAACACGTCATTTCAGCTGTAACGAAATCTTACAAAATATTCAACAAAAACAATAAAGTAAAACTGATCTACTTGAGTGTCTTTCAACAACTGGCAGCCTTTCTGTTCAAATCAGTGAAAAGATTACCGAGAAGATGCGCTTCATGTTTATCAATGCACCTGTTATCCCACAGGTTTACGCCTTTTGTCTTTATCAGATGTTTCAAAGTAAACACTGATGAGTTTTTTCGCAAAGTTCGGTTGCGGTGATAAAATGTTTTTACTGACCCACAGAGACTTCTTGTGCGAAGGCGAGTGAGATGAGTAACAAAGGAAGCCCAACCGCGATAAAGCTGACCAGTTTGTCTGTTGCTAGTTCTAGCCGCACGCCTTTATACTTCGAGTCACCTTGCTCTTTCAATAAAAAATCAGAAAAGACATATTCAGTAGCAACTCGTGCTATTGCCATTGTTGAGGTGAAATGTACGATATGTGTCAAGCGCACCGCTAGTTCCGGTGGGCAGGGTTTCACTGACCAATAACAACAACATCAGAGGGAATTATCGAAAGCTAATAATAGCTAGCTCTGGATTGATTCAGTCGTCCAAATAAATGTATAAAATCTTCTGGAAGTTTTAAAAAAGCTCCTTACACACTGACGTATATTCCCTCCATTACACTTACTGATAACAAGTGTGATTTTATGAGACAGAGTAGCCAAGCCTAAACTGACACACGAGTCTGTTATCAAATAAAGAGAGCAATAAAGTTAGTGGGATACTTTTAGGCTATTATTAAACTAAGATAATGATAATCAAATAATATTACAATTATTATTTGGCATAACGTTGTAGAGTTATTTTTGTAATTTTGTATTAATCTTTTTCAGTGTGTATAACCTACATGAAAGATTTTTTTTTTCTTTAGAATTGGTGTAAATTGTATGTTTATTTTGAAGAATGTATATATTATGTTTTGATTACTTGTTTTATATTTTTAGGGTGACAATTTTACCATCAGCCCAAGGACTGCAGATGCAAAATAGCCTTCTGGCTAATTCTGCCACATTGTAAATTTATTCATGTGCATTGTCCCTGTCAAATAAACCTGAAATAATAAATGTGAAATTATGAAATCTTGACATATCTTATTGGTTTTATTATTTGCATGGAAATGTCTACTTGACTATACAATTTTGATTTGACACTTAGACCTGACCATGTTTTGTAACTTTAAAATTATCTGACATTATCAAGAAGAATTTGTTCAGACACAGTTTAACTCTTGAGTTCTTGTCATATTTTATTACAAAATTTTCAACTTAAACTGTGATAATGTGAGAATTCTGAATGGTGTCTGAATACATTTAGGTTTGACTGTAATTAATTTGTGATTATCAAGATGAATTTGTTCTGACAGTTGAACTGATTTCTTGTCATATTTTATTACCATTTTTAAGCTATAGCAAATAAATAAGAAAAGAATGCCCATGTCATGGGTATGTTAAGAAAAATACAGAAGTTGCACAGCTATAGGAAGTAAATGGAGATATTAAGCTGAAAAATTCCATTGTTTTCTGCCTGCTGTCTGTCGAGGAGTGCACATGAAACTATAAGTATGAACCATAATGAAAAGAATATGAATATGAAATTTAAAGAACATAAAAATAAGAAGTGGAAAAAATGAATTATCCATGTCTCTAACTGCTGTTGGAAAATTTCCCTGGCTTTGGCTAAAAGGCAAAGGTGCTGGTTAGGTAAACCTCAGACAGTAAAGATACGTCAGATGGAAGCTCCATTCCCCTTTCAGAAGACTGGCGTGGCTTCCTACAACGCTCTTACTTTCTGCCTGTGACATTGACCCTGTCATCCAATTGACATTGCTTTTGCATAACTGAATACAGGCAAACAGAAGAATTTGGGATTATCAGTATTTCTTATTGAAACAAAAGCTATTGTAGCACTAAACAACCCAGTAAGCAAAGAAATGCAGTTCATTTTTACCATTCATCCCTGTGCATTTAGCATTTATTCAGTCCTTCTGTGTTTATAGTTTTAGTAGCATAAACTGTTTCGTAACATGGTTGAAGGTGAATAAATATGGACATATGACACTTTTGTCACTGCACTGCACACATATTTATTTAGTTAAGTTACTTTTTCCTTTCAAGATCATTGAATACTGATTTTTTTGTTTTGTTTTGTTTTTCAAACAGACATCAGAAATGAATTTCAGTGAAAGCTCAGCTTTATTGACTTCAGTGAAGAAACAACTTGCAAAAGACAAAAAAAGAGAGTAAGATAGAAACTGCAGACATTTTCTGAAGAAAAAAAGATGGATACAGGAAATATTTTTCATTTAAATGCTCTTTTTATTATTGTGTGTAGCCATCTTTGGCAGTTTGTATATCCTCTTATATTTCTCAGTCATGAAACAGGTCGAAGAAGCTGTGGTCGTCTGGTGCCTCCTCAAACGCCACACCCTCACAATAGGCCGGGGGCACAAACACTTGTGGGTCATCAACTTCTGTTTCAACACCGAAGAAACTGAAGCAGAAAATAGGTCAGTTTAATGACTGATATGCAAAGCTTCAGGATACAACACAACATAGACATCTTCAAAAACATTTTCTAAGAAACGTGAACAATCTCTGTTGTACCTGAAGAGAAGGTCCTTCTTCTCACCATAGTAGGAGCCAGAGACCGGCAAACAGCCACAGGAAGTGGTTGACAGAGAGTAGTGAGCTGAAAAGAAAATTGCATATACAAGTGCAATTCCATGATATTTCGAAAGACAATTCAACTATATAAAGCATGTATTTGAAACGCAACAAAATATAACTAAAAGGTACTGACCATGAAGTTCAGGCAACTTTCCACTCCACACCCGAACTCTGAGTCCCTGTTCTGTAATGGAGGGGCTGCCCATGTAAATCTCAGACTCGTGAGTGGCATCGGGGGGAATCTCCATCAGGTGCTTACGGAACTGCAGAGTCTCCTTCTTGCAGCTCTCGTTTTTACTGTCTATCTCATAAAGTACACCCTGTTTGGAAATAAAATGCTTGAAAATATATTGCTGGAAAAAGCTACAAAAACAAACACTTGTGAATCACAAGCTGAAAGAGGAAGAGGAATAGAGAAAACTGAATTGCTGATTAGGCCTACCTCTTCAAAATGTATGAGCACATCCATATAAGAAGTTTTGTTCGCGTGAGCAGTGTCCTCCACAAAACGAAATTTATTCGCTTTTGAGTCATAACTGAACTCTCCAGAAGCAAGGTCATGACCCCCCGTTGAAACCTGAGAGTGCGTTGCACGTGAAACAAAAGAGAACAGTGAAAATGTACAGTAAAAATACTATTAATGTAGCTTTAAAAGTTCACAGTATAGGTAATGAAACCAAATACAAGGTTTTAAAATACAATTTCAAACCATTTTACCTGGAATATGATCATTGTAAATGCTGTAAAAATGTGTTTTCACTGAATTTGCGGGCTAGTGCATGCATTTGTATGACACAGCATTTTTAAATGCTCTAATTTAATAGGTTCTCTCACTGCAGAGCGAAATCATACCTTACTACCTGCTATGAATATTAAACCTCTTTAAAATGTTGTACACTCACCACTTTCATTGTTCCACTGGTCAATGGTGGTGAATCTGAAAAAGAAATATTAAAAGTTACATTTCTTTCCATCAGCTACAGCTTCGGAGAGTGTTCAGATTCAAAAATGTTACAGTAATAATTATATTCTTTAACTGCAAAGACAAAAAAATGTAGAAAGCTCTTACGACATGGCTGGCGATGATGCGAAGCCCAGGCGACAGCACAGAGGCATGAGAAAACCACACAGAGCAGCTTGACTGTATGCATCATTGCTCTCTAATGTTCTTCAGGTCCAGACACATCCACAATCATTCACACTGCGCTTTTTATATATAACCCCTGCACCCCATATAAATGGCCCCCTCCCTTCCCATCTCTGGACATCCAGCAATGGAATGAACAAAAGAGGTTTCGAAATCACCTTCTGTTGTGAGTGCAAATGAGAAAGCTGGACAGAATTGGCACAAACGACCATTCACAAGACAAACAAGGTCAAAAAAGCTGAATTTATACAAACAATCCCCCCCGTAAGGCCTCTGATCGGCACTCAGGGGTGCTGGCTCCATACTGGTGGACCATAAGCCCAGAGACAGTTGGTGTCGCATCACATGATTTTGGTTCATGTAAGGTGAGGATTACACTGAGGACGCCCTGACTAAACGTCTCAATCAAGGAAAAAAAAGAAATAAAACAAAAACAAAAGTCGGTTATACAGGTGTGAAAACAAAAACCCATCTGGTACTTTCCTCGTCATTCAATTCTACTAACAGCAGGTCTACACTTGCAGCACTTAGAAGCATTTCAATCTGATTTTTAACTTTTAAGAACTGACCACAGTGATCTTTCACAATGCATTTGTGTACATCACACAAGTATAATATGCAAGTATGTAAACATAGAACAGAAAATACTGTCACCAGATTTGATGTTTTTTGGTTCTTTGTTATTTAAATGATTGTTTTTCTTGTGTTCTAATGTAAATAAATGTAAATGTGAAGTAAATGTTCTGGTTAGTTGTTTTGTCACCCATGTGATTAATTGTTTTTGTACTCTTGCTAATCAAACAAGATGAAGACAAACTACAAATTTAAATGTATCTGTTATCAATTCTTTACACCTGAGATTGCATATCTAGAAACTTCTAAGAATATGGACTATAATTCATTGATTCTGTTTTCTTGTAAAGAGGACCCAAGAAATCCCCCTAAACGTTTGTAGGCCACTTTCATTATTGCTGTTTTATGCCAGGGATTGTCAGGAATTAGTTGTGATATTTTTCATTTAGATGGTAAAGATCCAGTTGTGGAAAATTGTTCTTATATCAATTTTAAAGTAAAAGCGTTTTTAGATGATGCGTGTTGTGAAATCTGGATCTTTCAAAAAAATACATTACAGATTGGGAGAGTCAGAAGTAGTTCCGATTCCTGTTTGGTACAAACACTGTCTAACTGTAAATGATGTACAGCAAACACGGTTCTTTAACTGGCTGCTTAAATTGCTTAAAAAATAAAGCCTTGGCAAAAGAAGCTTTTTATTATGAATGTAAGATTAATATATCAGTGTCGGAAAGGTACTTTTAAAAGTAATGCATTACAATGTTGCATTACTCCCTAAAAAAGTTGCTTGTTTGTTTTCTGATATAAAAATTTCGATTTTTTTAGCAAATGTAAAAGACCTTTCACACCAAAAAGGCTGAAGGAAAAGAAAATTAGTAGAACTTTGAGAGAAGGAAGTCCAACACTCTTAAGCAATGAGAAAAACGAAGCACAAATGTTAATCTAAAGTAAGTTTTGCTTAGCATGGTAGAATTGGATCAACAAAGATCAGCAGCAAAGACACTGGTTAATAAAATGGGATTAAATACATAAAGGATAAATACATATGTTTTTGAAAAAGTAACAGATATTTTTAGCGTGAATTAAAAACTAATGCATTACTTTACTAATTACTTGAAAAAAAAAGTAATCTGAATACGTAACTTGCGTTACTTGTAATGCGTTACCCCCAACACTGGAATATGTAATATGTATAATGAATATAATGCATCTTATGCGTGTAGTGACTATCAGAGTCCAGATGTTGAACTGCAGTCACCTTTGTGGGCTCTGTTCTGCTGGAATCAATGCGGGAAGCTTGTGACTGGTGAAATGTAGTTTATTTGCTTTCCCTGCTTGATGTCAGTTTTGTTTTCTAGGTAAAAGGGAACATTAAACCAGAAGGAACACGTGTAAGAAAAAAATCTAATTTTAATGGCAAATCTACAGTGACAGATAGAAACAGATTTACTATTGTGTTTGCTCAGATCATTTTCCATATGTCTATTTTTCATTATTATAATATCAATTTATTCATAGAAACAGGACGATGTCTTTGGAACACATTTTCACTCAGAAATTGCTAGTAATTTCTTATAAAATAATAAAGAAACAGTTAAAGAAACAGCAAGTAACCGATTGAATTAAAGTAAAATTCTGACGCAGACTAAAAACTAAATAGTATTTGCTTGTAATCCAATAATCACATTTTATATATAAATATATATATATATTTATTTTTTTATTTTTTGACTACTGGAAATGATTGCTTTCAGAGGATTTAAGGCATTTCTAATACAACTGTGTATCTAGGTATTTTTATTTATACTGAATTCATATTAGAGGTCTAGCAATAGGTCTGCTGGCCCATGCAAAACCAGTCCAAACATAAATGACAAATGAAAAAGCCTTCTTACATTCTAGAATCAGCAATAGCTTTAGGTTATTATTGCCATCTTGTGGATCATTTGAAACCAACAGCCCGTTCCCCCCTGAACAAGCTCTAAATAACTGGAAGTTACGGCCTCATCAGGCTTTTGGGCAACACATAGTTCAGCAGTCTTCTAAGCTGAGTTTAATTAGTGGTCTAGGCTCACCTTTAGGAGTCCAGCATTGGATCAAGTACTGTTATTTGCTCTCTCTCTGTCTCTCTCTCTAGTTTTGGAGATATGTAAATGTTTCTTAAAGGTGTCATCATATGCCCATTGTCAACAAGTTGATATGCTTCTTTAGGGTCTTAATGAAAAGTCTATAACATATTTTGGTTAAAATTTCTCAATGGTAGTGTAAAACAATACCCTTTTTTACCTTGTCAAAAACAGCTCTGTTCACAGTGAGTGCATGTCTCTTTAAAATAGTTATAATAGTCCATGTGACATCAGTGGTTTAAGTGTAGTGTTATGAAGATACAAGAATACTTTTTGTGTGCAAAGACAACAAAAATATCAACTTGCTACAACAATTTCTTTTCTTCCGCTACAGTCAACAACGACACAGGCATGTAATGCTGCTGACTCAGGAGCTGGCATTCTGACGTAGAACCCAGAGGCGCTGCGTCTTGTTTGCAAGCAGACAAATGCACATGCATAAAAGTTTTTACAGAGAATTATCCAAAAAAGAGAAAATATTCAGTGAGCAGCAGTTCTGTGGGTGAAAGCGCTTTGTTGATGCCAGAGGTCAAAGGAGAATGGAGAGAATTTGAGCTGATAGAAAGGCAACATGAAGTTAAATAACCACTCGTTATGCAGGAGGAGCCTCTCTGAACAGACATCTTATGATGATTACTTCCAGCAGGATAATGCACCATGTCACAAACCTCAAATCATCTCAAACTGGTTTCTTGAATATGACAATGAGTTCACTATACTCCAATGACCTCCACAGTGACCAGATCTCAATCTGAAAAGTGAAGCTGCGGCCTCTTTGATCACCCCCTGGTGGCTGGCTGCAGTATAGGTCATAAATCCCGCCCTCTCCATGTAATCTAATGGGACGTGATCCAAACTAAATAATCAAATAACACCTCGAATATTTTTGCTATAAAAAATGTGGTGTCATGATTGTGATCTTGCGATTGGGTCTACGGGAATTTGGGCGGGACTCCAAATGATGTAATTTCCCACAATATGGCCGAAATGCTTTGGCTTCACTTTTCTATAGTGGAATGAATTGGAGACGCGTCATCCATCTTTCCCCTTCTGTCGTTCACGTTCGACGTTATGTTGACGTGAAGGACACTAGGGGTCACTCTAGGGAGCCCAAACACCTCTGACAGCTTTGAGAAAAGGCCAGTGGGAATTGGTGTGCAGTATTTGCATAGCCAGCTCTGTCCCGGCCATCCGGGTATAAGAGGAGGTGGCTAAGCACTGCTCATTGTTCTATTTCTTCGGAGCCGAATGCAGCATCTCTTTGTTGAGAAGCAGCGTTACTCACCTCTTCGTCGTTGGATCTACGGCACAGGCAACGATCTCTTCCTTCTCAGACGAGGCAGCAGTGAGAGTCCCCTGGGTGCTTTGACGGCGAATCTTGAAGAGCAGATTTCCTCTTATTAAAACTAAAAGAGCAAATTTCTCTAAAAGAGTCAGACATGGTTGGTTTGTGTGTTTACAATGCCTTTCCTTCTGTGTCCTTCTGGTTGCGGTTTCTACCTCTCCCAGAGCGATCGGCATGAGCTCTGTCTTCAGTGTTTGGGTCGTGAACATGCTGAAGCAGCGCTCGCTGATGGAGGATGTTCTGCTTGCGAGGACATGCCCCTCGGCACACTCCGTTCGCAAGCTGCCTTCTTCATCAAAAGACCGCGGCTCGCACCAACCGCTTCCGCTGTAACCAAGACGTTTTTAACAGTCTATGATCTCAATCCAATGGGAAATACACATCATGGATGTGTAGGTGACAAATCTGCGTGATAAAATGCCAGTCTCAACCAAAATCATGGAGGAATGTTACCATTAAAAAAGGCAGTTCTGAAGGCAAAAAGGGAGTCCGACCCTGTACTGGCAGGTGTAGACTACCTAATAAAGTGGGCAGTAAGTGTATGTCATGATAATACAGTACCGCCGCTCCCTATATGCAGAGTACGCAGTCTGCGTAGGTCACCAACTCCCAGGGTGGGCACCATCCCAGCTGCTCAAAAAATAAACCTTTCGTTATATATATAACTCACTCGCACTCGATTGCCGATAAAACGGACATCTGATGCCGTTTCACTTACCATCTGCAGTTCTGAATCCCATGACCGGGATCTTTTATAGCTGGTACCGCTCCATCTTTCAGTATCAAACAATGTGCAAATCCAGTGTCGAATTGGGCCTTGTATATGAAACGTTTGTCAACAAACACACCTATAAAACTCCATTGCTGCCACGGAAAAAAGAACTGCATCCACTGTTCACGTAATGCTGGGTTCTTCGGGAAGCTGAGCAAAGTTATCTTTGCCTTACAACCAAAACCACACTTCTTTAGAGACATTCTTCCCGACTGAATCCCTTGCAGCAGTGCAGCCGAATGAAGCACGTTGATGGGCACGCTCTTTTTTCACACTCTAGTCTACGTGAGCGCATGCACGTTTTTCTGGGAGAAATGCTCATATGAGTTCCACCACCGATTACGCCACGATCGAAAAAAAAAAAACAGCCAAAACTTGTACCAATCCGGAAGTACGATTTTCAGTACAGAAATTCTCTGTAAATTGTCCAAATTATTTTTTTAAACTTTGGCCATGTTTAGCATGAGAATCCAACTCTTTAACACTGTAAAAAACCCTGAATACACAAAACACCATCGTACCCCCCCCCCCCCCCCCTTTTAAAAATTTGCATTCATTTTAACCACATAATGATCATCATTTCTGTTTCAGACATTTAAATAATAGCAGCACTGAGATAAAAGTTTATAGTTTGGGTATATATATATATATATATATATATATATATATACCCAAACTATAAACTTTTATAGTTTTTTTTTTTAACTTCCATAATATTTGACAGAGGGGGGCACAACAATACAATTCTGCTTAGGGCACCATGTGATAAGAAATACAGTTTAAACATCCGCAGAAATGAGGGAAAGAGAAGTTGAGAACGAAAAGAGGGGGAGAAAGAAGTCTCAAAAGAGAGTGAGAAGTGAGACCATAAGTTTTAGCTGAGAAATGTGACAAAACTGGTGTGTCATAAGGAAAAATAATATACAGTATTAGATGAGTCAGGAGTGAGAATGTCAGCAAACGGAAATAGTGACAAGAAAAGAGGAAAGAACTACTAGAATAATATCTGTAGGGAAGTTGATATCAAAAGTATATTTATGACACTTATTGTTTACATCGTAACATGCTATGCAAATGCATAGTCTTGTCTGCAATAAATACACTTGTTTACTAAACAGTTGTTTATGTGTGAATATATTGTATATGTTCTTAATAATATATTCATGCACAGTTCATTGCGCATAGTTCATTAGTCATGCACATACAGTCATAAATGTCAGCAGACATCGTGACCCCCACTGAAATCTGTGTGGGTGTCTGTGCGTTGAGAATTACCCCCTCCCACTGTTCACCGCGGAACAACAAGAAATGACAAGCTGTACATCACCGCTGTACTCCGCCTCCAAAAACCACTCATGTGGTTTTCACCCTACTTCTCTGTTTTTGGCCCCTCCTCTGACACAGAGGATCACTCAAGGGATTACCAGGAAGAGTTATGACAGGGTTTGCTCGACTTCCTTGAAGTAGAGGCATATGGCCAAACTAAGAAAATCACCTAGCACTTACTCTATACATTGGGTTTCAAAAGTCTGAAACCATATTAAAAATCTGGAACTTGAAATGTAGTAAATCTGGATATTTTTTTTTTTTTTTTTTTGGATTTCTTGAAAAATTTGAAACAAAGAAACATTATGATGTAAACCGAGAAAAAAATATTTTAGATTCTGATTCTGCACTACTTCTAATTTGCAACATTGATCATATGAACTGCTGTTCAAATAAAGACGCTCTTTTTCATTCAGATAATCCTGGATTACTTAATCATCAGTTTTAAAACAGAGTTTACAATTGCATGTGAATTCAGTGTAATGATTTTGGACACCTGCATGTTATTTACAAGTAAATGAAAATGTATATGGAGAGTAAACTACTACATAGTTTATATCAAATGCAGTTTCATGCTTAAGAGTGCTTTATATGTCATTTCAGAATGTACTCTCAAAAACCTTGAACATCCACAGAACCTTTTAAATGCAGAAAAGGTTCTTTATAGTGGAAAGGTTCTTTAGATTTTTTTAAAACGTTCTTCAAAATGGTTCTTTAAGGAACTGTTCACTGAAAGGTTCTTTGGGGAACTAAAAATAGTTCTTCTATGGCATCACTGCAAAAACACCCTTTTGGAACGTTTATTTTTAAGAGTGTACTTCTGTTAAATACTGTATGGTTAAAATCTACTGCTGAATGTAAAATATGCTTTAATATTGTAAATGTATACACTACCGCTCAAAAGTCTGGGATCAGTAAGACTTGTAATGTTTTTAAAGAAATCTGTTATGCTCATCAAGGCTGCATTGATTTATAAAAAAAAAAAAAAAAAGTAATATTTCAAAATTTTATTATCATATAAAATAATGTTTTTTATTTTAATATGTTAAAATATAAATTATTCCTGTGATGCAATGCTGAATTTTCATCAGCTGCTACTCCAGTTTTAAGTGTCACATCATCTTTTAGAAATTATATTTTAATATGCTGATTTATTATTAGAATTATCAATGTTGGAAACAGTTGTGCTGCCAAATATTTTTTGGAACGTGCGATTCTGTTTTTTAGGATTCTTTGATGAATAACAAGTTAAAAAGAACAGCATTTATTGAAAATATAAATCTTTTCTAACAATGTAAATCTATGATATCGCTTTTTATTAATTTAACACATCCTTGGTAAATAAAAGTATTAATTTCTTTCAAAAAAAAAAAAAAGAAAGAATAAAAATTTACTGACCCCGAACTTTATATATTGTTATTGTTAGAAAACCTTTCTATTTTAAATAAATGCTGTTCTTTTTAACCTTTTATTGATCATGATTTCTGATAATGTGACACTGAAGACTGGAGTAATGATTCTGATAATTATAATTATCAGATATACAATTACTTTAAGTATAGATATTAATTAAATGTTAATGTATATTAATATAGAAAAACATTGTTTTACATCAAAATAATATTTCACAATATTGTATTTTTTCTGTATTTTTGACACTTTCAATCTTTTGAATTAAAAAAAAAATCATACTGATCCCAGTGTAGTGTACATATGTACTATTACAGAAGGCTAAAACGCTCACTAATGTTTCAGAAAGTAAGGTGGGGTTGAAAACTTTTGAACAAAACGAAGATGTGTAAATTTTTATTATTTTGCCTAAATATCATATTTTTTCATTTAGAACTGTCCTTCGGATAAGTTACATTTGCCCTGATCCTTACATTTAAAAAGTTTTCACCCCTCAGCACTTAATGCATACTTACTCCTTCTGAAGCATCATTAAGCATTTGAACAATCTGTAATAGTTGCATATGAGTCCCTCGGATGTCCTCAGTGTGAAAAGATGGATCTCAAAATCATGCAGTCATTGTTGGAAAGGGTTCAAACACACAAAAATGCTGGAAAACCAAAGAATTTGTGGGACCTGAAGGATTTTTTTTTCTGGCAGGACAAACAAGGGACTCATGAACAACTATCACTAAGGGGGAAAAAAAAAAACACACACACAAGCTGTGGATCAACACAGTATTAAGAATCAAGGGGATATAAACTTTTGAACAGGGTCATTTTTAAAAATTCAACTATTATTTTCCCTTGTGGACTACATGCAAACATCTTTTATGTGAAATATCTTATTCAGGTCAGTACTAAATAAACAATAACATGCATTTTGTATGATCCCTCTTATTTTGGTAAAATAATTAACATTTAGCAGATTCTGTAAACTTTTGACCTTAACTGTAACTTAAATGTAATGTCAAATAACACACTACAGTTCAAATTTTAACCAAGTACTTGTGCTTTATCTTAGTTAACACATAAAAATAACTACTTCTTTAAAGCATGACAAAATACTTAAAATGTTTACTTCTACATTTTTTAAAAGTGTAGATAAACATAGTCATGAAAGTTCAGACTCTCTTAATGTACACTTGTGTGGCCTTTTATTTCATTATTATTATATTCAGCATTATAATATTATATTATAATGTATATTATATAATGAAAACAAAAATAATTAATTGTATTTAAAAAATAAGTAACATGGCTCGCTATAATTACCTCTATAATTATGTGAACATATGCGTGTGTTCCTAATTTTTTTTTATTCTCTGACAATTTACATCACTCTAGAGAGAGTGACAGAGAAAAGAATGACAAAGAGAATGAAAAAGAGAGAGAAAGAGAGCAATAGAGAAAGGAAGTGTTGCTCAACCCAAAACTTCTGGTGAAAAAAAAAAACATGAAGTGAGACACTCATGCGGTGCAACTGCGGTTTTGCGTCACCAAATAAACCTAACCATTCGTAACACATATACACATTGTAAGCTATACATTTCACCTTACATAACATCTGTGGTCTGAATGTGTGGCATCTTCTGTTAAACAATGGTCATATGACTACCTCAACATCTAATGACACCATGATTGCATGTCTAAAACTTCATGTCTTCACAGCAAATGAAAACGCTGAGTGTCATTGGAATGGATATTCCCTCAAAAAAGGAGAGACAACGAAAAAAATGTTTTGTAGTATTCGGGTATCCCAGGTTAGACAGACTGAAAGAAAGTAAATTCAATAAACAATGGGAATTTACAAGAACAGTCCAGAGGATTTTCTTTTGAAATTGTTGTATTTTTATTCTAAAATATGTTTAAGTTGTTGCTGAAAACAACTCGTGAGCCACGTGCTAGAATTGAATTTCACTTAACACGTTTACCTGCTTTTTTCGACTTGCAGGTCAGAAATGTATTGGATAACTGTAAAAAATAAATAAATAAATATTTACATTATTATTAAACTACTTCTGCATTGCAAAAAATGCTTTTCTTTTTTTGTCTTATTTCCAGCCAAAATATCTAAAATTTCTTAAATCAAGAAGGATTTTCTAGACAAGTAAAAATGATTGTGTTGTTTTCAGAAAAAAAGTGAGTTTTTCCATAAAACAAGTAAAATAATCTAATTTCAAGCAGAAAACTAGATAATTTTCACTTACCCCATTGGTGGATTATTTTGCTTGGTTCAAGGAAAAACTCACTTAATTTTAACTTCTTTTTCTGAAAACAAGACAATAATATTTACTTGTCTAGAAACTTCTTCTTCATTTAAGAATTTTTAGATATTTTGGTTGAAAACAAGACAAAAAATCTAAGTAAGAAAAGCATTTTTTGCAGTCTGATTTCCACAAGCAGCAGGAACTGCAGAACATCATAAAAGAAGAAAATTCGAGTTTGTTCAGCAATATATCAGCCACAACATGAAAACCACAGACAGGTGACATTGATCATATTGTTACGATGGCACCTGTCAAGGGGTGGGATATATCAAGCACCAAGTGAGCAAAGAATTTTTTGAGTCAATTGAAAGTAATGTTACCTGGCTGCTTTAAAATTTGAAGTTCAGCCAACTCGAAATGTTACATTTTACTAAGTGCTGCCTTAAAATTTGGAGTTGAATCAACTCAAATATCTAAGTTGTCAGAGTAACTTAACATTCAGATTTGAATTAACTTATTTGAGTTGACTGAACTTCAAATTTTTTTTACAGTGTGGTGTGCAGTGATTAGAACCTACCAAAAGTAGTGCAAGCAGGACAACTAGTGAACTGATGCCAATGGTGTTCCCTGATGGCAGTGGCCTCTTTCACCAGGATAATGCACTGTGTTGCACTGCAAAAATGTGCAGGAATGGTTTCAGGAACACAACAAAAGAGTTCAAAGTGTTGCTTTGGCCTCCAAATTCCTAATCCGACTGAGCATCTAATGGGATGTTCTGGACTAGCAAATCCGATCCATGGAGGCCCTAGTGGGATAAAGCATGTGCTACTGCATATAAAAGTACAGGGAATAGGGATGCAATGCATTAGTTCTACAGCAAGTGAAACCACACTCAAAAAAAAAAAAATAATATATATATATATATATATATATATATACTTCAGTGAACTTAATAAAATTCAAGTAAAAATTAGTTCAGTTTCATACAAAATACTACAACAAGTTCAGTTGAACAAATAATGTTTAGTTGGCTCAACAAAACATTTTTTGTTTAACTGAACTTGATTCAGTCGTGTTGTATGTATCTGAACTAATTGTGTGGAACAGTATTTAGCTAATTTAATTAAGTTCACTGGACAAGCTATTTTTTAAATAATTAGCAAAAATACATGTTTTAAAAATATAAGTGGACTGAATATAATGGAATCAGGTTAGGTAAGAAAATTTCAAGAATTTAGTTTTTTTTCTGCTCATTTTAACCAAGTAGTTTGAATACAGATTTTAATACAGATGTTTAAAATTTACAGATATTGCGGTCTCCTTATTTAAGAAGGTACTTTTTGTGAATTTATGCCCCAGCTAGTCATGGGGCAAAACAGAAATTTCATTTTCATGTAGAAAGCAGCTGTTGAGTAAAGACCACGTCAGAGAGAGACAGAGACCAAATCACACAAGGAAGCATGGGAGGGTCTTCCCCACAGGGACTGTAATGTGGGTTTCCATGTCTTGGTTGTAAGACATAATGCAACTGCAATCTACACATCTATTTATGCTTCATTATAACTTTTATCACTTTATTTTAACATGTTAATAAAATAAAAAATAAAAACTCATGCTATGGCTTTCTTTTCTGCTGCATGTTTGAAAGATACACAATTCTATTTTGAGAGGGTATCATTTGTTTTAAATATAGAGAATACTGAATATCTTTTAATTGATGCTTTGAAATGAGTTTTGCATATATTAAAATATATTTTAGTATGCATATATTAAATTATTTAGCCTACATTCTATCAACTGCATCTATACATTATTTTTGTTTCTTATATAGTTTTATACCTTATACAGTTTCTTTTTTTCTTTCTTTTCAGTGTCAATGTCTCTATTTGTTTACTTTTTTGTTTAGTCAGTTTACCTGTCATTTCATTGCAGCACCGTCAGTTTAAGTAATTAGAAATGAGTTACAGTGAAATTACTGTTTGAGCGGGAGAAGTTGTACATCTCTGGAAAAAATACAGGCTATATAAAGAAATAAAAAGACAGACCTATATAGCCTATATATGAAATCTTTAAGACTACAGTACGTACTTCTTGGAAGTGTTTGACTAGTTTATACGCGTGCTTGAAAAGAAGAAACTGGCATTCCCGAAAATAACGAAACCGAAACAATAAAAGAGAATATAAGATGTTATCTCTGGTGGATCATCATCTCAAATCACTGCTGGCGACTGAACAAACAAGGGCTGATTTACAAACAGAGGTAAGATATAATTTGAACTTTCTTATTACCGCTTATTTACAGCATCACTTAAAAGACTGAGAAAAATCTTTTTTATCATTATGTAAAATGTTCTATATATGTAAAGCCTGCTGCATAGCCCGCGTACCAGATTCAAAGTTCCTTAACTGTAAGCATAATATCCTATTAGTTATACTAAACATTTGTTCTCTGACGAGAAATTTGATCGATAATAAGGTTAGCAAATGAAGCTGTGATGAACCATGTGTGTTTTTTTTACACATCATTGTATCTGCATGATATTGAAGGTACCATTACTTTGAATAATCTGACAGCGTCACTCTCCATTCTCCCAGATGTTTCGTCGATGTTTGTCTCCTCTTTGCATCCTCACCTTCATCTGTATGGTGTGTTCAAATTCCTCTTCCCCTCTTGGCCACAGAGGGGCGCTGTCCTTCACTAATTCAATGCGCCTAACGCGTACTATTAGGGCACGCGTCCAACAACTGCTGTCCCGCTACGTAAGCTAACTAAAACACATTATTATTATTTATATTGTAACATTTTATTATCGTAATCCAGTTTCCATCTAAATATTCATATCATGCGGTTTTTTTCTTCTTCACAGAAGCAACAGCTGTTTGGTGACGAGCTCTTTGAATACAGAGAGCTGATGCTGACTACACTTCCGGCAGTTACTGTCAGTTATCAGACCTGGCTACACATGCAGGTGTGCATCATATCTTTATCACGTATTTGGAAATGAGCTGTTTCACGGCACGGAAATATTCTAATATTATTTGTTTGGTTCAGGACACTGAGCGTTTGCGTTTGGCTTCTCACAACCTCCAAAACTTCTGGACTCACCTGGAAGGCCAACGGCAGCAGCTGGAGAGAGAGACGGATCCAACGAAAGAAAGAAGAGAGCAGAGAATAGGCAAACGAGGAAAGCGTCAGCCCTCACTGAGCCAAAGTTTTGCTAGTCTGCAAATAGACCTGCGAGACTTAATGAAACAAGTCAACTCTCAGGTACAAGTGTACACTTGTTAGATACTTACTCACCTTCCAGGCACTAGTATCTCATTTGGTGATCTCATAGGTACAATGTGCACAGCTCCCATGAGCAACTCAATCATCACCCCTTTACGTTGCAAAACAAGGGGGCTCTTGCCAGAATGTCTACAAAAATCCCAAGGGGATTTTTTTAGGGTATATAGAAACTATTGGTGATATATTTAAATCTAAAAATAGTAACCTAAATGACTTTGGCATGCAGCCTAGTGTTTTAGTCATATTTGTCCTGTCTGTCTGATCGTTTTCTGACTGGTAGATTATATCAATTACATTTTTTTTTTTTTTTTTGAGACTTCTAAATAAAAAGGTCAGAAATAAATACTAAAAATTTTTTTTAGAATTTTCGTGAAAAACAGATATATACATTACCAAGAAAATCTAGCTTTTGGAACAAATTTTTCCCAAAAAATTGTATGTATGCAAATTGTATAATATCCAAGGTACACATTTCTAGTAATTGTGCAGTTAATTCTCATATTGTATTTTCAGAAAGTTTTGTCCTCTCCCCAAATTTGTCATTACCGAAACAGTAATAGTACATAATAATTTAATTAGAAGGGTTATATTGATTTTGCTTACATCTACATTGTAACATGTACATTATATTTTTTGCTACTTTATTAATTTTTTATATATATATATATATATATAGGTAAATCAATAACAATTACATTTTTAACAATATTTCAAATGTAATTTATGAGATTTGTTGTATTTTTAATCCAATTTTTCTTTGTAAAAGGCAAAAAGTAGATCATTCCGATGTTAAAGTTAAGGATTCATTAGTTTGAGTATACACTGAATCAAACACTATCTTAGTTGATAATTCAGTATACTTTATTTTTGACAAAACATCCCGTGTGTCGGTAGTGACTGCACATATTCAGTAGTGACAGTAATTCAAACTAAACTAAAACTCTGCTAAAAGATACTAAAAAATTGCATAACTGTACTAAAATATAGTTTATTTCCCCCATATAAAGGATTATGTGTTCCCAACATGCTTATGCTTAATCATACTAATGCTCTCTCTCTTTCTGCAGTTAAACAGTCTGCGTATCACCGCATCCACCAAGTCCCCACTTCTCCATCCCGTACACTCTCCCAGTACGATTCCCAGCATGCATCATTCCACCGAGAGCACCACTGTACTCCTAAAACCAACTCACGTGGATAATCCTCACAGCTCCACTGCTTCTACTTCAACGGGAGAGAAGACTTCTGTGAGCTTCCCGCAACCCACCCAAACACCTATTTTCACGGGTAGTAAGCTATCTGTGGATACCCAGCAGACTACAACAGCAGAGACGTCCCGCTGGGTTCAGCATCTGAGAGGTTATGTGATACTGAGAGATCTAGAGCGGTACTTGAGCAGATTGGCACGAGATTACGCAGTGCTTCAAGCTAAATACTGACAAACACACATAAGCAAAAGCGGGGAAAAAATAAAAAAAAACCAAGTATTGCACAAGTATTACACAGAATTGAATTCTAAATCAAAACCAAGGAAATACGTAATTGAATACACTAACATTCACATCCACAAACATTTTCATGCCGCAGTGTCTGTTTACCTTGCTTATTTATGAAAATAATTTATTACAATTTTTTTATTTACTGTTTGTTTACAAGTAACTGAAGCGATATTTGCCTTCATGTGTGAAGACTTTTTAAACAGCATTTCTGTATTTAATATTTAAGTATTTGAAGTATTATGTACTTAAGTATTATGAAGTATTATGTATTTAAGTATTTGAAGTATCAGGGGGGTGAGCACATCAGCAGGCAGCTAGCTAGTGTAAATTATCATAAGATTGACAAGCAGTATTGTTTGACCATGATGTATTTTCAGATGGCTCTAATTAAAGGGTACGCAGTGTTATTTGACCATTAAGTATTTTCACATGACTCTGACTGAAATGTAAGCACTTAAACAGCAAATTCTTTTGTTTATATTGTACAATTTAACTGAAACAAAAAAGGTTAGTCAGCCATTCTGGAAGATCAAAATTCCCCAAACACCCCACTTCCCTCCTCCACTGATAATCAGCAAATCAGAGGTTAGAGTGAGATTAATTTTACATCCCTTTTTCGTTGTCATTCCCCTGTACTTTCCACCTTGTGTTATTTATTAAATTATTATTTATTTTATTTATATGAAATGTGCCAAATGTTTTTAATAATATATTTATTGTTTATAAATAAGTGTGAAAGTTTGTTGTTTTATACAAGCATCTGTATCGAATAAAATGACTAAGAAGCACTTCCTAGTGCATGTGTAGTTGTTTTTTTTGCATACAACATACAGTAAGTGAAGTCATACTGAACACTTGATGCACTCTAAATTAAGACATGTTGTGACTGATCTCAGTTTCAAAACACTGTCTGAAAAAGTTCTTTTTTGGCATCAGCCTGAAGTCTTAGACATTCAATAAAGCAAACCAAAAAATAACATTTGAAGCATAATGCATTTAATCTTTCTTTTTTTTGTCTTTTCAAATTATTCAACAACAAATGAGTTATAAAACATTGCGCTGATAAGTAGTGGTGTTATTTGTAAAGCACTATGCTTTTGTATTTAAATTTGAAAAGACCATCAAGTTAATAAGAATTCTCAAAAATACTCTAGTAGTTATGCTTGAATTATTAACATAATTGAAAAAAAAAACAAAACAAAGATTCATTTAATTGGTTAGGTGAGAGAAATATAAAATGAACTCAAAATTTAAAAATCTTCATTAAAGCATAATCTAAATTCAGTATTCAAAAGAAAGATTACTATCATGTCAAAATGTGCTATTGGAGTGAGACTGAAATTAATCATAAAAGTGTAGTCTGGCTCTGTGTAGTGATTGGCTAAAGCACTCCTGTGAAATGATCTGTCCACTGCTGGTGAGCTGGCATTGGCTGTTCATGAGATTTGTGGGGAGGTCTGGAAAAGAGAGACCAGAGTACTGATGTTCACTTGCAAACAACATTTGCTAAATAATCCATTTTATTTTCAATCCTCTGAACTTTCCTCCTGAAATCCCATTACTACCCCGTTTCTTTTTTTCTTGAAAACTTCTTTTCTCTCTACCCATCTGACCAAAACCACTCCAATTTTTTGCCTTGCATTTCTTTATCAGTAAATGTGTGAGTCTCACCACAGACAAGTGTCCATTCTTGGTCTTGACCACTCGCAGGGCCGAACCACTGGTGAAATCTATCACTCCCTCCTTTCCCCTCGCTATGGCAAACCTGATGCTGAAAAGTAAATCATAATCAGATTGAAAACTGTAAACATCTATATACATATACTTGCTAAAAAACTAAAATAACATGAAATACAAATAGCATGATAACACAAACATAAAAATATATGGGCAATTCTAGAGAATTGGTCCAAAAAGTTGAAAATGTCTTGAAAAAAAATGTCTTTTTCCAAAAAAATTTCTTCATTTTTTATTCAAAAATCTTTCTAGCAATTGTGCAGTTAATTCTCATTTTGTATTTTCAGAAAGTTTTGGAATATTTGTCCTCTCCCCAAATTTGTCAGTAATGCTTTGCTAGCGACCACATCACATTATAGAATTTAAACTTCATAGTAAAACACTACTAAAGCGTACTAAAATACTATAACATTGGCATAACTGTAAATATATTTTTTCCCCCATATAAAGGATTATGTGTTCCCTTATGTCACTACCAAAAAAAGGCCTTAAGAAAAATTATAACTGCACACTCACTTGAGTTTTACAGTAACATTACCCACCAAATGCTTTTGTAGTGACAATTTTAGATATATCTGAACAGAACAAAAATATGCTAATCAGTACATAGCACAATTCTGAAGAGTTGTACACATATAACAACTAAATGTTATGGAAGAACTCCCAAAAAAGCGTGCTTAATTGCAGAAAAAGGGTGTTTGGTAGTGACATCCCTTAAGGTTACACAGATTTTTTAGACTTTTGAACACATTTATCTCAAAATGATGCGGCCTATCTACTCACATTATGTAGTAATGAGAGAGAGTGACAGAGAAACATTTCCTGATCATAAATGTAGGGGTGTAGTTAAAATCAGTCTCAGCCAACATACACTTCTGGTAGTGACAAGTTTTATTATTTACAAAGAAAATATAAAATAAATATTTTTTGAACTCAAAGATTATTTTAAAAACAACAATGGAAAAAAAATTCAATAGCATTTTCATAAGTTGAAATTTAGGGCTTAGGTTTTGGGAAAGCCACCTCTCAACCGAAAATACCCAATAAATAATGATTTTATATACATTAAGCTTACTGTTATTTTAAATATTATTGTGTTTAAAGAGATAATAAAATGATCTTAGTAAACATCTAAGAACTGAATACTTTTTAAATATGTTTTTTGGTTGTGGCACAGCAGTTTGCACCAATTCTGTAGAATGGCCCATATACTGTACACTTCTGTTCAAAGGCTGGTTCAATGTTTTTGAGAAGTCTATTACAGGATTTGCCTCACACACCTGTCCTGGCTGATGTTGACATTGTGTATTTTGTCTGCCATCATGGCCAGCTTGGTGACAGCCTCGATCACATGATCGCATTGCAGCACCAGGTCACCCTAAAGGTCAGAAGGTCAAAGTGAAGCAAGACAGCACAACAGCAACACACAACCAAGACAATCAAAAATTATAGCAGGGCTTCTCTCACCTTCTGCTTATTGTCAGTGGTGGGAACGTGCAAAACAAAGAATCCGTCACTGAGGGAACTAACAGAGATACCTACAACAACAAACAAGCCAAGATTGTACAGTATTGTCAAGTGTTATCCACTAAGAGATTAATGGAGAACAAGTTGTTTGACACTTATAAGAATTTATGGATTGAGTACTAGGGAAGAGTATGATTACCCAAGAATTAGATACGGTGAAAAACAGGAGTATGAAACTTTAATTAGCTTGGATGTCATACAGTATTGTTAGGCAACAAAGGAGAGAGCTGTATTACAGTAACATTACCCAGCAATGTGCCGTAGTCGATACGTTGTTTGATTTTTGCTTCCTGGACCAGCACAGCAGATGAAGTGGTCAACAGCAGCTGACGAACACGTGGGCGAAAACCATGGCGGTCGTATTTAGTGACTGCTGTACCATACTAAAAAATAAACATACAATAAGTTTCTCCACCCCAAGCATCTCTAAATAGATAAGTATTAGACTAATTTAATTGTTCATTTTATTATATTGGTTCAGTGGCTTATTTTGCTAAACACTGGCTATTGTTTTGTGGTAAGATGCTTCTGTAGGAGCCATTTATAAAATTATAAAATATTGTCTGTGTGCACCCTCTACAGGAGAAAAAAACTGGATAAAGCCTCAGGTGCTGAGATAGATGGCTTGTTCTTCTATATTGTAGCAAATACTGTTACATTTATAATGAATAAGCAAACTTAACCTCATTCTACAACGGAACCTTTTTACCAAACAAGAAGCTTTTGAAAATGTCCCAGTGGGCCCTAGAAGTGACTCAGGACTTCACAATGTGTTTAATGGCCACTATATTTACAGTATATGGAATTCACACAAACATTCAGGTTTATTTTCACACAAAAGTATTGAAACACATTTACCTTCACCTTGTTGTCATTCCCAAGAGTTTGCAGCACTTTGAGATTGATCTCTTCAGTCTCTGTGGTTATAAAAATGTGTCAGTTTCTTTATTTGTTTGTGTATGTATGTATGTTTTTCAGCAGAGACACTGAATATTACCTAGTCTGGTGGTTACGAAGAGTTTGGGAACACTCCGTGGGTAGCAGTCCTTCTGACCACTAAAGATCGCGCTGGCTACAACTTTCTGTTCCAACTGCAGACAGTGTGAAATAAGTCATGTTTGTCCACGAATGTGTGTGTTTGTGCGCATTTGTTCTTGTATGCAGTACCTGCTTCTTCCACTCTGGCTGGATTCTCCTGCAGTAGTCATTGACAAGGTTGCGAATGCACATTCGATGAAGGTGATCAGATGCCTGAGGGGAAAAAACAAAGTTCAAAAGTTTGGGGCTTTTTGGGGGGGATTTTTCAAAGAACAGACGTTTTTTGAAAGAAGTCTTTTATACTTACCAAGTTTGCATTTATTTGATCAAAGATGCAGTAAAAACAGTAATATTGTGAAATAGTAATATTAGTGCTGTCAGTTGATTAAAAAAAAAGTAATTTTTCTGAAATTACTGGCGATTAATCGTGATTAATCCCACCTAACATTGAAGTTTTTAAACATACTTATGTTACTTATATATTGCAATAATTTCACATTTAATCTTTAAATTAAAGTAGGAACAACATAAAGACAGTATATTTTGAATATTTGTTCATTCTTTTTATGACTGAAGGTGAGTATTACTAATACCAATATACTGTTCGCGCTGCCTTCGAATTTCTACATGTAAACTACAACTACAAGGTACATTTTTTGTGCTATTTAAACATACAAGAGGTGATCAAAAGTTCAGAGACCATGCCCATGATAAACAACGGAAAACAGACGTTAGCAGTATAGCACTCCTGACAGCTCTCCTTAAACCTGTAAAGTGAAAGTAAAACATGTCTCACTTTAAACCCGTTTTTCTCAAAATTCCATTCCTGAAAATCATAGCTAACTTCAGATAGCCATAACTTTTGATACGTTCAAGCCATGAACAAAATAAAAACGATTTGGACCCAGCTTTTTAGGTAACAAAACCTAAAAAAGGACAAATTTCAACATGTTTTGGGTTTTCCCAGATTGCATCACAAATAAACGCACTTCTTATTGAGAAAAAAAGAGAAAGAAGCAGCAGTTGTGAGAAAAAATTATCGCCTGCATTGACGCGCTAATTTTGACAGCACTAAGTAATATAATTATCATTTAAAATAACTTTGTTTTCAGTACAGTTTAAAGGGTCATTTATTCCTGTGTAATCCTTGAGAAATTATAATATAATGATTTGGTGCTCAAGGTACATCTCTTAAAAAATGTTTTTTTTAATTTTTTTTTATTAGTGCACCCTTGCTGAATAAAAAAAAATAAAATTCAACTATATCCTCAAAACACAAATTTGTTCAATCTCCAATTAGTCTGACCAAACAGAGCTAAGCGGTTCAATTTGGTATCATATCTTGTTTAGTATCATATCTTGCTAAAACTGTTTTCAACAAATAGTATCATAGCTTTATCATATTATTATCATACCTCAGTGAGTGAGGGCGGTGGTCTTGGCCAGCTCTTGTCAAGCACACTTTTTGGCAGATTTCGCTTCACTTTCATCAAGTAGGAGAATCGCACATGGTCCAGGAAGTACTCATTGTCAGGGCAACGAGGCTCGTTGCGCAGGATGAAGCCTTTGATGAACCTGTGGAATTAAGAAAAGATTAAATCAAGGAATCAAAGAAGGACAAAATTAATGACACAATTGAAAAAGTTTTTGATTTTTAAAGAAGTCTCCTCTGCTTACCAACTCTGCATTTATTTGATCTAAATTACAGCAAAAACAGCAATTAAAAAATAAATAAATAACTGTACTCTATTTTAATATATTTTCAAATGTAATTTATTCCAGTGATTTCAAAGTTGAATTTTTAGCATCATTACTCCAGTCACATGATCCTTCAGTAGAATTATTTCAGGCTTCAAGTTCAGAAGAACAGCATTTATCTGAAATAGAAATCTTTTGTAACATTATATATGTCTTTATCTCATTTTGATCAATTCAAAGCATCCTTGTTAAATAAAAGTATTGATTTCTATAATTTCTTTAAAAAAATTATACTTACTCCAAGCTTTTGAATGGTATAGTGTATAATGTTACAAAACGTTTTATTTGAGATAAATGCTAGGAGTAGAGGAGTATGGAGGAGAGTCTTTGGATCTTTCCATTCATCAAGGAATCCTGAAAATTTTTTTACTCAACTCTTTTAAATATTGATAATAATGAAAAAATGTTTCTTGAACAGCAAACCAGCATATCAGAATGATTTCTGAAGGACCATGTGACACTAACAACTGGAGTAATGATGCAGAAAATGTAGCTTTGATCACAGAAATAAATGACATTTTAAAATGTATCCAAACAGAAAACAGTTATTTTTAATAGTAAAAATATTTCAAAAGTGTACTGTTTTTGCTGTACTTTGGATCAAATAAATGCAGGCTTGATGAGCAGAAGAGTCTTCTTCAAAAACATAAAAAATCTTACAGATCCAAAACTTTTTGACTGGTAGTGTACATAATACAAAAACTCTCATACTTGCGTATAGTGTCGGCTGCTTGTCTGCGATGCTTGGCTTTCCTTCTGCCTTTGACTCCTCTCCACCATGATTGGATAACAATTACTGCAAGATGAAAGAGAAAACCAGATCGGCTGTTGCCTTCCATTGCTATGCCTGTCCTGTCTGTGTTTTAGTCTATTTGTCAAGGTTACCTGCATGTCGGATCCGGTGGTACTTGGCTCGCTCCCTGTAGCCCCGCCAAGATGTCTGCAGAGTGACAGCTTAAAAACAATTCGATACTATAAATGTATTGTTATGTAGATGTTCAAAAAACAAGCAAATTATCAGAACTTACAAGTAAGTGTTTGCAGTGAAGTGCAGTTATTATCATCACAGTCTTACCAATGGTTTGTTTCTTGGCCTCAAGTGCATCCTCAGTCACAAACAGAGTTCTTGGGAAGCGGATAAAGATTTTGGACCTAAACAGAAAGCAAACAAAGACCAATTTCTTCCACCACTTCCCCAGAGCCAGAAAAGGAGAACCTCTCGTTAAATAATTTTGGGGCTTTTTTTAAACGGTAGTGTGTATGTCTGTTCTTTTTACCTGCCCAGTTTGTATTCTTCAGGTTTGTAGTTGAGGTGTTTCACCAGAGTGGCGACCCCCTCTGAGAGTTTCCCACGCCAGTGTGGCCAGGTGTCTGGACATAGAGACTTATACCTGTGCAAGAAACGAAAAATAAAAGAAAGTAAAGGAAGCAGAAAGATTTGTTTGCATGAAAATCAGTGAGTCTGAGAAACTGACCTCTCTAAGAACACCTCATAGTTTCGTCGGTACGCAAATCCAGCTCTCCTTACTCTCAGATTCTCCATCAAACCCAAATACTTCACTTGATGCCTGACCAAAACCTCATCAAATTTACCTGAAGAAACAGAGGAAGAACAATACGCACAATGTCAGTAACATCAAAACAGGGAAATATATATAATTTGTGACCGTGGAACACAAAACCAGTCATACGGGTAACTTTTTTGAAATATATCAGACATACTCTTTTACCTGGCTGTTTAGCATCATTGGGTTTTATGCAGCGGACATACGATGGTTCCTTAGACATCAGAATCTCCATCAGTTTAGCCAAACTAAGTTTGAACTGTGTTGCAGCCTGAGCAGACACAACAAGATTTCAAGTTTATGTACAGTATGTGTCTGTATGTGTGAGTGTGTGTTTTGTTCTTCTAACCGTCTCTGGTCTTCTCTGGTCCATCAACTCATCTACATGGAAACACTGACTGACAATGTGATTCCTCGACTGACACAGCACCTGCAATGAGATACAGTGGGTTTAGAAACACACGTTTTCAGCCATAACATCACACTCATACTGTAATCACACTGTACCTCCTTCAGGTGTCTGTATAGCAGGTCATTATTTTTGTCCAGAAATCCTGAAAATAGAGAAACAAAAACTACAATCGCAGCACCAAACAAAATTAAATATGGGTGGAGAGATAGATGGATGTTCTCTACTCACCATTGACGTTGTAGTTGACCTCTCCAGCATAATGAACCAGTCTAAATTCCTCTCGCCCAATTGCCTTGCGGATCTTCCCGTTGGCCATTTTATGGCTGGAACATGAAATGGACCAATCAGATATCACACAACAACCCAATAATATCTTAAACATCACTTATGATGTTTCAACAATGGAGAAACAGAGTATGCTAGTGGTCCTACGTGACAAAATGGGCATGGCCACCCAGTGTGTCCTCCAGCTTCTCCAGGAAGGTGATGTCACTGGCATCTCCTCGTCTTAAGCACTCCTCATCCTGATTACAATAAATTACATTTATTTCAGTTCAATTTGGATAAACATAAAAACCTCATATTTAGAAGGAAAACACACAGACAGACCAGAATGGCGATGATGCCTTTATGTTTCTCTTCCACTAGGTCACAGATGATTTTGTTGTTGAAATATTCCACTCTCTCCCACTGGCAAAAACACAAGGAACGTAATTTTTAAGCAAATATAACAAAAGTGAAAGAAAGAAATGTGAGCAGTCTATATGCATACCAGGGCTATGTTTATTTGATCCAAAAAACTGTATTGTGAAATATTATAATTTGAAATACTTGTTTCAATATATATATACAGCAAAGCTGAATTTTCAGCAGCCATTACTCCAGTTTTCAGTATCACATGATCCTTCAAAAATAATTCTACTCAAGTCAAGTCAAGTCAGCTTTATTTATATAGCGCTTTTTACAATACAAATTGTGTCAAAGCAACTTTACAGTAACAAATGGGAAAGTAATATATCAATAATTCAAAAAGAAACTGTAAACAATTTCAGTTAGGAAATTAATCAGTAGTTCCAAATTAATAAATTGTTTGTCCCCAGTTTAGCTGTTGCATATTCTAATATGCTGAATTGGTACATTTCCGCCATTTTATTATTATTTGATTATTTTTATATACAAATAAATAGGACATACTACAGTGGTGGCCAGAATTATTGGAACACTAGTAACACTAGTAGTAGAGATCTACCTGCAAAGCTACCTGAAAAACTATGCGCAAGTGTGCCTAAGGCAAAAGCTGCTTTAAACGCAAAGAATGGTCACACCAAATGTTGATTTAATTTAGTTAATAGAAGTTAATTGATAAAGAAAATCTATTAATGGCATTATTTTTGACAGCATCCAATTTTACAGAGTTTTTACAAGTGCCTAAGACTTTTAACAGTACTGTAGCTTTGCAGGTAGATTTCTGGAAGCATCTTGGAGACGTTGCCACAGTTCTTCTGGGTTTAGTCTCTGTGTGTTCTGTTTCTTCAAGTCATTCCCGTCAGACTAGAGGATAATGAGATCAGATCTCTGTGTAGAGCTCTGGCTATTGTCAGACTCCTTGTGCAAACAAAAATCTCACTGGATTTTGGGTTAATTAACCTCTTTAAATAATAAAAGTTAGTCAATAATGGAAAGTTTTTAGAAATGTATAAACAGAAATATCTTCAACATACTGTAAGTGGCTTTAAATACAAAAATAGTTTCTCGCTCATACACTGATTTTTGTATTATTTTCCACATACAAACTCACCACGATCCCCTCTGCCTCGTATTCCTCCTGTTCACTTTTCAGTGTGAGCTCAATAAACAGCTGCTGTAGTTTTTCATTGCAGTAATTAATGCAGAACTGCTCAAAACTACAGACAGAGGAGAGAAATAGATGCATGGCCTTATTAATTCGATAGCACAGTAATCTATTGTACTCTTTCTTCAGCAAAGTTTCGACAGTCAAAAAAAGAGACAGAATCAAACAAACCTGTTGTGTTGAAAGACCTCAAATCCATAAATGTCCAGCAAACCAATAATAGAAGAACATTTACTGGAGTAGTAGACCTCATCCTGTAAAAACACGAAAATATAATCACCTTTATAATCACTCCACTAGAGGGCACATCAAAACCATTAAAAAGCACACTATGCTGGCCAGTTCATACACTTAAGATGACATTCTGACTAATAGGCCTACTTAAGTAAAGCAGGGGCATTGACAGAAAGAAGAAACACACCTTAAAAGCCAACGATTGGTTTAACTTCTGGACAAGCCAGGTAAAGGCACGACCATATATGGCTTTGGCCAAAGAGTCCCGAGCAGAGAGAGCCTGTTCTAAACTCAAAGGACTGATCATCTGAAATCAAACACACACACAAACAACTGTTCATCTACTAATAGACAGAATGCATGAGAACATTAGCAAAGATCAAGTATGTTGAAATCTGAAAGCGAGACAGAACAGACAAAGAGATAATGCGATTTTACCTCCTCCCCTTTGGCAACGATTTTCTTGTGAGTAAGAGCTTCTTTCAGGACTGACCCGTCCACACCCAGCAGCTGTTGACAGAAAAAAAAATAAAGTACATTCTCTGCATCTGTGTATGTAGGACATCAAGCAGAAACATTGATTGCAACACTAAACAACAGAGTGATCATTTCAACTTTTTCAAACAAATAAAACATTTCTAACAAAAATATTTTGGGATATAAAAAAACATTTTTTGATTTGTAATATTGCCTTTGAATTAAACTAATATTTATTTGAGGTATTCAGACAGGTTTCACACAGAAGCTGTCAGTCTAGCTGGATGGTGCCATACAAGATTTCATCATGTCTGTAAGGTCAGAAGGAATTGTATCACTAGTTATTAAATTAAACTTGGATGCCTGAATAGAGAAAGTGAATCTTTAAAATTTTATTACATTATTTTAATTATGATCTAACATGTGACCCTGGACCACAAAACCAGTCAGAACTATCAATTTTACGCAAATTTAGATTTATACATAATCTGAAAGCTGAATAAATAAGCTTTCTATTGATGTATGGTTTGTTATGATATGGCAATATTTGGCCAAGATAAAACTATTTGAAAATCTAGAATCTGAGGGTGCCAAAAAATATATATATATTGAGAAATCGCTTGTAAAGTTGTCCAAATGAAGTTTTTAGCAATGCATTTTACTTTTCAAAAATTGAGTTTTGATATATTTACAATAGGAAATTTACAAAATATCTTCACGGAACATGATCTTTACTTAATATCCTTAAAAATCAATCATTTTGACCAATACAATGTATTTTTGGCTATAGCTACAAATATACCCCAGCAACTTATGACTGGTTTTGTGGTCCAGGGTCACATATTTGATTTTTATGTTCATTTTATTAATTGTATGGAAGGTAGATTTGCAGGAGTCTGTGAGTTATAATGGGAAACAATATGTTCAATTGCACAGGTCCCCTGTTTAACCTGAAATGGAGATCTAAATCACATTTAACTAAGCTTTGAAAAGTATACATATTAGAAGAAATGACAGCCTCAGGACACTCTGCTCTTCACAAGAGAGCACACAACAAACCTGAGACAAGTGGCTCTAATGAGACAGGTATCTAATTTCCCAGAAACAGGTATAAAGTTCAGACATATAGTGAGATCACTTGAGACGGGACATTAACTTGCTTAGAGCATGAGCTCAGCTCACCTGGGACAGATTTTGCAGTTGGGGTTCAGTGGTGACGTGCGTCTCACCCTCCTCATCTTCACCGAACTGTATGTTACCCAGATGTAAAACACTGGCCACAATCTCCATTAGCTCCTAAAGAGGAGAGGACTTTGTAAGTGTGCTTCCTGACTATGACAGAAGATCTTGAATGTCAAATGGGTTTGTGTGTGTGTGTGTGTGTGTGTGTGTGTGTGTGTGTGTGTGTGTGTGTGTGCACCTGAATCTCCTCCTCATTGAAGCCAATGATGGTGAGAGCGTTCCTTACAACCTTCCAACCATTCTTGTCACTGATAGAGCTCACCCGTGGACAGTTACCCTGAAAGAGAGAGAGCATCTGTTACATACAAATCTGTTGCATACACACACACCACAAACACACAAAACCTGCTCTCTTTTATGGACACATATAGACACAATTAACATAAACACCTTAATCAGGTAATGATACTGTTGTGGGTTGGTTTTCTCCAAACCAAGTGTCTTCAAAAGTGTTTCTTCTCCACCCTCCAGCAGCTGATAGAAGATGTGGAAGTTTCTCTCACCATGGTTCTGATGAGCCACACGGGATTTCTCTAACAGGTAGTTTAGGATGTGACCTCCGATTGGAGCGCCCTGAAGACAGAAAACAAAAAATTGTCTATAATGGTGCACAGAATTGCATGTTTTGATAATCTCAAAATGTCCATATATTTGCTAAAATATTAAATATATGACACTGGACCATAAAACCAATCTTAAGTAGCATGGGTATATTTGTAGCAATAGCCAAAAATACATTGTATGGGTCAAAATGATTGATTTAGTTTTTATGCCAAAAATCATTAGGATATTAAGTAAAGATCATGTTCCATGAAGATATTTAGTGAATTACTTACTATAAACATTTAAAAACTTAATTTCTGTTTAGTAATATGCATTGCTAAGAACTTTATTTTGACAATTTTAAAGGCGATTTTCTCAATATTTAATTTTTTTTCAAATAGTTGTATCTCAGATGGCTGTGATTGTCCTATCCTAACAAACCACACCAATGGAAAGCTCATTTATTCAGCTTTTAGATGATGTATAAATCTTAATTTCAAATCATATATGTGACCCTGGACCACAAAACCAGTCGTAAGTCCCTGGGTCATATTTGTAGCAAAAGCCAAAAATACACTGTGTAGGTAAAAATGATTGATTTTTCTTTTATGCCAAAAATCATTAGGATAAGTAAAGATTCCATTAGGATATTTAGTAAATTTCCTACCGTATATATATTAAAACTTAATTTTTGATAAGTAATATGCATTTCTAAGAACTTACTTTGGACAACTCTAAAGGCGATTTTCTCAATTTTAAATTTTTTTTGCACCCTCAGATTCCAGATTTTAAATAGTTGTATCTCGACCAAATATTGTCCTATCATAACAGACCATACATCATTGGAAAGCTTATTTATTCAACTTTCAGATGATGTAGAAAAAATGTGAACCCCTGAAATGTAGACCAGTAAATTTATGCTGGATTTAAGCAAAGGTTGTGGTCCTAAACTAAGAATTGTGTTTCATTTACCTTATAGTCAAACTGAATGTCCATGTATTTCCCAAAACGACTCGAATTGTCATTCCGGAGAGTTTTAGCATTCCCAAAAGCCTGTTGTGACAGTGAGAGTGACATTTAGCAAGCTGTGTACAGAGGACCCTCACAGTGTTAGTGTGTGTGCTTACCTCCAGGACTGGGTTGGACTGCAACAGTCTCTCTCTGATTGTGTGTGTGTTGTTGCGGGTGGGACAGATGTGTGTGTAGTACTGAAGTATTTTTTTGGAGGCCTCAGTCTTTCCAGCACCACTCTCTCCCGAAATCAGAATACACTGATCTCGTCTCTCAGTCCGCAGAGCACGATATGAATTATCGGCCAGGGCAAAACTGTCACAGATAATAAAACAGTTCCAGTTGCAAACACTTAATGTTTAAAAGTTTAAAAATCCTATAAAATCCTTTGACAAGCACAGTTTTCTTTCCTGCATTTATATGTTTTCATATTTTCTTACAATTTCTATGGGAAGGGTTTTGTGTTTCTTTCAAATGAGTATGTGGGTGTGTGTGTGAGTGTGAATGTGTGTGTAAGTGGAAAGTTGTATGCATGGTCCAATCTCCGGAATCTCCAGGAAAGTGAGTCATACTAAGAGAATTGGCGGAATGTTCTCAGGGATTCTCATGGCCATAACACATATAAACACACACACACACACACACACACACACACTTAACACTCACATATGAGGTGAGATTTCATAGAAGTTGACTCCTCTGTGGCGCTCCATGTTCTGCTTGGAGTAAATCTCCAACTCTTTATAAGGATTCACCGACACCAGCACTGAGCCAATATACGTCTTATAAAGACAGACAGATAAACAGGCAGTAATAGAGAAAGAAAGGTGGATCAAAGCAGAAAAAAAAAAATCATAATTAATGTAAATCAAAAGTTTGGATTGATAAGATTTTTAAATCTTTTTAAAAAGACGTCTCTTTTGCTCACCAAGGTTGCATTTAATTGATCAAATATAGAGTAATATTGGTAAATAAAATACATTTTGAATTTAATGCATCCCTGCTGATTAAAAGTATTATTTTTTCTTAAATAAAAAAAAATCTTACTGACCACAAACTGTTAAACATCATTGTATATTTTATCTTATAGTATGTGCATGTGCATAAGTTCCATATTCTGTGCAACTGTTGTTAAAAGGATCTTATTATATTATATTATATAGTAAGATGGTGTTTGTGTATGTCTTACATAAATAAGGCCCTCTCTATATCGCCGGCGTAGGTTTTCGATGAAAGCAGCTTCGCTGTTGTAGTTCTCCAAGAGCAGGAAGTCTTGGACGCCGACCCGATCTCTTGCCGAGAGTGTGCTCTCCATCACTAACCTTACACCCCCCTCTACACCAACCTCCTACAGAGAGAGACAAAGTGAGATAGAAAATGGAAAAACACAAAGAGAACACTGATGCAAACATTTACACACAGCAGAGCCACAATACAGGAACCGAGAGTGCGTGTAAGTCCACTTACAACCAGGCCCACATGGAATCTGCGGCCACAGAAATTCTGAAGAATGTTCCACCGATTTACACAGAATTGGAACGCCCCTCATTCACAAAGTTATACATGTCCCCGCCCCTTGTGTGGTTGTTTATTAAAGGAGACCTATTATGCCCCTTTTTATAAGATCATTTATTATATAATTTTGAAAATGCCTATTATGAGTGGAAGCAGAAACATGCTTCTTTCATGCATGTCTCTTTAAATGCAAATAAGCTGCTCCTTCCCACCCCACCCCGTTTTCCAGAATAGAGCTGTGCCTTTACAGCTTGTGCCTCAGATACTCTGCCAAAAAAAAACTGTTTGGTTTTGTAGGGCCCTATGAAATCCTTTCTTTTTTCTTCCCAAATTTCGTTTTATGTTTTCCAAATTCTGTTTTTTTCTGAGTCAAATTTCTGACTCTTTTAATGGTTAAATAAAATTGTATTATTCAAAAAAGCATGTCTAATTAATTAAAATCATGAAATGTATACAATGTAACATCAGTTTATTAAAAGTTTAACAAAAATTAAGTTTAGGGCCCTATTAAATTTTTTTTTCTTACCTTATGTTTTATTGTTACCAAATTCAGTTTTTAGCATGTCTAATTATTTGAATGCATCACTTTTATTTATTCTTACAATAGCCTTGTGAATTTTTATTCTGTGTTGTGTATTTACATTTTTCTGGTTATCAACGGAAGGCACAAAAATTGATTTAATTTATCTTTTAATTAATAAAAAAATAACATTTTTAGCATTTAAAGGGGATTTACTATTAAAATTAAATCATAAAATAAATGTGTAATTATTTCTTTAAAAAAATAAAGTTGTATGAATAATTCAACAGTAGTAGTAGTAGTAGTATCACGAACATTCTAAATATTAAAAATATATTTCTGTCATATTTGTCTTCAAGTTAAACCAAACTTTTATTTTGACGGGTTACACTAAATACCCGTAACTGACACTGGTTGTGGCTAAATTGGATACAGCTGCGGCCAAAAACTAACAATACATTTTACTCAAATGCTAATGAAGTGACTCTCAGAGCAGTTCTGGAGATGTTGTTCATATATTTATGTCCTCATTTATTGAGATGGCAGATGCTGAAATCACTGCGAGCATCATGCGTGCTTCAGTATGTGTAGTAAGCAAAACTGCGTGTCTGCGCCATTCATAAACACAGAGACATGCAGGATTCATATTTAAATAGTCTTTTTGCGGCTTAATATTTACAGATACTAGTCCATATTGTGATTTGATTTAATTTGATGACATACTTTTGATTAATTCTTCCAAACTTTGACAAATTCCACAAGATTCTGCGTTAAACAGTAAAATCCGTTTTTATGACTGGATTCTGCAATTCTGTGCGCATTTTCCGCTCTAGTTTTGATTGCTATATCTATCGTGCTGAAATAATGCGTTTAAACCAGATTAGTTTAAACTTCTGATAACAGGTTTTTTGAGAGCACACATCCAAAGCATGCGCACAAAAAGCGGCTGTAACACATCAAAGAGAACTAAACTAACTTCTCTTTCATGTCTTATTGCGCTTAAACTGACAAATACTCACAAGTTTGTTAAAAACACATATTAGTTATAAAAAAGTTGGTTATGTATGTTAAGGTAAACAGCTGGGGAAAAATTGCATGTTTATATTAGATCTGTGTGGAAGCAGTGTAATATACAGTAAATAAATCAATAAATCCACTGCTTTTTTGTCTCCTCTGAGGCTGGGATTCTAAATAGTGTTCTGTGCTCGTTTAGAATGCATTGCTTAAACTTTTGCCATAGCGTTTGCAAGTGTTTGCAAAAACAGAAAGGTAGCGCCATGGGTGGAAACATACAGAATAAGGGGCGGAAATATTATAATAAGACCCCTTTCTATGTCACGGGGGAAGCTAAATCTGAATGGCTCGTTTTTCACATGCTTGCAGAAAAAGGCTTACCAAAACAAAGTTACAGGGTTGTTCTTTTTTCACATTTTTGGGGTTGGTAGATGCACCAGGGACCCATTTGTAACACTTAAACAAGGAAAAAGTTAGATTTTCATAATATGCCCCCCTATGATATGCCTTTGTGAAAGCTTTAAGAATTCTGCAGATTGCAGAAAAAAATGCTAACATAAAAGTCTTGAGATTTATTAAAAGTAAATAGCACAAATATACGCAGCAAATATCAGAAAACGTATGAATCAATAAAAGACAAACAACACATATTCACACGAGTACAAATTCACTAAGGAAGGGCGCCATGGAAATGTTTGGCATTGGTTCCTGACACACAAACACAGTTGTCTGTTTTTCAGAGTTAGTGCTGATACCTCTGCATATGAATCCAGTGGAAAATCTGACAAGACTTGAAGTGTTTGAGGAAGTGTGTCTTTGGAGTGGGTTCAGAAAGAGAGAGAGTTTGTGTGTGTGTGTTTGCGAGAAAGACAGGAAGGTCACCTGTGGAAGCTCATGCTAAAACAATGATCTGCTGGGAGTAATACAGTGTGTGAGTGGATGTCCACTTTCCTTGGCTCTGCTCCACTGTTGTTCCACAGATTCTTTTCCAATGGATTAGTGATAAGGGTCCCCTAAAATCCCTAACAAGATCTTAACGACTAACCAGATACCCCCCTCCCCAGACACCTGCACTTTGAAATCTTTCCTTTTTCCACTCCTAATCCATTGTTCTCTTCACCCTGTGTGTTTTGTGTTCTTGCATACTCTTACACACTAGGACGCAGATGTACACACACAAAAACAAGCTCCAGCAAATAATAATGAATATCTGTCTCCAAAATGAATTCCTCTCCTCATTGTGTCCCTCATTCTTTCTGTGTTCCATTAGAGGTGTTTAAATTGGCCACACATTTTTAAACCAAACAAGTTTAAAACCCCTTCAAAATTCAAAAACAACCCGTCAACAATTCTAAAACTTCTGTTATGTTTATTTTTATGATGTAATGGACACGGACATGGAAGTGCAATCATGATTAGCTTTTAATAGTTAATGTTTTTGGCAAGTTTCATCAGTTTCTGATCTTGAGTGTTGTTAACAAAACTTGTCTGAGCCGATTTGACAGACTGAAGATTCATTAGCTCAACCGAAGCCAAGTTTCGAATAGATTTGACTTAAAAGCTTGTTTAGGAACTATGTGCACAGATTTTTTATTTAAAGATGAAGCGTGTTATTTTGTGCTCAACAAATGGAACTGCAAAAATAGAGACTGATTTTAAGTTAAAACCGTAGTTGTTATTCTTTAGTCACATGACCAAATTTGATTACATGAATACAGTTGAGGTCAAAAGTTTACATACACCTTGCACATTTGCAAAATGTGAATTGTTTTACCAAAATAAGAGGGATTATACAAAATGTATGTTTTTTTTTTATTTAGTACTGACCTGAATAAGATATTTCACATAAAAGATGTTTACATATAGAAAAAAATTGTTGAATTGATAAAAATGACCCCGTTCAAAAGTTTACATTTGACTCTTAATATTGTGTTGTTACCCGAATGATCCATAGCTGTTTTTTTCAGTGATTGCTGTTCATGAGCCCTTTGTTTGTCCTTAACAGTTAAATTGCCCACTGTTCTTCAGAAAAATCCTTCAGGTTCCACAAATTCTTTGGTTTTTTAGCATTTTTGAGTATTTAAAGCCTTTCCAAAAATAACTGTATCATGTTCAGATCAGAAGAGACTATTGAGATGAGGACAACTATTACAGAAGGTGCTAATGCTCACTGATGCTTCAGAAGGAAATACAATGCAGTAATAGCCGGGGGTGAAAACTTTTGAATTTGAAGATCAGGGTAAATTTAACTTCTGGGAAACATTTAAGTCATTTTCTGAAGGCCAGTACTAAATGAAAAAAATATATTTCAAAAAAAAAAAAAAAAAAAAATGTACATATCTTCATTCTGTTCAAAAGTTTACAACCCCTGGCTGTTAATGCATCATGTTTCCTTCCTAAGTTGCAATAGTTGCATATGAGTCCCTTAGTTGTCCTCAGTGTGAAAAGATGGATCGCAAAATCATACAGTCATTGTTGGAAACACAAAAATGCTGAAAAACCAAAGAATTTGTGGTAACAACACAGTATTAAGAATCAAGCGTATGTAAACTTTTGAATGGGGTGATTTTTATAAATTCAATCTCTTATGGACTATATGTAAACATCTTTTATGTGAAATATCTTATTCAGGTCAGTATTAAATAAAAAAATACATTCATTTTGTAGTATATTTTGGTAAAATAATTTACTTTGCAAACTTTTGACCTCAACTATATGTACTCTCAATGACCAACCAATTAAAATCTAATCCAGATTAGAGTTGTTCTTGCAAAATCTGCCAAATATAACTTGTAACTGACATAACCTGAATTTCTTTTTATACTTGATGACGAGGGGTAGTTAAATAAAACTGAAGATTTAACAATCATAGACCCACATGGAACAATGTAGTTACCCATTCTAATACAGACACACCAGCCTCCGGGAAAGACTGTCGCAGGATTGTATTGAATCGTTTGTCTGAAGATGCAAAGCTGATGGGCGGCAGTGACCATTAGAGAAATATTAAAAGGGCAATCTTTTAATCAAGCATAATACATAACCTACTAAAGCTGGCAACACAGCCTGAAGACAAACCTAGTTTATACCACATGCAGCTGCTGTGGCAATCAGCTCTATTTATCTCAGGGCCTATTTACACCCAGGCTTGGCTTAGCTGTGGAAAGAAGTGAAAGGGAGTTGATTCTGACTCATGATTCTGGCGTTCCTATGGAGCTGAGCCTGTTTACAACCTGGTATTAACATCTGTCCCGGGTGATCTGATCACAGCTGGTCAGTCGAGACATGTTTGCATGCACATAAAATGTGCCTCCTGTGACCACTGGATTTAATGTAGGGAAGGTCTTTAAATTTATGACTGCATATTTCACTTATGACATCAGTGTACTGCTCACTGTAAATACAAAGCTATTTTAAAGGGTTGATTAAACTACTGAATGTAGAAAAAGTCAACATTATATGAAACATTTAATTAAATCAACTCTTTTTTTAACCCAAATGTTCAGCCTGTTGGGTCAATTTATTGGGCTTTTTTTTCAATATTTTTTACAAACCCCCTCACATGCCTACAGTGCTGGATCAGTGTAACCCAATGTTGGATAGTCTTTGCCAAACTGATTAAAACTGCTTACATTTGTCAACGGTCATTTTGTGCTCTGTTCTGAGAGTAAGCTTCACTGATGGGAAACTTCCTGAATTAAATTAAAGTGTATTACATTGTATTCCTATCAAATTATTACTGTACAAATAGGAAAACATCTGCCGGCACCACCGTGGACATTTCACCTCCAGCCAAACGAATGCATGACCAGGGCTAAAACACAAAGTGACTTCGCTGTTATATGTAACGTTAACAAAGTAAACCGACTACAGTAGGAGCACTACTGATCTAGTGCGCTAGTGACGCAGCTGTAGTCATGCTATGCGTATGACAGGTTGAAACTTTAATGTCTGTCAGACAAGATGTCACGAAGTAAAGCTGTTTTTGATATCACTTTTCAAATATGAACATAAGATCATATAATGAACCGGAACAGCCTACTCGATTCCTAAAGCATTTACTGAATGTTTTTGAAGATTTTATGATTGTAAAACACTGACTTGACATTGAATAAAAAATATTGCATATGGACATGCTCAGTTTCCTTACTAAAAATGCACTGATTACTTTTTTTGTTTTGGTTAAAGCGTGGGGACTTATGATAATAAGATGATTTTTGTTATTTAGAATTAGATCTATGTAGTAATTTTTATTATATTTTATTGTCACTGTTAGAGTGATCAGTGTTCTACTCAGTGAAGTCTCTTCCAAGTATATACAACTTGTTTTGGTGCAGAGAAGTAATTCTACAGTATATAACATTTCAGTTTGCCTAACAAGCCGATACACAAGTTAGACAAACTTAGAAAGTTCTACATCACTTTTATGTAAAGTTAAAGGGCACCTATTATGCAAAATCCACTTTTACATGTGTGTTGGCAGTGTGTAAACACAGCCACCCTACAGTCATAAAAATCCACCCACTCCTTATTTTTTAATCCCAATTAAACCAAACCAGTCTAATTAGGCATGCAGTTTTGATTCTTAAAGAATTGTGACGTCACATTGTTTAGGCCGTGCCCACAGCCGCTGACTGACAGTTCTGCATTGCTATCAGTAGCGGCTCCTGACCAAAAATTTTGGATGGGCAGTTTCTGGGTCATAAGCCATGAATGCACAGGGAACTGGGTTATTTAACAAAACAAATGAACGAACTATTTACATGAACAAATCTTTTTTTTTTTATCGTTTTTGTTTATTTTTTTATTATTGTTGTTGATGTTATTCATTTTATTTGTAGGCCTACTTTTGCAATTCTTGCCCAAACTAATGTTGTATAGTCTATTTACAGGCTATTTACATGAGCATGTTAAACCTTACATTTATTTGTATAAGAACCTGGCGTGCCGTTGCTTCATATTAGCAAATTTCTCGATGACTGCTTTGTTGAATTCGGGAATATGTGTTAAACGTTTTTCTATTGAAAGCATCGCCAAAGCATTAAGTCTTTCCTGTGTTTCCAGTGTTTCGCAGAAATGTTTCAATTCGTTTCATTCTATTGAACGACCTACCACTGTCCTTTGTTTGCTGTAAAATTTGGTTTGTCAGAGCCAAGCTGTTTAATCACTAATTTCTCATTAATTGACAATCTTTCAAACGATTTCTGCAACAGAAACTCGACACTATTACACGCAGATTGATCTGTACGCGTTCGCTTAACTGAGACTCATATACACTTTGCTGACGCGGATTAATAATATTGTCCGGAACTACGTTCAAGTAACGTAAAAGCAAGTGGGGCAGTCTCAAATCTGCCCATATGGCTCTTAATTAGAACGCGCTGCAGTTCCTTTTTTCACCACAAATTTACATTGAGAAAATGTGTGGCGCTGTTGAGCTCGGGAGGGCAGAGAGACCCTCTGCCCCGCTTATCAAACCTGAAGCAATGCGATGAAATTTTAACATATCCACCTCACTTTATGACTTATAACAGTCTAAAATGTTTTCAGAATAAGGATGAACATTTTTGAGTTAACAGTTAATTAGGTCTGGTCCAGTTTATATAGAGTTCTATGTTTTCAAGTGGCTGAATATTTTGGTGGGGCTCTGCCCCACCTGCCCATACAGACGAGCCGCGCCTGATTGCTATAGTTTCTACCCTCAGCGAGTTGTTTGGTTGTACGCTGTCCTTCATTTTATCTGTGCTCAAGTAACTGTAACATCAACAATGTCTCCTAAGCAATCCCAGTGTTCTGTGTTTGGATGTAAGACTGAACACTATTTTCTTCCAACAGCTGAGTCACCAAGAACCCAGTAAATTACTTTTATTTTTGAAGCCCTCAAAATCTACCTAAATACATTTATGTCTGTGCAAATCATTACACTCCGGATTGCTTTGTGAATGTTATGTTGTTATATTGCTTAACATTTTAACCATATTTGTGTATGTACATTATAAAAGTATTTGTTTATTTTATTATTAAAGTAGTTATTTATTTTATTATTACAACAATTTTAACTTGTGTTATCAGGTACTCAACACAAGCACATGCTCTACACTTCACCACAATGGTAACCCCCAAAAACACTAACATACCAGAAACACATTTTAAATACAAACAAAAGAACATTAAACATTAACAAGTATCCCCACTGAATCATCTTGATAAAAGATGCATAAAATAACATTTTACTTCAACATTTACTCTCTCTATCCAGTCCCATGCAAAGCGTGATGGCAAGTGGAAATCCACTTACTAGTTATACCAGTGAAATTATTTATGTACCCTCAACTCAAATTAATTAAATAAAGTAGTTGTAAAGATTGTGTTGGATTAACTTTATTTACTAAAGTAAATTGGACAAGCATCAAATGTTATTTTTGGCCTACTTAATTGAAGCATCTTTAAAAATGAAAATATTGAGTTGAGCCAAAACGCAACTGTTTCAAGTCAGTTAAACACGACGCATTTGATGGAAAAAAGATTTTTTTAAATAAACTGAACAGTGTTGCAGAATAATTTTTTGAGTGCACCATTTACACGTGGTAGGGAGCACATTTCTTTCATACCAACTATCATAAAAAACGAACATTTTTATGAATTTGAAAGTTTATGTGCGGCTTTGCATGTAATAATGAACATGGTCATCATATACTCCCGACATCTGAGCCGCTGAAGACAGTGGATGGCTTTTGTTTGTGAAGGGAAATGCCTCCCGATCTACACAAATGCATCTATGTTTGGGTGAATCAATGAGAATCCAGCTTCACTATTCATCAGAAGGGAGTATAAGGGTTTTTTTTTATGAATCTTTGCAATCGCCTTTCCTAGTAACGTGCTAGTTACTTTCACAGCCACTTTCACGGCTAAACGCAGCAAATTTGGCTAAAGTAAACAGAGAGAAGAGAGAGAAGAGAGTGGCAGGGCGAGCAGAACTCACTTTTTTATACTACTATTAATTTTTTTTAACCAAAACATGTTATAGATTTTTATTAAGACCCTAAAAAATTATATCAACTTATGGAAAATGTGCATCCAGTGACCCCTTTAACTCAAAATACAGCTTGTATAACAGTGTACATTTGTGTAAAATTGTAGTCCCCTCAAAGTAACTCAACACACAGCAATTCATGTCTAAATCATTGGCCACTAAAGTGAGTACACCACTAAATGAAAATGTCCAAATTGGGCCCAAACCATTATTTTCCAGCACTGTCTTAACCCTCTTGGGCATGGAGTTCACCAGAGCTTCACAGGTTGCTGCTGGAGTCCTCTTCCACTCCTTCATGACAACATCTTGGAGCTGGTGGATTGAGGATGCTCCACAGATGCTCAATAGGGTTTAGGTCTGGAGACATGCTTGGCCAGTCCATCACTTTTACTTTCAGCTTCTTTAGCAAGACAGTGGTCGTCTTAAAGGTGTGTTTGGGGTTGTTCTCATATTGTAATACTGTCCTGCGTCTCCGAAGGGAGGGGATCATGCTCTGCTTCAGTATGTCACAGTACATGTTGGCATTCATGGTTCCCTCAAATGAACTGTAGCTGCCCAGTGCCAGCAGCACTCATGCAGCCCCTGACCATGACACTCCCACCACCATGCTTGACTGTAGGCAAGACAGACTTGTCTTTGTACTCCTCACCTGGTTGCCGCCACACACTTGGCACCATCTAAAACAAATAAGTTTATCTTGGTCTCATCAGACCACAGGACATGGTTCCAGTAATCCATGTCCTTAGTCTGCTTGTCTTCAGCAAACTGTTTGCGGACTTTCTTGTGCATTTTCTTTAGAATAGGCTTCCTTCTGGGACGACAGCCATGCAGACCAATTTGATGCAGTATGCGGTGTATGGTCTGAGCACTGACAGGCTGACCTCCCCACCCCTTCAACCTCGCCAGCACTCATATGTCTATTTCCCAAATGCAGAGCATGTGCAACTTCTTTGGTCGACCATGGTGAGGCCTGTTCTGAGTGGAACCTGTCCTGTTAAACCACTGTATGGTCTTGGCCACCGTGCTGCAGTTCATTTTCAGGATCTTGGCAATCTTCTTATAGCCTACACCATCTTTATGTAAAGCAACACATTTTTTTTTTCAGATCCTCAGAGAGTTCCATGAGGTGCCAACTTCCAGTGACCAGTATGACAGAGTGAGAGTGATTATTTAACACACCTGCTCCACATTCACACCTGAGACCTTGTAGCACTAACGAGTCACATGACACCGGGGAGAGAAAATGGCTAATTGGGCCCAATTTAGACATTTTTTTTACTTAGGGGGGTTACTCACTTTTGTGCCCAGTGGTTTAGACATTAATGGCTGTGAGTTATTTTGAGGGAACAGCAAATTTACACTGTTTTACAAGCTATACACGCACTTCTTTACAATGAAGCAAAATGGCATTTCTTCAATGTTGTCACACGAAAATATATAATAAAATATTTACAAAAATGTGAGGGGTGTACTCACTTCTGTGAGATACTGCACATACTGTATATATATATATATACACACACACACACACACACACACTGTATCACACATAACCAACATTTAAAACAACTGTTTTAGTGCAAAGGTTGATTGATATTTGAGAAGTCTGTTTACTGCTGCTGCCCTTGATACACTAGGATTAGAACTGACATTACAAATATGATGTGGTCACATACATTTCTCCACATATAGTTTGAGTGACTGGACCCGAAAACATTTTAGACCCCATTTATATCTGCAACTACTAAAATATAAGAAATACCAGGTGTAAAAGAGCTCTCAAGTCATAACAAGTTACTGTATGAGGATGTATTTACCAGAGAATTCTGTATTTCAAAAGCAGTAGCCTGTGGACATCATTCCTACAGCTGAAATGTGGGTACTGTACTCCCCGAGGGAGGTGTAATACAGCTTTGCTGTATAATCTGGCACTGAGCCGTTTCTCTGGGCTTTTGAGTTTATAAGTCTCCAGCTCTTCCATATAAGGGCCGTTCTGTGCTGTGCAGCCCATATGAGTGATCTCTAGCTGGGACACTAAGATAGGCAGACTGGCCTCATAGGAAAGAGATCTTTTTTGGTGTGTCACCATAACTATGCATGACATGCTGTGCATAAAGGAGTGGCAAATCAACAACACAACCTCCCGTGCTCGATCAAATAATCAGAAAAACATGTCTGCAACCCACCATGCACATATATACACTGAAAACACTAAATGGGGCATTCATTTTCACCTTTACGAAATGAAACGTCACTGTTTGAAAACAGGAATACAGGCATACATGACACACCCACATAGACAGATGTAATTAAAACAAGAAGTCTTACCCTGCGGCGGTACTTCATCCTTCTCCCTCTCTCTCTCTTTCTCTCTCTCGCTCTTTCTCTTTAAGGGAATCCCTCGTGCCTGGTTTTCTTCTCTAATAATCTTCAGGGTGTGCCTGACAAGTCTGTGTGTGCATTTTATCGCATACAAGTAGTTCCTCTCGGTTGGGCATGTAACACACACCGAAATCTTCTACCCTGTCATATACTTGCATATTTGCACATGCTGATGGTCCATCCTCTACGCTTACACACTAATACAGCTTTCCTCTCTCTCTCTCCCTCTCTCACACTCTCTAACTAAAACAAATGTATTCTCTTCTTCTCTGTTGCTCTAGAAGTCCATGCAGGGAAAACATTGATGACAGTCTCCCACACCCAAAGCCCCACCCACAGATGATTAGTCAGAAGACCACTTTAAAAACTTCACAAACAAAACACTTCTCTCTCTTTCCTGTTATCAAACTTCCTTGCTTTGCTTTGTAAGTCAATCTCTCAGATTCTCCCTCCTCTTTCCTATCTTTAATAGGTCTCTTTCTTCAATAGTTTCAATTTACACCATCTGCTATCCTTCTCTTTCCTTTTGCACACAGAAAAAAGCAGGGCTGAGTCATCCTTTTACAAAGGAAGGAAAGAGAAAAGGGGTTGCAGGTTTAGCTTTTGCAGAATCTAACTTGTCTTAGAGCCAAATAAACAGTGAGAGAGTTTAGGAAAATAATCTAACATCATCTGATCGCTGACACTACATGCAAACATGACTACAGGCTATTAAAATCCCCAAACAAATGTCACATGATTCAACCTCAGAACATTTTTTCTCTTTCGTCCCGTTCTCTCCTTCTTTAGCCCCTCCCTCTTTTTCCTCACACGCTCAGGCACATTTGTAACAAATGATCACCCAATAGCTGTCAGATGCACGAATGCCATTCGTCAGCAAAAGCCTAATTATTTGTCTCTTTTTTTTTTGGCTTGTTTTCTCTCTCTGTCTTAAAATTGTAAACAGATGAAGCACAGAAACACTTCAAACACATCTAAGCCTTTTATAAGCTCATTTTTTACCAGAGACTGAACAAGCAGTGCTTCCAGATTACAACACATAGGGACATTCCACTGTTTGCAGTGCGAGAAGAAGCAGAGTTGTGTGATTGTGTGTGTGTGTCTGTGTTTTCTCTCACTCTAGGATCACTTGGAGCGGTGATTGTCTCATCAGTGTGGAACAGGCAGAGAATAGGAACCTACAGAATCTGCAAAATGTTAATTATTTGACCAAAATAAGAGAAATGCATGTTAAAGATGTTTCATTTATAAAAATGACCCTGTTCAAAAGTTTACATACACTTGATTCTTAATAGTGTGTTGTTACCTAAATGACCCACAGATCCATCTTCATTCTGTTCAAAAGTTTACACACCCCAGCCTTAATGCATTGTTTTTCCTTCTGAAGCATCAGTGAGCGTTTGAACTTTCTGTAATAGTCCCTCAGTTGTTCTCAGTCTGAAAAGACAGATCTTAAAATCATACATTCATTGTTGGAAAGCGTTCAATATACACAAAAATACTGAAATACCAAAGAATATGTGGAACCTGAAAGATTTTTCTGAAGAACAGCTATCACTAAACTAAAAAACACAGCTGTGGATCATTCAGGTAACATCACAGCATTAAGAATCATAAACTTTTGAACTTTTGTCATTTTTATAAATTCAACTATTATTTCCTTTGTGGACTATATGTAAACGTCTTTCATGTTAAATATCTTATTCAGGTCAGTACTAAATAAAAAATAACATGCATTTTGTATGATCCTTTTTTTGGTAAAAAAAAAAAATAACATTTTGCAGATCTGCAAGGTGTATGTAAAACTCAACTGTATACATAAATATATATATAATGCTCAATTTTCCCACAATTTCCATACATCATGCTGCATGGAAGTTACAGTGCCCACTGAACCTAAATTCTGTCTGAAATACACAATAATAACTTTTTTTTTTATCGAGCTGTTATATTTTCTCTGATATTTAGTCAATATCACACTCTTATTGTTGCACTGTACTGTATATACTGTAGTATAAGCACAACTGTGATGATTACCACCAGCCAAATTAAAACCATGCTGATATTAAGTCTGCAAGTGTAACATTGCTTAAATACTGCAAGAGTTATAGAAAGGTTATAGAATTTGCACTCTTTTCTCCTCTTGGCTGTATTTTGAAAAAACATTTTGGACTTGATTTTGACTGCGTTTAGCCAAACCATCATACAACTGGAAACACTTGGCTTATGTAGAGGAGGCCTGACGTATGATCTCATTAATCATATTTATAGGGCTAGTGGAAAACAGGAGGGAGACAGGAAGATGAGATTTTAATCAATCCAGCGTGCCACTTGTAGTACGGATACAGAGGGGTGGTCACTTTCATAATCTCCTATTCAAATTTAAACGCAAACTCATGGATACCAATGAGCTGTTCATGCATATTGCCAGCTGAAGGGCCGAATGAATTATTCACTACATCAGACATAGCAAACACAGAGCAGTGATGGACGTGGTAACCATGGTAGCAGACAACAAACACACATAAACACACCCACACACATCTAGTACATAATTAATCCGGTGATGAACACATGATAAAGACAAACTCATGCCAGCCCCCTTCAGGCTCATGCAATGCTCTTTCAAACTCACACATAAACAAACAGTTTGTGTGTGTTCCGTAAGATCACTTCAGAGTCACTGTCTGTTTTTTGCTTCAGCATGGTTTTGGCATTTCCGTTCTGGGCATTTATTTAAAAGCAAACATGCACACATACAAGAACACATGCACAAACATCCTGTACTGACCACCTTTGTTGTTGCTTCATCACATCACATATCACTCGTAAAATATACGTCACCACACTAACACACTGACACACATAAAACGCACAACTATTTTTTAGCACTCATTCAAGTGAGCATTACACTTTTAACTGAAAGCATCTCTGAGCAGACATGACATCTTTGTATGTTTGATGTGTGAATCAGTTTCCGAGTCGCTGCACAGTCTGAAATATAGACTAAACAAAAAATAATGACAAAATTGGGACCCAATTTAGTTTTCAACTGCCTCAGAACCACACAGTGGCAATGCTGTAATGGATTACAAGTAGTCAATTTGAGTAATTATTTTAAGGAACTGCACATTTGTGGATGTTCCTAATGGGACATAACTTTATTTAACAATTGCCAGTACACTATTTTATACCCTTGCTAATTAAATATAAATATTAAAGAAACAGTTCAGCTAAAATGAACATTCTGTTATTATTTACTTACACTTATGTGGTTCCAAACCTGTATGATACAAAAGAAGATATTTTGAAAATGTTTCAGCTGTTTGTTCAAACAAAGTCAGTGAGGGCCAAAAGACCACTGTATTGTATAAAAAAAAACAAAAACACTGAGACTATTTTGAAACCCACAGAGGAAATAAAGTTAGAAGTACAGGTATGGAACAACATGAGAGTGAGTAAATGATAAAAGAATTTTCATTTTTTAGGTAAACTATTCCTTAAGGTAAGCTGTCAACAGGAGAAGTTCACTTTCCAAATAACAATTTCCTGATAATTTACTCAACCCCAAACTCAAGGTTTTTAAAGGAAAATATTCCAGGATTTTTCTCCATACAGTGGACTTCAATGGTGGCCAATGGGTTGAAGGTCCAAATTGCAGTTTCAATGCAGCTGAGGAATAAGGGTCTTATCTAGCAAAACAATGTGTAATTTTCTAAAAAACTACAATTTAAAGGGGTCATATGATGCGATTTCATGTTTTCCTTTGTCTTTGGAAAGTTTCAAGCTGTTTGTGCATATACAGTATAAGATCTGTAAAGTCGCAAAAATTAAAGCCTCAAACCTAAAGAGATATTTTTTTTAAAAGTCAAGACTCAGTCACACCACACAAATCTACTTCACTATGTGGGAAGATTTGCATAACACCACCCAAATGTATACGCAAAGAAAGAAGGCATAACTTTTATTCTCACTGTAGTATTGTCACCGCCATATTGTGGAGATGCTGTGTGTTTCGTTGCAAAAGCAAAACTACTTGTGTGCAGCGCATTTTACGGAGGACTGGTTCCTGAACCTGGAAGAGTTTGCTGTTCTTCCAGCTTTGCAAGGACAGTCTGGCGCTTCTGACTCGCAGCCTGTAAGTATGATTTCATATTTAAAGAATTTGCTACTGACTATTCAAATGCGAGTTTTGAGCAGTGTAGAATAGCACTTGTTGTTTGTCGTTTCTACGATCACAAATACAGACGTGATTTTATGATTACATAGTATCGTCTCGGTGGCACAACGTGTAAAAGACAGTCATTAGAATCAGCAATTATATCCCCACTGAATACAACAAATGCCCCTTTTATAATGGGTTTTATTGTCTTTGTCTCATCGTGCAGAGACACGGTGTTAAAAAAAATGAAGAATAAACGATGAGCTTTGTGAAAATTTATGTGTTTTAGATAGGTGGGGCAGAGAGGAGCAACAATAATGTAATGCTCGTCTTGCACAAGCTCTGCATCGTCGATTTCATACATTACGTAGTCACGCTGAAAAGGTCATGTGTGATGTAAGCAGTACCAATCCAGTGTTTACAAAGCGAACAAGCAAAGAAAGTCAAACTTCACAAAAAAAGGTGAGAAACCTTACCCTACCTTTACATTTCCAACATGATTACGTAATGCATGAAGACATGCATCACAGAGCTAGTGCAAGACAAGCATTTGTGGTTAAAAAGTATAGAAAATTTCAGATCGTTTTGCTAGATAAGACCCTTATTCCTCAGCTGGGATCATGTAGAGCCCTTTGGAGCTGGATTGAAACTGCAATTTGGACCTTCAACCCGTTGGCCACCATTGAGGTCCACTATTTGGAGAAAAATGTTTTCCTCAAAAACCTTCATTTCTTTGAGCTGAAGAAAGAAAGACATCTTGGATCACAGGGGGAAGTGAACTTATAACTCCTATATGCTGCTGGATTCTTGATCAAGCCTCTGTGCAGTTTTAAATAGCTTCAATCCCAGAGACACCCTGATAAATTCCTTCCTTTGAATAATGTAAATAGTGTCATTTATCAAATCACTATGGCGTACTTGCAAGCAGAATTTCTCTAAAGCAAGACAGCAGTATTTAATTTCTTCTACTTGACCCAGCATGCATGGATGAGTATTAATGCTTGTTTATAATGGTACCATGTACAAAGGTTCCCTGCATTAACAGTGTCATGGGGCCAATTTCTACGCATCCCACTCTGTGCCAAAGAGAAACTGCTATTTGGGACTGGGGAATGAACACATGGCCCCTGATAATTTCACTGGCCCTGACTGGAACAGAGCAGACTAGAAATACTGTTGCAAGAGTTGCAAAAGAGACACATTCCATTAAACAGCACTGTGCATGTTGATGGCAAAACATGCTTTCTCTGACAATAAAGAAGAATGTTGTTAATAATACTTCCCAGGTCTGTTCTAATGCAATATCCAATGCATTTGAATATATTCGTGTTCATTTTAAAGTGCATTTGTATATTTTACTTTAGTGTTATGTATGACTGATGAAGATGTCAGGGTTCTGCTTTTAATATTAGGCAAATAGCTGCCTGCAGGTGTCACCAATATGGCAATGAAGTGAAGTTGCTCAACAAACTATGCAATTCCTTGCATCACACTGAGAAGATTTAAAACAGCTGGAATTAGTCCATTATGCTGGGGGTGACATACAAGATGAAAACTCTCATTCAGAGATGCTTTCGGCAGTTACAAGGATAAAAGTCATAAATAGACTAAAAGAAAAAGTATCACACACACAGTTGCTATACCTACCGTTTCCATTGTCATAATCGTCAACGCTATCTGAATTTGGGAATAGTCAACACTGAAGTTAACTGAAAAATCAGACCAGCTATGATAGACAAATTAATGGGAGGGAAGTAGATTTAAACTGAGATAAGGACACGTATGTGTAATGTAATCACTGAAGCTTAGTTTGGACTGCAAACACATAATAATTCAACAAAGGTCAAATGCTAAAACACACTGAGGTCTAAACAGACAGTTTTGTAACACTTGTCTAGAGAAGTAATGAAATACACTCTCAAAAAAACAGGAACAAAAGCTGTCACTGGGGCAGTACTCTTTCAAAAAGTACATAGCCTTTTTGCCCCAATGTGTGCGTATCAGTACCTTGAAAGTACACATTAGTACCTAAAGTGTGAATATCATAGCAAATATTGCGAGTTACGTAATCAGATTTTCAAAAAAGTAATGCCAGTTACTTTTTGTTTCCTTTATGATTAAATCCCATTTTACTAACCAATGTCTTTGCTGCTGACGTTTGTTGATCCAATTCAAACATATTAAAAAGCAAAACTTACTTTAGATTCACTAACATTCGTGCTTAATTTTTCCTTTTCCTGCAATTCTACTGTACAAATGTGAATTCACTTTTCCTTTAGCCTTAGGCTTATTCATTTCACTTTTTGTTGTGGACAGCTTACATTTGCTAAAAATAGATTTTTTTTATGTTAAAAACAAACAAGCGAGCCCTGCCCAGATTCAAAAAGTAACGCAATAGTAATGTAACGCATTACTTTCCATAAGAAGTAACTAAGTAACGTAATTAGTTACTATTTTAGGGAGCAACACAATATTGTAATGCATTACTTTTAAAAGTAACTTTCCCCAACATTGCATATCAGTACCAAAATGGTACGTATTAGCACCTTTAAAAAGGAGAACAATAGTGACAGCTTTTGTACCAGTTTTTGTATCTAAAAAAAGAAGGGGCGGGGGGGCAGGGGGGATATGCTACATAGGAGTTTCTTCAACTATGAGCATGTTTGTGGACTTTTAGACAATTCTAGAGGAAACTTTTAAAACAGTTTACTTTCTTGTTAGTTCATTTAATTTGTCCCCTAAAATGTTTTAACAGTGGACATTCACAAGTGATTTCTGACAGTTTTTTCTGACTTCCACCACAATGTCACTTTTACCACATTTCAAATGATGTTTGGTAGCATTCTGTGGTGAAATTACATTTCATGCATTTTTATAATAAAGCAGCCAACTCAAGTTAAGGCTAGTGTCAAAACTAGCATTTTATGTATCCTGAATACATTTTCTTCAATGATACTTTGGATAAAGAATATGTAATTAAAACAATTATTTTAAAATATGAAGCAAACTAAATTTTAAAAAGTTTGCAAGGAGGTTTTAATGTGGGGGGAAAGTAAAATTTGATTTAAAAATCTAATCTCAAAGACAAAAATGTCTAAAGGTGAAGAAGCACATTACAAGAGGTATAACAACATTCTTAGGATTCTTAGGATTTCCTTTCTTTTTTCATGATGCTAATTGAATATTCTTGAAGAAGAGGCATTTGAGCACACAAAGTGATATGCTTTTTCTTCTTTTATGAGGACATACAGTTAAAGTCAAAAGTTTACACCTAGCAGAATCTGCAAAATGTTAATTATTTTACCAAAATAAGGGGGATCATACAAAATGTGTGTTATTTTTATTTAGTACTGACCTAAATAAGATATTTCACATAAAAGACATTTACATATAGTCCACAAGAGAAAATAATAGTTGAATTTATTACCCAGTTCAAAAGTTTACATACACTTGATTCTTAATACTGCGTTGTTAACTGAATGATCCACAGCTGTGTGTGTTTTTTGTGATAACTGTTCATGAGTCCTGAACAGTTAAACTGGCCGCTGTTCTTCAGAAATCAGGATCATTCAGGTAACAACACGGTTTTAAGAATCAAGTGCAGGCCTATGTAAACTTTTGAATTGGGTCATTTTTATAAACTCAACTATTATTTTATTCTAATCTCTCATTAAGGTCAGTACTAAATCGAAATAACATGAATTTTGTATAAGGGTGTGTATAAACTTTTGACTTCAACTGTAAAATCGTTAGGTGTAATTTACACCTCAAAAAAGTTTGGGGTTGCCTTAAATTAATGATGTACATGCGATTTTATAAGTTTAGTGAAACATAACATAACCTAGTTAAAAAAAAAAAAAAGGAGTGCAGTTACTGTTCACTCCTAATTACTCATACATTTAGAAATAGACACTTAGAAATGAGAGAAAGCAAACGGTCGGCCAAACACGGTTGAGAGTCTTTAAACTGACAGCCGCCAAACATCGGTTTTGATCAGTTCAGATAGCATGCAAAACTATAGTCTCCAGATGAGCTGGAAAGATTACTAGATACATTTAGGAGCCATGTGTCTTACCTGTAAGTTTTCCGATCTGGTTTCAAAAGCACAACAGCCTCAAGTCCACCCAAAGGTCACGTTTGCGGTGTGCAGGGAGGACGCGCTACGGTCCGCTTCGCTTCAGTGAGGCTTCACGGGCATCACATGTCATTCCTGTAGACAGGTGTAGAGAGCACAGCCCACCTGTGGCGCGACCATATAACTGACTTAACAGAAGAAAGAGGAATAAAAGACCAACAAATGCTAATTAATTTGTAAAATATTCTATGAACACGACTAGCATGGCTGTTGGGTGGAAGCAGTTGTGGAATTCCTGTCCCGCAGATGAGCGGTTAAAACAATGGGAAAGTGCCGAGCCCGAGGGTCGCACACACCCCACAAAATAATTGTTTTCTCAGATGCTTTCCCATTTTCGCTCCAGCCCCTGTGGCGCCCCAGAACATCCCAAGAACTTAAACGTTCCGTTAAAAAGTAGAAAGGGACGGCCTACTGCACTGATTGTTATAATATATACACATATTAAGTTCAAAAGAACACCCAAAACTACCAAACAGCAGTTTGGGATGTATGTTTTAAGAAACAGTCTGGCTCCCCCTGCTGTCTTTGAATGAATTATGCAGAACAGCGTTTTTCATCGATCATAATATACTGTAGGCCTATAGCATGACGCCTCCCTAAGCCAACCACACTGCACTGCAGTGAATAGGCCTATGACCTGAACGTTTGCTGACTGTTTATTTTAGCTTTCCAGAATACACACAAAGAAAGATTTGTGGCTTTGCTGCTTGGCTTGTAGTTTCTGTATGCATGGATCTGATCAGGACACACTATTATTCACTCAGATAGCAAATTTGGGGTATTTTAGTATGTTAAAATACTACACCAACACAATTGATGAAACATAAAGCAGTGTCTGCCCGTGTCATGACATCCATCTACAGCTTCTAAACAGTTTCTCTTGCCCTGCAGTGGGCATTATTCAAGTGACAAGCTACTAAAAACTAAAGGAAACACTGTAAAATTTTTATCTTTGGATTTGCGTGACCAGCCACACAACTGTCGAGCCTCTTTTACAAGACAAAGCACAGACATCCTAAGCATACCTATATTTATAACATTTCTCACCTCTTCCTTATAATGTGCATTTGTTTTTTTTACTTGGATGTTCACTCTGCAGCAGAACGTTACTGTCGTTCGACTACAATAAGGCATCTGAGATGTTAACAATTGATATTTTTTACTGGAAAATGATAAATATTCTTTAACTTGTGTAACAGTGCACAGTGATATTCAGTGTAAGAGCCCATTGTCATTCTGTGATTAAAAAGAGCAGATGAGATTTGCAAAAACGTTTTGTTTTTTTGCATGACAGAGTAAGGTAAAATAGCACGAATATGATAATGACAAAATAAAATATTTAGACAAATATATCAACAAATAGAATCCACCTTATTCTTCAACGCGAAAGTAAGCCTGTGGGGGAGACTTCTGGTTCAGCCGCTATAGGGAAATGATTAAAAAAAAAAAAGTAAACGGTAAAACTGTTTGCACTATGAATCAGTGTGCTCATAATTAAGATGATATATTAAAAAAAAATGGTAAGACACACCAATATGCAATATCAAGCAGCAAAACAAGCCGTTTTGTACAGCTAAAAATAGCTGAGAAATTAAAAAGGGTTAAATTTCGTACCTTGTAGAAACATATTTGTACTTACAAAAGTGTACCTTTTGAAAAGATTCCACACCACTGACAGCTTTTGTACCTTTATTTCTGAGAGTGTAACACATCATAATTAAATGTGGCAAATCTTACCTCACTTTCCTTAAATTAATAAATGAGCGGTTCATGTGTTTGCATTCTGCTACAACAGCACTGCAGAAGTGACTTGGTGTGAGAAAGTAAGATGATTACTCATTAACTACAAAGTTGTAGTCTGTAATGAGTCTATAAAGGCTATAAAAGCAAACAATCTAAATATATATAGTGTAATAGTCACACCCAGAGTGTCACATTAAATGTCAACAGAGGAAATTAAAAATTGTGAAAACAGAAAAACTGTGAATTGCAAATTTGTTTTACATAAAATAAGCTGATAGACTGTTTGCTAAGTATACAATGAACACTACTTTCCTCTCAGCTGTATTATCAGTTTACGTCACAATTCTGTCCGAATGAGTACAGACTTAGTCAAACCAAAATGTATTCAGACACCTTCATCATATCTCACATTATCATAGTTTAGTCACTATATTTAGTTAAACTGTTAGAACAAATTCATCTTCCTAATGTCAGAAAAATTTGATAGAAAGATATGTAATGGATAGTATGACCATATTTAAACAACTATCAATACTTTGTTGATCAATTGACCAAGCAATTTTGTTTAGTCTGTGGTGTAAAAAGGTTGCATTGGCAATTAAAGAAAAAACACATGGTCAGGTGAAAATGAATAATTTTTGGTTCCAAATTTCATACTGGTATTCTACTGTATGAAGAATTTTAGGGGTATAATATGCCACTTTATTTTGTTATCCTCACTTAGATAAATGAACTACAGTGTTCTGCACCCACTAGTAAAAATATCTAAACTTATATATGGTGTCTGAACCACTTTTGGTTTGTAAACTCACAAAACCAAATGACTTAAACTACAAAAAAACCAAACCCATGTTTAAGTGACTACACAACTACCTAAATGATAAAATGTCACTAAATGAATCAAGCTTGTAGACCCTGGGAAGTAAAGAATTGTATCATTATTGTGTTCTGCTGTTTCTCTTTGAATCTGGTTGCGGATTGTGCCTCACAAACTCTAAATGTAAACCTCTCAATGTACATGTATTAACCCATCACTGAGAAGAATCCCAGGTTATTTGTACATGAAGTATTATATATATATATATATATATATAAACAGAGAGAGAGAATACAGTGTGGCTCACAACTGTTGCAATACACCATATTCTTGTTTATAAATGAGGGTGAATAGTCGCCAACCCATCCAGCTCATCAGCGTTCAGAGCTGGCTTGAGGTAAACATAAAGAGAGATGTCTGCAGATTGTTACCGGGGCTTTGAGTATGAACAGTTGGCAGCCTCTCATTCAGTATTTACACGTATTATGACAGTCGCCTATTTCCGCCAGGTCCTCTAGCCAAAAGAGGACACATTGTCACCTCTAGCCAGAAGAGGTGGATGAGCCAGCGGGCTACCATGCTATGATGAACTACAACAACAATTTTCTATTACTAGGATTTTCTACAAGCCAAACGCAACCACTGAAGTAGCTGTTGTTTGAGCACTGGTGATTCCAATGGCATTAGAAGTAATCATGCATCATCCCACAGTGGACACCTGGAAAAAACGGATAAATATACATCTTATGACCTCAAATGTACAATTTAAAGATAACGGCAGTTTTAAGAGCTGTTTCCAAAAAGGTAAGTCTCTGTTTATTAATACACTTGGTATGTTAATGATGTTGTAAACTACCTATATTGCTAATTCATGGTCACTGCTATCTAAAATTGAATTATAATAAGACTTTCTGGAGATTTTCAGACTTTTTCTACCATTTTCATCTATAAGAAAGCCATGTACCAAGCAAATTAGTTTTATATGAATAATAATATAATTTGAGAATCTAATAAGAAAGAATTGTACTCCTCTGTTAATGGTACACATTCACCATTTAGAAACTTTACATTTAACCTGTACATTTATAAACAAATTGACCATTGTGAAACTGCCTGAATCTTCAGAAGTCCTAATAAAAAAAATGTAACAGCTTATTTGCGCTCTTTTGACTTAAATGAGAAAGCAAACGATCTCTGCATAGTGTCAAATGAACATGACAACCAACACTTTTTAAATGTTTTAGAAACACCTGAAAACAAATAAATGCGAAGACCGGAATCTAAAAATTTGTACAATATAATTATTTCAATTATAATGATCTATTTTGTTTAAAATCAGATACACTCCGTATCCTTTCATGTAAACATGAGGAAAATTTTTCAATATTTTCATATTGTGCATTGTAAAATGATGTTAAATTAAATGTTCTGAAATGTCTGATTATTATTATTAAAATTACTCCCATCTCATAAAGCACATCACATATACAGCCATTCAAAAGTTTGGAATCAGTAAGATTTTTAATATATATATATATATATATATTTTTTTTTTTTTTAAATAAGTTTCTTATGCACATCAACACTGCATTTATTTGATCAAAAATACAGAAAAACAGTAATATTGTTATATATTATTGAAACTTAAAGGTTTTCTATTTTAATATACTTTAAAATATAATTTATTCCTGTGATGCAAAGCTGAATTTTCAGCATCATTACTCTAGTCACACGATCCCTCAGAAATCATTCTAATGTTCTGATTTGCTGCTCAAAAACATTATGTTGAAAGTAGATTTTTTTTCAGGTTTTCTTTGATGAATAGAAACAACATTAATCTGAAATAGAAATATTTTGTACAAATGTTTTTATCATCACTTTTGATCAATTTAAAGCATCCTTGATAAATAAAAGTATTAATTTCTAGAATTTCTTTAAGAAAAATGAATAAATCAAATTATACTGACTCCACGCTTTTGAATGGTATAGTGTACAATGTTACAAAAAGCTTTTTATTTCAGATAAATGTTGATCTTTGGATCTTTCTATTCAAAGAATCCTGAAAAAAACAGTTTTAAATTGTAGTAGTAATAATAATAATAATAATAATAATAATAAATGTTTCTTGAACAGCAAATCAGTATACTAGAAAGATTTCTGAAGGATCATAAGACACTGAAAACTGGAGTATTTTGCTAAAAATGTAGCTTTGATCACAGGAGTAAATTACATTTTAAAATACATTCAAATAGGAAGCATTTATTTTAAATAGTAAAAGTATTTCTGCTGTATTTTGGATCAAATAAATGCAGGCTTGGTGAGCAGATAAGACTTCTTTAAAAAACATTACAAATCTTACTGTCCAAAAACTGGCAGTGTATATAAATGCGAAAGAGAGGCAAATAGTGTCTAAACTCATTAAAACAGACTACAACTATTACAATTACTCTAAAGCCGGGGACACACTGCACGATTTTCGGTCGTCCCAGATAAAAAATTGCCATCGTGAAACAATCATGACGATTTCGGTGAGCGTGGCTTCTAAACGGTGGTCTTGTGTCCACCCAATAAAAATGCTCAAATATGAGCTTAATAGGTGTCATCATCGCACAGTCTACATACGTCGTACCCAAGATTAGTAGAACCACGTCACACAGTGTGATGTGCAATGATCTTATAAAATGGCTTAAATTGCAGTGTGTAGCAGGCTTAATCCAGGGGTGCCCAACCCTGTTCCTGGAGATCTGCCTACCTGCCGACTTTAGTTCCAGCCCTGCTCCAACACAGCTGTCTGTAATTATGAAGTGCCACCTAAGAGATTAATTAGCTGGTTCAGGTGTGTTATATCATGGTTGGAGCTGAACTTTGTAGGGTTGGGCACCTCTGCCCTAATCATTCCTAAAATATTTGCCACTAAAATAAAATCAAGGTATATGGCTTTGATAAGTGAATAAGGCTCGCTGGTTAACAATAAAACTGGTTAATTATTACATATAAGAAGAGGTCTGAGTAACAATTAAAATTATACTGCTATCAAACAGTCATCATCTCAAAAGGCCTGAGAAAGTAACCTCAATTACTGAAGGTTTATAAACCTGAAAATCTAAACTTACCTTTCCATCTTTCTTATCTTTCTTATCACAGAGCCACAAAGCACCCCTGGTGTTCATAATCAGTAATGCAAGAGACACTTTTTGGTATTCCCCCTGAAGAATGCATTTGGCCCTTCAAGGATCTTATGTTGTGCTTCCCCGGGGAACATGAACCACACTTGCATCTCACAAGTAGCAAACCTTACCACGACCCCTCTCGGGGGTCATCCGGTATGGGAGGTGGTTCTGATTGTGCTTGTGACTGGACCTCTTTCTTTCATTACTATCCTGGGCAACTCCTTGGTGGTCATCTCCATCCGAGTCAACAGTCAGCTACGCACCATCAGTAACTACTATCTTCTGAGTCTGGCGGTGGCAGACTTGATCTTGGGTACGGTGTCAATGAACCTGTATACTGCATACATAATCATGGGCCGCTGGACCTTGGGACATCTAGCTTGTGATCTGTGGTTGACACTTGACTATGTAGCAAGCAACGCCTCAGTAATGAACCTGCTGGTCATTAGCTTCGACAGATACTTCTCAGTCACACGACCGCTGACTTACCGAACAAAGCGAACTCCGAAGAAAGCAGCAGCACTGATCGCTCTCGCATGGGTGGTATCGTTCGTGCTATGGGGTCCCGCAATCTTGTTTTGGCCTCATGTGGTGGGACGACCATCTGGGGCTGAAGCCCAGGCTTGTTCCATCCCGTTCTTGAAGGTTCCTCCGCTTACATACGGTACTGCGATCGCTGCATTCTACCTACCCATCACTATCATGATCATTCTGTACTGGCGAATTTATTGGGAAATTGAGAACAGGGAGAAAGGACTCGCTGGTTTTGTCAAGTCTGTAAAAAACACTAGAGATGTTCTGGATGGCTTGGACAAACAATCAGTGCACCAAACCAGTACCAAGAGCAACTTAAGTCGCTCAAAGGAAACCAATTCCAGAAAGGGACGAGGCAAAGCCAAATGCAAGTCAGTTGGGTGTTTCAATTCAACGAGAAACAAACCAGCAGCCATTTTGCAGCTCAAGTCAGCTCATGAAAGTTACAAGGAGACTTACAGCAACAGCAGCTGGAACATTGAAGACGAGGATGAAAGCACATTGTCCTCCTCGACAGACGAGGAGCATGAACAGAACATCAAGGCGAGAGCACCTTCATCCAATCAAGCTGCAATTGAGTTGAAGGATCGGCAAAGTACATCAGAAGACACCAAGGGTCCCACCCGATCGTCCCACTTTAAACCACCCCAAAAGCCAGACCACAGCATTTGCCACCAGCTCAGAGTGAAACATCGCATTAATATGATCATTAAAGAGAAAAAAGCGGCCCGGACACTAAGTGCCATTCTGTTGGCTTTTATCCTCACCTGGACGCCATACAACATCATGGTTTTGGCATCCATTTCTTACTGTGTACCGGAAAAGCTCTGGCAGCTGGGATACTGGCTGTGTTACGTAAACAGCACCGTCAACCCCATGTGTTACGCTCTCTGCAACGAGTCCTTCCGGGTCACCTTCAAGGCACTGCTACTTTGTCGCCGAGGAGATAAACGAAAGTGGGACACAAATAGCTGGAATCGCCATGCCTCTGTGAGGCAGAATAGGTCTTGTAGTAACGTATAATGTTACACTTTATCATTTGTCATTCTACAGCATGGGTGCTTTTAATTGCTCAATAGCTATATGTCCATCACCCTGTTTTTATGCACATTTTGAAGTATCGCATCAGAAACAAGAGATGGAAACACTGAATTTCAAATAAAAAAAATCCCTTAATTCACAAAAATTTTTTACGCTCGCTTGAGGTGGTTTTTGACTTGTGCAAAACGCATTTGCCAAATAAATTCCTTCGTCCGCATCAAAAAAAAAAATCACATGACTTTGTGCTATGGGACGGCAAAACCTGACTAACCAATGGACCAATCTCTTTCCACAGCATCTGAAATTTTGCTATGGTTATTCTGAGCATAAAATCTATAATTGTCTCCAGGAACTTTCTTATACAACTGCGTTGTTGTTTTTCGTCTGCTTGCTCTGAGCTATTATATATGAAAATTATTATATTCAGTGGCTTCTCCTACTTTATTAGTGATATATAGTGCCAGTTTATCAGGAAGTGACGATTTTGTTCTCTTTGACTTGTTGAATGGAAACGGAGCTTACTCGCAAATGTTTTATGCAATATTCCAATTTTGTGCACAAGTTAAATTCGCAACTTTGGATGGAAACCCGGCTAATGATCCAGATACTTCAATTGACCCTTCGCAAAGACCCGCCCCCCTTTGTTACTGTTGCTATGTCCAACAAGCCATCTGCTCTCACACCAAACATCATGTTCTCATACATTGCGCTGACAGACAAGAGCAGAACAGCGTTTTTAAATACCATTTTGTGGCCTTTAAAGGTAAACTGAAGTGCTTTGAAACAGCAGTGCGAATCTATGTGTTGATGTAATTTTAACTGAAACAGGAAGACAGGGCGGGGCATAGCAAGCAGTCCCGCCCCCTTTTTAAAATAGCCAATACTGTTTTGTTCATATCACAGTTTGGGCCAGGGGCCTGTACCATGATAGTAGTTGCACAAATTCAGAGTTACAGGATTAGTTTCGAGTTGACCAAATCAAACACTTCAGTCTGACTTTGTTGGTACCATGATGCTAATCATCACTTTTTTGGTCAACTCAGACTTCGATCCTGAGTTTGTGAAGCATGTGCACATGAATGTGTGACATCAGTGGCAAACAGCCAATCACAAGTCTTGGTTAAAGGTCAAAAGGTTTGCTAAAGTTTAAGAGACTGAAGAATATGATGAATTTAAAGGCATTTACACTGAAAAAATTACTTGGTCATGAAAGTGTAGTCAGTGTAGTATCAGCGCAGTCACAAGTGAAACTTAAGTTTATGTGTGTGTATTTATATATCGTTGAAAATATACAGCAATAGAGATTCGAACACGTAAGGTCACGTGTAGTAATTTTTAATGGATTAATAATTATATAAATCATATAAAATAACTAAGTAATTATCAGTAAAGCCAGACCTTTTTTTTTTTTTTTTTTTTTACAAGCCATCTTTAATGTGGAGCACGAGAAACTGGGAAAGTGACTTTTTTTGTGTCAGACGTGTCACTTTGCTTACATTTGATTGATCTGATGTCAGTTTTAGATCTCTAACCCAGAACATAACCTGCTCCGGAGCAGGTTAGCCGTGGAGTGTAAGTTACTATGGCAATGAACGCAGCTAAAGCTAAGCCACTTTCATGGTACCTAAACTCTGGATTGGTGCAATCTAAACTGAAACTTACCTGGCTAGCCAGCTAATCCAGCTTCATGGTACAGGCCCCAGAGCCGCTCAGCTCAGTAAAGCCTCGCAGATAGCCTGTCAATCAAACTCCCTGCGAAGGGTCAGTTAGACACTTTCTCTTGACTCTGAACATGACTTTTACTTCTATGTTTTTCTGACTAAATCTGTGCATGCTTCTGCTTTTATACATTTCACTGCCACTGTGCAAAACCGCTTGATTCTGAATCCTGTCAGACACCAATGAGAAGTTACTTAGCCTTGTCATTTGACATTTCAAATTTGTTACTTGAAATTGCCTTATGTATAGACCAAATGAATAAAGAAAAACATTTAGCAGACACTTGACAACAACATGGAAAAATTCTTCTGATGCAATTTTGAAATTGCTTATTAAATAGTATTTAAAAACAACAACAAAAAAAACATCAGTTTTGTAGACAGTAGAAATACACATTTAGAGTAGTAGTTCTCAACCAAGGGACATGGGGTCCACAAGGGGACCATAGCAAAGTTCCAAGAGGGGCTGAAGATGACTTAAAATGGTTTAAAACAAGCTTTAAAGTGATAGTTCACCAAAAAATGAAAATTCTGTCATTAATTACTCTCATGTCATTCCAAACTTGTAAGACCTTTGTTCATCTTCAGAACACAATTTAAGAAAACTTTCTGACCCTACATAGACACCAAAGCAACTATCATGTTCAAGGCCCAGAAAGGCAGTAAAGAAGGACATCGTTAAAATAGTCTATGTTACATCAGTGGTTCAACTATAATTTCATGAAGCTGTGAGAATAATTTTTTTTTTTTGCACACAAAAAGTAAATAGCAACTTTATTAAACAATTATCCCCAGTTACCATCTACCGCTGTTTGAGAGTGACAGAATTTTTATTTTTGGAACTATCCCTTTAAAACAGTGGTTCTCAACCACGTTCCTGGAGCCCCCCCCAACACTTCACATTTTGCATCTCTCCTTTGTCTGACACACCCATTTCAGGTCTTGAAGTCTCTACTAATGAGGTGATTATCTGAATCAGGTGTGTTTGATTAAGGAGACATGGAAAACATGCAGTGTTGGGGGGGCTCCAGGAACGTGGTTGAGAACCACTGCTTTAAAATAAGCGAAAACCAAAAATCAAGATATTTCTTAATTCATCCCCAAACATCTGTAATTCTTACATTCAAAAATGCAAAAAAAAGTGCTGCCTAAATCCAAGGCACTCAAGTGTGGAAAAAATATATAAAAAGCCTTTATTCACATGGCTTTAAAGTGTTTTTAAAAACAACATTTGTGCACCGATGGTATTCTTATTTGATTTCAATTTGAATCATTGTAGTTGCATATTTTAATCTATGGAAACTCCTAATTTCAGTAATTAAAAAAGGGATGTACCTATTGAATCTAAATGTACACAGCACAGGTACTGAACAAGTTAACAAGAAGTGATGAACACAACATGTATGGTCTGTGAGTTTTATTTTTCTCTGGGAAAAAAAAAAAAAAAAAGTGTACCATACACCAAAAGAACAACAACTGGATCTCCCAAACCCCACCTAACAAACGCAATCTTAAAAAAAAAAAACAATGGCCACTTTCTCTCTAGACAAACTTTGTAGTTTAAAAAAAAATTATAAAATCAGGAAAAGTAAACTGTTGTATTTTCTAATTATTTTAATAATAGTTAGTTGGCTGATACCATAAAGCTAAGTTATCAAATTTCCCATAATCCTTTACTATGCTGGTACTGTGAGCGTACAGAGCGAGTGTAAGCTAAATGTCATGTGTAATGTATAAATGACCATGTAAGGTAGACATGCAGTAACTAAACTGAGAATGAAAAATAAAACAATGATAAGATCCTGTACATGTTATGAATGCCATGAGCAATAATGTATCAGTATCTGATATACGCCTAAACCTTTATGGAGGTCTGCAGTTATTTTCAAACTGAAGACTTACAGAGCACACAGAACTCATCTCAGGTCAATTCATTTCTTCATTCAGTATACATTTACAAAGAACGGGGCTGAAAGAGCCAACTGCATGCAGTGCTCTAGATTTATTCTTTAAACAAAGGAAGTTTTGGCTGGATTGTGAAGGTAAATGGCAATAGAAGACAGGAAAATAGGGGAACATTTGAAGCAGGTTGTATATCTGTCTCAGCCTGCTCTAGGAAGTCAAACTAAGCTCTGGCAAATTCAGCAAATACCACACTTCACATCTGTGTTGTATTGAGTTTAGCACTGGGTCACCTGAACAACCTTGCTCGCAAAGCTCTGTCTTCACTACCATAATTAACTAACCCTAATTAAAGGAACAGCTCAGCCAAAAAAATGAAAATTCTGTCACCACAAATTCTTACTCACCCTCATGAAAATATTTTGAAGAATGTTCAGAACCAAACTTTTTTTTTTTGTATATACAATGAGAGTCAATGGTGACCAAAACAAGACATTTCTCATTTTCTTTTATACTCCACAGTTAAAAGTTATACCGAACTGTAAGTAAATGATGGCAGAATTTCATTTTTGTGTGAACTATCCTTTTATAAGGGATGAAAATTTTTCCAGTTTTCTTAAATTAAAAGTTAAATGGCACATATCTGATGCCACAAAGATGCCAATACAGACTAAAAGCAGTTTTTCTGTGAAACCAAGCATGTGATGCTCAGTCATTCTGACATCTCTGTTCCTCATCGGTTATTTCTGGGTATTACTGACTTTTTATTCTGAAAAACTGAAACTATTGTTAAGCTGGCAATTGGCAATTTAATTTGAATTTAATATTTGGTATTTAAGAATACATACGAGTAAAACGTTTGCTGTAATCAATGAAATGTCAGCACAGTAAACATGGCTATTATGGCATTGAAGTTTTTGTCCACGTATTTCCTTACACTATAGAAATCTTTCATGTACTCAACAGCAAATTCCTCAGAATGACCTTAAAAGGGATTTACCATTAGAATCTATCAAACTGTGAACATCAACAAGTAGTAGTTTGCAATACATTGTTCTGTCTCAATTAATTGCCAACAGTTATTACGGTTTCTGGATGTTATTTTAAAATGGACTCTTTTTTTCTTATTCTTTCAATCCTATTCCTCATTTATCTTAACGATCTTTCCCTAAATTCCAACCGATTTCTGAACATCTTAAAGAGGTCTAAAAATGCAAAAATTAATAACAATATAAAAATATAATTTAAAATCACTACCTTTACCTGCACCATTAACCCATTAGTTAGTAAAGAGCTCACACACGACTGCTACTCTGTGCTTCGGTGGCATATGCAATCATTACGAAAAGAAAAAAAGAAAAACAAATCCCTAAGCAGCTCCCGTCATAATGAACCATTTCTATTGTTTAAGATCTTAAATACAACACACCTTTATATGCTATACAAATTTATAAATATACAAAAACACATTATTGTTTCTTTTCTATTTCGCTTATTATGAACAAGCATTGGCATGCTGATTGGTTTCAACTATTCCTCTCCGTGATAAGCACAGTGTCATTACAGAGTATTTTGGATATGGCTAAATATGCAATATTTATTTTGGCTGATATAAGCTGCGGATAATCATTTGTTTTCCGTTAAAAAGTGTCTGCAGAAATAGGTGGAAATATCAGGTCTAATATGAGCAGGAACTCAAAAACAGAGTCATAATATTCTCATAGCGACTTCCTCCAAGTATGTACTGCTGTAAGGGTCAAGAGAGTTTCTGACTGGTTTGACATTTGCTATAGAGGTATTGTGTTAGTTGGTGGGGGGCTAATAGTTGAAAACAAAGAGCAGGGGTAGTTTGAAACTTGGAACTGTGTAACAGTCATACTGAGATCAAACCTGCTGAGATGTAAAAGAGAATTAAGAGAAGGAGGGCACTATTTTTCCTCACTCCCTCTCTCTTACTCTCCCTCAATTTGTGTCTGCGGCCCTGGGCAAGGTGGTCGTCCCTTTTCTGTTCCACTACAACTTCTGTGCGACCCGTTTCGTTCGAATCTTGGGAGGGAACTATGAGAAAGAGGGTCTGTCTTTCCAAAAAGGCCATCATGAGGGCGGTGCATTCTGATTCTGGTATATGGAGGCCTTTTCTTTCAGCAGAGCCAAACACAGATGACAACTCCAACTTCCTGTAAAGAACAAAATACAATTCACTTCTTATAATACTTGTGATAATAATCATAATAATATGACTCACTCACAGTGGTGGACAAAATTATTACAACACTAGTAATTTCACCAACAGCCAGTGCTTTACACAGAGATCTGATCTCATCATCATCATCATCATCCAGTCTTGTATGGAATGACATGAAGAAACAGATCAAATTGAGACAGACTAAATTCAGAAGAACTGTGGCAATGTCGCCAAGATGCTTCAAGAAATCTACAGCACTGTTAAAAGTTTTAGGTACTTGTGTAAAAATGCTATAAAATGAGGATGCTGTCAAAAAATAGATTCTCTTTATTAATTAACTTTCATTAACTCAACATTTGGTGCAACCATCCTTTGCGTTTAAAGCCGCACTTGCGCATAGTTTTTCAGGTAGGTCTTTTGAAGCCACGGTTTTAGTCTGTCTCAGTTTGTTCCATTTCTTCATGTCATTCCAGACAGACTGGATGATGATGATGAAATCAGATCTCTGTGTGAAGCACTGGCTGTTGTCAGTTGACTCCCTGTGCAAACAAAAATCTCACTGGATTGTTACAATTAATGGCAAAATGAATGTTTGGAAACGTAAACTGATATTTTCTACAGCAAAAGACACAAATAACTGACTTAAAACAATTTTTAGCTGGTGAAAACACAAGTGTTCTAATAATTTCAACCACCACTGTATAAATATGAGATAAATAAACTAAATGGGCTAAATGGACCTCTTTATTAAATCAAAACCACTATTATTTAGCACTATGTAAAGGCTGGAATACACTACACAATGTTTAATCTGATTTAAAACACTAGGCATCATACATTTACCGACTTTGTAAATAGTTACAGAGGAAAAACTGGGCATCATACACATTACCAGACTTTCAAGTCATTTCTAACACAACAAACTCACATAAACGCATCCCAATTTGCTAGGAGACACATGACAATGCGTTTTAAAATCGGCTCAAAATATCAAACATGTCTAATATCCTCTGTCTGAATGCATTCATAGTTTGAAGAAGAAAAAAAACAGAGTCTGTGATTATTATACACTATGCTGTTTTCTATGAAATCTGTTAACTCAAATCTGGCTCTGACTTACGGAAACTAGCATCAACTTGTCCAGACTGTAAATTAGGGCAAATATCTGGGCAACACTCACAGTGTACTCCAGCATCAAGTCAACTCTCTGTCTTTCAAAGAGTATAGGCTACTGCTCAAAATGTATTCCTGTGATGGCAAAACTCAGTTTTCATTAGTCATTACTCCAGTCTTCAATGTCATATGATCTTTCAGAAATCATTCTGATATAGTGAAACATTTCTTATTACCACGGTTAAAAACAGCTGAGCTACTTTTTTTTTTTTTTTGAGGAAACCTAAAACCAGGAGTCAGATGAACAGAAAGCTCAAATCAAATCTGAATTTATCTAAAGTAGAAATCGTTGTAACATTATCATGTCTTTACTGTCACTTTTGATTAACCGAATGCATTTTAGCTAAATAAAGGTAATTTAAAAAGTGCGTTTTTGCATGTTGCTTTACCTTCAGGAGGTTCAGACATAGGGGGCGAGAGGCAGTACATGTGGTAACCTCGGTCACAGTCATCACAGAACAACAACTGGTCCTGCAGCATAAAAAACCCATTCACAGGGAATACAAACAGCAATGTATAATAAACGAGGGAGGGAACGATTTTTACACAGTACTTGTTTTCCCTGAGAAAGTTGCAAAGAAAAATGCAGTATGACTAGATAGTGGTAAACAAGCTCACATCATTTTCTGATGTTCCGCACATGTTACAGCACTTGCATTCAATGCACTGCCAGCGATAGGTTTTCACAGCAGCCATCATCACTGGAGTGAACTGCAGACACGAGGGGTGACCTGAAAACAGAGAACAGATCGATGTTAATTCGGTCGAGAAAAATCCAAAGTAAGCAAGCAGGGTGAAAACGTGGTGTTGTTGTTTTACCAGAACGGCCACAGTCTGAGCAGGACACAAGCTCTTCTGATTGACCAGTTTTTTGGTTCAGGTTGGAATCTCCCAAACAAAAATCACAGTAGTTGTTCGGCAGAGCCAAACCGTCCGGACCCTTCTTAGGAGCTGACCGAAAGACAGAAAGAGAACAGAGAATACCCATCATCGCTCACTCATTCAATGACAATGACACAATCCAACACTGCCTCTAGAGGCTGAAACATTTGTTTAAAAAAATTTAACGATCATGTAGATGGAATTTTAAAGTCTGCCTACGTAGAGCATACCAAACTGCTCACTTACGAGGTTTCATTTAGGGTGCTACCTTAGAAGGCAGGCAAAGCACTTCACAACATGGTTTTGAAATAAAGCCGTACTGTCAAAAGCGCACAACACTGTGCCAACCAGTTAGTTTATAAGAAATATATTTCTAGTTTTATTGGCATACATTGCGTAAAATATTTCATGCCACTCAAAGTGACAGTTAAATGGCCACTGTTCAGTTGGCTACCAGAGTCTGTGATTAATTGCTTACTCTTCGGTTCGTCGGGTTGGGGTGGAGTTGGTTCACGAATGTCCATCTCTTCTTTCTCTTCCCCCTCCTCCTCAGCCAAGTGAGAATGGGCGTAATGATAACTGAGACCAGGCCTGTTCTTATAGCGCTTGCCACAGACTACACACATACACACAGAGCACAGTGATGGGTTATAAGCACCTGCAATTGTGATTATGCACTGAAACATCATCTGTACTTTAGCACACTAAAAGCTCTCTCATGCATGAGAGGTCATTCCACCATTCCTAGCTCTCCTGACGCTCATTAATTCTCATTCTTCAACAGCATGGCAAATGTTAATATGCTTGCTGATAAGATCCACTTAAACAAAAGCAATAGTTCACCACTGTGTCCTTCCAAAATGGCATTATTTACTTATGTCCTTGCATCAAGCCAAGTGCCCTTTTTTTCAATACAGTGAAAGCAAATGGCGACCAACCAATAGCTGGCCAATTTCACTCTATAAACAAGAGCAGCTTGGTCATTCTGTTAGATAACTCCTTTAGTTTTCAACACTAGAAAGGCATTTGGTCGGAACAACTTTCACTTTTGAGTGAACTATCCCTTTAGAACTGTCCCCATAAGCACCACACATTTGGGGAATGGAAATGAGTCCTTTGGCAACTTAAAAGCATAGGCACTATTTCACTCTAATCAGAAAAGGGATGAGAAAAACAGGGAGCGACCTGGAGTATTACAAGCAGCAACGTAAAAAAAATAAATAAATAAATAGGAAACGAGAGAGTTACAAAGAGACAACACAGAGCAGGTAATGAAGCATAAAGAGAGATGAATAACAGAGGGAAATCAAGAGTAGCATTTTACATTTAAATGAATTTCTAGGTATTAAATTTAGGGGGAGGGTATTTTTCAAAGTATTGTAATTTTTGTGACAAGAATAGCTAAATAAGAAAGGATTTTCACAAATGTTACCACCAATTAGAGAAGGTGAGAGGAGAAGATATGTAAAAGATTGTAATCCATCACCGCTGATTAATTACTAGGTTTTTGAACAGTAAGATTGTTCATGTTTTTTAAAGACATCTCTTCTGCTCACCAAGCCTGCATTTATTTAATCCAAAGTACAGCAACAACAGTAAAATTTTGAAATATTTTTAACATTTAAAATAACTGTTTTCTGTTTGAATATATTTTAAAATGTAATTTACTCCTGTGATCAAAGCTCAATTTTTAGCATGATCCTTCAGAAACATTCTACTATTCTGATTTGCTGTTCATTATTATTATTCACCAAAGAAACCTAAAAAAATAAAAAAAAACATTAATAATATTAATAATAATACATTTTTGAGCAGCAAATCAGAATATTAGAATTATTTCCGAAAAAATCATGTGGCTGGAGAAATTATGTTAAAAATTCAGCTTTGTAATCACAGGAATAAATTACATTTTAAAATGTATTCAAATAGAAAACAGTTATTTTAAATAGTAAAAAAAAAAAATCAGAATTTTACTGTACTTTGGATCAAATAAATGCAGGCATGGTGAGCAGATGAGACTTCTTTAAAATCTTACCGTTCAAAAACTTTTGAATGGTAGTGTACATACTAAACAAATTGTAATATTGTTGTATTGGGACCAAGACATGCATATACACTACTGTTCAAATTTAAGTTCAGTAAGCATCTTTTTGAAAGATATTAACACTCATTCAGCAAGGACGCATTAAACTGATCAAATATGACAGTAAAAGTTTTTACATTACAAAAGATTTTTTTTAAATAAATACTGCCTTTGTCAACATTGATAATAAAATGTTTCTTTGAGCGCCAAATCAGCATACTAAAAAGACTGACTGAAGGATCTTGCGAGACTGAAAACTAAAATATCAGATGCTGAAAATTCAGCTTTTCATTTCAGCAATAAATCACATGAAATGTGGTAAAATTCACAACTGTTATTTTAAATTGTAATATTACTTGCAATAATGTTACTGATTTACTGTATTTTTGATCAAATAAAAGCAGTCTTGGTGAACAAGAGATTTTTCTTACTAAAAAAATCTTTCTGACCCCTTACGTTGAACAGTAGTGTAATCAGTAATGTAAGATTTTAATCACCAGGTCTCTGCTGATATTGATTTATAAGTATCATGCGAGTAAACTGTTAGAAACAAAAAGCTATAAGTACAAAGTGCTTTTCAAACAGTTCACGATGAGAGCAACTCGGTCTGGGAAGTAATAAGTCATGCTGCCACAAATAACCCGCTTGAACGTGTCTGAACATTTCACATGGCCCAGAGGCAGTAAAGCTTGTTTAGGGGAAAAAAGAAATAAATTCTGTGGAAAAATGTCTTCCTGTGAAGCCGCTGTCACACTTAACGCTGTTCAGGCAGTTTTCCTTACGCCAAAAAAAAAAAAAAAAAAAAAAAAAGTGTAAAATGGAGCCATCAATAACCCTTAGTTTCAAATAAAAGTTCAGTGCATTCTTGTCAGGCACAAATCATGTTTGCAATGCACACAAAATATAGAGAAAGAAAATAACCAAGACATGAGCGGGTGGGGAAAGAAAAGAAAAAGACAAAGAGAATGAGGAAAGGAGAACTAGTTGGAGAGAGAGAAAGAGAGCAATATACCTCTTTCGGAAGATTTTGAAATATGCTTTTGTTTGAGAGTGTCTGAAAGAGAGAAAAAGAGAAAGAAAACGGAGAGAAAGAAAGACAGAAAGACTCACAGACTGACAACAAGAATCAGGAAATCAGGAGAAATAAACTTATAAAGAACATATGCATCACAGTATCATGACACATTTAAGGGCAAAGACACAAATGCAGAGAATAGAGATCCAGAACTATGAAAGAACAACATGAAACCTGAAACCAAATGGACATCAAGTAAAAATTGACCTCTGGTTTAGAAGATTAAACTGATTGGTTTAATCAGGCTATATGTGGGATTGTCATACAATACACAGCATACAATAAAAAGGAGTATGCTTATTTTAAAAAATGTTTTCAACAAAAATCAAATCTTTTTGTTTTTTGTACTTATGACCTTCATGAGTAGACAAGAAAGAGCTGACTGAGAATGAGAAAATATTCTCAAGTTCACTGTGTCAGATGATGGACAACCTGGAAGATGATAATCTTTGGTACTTTTTTAGCAAGCTTTCATGTGGTGAAGCTCATCGTGACAGCTATGCTGAGAAGGGGTGACACAAATCTTTGATTGTGACTGGATGTGTTACAGTACAGCTCAGCCTTTTTTTAGCAAAGAGAAGTCGTTCTCCAGATGAGATCACCGAGAGGTCATCGGGCTGAGTCATGTGGTTTCCTTGAATGCTCTATATGACTCACTGTCACAGGCGTACGGTCTGTCCCGATCCTCCAAAGCAGCTGCTGCTTCCAACTTCTTCCTAGCACTGCTGACACCACGACCCTGTTGAATCGTTGTTATTATGAATGCATCCTTTTAGAGGTGTTTTGCGAACACTAACCAGAAATGCGTACATGCATGCAGGTTTATAAGATTAATAGTTCACCTTTCCCTTGCCTTTTCCCCGTCTCTTTGGAGTATCTTCTTCATAATCTTCATCGTCAAGATCATCTAGAAAATCATCTGGCTCCAAAATTCTCTAAACAAACGGAGAGAATAACTAAGCAAGGCGAGATTTCAACAGTGACGCCTCCAATCAAAATCAGAAGCTGTTTTGTTAGTACCTTACGGACCCTGCCGCTGGGGTTTAGTCCCCCGGTAGAAAACTCTGTAGAGCTAGGCTCCTCCTCCGCTGTGCGGAGCTCCAAACCGGATCTTTTATCCAGTGGCTCTCCCTTCAGAAGTGCCTCTAAGCTGCTGCCATCACTGGAGAAAACCTCCTTCTTAAGCCCCAGATCCAGCTCTGAAACATACACACGCACATTCACATCCATAGGCAACTGCACAGAGATGGATAGAAATGTCATCAAAACATACAATTCAATATAAAGTTTAATTACATTACACGAAAATGAAACAAATACCTAAAAACAGGCTACACAGAGAATTACAACAGCCACAAACATCATATCGCTTTTTTTAGAAAGAGGAAGTGAGTGGCTGCGTACCGGACTTTAGAGATGGGAAGGCTAGACGAGGGTCCTCTGGAGGGCTAACTCTTCTCTTCTTTCTCCAGCGTCGTGCTGGATATGTGTACAACTGACCTGGAGCAACACCTTCAAGGAGAGAGACATGAACAACATGCATACAGTGAGTCACTTCGAGGGAAGGCTATGATAACAATAATATTATGGACAAGAAAATGTGATTATTTACTTATTTGACAAATATATATGAAGAGTTCAGACGGAAAACCCCCAAAAGCCATCTCGGTCAAAAATGAGAAAATGATACTGAGTGAATGCTCGACACATATTATACATCTAGGGATGTAACGGTATGAAATTTTCTTATCACGATTATAGTGACAAAAATGATCACGGTTATCAATATTATCACGGTATTGTTAAAATGTGCTGGAAATGTTTAAAAAGTACTTACACAAATTGTTTCACCAAGTTTTATATTTAAAATCAACAAACAACATATAAAATGACTTCTGTTTGCACAAACACTAAAACAATAACATTACCAATGAGATTTTATATTATAACATGACTGACAACAGTTCTCTTCAACACTTATCTAATAACATGTTTGAAATGTTCAAATAAAGCTTTGAAAAAGTTTTATAAAATGGTAAACCACATTTTAGCCTTTAAATAAAGAAAATGGTTGTCAAATCAATAAATGGTTATATGTGTTTTATCAAAATAATTCTAGATGTAGCCTATTATGTGAATTGTTTAAATTTGTAGAATCCTTGTTTTTAGTCAAAAGGTCAAATCACAGCAATGCATGAAAATTTGGTCCGTTTTAGCTAGACAAACTACAAACAGGCTGAACATAATTGTAAGTCAATGTAAATCCACTCTCTGCCACTAGGCGGCACTTGTGGAACAGCAAAGTTACAACTGTTTCTGTAAACTCCGTGGACAAAGCATTGCGATTAAGAACACAACTTGATTAGGCATTACATGGAATGAAGATCAAAACACAATGCCATCGAATCTTTTCTGAAGACAGTCAGAACCATTAAAGGTATATTCATATAATTCATTCACTTCTATATTCATTTGTATATTCCCTCTGCACCCTTTTAAAACCTCCAATCTTTCCGTCATGATTTCATTCAAAACGAAACTACTCTGCGTGCTCTGCGCACATGAGACTGTTATTTAAACTCTGCTTTACACTGGACAGAATATATTTATCATAAGTTGTTCAAATCGTGGTAATCAAATACGGTTTTAATGATAATTTAAAGATGAAACGGTAATACTAACCGTGGAGAATTTTATCATGATTTATCGTCAAACCGGTTATCGTTACATCCCTATCAAATAAGTATTCAAACTCACTAAAATCCCAGCCTGAGTCCAATCAGAAGTACCGGTACTTAGATAGACACCTATATATCGGAGCCTGATAAAAAGGCATTTTTTAAAGAAAGACGACAGATGGATTTAGAGGCTTTTGCATCTGAACTCTTTATATACATGCATATTACAGTGTTAACACAGGCAATTAATTTTTCAGTTTAACAATGTTAAAATATTTAACACAGTTAATGCAGGGGTGGGGCTAGGGTTGGCCACCCCACTCAAACCCACTGCTTCGCTTTCCTTTTTTTTCTTGACAAGAAGTGCATTTATTTAGTCACAGAACGTCTTTACAACCACATCAAATGGGAGACTTTTCAGACGCTCACTCCAACTTCACGTCAGCGTCAGGCGCTAGTTAAACGAGCACAGGAAAGGTACAGATGAGAGGAAGCGTCAGTAGAACAACAGTGAACTGCGGTCAGATGAGATGTTGACAGGCCATATGTCAGTAAAAACGAATTTACCTGTCCTGTCAGCCGTTATACTGTGCTTGTAGCACATGCTCTTCAATTGCACACACAAATACGGCGGCACGTGGTGTAGTCTGTATAATTTAATATTAAAGCGTGAATGAAACTATGAGCATGCGTGACAGATATGCGTCATGTTCAGCAGCAGCTGCTCTTAAAGTAATGCTCTTAAAGCAGTCAAATAATTTAATTATCTAACCTAATGTATGTTAATCAAAGAACAAAAGAAAAAAGGGAAATCAATAACTTTTGTAGCTTCAAGGAGTCTATATTTACTATATTTAATAGTGCTTGATAATTTTTTTGTATATTTCCTACCCGCTGAAGATTTTTTAAAGTCTAATAAATCTTAAAAATTATACTGTAATGTTGAATGGCTATAGTCAATAGATAAATATTAACAATTCCCTAGAGATAATAGTGATACTCGCCTTCAGTCATAAAAAACTTTAACAAATATTAAAAATATTATTTATGTCTTTATGTTGTTTCTACATTCATTTTAAGATTGAATATGAAATATTGCAATATAAAAGTATATTTAAAAACTTTAATGTTAGGTGGGATTAATCGGAATTAATTAAAAAAGATTAAAAAGATTAATCATTTAATTTTATTTAATATATATGTGTGTGTGTGTGTGTATACATATATGTAGATAGATAAAGAGTTCATATTATTGATACTGTTAATTATATTCTTACATAATTATATATGCACTGTTCACTTGAAATATTTTACATACATTCATTTTAATTAAATAATCATATTAAAATAATATATATTTAAATGTTATTAGAATTATATAAAAAATACAGAATTTTATTTATTTAATTAACTAATTTTGGTATTTTGACAACAACTGGTATTGGTAACAACTAATTTTGTTATACTGCCAATTAGAGCTGCATGATTTTGGATCAATTAAAAATCACAATCTTCTTCTTTGTTTTAAATAGAGATCACAATTCTCCCACAATTTTGAACTCAGCAAAATAACATGTCATTTACTATAAACTGTCACAAAACATTAACTGTTGTAGTTTTTGAACAAATCTCTTGAATGAATGGTTCAATGACAACACATTGTCACTTGTCGCCATCTAGTGGCGAAACAATATAACCAACATTGTAATCAACAAATGAGGTGAAAATTACTTTTAATTTGCTTTGATTGCTACCATGGACATCAGTGTTTACATCAGAACTATAAACTTTTATCCCAGAACTTCTGTGATAATATTAATAATTGTAAGACATAATAATACTGTGTTGTTGAACTGTTTGTAAAGCCATTTCATACCCAAACATGATACCTGCTCTCTTCTTTAGCAGCAGCGTGAACACCGATTTGGATGTTTTTGATATGATTGTGTCAAAGGTTTAATAGACACAGATGAATCGTTGACATTTATAAATACGATTGCGTAGGTGTTTAAACTGAGATCTCAATCTTTTACCAATCAATCATGCAGCTCTACTGTCAACGCTAAAAAAAAAATCCACTTTTGTTAAACAGACCGCTGTTAGTGAGTGCGTCCCACCTGGTCCTCTGTGCCGTTTCTCCATCCAGAAGTAGCAGTTGCTCTGGGCGACACCTGTCTGGGAGTCAAGGAAGGGCATCCTCACGCTCCTCTCTGCGCATAGACGGGCATTATAGTTGTGACACTGCTCCATAGCGTCCCTGTAATACTGCTCACCCAGCCTACAGACAGAGAAACAAGGCCCACGATAAATGCAACAGCCTGAATCAAAACCAAGTTCCACCAGAGGTGCTTTTTTGAAACTCACACAGCGTCTAGAGTAGCCATTTTCTGTCAGAGACAAGTAATAGTGTGTCAACACACACCCTACCACTGCCACCCTGAAACCAGCTCAACCCTGTTCAGCTTAGCCACCCGTGTGTGTTTGTATGCAGCAGGAGGTCTTGCAGGCATGCAGCTCAGTCATTGTAACTCTCTCACTCCAGCCACTTAGCAGGTGCCGCTGCTGCCCGTCACCCCGGCAACCGCTAAGAGCCCCAGAGAGAGCACAGGCTAGCTAAAGCCCGTGAGATTAGAGCACAGACGGGCGTTGATGTCACAGAGGATGAAACAAAAGCTTAAAGCTTTGGTGTGTTAGAACCAAGAGCTCTGACGGGTTTACAGCCCAGACAACAAAAACAGCCCTGGGATGATCGTCCGCCTCCAAGACGCCAAAACACAGAGCTGAAGCTTCAAAAGACTCTTGCTCAATGGGAAAGCACATTTCACAAACCAGACACTTTGACCACATGAACACCTGCTATTAAGATCCACTCTATGGAAAGCACTAAATGCAGGTGTAAATGGGGTCCAGTGTCAGTTGGTGGCATATACACTACTGCACCCTGATTCTTCCCAGACAACAGCAAAAAACCACCTATGCACCTGTCAAAATGCTAAAAAATTAAGACTAATTCCTTATCGGATGAGCCTTGTTGTAAAATGACTATAAACGCACAATTGTGAACACCAGTGAATGCTGTGAATGTATATGCATGCGCTTTTAAAAAAAAAAAAAGTATTACTTTTAGCTGTGGCAGATCGTAACACAAGGTATAAGCTGAGCTGATTGCCCACACAATGCTAACATAAATCGTAACCCATAACCCAAACCTAAACCTTAATCTTAGTATAGCACTGGTAGCACATCCTGTTAAACAAAATTGTTATTGCCAACTAGAACAATCTAAAACTATTTAAAATGTTTTTAATAATTAAAATAGCCAGCACTGAAATAAAATAAACAGATGAAAAAAAAAAAATTAATACAAACTTATAACAAATATAAGAAATGTTGCCTCTGCAGCTAATGTCTAAAATAAAAATAAACAAGTAAAAAAAAAACAACTAAAATTACTACAAATATTTTTTTTATTAAAAACTAAAATTAACATGAAAACTACAAATAAAAAAAATATATAAAAACTTTTTCAAAATACTAAGTAATTATCAAATAATATACTATAATATAATATACCAATGCTTTTGTGATTTTGAGTCAAATGCCAAAAAATCATTAGGATATTAAGTAAAGACAGTGTTCCATGAAGATATTTTGTACATTTTCTACTGTAAATATTTTTTGATTAATCATATGCATGGCTAAGAACTTCATTTAGACAACTTTAAAAGCGATTTTCTCAATATTTTGATTTTTTTTTTGCACCCTCAGACACCAGATTTTTAAATAATTGTATCTCGGCCAAATATTGTCCTATCCTAACAAATCATAACATCAATGGAAAGATTATTTTTTCAGCTTTCAGATGATGAATAAATCTCAGTTTTATATTGAATTAGGTGGAGAAATCAACCCATCCCACTTGACCACTTAAGATCACATCACCAAGACAGCTGTTAAAAACAGGGCATTTGAGGAAGAGTAAATGCTTGATCATTTAAAATGAATGCCACTAGTGGGCAAATTGTGTGAAATGTTAAAGTATGTTACTGGTTGGTATACTATTAGTTCCAGTCACAGAAATTTTCACTGAAACTGCTACTTGAACACAATTCTTGGTATGTTGTGATGTGCAAATCCTCTTTTCTGTTCTCTTCTCTGAATGTTGCGGGTTTGGTTAGTGTCCTCAATTCATCCGTTAGAAAAAAAAAAAAACTGACGGCTAAATGAGGAACTTTGTTTCCAGGAGCTACCAGGGCTGTCAAACTCGGGTAAGAAACTGTTGGAGGTTAATAACTCACTATTTTACCATTTAACTGCCCTTCTTTTAAAAGCTACTTATTGGACAGCTAATGCTGTGATTTAAATGAAAGCACACAAGCATTTAACAGCCTAATTTGCACTAAAAGCACTTCCTGGTTACAAACAAAAAGAGCTAGGAAAGTTGATACAGTTAGATAATATATTTATCTCATTGGTTATAAATGGAAAAAACTTTCAGGAAGAGCAAACTATTTATTTAATAAAACGGAAGAAAAGGTAAACGTAACCTGCTTCAGAATAATATAAGTGATACAAGTCTCTCATGTTCAAAACCACACATGACACAACTGAAATCTAATAAAAATGACAGCTGCTACTTCCACAACTTAACAGACCAGAATAACCAAGCACTGACAAACAACTAAAACAAACATTCGAGCTCTTTAACATGGTTCCCGCGATACTTTATGGCACTACTGACATAAACGTACTCATTAGAGGAACAGAAAAGCCTCCTACATGCTTTGCTCCCTGATCATGCTGAAAGACGGAAGCTAAATTGAAGCATTCACACCAGCGGGACACGGCAGCTGCTAGTACAGCTAACTTAACTAGAGCTCGGATAACCTTGTCAAACACGTGTCTTTAGCTCTCTTTAAGCAAATTATACAAAGGCCCATCACGTCGTGTCATTACCTCAAAGTTACACACCAAAGTTCAACATGAAAAAATCATATGTAGTCAAATAAGGATGAAAAATACTCACAGCTTGACAACATTCTCCACCACCGCCGCCATCTTGGCTCTACTGTGCTCACAGCGGGTGTTGTGCGCTTGCGCAAAAGGAAGGACCTTAGAGGAAGGTCGCGGGTCAGGGGCGTTCAGGAGGCGGGTGTGTGTGAAGGCCAAGCTTTTCATGTTCAAATATAGACACAGCACAGTGCAGCCAACAAAAAGAGATTTGTTGTCTTTGTAAACTCTTAGGACTTTCTTTTTGTGGAGCATGAAAAGAGAAAGTTTAAATACTGTACTGGCTACTAGTCAAAGCAATGCAAAAGTATCATAATTCAAACTATTTTGTGTGCTATAAGATACATCTTTTGAAGAGTTGTTTGATATTGATATTGATATTGATATTGAAATCATTAATTACTGTTTATTCCCCCTAAATTAAATTGAGTCAGTGAGTTAAACACAACAACCCTGCTGAAAAAAACAGCATATGCTGGTTAGGTAGGTTTTGATGCTGGTATGCTGGTTTAAGCTGGTCCTTTGCTGGTCATGTGCTGGTCCTGCACCAACATAAACCAACAAAAACCAGCATACCAGCATCAAACCTACCTAACCAGCATATGCTGTTTTTTTCAGCAGGGAACATCTGTCCCATTCGTGTCTGCACAAAACAGCCTAAATGGGTTTTGTGAACTAGATTGAATCGGATATTGCTGGCAGAAGTAATGCGAGTTACATAATCAGATTACTTTTTTCAAGTAACTAGTAAAGTAATTCATTCTTTTTAAATGTAAAAAAAAAAAATATCTGAGTTACTTTATCAAATAAGTAACACCATTGTTTTGCCATTTATTCACTGACAACTCTTTCACGACTGAGGCTTATTGATGTGAAAAGGCCTTTACAGTTGGCAAAAATATAACTTTGGGATTTTTCCTTATTAAAAAACAAATAATCAAGCCCAGCTCAGGTGACAAAAAGTAACGCAAAGGTAATGTAACACATTACTTTTTTAATAAAAGGTAAGTAATGCAATTAGTTACTTTTTCATGGAGTAACACAGTATTATAATGCATTACTTTTAAAAGTAACTTTCCCCAACACTGATTGCAGAGTCCCATGATTTAGCTGGATGTCAGATTTTCAGCAAACAACATATACAATTTCCTATATTTATCACACAAATATGCCTTCAAAAGACTTGGAATATAGTGCACGAGTCACATCTACTGCGTTTAATGAAACTGTTTTTAATATTTTACAAATAGATTACTTTTTTCAAGTAACTAGTAAAGTAATGCATTATTTTTAAAAGTAAAATAAAAAATATCTGAGTTACTTTATCAAATAAGCAATGCCATTGTTTTGCCATTTATTCACTGACAGCTGTTCTGTCCCCATGCTGAGAGAAATTTGGAATAAGGCACAGAAACAGGCATTTTTTTCTATGATTGAGGCTTACTGATGTGAAAAGGCCTTTTCAGTTAGCAAAAATATAACTGGGATTTTTCATTATTAAAAAACAAATAAGCAAGCCCAGCTCAGGTGACAAAAAATAACGCAAAAGTAATTAGTTTTTTAATAAAAAGTAACTAAGTAATGCAATTAGATACTTTTTCATGGAGTAACACAATATTGTAATGCACTACTTTTAAAGGTAACTTTCCCTAACACTGATTGCAGAGTCCCATGATTTTAGCTGGATGTCAGATTTTCAACAAACAACAAATACAATTTCCTATATTTATCACACAAATATGCCTTCAAAAGACTTGGAATATAGTGCACGAGTCACATTGACTAGTTTTAAGTAGTTTTGACATTTTACAGTCCAAATTCTTATGCACTTTATTATGCTGAGACAAAAAATAGGTTATTGTTAATATTGTTATTGTTTGAGGTTAACTATTCCTTTAGCATAGGTTATGTGTGCAAATTACAAAAGATATTATATTTTGTGTATTAAACACTTATGTGTAAAGAGGCTAAATTAAGTCAAAACAATACCCTTTAAATGATAAACTTTTTATGCTGTACTGTTCAGGAATGGACACGAGGGGGCGCTAGTTGTCAATCTGTCGTCTCAGGCTCTCAGGCAGCTTTTTGCTCAATGGTCAGGGTCACAAAGGATTTCAGCGATGAGTTCTGTTTAAATATGAGGATAAATGATATAAAGATAAATCAAATTTGTAACCGTGATGTAGAAAACGCAAGAACAGTCAGAATTCACCAAATTCTAGGAAATTTCAACATATCTTCCTCTTGTAATGAACATTTTTTGTTTCTCTGATTGATATGCTGGTCTGGGGCCTCAGCAACTGGCTTTAGTTTTTGTTTAGAGTGCTGAAAAGGTCTGCAGGACATATAGAAAAGGCTATTGTAAGCACAATCTGATTACTCTTAGTTTAGTGTCATGTTGTGGAAATTGTTCTCAGCTACAAGACTCAAGCTCTGCTTTTTTTTCGTAAGGCTACTATAGAATACTATTTTCAAGATACTATATTCATGTACATGTTTCTCTTGTAGGCCATACTGACTTTTTATATTGACAAAACAAAAAACTTTTTATTCAGCCTCTCCAAACCTCTTCATCTTCTCTCTCCTTTTTCTTTTGCTCTCCCTTCTTTATTGGTCTCTCTCTATAACAACTGACAGGTTGTGAATAGTAGCCACACACAGAGCGAAGCCTTTGACACACTCACAAAGGCTGCAGTGAAGTAGCAGAGCACATGGTGAATACTTTGTATCCTCCCTTCCTCAAAGCACTTTCAAAAAATTCCATGGAAATGTTTTTTTTATATGTGTGCGTGTGTTGTCAGATGCTGTCTGGGTGGTTATTATCTGTTACATGGGAGTGAGGACAGAGAAAGGAACACATTAGAACAAGTCTGTGATATAAGGGCTGTGTTTCCCTCTTACTAAATTAAGACAAAGAGATCACACATACATGAAGATTTTGAATAGAAACATTTGTATTTTTAAATGCAAGCTTCAGGAACAGACTAAGAATCTGTAGAACAGTTTCTGCTGGCACTTATATCTAGAAACACTGATTAGGTCTGATTAAACAAAAGTTAACCCAAAAATGAACAGTCTGTCATCATTTACTCACCATTATCACAGCTAACAGGGAATATTCTCAGAATGTTCTGATAAGATTCTGTCAAGTTATGAACAAATATTCTTCCAGTAACATTAATAGAACACTGTAATAGCTTTTTGTAATTGAAACAGTATATTGACACTGTAAAATGTGTAAACAGCAGTGTTGGGAAAAGGTATTTTTAATGCATTCCAATATTATGTTACTCCATGAAAAAGTAACTAATTGCATTACATTACTTTTGCGTTACTTTTTGTCAACTAAGCTGGGCTTGAAATTAATTAAAATGAAATTAGTAAAGAAAATGCCTTTGTTTCTGCACTTACTCCCGATTTCTCTCGACATGGGGACAGGAGAGCTGTCAGTGAATAAATGGGAAAACGAAGTAACTAGCATTACTTATTTGATAAAGTAACTCTGTTATTTAAACTGTAAATTTAAAAGTAATGCATCACTTTAGTTACTTGAAAAAGTAATCTGATTACTCACATTACTTGTAGTGCCTTACCCCCAACACTGATATGAAGTATATTACTGTAAACAGCAAAGAATTGTGGGAAAATGTATAGTCATTAAGGGCGAATTCCAAACAGAAGTGAGCATCCCTATGGAGAGCCCTTTGAAGTGTGTTCTTTTAGGGGTGTAGGGCATTTCTGTCTCGTATAAGCGTTTGGAACTCCCTTGGCTAAGAGAATGACTGACCAAATATTACATTGACAACGCTGTGCGTGCGTGCAGCTTTCAGCACCTATTTGTTTAATATAAATATTTATTTTTATTATTTGATTCAAATGTTGTCTAATTGTGTCTTATTTACTATTAAAATTTTTCAAACTAAACGTACTTAAACTTGCTTATGCTACCGTCTTAAATCATTTCTATCACTGACGAAAAATATTTAGTATTACATTAAAATAAAGAGATTTAATCAGCCTATTCTACTTACGTTTGTATACGAAATTGAAATGAACCCCAACTTTGCTCCTAACTGAAGATCACGTGATCACAAACAGAAATAATTTCCGTGAAGTGACCATGGAGTGTTTCCTTCGCTAATGGACTTCTGGAAGGGCCCTTCGTGAAAGGATTAAATTGCTTACTTTTGTTTGGAACATCCCTACAAAAGGCGTCCCCTTCCCGAAGTGCCCTTAAAGGGCGCAAAAAAGCCGTTTGGATTTCGCCCTAAATCTATTTACATTTGTTAACTCACCCGCGAAAAACTGACCAATGGATATTTCTTTTCAATATTGTTTTAACTGTTCGGTGGAAGTGGCGGTTAAAGGACAAAAGAGAAATTATGTACAGACAACTCTACAAAAATATTTTTTATTCATTTATTTTTATTTTTTTTATAGGAAACTAGAATATTTGTTTTTTAACGTTTGCAAAAAAAAAAAAAAAAAAAAAAAAACTAACATTATTCATCGTGTCGTTTTTCTGACTGTCGGCCGGAATGCCTTCAGAACGGTGGTAACATCAACTGGTGAGTAAGTTGATACATGTATTAGCCGAAATCATTAAACCGAGTTAAACCGAGAAACAATGCTTGTACGTTCCGCTGCCTCTTTAATGCAAGTTAATCAGACGGAGTCGTTACACTTAACGGCGAACTAACGCGAAATACTGAGGTAAAGTGAGTAAGACAACACCTTTGTCTGAGTGGACTTTTTCAATAGCATTTGAAATACTTTATATATATATATTCAGAGAACATCCCAAGAGAATCATGTTCATTAAATGTTTTCTTTAACATTTAACCAGGAGAATATTCAGAAATACCGTTTCATACAATAGGAAGTCAATAAGATCCAAAGAACATTGGATCCCATTTCAGCAGCCAGCTAAACCAGTACTAAGCCAGTACTATGCTGTGAAACATTAATTTATTTTAAGATTTAAAACAATCACTATCAGAATCCAGATCAGCTGGTTATTATGATCTTCTTTTGTCTGAGTTGATCTGAGCAGATAGCAGGAGCCTCACCCTCTTGATCGTTAATGAAATATTTATGAAAGTGCAAATGTGTTTTGACAATAAATCATTTGTGGGTTGTGATTTATGGCCTCCTTTTTGATACCAAACATATCTGCTCTTCTGCAAATCTTTACTCCCTCTTTTCCTTCATCCCAGCCCTCATTCACCTTCCCTCAACCCTTTTCCTTCCATACTCTTTTTCCTCCTACTCTCTCCAACTGCTCCCACCTCTCTTTCTCGCTGGTGTTCCCATGGTATTGTGCTCGTAAGGTCAGGGACTTGGGCTGCTCTGTGTTAATAAAGCCAGTTGGAAAGATTCCCAGGGCCTGTGCAGAAAATAGAGGAGCTACTGCAAATAAGCAAAGTACACAGACACACTCTCAAACTCTTAATGGGCCTTGAACACGCACATACACATACACACACACACACACACCACAAATGAGGGATTTCAAACACAATGTATAGCTGCAAATTCAAGACGTTGCTTGTATTCAAAACAGATAGAACTAATAGAGGCATACGTGCTAAGACTTGCGATGAAAAAAGTGTGCCACAGGTAAGAGCAGTAATACCAGAGTCATTCATGCACTGACCTGCAATTCTGATGTTTCATACACCCATAATAATTTTAGCCTTAACTGAAGAATGCTTTTGCAGTAAAATAGGACAAGGTAAGTCAGAGCAAATCTGTATTGTATCATAAAATCCACAATGTTTGACTGCTTTTGTGTTTACCTATATGAGCAAATAAAAGAGAGAAAGAGGGAGAGAGATTTCACAGCCAGATTTTCGAATCAGAAATTAGCATTTATTCACCATTATGGTTCTGTCTCTATGTCTTATCCTGTAAGTCTATTGTAGTGTGTACAGCAGCAGCAGCAGCAGCAGCAAACATCCGTTTAACATACAGTACAGACAAATAAAAAACCAACACATGGGCAAAAAAGTCTCTAGAGGCACATGGCACAGGGTTAACATGTAGTCAAAGCAGTTAATGATTCACTTTTATTGATAAGGCAGCAATGCTATAATATTCCTCACAGAGATGCAGCTGCTTCCCCTTCAGTCTAAAACATGATGCATTGTTACAGTAAAGCGTCTTTGTCAGGAATGTAACATATTTTTGAAATAAGTCGTGTCAATAACGTAAGAAAACATCACATTTTCAGTTTAATCCAACATCCAGTAATAATCCAAGTCTGCATTTTTCACAAACTGAAAACAGCATTAAAATAAACAACATAACTGTTCACAGTATTTTGCTGTGGTGAAGCAGAAAGGTATTTTAGAGATGCTTATTTATGCATATGTGGTTTTTAGCAGTGCACCTGCCTATTTGTACTTGTTAATGTGATCTTTGAAATGCTATTGTACTTTCATTTATTGCTTCTTGTTTTATTGTTGTAATTGTGCTTCAGTGATGCAAAATCATAAGATCCTCAGTAACCCTGATCACCCTTAAATACAACTGTTTAAATGAGCTATATATGTTGTCCTAAACTAATAATAATAATAAAAAAAGTAAAGATATTTCATATTCAACATTATCTTTTGTCTCTTTCAAATCATTTGAGCAGTGAAGCAGCTATGAGAATGGTTTAGCTCACGAATTTCTGGTTAATGTAGTATAAGAAAATTCAAACTGAACACTAAAAGTTATGATAGTAGTGATAAAATCTATTGATTCTATGTCTAACATGTAGGTCCCTGTTCATTATGATAGTATTTAGTGTAATGATATTAGTCCTTATACTTATAAAAATAAGTGCTTGGCCAAATGGAAAAATATACTATAGGAATTGATTTGTTTATGCATTTAATCTGTTTTTAGATCAGCAGATGTACACTACCAGTCAAAAGTTTTCTAATGTTTTTCAAAGAAGACCCTTCTGTTCACCAAGCCTGCATTTATTTGATCTAAAGTACAGCAAAACAGTAAATATTTTAACTTTTTTATTTTAAGATATTTTATTATAATTTATTCCTGTGATCAAACTAAATTTTCAGCATCATTACTCATCTTCAGTGTCACATAATCCTTCAGAAATCATTCTAATATGCTGATTTGCTGTTGAAGAAACATTTTTATTATCAATATTTAAAAGCTCTTGTAACATTATACACCATATCATTTAAAAGCTTGGTGTCAGTATTTATTTATTTTTGGGGGAAAGAAATAATAGAACTTAATACTTTTATTTAGCAAGGATGCTTTTAATTAATCAAAAGTGATGATAAAGACATTTATAATGTTACAAAAAATATATATATTTCAGAGAAATGCTGTTCTATTCATCAAAGAAACCTGTTTTCCACATAATAATAATAATAAATGTTTTTGAGCGGCAAATCAGAATATTAGAATGATTTCTGAAGGATCATGTGACACTGAAGACTGGAGTAATGAATGATGCAAAAAAAATTTAGCTTCAGAATTACAGGCATAAATTGCGGTTTAAAATATATTCAAATAGAAAACTATTACTATTCAATTTTTGTACTGTTTTTGCCCTACTTTGGATCAAATAAATGCAGGCTTGCTAAGCAGAAGAGACTTCTTCAAAAACCTTTGACTGGTAGTGTATATCAAAAATGAATTTAAGTGTACAGAACCGTAATTTTGTCTATAGATTCAGCTTTAGAATGAAATTCACAAAGTAAGGTTAAAACTGTAAAACAGTTCACTAGTAACAACAAAGAAATAATAAATAAGGAACCAAGACTCCTAAAGAAACAACCACCAAATACTCCCAGAAACACTTGCTGCTTAGAACAAAGCTTTTGAGATAAGGAAAAAACTGAAGCTGATTTTATAAAGAATGTTTCAGTTTTTTTAAATATGAGAACTGATAAGTTTAAATGAATACAGTAGATTTTGTTATTGCTGTTACAGTGAAACGGTAGCATCATATAAAGTTGATAGCAATATGACTATGTTAAGTATGTTAAGGTTTGCTCTTTTAAGCCCTTCTTGTTGACAGTTTGATGCACTTTGTGGTAAGTTAATAAAAACAGTTATTCAAAAACAAATGTATAATCTGACAAAATAATACTAAGAGGCCTAAATCTGTGAACAGAAAGCACAGAGCATTATTATCCCATGTGGGGTAAGTTACATAGGGGATACCAAGGTAACCCAAGCCCTTCTTTAAGGCCCCACCACTCAGTCAGAGAAAGGAAAAACCACTGCTGCCAGAAAAGTGATCATCTGTCAAAGCCGGAGGGATTGCAGACACCTCAACAACAACCAAACACAATAAAAAATGTATATTTTATAAAAGCAAACATTCCATATTCCAGCTCCGCGAGAAAAACAGCCTTTGGGTTTCTGTTTCGGAAACAATGAATACTACTTCCAACAAAAAGAGAAAGTTACAGTCCCAGGGTGTAGATGCAGAGGCCTCCTGGCATGTGTGTGTGTCCAGATCATTAGGGAGGAGCTGCGCATTTTTACCCGATTACACAAATCGCAACAACACAGAGGGGGGAGATGATGTCATTGCTGCTTTGAAAGGGAAAAAATGTCAGTTTTTCTTTTCCTGTAGTGAATCCAGGAGGCCTGTAGGATGTTGCTCTATAGTAGCACATACACACTGCAGGTAGTGTTAAATGTGCTTGCTTAAATGCTTTCAGGTGTTTCAAAATGTATCTAAAAGTAGCCTTGGTGTAGTGCTTTTAGTCCGAAAGGAAGAGAAATGATTTAGAAATCCAATGATAGAACAGATTTGATTTGGATCGGTTCCAATCCTGTAGGCCGTTTCCAAAGACTATATATGATGAGCATTTCAATTGTACAGCAGGTAAATGAGTTCTTTTAGAGAGTAAACTCTTTTAATACATGAAGAAACATATGATTAGTCCATTTGTGTACCATCAAGCTTTGACTTGGATCTCTTGTTCACTTTCAGGTATATATCTCTTGTCGTCCACTAGGTGTAAGTCCCCCATTGAACGTCCCTGTTCTCTGGCTGTCCATGATCTGAAGCACATCCTCTAGGATGGATGGGCCCAAGTCCAGATGGAGGGAAAGCATAGAGCCTGCGTTGGACAGATACGGCTTTTCCTCCTCATCTCCATCTTTTACACACTTCTCATTTTCCACAGAATCCGGACTTGGTCCATATGTGTGCAAATTAAGTGGAGAGCGGTTTGGAGACGCAGGAAGTGAGGTATGGCGTGACACGGTCCTCTCTTCCAGATGCAGTCTGGGAGGTTTAGGAGGTGGAGCGAGAGATGGTGATTGGGTCGTCGTCAGTGTTGTTGGGACCTCAGTGGTCACCGTCGCTGCTGAAGTCACAGGCGTTGGGGCGGGAAGGGTAAGTGCCTGCACCCCTCCGATGATAGGAAGAGACAGGGCATTTTTTAAAAGCGGCGAGCTTTCACAGGCCGGTGGGTGACTGCTTACACTCGCTGTGCGACTTAGTTGTAACGACTCCTGGTGATCCTGTTGCCCTGGTAGCAGATGAAATTTACCTTGTAGGAAAGAGAGGTCTCCGAAAAGATCATCTGCGCCTCCGCTGCTGCCAATGTGGATGGTGTGTCTGAAGTCTCCCAGAGGAGGGCTGATCATGTCAGATGAAAGAAGGTCACGCAGCTTTTCCTTCTTTCCTTTACGGCTTCGTCGTTTAAGGTATATGGGAGCCTTGGCAGACATGTCGGACCCACCGCGTCCTCCCGCACAACAGAGAGACAGACCTTGTAGCAGGGTGAATGGAGAAAGGAAGGGTGAAAAGAATAAATGGACTGTACACGAGAAGGAGAGACAAAAATCACAACGCACTTAGCATTCGAAATCAATCCAACTGGACAAAGTCAGGATGCTTTTTGTTCCTTTCTTGTGGAAAGTTCTTCATTGGCTCAGAGCGTCTTTTCATATAGAAAGGCCAGAATTCACATCCTGAATGGACAGTCCACATCCTATCAGGACAACAATCCTGCCATCGTTTTAGCTGCTGAAAGTCCAGCCAACCTGCAGTTTGGAAGAAAAAGAGGGTATTTAGTACATAAAACATTTAAAAACACAAAAATGATTTAGCAAGTTTGACTAAATAAAGCAGCTGACATTAAAGGGACAGTTCACCCAAAAATGAAAATTCTGTCAATAATTACTTACCCTGATGTCATTCCAAACCCACAAGACCTTTATTCATCTTCAGAACACAAATTAAGATATTTTGGATGAAACATCCAGAGCTTTCTGACCCCCCTTTCTGAGGGTTAGAAAGCTCTCAGATTTCATAAAAAACACTTAATTTGTGTTCCGAAGATTAATTGATTGAGTAATTAATGACGTAATTTTCATTTTTGGGTGAACTATCCCTTTAAATCAATCAAAAGTAAAAAGAAAGTCATTTACAATGATACAAAGCAAACTGGGAAAAAAAAATGTATCAGGGTTTCCACAAAACTATTACACAACTGTTAATAGTAATAATAGTGATGAGCGGTTTGACAAAAAACTGTGTCACGGTTTCTCCCTGGCTGTGCCATTTTGCGAATCAGATTGCATGAAACAGCTGCAGAACCACTGCATTTTAATCACAATCCAAACAAACATGCTACATGTTGTATGAGCAGTTTTTATAATATATACATTAGATTGCATAATTTAAAACAGTTTTGTGAACAGAATGTTCACAAAACAAAAATAGCAGACGGGCTGAATGGGAACGCAGTTTTACTCTCTGACAGCAGGTGGCACTTATGGAACAGCAGTGATACAGCGATTTTTTGGTTACCGCTGTATACAAAGCAGCACTGCGCTTTTAAATACCACATTAATTATTCATTATATGGAGGCAGCATGAAAAGAAAATACCATCTAAACTTTTCTAAAGACAGTCCCCTCAGAGATACATTCATATAAATCTTCACCCTAAGTATTTAGGATTTTCTTCCAATATTTAGAGCATGGTGAACAGTGAGCTTGATATGGCTGCTACAGTATTTTTTCCTCTTTGCGTCCGTCTTCAGTGTCTCTGACTTCTATAAACGGCTGTTGGTTTAATTGCCCAGTTAAAACATTAGTTGTGTGTTATTAATAGTTCTCTAACCATTAGTCAGAGGTGTACGTGGTTAACATGGTTCTCCTGAAGCTCAAGCAGCACGGAATTGGACTTAGGATGCCGAATCCTTGGGTACAAATCCCGTGAAAAATATGACTCACAATGAAAGAACTGAAAGATGAGAGAATGAAAAACAAGCTAAAATGGCAAGCTTGTGATTGTGATCCATATCGGGTAGGTTTAGGTGCAGCGCAGATGGTATGTTATTTTAAAACGTCACAGAGCATTAGAGTTATAGCAACACTCAACAGACATTTCAAGTCAGAACTGCGGTGACACGTAAAAACCAACATCACATAAAACGTACCATATGTACATTCATCTGGTCTGGGGAAAACACAACTTGTAAAAGTATTCTTTCGTACGTTTTTGTCCGTGTGTGTAATTTAAACCAGATTACCTTTTTAACCTGTTTATCGCCCAGCAATATTTCAACATATCAGAAAGATTTCTGAAGGATCATGTGACAATGAAGACTGCAGTAATCAGGGTTGCCAGGTTTTCACAACAAAACCCACCCAATTGCCACTCAAAACTAGCCCAACTGCGGTTTGAGGGGGGTCCCCCTGTTAAAAATCGCATTCTGGGAGATAAAATACACGCTTTTTGTTGCGATTCCCCTGGTAAATTAGCATCTCAGGGGCTAAATATGACGGTAATGGGGTCGATTCAACCTGCGGACATCAAAAACAACCCGCGGCAACAGTGTTAAAGTAGCAAACTGCAGACTTGGCAACACTGGCAGTAATGGCTGCTAAAAAATTAAGTTTTGCCATGAATAAACTACAACTTTCAAAATACATAACAAATTTAAAACAGTTATTTAAGTGATTTTTTTTTTTAAATACTATAATATTACTATTGTAAACTATTTCACATTACAAAATATAACCAAACATAGGATCATTAAGTCAAAGTTAAACGTGGGATTATTAAGAGAAGGGAAGACAACAGAAAAAATGTTACAAAACTGAATAATAAGTGAGAGATAATATACTAGCTATAATTTGGAAAGAGTCAAAGCAAATAATCAGGGTTTGTTAGTCTTTGCCTAACAAGATTGACTTGTCTTGTACACAAAGGAAAGATGACTATATCTCGACTGTGTGTCTGCTGATAAGTCGACTCGGCTGTCAAAACTTAAAGGTTCAGCAGCACTTTAATGGGAGCATTTGAGTGAATGTGTATGTTTGTGTGCTGAGAAGTTTAACAGACCGTACGTTCTGTATGTGTGTGACAATACATCAGGAGCTCCAGAGCATGACTAGTAATGCATACCTTCAGCATTAAATCATACTTCTGGAGCTGGTTCTGTTAACTATATCCTGGTGTGTGTGTGTGTGTGTGTGTGTATTTCCTTCAACCTTGACTTTTATCAAAGTGAGTTTAACTAGCGCACACTCCGTCCAAAAACAAAGGCCAGTGTTTCCATCTCAAGTGTGGGAAAAGCCACCTCGCTGTTGCATAAGTGACCCAGCAAAAGAGAAGTTCTGAAAAGTTCCAGAAAATAAACTACAGTGTGTTTACACAGCATTTGCCTCAAATTATGCTTATCCTAGATGTGTCAACTGAGTGTTTTGTGTCTTGGATAACAGATTGTATCAACATTTTATGTAGGTCAATGAAACATGCCTATTCCAGTTTGATCTTGTCATTTATAAAGTACATTTTTGTAAGATTTTAAATGTTCTAGTCAAGCAATGTTTTTAAATGGTAAAAAAAAAAATTGTGCAAAATCATAGTAACAGGGTTGAAAAATAATGATATTGGAGAGTTCACTTCTTCAAAGTGATACCATTATGACAAACGCTTGATAACATAATTGAGTAATAGTCATTGATTTACATCATTAAAGGGACAGTCCCTCTAAAAAACATTTAATTATGCCATCATTTACTAACCCTCATGTTTTTTGTTTTTATGTTTAATATGTAAAACGTTATTTCTTCTATAGAACGTAAAAGTACGCCCTAAATGTTCTTCAAAATACCTTTGTTTGTATTCTGCAGAGGAAAAATTTCCCACAGGTTTGGAATGACATGAACGTGATCAAATGATGACAAATCTTAATTTTAAGGTGGAGTATCTCTTTAAGAACATTATAGTAACAAGTCATTTCAAGTATGCATCTAAAAGTATACACAGAAGGAATAAAGACAAAATGATAGTTATTATTATTTACACATTTTACTTCAAAATGTGCATTTTTCCTAAAACAACAAGAGGAACTTGGAAACAGAGGTGGAGACAGGCCTATGTTTTTCATGAGATAACAGGCTTGCCAGGTTTTCACAGCAAAACCCGCCCAATTGCTACTCAAAAGTAGTCCAAAACTAGCCCAATTGCTGTTCAGAGGAGATCCCCAGGTAAAAATTGCGTTCTGGGGTGTAAAATGCACATTCTTTGGTATGGTTCCCCTGGTAAAATTCACATTCCAGGGGCTAAATATCACATTATTGGGGTCACTTCAACCCGTAAACATGAAAAACATCCCGCGGCAACAGTGTTAAAGTAGCCCAATTCTGCAGAAAGCTGTGGACTTAGCAACAATGTTAAATACCCTAAATCTATGGTATGAATGTGGATGACAAATAAGCAGATGCGATTACACATGTACATGCTTCAGAGAAGCCAGTGCGCTGACTCACTAAACTGAGTAACATAATGATGAACCATAGAAAAACAGTCAGAGAACCCTTCGCAAAGTCCCGCCCCCCTTCACCACTGTTGCTATGTCCGACAAGCCATCCGCTCTCACGCCACACATCACGTTCTCAACACAGTGAAAAATACATGCGGAAGCAATGAGGAAACAGCAGGTTTACTTTAGGTTTGAAACAAGGTCTCAGCTTTCAAATTCTGTCATTTTTCCAGACATTTCAATTGAAATTCAAACAATAAATACTGTTCTGTGACTTTTTAATGTGTCACAACAGATCGCTGTAGCCCCTCAGTTCAAAAGCGGCACGCGAACAAATTATCTACTAGTTTATTACTAGTTATAGTATGAAATAAACATGCATGAACATCAGAAGGTATCTTGTTTTGCGGAAAGACATCAAAGACATCATTCTTTTGAAAGTTTATATCCAGTGATAATCTACCCTTTTGTTCTGGTTTGTTTTTTGGACAAAAATGGCTGATTCGGGGTTATGATTGGTCAGATTGCGTGTCACTCATACTCTCTGTAAAGGGTCAATTAGCACATCAGTTCTAGCCTGAGTGAACCAACAGATTAATTAGATTACATTGCAACGTGCATGTTTTGTTTGAAAATTACATTTAAAGGTCCACTGAAGTGCTTTGAACACTCAAGGATGCATCTAAAAGCCTAGGCAGCTGACTTGCTGCCTTATTAGGCAATGACTTTGTAGGCAGCGTTATTGCACAAAGGCATCTCATGAAACTGATTTCGTACAGTCTCCTAAAGCAGCATTACGGTTTAATGAGCTACAACAAAATAGAATGAGTTTTTATGATAACTGAATGAATATTTAATTACTATAATACAGATTTTTCACTAGAAATAACATCAAAACTGCTAAAATTTTCAGACGCCATCTTAATTTTTTTTAGCTCAACCGTCACAAAATGGAACACACAGGTTTGTGGGATACCAAAGGCAGCGAAGGACTTTGCTGGCTTTAAAATTCTATCAGAAGGAGGTACATTTACATTTACATTTAGTCATTTAGCAGACGCTTTTATCCAAAGCGACTTACAATAGAAGCAATCAGAGCAACAAGAGAGCGACAGTGTGTGCTGTGGCAAATTTCAGTTAGATAAACACGATAAGTCTTGCAAGGGTTTTTTTTTTTTTTTTTTTTTTTTTTTATAAATATAGAAAACTGAAAAGAGTAGGAAAGAGCTAGTGTCAATTGGTCAAGTTCTGCCGAAAAAGATGGGTTTTCAGACGTTTTTTGAAGATGGCCAATGACTCAGCTGATCGAATTGAGATGGGTAGGTCATTCCACCAGCTGGGAACAGTCCACAAAAAGGTACGTGAAAGTGATTTTGATCCTCTTTGGGATGGCACCACAAGGCGTCGTTCATTTGCAGAACGCAAGCTTCTGGAGGGGACATAAGGTTGGATTAGACAGTTTAGGTATTCTGGTGCAGTGCCAGCGGTTGTCTTGTAGGCAAGCACCAGTACCTTGAATTTGATGCGAGCAGCTACTGGCAGCCAATGCAGTCTGATGAAGAGAGGTGTGACATGGGCTTTCTTCGGCTCATTAAAGACCACTCTTGCTGCTGCATTCTGAATCATCTGCAAAGGCTTGGAAGTGCATGCAGGAAGGCCTGCCAAGAGTGCATTACAATAGTCCAGTCTGGAGAGGACAAGAGCTTGGACAAGAAGTTGTGTAGCCTGCTCTGATAGGAAGGTACCTTGGGAGACAGGAAGTGAAGCAGAATTTGGATTCAGACATGCCTTTATGCCTTCCTGCCATGGAATGCTGTCTCCGAAGGCAGCACTTTAGAGCTTTCGAATGCAGCCTTAGTGTTATTTTATATGCTGACGTAATTTCAGCTAAAACAGGAAGACAGGGCAGAATATATCCAGCAGCCCCATCCCCTTTTTAAAATAGCTAGTAGCTATTTCATTTATATCACCGCTTGGGCTAGAGCCATTGAGCTCAGTAAAGATGTATTTGATAGCATATAACAGCCACAATCACATCCATATCGCAATAAAATACATCATTCTATGTAGAATTCAAATGGGTCTACATTTTGTGGTCTGCGCCGATTCACACATATGATCCGCTCCGTGCTACTGCGCCTCTAAAATGGAGCAGTGTGTGCGCGCACTGCGGCGGTTCATGTAAAACAGCACGAAACCAGACTTATTTCGCCCCAATAAAGAGCATATTTACATTATCTGAATCATTCCCTATCCCCTATATAGTGCACTACAAGCAATTCACCATACAGAAAACACTAATTCTGTGAACAAGTGACTGATTTCAGCTGTATTTTTAGCATCTATTTATAGTGTAGGGGGCGGGGCGCTTTGGATTCTAGAGAGCATTTGATTGGATAGAAAGTTGCAGATGTCATCAAAATTTATGAATCAAGTTTTGAATGCTTATATCTTGTAAATGCAAATTTTGTCATCGTTTTGAAAGACAGATAACCGTAGGACTAACATATTCATACTAAAAGCCAAAAAACTCAAAGATTTAATAGGGACTTTTATTTATTTATTTTTTTAGGTGAGATCAATAACAAGATATTTATATAAGGTACAAGTAATATAAATTATTTTGGATATTCAGGATGCTTTCTTACATTTCGATTTAATTTTAGAATGAACTAACCTGCGCTTAAAATACACAAAGACTGGGTGAAATTAATACACTACAAATTGGTGAACTACATACAGCAGCATCACCTTTATAATATGAGTTTAGACTGCATACCACATTTAACAAAAGTGGGCCAGCATTACTTTCTTGGATAACAGCTTTGGATGTCAGAAAGGCTTTAATCAAACCACAAACGAATAACAGTTTTTCCAGAGAAGGAATGGGGTGAGTCCTGTTCAGACTCGCAGAGGAGTGTCACAAAGTGTGAATGCTTTTTCTTTTATGGCATTCCCATATCTCTGTTTATAACAGTGTAATCATAGACATTAAACAATTCAGTGGAACACTGATTCTGGAGAATATGATGTGTACCATAATTTAACCCAATTAAAGTTAAGTTAAAAAAATAAGACATTTCACAACATTTGCACATGAACCATGCTGCTCCTCTGAAGGCCTGAGGTTATTTATTAGTTTCAGAGCAGAAGTGAACAATGTTGCTGGAAAGCGTAAATGAGGCGCTGTGCTCAGACAAGCCCTCTGTTCGGTAGACAATGCAGAGAACAAACTGACACAAAAACACAACAGCTTTTGGTTTGTTTAACAGAGAGAGTTACTGTCAAACCTGACAGTCAACCATCAAAACACCAGTGGTACAATCTTTGTCCAGTTCTCAGAGATTAACACACATTTTTATTGTCAAAGAGAAGAAGAAACACTGAAATAACACTGAAAATATCTACTTCAGTCTAAGAATCAGCACAATGGATCATTTTTCTTGAACTCCGAATGAACAAGCTAGAATCCAATAAAAGCTACATTTTATTAGGATCTGGCTGCAAAATATTCATGGCACTGAGATGTACCTATAAAATTGGACATTAAAACAGATTTGACTGTGAAAAACAACAACATACTCACAAATATTCTGCCAGCCAAATTCTAAACACAGAAAAGGAAATATACTTAGTAAATGGCGGTGTACAGACTGAACAAAACCAGAGATGGGCTATCAGATCACCTCCCCCAGGTCAAAAATGGCTTAAAAAATGCATACTGCGGAAGCTGTTCTGCTTGAATAGAAGTCAATGGAGGAGGATATACTGAACACACTGCTCTGTGGAAACATCTTGTAAAATAATAGATTGCCTGCTTTCTGCTAATTGTCAAACATACAGGTCCTTCTCAAAAAATTAGCATATTGTGATAAAGTTCATTATTTTCTGTAATGTACTGATAAACATTAGACTTTCATATATTTTAGATTCATTACACACAACTCGAAGTAGTTCGAGCCTTTTATTGTTTTAATATTGATGATTTTGGCATACAGCTCATGAAAACCCAAAATTCCTATCTCAAAAAATTAGCATATTTCATCCGACCAATAAAAGAAAAGTGTTTTTAATACAAAAAAAGTCAACCTTCAAATAATTATGTTCAGTTATGCACTCAATAATGCGGCGTGGCATGGAGGCAATCAGCCTGTGGCACTGCTGAGGTGTTATGGAGGCCCAGGAAGCTTCGATAGTGGCCTTAAGCTCATCCAGAGTGTTGGGTCTTACGTCTCTCAACTTTCTCTTCACAATATCCCACAGATTCTCTATGGGGTTCAGGTCAGGAGAGTTGGCAGGCCAATTGAGCACAGTAATACCATGGTCAGTAAACCATTTACCAGTGGTTTTGGCACTGTGAGCAGGTGCCAGGTCGTGCTGAAAAATGAAATCATCTCCATAAAGCTTTTCAGCAGATGGAAGCATGAAGTGCTCCAAAATCTCCTGATAGCTAGCTGCATTGACCCTGCCCTTGATAAAACACAGTGGACCAACACCAGCAGCTGACATGGCACCCCAGACCATCACTGACTGTGGGTACTTGACACTGGACTTCAGGCATTTTGGCATTTCCCTCTCCCCAGTCTTCCTCCAGACTCTGGCACCTTGATTTCCGAATGACATGCAAAATTTGCTTTCATCCGAAAAAAGTACTTTGGACCACTGAGCAACAGTCCAGTGCTGCTTCTCTGTAGCCCAGGTCAGGCGCTTCTGCCGCTGTTTCTGGTTCAAAAGTGGCTTGACCTGGGGAATGCGGCACCTGTAGCCCATTTCCTGCACACGCCTGTACACGGTGGCTCTGGATGTTTCTACTCCAGACTCAGTCCACTGCTTCCGCAGGTCCCCCAAGGTCTGGAATCGGTCCTTCTCCACAATCTTCCTCAGGGTCCGGTCACCTCTTCTCGTTGTGCAGCGTTTTCTGCCACACTTTTTCCTTCCCACAGACCTCTTGCTTGAGGGCGTCAATGATGGCCTTCTGGACAGCAGTCAGGTCGGCAGTCTTACCCATGATTGCGGTTTTGAGTAATGAACCAGGCTGGGAGTTTTTAAAAGCCTCAGGAATCTTTTGCAGGTGTTTAGAGTTAATTAGTTGATTCAGATGATTAGGTTAATAACTCGTTTAGAGAACCTTTTCATGATATGCTAATTTTTTGAGATAGGAATTTTGGGTTTTCATGAACTGTATGCCAAAATCATCAATATTAAAACAATAAAAGGCTTGAACTACTTCGAGTTGTGTGTAATGAATCTAAAATATATGAAAGTCTAATGTTTACCAGTACATTACAGAAAATAATGAACTTTATCACAATATGCTAATTTTTTGAGAAGGACCTGTATTTGCAATGAGATATTCATTTTGGAATGGGCTATAATTAGAATAGATACCCAAAATAGATATTTTATAAGTTAACTGAACAATTTTCAAACTACTTGTGTACTTCTATGGGATCGCAGATAAATTTAAGAAAGGGATAACAACAGAGCCATTATGGTTGGCTTACAGATCACATGTGATTACTTCTTTCATGTTTCCCTAATGACATGCCAAGGTTGTCATCCTATCCTCTATAAATTTACATAGAGACGCATTTCCTCACAGAAAATATTAAACAAAAGTAACAAACATTACTGTTTTCAAAAATGTGAATTTGATTTCAAAGCCTATTAGTAAATTACTTCAATTTTAAGACATTTCAAAACTTTCTGACACTTTCAAAAGGCTTTTTTTCATAAACATATTCATAAACGTATTGACAAACATCGTTTTTCTAGAGCAAAATTACAATTGCAACAATATGAATGTCAATTAATTTAAATTACAGTGCATTTTAGTAAAATTCTTTTTGCAAGCTTAAAAGCTCAGGAAATCAATTAAAGTACAACGGTTATGTCAGCCTGTCATCGATTACAAGCTCCAAAACTATACAATCTACCACTCGAACACGTTTTTAACACCTTTATACTCATTTACAGCTCATATTTAGTGCACACTTATCTTTTAAACAAGCAGATGATAAATTTGTGACTAATGCAGAGTCATTTAACTTCGTAGTTCGTACATCTCACATGGCAGCAGCCCAATGTCATGGCAGTTTGCGCGCACCACCCTGCGCTCGTTTGGCCACAAGAGCAACAACACCCAATATTACATTATCACTGGCGGATACAATAGATAGTTTCTTATACTGTATGTTCAAGAGAGTTTAGTAGAACGATCATTTGCATTATAAAAATATAACTGATCTAAAGAGGCAATTACGCGTTCACCTCTGTGAAAACACTCCTGTATAATTACTTCACGTTTTGTATTTAACCGGTACGCAAATTATTTAAACTCCACATGCAAATATAACATTTTGCCTACCTCTGAGATGTCCGTGTGATCAAACTCCTATCCAAAACGCATCTATGCGCAGGACTTTCAGGTCAAAATGATTCAGTATTAATTCTGCTCTGTCATATGTACTTCTTTCCGCACGAAAACCTGCAGAACTGACAGAAGTATAAAAATAACCCTAACACTTGATACCGCATACCTATACAGAGAGTATTTGCTGATCCTGTAGAAATAGAGCCGCGCTATAGAGCGCTGTAAGCCCACCTCACATCACTGCTGAAACAGAGAGCGCACAGGACTGGAGTCCATGGATCTGGATTGCCGTTGAACTACAATTGTTGTATCCAGGCCATTATTTGGCGCTTACCGCCGTGTTGTCCCGCTTCTTCCGCGTTTGCTGAAGATTCCAGCAGGACAGCGGAGGGAGTCTGTAGCGCATCACACACACGCGCGCCGCTGTCATCACACGTTTGCGGTGACTCATAATTTGAAGTTTTCGCTCCCTCCCCACTCGCATAAACCATATCAAAACAATGTGGATGTATCCCTAACCAAACCTCTAATCTCTCATATACTCATTGCACATACTCAAAGACAGAGATAACTCTTTGTCATCACATCCTCTGTATGAAAACAGAGATTTGTTTTAGCTTCCAATCTATTTCAAATATTTGAAAAGATTTCAAGCTTTTCTGAAAATTTCGAACAAGGTTTTTGTCACAAAAAAAAAAGTTTGTCTTGACAAATTTTTTAAATAACACTTGGAGTGATCAAATTTCTAAAAATGTATTTTAAAAAAACTATTTAAAATCAGCTCAAGCTCAGGAATTGAATTTGAATTTAAAGTTGATCAAATGGAAATAGCAACAGCTCGCTTATTCCGTGTGACATACATCTGATTATATACACCTTATATATATATATATATGGGCGAGACTTCTGGGGCCGGTTGCATAAAAGGTTTAGACTAGTCTTAAAACATTTTTTCTTTAAGACTGGTCTTTTTTTTATGTTTTATTTAGTTACAGAAAAATGTAGATTATTCTAAGTTGAATAAAAAAAAATAAGACGATTACCCTTTGGTTAACTGAGACACTGTCTTAACATAGAGGCTAAGTTTATGCAACTAGTCCCTGATTCATTATCCGCTGTAGGGAAATAACCAGAAGAATAAGTAAATGGTAAAACTGTTTGCACCACAAACCAGTGTTCTCATAATTAAGATAATACATTAAAATAACACAGCTAAAAATAGCTGGATGTGGATGACCCATAAAATTTACAAATGGCCACGCCTGCTCTTACAGCAAAATAAAGTGGATAGAAAAACAAAACATGCTGGGAAGGGACTGCATTGGTTGTTGATTGGTTGGATTTTGAGATGTGAGCACTGCATTTAAAAGTGGAGACAGATCAACGTGAGATTGCAAGTGTAGATTTAATTGGACTAAAGACTTGCACACGCCAGCAAAAAGTCACTGGAAGCTCCACTTTTGACATGTTGAGTAAACATTATGAGGTCTTAAAGGATAGTTCACCCAAAAATGAAAATGTTGTCATTAATTACTTACCTTCATGTTGTTCTAAACCCGTAAGACCTTCATTTGACTTTGGAACACAAATAAAGATATTTTGGATGAAATCCAAGAGCTCTATGACCCTCTACAACAACTCTCCAAAATGGGTGATGCAGAGAAGGAGAATTGTTGAATCATTTTTTTTTGTGCAACAAAATGTATTCTTGTTGCTTCATAAAATTACAGTTGAACCACTGATGTCATATGGACTAATTTGTCGATGTTCTTGGTAACTTTCTGGACCTTGAACGCGATAGTACCATCTATGGAAGGTCAGAGAGCTCTCAGACTTCATCAAAAATATCTTAATTTGTGCTCTGAAGATGAGTCATTTGGGTGAACTATCCCTTTAATAGCATTATACTCTTTCAGAGATCATATTTATTAATAGACTTTTTTTGATTGACACAATCTATTTACCCATACATTCAGCATTCTAACAATAGTTCCTTGTCTGTGGTTGCTTGTCTGTATGCTTTTGGGAGGCTCGTAGCCTGGTTTCCTATACATATTTCTGTGGAAATTGTGTCATATGAATATGTTCTTTAAAGCGTGTACTGTACATTCTTACACACAATCCTGTGACTCATGTAGTCCGTAAATTCAGTTCCTGCATACTGCATCCTATTAATAGCTCATAATAATTGACCTGTCTTTGTAACATGGTATTCCTATTGTTCATATTGTGCTCCAAAATTCAAATCACACAGTGACAATGACAGGATATCCAATGGAAATTTACGTCACACAGATTGTTCACACAACATAGCGCAAAAGATGACTCAAGCATATTCTAGATTTATGCACTAACATTACGTATTGGACAAAAATGGTTACATTTTTCAAATTTAGCTCTGAGATGCTGAGTTTAGAACAGTATCTCCGATGCACACCAGTGCAAACACACCAGTCTACCCACTTGCAATCAGCTCCTCAATCTTTATTATATCCTCATTTTTCTTTCACAGCTCTCTGTGTTCACATGGGGGAATTCCTCTAATCTTCGCAATGCGGGTCTAGACCAAACTAAATGCTACAACACATTGTATCTTACTTTCTAACTTCCATTTGTAATGTCTGATATTTTTCTTTAACTTAAAAATGACTAAGGTGAAATTCTATTAATCTCTCTAATAAATCACAGACGTTTGGACTTTCTGCAAGTTCTGACATTTAAATGCTTTTTATTACAAATAACACTTTCAGCAGTTTGACTCAAGTTAAAATCTGTCTAAAACAGATTTTTACAGTCTTTACACATTAATTAAAACAATGTTTTACGGTTCTGCTCAACATATGGAGAGCACAGTGAAGCTAAATCATCTTTGCTTTGTCACTTCCTCTTGCTTTGTCTATCTGCTTATCTGCCCTCATGACCTTATCTGCTGTTATGAACTACAACCCTCAGCCCTCAGCATCACACGTATTTGCTGCAGAACAATCTGGAGTCATAATGCTGTGTGTGTAGCTTCGATTGGGAAGTGGGGCCAGCTATTATCCATCTTTCTGTTCCCCCAAATCTACTCCAGATGTGATGTGCATTTTGTAGAGCAGACCTGATTCCTGAACACACGCTCCTATAGAAACACACACATATACATAAGAGCAGAAACGCAATGCATGCTGCCCTTTCTGAAGATGAAGTTGGAATCAGTGAACGATAGCATACCTCAGGACTGTAGGGACTTGTGAGTGGAGCTAATTGGCTAATTGCATCTACCCCCCGAAGCAAACAAAGTATTTTGCAAAGTCAGCAGTCAAAAGGCAAAATCAGTCCAACTGTTCTTGGCTCACATGTGCAGAAACACTGAACATTGCTCATCATATCTGTGGTTAGCCTAGGGATGAAACGATTACCGTTTTAATGATAAATCGTGATAAAAACTCTCCAAGGTTAGTATTATCGTTTCATATGTAATTATCACTAAAACCGTATCTGATTACCATGATTTGAACAACTGAGGATAAATAAATACTGTGTTGCATTTTTAAGCACGCAGCACCTTTTTTTGTGAAAACGTGGCAGAAAGATGCAAGGTTTCAAAAGAGTGCTAAGGGAATTATACAAATGTATATGAATGAGTTAATTATATAAATGTACTTCTGAAAGTTCTGACTGGTTTTAGAAAAGATTCGATGGCATCTTTGCTTTCGTAATACTTGAGATAGTGTTCTTAATCGCAATGCTGCTTTATCCACGGAGGTTATGGGGAACAGCTGTAATTCAGCTTTTCCATAAGCACCATTTAGTGTCAGGGAGTGGATTTACAGAGTTACATTTACATTCAGCCTGTGTGCAGTTTTTGACTGGCCAAAAAATTGGACCGATTTTGCATTCCCTGCTGTAAATTTTGACCGGTTGATGAAAAAGAAGCTTATGTGGATTCTACACATTTTAACAATTCAGATAATGTATCTAGAAATATTTATGTAGCAGATAAAATACATATGAGCTTTAAGGTTTTATTTGAATGTTTCGTACATGTTATTAGATAAACTGTTGTCAGTTATGAAATGTTGTCATTTAAAATCCAGATATCACAGGTAATGTTATTGTACTAGGCGCGTTTCCATTACCCTTCAAAATGCGCAAATTGAAATTGCGAATTGAAAATACGCCTAATGGAAACGTGTCAAATTCGCAAAAACACCCATATATCGCAAAAAAGTTTTTACGCTCGCATGAGGTGGTTTTTCAGACAATGCGGAAAAGGAATAATTCGCAAAACGGCAATGGAAACGCTTTTTTCGCGTTTCCAGGTCACATGATATACGTGAACAGTCATATGATCATTCTTTATTGTTTATTTGTGGAAACTGGCACCCTTGGGCATGATGAGGCCCTATTGCACTGCACAGCTCAAAAATAGTGGATGCGTTCATCCGGAAATTCTAAATCCACAGTTACTCCGTGAAATTGCGCACTATTACTTCCCAGAACAAGCGCATACGTGGCCGCTCCCAATTATAGGGGGCTTGCCTTGCCATTACTGCTTGTATTACACGCCTACGGCTCCAATTAAAAATAAAAATGGCTAGAGCGTTTTGAATGACTTATCGCGAGAGGACGAGTTTTAGTTCATGATATGGTTAATGGAAACACCGTCATTTCGCAACAGTTTTTTTATCGACATTTAGAAAATATCGCGCAAATTTGTAATGGAAACGCGCCTAGTGTTTATGCAAAAAGAAAGTAATTTTATTTATTTTGGTTGATTTTATATACAAAAGTAGGTGAAATGTTTCATGTGTCAGTACTTTTTGAACATTTCCAGCATATTTTAACAATACCGTGATAATACTGATTACCATGATCATTTAGGTCACTATAATCATGATAAGAAATTTTCATATCGTTACATCCCTAGGTTAGCCACAAACCATTTAATTAGCATGTGTCAAATATCATTCTATAAGCATACAGATGTTCCAGTCCCTCGATTTGACCAGCAATGAAATCGCCCACTAGAGTGTCTATCACAATCAATGTGTTGCCGCAGGTCTGACTTGAAATGTCCGTCGATTGGTGCTATAACTCTAATGCTCTGTGATGTTTTAAAATAACGTAACATCTGCACTACATCTAAACCTACCCGATAGTATGAACAAAAGCGAATGTGATGTAAAAAATGAAATCACAAGCATATTTTAGCTTGTTTTTCAGTATCTCATCCTTCAGCTCTTTCATCGTGAGTCATGTTTCTCACAGGATTCGTACAGGATTCTGCATCCTAAGCCCAATTCAGTGCCGGCTGAGCTACTGAGCAAGCTTGTTACATCTGGAAAGCAAAACATATGGGGCTCAATCCAACGCTCCCCATTGACTTTGTATTGTGGGACGCTGCCTCCTTGTCATTTCTGACTTATAACAAAAAACAGAACAATGTCTGAAAGCTGCTATGTGACAAGCTGTACAGTAAACAAGCTAAAAAACACAGAACTACATTTTTATAAGCTGTGTACCCAAATACCGAGCGTTTAGAGACACAAAAGTAGAGCGCCATGTGTCATATTACTAGAGACTGGCGGGAAACTAAATCGGCGACAGTAAATGTTCATTAATTTTAACCATGTCAGATGATTATTTCCACCACCCTATGTAAACCTGAAAGGAGGAGATATATTGAGAAACTAAATTTTATTTATGTGTCAGTGCTCCTTTTCCTTACTTTCTGTTCGTTGGAGAAATTATCCAACTGAATGGTCCATCATGAAATTCCATGACATCTACAACTATTTGTGTCCTTAAATGCTTGTTTTGGGGGTCAACATCTTATAAAAACGTAGTTCTGTGTTTTTTTAACTTGTTTACTGTACACCTTGTCACACAGCAGCTTTTAGACATCGTTCTGTTTTTTTATATATATATATATGTATGTATGTCAGAAATTACAAGAAGGCAGCTTCCCGCAATACAAAATCAATTGAGAGAGTTGGAAAAAAATCCTGAACATGAAAACGGTGAAAAACTGTTTAACGTTCTAACTTCACAATGAAGTAGGCTACTACATAGTTCACAGTCTTTGTAGCATGTTTCACCAATGCATTTTTTTTTTACATTTATAAAGTATTTAGAAACAATTCTTAAAATTGACTTTACACAGACTTTAATTCCTTTGCGAATGAAGAAAGAAAGACATGACATCATTCTGGATGTGAACTTCTCCTTTAAGAGCCTCTCGACTGTTTTTGCTTTTCCTAGTCAGGTTCTTACGCTTTGGAAAGTCATGTGTAACTCGATTACACTAATGATCAAACTCACGCAAGCTTTTCCCAGTGGACTTGAGTGCGCTCGGTCACGCGCACTGCAGTATGCTGACTCTACACTCTGCAGAGCTCCTCTCACTTCAGCTCTTTCTCTGAACTCAACAACTTGAAAATGAAATATGCGCATTGGTTTATCAGCACTGCGATCGCATTTCAACACATTCATCTGCATCAGATTTACTAGAATAACACACGCACCCGAATTTCCACTTTATGAATGTTATCGAGAAGTTTCTCACGGCCGTGATAACACTGAACATTCACGCGTTTCCTTGAAACTATTGCGCAAACAGCGTCAATTCACCTGAAGAAACGACATCTGCTACACAGCCAAAAAATTTCTAAGTCATATTCTAGAACAAACAGAGTGACAGTCTAACTTTTAATACCAAGCTAAACATTATCCCTTACAGTTAATAAGTTAAACAAAATTCAAATACATAATGCACTAATAGAACAAACACTTCTTTTGCTAACATTTTCTGAAATTACTTACAATAATTCCGTTCCGAAAATCCAGCGACAGATTGTTTACATCTTATACCAGTCCGTTGGGTGCTCAAAGACAGTTTGGCAACAGTTTAAAGCATCGGTGACACTTCAGTGAGGGTCCGGCCCCTCTTGCTGCACTCAGCCGGTTTTAACGGTCGCTGGGTAACGCGCCATTGTGACTGAACACAAAGCGGGGGCCCGGGAGGGCTGGAGGTGAGGCTCGCCGTCGCGCTTTTAAATCGGCCTTAACATATTGGTGCTGCGTTGCCAAGCGATTCTGAAACACTTGATAGACTTGATAGATGACACTCATCAGGCCTGAAAGTTTAAAACATAATAAGCACAGGAGGAGAAACGACCGTTACTGAGTACATTACTTACTAAACGGGGAATTTGCATAGTGAGCAAGTATAAAGGGACCTGTTGAGAAGCCTACAGGGGCATTTTATGGAGGCCTTGCTTGCAGCTCTGTAGGCAGTTGAAAGTTTTCTGGTTGTGTTTCAAGGACAGATTCAGCACAACTTGTTCTCTGCATGGTGCACACTCGGTCAAAACAATGAAAACTTGTCTTTTTCGCAACCTATCTTTGGTTATAGTGCCTTGTTATAAATATTTCATCTTATAACAAATAAAATTTAGCTACAACACCTGCTGCAAGAATCTGAAGTCAAATACGGTTGTGTCTAGTGGTGAAACAGGAGGGAGGAGGCAAGATTTGCATTTGAGGCAAGCTGATTCTTGTTTGGATGGTAAACTTCATAGATGCGGATGGGTTAAGGTCAAAGTTCATGACCCCTCAGTCAGAGCAGTCTGAGAAAGAGGTCTGCTTTGTGCTTAGACATGTATGGGAACGGAAAATATTTTAAAAGGCTAAGACTAAGCGTAGTTACACACAAATAATGAACAATGATGGTCTTTGATTGTCATACGCTTTTGAAAGTGGTGGGCATATGTGTGACCCTGGACCACAAAACCAGTCATAAGGGTAATTTTTTTGGAAATGGGATTTATACATCATCTGAAAGCTGAACAAATATGCTTTCGATTGATGTATGGTTTGTTAGAATAGGACAATATTTGGCTGATACACAACTATTTGAAAATCTGGAATCTGAAGGTGCAAATAGTCTGAAAGAGAAAATAGCCTTTTTAAATATAGTTTTACAGTAAGAAATTGACAAAATATGTTCATGAGACATGACAAATAAAGAAAAATGATATTTTTGATCAATACAATGACTTTTTGGCTATTGCTACAAATAGACCCGTGTCTATCTCTCTCTCTCTCTCTCTATATATATATATATTTTTTTTTTAAAGAAAAAAATGGCACACTTTTTTCTTTTCAAATCATGTTTTTATTCCTAATATTAGATGTAGATACACAAGTCAACAAACAAGTCTTTTTCTGGTTTAGATCAGTAATGAAAAATGCTCCACAGCACACTTGCCCCCAAGTGGCGGGGTTTGGTATTACAGACGAGAAACTCAGCAGGAATAGGCTGCAGTTTTACAGGAGGTGCATTTGCAACAGTAGTAGTATTAATAATAGTAATATTAATAATGACTTTTATTATAATAATAATAATAATAATAACAATAATAACAACAGATAATAGTAGTGATATTAACAACTCAAGAATGGAAACAACATTCTTTAATAAATGGCAATTTTAATGGGTTTGGTGGAATTATTTTTGAAGACGCATTAAAATGTTGTAAAATATAATACTATTGAATGAGGGGAAAACAATTCGGGTTTAAAAAAAAAATCCCAGATTTTATCAAATCTAATTCTCATACTTTGAGGCCACACTCGCTTTTACCAAGAGATACTCTTACTGTATTGCAATAACATTGTATTTCATTTTCCTTATAATGTTCCAAACCAGTCTTTTGAAATAACCAACATGACCATCTAAGCAAACTGGGTTCAAACCAATCACACTGGATAGTGTAAAATATGAGAGAGAAAAGAAAGTAGAAGTGTTCAGATAAAGTAACTGATAAAAAGAATAAAAAATAAAAATCAACAGCACAAATGAGAGACTAATCCAATGCAACACTTATTTCAGGAAGCAATTTAGCACACAGTCCCAAACTTTATGTGCAGGCTCAGACTAAATGAATCATCTTGCAGCTCAATGACAGTATTCTGTGTGAACAAAAGCACTGGTCTACAACTAAATCACTCTACCGCAGTGTTTTTATCCTTTAGGATGGAGAACATCAGACCAGATCCAGAGAATAACGTTTCTTGACTCCGGAAAATGAATGTCAGTGACATTGTCCAATCACTGAAAATTGGAAATAGGCTGTTTTTGTGGACTGGATAAAGTTCAGTAGAGCGTCTGCATCATTTTCCTTCACATCAAACTTCACAGCAAAAAAAGAAAAAAGTTCAGCTTCTGTTTTATAGCGTCGTCTTCGTGTTGACCCCTTAAATGCGTCTCCAAAGGATGAATGACATAAGAGTGGACATGGCTCAATACTCCACACACCTCAGAGGAAGGGGCTTCATTGTATGACGTCAAAAAACGCACGCTAATATTAACACACCAAGGCAAGCTTTCTCACAATCATGAGGCTGAAAAATCTTTATCCTACAAAAATACTGATCTCATGCCACAGTAGGTACACTTGTTACCAATACATCATGCATTTAACTGCAAAAGTATATCTGAAATCCTGTCTGCTATTGATTCTGGCCGTGTACGCGACTTGCGGGACAGGAGAGAGTTTCCCGCTGACCGCAAGTATAAAACCTACAATTATATAAGTATGTGGTAAAAATTTCACATTCCTCCAAGGAAGATAAGTGACACTAACTTGTGATGTACAAATAAAGGGAACAGATCATGGGGGGAAAATTGTCGATTTGGTCCACATTAAGAATACCTCAGTAATTTTGTTTGAAGCACATTCACAACCGATATACCTGAAAGCAACCTCTTCTGAGCACACACACATTCACTCACTCACACACACCTAAAAATACAGCATCAACCTCAAGCGCATCACTGACACTAACCCAACTTCAGCTGTCATAGAGGTTCATCCCTGTAAAATGTTTAAAGCGTAGGGTTACGAGAGAGAAAATCATGTGCGTGTGTCCGCCGGTGTGTGAATGGTAAAACTGACGCCTGAGAATACATTCCGACAGGAAATTTGAAAATCATAGAAAGGAAAAAAAAAAAAAATATATATATATATATATATATATATATATATATATATATATATATATATATATATATATATATATATATATATGCCCATCCTTAAATTCTTTGTTTGACGCAAGTTTAATGTTGGCTTGTGCAAGTGATACTTATGTTGTGTCTGTTTGCTTTTGAGCAATTGTAAAACCAAAGTCCAAACCACAGCATCGCACCTCAATTTCAATCTTCACAACAAACACTTTCTGGTCTAAGAAGAGAACAGGATAGAGTGGTTAAAGGAACATGATGAACTAAAGAAACAAAGCACACAATATCTCTTAATGGGACTGAAAGAGAGAACAGAACAATAAAAAATAAAACCATCATAAATAGTGGGGTTTTAACTCTTTCTTTAACTTGCAAACCGAATAAACTACCTAAAAAAGCATTCAACACAGTCATATCTAGAAAAAGGAAAAGCAAAGAATATTCTGTCCGAAGAGCATGAAGATGAAAGGAAAAAAGACCAGCACAAACTCCCACATGGGATTCTTTCTGCTTTGTCCTCTCTGAACATGAGGTCATACCAACTATACTTACAATTTCTTTAAATATTCAACTTTAAATTGACTCAAAAACGCAACAGCAAATAAACAATATTAATAGCAATAACAATTAAATCTTTAGTTATAAGTGTAATATCAAAAAAAAAAAAAGAAGAAGAAGAAAAGGATCATGGTCCTTCACGAAGAAATCAAGACACATAAAGGAAATCATCGGGGGAAAATGACAAAATAGCACTCTTGGTCATTACAGTATGGAAACGCCATCTAACCCAAAGTTAAAATTATTTTTAGGGAAAAACTAGTTTAACTGAAAAGTATGAGCTGAACTTTAACGATGGCTCTTGGTCTGGGAGCTGGCACGTCCCTCATCTCAGAGCTCACCGTCCGGCCAAAAGTGGCGTTCAGTCTAGGTGGCATGACTGAACAAGATTAAAAAAAAAAAAAAAAAAAAAAGAGTCAAGAAAAAGAAAGGGCAAAACTGAAAAATATATCACGATGTGACATGCAAGTTTTCTTCGCCTTTTCTAACTTTATCAGTTTTTTTTTTGAGTGTTGTCAAACTTCCATCTCTTGCTTGGCTCACTGTTGAGATCTGTGGCATATTGGGTGCTTATTTCTTCTTGCCAAAGAAACTGAAGCGCTTCTCGCGGTCTCTCTCTTTGCCGTCTTTGTTGCGCATGGTCACGCCTCCCGCCTCGCCCGAGCTGGGAGACATGGGTGGCATGGTCATCGCCCGACTCAGACCTCGTGTGCCACCAGGCGAACGCTCGGTGGACGACAGGGATAACTGGATTGCTCGAATCCATGAACTCATCTCAGCCTGGTAAAGAGAATGATTGGATTACATCATGACTATATAACAAAAAAGCTCTTCCTCGAAAACTTAAAGGGGTCATGAACTGAGAAATTTAAATTCGCTGGATTTGACATATAAAAGGTAATTTTTTAAAAACAAGTTTCAGAACTTTCTCATTAGTCTAAAAACAGCTTATGTTGAAGCCAATCTGCCGAAATGACAGGTTGTGGAATGTGCCACTTTATGATGTAATAGTTTGGCTAAACACCGCCTCCGCAGAAGATCATCAACGCCTGCCTCCACATAGCAGCCTGTTTAGCCCTGCCCACCAATTCACACATGTAGTGTAAATAACAAGAGGCAAATGCAGGTCTACGCAGAAACCAAACAATGAAGATTGCTCAAAATACAACAAGACGCTGTTTAGTGCCAAGTTGTGAAGGTTAGGAAAAAGTGGATGATCCAGACCGTGTCAGTGAGAACTGAGGACATTTGTTCACTTCATTTTTCTGCGGATTCATTTACAAACTAGGAACAATTTGACATGGGATGTCGTACCACACGTGTGAGTAACTGTTTTCATTATGTCTTCATTATTGCCTTGTTTGTTATTAAAGACCGTTTGATATGTACTTAGTATTTATGCGTTTTTGACCTGAATCACAGTAGCGTCCATCTGTGAAGGACAGCTGTTAGCCAATCATGGCACTGGGCATTTACTTCTGAGTCTACAATCAGCCATGCCAGTTCAAACACAGCTTTCTAATGAGGGGGCTAAAAACAGGACAGAAAATAGCCTATTATGACCACATTGCTAAAACTGCCCGGTCCTGCAGATTAGCTTTATTCAACATCCGGCCCTTTCTTTCAGAACCCGCTTCACAACTCCTTGTTCAAGCTCTTATTCTGTCCAGGCTAGACTATTGCAGTGCTATTTTGGCAGGCCTTCCAGCCAGTTCTATCAAACCTGTACCATTAATCCAGAATGCGGCTGTAAGATTAATTATTAATGAGCCGAAAAGAGCACACGTCACACCACTCTTCATCAGTTTGCACTGGCTACCAATAGCTGCTTGCATAAAATTCAAGGCATTAATGTTTGCCTACAAAACCACCACTGGCTCGGCACCCCTTTACCTAAATTCATTACTTCAGACTTATGTGCCCTCTAGAAGCAAAAGAGGCACAAAATCACTTTCACAGACTTTCACATTAAATGTACCCTCCTGGTGGAATGACCTGCCCAACTCACTCCGAACAGTCCTTAGCCATCTTAAAGAGTCTGCTAAAAAACACATATCTTCCATCTTTATTTGACACCCTTCTTTTTAATTCTATTCTTAAAAAAAAAAAGACTAACACTAGCTTCTCTCTACACAATTAACACACACACAAAAAAAGGCCTCTAACACTAGCTTAGCTGTTTATTATATAATTTAAAAAATCCTATTCTACTTGTCAGGCCCGGCGCCAGGTCACGTCAGTCGGAGGGGCATTTTTGTATCTAGAGTTAAGTTGCTGAAGCTCGGGAATGCGTGCAATGGCTTTCATATGCGTGCTATATTTTTCAGATTTTACTTTCATTTTTGAACAGGTGCGGCAAGAAGGGGAGAGGATGGAAAGGGGGGCATAGTCGTATTAAAGCACTGGATAAAATACTGAAATACAAATACATTTACCAGAGTGAGTCTGGTAAATCATGAATTAGCTGTCATCATCAAAGCTCGTGCAGCCAGCCGCGCTGGAGAAACTGCGATGATCGTAACCTGCATCTGCTCGCGAAGCACTCTTGCAGTAGTCTACTTTGATGGCATAGGCTAGCTACACTGCTTTAAGTAAGACACTGATTGATCTGCGCAAACTGAACACATCTTTATGCGCTCTGCAGACGGTGTACCCATGCTCCTCAGATTAATTATCTATTAACGGTTTAAATAAGTAAGTTTGTTAAGAAACCCCCCCCCAGCGTTGGGCCTGCTCTTTATACTGCATTAAAGCATCTGCTAAGTACTAAATCTAAATGTAATGTAAATGTAAATTGTGATGCTTTTTGATGTAAAGATATTATAGGTGGACCTCAAAGAATAGTACAGAATAATTTTTAAAAAGGCAATTCATGACCCCTTTAATATAAGAGAATGACCTAGAAACATCCTTTGCAAAACTTACCTCATCCTTTGCTTGGAACAGGAACTCTTTTCCATCCCCAAGCCTTTAAAAAAATAAAAGCACTATGTCACATACTAAAAACTTAATTTTCTTTGTATTGTGCCGTTTCATGGATACTGATGAAATCTGAATACTGATCATTCTCACCTCAGTTTAAATACATGTTTTCTTTTCTTGTAGTCATGGGCAACCTCACAGACGGCTTCGTTGAGGCTGATGGGAACTTCTCCATGGTAGGGGACTCCATTCGAGGCACTCTTGTTGTCCTTATAGAAGCCAAGACTTCCTTTACGTAATACACAATATACATTCTGCCACGATCTATAAAGAAAAACACACCATTTACACAATTAACCTTTTTCTTAATGGACATGGCCATTTGTAAATTTTATGGGTTTGGCTTCCGGTCATATCCAGCTATTATTAGGTCTACAAAACAGCTTGTTTTGATGCTTGATATTGCAAACTGGTGTGTTTTACCATCTTATTTTAATGTATTATCTTAATTATGAACACGCTGGCTTGTAGTGCAAACAGTTTTAGCGTTTACTGCATGTTGTTATTCTTCTCGTTATTTCCCTACAGCGGATAATGAACTGGAAGTCTCACCCATAGGCTTACTTCTGTGTAAAAAAGGTGGATAGTTTATTTGCTTCCTGTGTCACCTGGTGCCTGCTTTTTTGTTGTGCGATTCCATTTCCTGTTTCCTGCAAAGGATGCCCTCCATGGCTTCTGTGGCCGCCTCTGCTCCTCCTCGCCCTGGCAGTGTCGCTGAAGGGTCTTGCCGTGATGCTGAGTCCAGACCGCTGTCACGGCCCGGACCGTTAACGGATTCTGATTCTGATCCCTGGTTGACCAAAACATGCTGAAGTTAGGAGGCGTCACAATAGTACATTGTTTCTATTAACTCAAATACTATTTAGGTCACTATTGTACTAGTCTATACTACTGTTATTCTTTAAAGGATTTTTATAACATGTTCACGGTTAAATTTTATATTAATGGGATAGTTCACCTAAAAATGAAAATTCTGTCATTACTCATGCCCTCATGCTGTAAGACCTTCATCTTCAGAACACAAATTAAGATATTTTTTATTAAATCCAAGAGTTTTCTGACCCTGCATAGATGTGTCAGTTCCGTTGCTGTCTATGCAGGGTCAGAAAGTTCTTAATTTGTCTTACAGGTTTGGAATGACATGAGGGCAATAATTATTGACAGAATTTTCATTTTGGATGAAATATCCCATTAATAGGTAACAAACACTCTTCAAACTGTTCATTTAAAAAATGACACTCACATATTATCGTTTAAAAGTTTAGGGTTGGTAAAATTTCTCTTATGCTCACCAAGGCTGCATTTATTTAATCAAAACTACAATTATACTGTAAAATATTATAACCGTTTAAAATAACTTTTCTATTTGAATACATTTTAAAATCTAATTTTAAACACAAACTGTCAGCAATCACTCAGAAATCATTTTAACCAGCTGATTTGGTGCTCAAGAAACTTTTCTTATATATTTATTATATATTTCCTGCTTAATGTATTGTGTAAACTGATATTTCTTTTTTAAAACGAACAAAGTTCAAAAGAACAGCATGTCTTTGAAATACAAATCTTTTAACAAAGTGAAAGTGTTTACTCTCACTTCTGATTAATTTAATGAATAAAGGAATACAAATATTTTCTTTAAAAATCCGGTAACACTTTACAATAAGGTTCATTAGTTAACTAAGAACAAACAATACGTCTAGCATTTATTAATCTTGGTTAATTTCAGAATTTACTAATAATTAAAATCAGTTGTGTTTGTTAACATTAGTTAGTGCACTGTGAACTAACATGAACAAACAATGAACGACTATATTTTTATTCACCAACATTAACAAAGATTATTAAACACTGTAATAAATGTATTGTTCATTGTTCATTCATGTTAGTTAATACATTAATGTTAACAAATGACACCTTGTTGTAAAGTGTTACCAAAAATCTTACTGTCCTATCTCATAAATTAACTTTTTATATCTATTTTTTTTTGACTAATCACAAATATTCCTTGCGGATATTTTATCAATTTATATTGTCCCAAAAAACTGATCTGAATTAAAATATTCAAACTCAGTAAGCACAATATGTACATGCACACAAAGGAAAGCGAAGGCACACTCAATGACATAAGTAAAAACAGACAAAAAAAACAACACACACACATAAACAAGAACAGAATGTTCCACCAAGGGCACACGAGGGGCAGTATGGACAAGCCTGGGGTATGTGGGTGTAATAATGAAATAACACTGCCACAAAGACACTGGGACACATCTGCCTAAAACAGTTACTCAAACTAATTTCATTTCCTAAGCCAAATAAGTAAATTCAAATGTTAGGAAAAAATAGTTGCCTTGGTATAAAGTAAAATCCGATGAAACTGAAGGAAATAAAGAAACAATGTCTCATGTGAGAGTTGGATTAGTAGGGAGTTAGTTCAGTTGTTGTGATGCACCCAAACACTATACATACATAATGTCCCAGCGAAACAACAGCACTACACAGAACATATCATAAAGTAGAAATTTGTATGTGATAAAGGGTGCATCGCAAACACTGATGTTAAAGCTCAGGCCTAAGAAAGAAAAACTTTTTACACGTTCAACATTACAGTAGCCAAATACATACAAAGAAAAGCACAAGACTGATCCACTGAAAGCAATAGGAAGCAGCAGAGCTGTGGCTTTGCCCTCTAGCAGGTGTGGTATAGCTGCCAACATGCTGCGAGGCTGCTGGGTTGTTAAGCGCAAGCAGCGATGGGGCAGCGATGCTACACTACGGCTACAGGCTGGCGCTACGGGGTTAGTACTCACACGCTCCTGTGCCTTGTTGGGTTTAGGCACAGGCTTAGAAACTGGGTTAGACTGAGGTTTACTCTCTGGTTTAGGTTCAGGTTTCTTGAGTTCAGATACAGAGACCGATAACGACTGCAGATAAGAGATGTCACAAGAATGTGTGTTAACAGGTGAGTGTGTTAGATTCGGCACTTGTGTGTGTTGAAATATTGCTCTGACAATTAAAAGGACATCCACACAGTATGACCACAAAAACGTACTGACTGTTTTGTCAGACACAAGAGTCGTTTTGTCGTGACATTCTCCCACACTCAAAGAGATATAAGCGTTTACAGCAGAACATTGATATCAACATAAATAATAGAGAGGAACAAGGAAAAAGACACTGAACACACAACAAGACTGTACAGTTGAGACCAGGACTGTGACGTGTGTTTTGACATGAATTTGTATACTAACATATAATGTAAACGTGTGTATGGAAGTGAATGCATAATTGGATTAACTTCTGAATAGAAAAGTTCATATAAAGCACAGTGTGGAGTGTATCTGACCTGTGATGTGTCCTGGTCACTGTAGACACCATTGACAGATACGGACTGGTTCAATGTAGTCTGGTCCAGACTCGTCCTTAAAGAGAAGCCAGCGTATATGTGAACAGAAAGTTACAACCAAAAGCATCTTTTTGCCACACTTGGCAATAGCAGTTTAGCCGTTTAGCATTTTGCCTAAATCAACTCTGTATGATTTGATGCGTTTCCTAACAGTGACTTTAAAAAATTAAAATGAAAAGGTAGTTAAAAAAAACAATAATTACCTGTAAAATAAAATACACTAGCATTTGAACCATTTGGGTTTGGTAATTTACACACTTTTTTAAGGTTTTACTTGTATTAAGAATACAGTAAAAAAACTTTAATAGTGTGAAATATTATTAGCATTTAAAATAATTTCAATATACAGTCAAAGTGTATTCAGACACCTTCAACATCTCACATTAATCACATTTTATTCACTATAGTTTACAAAATGGAAATAAAATATAACGAGTTAAACTGTGTCAGAACAAATTCTTACTACAATCAACCAAAAATTCAGACAACTGTTAGTATGACAATATTTACACAACTAGCAATACTTTGTTGACAAATTACAATGAGGTCAACAAGGTCACATTAGCAATTAAACAAAAACACTTAAGGTCAGGTCAATGTGTCTGAATAATTTTTGGTCCCACTGGTAGTCCACTGTAGGAAGAATTTTTGGGTATAATATGTCACAGTTTATTTTGTGATCCTCACTTACATAAAATGAACTACCATGTCATGTACCCACTATCCAAAATTACAACTGATACATGATTTTTTTTTTTCTTTTACTGTATTTTATTATTGAATTTATTCCTGTAATTACAAAGCTGAAAGGCTCCGCAGCCATTTCTCCAGTCTTCACCAAGTGTGCCGCACAAGTCTTGAAAAGTGAAGCCAAAACGTTTTGATCGCCCCCAGGTGGCTGGTCCCAGTATAGGTCATAAACCCCGCCCTCTCCATGCAATCTAACCGGACTAAGCCAAACTAAATAATTCAAATGGTTTCACTTCAAATAGTTGTATTCCAAAGATGGTTTTTGTCATTTTATGTATTTTTTATAACTCTGATGTAAGATCAAGTGTTCGTTTTTTAAATAAGTTTGGTTTTAGTTAATTATGCGATGCTATAAAAACGGGAGCGTGACGTCATGATTGACAGCTGAGCTTGATGGATTCTCTAAGTGAACTTTTTCGGGATCTTCATTAGGAGATTGGGGTTTTATTTACCTTATTTTAACATAAGCCTCTGGTACAGCAATAAGCAAAAAAAAAATTGGAGCAGTCAGGCTAATTAGGGGTGTGTGCCTGCGATCGGAATATGTCCGCGCCCTATTGGGGTGCTGCCGGCTTCACTTTTCTTCAATGGAAGAGAGTGAAGATCTTTTTTACAGTCTATAAGTGATATCACTGCATTATTGGCACCACAGAGTTTTCCTGTCTGAGCTGTTGAACATTTCAACTCAGTGTCAAAATGTATGGTAGTAATGCTGTCTCTGGTCTGTGTGGGTAACGCTGAATGCGTTCAGGGGGTGTGGCTTTAGACAGCGATTTGCAGGGAGGGTGGGTCGTTCGCTTTCAGTGCTATCAGGCTAAAGTTAGCATTTTTTCAAGATATCCTATTGCACCTTTAAGAAGTGCTGCTTAAAATTTTGTGGAAATTTATTTAGGTTTCTTTAAATGAAAGAAAAAAAAGTTTAAAAGACAATTTATTTGAAATTTAGATATTTTGTGACATTAAAAATGCATTTACTGCCACTTTAATGCATCCTTGCTGAATAAAAGTAGTGTCTTTTTAAAAAAAATCCCCAAACTTTCAAATGCCAGTGTAAATAAAACCTTTAGCACTTGTTTAGAAAAAAAGGTTGAGTAGAATAATACAGTCTGGTTTTTTTTTTTACCTTGCCGCAGAATCGTTTATCTCAGACTGTACTACCTCCTCCACAGGGGGAGGTGTGGGTGGTCTTCGAGCCCTCTCTTCCTCTTCCTTTCTTCTTTGAATTTCCTGTTCCTCCAGCTGACATGAGAGTGCATTATTAGATTATTTAAAACTGGCAGATGCTATAAATGACACTAGCATTATTTTATAAATCCTGCAATTTTGATGATGTAGGTGTGTATTTAACAAACCGTGGTGAGCTTCTCTAGCTGTGTGAAACGATCTTCCCAGCCTGCTGCCAGTTTTTCAAAGGCTTCGTGGCGTTTGATAAGACTCTCAACCTCGTCTACGTTAGAGCCCAATTCTGCAGCCCTGACCAGTGGCTCCTGTCCAGCCAGCCACGACTCTGCCATAGATGCATCCCTGCTGAACTGTAATACCTCTAGAACTAAAATACACAGAAAGCGGAGTGAGGATGTGTCACATGGTCAAACAATTTCGTAATATATCCACCTTTTTCTTCCTCTAAGAGTGGGCATGGCCATTTGTACATTTTATGGGTCTCGCTTTCGGTCTCATCCGCATCAAGCTATTTTTAGCTGTACAAAACAGCTTGCTTTGCTGCCTGATATTGCTAATTGGTATGTCATACCATATTATGTATTATCTTAATTATGAACACACTGGTTTGTACTGCAAACAGTTTTAATGTTTACTTAAGTTGTTTTTCTTCTCGTTATTTCCCTATAGCGGATAATAAGCCAGAAGTCTCAATCATAGGCCTACTTGAAAAAAAAAAAGGTGGATATAAAGTATATAATATGTAACAGTTATATCAAAACTGCCACCTTTGATGTAAATCTCATTAGCATGCCACCAGTCACAGAAACAAGCATCCTCCCACATACTCACCGATCTGTAAGTGGTCCATTTTCTCTTGCCACTTCTGATTAATTTCAGTGCGTTTGGCCTGAAGCTGATCCAATTTCTCTTGAATCTAGAAATCACAGACATCCAATTACCTCACAGTGTGTGAGTGGTTGCATGTGGGTTTCCTTGGCTAACAGGCAGTGATTAAAATGTGTGTGTGTTATCTCGCATGGAGCAGACATGTGCATGTTCATTAGACAGACCTCATCTGAAGCATAGTGGTTGTTGTTGATGAGGGTGCGTCCCATTTCACTGCATGCAGTAAAGCTGTCTGCTCTAGTCTCGATCTCAGACTTAATATCCTGATGGTTGGCGATGACCAGACCAGCTGAGGAGACGTCCCTACAACAAAACAGGGCATATTTGACTCTCATTACTATGTAATTCGTTCTTCAACTGATTACTAATAACTTTACTTGTACAGTTGTGAGTCTTTTTTTATTATTGTGTGATTAAATGTATGTCTTCTCAGTGTGTTACTGTATACATTAAATAATATACTTAAGTAAAAACTCTTAAGTATATTATTGTTTTCTCTGTACTGTTGATCAAATGCATTGTTGGCGATTATAAAATACTTCTAAATCATTAAGAAATCTTACTGACGACAGTGTATGTTTGATTTTGACTTCACATTCATTAATTTATTATTTATTGCCATATCAGCTCATGGCAAAACAGATAACAATTTTAAAAATAATTAATAAATAACATATTTATATAAAACACTTACATAATTAAAAACATCAGTAACAAAAATATAGAATATAAAATGCAAAATTACATCAAAGGAGGTTTTTTAAATTCACTTTAGTTAAAAACTCTAATATTTTTAAAGGGTTCACATTTAAAAACAAATCCTTCAAGGTTTTTTCCATTAAAAAACGTTGTCTCATAACATTAAAAATCGGACATATCAAAAGTATGTGTTTTACATTTAGTACACAATTACAATATTGACATTTTGGTGCATCTTCTCCTTTTAATAAATGTCCATGTGTAAGTCTATTTTGACTTCACAATGTATGCTTGAATGTACCTTGGGCTGTCATGTGACTGGATCTGTAAGTTGATTCCCTCCATCCACAGCATGAGGTCTCTGACCATGTTTAAGAATCTGAACTTCTCCACTGTGTCCAGTAGAAGCAGCCGTCTGGCTTGAGTGGCCGACTGAAGCCCCTCCCAGGCTTCTGTGACGGCACGCTCGTGGCGATGGATATCATCAGCTTTTTCTCCAGCGTACGCTTTCTGCAGACGTGCAGCATCGTCCTGAACCTGTGTGACCTGCAGTTAAGAATCAAGAATGAAGTTTAACCTATTGAGGCATGGTCAAACCATCAAAATCAAGCCATTAGAAATTATACACCTGTGAAAATGTTAAATGAAGGCTCTCACCTGCCCGCTGAGTGCCTGCACATCATGCTCATATGCTGTATGCTGTCTAAGCAAGTGCTGGACAGTGTTCAAGTCCCGTCCGAGTTCAGCCCCTGCTAGTGTCTCTTTCTTCTCCCGTATGAGCCCTAGAGCTTCCCGGGCGTCCTGATGGAAGCGGTGCAGCTCGTACGAGGCGGCAAGCATCTGTGTGCGGGTGTCAATGAGCTCGAGCAGGTCTGCCCAGGCCTCATTGAGCCCGTCCTTCCACTCAGCCACACTGGCGTTCTCCGGATGACCAGACTCAATAAGTTCATCTGCCTGAGCGTTCACTGCATCCACACGCTCCTGGCCAATTGTGCTGGTGTCCCGTGCAAACTCCCGGAACTTATCTCGCAACATCTAAAGGGTTGATAGAGAACATTCAGAATTACACTACCAGTCAAAAGTTTTCAAAAGATTTGTAATGGTTTTTAAAGAAGTATCTTTGGCCCAACAAGCCTGTATTTATTTGATCCAAAATACAGCAAAAGCAGTAATATTGTGAAATATTTTTTTAAAATATACATTTAAAATAACTGGTTTCTATTTTAATACATTTTAAAATGTAATTTATTCCTGTGATCAAAACTACATTTTCAGCATGCTGATTTGCTGTTCAAGAAACATTTATTAGCATTAATATTATAAATATTTAAAACAGTAGATTTTTTTTTAGAATTCTTTAATGAACAGAAAGCTCCAAAGATCAGCATTTATTTGAAATAAAAACCTTTTGTAACATTATGATAGATTTATGATTATGATAGATGGTAAAAATTAATACTTTTATTTAAGATAGTTAGAAAGACATTTATAATGTTACAAAAGATTTCTACTTCAGATAAAAGCTGTTTTTCTGACCTTTATATATATCAATTTCTACTCAGCTGTTTTCAACATAATAAATATAAATGTTTTTTGAGCAGCAAATCAGAATACTAGAATGGTTTCTGAAGGATTATGTGACTGGAGTAATGATGCTAAAAAAAATCATAAAAAGACTTACTGTTCAAAAACTTTTGACTGGTAGTGTATAGACTGCATGGTATAATATATTCACATACGTGTGGTCAATCAAATGAAGTTTTTTCTAATTCCAGTAGTGAAGATTAAGGAAGCGAGGAAGAAAAGCAGATTTCATACCGTTACATGTTCGTAGTCCTGTCCGAGTTCGTGAGACCCAGCGACAACCTCTCTTTCAGCGATCCACTGCTCTAAATCATCCACTTCTCTCTTCAGCTGGGTCAGTCTCAGCCTCTCCTGCAGTTTGCCTCTCCTCTCTTCTGCCAGATCCTTCAACCCTGCATACAGCTTATCCACCTGGGCCTGCCTCAGAGTGATTCTTTCACTACAAAAGAGAGAAAGAACATGGATCTTATCAACACTTCATGTCAAATGCTTTATCTGACAGTCCAGTGATCCTACTATGCCCTTACCTCTCTGGGTGTTCACTATTCACCATGAGTCTGCTGCTATTGGCCAGCTGGTGGATGGTTTGAGCATAGTCCTCTAGAGCCTGCTCCAGAATCTGGTGTTTCTTCACCATCACCAAAGCACTCTGCTCATCCTACAAAAACCATTATAAAAACTTTGAACAATGTCTACATAAACATTAGAAACCACAAAGCACTTCAGCAAAGTACTTAAAGAAAATTATGTCTCTTAATGAAATATGTAGTAGAAGTTGTGTATTCTGTGTAAAAATAGCAACAGGTAGTGCATCCATGTCACGTCATTGAAATAATGGTGCCCTCCATAGCCCAAATATATATAAAATGATGTGGACTTTTTAAATACAGTAAATCTTTCATGGATTTTCTACCACATATTTCAGAAAGACACATAATTTATGTTATATTAAGCCATACTAGTCTTAATACCCCGGGTTCCCTTTAAGTAAACTAATCGGAACTGTAACATCAACTAGCTCTCTGAATAGTTATTACAAACACCTACACAGTACAATTTCACTAACCTTTGCCTTTTCTTCTGACATCATATGAAGCTCTTGTTCTCCCATCCAGGCTTCAGCCTCAGCAGCATCAGCATAAAACTGCTGCGCTCGGTTAGCCTCTTCTAGCCTCAAGTTTCTCTGCTCTGTCTCAGAAATCAAAAGGGCCCACAATTCCCTCAGCTCCGCCAGACGCCCGTCAAGGTCAGCTCTCCTCTCCCTGTCCATCTCTGACTCCTTTCCTGGGGACATGTTCCTACCATGAGCTTGGATGTCATCGATACGTGGCTGATGACCCTGAATCTCTTTCTGCAGAGTCTGGGGGCGATGGATAATCAGTTAGACAGTGAAAAAGAAAGTGGAAAAGGTTACTGAGATGATCAAAAGTAAAACTTTTTTATAGCTTCAAAAACAATGATTGAGCGATTGATTACCTGATTCTTTTTTATGAGCAGCTGGACACTGGGCAGATCTTTGCCGTGGTCTGTAGATGTGGCGAGAGGCATCCTCTCCTTCACCCATAACTTTAGACAAAAACACAGTTACTCTCAAAACTTGAATCATTTTTCCACATGAATATTGCTCATATGTATGAGTACACTAAAAATGGTGTAGGATTTAACTGCAACAATTTTCTCAGAAATGAATGCATTTTACAAACAGTCAAGTAAAACATTAAATTAAACATGAAATTGTGAAGTAGAAAAACTGAAAAAGTATTTTCTTTGTAACATGAACTCCAATCTCTTGTAACTATGTAAAATCACTTTTCGTTTTACAGTACGGGAGTTTTTGCATGTGACTCACAATTTCATCCTCAAGGTCTCTGTTGAACTGATGAGCCTCTTTTGAAGCAAGAAGACGCTGCCTTCGCTCTTTTAGAGGGTCTTGCAGTTGAGAGAAGCTGTCTGTCACCCTTCTCTGCTGCCCATCCACCTCCATTATGCCAGAATCTTCTTGGGCCAAGGCCAGAGCCTGTGACTGCAGAGACTGGACCTCTTTCTCACGCACTTCCATCTGATGCTCCAGCATCTGAGACACAGGGTCACATACTGGGTCATTAGGTTTAAAACGTCTCGGCTTACACATAATAAAGCATATTTTGTATATAACTGAACATCCAGAAGTCCCACAGACTACAAGATGAAGTGATCTGTGAGTATCACGCGTGGCGATCTTCCTGTTCGGCCTTGGATTTACCTGGTGTTTCTTGAGCAGGATGTTGACACTGGTGAGATCTTTTCCAAAGTCATCGCTTTGCAGTTGAGAGGAGAGGTTCTGGAGCCAGGAGTCTAGCGCCGAGCAGCTTTGCGTGAAAAGTTCAGCTCGATTGGCGTCAAACAGACACTGAGCTTTGGCTTGAGTGGTGCTCTCCAGCTCTTCCCACTGCTTTTGCAGGCTGCTCATAGTCTCTGATACTGTCTGCTCTAGTTCAGGCTTCTCCTTTACTAACACTTTACCCTCCTACAAGAACAAGAAAAAGAGAGACAAAGTATTTGTAGAAGTTTTGACGTATGCAGTTCTTCTCCTGAATTCACATGCTTTGTTTTTGATTTATTTAGTATGAACCTGATAAAGCTATTTGACAAATCCTGGATATATCAGACACATATTCCAGGATTCTTCACATTATTTTAGGAATTTGCATGACTTGAATAACTATTTCAAAACCTGTATTGCTAATCACAGGTACATCAGATATTCAAAATCACTGGAAGAGATGTGCATTAGAATATACCTTGTCAATCTTGTCCAGCCAGTCTTTATTGGAGGCCAGCTCAGCCATGAAGGCCTGGTGCTTCTGCCACTTGCTGTGGAGGTTTCTAGCCTCATCATAGGACATGTCCTGAGCCGTCAACATTTTCTCATTTATCCACAAAGTCAGCTAAAGAGATGAGGCATGGGGAAAAATACTTTTTAATCACACAACAGCCTAAATGTAGCATCACTGACTTCATCCTGTAGATGGTGCTGTGGTTCACATCATTAACTTTAATAATGTCAGTCAGAAGGACTCGGTCTCATAATGCAGTCAGCATGATGGTTATATGTAGTCTTGTTTGCACTTTACTTTATTACCTCTTGTCCATCCTGTAGGAAATGCTGCAGCTCTCTGTTGTCTTTCAGTTTAGCCAGCAGCTCATTGGCAGCTTGTTTGTTCTTCTCGTGTCTGAAGGACATCGAAAGAGAACATGAGATGAAAAAGTGATGTTATATGGAATGGATTTAATGGGTTCATCAATGTACATCATTGCCAAAATCAAATAATAGTGATGGATACTGCACATTTCCAATATAGTGCAGCTTCCTAAGTATGACTTTGCTTTATGAAATTATTGATTGCATATACCAGTTCCTGGTTGGTAAGATTTTTTTTAAGGTGTACTCACACTAGGCACAGTTGCCTTGAGCCGAGCCCGAGCACAATTATCCCCACTTTCCTGCTTGGCCTGCACTCACACTTGCACTAAACTTTCTAGGCCGGAGCACGCTTACGTCGTATGAGATAACAGAGAAAACCACTGTTCCTAATATTCTGCCTAATAAACATATAATTTATTTATAAATTATACCGGGCTTTGGGGTCAAATGTGCTCATGTTCTAAAAAATAAGTCTATTTTCCTCAACCAAGGCTGCATTAATTTAATCACAAAATAGTAATGTTGTGTAATATTTTTTCCAAATTAAAATATTTATTTCTAATTTTGTACATTTTAAAATGCATTTTTTTTCTATGATAGCAAGCTGATTTTTCAGCCATCACTCAGTCTTTAGTGTCACATAATATGATGATTTAGTGCCCAAGAAACATTTTTGTAGAATTAAAAAAAAAAAAAATCTTACTGATAGCAAACTTTTGTTTAAATGTCTATATTAATTTTTTGTCCAAATTTACAACAAAATAGCTATATTGTGGCATTGTTGAACAATTACAGTGATTCAACACTTATAATGATTTTGGTCAAACCATCCCCCTCTACTTCTTCCTTCCATTTGTTCTGTTCCTACTCACCTCTCTTGAATGGAGTCCGTCTTCTCTTGGATCTTGTCTGCATAGGTGTTGCCGTCAGATATGAGTCTCCGTCCAGACTCGACCACGCCATTGATCTTTTCTTCATTGGCCTCCATGGTGGTGAGGAAGTCTTCGTGTTTCTTGATGGCCTCCACAGCCCCTTGTAGGCTAGAGGGCATCTCTGTGTGTGACAGAACATACTCCTGCAGGCAAAAAGAGAGAAAAACTGGTTTATTAGCTCTCATTAAAGTTTCATCATTACTTGCAGCTTATTCAACTGAAATTGGCCAAAGTAGCAAAATATGAAATGTTTAAATATAATATTAAACATTTACCCCTGGTTTCACAGACAAGGTTTAAGCCTAGTCCTAGACTAAAATGCAAGTCAAGAAAAACATATCAGTGTCTTTGTTTTGCCTCAAGATGCTCAACAGTAATGTTTTTTTCTAAGGACATTTATAAAAATTTCTTAAATGTCCTAACTGAACTATCGGCTAATCCTGGCTTAGTCTAAGCCTTGTCTGTGAAACCGGGCCATAGTGTTTAGTAGTATAGTAAACCAAATGAAACACAATCGCAAATGCAATCACACACCTGGCTGTTGAGGAAGCCCTCTGCCTGTTTTGCATCTCGTAGCAAGGTTTGGAAATCGAAAGCCTGAGCGAGGACACAGTGGCGGCTTTCCCACATTCTCCTCAGCTCGTGCCAGCCAGTGTCCAGCGCTTGAAGCCTCTGGGCTAGGAACATGTACTGGGCATCAGTCTGTCCCTGAGTCACCTAAACACGGAAAGTCAATTCAGAGATGATGTACCTTCTTTATCTTTACAACAGCCACTTGTCAAATTTCATAAATATATTCACTGTCATTCAAAAGTGTGGGGTCAGTAAGATAAAAAAAAAAAACACTTTTACTCAGCAAGGATGTATTAAATTGACAACATTACAAAGGAATTCTATTTCGCATAAATGTTATTTAGAACTTTCTATTCATCACAGAATCAAGAAAGAACGTATCAGGGTTTCCAGTGTTTTCAAGTCAAGCAAATCATCACATTGAAAATCTCTAATGGCTGCTGAAAAATAGTTTGGCCATTAGAAGAATAACCTACATTTCAAAAAGTAGAACGTAGAAAACAGTTATTTAAATTGTATTTCAAAATATTACTGTTCTTACTGTATTTTGGATCAAATAAATGCAGCTTTGGCGAGCATAAAAGACTTTCAAAAACGAGACATATTTCAGACCACAAACTTTTGAACAGTAGCAGTAATGAAATAGTTTTTTAAACCTGAAGTTTACACTAACTGACCTCAGCTCCAGTAGCTCTCATCTTCTCATAATCTTCCCTGTAATTATCTACTTCATTCTTTATGGCCTCATGTTGAGCCAGCAGACGCTCTGCTTCCGCCAGAGATGTAGGCGTGTCTTCAGATGCCACGGTGGTCTGTGTACGTGACAGCCAGGCCTGGAAGTCATCGAGATCTCTAAGGAAGCCCTGAAGCTTAGAGGCTTCGCCCAGCGACTCCTCGCGCCGTTTCATAGTGGCACGAAGCTCCTCCCACACCTCCTGGATTTCAGCCAGTCGACCCTTGATCTCCTCCTCCTGCTCTGGGTGCTCAGATGCCAATTTCTCAGCCTCAGAACGGAGGTCATCCAGCTTGCCCTGTGAAGAAGAAAGCATAAGAGAATGAGTAAGAGAAAGGCAGAAGCTACAATGTCTTTATGGTTGTATTAGACATAATGTGTTTGTTTTTACCTGTATAGCCTCCAGGTCTCTCTCCATACCAGTGAGCTTACGCTGCAGGGCCATGACTCCAGCTAGGTCATTTCCAAGGCTCTGCGTGGACTCGATGACCTTAGTCTTCTCCTTCATCCAGCTCTTGATTTCATTACACTCCAGATGATAGTTCTGGATATTCAGTGCTGATTCCAAAGCTTGTTTGCGCTGGTTGGCCAGACTCTGGAAATCAGACCACCTGCAGAAGAGGGTGAGGAAGGAGAAGCATGAGGCCATTTCTTTGTGAATCTAATCATTTAACTTGATCTGCTCTTAGAGTTGGTGACTGTACCTGTTATTGAGTTGGTTCTGTGTCTGGTCGATCTGTTCTTTGTTGCGATTGTCTGATCCAAGCAGTTGTTGAGCTACCTGATTGACATCAGAAATGCGAGCACCCAGTGTGTTCATCTCTGGCTCCAGAGTTTCAAACCTTCAGTCCAAACAAAATAAACCACATTACACCAAAATATGCCATATCAATAAGATTAACAAATCAAAACACATGCAGACATCATTCTGTCTGTTCTCACCTTTGCTGGACCACCTCCAGATCCTCTAGTTTGGTGGGAATCTCCATGTTGTGCAGCCACTGTTCCTTTTCTCCAACCCACAGCTGGCAGGCACTAGCTTCACTAAACATGCGATACAACGCAAGCGCTCCATCTAAGGCCTGTCGCCATGACGACGACAACCCCTCTAACTCTTCATAGCGCTGCTTTATCGCTGGGAGACGGCCCTCCACCTGGTAAAGATAGAGAGAAATACATATTATGGGTAATATACACTACTTAACCCTAACGATTCCATTTATTAGTACTACTGTTCAAAATTTTGTGGTCAGTAACAAGGCTTACAAAAATACAGTTAAAACAGTAAAATTGTGAAATATACACTGCCGTTTAAAAGTTTAAGATCGGTAAGACTTGCAATGTTTTTTTAAAGTCTGTCTAATCATCAAGGCTGCATTTATTTTATAAAAAATACAGAAAAAAGTAATATTGTGAAATCGTATTAATATATAAAATAATGGTTTCTATTTTAATATACTTTAAAATATAATTTATTCCTGTGACACAAAGCTGAATTTTCATCAGCTATTACTCCAGTCTTAAGTGCCACGTGAGCCTTCAGAAATGTACGCTCCAGCTGAGTCCTTAGCCATCTTTAAGAATCGGGATAAAAACACATCTTTTCCATCTTTATTTGATCCTCCAACTCTAGCACCCTCTTTTCTAATTCTATTCTTTAAAAAAAAAAAAAGAACTTAGACTTATATTCTATTAATTTACTTACTTGTTTTCTTAAAAAGAAAAAAAAAAAAAAAAAAACACAGCACAACTGTTTCCAGAAATGATAATAAATCAGCATATTGGAATGATTTCTGAAGGATCTTTTGATCATTTCAAGACTGGAGTAGTGATGCTGAAAATTCAGCTTTGATCACAGGAATAAATAAAATTTTAATGTATATTAAATCAGAAAACGCTATTTTACATTGTAATAATTTCACAATATGACATTTTTTTCTGTATTTCTGATCAAATAAGCTTTGCAGCCTTGATGAGCAAAAGAAACTTCTTTGAAAAACATTACAAATTTTACTGTTCCCAAACTTTTGAACAGCACTGTAAATACTTTTAATTATTATTATTATTATTTTTTTTTTATGTATTTTAAAACATAATTTGTATTTTATCAGTGTTGAAAAGTTTTTTTTCAGGATTCTTTGATAAATAGAAAGAACAGCATTTATTTGAAATATAAATCTTTGTAGATTAATAATTATAAATGTCTTTACTGTCACTTTTGATCAATTTAGCAAAACCTTGATGAACAAAAGTATTAATTTCTAAAAAAAACCTCACTGACCCCAAACTTTCAAACAGTTGTAAGTATTAACAGCAGTGTTCAAATATTAAAATAGTAATTGATACTGCTTTTCAATTTGCAGTTAATGCATATTTTTTTCTAACGCTGTTTTGTGTACCTGTGGAGACTGTGCATATGCTTCAGGCAGTGTTGAGGCCTGTTCATGTAGTGAGTCAATGAGCGACCGGTGACTTTGAATCTCCTCCTCCACCTCTCTCTGCTTTCTGGCCAGAGTCTGTGTAGAAAACTCATCGTGGCCAACTTCTTGACTAGACACCTACAAACACACAGAATATCAAAGATCTGGTGACTGAACTCGGCAATAGATAAATTCTTCTGAAATACAGTTGGAGCAAACCATCAGTTAAAACATATATTTGTTTTTATTTTACCTGTCTTAGTGTTTCCAGTGTCCAGACCTCCATGTCGTTAGCATCTGTCTGGAACTGATGGAAAGCTACAGACTCTTTCAGCCCCTGCTCACGCAACTGTGAGGTCTGTAGAAAACGAACATTTGAAATGTGGTATAAGATTGTGACGCTGACACATTCCACTTTAAAGTCTGAGCCATTCTCCAGTGCTTTACCTCCTCCAGGTGTGACCACTGTGCTCTCACGTCCTTGATTCGCTCTGTCACCTCAGGTGCTCCAAAGTGTCCTTCCTTCACCAGGGCATCTCCGCCAGCAATGCTGTTCCCCAGAGGGCCATACCGGGCTGCCATCTCATCTCTGAAGGCCTCATGTTTAGACAGGAGGTGAAGAGCGGAGCTCAAGTCCTTTCCATAATCTCCTCCGGACAGGATCTGCTCTTGCTCTCTGATCCAGGCAGCCTCCTCTCCCAGCTCCCATAGGAACTGCCACAGCCTTCGCGAGTCATCCAGTCGAGCTCGTCGATCCGCTGCCAGCTGGCCCAGTTCTCCGTATGCTCGGCCCAGAAGATCCACCTTCTCTTCAACCAGAGTGGGGTCACATGGCTTATAATCTAAAAAGAACGAACCAATTGGTTGTTAATTTTGATCTTACAACAGTCACGTTTATGAATGTACAGGAAATATTCTCACTCTGTTCATCTGAAGTAAATCTCTTTGCAGTGGCCTGCACGGCTTTGACTCGCTCGGCCTGTGCGGATATATCAGCTTCCACAAGTGTGTGTTTCTGCAGCAAGTCCTCCACGTCATGAAGGTGTTTTCCACTGTCCTGAGATTGCAGACGACTCTAAACACACAAACAAAATTACACATAATTAGCTGTGGAAAATAAACAAGCAAAAGCAAAACAAAATGTTGGTCTGAATAAGTCAATACCTTCATGTCTTCCATCCAGTCCATGATGTAGCTCATCTCCTGTAGGAGGCGCTGCAGGTCTCTGTGTGCTATCAGCCTCTCTCGCCGTGACGCAAGAAGTTCCTTCAGATACTCCCACAGTCTGAGGACGTTATCCCTCCGTGCCAGTATGCGCCGCACTTCATGATATCCCTCAGCCTCCAGTTCACGAGCAACAGATTCTACGGCTGCTACACGCTCACCATATGCCTGGATGTCTGTCTCGATGGCCTCGTGTTTGCGAGTGGCTGCTTCCACGGCACCCAGGTCAACACCAAAATTGTCCTAAAGGTGGGAACAAACTTTCATGTTACTCATCATCTCACATTAACCCATAAATATTTTTTACAGTGTTAATCTACGTCACCTGTGAGACAAGACGTTGGTTTTCGCTAAGCCAGGTTTCTCTCATTGCTGCTTTGCGGTCAAAACGTGCTGCCAACATCTCCAGCTTCTCCTGACGAATCAGCTCATTCCTCAGTGCCAACTCCCTCTCATGTTCTGCTTTCTCCAGCCTCTCCCATGCCTTTTCAGACAAAACACAATGGGCCATGAGCATCACTCTGTTTGTGTAGCTATACACGTAGAAAAGCATTTGATGTTAATATACCTTATTGATGTCAGAGATGAGTTTTCCCTCTCGTGGCATGTAGACTTTCTGATTGTTTGCTCTCATTTTACTCTGAATGGTGAAGAGCAAAACCTCCAAATTTCCCTTTTCAGTGAATCTGTCAAACACATAAAAGATTAAAGCGACGTGTCTAGAATGACTTTTAAATGACCGTATTATCAATATCGTGGTAACGCAATAACAAAACTGTCTTGATAGTATCATGGTCACATGACGATATAAAACGATAGGTCTTCCGGGCAAAAAGTGTAGTTTATAAAATATATTGAAACTTCTTATTCTAACATAAAAGGTCTTTAAAGTTCTGTTTTAGGTCATTATGCTTTGTTAAAGTATCTGTCAAATGAACAAATACCGAACGGACAAAATGATTTAATCCCTTTGTTAAGTGTGTTTTTACTGTGCGTTTCAAAGCAAAGCATGCACTTCGGTCAGGCAACCAGCTTGTGATCCGGTGTTTTCCACGCCTCAGAACGGCTCAGTTCACAGTGAATGCTGTGAACTCGTTTATTGCTGAGTTTAGCATGCTTTTGAGAATGCAACGCCCACCAGTTATGCTTTATTTTCATGGGCAGATGATTACAGCATTTTACTAGATTTATAGCGAGACATGTTTTTGTAAGCCTGTTTTCACTGAAGCTTCCCATCAAAATAAAAGCTCTACTGTTGTTTCCGTCAAAATAAAAGCTTAAAAGTGCAGTATGAATTGCTAACTAGCGGTTTAAATGGGTAACATTACTGCAGTCCAAATTAGGAAAGTAGTATTGTAATTTTCCTACTGTATTGTAAAGCAAAAATAATATACCTATGAAATATTAATTTTCATTTATTTTACAATGCAATTGTTTTACAGTATATGGCTATTACTGTCATAGCAATAAAAATACTATAAAATTGTTATTGTTATTATTATCATTATATTCTAATTATGTTTGGTCTCCTAAAACACCAGCGTGAATGTAATTTAGACTGAGACAGTATACCACAAATAAAACGAGTTGAGTCCCCTTTAAAGTTCAGGTACAAGTCAATTCACTGACTTTTGTCTGACTTAATTTTTCTTAGTTAAGAATATGGGTTGGAGCTCTTAATTTTGAACTCTGAATTTTGAAAGTGCATTCGACAGAAAAATTACGATAGAACGATTTTTTGCAAGTCTTTGTATTTTAACGCAATAATATTGTATTGTGGACTTCACATTGTCATATTATAGTATCGTGAGATTTTGATATCGTTACATCCCTATTACATGACATTAATGCCATTTCAGAGTAAGAGCAAGTTAATATATTAACTGATGTTCATGTAGAATTTTCTGCTATGGAATAACATTCACCAATTGATCATTAGGATGAGGAATGTGCATTAAAAAGTAAATAGGGTCAAACTTGACTGTGTTGTACTTATTTACTTTGTGGACATCACTCACTTAGGTGGTTTCTCCACGGTGCGGTATGTGTTGAAGGCCTGTAGCTGGTTCTGAACCGCACTGAGTGAGTTAGCGAGCTGACGGTCATTAAGGGTAACAATAGTTTGTTCAATCCACTGCAGCAGCTCTGAGGCCAGGGTCTCATATTTCTCTATCAGCTGATCTGCTTCGATAGCATAGTCCAGCACCTACAGAAACAAATACACTTCAGGAAATGGCTATGTAAACATAAGGGTAGACTGTAATTCTCTCTCTCTCTCTCCATGTACCTTGCCGATTCTCTTGCCCTCTACGGCGAGCGCCTTCATCTTGCTGAAGTAGTGGTAGTATGTGGCCACATACGTGATGATGGACTTCTCATCAGGCTGATCAACATTTACATCTAAAGTGCAAGAGATAAGTAAACATATCAGCTAGTTGTTAATAAATAATATGTTAATTTATTTGGCAAATGAATGGTCTTTCTGGACACCAGTTTCTGTGTGTATCAGAGTATTGTTTGTGGGCAGCTGTGTCTTTATTATCTGGTTAAAAATTATGCATGTATTTGCCATTTATGCCCATATGTGTATCTCACCCTCAGGATCCAGCAGCTTGGTAAGACCCAGCTCCTTCTCTGCCACATTAAAGGCATTCTGCAGGTTATAGTGGGCATTAGAGCGCTTGAGATTATCAAAGTCAATCAAGTCTGACCTAAGAAAGAGAAAGAGAGAGGAAAATCAACAAGTATGTTATTTTGAGCTTTTAAAACTCCATTCAATTTGTAAAAACCCTGCAATACACTTTTCCAACAAAAGAGGGAAGCACTCCAACACTGCAAAGAGAGTAAGGGATTTTCTCTCCTTATTTAGGTCAACTTAATGTAACTTTAATTTTTTTCTGTTCCTCTGCATAAAAAAATGTGCAGAAACAACAAGGCTGCTGTGCGACAGTTAAGAGGAAAAGAGCAAAAATGAGAAGCTAGTGGGACTGTTGAGGATGAGAAGAACAGGAAATCCTACTGGGCCCAATTAGTTTATAATGAAACCATTTCTTAGGAGGAAGAAAGAGGAAATACTGTATAGAAATATACACAATCTTACAATACTGTACAATATACAGTAAACACAGCTGGGACCTTCTACATGGTTCTATTTTGCATTTATTGTCTTAGAAATAATAATTACAAATTATAAAAAAACTATATTTTGCTGTAATGACAGCATGTTGTCCAAAAATATAGACTTGGAGTGAATAGGCTTTTAACTTCTGCATTTTGATGCACTTTTGCAGAACAAAGTTAAAATTCCAGAATGCCGCTGGTGGTTGAAGCCCCTGCAGGCCTCTCTGTATGTGTGGGAACATGCTGAAGAATGAAGAGGCGTGGAGTGTGTGAGCACATGCTACTATGTGGAAATCGTAGTCACACCAAAGCCTGTCATGTGTTTGAGAACAAAGGCCTTGTACCGGTGTGCTTGTATGTCAGTGTGTGTGTTTATGAGCGCAGATCGATACCTGTGTTTGTGCACTATGGCATTGAACGCTAGACCATCTCTCCAGCTTGTGGTAAAATTGTGGACATTGACATTTGGGTACCTGAAAGGAAAGTAGCATTCATTAGTATATGATCAGAGCTAGTGTATTTAATAAAGCATCAAACCTTTACTCATTCATTCATTTCATTTTTTTTCTTTCACTCTTACCCTGCAGTCTTCATCTGACACCACAGCAGCAGAGCATCTTTGGCTGATTTCTTCTCCTTGTTGTCTTCCGTCTCAACGCTAATGTCTTGGATCTGTTCAAGCAAGTGAGATGCAAAACATTTTACTGTATAAACTGCATATCTTTTCCTGGTAGTTTAGATTCTACGTTTGAAGAATTCGAGAGTTTTAAATTTTTTACTAGACAACTGTCAACATAGATGCTGTTTTTGTTTATGTTCTATAAGCTGTTGAGTTCAGTTTTGTATACACTGCTGAGAATTTAACATTAATTCTGCAAATACTACCTGAATTTTTGGAAGTAAATTAATTTGTAGAATGCAGTTGTCACTCTTATAAACAACCAAACACAGTGTATACTGTATATGATTCAGTACTCAGAAAAGCAGTGACAGCTCTATTTAGCTGCCATGTGTTCATGGCGTTTATGTAATTTAACACAAACAATATAATCCAAAGAAATGTTTGCTGCCAATCACATCTTTTACTGGTCTTTTATACAATACCATTCAAAAGTTAGTTTGAGGTTGGCAAGATTTTTTTTATATTTTTAAAAGTACGTCATGCTCACCTAGTCTGCATTTTTTAATCAAAAGTTATTTAAAATATTTGTATCCTTTTAAATGTGATTTATTCCTGTGATGGCAAAGTTGAATTTTTAGAATTGCTCCAGTCTTCGGTGTTCATCATCCTTCGGAAATCATTCTAATATGCTGATTTGGGGCTCAAAATATCTCTTATTATGATCAATGTTGAAAACAGTTGTGCTGTTTTAATATTTTTGTTTGTGATACATTTTTCAATATAACAGCATTTATTTGAAATATGATTTTACTTTTGATCAATTTAAAGCACCTTGCTGAATAAAAGCATTTAATTTAAAAAAAACTGACATTACTGACCCCAAAATCTGAAGGTTGCATAAATAAGCATTTGCATACTGTATTAATTAAATTCATGATACTGTATATAAAATAAATGTGACCCTGGACCACAAAACCAGTCATAAGGGTACATTTTTCAAAACTGAGATTTATACATCATCTGAAAGTTGAATACATAAGCTTTCCATTGATGTATGGTTTGTTAGGATAGGACAATATTTGAGAAAATCACCTTTAAATGTGTTCAAATAAAGTTCTTAGCAATGCATTTTACTAACCAAAAATTAAGTTTTGATACATGTACGGTAGTACATGTACAAAATATCTTAATGGAACATGATCTTTACTTAATATCCTAATGATTTTTGGCATAAAAGAAAAATAAATAATTTTGACCTATACAATGTATTTTTTGCTATTGCTACAAATATACCCCAGCAACTTATGACTGGTTTTGTGGTTCAGGGTCACAAATGACTACTACATAAAATTAAACAGTAGTAAATAATAAAATAATTGCAGGAGATTCTTTACTCTAAATTTGCAGCTCTAAATTCCATAAATCTATATCACAGCCCAACATCTCTTGCTGAGAGATATCTTAAACCAGACTGAAATATTGACAAGCACATACACTAGCGCAGAACATAACACTGCCAAGCTTCATTAAGTCTGTTAATAAAGTCATCTTGATCCATTTCTGCCTGGATTCATCCAGAAAAGAATGAAAAGAAAAAAGTTTAATCTCTTATCTTCTGTAATTATGTCATTGTAGCAACATAATAAAACACAAATCAGCAACATCTTCACAAACTAATCAGAGGCAGTGATGAAACTCAGTGCGCAGTCTGGATCACTGTGCTTTGATAATTAGCATGTTTCAATAGAAGGAATTTTGAGCTGATTACAAAAAAAAAAAAAAAATGTACAGGCTAATCAAAAGAGCAATGAAGTGGCAGACACAAATATGTTAATTATCCTTCATTGTGAATAGATGAAAGACTGATACAGCCAAGGACAAACAAAAAGAACAGAACTGGGTTAAAAGAAGACAAAAGATCACAATAATGTCAGATAATCACACACTATACCCAAAACATTTTTTGGGTCAGGATTACATTTAATATTGTGGGCTGCATTACACAACTACAACCAATGCACCAAAAGATTGGAATGAATACTGATTGTTTTTTTATTAATTTTTGAATGTAATTTTTTTTTTGCACTAGGGATATTTACATTTGTATTTACAAGTTCAGACATGAACCCTGATTTAGTTAAATACAGGTGTTGCCGTTTCTTCAGTAAAAATGTTATTTCTCTCGCTTGTAGACTCCACCTGTCTGTCTCTCCATTTCTCACACCTCTAGTCAAAACCATGCCCTCTTACCTGGAAGCGGAGGATTATGGTCCAAATGAGTCCAAGTGTGAGGCGGTGGTTTCCGTCGACAATGTCATGAGAACCCATATTCTCTAGATGAACCTTTTGTTCCTTCAGGAATTGCAGAGCCTTGTCAACGTTCTCCAGACAGTGGATGCGCATACGGCCCTTGGTGGGCTTTGGCTGAGAAAAAGAACGAGAAGTTAAACAAATGTAATAAACTAAAGAAGACCAGAGGAACAAGAACAGGTTTACAAAACAGGTCGTCAAAAACAGGTTTACTAAAGGTGGATGCACGGATAGATGCACGCAAGGATGAATGATGGATGAATGAATAGGTAGTTGGATAGACGTATGGATATACAAATGAAGTCAAATGGTTACATACACCTTGCTGACTCTGCAAAATGTTAATTATTTTACCAAAATAAGAGGTGTCATACAAAATGCATGTTATTTTGATTTAGTACTGACCTGAATAAGATATTTTACATAAAAGAAGTTTACATATAGTCCATGACAGAAAATGGTTGAATTTATAAAAATGACCCTGTTCAAGTTTACACTGATGATTCATAAATAATACTGTGTTGGATGATCCACAGCTGTTTTTTTTATTTAGGGATAGTTGTTAATGAGTCCCTTGTTTTTTCCTGAACAGTTAAACTGCCTGCTGTTCTTCAGAAATTCTTTTAGGTCCCACAAATTCTTTGGTTTAGCATTTTGTCTATTTGAACCCTTTTTTTTTAAATGTATGATTTTGAGATCCATTTTTTCACACTGAGGGACTCATATGCAACTATTACAGAAGGTTCAAACACTCACTGATGCTCCAGTATATATTTAGATATTTAGGCAAAATAATAAAAATGTACACATCCTCATTGTGTTTTTTCCTTCTGGAGTATCAGTGAGCATTTGAACCTTCTGTAATAGTTTCAAACGAGTTCCTCAGTTGTCCTCAGTGTAAAAAGATGGAACTCAAAATCATACAGTCATTGCTGGAAAACTGCTGAAAAACTGTGGGACCTGAAGGACTTCTCTGAAGAACAGCTCTGGATCATTCAGGTAAGAACACATTATTAAGAATCAAGTGTATGTAAACTTTCGAACAGAGTCATTTTTTATAAATTCAACTATTAATTTTCTGTTGTGGATTATATGTAAACATATTTTATGTGAAATATCTTATTCAGGTCAGTATTAAATAAAAAATAACATGCATTTTGTATGATCCCTCTTATTTTGGTAAAATAATTATCATTTTGCAGATTCTGCAAAGTGTATGTAAACTTGTGACTTCAACTGTAGATAGATGCATAGATTGATGGATAATGGATGAATGAATGGAGGGAGGGATTGCTGACCAGTTGCTCCCCAGAGAGGACCTCCAGCAGTCGGATAAGCATACGTCCATCGCGAAGGTCAGTGTAGAGGTCACCGATCCTGCAGGTTACACGGCCCAGGTGAGAGTTCACCCATTTAGTAAAGGTCTTCTTTTGCACTGCTTCTCTCTCATCTGGAAAAAAAAAATAGTTTTAAAAGCCAAAAAAGGTCAACTGAAGCCCAAGTACACACACCCTAATCTGAATGCAGATTAACATTCATAAACCTTAAAGCCTGTGAATGCATCTCAAAAAACGATCTACAAAATACAGCAACATGTAAAAAAAAAAAACAACAACAACAACAACAACAACAACAACAAGAAAAACATTAGGTCTCTAAAAACAAGAATCCATAAATTTTCCTGCTACATGCCATGTCAGGACCTGTATTTTACAACTGTGCATAAAATGAACATTCACGAATGACGAGCAGTGACCGAGGACTGACTGTAACTCTAAACTCTATTAAAGTAACTCAATTACTGCAGTGCACTGACAGCTTGACTGATGGCTGCCCACATTAATCAGAAGAGACCTCACTCACAGCTAGCCAATTACATGACTGGAGGGTGGGACTCCATGGCAAAAAGCATTGTGTGACATTATAAAGCATGGCATTTAAAAAAAAAAAATTGTATGTGTATTGATCAATGAATGATTGACAGGCAGAAAAAGACCAAGACGAACAGGAATGCTTGATATGACTGCAGACAGATGAGTCTACTGAGTGAAGAAGAGTGCAGTATTAGCGAACAGGTACTTGTGTGAAAGCATATGGGGCTGGTCAGTAAGAGGCTCAACCCTCATCTGAGTGACCTTTACTGAGGAAGAACAAGCTGTTTATCACAAACACTACTACATGCTGCCCCTCATTACCACCTATATTCAGAAAGACGTGAGTGAGAGCTGCGTGTCGTGTCGCATTCGCTAATACAAGAAGATAATTCCCGTAACAGGTTTAAATGAAGCATGGTAATTTAATTGCTGATAACAAAAATGTCATGAGCACAAAACGCCTCAGTCATTAAACAAACACGCTCCCCGTAAATGGTGAAAACAAGCACATAAAATAACGCAAGGGCACAAAGGCAGTGAGAGGCAACACAAGGTCAGCCTCAGAGCCATCTGGTCATAGATCTTCTCTCACGCACAAGCACACACACAGACTTCCATTAGGGCTGAGCTTGTTATTTCACAGGGAATTTTATCAAAAGGTAACAAACAGAAACACCTGTACATCTACAACTGAAAACCACAGAGTGGTTGACTTTCACACTGCTAAAAAGATAATAGCAAAATAGCAAAGACCACAGTGTGTTTGTGTGTCTAGAGGCCCTGGTCAGACTGGACAGATTAGAAACCAATTACAGTAAAAACGGTAAAATCACGGTAAATTCTCAAAAAAAAAAAAAAAAAAAAAAAAAAAAAAGTCTCTCCTTCCTGATTAAATTCTCACGTGTTTCTTATCTTAACTCTTTCTTTCTGTCCAATTTCTTCAATGAAACAATCTTTTCTACAGTTTTAGAAATTGGTTATATATATATATACATAACAGTGAGACCTTAGTAAGAGAGAGAGAGAGAAAGAAAGAGAGAGAGAGTAATTAAAAACATGGTCAGACACATACGGGTGAATCGCACAAGATCATGCAGGTCTCACAATTCTGACTTAAATTCTTTTTTAAATAAATCAGAAATTAATTAGCTTTGTACACAAATATTAACTAAATCAACATTTCTTAAAACTACAATTTCAATTAGCATTTACACTTTCATTTTATAGATTTAAAAAAAATATATATATTATACTCCAAATAAATGTACACTACCAGTCAAAAGTTTGGACACACCCTCTCATTTAATGTTTTTTAAAGAAGTTTCTTATGCTTATCAAGGCTGTTCACGATCAAAAATACAGAAAAAAAAATGTAATATTGTGAAATATTATTACGATGTAAATCAATGTTTTTCTATATTTATATACAATACAATTTAATTTATATCTGTAATAGAAGTTGAATTTCTAGAATCATTACTCCAGTCTTCAGTGTCACATGATCCTTCAAAAATCTTTTCTACTCCATATTTAAAAAATATGCTGATTTATTATCAGTGCTGAAAATAGTTACACTGCTTAATTTTTTTTTTGTGGAACCTGTGATCCTTTTTTCAGGTCTTTTGGATCGATAAAAGGTTAAAAAAGAACAGCATTTATTTTAAATAGAAAGGTTTTCTAAAAATACACACTACTGTTCAAAAGTTTGGGGTCAGTACATTTTTATTCTTTCTTTTTTGAAAGAAATGAATACTTTTATTCACCAAGGATGTGTTAAATGAATAAAAAGTGATAGCATAGATTTACATTGTTAGAAAAGATTTATATTTTGAATAAATGGTGTTCTTTTTAACTTGTTATTCATCAAAGAATCCTGAAAAAAAGAAATCACAGGTTGCAAAAAAATATTTGGCAGCACAACTGTTTCCAACATTGATAATTCTAATAATAAATCAGCATATTAGAATGATTTCTGAAAGATCATGTGACACTTAAGACTGGAGTAACAGCTGATGATGAAATTCAGCTTTGCATCACAGGAATAAATTATATTGTAAAGTATATTAAAATAAAAACCATTATTTTATATTGTACTACATATATTGTATTACATTTTTTTCCTGTATTTTTGATTAAATAAATGCAACCTTGATGAGCATAAGAGACTTCTTTAAAAAACATTAAATGAGAGGGTGTGTCCAAACTTTTGACTGGTAGTGTATATAGATGCAATAGATGAGCTGAACCAGATAATGAAGGAGAAGTTGTAAAAAAAAAAAAAAAAAAAAAAAAAAAAAAGGGCATTTGAACACCTCCAAAGCTTGCATTTGAGACTTCACACCCAGATGGATTGACAAACTGGTTAAAAGGAAGCCAAGAGTGCAATCTATCTTTAATCTAGCCCAGTGATTTTTAACTGGTGGGTTGGGGGATAAACAAGCTTTTTTTGAGGAAAACATTCCAGGATTTTTCTCCATATAGTGGACTATACAATGGGAGCACAAGTTGAAGGTCCAAACTTCAGTTTTAGTGCAGCTTCAAAGGGCTCGAGGAATATGGGTCTTATCTAGCAAAACAATTGTCATTTTCTAAAAAAAAAAAAAAATTAAATAAATAAATAAATAATATTTAATTGATATACTTGTTAAACCACAAATGCTCGTCTTGCACTAGCTCTGCAATGTGCCTGCGCATCTTCATTGGAAATCACATTGGAAAAGTCACACGTGGTTGGTTCTTTGTCAGTGTACTTCTAGTAGTGTACTACTACAAAATGTTCGGTACTTTCACCTACGTCACACGTGCGTGATTATGGAATGCATGATGTTGAGCTAGTGCACGATGAACATTTGTGGTTGTTGTTGTTTTTTTTTTTTGCTAGATAAGATCCTTATTCCTCAGCTGGGATCGCATAAAGATATTTGAAGCTGCATTGAAACTACAATTTGGACCTTCAACACGTTGGCTCCCATTAAAGTCCACTATATGGAGAAAAATCCTGGAATGTTTTCCTCAAAAGCATTTCTTTTTGACTGAAGAAAGAAAGACATGAACATCTTGGATGACACAGGGATGAGTAAATTATTAAAAGAACGTATATTTATTTGGGGTATTATTTGTTGTATGTTAAATATATGTTAAAAACCTGTAATTGCATCACATGAGGCTGAAGTAATTTTAAACCACAGTCAAAAGAATTTAGAATAGAATACAGGGCTTGGTCCTTTTGCTTTCACTAACATGATCAGACTCTCACTCGCCTACAAATTCGTTCAGGGAAATGCTCCGCATACCAGCTGAGGAAACCTGTTCTGCTGGTCACCTGCACTGAGAGGAGAGACAGTGCTTTCAAGCACACAAACACACGTACATGCAAATAGCAGAAAATGCTCCACTTTACTGGTTTGGATGCACAGGCCTGAACTACCTCGAGTAGGGCTGAAGTAAGGGTGACTTTGATTATACGCCTAGCTAATTTCACCCTCTGGCCAGTCTTCTATTACTCTGCAAAAGCAGGCAGTTCATATTGCAGCATATTTTAGAGCTTTTCCTTGTTGGGAATTGCTGGCTGCTAATAAGTTAATGAAAAGCACAAATGTACACAACCAGTCAAAAGTTTTTGGACAGTAAGATTTTTTTATGTTTTTTAAAGAAGTCTCTTCCGCTCACCATGCCTGTGTTTATTTGATCCAAAAAACAGCAAAAACAGTAAAACTTAGAAATTGTTATACTATTTAAAATATTTGTATTTTTCTGTGTTTTCTATTTGAACATATTTTAAAATGTAATTTATTCCTGTGATTTCATTACTCCAGTCACATTATCCTTCAGAAATCATTCTAATATTCTATCTGCTGCTCAAAAAACATTTATTCCGGGCTTTTAAATAGTATAGTGTATAACGTTACAAAAGCTTTTTATTTCAGATAAATGCTGATCTTTGGATCTTTCTATTCAAAGAATCCTGAAAAATGTGCACTCAAATGTTTTAAATACTGATAATAATATTAAAGGATTAATTCACTTTCAGAACAAAGCATTACAGATAATGTACTCACCCCCTTGTCATCCAAGATATTCATGTCTTTCTTTCTTCAGTCATAAAGAAATTATATTTTTTTGTAAAGGGTGTTGATAATCTTTGTATGTTTACTTTGTAAACACTAGATTGGTATTTCTGCAGCCATATAGGATGATTTTGAAGTTGGGGAAGAAAACGAGATGGGAGTTTTTCGACATACCCTAACTGTATTGTGACAAAGGGGTGAGTACATTATCTGTAAATTTTTGTTCTGAAAGTGAAATAATAATAATAATAATAATAATAATAATAATAATAAATCAGCTTTAAATTTACAGGAATAATTTTCATTTTAAAATATCTTCAAATAGAAAACAGTTATTTTAAATGGCAAAACTATTTAATCTAATAAAAAAAAACAAAAAAACAACAACATTAAAATTGTACTGTTCAAAAACGTTTGACTGGTAGTGTACACCTGTGAATATAGTGCACAGTATTGAATGATGACTTTTTAATTACATAAGAAAATATATTCAAATTTTAAAAATTTGTGTGATCAAATAATGGAATGCAATTTTGGAATATAATTGCTAGCAGTAACTCACACCCATGAGGTGTCCAATGGCATTGTGCATTAAACAAATAAATATTTAGCTTTTACCAAATAAAAGGAATGTGTGTGTTAACCAAACAGGCCCAAAACTGTGGTGAATGGTCAGTTTGTTTGTGTGTGTGTGTGTGTGTGTGTGTGTGTGTGTGCGTGTGCATGTGTGTTTATTTGCGGACAGCAAAAGCTGATTCTAAATCATCAGTTCTAATTCTGCTTGATTTATCCGCTGCTTTTGACACCGTCAACCATCAGATCCTCCTGTCCACCCTCTCATCGCTGGGCATCACAGGAACTCCGCTTCGCTGGTTTGAATCCTATCTCACCGGTAGGTCATTCACGGTAACCTGGGGAGGAGAGGTATCCAAAACACATCAACTGATCACTGGGGTTCCTCAGGGATCAGTTCTTGGTCCTCTGCTCTTCTCCATATACACAACATCACTGGGTCCCATCATAGAGTCACATGGCTTCTCCTACCATTGCTATGCTGACGACACACAACTCCATCTTTCATTTCAACCAGATGATCCAACAGTACCTGCACGGATCTCAGGCTGCTTGGCGGACATCTCAACGTGGATGAAAGAACATCACCTCCAGCTTAACTTGGCAAAAACTGAGCTTCTTGTTTTTCCTTGCACTCCAAACTTACAGCATGGGTTCACCATCCAGCTGGGCTCTTCCACAATCACTTCTTCAAACTCAATCAGGAATCTGGGTGTCATCTTTGATGACCAGCTGTCTTTCAAAGATCATATTGCAAAGACTACTCGATCTTGCAGGTTTGCTTTGCACAACATCAGAAAGATCAGGCCCTTTCTAACAGTGCAGGCTACACAACTTCTTGTCCAGGCCCTTGTCATCTCCAGACTGGACTACTGCAATGCTCTTTTGACTGGTCTTCCATCATGCACAATCAAACCTCTACAAATGATTCAGAATGCAGCAGCACGGCTGGTCTTCAACGAGCCCAAAAGAGCCCATGTTACACCTCTCTTTATCTCCTTGCACTGGCTCCCAATTGCGGCTCGTATCAAGTTCAAGACTCTGATGCTTGCATATAGGACAACCACAGCTACTGCACCTGCTTATCTGCACTCGCTATTGCAAATCTACACCCCCTCCAGAACTCTGAGATCTGCTAGTGAGCGACGCCTTGTGGTACCATCACAGAGAGGTGCTAAATCACTATCCAGAACATTCTCTTTTACTGTTCCTGGCTGGTGGAACGATCTTCCTACCCCTATCCGGAATGCTGATTCCCTGACAAGCTTCAAGCGACAGCTTAAAACTCATCTCTTTCAACTCTATTTGCTGTTACCATAAAAAAAAAAAAAAAAAAATTAATCTCTTTATTCCTTCCCTTTCTAGCTTGTACTTGTCTGAAGCACCACTTGAAATCTGGTATTATAGCACTGCCTGTGTCTGTTTGTCTCCTTAAGAAGAATCGCTCTATGTTCTCCCAACTGTATGTCGCTTTGGACAAAAGCGTCTGCCAAATGCCTAAATGTAAATGTAATGTAATGTAAAATGTTTTATTGGAGTTGTGGTGTTCTGGTACTTTAGCCTTGATCTGTTTAGAAATGAGGAGACCTTGAGCACTCCACAATGAGGAGGAGGACACACACATACACATAGACACATACAAATATATATACATGTAAAGAAAGCAGAAGGACTCTGAGGACTCTGACCTGCTTTGCAATGCAAATAGGGTACAACAGTCATTTGACCATTAAGATGGATGATCAATATGAAGAGATAATCGGCTACCTGTCTACTATTCAAATTGACACACACATCTGTCTGCTGCCCCCTTCTACACTTACAGACCTCACAGTTACAAAAAAGACCAGTGTAGACATAATACCTACATTAAACAAAGTACAATCTCTGAATAAGACGTGATCTGACACTGACAGTTCAAGGCTGTTCTCAATACATCAAAACCTACTGGGTGGTTCCTCCACCCTGATGATCAGGACCATTTTTGCTAAAAGTTTCTCAGGCCACATGGTTTTCAAGAGCCTTTCAGAACAGACACAGGTTCAGGGTCACATGTGACTGATGATCTGTGTCCCCTGTTTGAAGCAGCTCACGGTCATTGATGATCATGATGCATTTCACTTCATGTTTCAAGTCTAGACTGAGATCTTTAATTTTTCTGAGACTTGATGTTACAAGTGAAATGAGTGGTAATTCATTTTAAAAAGGCTGCTGACTCCTGATATACTAGGAAACTATTGTTCTGTGTATATTTGTGTGCAAAACAGTTTTAAGATGTTTTCAGTCTAAATGTTTCTTGTAAATGTCAACAGCTGATCTTCACTGCTGACTAATCCATCAATTACAGATTAACCTGAAACCACACACACACACACACACACACACACACACACACAAAGCTAAAGCTGAATCTTCATCAGCGTCAAGTCAGTAAATGAAAAAAAGAAGGACAAATGAGATTATTGGCAGAGAGGAAACTCATCGACCAATCAGCAGACACACTCCACACAAGCTTTGCATACATCTACCAAGCCTTCAGAATAAACAAACACTGAAAATGGCGCTTCCAACACCCACGGAGAGAGCCAAAAATAACCTTGATGTAAAGGAGACGTATAAGCATGTGAGTGAATATGAATGACATCTATGTGAACTGTCAGCACATGCTCATCCACCACCACATCTCGACACATACAGCGTATTGAGGTGTTCGTTTCTGATCTGAACCACATTAAACAGCTTTTAACCAGATCACAGCGCACACACACACACACACACACACACACACACACACACACACACACACACACACACATATTCACAACATGACTTGTGTAAAGACAAACAGCTCTGTCCTCATTACTGCATTGATATCCCTGGTGCTCATGTCAGTCTCAGACAAACCATTCTAACATAAAAAAATGTCACATGGGTCTGTACTTAGATTTCATCACTAACAAACACAATAAACGCATGTTCATTAAATTGCATGGCAATATTCCCAGTAAAAAGAAAGAGTTACCATAGAAACATAAAGGTCACTTCAACATGGAAACAAAAGAATGTGGACATTAAAAGCGTCCTTTGAAGGTTAATGTCTAGGTAGTTATCAATTATGTACACGAGAGAGAGAGAGAGAGAGAGAGAGAGAGAGAGAGCGAGAGAGAGAGAGATAGAGAGGGGAGAGAGAGAATAATAACTGCTGGTGCTCAAACATGATCTCAATATTGAGACACTAGCTCAATAAAATTGAGGAAACGCTAGTAAAACGATGATAAAACATTAAGTGAATCATTTAACACAGTAAGCAGACAAGGTGATAGAAGGACAAAATTAATTTCTCAATACTGCATGCAATACAATATTTAGAGGAATGAAATTTAGACAGACCTTTATTACATAAGCCTATATTCACTTAATAGGCATGCACACACACATATACACTCTTATGGTAGTGATTTGAGTTTCACGTACCTTAATACACAAAACTGAATTTTAAGACAGACTGAAAGTGAATGATTAATTCAGTGAGTCAATCAGTTCATTCATCAGACTGATTTAAACACTAACTCTTAAAAGGATAGTTCACCAGAAAATGAAAATTCTGTCATTAATTACTAACCCTAATGTTGTTCCAAACATGTACGACCTTCGTTCATCTTCAGAACACAAATTAAGATATTTTTTATGAAATCTGAGAGCTTTCTGACCCTGCATATAGAGTAACATAACAACTACGTTCAAATCCCAGAAAGATAGTTAGGACCATCATTAAAATAGTCCATGTGACATCAGTGGTTCAACTGTAATGTTATAAACTACGAGAACACTTTTTGTGAGCAAAGAACAAAAAAATAACTTTATTTAACATTTATATATATACACAGGTGCTGGTCATATAATTAGAATATCATCAAAAAGTTGATTTATTTCACTAATTCCATTCAAATAGTGAAACTTGTATATTATATTCATTCATTACACACAGACTGACATATTCCAAATGTTTATTTCTTTTAATTTTGATGATTATAACTGAACTAATGAAAATCCCACTGACAAGCGCTCGTGAGGTTTAAAAGTTAAAAGATTTGTTATTGGTCGTAACTTATAGGAGAATATGGAGCAGACACTGGACATGGATGAAGCTTTCTATAGCGCATATGTCAACTGTCTGTGTTTGCCACAAGAAAGCAACAAATGGTGCTAATATACACTCATAAAGTGATATAATACAACCAAAAATTATAACCCTAACCTTTATCTCCATAATGAATCCCAGATGGCCAGAAAATGATTAGTCTTTTATAAATCATTAAAATATTTGTATCTGGGAATCTTTGAGCAAGGAGACTTTAGTGTACACCATAGGGTTTTTAAATGTTTAGCTTAAATGTGTAATATTAATAAAGTGCTTATAAACGGATGTTGAGATTGTATTCTCAATTGAAAAGAAACAAGGCTTGAACCTGGAAACAGCTTTATTTATGTCACAACTTAAGAAGTGGACTGTAAGTGAGGAAACATTAAGCATTCCAAGATTGCGGACACGTCGACGTGTCTGGAGCATATCTACTTGTATATCTAAACAGATATCTATATCTCCATAATTGCTCCCCTCACTTTTAAACTTTTTTGTTTCTGAAGCGTCAACACAGAATGGCACTTCAGTGTCAGGTCAGGCTTGTCTGGAAAATACTCTAAGGCCAAATGAACCAGAACACTAAAAGAATCAGACATTTTTTTAGTGAACTGTACTACACTGGGACACTGTATGCTTGTTTTTGCATGCAGCCCAGTGTTTTATGTTACCATTATTTTGTTTATCTGATCACATTCAAATCAGACTGCCAACTCACAACTTTGGTAAGATATCGCTTCTGCTGGAAACACTGAAAGACACTTAAGAATTCTGAAAAATCTGATATTTCTGTCAGTGTGTAAGACTTAATATGATTTGCAACAGACATAAATACATGTATCAACTATATCTGGCCTAAAGCACAAACTGAAATACACTGAAATACAGGGAATTTGCAAAGAAACCAAACAGTTTAGGTCTTTAGGACATTCTGTGTGGGACTTTTATGTCCTGGGGGACACCTGAGAAAAACGTACCAAACTCTCCATGTATTTGTGTGAATCTATAACTGTGTGTGTGTGTGTGTGTGTGTGTGTGTGTGTGTGTGTGTGTGTGTGTGTGTGTATGTGTATGTGTATGTGTATGTGTGTGTGTGTGTGTGTGTGTGTGTGTGTGTGTGTGTGTGTGTGTGTGCGCGCATGTATGTGTGTAAATTCCACAGTAGGCTGGTCATGTTGTGACAGAGCTACTTTCCCGAGGTGATGTTCAGGAGAAACAGAGCGTGAGACAGGGTAATAGAGAGAGACCGCACAGCCACATGCCTGTTGACATGGAGCTCAAAACTTAACAGAAAACTCTGACAGTGAGTTAAAGTGTCAAATGTGAACACTGGACAAGTTAACTACTCTAATCCTCCTCTTGCATTCTTTCTCTTTCATCATCACATGGAAATGCCCTGATGTTTTGTTGCTGCTCCACTTCGATACTTCAGTCTTGTGATTAAAATTTTGTAGTAACTGACATTTGTTTTGAGCTCATCTGTGTTCTAGTAATATTAGGTTAGCACAAACTGTTCTGCACCCACTACTTTAAGTAGCTCAGGTATTTCTAGTCTAGAGGTTTTTTTCTGCATTGGCTAGCGTGATGTTGACAGCACAATGACAGAGGTATTAAACTGTGTACACAACATATTTATCTGCAAACATACACATGCACATATGCACATCTCTACACCCCTTCTACTGGGTAATACAGTCATGTTTTGAGAAAAGAGTTTCAGAGATCTTACAAGATCACTGTGCAAACAATAACTGGAATGCATTAGCCCTGATGTCCTAAAGATAAACTCTTTAAAGCACGTTTTCACTGAGATATCATCTCACAATGTATTTACAATAGATGCAACCAGCATTTCACTACAACATTTTACAGCCATCTAGACGAAGTCAAATGCTAAACGTCAACACGGAATGTTTACAAATGTTCTCCTATGATCCACACCTGTCATACAGATGCCTTGTGGCAGCTGATGTCTGTTTGTTTGTTTTACACCTGATTTTCCAGCTTAAGGCTAAGCTTACTCGGCCTCAACAACAATAAAATAAAAATAAATAAATAAATTTAAAAAAATCAATCCTTGGTGATATTCATATAAGAACTCATATAAGCTCACCAAGGTAGCAATTATTTTATTCAATATACAGTAAATACCGTGATACAGTAAAATATTATTAGAAATAAAATCAGTGTTTTTTATTTAAATTTATTTTTAAAATGTGAATTATTCCTCTGATGGCAAATCTGAATTTTCCACTGCCATTATACATTTATTTTTTTCAGGATTTATTTCAAATATGCTACCAGACAAAAGGTTTTGAACAGTAAGATTTTTAACGTTTTTAAAGTCACACGTAAAGTCTCTTCTGCTTACCAACCCTGATTCAAAGTACAGCAAAAACAGTAACATTTTTACATATCTTTTCTATTTAAAATAACCATTTTCTATTTGAATATATTTTAAAATGTAATATTTTATAACTGTAAATTTTCAGCATTATTACCCCAGTCTTCAGTGTCACATGATCCTTCAAAAATCATTCTAATATGCTGATTTGCTGTTCAAGAAACATTTCCTATTATTATCATTATCAATATTTAAAACAGTTGAGTAAATTTTTTCAGGATTCCTTGATTAATAGAAAGATGCAAAGCGAAGATCAGCATTTATCTAAATGCTTTAAATTGACTTCTTTTTTTTGGGGGGGGGGGGGGGGGGGGCAAAAATGTAAACATTTTTACTGTCACGTTTGATCAAGTTAATTCATACTTTCTAAATACAAGTATTACTTTCTTTCAAAAATATATACAACAACAGGCAATCTTCACCAATGAGTAAAGGGTGAGATTAATTAAAATGACCAGAACCTGACCCAAAACCAGAGACTCTATCTGGAGCAAGAGAGTTTTAACTTAGATTTAAAAAATAAATAAATAAAATAAAATCATAAAACAATTAAATCATAATAAACAGAGAATGAGAATTACAGGAATTCAAAGAATAACACACTGAACTGTAACAGACGTTTAAACTCTCAAAACTCACAAGATGAATATTAACAACCAAAACACAAGTCACACACACACACACACACACACACACACACACACACACATCTGGTAGCAGTGGTGTAATTGCTGCTGTCTAGCTGCTGTTTGGGCGTGCTGTGGGGAGCTGTATATTCTACCCTTTCATCTCTCACTCCTGTCATTATTGTTAACCCCTACATCTTCCGGGCCTTTTCTTCTGCTTAAATTTCTGCCAACATTTTTATCTCTAATCATTAATCCCTACAGTAGCAACCTTCGTTGCTGTCATACTAATATCCTATAGAGCGGAAATGGGATGCCCCACCCTTCATCACTGAAGGAATGTGGGTAATTGAGTCCTGTGACAGTTTGACAGCCCATTCCTGAACTGTAAAGCAGCTACAGAAACATTCAGCATGAGCTTGTTTTTGAGACTAATTGCAATGAGTGATGTCTGCATGTGTTTTTTTTTTTAAAGTTTGACACAATCCAGTTTTAAAAGGAAGTTTGACCTTGTGACATTTTAAATCCATAACATATTCAGTGATTAACAAAAGTCAGCCTATTTCTCAAAACTCCAAAGACTTGAAATACAGAATATAAGTTGCATGGGCCACTTTAATGGCGCTTTGTGTGCAATTACTCAAACATGCCCCATAGATATCATAAGCTAACGCTGTATGTAAGAGAAGCTCAGAGGTTCTGTCTTCTGTGTAAGGTTTGAAACAACATACGTTAAGTAAATGATGATCCAATTGTCATTTTTAAATGAGCTATTCATTTAACTTCAAATCACAGAGGTGTGTCCTGTAATCACCTGATGGGCTTGTGTAGTGATGTGGCAAACATCCTCCTGTACTGTAGTACTTCCTTGAAACAATAAGTTTCGCTTTCATGGATCTTCACACGTGTCCAGAAACATACTGCAGGTGAGTTTAAATGAAAAACCACTTAAAAAAAAAAAATCAGTTTATTGCTAAACCATTTGTTACTTTTTTTTTTTAAACTAAACTACTGTACACATTTCAATGCATGAAAAATTATAGCCGTTTCAACTAAAACTGGCACAAAAAGCTTGTGTGTATGGCATCAATTACCAGACCAAAGAACACACCTGTTGTTACAGCGAAGAAAACCAAGTATTTATTACACACGCTGAATGACAGAGAAAGAATGAAGACGCACACCTCTAATGGCTATAACTATAGAGGGGTTTTCCGCATGTGAAGGCATCTTAAATAGAAACCTGCCGTCTTCATGTTTCCCCCCTGACATCAGCCTTGCTGCAATGCTTTTATGCAGCAATGTTAATAAGACGTTTTCTGACTGCTGACACACAGCTTGCATGTAGGCCTACAGAGAGATCTTGCACAACCCCATTCTTACATACACACGCATACAGATAGGGGTGAAAATGATGGGTTCAGAGGTATTTGTGACGTCTGGAGAATGTAAGTGACACTAAAGGACGAGTACAGAACAGTAACAACAGGCCACAGACTCAGACTCATACCAATGGGATTCATTTAAAGAGCAAGTCGTATGGTACAATAGGTTCAAATGCATCTAAGGTAAGAAAACATTGTAATTTTCTCAGAATATACATTTTGAATGATTTGAATCATTTTGCAATGATTGCGAAATGATTAATTCGAAGCAGTTCTGAGCTTAAGGTCTGTAAACCCCTTCCATAAGCCTACTCAGCTCTGATTGGTCAACTGGCACAACTCTGTTGTGATTGGTTTTTCCATAAACAAAGCGATAATGGTGGATATGTTAGCCGAGTACCAACGTGACTAACTGATGAAACAATAGTTTGAAAACCAAAACCACTAATTGTAACCACTGATCCTTCACATTATCTTTTGGCAATGAAAAGAGAAACTTGCTTTCACAGCGCAGAACAGCATCTTCTCGACATGATGTAAACACACTAACTAGCGGGGGTGTTTGTGGGCAGGTCAGAGTGTTTGTATATTTTACAGGCAGGCGGGGATTATGCATCCCTGCTTAAGTAGGGATGGGCGATATATATCGATCGATATTATGCGCATCTCGTCAGTAAAGCCGGTTCTTTGATTAGCGGTAAATCTCCATCACCTGTGTTCAAATAGAGCGCCAGTTTATTCACAGAGCCGTAGATCACTGACAAGCTACGCAATATCTGGTTCTGTTTTGCGGGTGATTCATTGGGGTAGCTTTTCAGTGATCTACGGCTCTGTGAATAAACTGGCACTCTATTTGAACACAGGTGATGGAGATTTACCGCTAATCAAAGAACCGACTTTAGTGACGCGATGCGCATGAATTTATCGACCGATATATATCGCCCATCCCTAATGCTAAGTTACTTAGTGATTTGACAATATGACGACTCGTTAAGGCGGCTCAGAGTCGACTTTCTTTTGAGAGAAAATATCTTCATCACGCACTTTTTAATGTACAACTTTGCAGCCCGTTTACACTGATGGATAACTACGTTAAAAACTGCAGAAAAGATATTATTCGAAAACCCTTGAAAAAAAAAAAAAAACATTAAAAAGAAACTCTAAATCCATTATAAGGGAGCATCAGGCACAAAGAGAAATTTACAATATTCAGCAATGTTATTTTGCTTTTTGCTGAATACTTTAGTACATTTACAATAGTCAGAATCAGCAGTGGTCAAATTGAGAAACTGAAAAAATAATTTAGGACACATGTTAAAGCAGCACTCCACTTTTTTTGAAAATAGGCTCATTTTCCAACTCCCCTAAAAGTTAAACAGGTGAGTTTTATCGTTTTTGAATCCATTCAGCCAAACTCAGGGTCTGCCAGTAGCACTTTTAGCATAGCTTTTCGATATTTTTACTATTTAAAACTTGACACATCTGTAGTTAAATCGTATACTAAGACCGACAGAAAATGAAAAGTTGCGATTTTCCAGGCTGATATGGATAGGAACTATACTCTTATTCCGGCGTAATAATCAGGGAACTCTGCTGCCGTACCATGGGTGCAGCATGGGTGATATTACGCAGCACCTGAAAATAGTCCCCAGCTAGGTAACTTCCAATGTGGCACTAAGCCACTAAGCTAATACTAAAATAGCTGGGGACTATATTCAGGCGCTGCATAATATCATCGCGCCTGCTGCACCCATGGTATAGCAGCAAAGTTCCTTGATTATTACGCCGGAATGAGAGTATAGTTCCTATCCATATCAGCTTGGAAAAACGCAACTTTTCATTTTCTGTCGGTTTGTGTACACAATGTAACTACAGAAGCGTTACATTTTAAATAGGAAAAAAATTGAAAATCTTTGGACATTTTTGAACAAGATGCTAATGGTCTAATCTGATTCAGTGATTTATGCTAAGCTATGCTAAAAGTGCTAACGGCAGACCCGGCTGAATGGATTAGAAAATGGTCAAACTCATCTGTTTGGAAAGGGGAGTTGGAAAATTTTCAAAAAAGTAGAGTGTTCCTTTAAAGACTTTAAAGACTATCCAAATTGAACAGTGTTTAATTTCTCAGATGACAACACAGTTATCCGAAAACCAGAAGACCATTTGTGTCATGCATAAAAAAACACATACATGCTCAGTTGTGATTGGATTAAAATCAAAATGTGTCTATGAAACATAACTGTACCTGACCCCTCAGAAAACCAGTTCTTTCTAAACATGGTGTAATAGAATAGTTCACATAAAAATTTTAATTCTGTAATTATTTAATCATTTACTCATCATTTACTGAAACTGTACGACTGTTTTACTTCTCTGAAATGTAAAAGAATATATCTGAGAAATGTCTTTGTGTTTTTATGGCCCCTACAATGAAAGTCAATGGTGTCGAAACTGCTTGGTTATCAACATACTTATCTTCTTTACATTTTCTTTTATGCTCCACAAAGGGAATTCTGACAGGCTTGGAACAACATGACGGTGAGTAAATTATGACGCTCTTATAGGTTTGGAACAAAATGAGGGTGAGTAAATGATGACACTCCAGATTTGGGACAACATGAGGATGAGTAAATTATGATGGGATTTTTTTTTATTTTTTTTTGAGTAAACTATGTGTTGAGTCTGTATCAGATCAGATGCATTTGGGGCATAACTTCTGTCCCTTATTCCCTTTTTTATGTCCCTTTTATATTCATTCAGTCTCGGTTCTGTTAAAACTCCAGCAGGTGTGAAATGATGGTGTGCTCTTGCTATTTTAACGGTTTCTGATATTGTAAATAAACCATAAAGTTGAGCTCAATACAAATCCCAAGTGTCAGTTTACTGAAGAGACTGAAGAGACATATTTCAGTACACATATCCTACATTTAGGCAATTATGAAAGCAACTTTGACTCACTACAAAGCATGAATATCATATTTTCCAGCAGTCAACCAAAAACCTCAATGCACCCCAATTTGGTCAACAGAAAATACCCAACCTACCATCTACATAACATAATGACTATAGCCAATGCTGCTATGATACCTCTGAAACTAAAGGGATTTTTTCCTCAAAAACGTTTTAACCAAGACACAGTCTCTCTGCATGTCAACAGAGACGTAAGAAGGACAGTTTAACATAATCTTCAGAAACAGGAAGTCAAGATACGTGACCGACCACACTTCTGGAGTCATACTACTTTGTTTGTTTCTCTGTGTTTTAGAGTGTTAGAGCAGAGAGGTATGAGATTTAAGGTGACTTGCGTGAAACTAAACATGCATGAACTAGTCCAAAACATCTCAGTAGCATTTTTGACAACAGTTGTAGAGCCACTGGCTTGTGCTGCGGGCAAGAACACTTACTACACTAAAGTGCAGACGCACAGGTCTGAGCCAAACTTTCTTACATCAGAATGTGTGCTACTATAAAGATCTACACAAGCTGCATTGCATTGCTTAAAATGTCAGCACAGATTCTCATGGGTTTGCGAGGAAGATAAGATCAAACGGACTGATAATTTCTAAAAAAAATCTGTTAACTTTACAACTTGTAGATGTAGCTGATTTTTTCTAACAAAAAAAAATATCTTGGCTTCATATTGTTAGACAGTCATCTTCTTACTGTAGGTAAACATTAACGCATTGACATTTTTCACATATTTAAGATCAAGTGTCTTGCCAAACCACATTACACACACACACACACACACACACACACACACACACTTCCTCCACGTTAAAATGCCTAATCTAAACCCAAGTAAATATCTCCTTTTTATTAGGCTTTGTGAACGTGTGCTCATCATCAAGTATTCTGTATTTTTATTTGCTGAGGAGATCATTTGTAGGTAATCAAAACCTGACTCCATATATTAAGCCCATATTCACATACAATTATTCATATACACTGTCATTTACATGCAGACACACCAGAGTGTAAACATCTGGAGAGCGGAAGAGTGAGAAGGGAGGATTTTTTCCTGGAACAACTGACTGTGACCATTCCAAAAGCAGAACAGTAAATAAGTACAGAGAGTAAAAGAAGACGACAGTAACATCAACAGTGATAATGGGGAGATTGTGAGAGTCTGCAGAATACATTCAAGAGACACTTCAGCCAAAAACGAATATTCTGTCATCGTTTACTCAACCTCAAGTAGTTATAAACTTGTATGGCTTTCTTCTGCAGAAGAGAATATATTTAAGAATGTATAAACTATTTTCATTCACACAATGGAAGTCAGTGAAGTATAAAACAACACGGAAACCTGACAATCATTGCATGAACAAAATATCTTGATCTTTTATGTTCCACAGAAGAATACGAATATAAAACTGTAAATATTGACACATTTTCTTTAACTCTACATCAGGGTGGAGACAAAGAAAGATTTTCTTTTTTAAAAAATGTACATCCGCATGTAAGAGCAGCCAGAGATAGAGATCACAACTGATTGTGCTCATTCAAATCTATATCTCGTTTAAAGTTGTATATTATCTCATATGTTGATAAAGTGAACGTGGAAGTATGTGTGAGTTTCTGTCTTTCTACTCCCTCCACCGTTGTTATCATCCTTAAAGCATTAGTTCACTTTCAGAACAAAAATGTACAGATAATGTACTCACCCCCATGTCATCCAAGACGTTCATGTCTTTCTTTCTTAAGTCGTAAAGAAATAGTTTTTGATGAAAACATTTCAGGATTTCTCTCCATATAGTGAATATGTATGGTGCCCCCAAGTTTAAACATCCAAAATGCAGTTTAAATGCAGCATCAAAGCACTCTAAATGATCCCAGCCGAGGAAGAAGGGTCTTATCTAGCAAAACAATCAGTTATTTTGGAAACAAACTGACAATTTATATACTTTTTAACCTCAAATGCTTGTCGTAGTCTATGTGATCCGTGTCAATACAGTTAGGGTATGTTGAAAAACTCCCATCTCGTTTTTTTCCCCAACTTTAATTCATCCTGTAGAAGTACCAACCCATTGTTTACAAAGTAAAAAATAAAAAGAAGATCAAATCTTCTAAAACAGTAAAACAGCACTGTACAACGCTTTTTTCAACATATCCTAACTGTTTCCACCCGGATCACACAGAAACATGCGCATCGGAGAGACAAGATGAGCATGGTACTTTATACACGAGTACATAAGAGAATGGCGTTTCAGCAGATGACACAGGATGTAGATGAACAGTGGCGAACACAGAAGTGCATTTGAGAGAGCTAAAACAAAACAATGGTCACAAATTAAAAGTATAAAATGAGGATTTGTAATGAAAAATGAAGGATTTCAAAATAACGAGGAGACTGTTTTTTTTTTGCTGTAAACAAAACTTGGAGCTTACGCTATGCCTACTGAAGATGTGCAATTGTTTTCAGTTGCAATGCAGTTTGTTTGACTGCATTACATGTCCATATCACTTCACCAAATAATTTCAGTTATTTGAAAAGGTCCTTACAGCCTAAAACAACAAACTGACCAAGCAAATAAATAAAGCAAACAAAAGGATATAAATGGCTAAATATTTCCATGTTTTTGCCGCAAAAATTTGTAAGGAAAGCACATATTTTTTCTATTTTTCCCACTCTCTCTCCCTTACCATAGTAGAGAAACACACACTCACGCATGGAAACATATACGCTGCTCTTATGATGTTATTAGTAAAATAGTTTAGCAATTTAAAAGCTACATGTGATTTCTCACTAATAACAGCACTGTTCTTCATGATGATGAACTTGCAGTTTCGTAATTAGTAAAAACGCTGCTGGCAAACACGGTTGAGACACACAGGCTCAGGTCATTCACACATGCTTAATCTCTCGCTCCCTCCCTCTCTTCTTCTGTCTAATAACGTCATAATTAACTGCATTAGTCGGCTATCAACGGTTTGCTAGGTCTAAAATGACGTTTTGGAATTAGCAACTCAGGCGTGGGATGAGATGCGTAAGAAAATTAATCCCACTTAAGAGCGCTTTAGAGACAAATATCTGACGAATGTCTTGAAATACAACATCTGAACAAAATTTGAGGTGTGGTATACAAAGTATAAGCAGGATAATTGAGTCTAGCCAGGAAAACTATGCGCACCCGAGGTGTTATGGTATAACATTTCATGTTATCATGGCGTCACATTATTTTTTAATAAATACAACAACCTGTCGTGAATTATTCCTTACCTACTGGACTGTTAAATCGCAACAGCCATTCACTTGCCATTATAAATCTTGGAAGAGCCCATGTATTTTTAATATAATGATTATAGTCTGAAAGACGAAAGTCATATACACCCAGGATGGCTTGAGGGTGAGTAAATCATGGAGTGATTTTAATTTTTTGGGTAAACCACCCCTTTTAATTCTCTCCCTGGGAATTTAGTAAATCTGTGTTTGTGTCCGTGTATGAAAATGTCTGTGCATCTCTGTGCAATGACTAAGAGGGAGAGGTAGGGGGAGGCGTACATGTTTGCCTCTTCAGGGTGACTGACACTGGGGTAGAAAACCTTTTAAACCTAAGCACACTCCCAAATGCACACTGCTTATCAGAAGAATTTCACTGAGATTTCAGAATGAAATTTTTATCCATGCTGATATTCTCCAGTTTCTGTCAGCTCACAATCCTAGGTCACCGCGCTCCTGCTATGGGTTACCATTTCCGCCTGCTTCTGCTGCTTGGAGCTTCGATGGGTATCACACACCCACAGCCAATTATGCAGACTTTGGAAAACATTCACTATTATCATTTAGGGAAAAAAAAAACACAACATCTATAAATTTTCTGCAACTCTCTCACTCGCACTCTGCAAAGACTTAAGGGAATCTAGTGCAGTTTTTACATAATTATGCTAAATAAACTAAAAACATGTAGGGAAAGGAAAATGTGCACTTAGTTAAATTGTGTTTTTTAAAGGCCATTGAATACCTATAAATACAAAATGTTGTGTACATAAACATTAGTTTTTGCATATACATAAAAAAAACCCTAAATAACACACACACAAAAAAAAAATTACACCCTGATTCATTCTGCATGTCAGAACCTTCACTAGCATTCTGATGGCTTGCATTCTGTGTACACATTTTGTGCACACATTTTTACATTTGAAGACTGACGTTTTAAAATCTTATATAAATAAGGCTTTCTTGTGTTGTCTGGCTTTCATAAACTGATTTATTAGCAGTATATTTTGCATGTAAACACATTCAGTGACATTTCAAATTACATGCTGAGTTTACAAAGAGAGGGGGAAAAAAGTGTGTGTAATGGAGAACTGAAACACTGATTTATCCAAACTCCTCTGCAATGACAGTGACACATTAAGTTCTTTAGAAGTGGCGAAACAACCTTGTAAAAAATGATTCTTATCCCATCCTCTTCGCTGCAGCCTGCACAAATACCTGCACGCACACATGCAATATTACCTTGCTGCAGGGATTTATTTAAATTAGGATAATTACAACCACAACAGAAAAACTGGTGTTGCATCAAACACATGCACTGAGAAGATCCAGTCCGACCAAGCATGAAGACCGTGTCTGAGCAAGCCCCCTGATATGTTGCACCTGTACTTCTGTAAAATGCCTCAAAAAAGTCAGCCTAAGGGTAACCTGACCAGAATTACCAGTGTGTGAGGACATGAGAAGAGGGGAGGATCACAGGTTGCTCGAGAAGTAAAGATACATGAGAAACTGTATCTGTGTGTCTGTGAATGTGTGTCAAATGCTGGTATGCGCCAGATTTCGGACGGGTGCAATGACGCAACTGCAGTAATCATTAACACATACGTGACATGCTATTCTTTGTCTTACTTTTAAATCTGCAAGTCTTTACCATTATGTGTTATGCACAGAGCATTGATGTTTGACATCCATCAGCTTGCAGTCTGTCTAAACCAGTGGTTTCAGACCCACTACAGTGTAAAAAACAAAAAATACAATTTGTTGAGTCAACTTAAAATAATTTGTTACCCTGCTGCCTTAAAATGTTATGTTCAGGCAACTCAAAGAAGTTTATTCCAGTTGAAATGTTAAGTTGTACTAAGTGACAACTTAGAAAGTCGAGTTGACTAAACTAAAAAATTGTTTGTTAAACTTACTGGGCTGCCTTAAAATTTTAAGTTGAATCAACTCAAATATCTAAGTTATCACTTAGTAAAACGTAACATTTCAAGTTGACTAAACTTTTTTCGAGTTGACTGAGTTTAAAATTAAGGTAGTCAGGTAACAAATTATTTTAAGCTGACTCAACAATTAGTTTTTTACAGTGTAGGGGCCTGAGCAAATTAACAAGGGACCTAAAAATTACTTATTTATGAAGGCAAACACTAAAAAACAACTAAAAATCAAGATATTTCTTAGTGAAATTCACTCCCTCAAGACCATTTTTTATTATCATTGAAGATCCAGAATTCTCACGATCTTGTGTATACACTACAAGTCAAAAGTTTTTGAACAGAACAGTAAGTTTTTGTTTTTTAAAAGAATTCTATTCTGCTCACCAGACCTGCATTTATTTGATACACAATACAGCAAAAAATGAATTTTGTGAAATATTTTTACTATTTAAAATAACTGCTTTCTACTTGAATATATTTTAAAATGTAATTTATTCCTGTGATCAAAGCTACATTTTCAGCATCATTACTCAGTCTTCAGTGTCACATGATCCTTCAGAAACCATTCTAAGATGCTGATTTGCTGTTTAAGAAACATTATTATCATCAATATATAAAACAGTTGAGAAGATTTTTTCAGGATTCTTCAAAGAATACGAAGATCGAAAGATCAGCATTTATCTGGAATAAAAAACTTTTGAAACATTATACGATTCAAAAGCTGAATGTGCATTCACACCAGACGTGAATTGCGAGAATAAATCACGCTATTCGTGCGTAGTTGGACACATTTTGAGTTTACTCACTTCATTCGCGAGTGAAATTCACTTAACAAAAGATGCAAATTCGCGTTCCTTTGGCCAGGCACTCCGTGGTGGCACCCTCCAACTGCCAACTTTTTATTCCTGTTTCTATAAAAGTACAAAGATGCAGGGTGCGATTTGTGAAAAAGCATGGGGGGAAAGGTTGGCCAAACTTCTGAATCATTTGATTTAGATCGGGATTTAAAAGTGGTTTCGCTGGGATGTTTTTCTACTAGAGCAAGCTCCTGATTGGTTAACGTGGCGCGAATTTTCGCCAAAGTTACGATTTTTCAACTTGCAAAGAATGACGCAAATCACTTGCGCTTAACGCTTCATTCGCGTCTGGTGTGAACGCACCTTTAGAGTAAGTATAACTTTTTGGGGGGTGGGGGGTAGGGGTGGTAGAAATTATAGAAATTAATACTTTTATTTAGCAAGGATGCTTTAAATGTATCAAAAGTGATGATAAAGACTTTTATAATGTTAAAGATTTCCAATTTTAGTTAAACACTGTTCTTCTGAACTTTCTAGTCAAAAAAACCTGAAAATTATTCTATTCAACTTTTTTCAAAAGAATAATAATAAACGTTTTTGAGCAGCAAATCAGAATATTAGAATGATTTCTGAAGGATCATGTGACGGGATTAATGATGCTAACATTTCAGCGTTGAAATCACAGGAATAAATTACATTTTACAATATATTCAAATCAGTTATAATCAAAACAGTTATTTTATATAGTAAAAATGTTTCAAAATGTTACTGTTGTTTATGTAGTTTTACTGCTGTACTTTGGATCAAATAAATGCTGGCTTGGCAAGCAGAAAATAGGAATAATTAAACATTATATACATTCATGAACTCTTATAACTCCACAGGCATTCAAGAAAACCAAAGGAACAGTCTGTAAAATATTTCATTAGGTAAAAATTCAAAATCCTTATCCTTATAATCCAGTAATTCATGAACATAATAATAATTTAATAACTGATATCCTAATAACTATTGTGAACAACACTGGGCCTTGAAGTCAAACCATGAAGCTTTCTTTAAAAGTATAACACAGACCAAAAATGTCAAAGAAACTCAATCTAAACATGACTGGACGACTAGAGATTTTGCTTCCAGACTTCAGAGTTAATTTTAGGTGTTAAACTTGCTGGGACTCTTGAGGTGTGTGCTCATATTCAAGGCCTGTTTTGCAAATGTCATTCTTCCTATTCAATAGATAATAGGCCTGAGAAGTACAATGCTTGAGTCATTATCTCCCTGTTAACTGAGAAACACTCCCCATGACCTCGAGCGCGCACACAAACACGGCAGATCAGATCTCGCGTCGTGTGGGGGGGATTAGCAGAGTTCACACATGCTACATGGCGCCTGTATAAAAAGTGTGGTTACAAAGAGAAAAAAAAAAATATTGAATGCACAGCACAACCACTAAAAACAAACATCACCATTCTTTAAGACTCAAACTCTATATTAATACACATGCAAGAGGAGTTTCTATCCTCTCCTTTACAGTCCTATTATCCTCTGCATTCCCCGTCTTATCCTCTTCCCTTCCCCTCTGTTCCTCTCCACTCCTTTTCCACCTATTATACCTCAGAACTATACCTTTCTGTTCTGAACTTCCCTCTCGTCCTCTTCTCTCGCTCCCATTTTAACACACTGTAATTTGGATCTGGGGCAAAAGCCCTGCGGTACCTGAAATAAGGCCACTCTCCAGGAGACCAGCACAGGTCTCTGTGTCTCTCTCTCTCATGCACAGGCACAAAAATAAATCATTGTAGGCCTATTTTCTCATCTGCACCATCTTTGGTGAGAGAGAGAGAGAACAAGAAAGTTGATCATTTCTCTAACTAAATTCATCAAAGGACAGATTTAAGGTTGGAAGTTGTGTCTCAACTACATTATGACACAGTTGCCAAAGCTGTCTTGCGTTTGTTTGAGAACTTGAGCTGGTCAGCAAGACCCTCAACAATTCAATGTGCTGTTGAAGTGATTGCAGTACACTTCTAATGTTTTAACATGAAAAGGAACAAATACTGTATCATAAATGTCAAGATAATTGCACAAGCAGATTTGATTTTCATGAGCCAACCCTACATTCACTTTGTAATTTCACTACCACATTTGTGCACCACCTAACTTTTTAAAAATAAGTGACACCCATGATGATGGGTTTCAGTTTGTGAGGGGAAACGTGTCTTACAGTAATATCTAGATGAGGTCACATGAACTTTCTGAATGTGACTTTCAAAGTTGTTGACTGTCTCAGGGGATTTATAAAGTGGTACAAAAGACTTATTTGACTTAGTTTTAAGGTTAGATGAGAAGCTGAGCTACTCCTACAGATCTAAGAAAAAAAAAGAGAATATGAGGTCGGCGAGAACAAACAGTCTTACCTTGCAGCTGTTTGAAACGGCCCTCCAGGATGTTGGAATATTGCACCTGGTTTACAAAGGCAGCTGGCGAGAGACACGGCTCAGGTTCGCGTGGATCAAAATCCATGTTTCTTCTCTTTCGCTGCAACGCTCAATTGCTTTCACTGTGAACCGTCCCTCCAACCCTGACTCTCAACTTTCATCCAAAACAAATCGATCACTCCACAAGAGTAAAGCCAGGAGTCATGAGCATGACACATAAATTGTAAGGTCGAAAAATGAAAAACCAAGAAAACAAACAAAAAATAAGTTTAACTTTCCTCAAAGATCCAAAAAAAAAAAAGTTGGGTTTAGACACACAAACTCTCCAGGTGAGAGCATGCATCCAAGCGTTTCATCAGTGCTCGATAAACCGCGCCATTCAGCTTCATTTGTTGAAAAAAAAAAAAAAAACCTTTGTCCTTTAATTGACTCTCCCTCGCTTTCTTTCTTTTTTTCCGACACAAAAGGAACCCACATGCAATTGAAGTGAGGAAAAGGTAGAGTAAAAACAAAATGTTCTTCTTTCACCGTTCTTCTCTTCTTCAAAAGCACTCTTCTCTCAGTGCAAAACTCTTCTTGCTCTCTCTCGGCCACGCAGATCAGACTGAGTGTGTCTGTGCGCACACGCACACACACACACACACACCTTGTTTGAGTAAGCCCGCAGAACTAGCTGCACTCAGCTTCCTAAGTAAACAAAGCCTCCTACTCTCTCTCTCTCTCTCGGTTTCTGAGCTTTGGCATTTGCATAAGGTGTGTGTGGGAGGAGCAAATCCCTGGCTAAGCGAGCGAGAATGACAGACAGAGGGAGGGTGAGGAGGTGTGGGCTGAACCATTTCTGAAGGTGGACAGGGGGTGGAGTAGAGTTCAAGATGGTTTCACAGGAGAGATGGGCGTGTGGAACCTGCCCCTGGAGGTGATCAGATAGGAATCATGAGTACTGCCTGGATTTTTATGTTGGGTAATATTACATTTTAGTGATTTTTTTTTTTTTTTAGTGATTTTAAAATCATAATCATCATCATCATGTCAAAAAGACCCTCTCTCGCTCCTCAAGCACGTGCACAGATAAAAATAAGACGTTAAGGCAGGAAGGAAGTACTTGAGAAAGACAGCACTCGCTTGTTGAGTCTTTCTTCCTGTGCAAGTGTGTGTGTGTGTGTGTACCTAACCTCACGCCCATGAACTGCCAACATCGGCAGTGACAGTAAACTCATCTTGTATTGCCTCCAAATGAATCACAAAACAGAATCTGTTATGTAATTGCAGGCACTTTATCAAGAATAACCTTGACCAGTGAATTTCAAGCTCTCTGAAATAGAACTGCAGCACACACACACTTTCACACATGCATTTCTTGTGTGTGTAGATTTTACAAGAGGAAGTGGTGTAATGAAGACCAGTCCAGTGGCAGGTTGTGTTGATTAGCAAGTGTCACCAGCAGTGACCATCAAAGAGCAGAGGTCACAGGGCAAGCCATGGCCAGAAGCACTAGGCCAACAGTCAGCCAGCATGTCACTAGAACGCATTTTTATCAAAGCAAACTCCAAACTCACATGAAATGGGAAGATGAGGAAGATGAAAACATAAATAAACAGGGATCCAATAATACGACATTCTTACAGTAACACACAGTTGAGGTCAAAAGTTTAAATACACACTGCAGAATCTGCAACATGCATGCCACTGTTGATTTAGTACTGACTTGAATAAGATATTTCACATAGAAGATGTTTACATATAGTCCACAAGAGAAAATAATAGTTGAAATGATAAAAAAATAAATAAAAAAAAAAACATTCAAAGGTTTACATACACTTGATTCTTAATACTGTGTTGTTACCTGAATGATCCACAGCTGTGCGTGTTTTTTTATTTATTTGTGTGATTAGTGGTTCATGAGTCCCTTGTTTGTCCTGAACAGTTAACCTACTCACTGTTATTCAGAAAAATCCTCCACGTCCCACAAATTCTTTGGTTTTTCAGCATTTGTGTGTTTCCAACAATGACTGTATGATTTTGAAATCCATCTTCTCACACTAAGGACAACTGAGGGACTCATATATTCAACTATTACAGAAGGTTCAAATGCTCACTGATGCTCCAGAACGAAACAAAATGCATTAAGATTTCTGAATTTAAAGTTCAGAGTAAATTTCACTTATTTTGTCTTATGGGAAGTGTAAGTATGTAAGTATCTTCTGTAGCTTCTGGAGGGCAGTATAAAATGAAAAATATATATGATTTTTAGGCAAAATAAGAAAAATGTACACATTCTGTTCAAAAGTTTTCACCCCCATCTCTTAAACCATTGTTTTTTCTTTCTGGAGCATCAGTGAGCATTTGAACCTTCTGTAATTGTTCAATATGAGTCCCTCAGTGTGAGAAGATGGATCTCAAAATCATACAGTCATTGTTAAAAAGGGTTCAAATACACAATGCTGAAAAACCAAAGAATTTGTGGGAAGGGTTTTCTGAAGAACAGCGGGCAGTTTAACTGTTCAGGACAAACAAGGACTATCACTAAACAAACAAACAAATAAACGAAACACTGACACTGTGGATCATTCAAGTAACAAAACAGTATTCAAAATCAACAGTATGTAAACCTTTGAACAGGGTCATTTTTATAAATTCAACTATTATTTTTCTCTTGTGGACTATATGTAAACATCTTTTCTGTGAAATATCTAATTCAGGTCAGTACTAATAAAAAAATAACATGCATTTTGTATGATCCTTCTTATTTTGGTAAAATAATTAACAAGGTGCATGTAAACTTTTGACCTCAACTGCACATATATACATACATACATATATATATATATATATATATATATATTTTTATGTGGCTTTAGTTGCCTGAAATCAGACAGCATTAGCAAAAAAGCACTTGCTAGCAATGAAAATGTAAATCAAAATAGAAGATAAAAAAGTGAAACCAAAAGGTTTCATTTTCACACAACCACACCCAAAATGACAAAAATGTGTTCACTGCGCTATTGTTTATACAGCATGTCTCGCTTTTCGCTTTAATAAAAGCTTTTATTATATGTGTGCTTGTGTAATGAAAAAAGACATGGAGCGTGAGAGAAACAAAGAGGAGGACAGAAATGTCTGAGAACAGCTAAAGTTAACTGTGTATGGGTGTGAGAGACATGAGCACTGGGCCTCTGAGACCCTCCTCGCCTCTCCCCTGTCCTTCAAGAGCTTCAAACAAAATTCTAGCTCAGTATTCTCAGTTTCCATTCCCCTACCAGCATTTTCAGAATTGAATGTTTGCCTAAGGTCTATTTTGATTGATATGGTGGTTTTCACATGCTGGGTTTAAAGCATAAAGACAACAGAGAGAATTAAACTGCTCTCAAGTGAAACTCGATTATACAGACCAGCAGGTGCTGCTATCAATTCCATTAAGCCTCATGTAACTCATGTCTTTTTCCAGCCATTAATTACTTTATTGATGAAATATTTTACCTTTGAGGATTTTCCTAGCCCAGATATCCCTGAAGGGAGGTTTTGCCAAATTTAGCTAACTCCTGGGGACCATTTTGTCCCAAACACTCACTCACACACACAGAGCTGATGACAAGGTTAGGTTCTTCTCAGTCCCACTACATTCCCAGCACATATCCGTGTGGGCGGCTGGCTTTGAAACAATCCATCTTTTACATAATAATGTCATAAACACACCAGTAAACTTGAATCACTTTCATTCAATATCCATTTAATATTCATCTAAAAAATACATTTATATTAGCTCTGGAGAAAGAGAGAAATGTCATACATGCATTTTAAAAGCATAAAATTTGCTATTTATTATTACTACAAGATATATAATGCAACTTAATACTAGAATGATTTTTTTTTATTAAAATAAACATTTTATATTTTTAAATGTTAAAATGCTTTACTTGTTTATAATTTTGTTTTACTGTTGCATGAGGCATGTGGTGAACCTTGATTTCTCCACTACCCAACGACGTTTAAATCTGCTGCTTTAAACGCAACTTTTGAAAACATCTATGAATTGATTCATTATGTGCCATCATAATATGCCTGACAAAGGTGTGAAAAAACATGACAACTACTGTCTTTAAAAGAAACAAGAAGAGATACAGTGTCATAAATATGACATTAGAAAAGCCCTGGAGATGAGACAGTGAAAGAGTGTCACAAGTTGAATAATAGCACTGGAAGAATGTGGATATCAAGTCACTGCTTGTCAAAAGATGGTATCTCACAGCACTTCAACACACACGTCAACTGCAGTGCTGCGCATTAACGTCTATATATAGAATGCCTTTTAAACAATGTAAAATCATATACCATACTCAAAACCCACAACTGAAACTGCACAGGAATATATTATCATGCATACAATTCACTAAGGTCACTGCAAGAGCATGTGTAGGGTGTTTGTATTGTAGGTGGTTCAAGTGATTTCCCCCCCCTCACATGTTGCCTTATGCCACCCCCTACTGGACACAATCATACAACGCAACCTGTTGAAAACTAGCTGATAAAGCAAGCATGCAAACAAACACACTGATAAACACAAACTGGTGCAATAACCAAACCTTGACTGGCACACATTGGAATAAATAATGAAACTGACCTGCGAGAGCTTTAATGCGGGAACGCTCGAACAGACGTGCAGAACTGTTTTCATTATCCCACTCTGTTTCAGCTGCGATGTCCCAGCGGTTGTTAATGTCATTGTACTGCTGCTGGATCTCGACGCTATCAAAATCAGTCGGTGAGATGGTGCTCATGGTCGCAGCTGGAAACTCAACAGCTGCCCTGGAAATCAGAGAGGAATAAAATGAGGAGATGGCAAATTAATTTTATTAAGAGGTTTCAGAGAATTTGACAGCGGAAAGATATTTATCACATCCGCATCACATTTGCTGCACTTTCTGGACAAATAATTCTGTGCTTTATACTGGCGAAGTGGTAAAAATATATACAATTCAATCAAATACATGTGTGACAAATACGTAATAAAGCAAATCTGAAAATATTGCTGAAAGCAGATTTAAAGTTCACCCAAAAATTTAAATTCTGCCATTAATTAGAAACCCTCACGTCGTTACCAAACCTACATTCATCTTCAGAACACAAATTAAGATGTTTTTGATGAAATCTGAGAGCTTCAGGGTCAGAAAGCTGTCGTATTTCTTAAAAAAAAAAAAAAAAAAAAAAAAAAAAAAATTTTTTAATTTGATCTTACGGGTTTGAAATGACATGAGGGTGAGTAATAAATGACAGAATTTTCATTTTTGGGTGAACTAACCCTTTCAAAGAGTACCAGTGGTAAAAATGATAGCTCAGTAAGAGACTGTAAGCAGATGAGATTAGTCTAACCAGCACAGACTGGGCCCATTAGCTGTCCTGCAGTTTGCACGCATTCAGTATTCTGAACATTTTCCACAATATTATTAGAACATGAGCCAAAATTAACAAGTGCCAAATGGAAATAACAAAAAGCGTCGCTGAATAAATCCATTTGCATCAGCTGGTCAGTAACTGTAAGAGGTAAATTATAAATATATAATATATATAATTGAAATCAGCTTATGATATACTATAAATGACATTCTGGCCCTCACTGACTTTAATAGGGATCAATGGGTTGAAGGTCCAGCTTCAAAGTCTCTCTATTTTCTAAAAAAAGGAAAAAAAAAACAAAAATACAAATGTATTTATATACTTTTAACCACAAATGCACAGGAATTTTATTTAACCACAAAGTATCAGGATTTTTTTATTCTGTAAGTGAATTGATCCTTTATGTCCGCTCAAGGTTTATGGCAGAACAAAATATTACACAGCAACAAACCTTCTGCAAAAGCAAAAAGCAAAAAACAATTCTCAGCAAAGGAAGAAATAGTTAACACATGCAGAAGAACTAAGATTAATTCAAACCTAAACCAAAATACAGATTAAATGAAATCCCTCGTGCCTTCCTTGACTGAGCAATCCCTGGTGCTAATCCCACCAGAAACATGAGTTCTTAGAATATAGAGATTCTGGGAGGAAAAAGAGAATTGCCTGTAGGACAAAGTTTATCTTATAAATATTTCACAGCATTACAAACCTCCAGGGCCAGAAAAGAGAAACCGAGATCAGGAAAAATGTGTATCCCTCACACAATGTTCTTCTTTCTTTTTTCTCTGTTTTCACACTGAAACATATACCTGCACTCAAGAGCACTGGACACTAAGATGGTAAGCATATAAATTCATGGAACACCAAGTTCAGCCAGAATATAAAACACATAGGTTAATGAAAAGGGGACCAATTACATTTAAGATCAATAATTTTTGTCTTTCCCAAAGTATGTGTGTGTGTGTGTGTGTGTGTGTGTGTAAATTCAAAGCATCAGTGTCACTTCAAAGTAAATTCATGGCTCCAAATCTATTGTTTGTAGCTTATCAACATGCTAACACCAATTCCAAACAACTAAGTTACAGTATCCTGTTCACTTTTGTGCTTTTTGTGAGATGCCTTTTTCACTACGTAGAACATTTACAAATCAGTTCCTTTTGAGGTTTTATTTTATCTACCTTAAAAGGCAGCTGTTTATGTCAGTAGCAGACAGGAAGGCAAGTCAGTAGGTTTTAGAATGATAATGTGCCTCACAAACCTTTGAGGTCTGTGTGCATGGCTATATGGTGATTGGTTTGGTGGCCTATATCAGGGGAGGCATATAAGCCTGTGTTTTTGTTCATGTGGTAGGGAACAGCTTGTGTAGTTCTCATATCAGTGTGAGTGAGCATGTGTCTACGCGTCCGATCTCTCTCAGCAGGGTCCAGCTTTAATCCATTCGCCTCATCCTGAGCATCACCTCACCGACAGCTCCATCAGTCATAAAGAGAGCAGGAAGGGTGGGGGACTGGACTCTAGAGGATACACAGTGTCTTTCAGGGACATGCAAACACAGGAACCCCAGGTGCTCATGATGGTGAAATTCAGATTCACTGATGACCTTATGGGGGACAGAGATTTACAGTGTGCTACAGTGATTAATAGACATGGATTTTTAGACCTGGTTTCATGTATTTACTTGAACAGCTGTAATGGAATATAGACAAATCCACTAGCAACAATACTCTGAACTGAAATGCCTCAAACAGGCCTCTAGACTCATTCCACCCACTGGACATTCTCAGTTGGTCGCAGGGGCAAATAATTTGGTCACAATTGTTTTTTGCTACAACATGGGATTAATCAATGCATGCTGATGAACTTTTATCATAGTTTATAGTTATATGGTAACGAAAGTGGTTAACATTCAACCTCTTCTTTTTCATCAGTAGTATTATTTGTGATTTGAATTTTGTGAATGGGAGTTCCTCTTTTGCTATGTTATAAGCCAGTCACATTCACGTTCAAATTCGCAATCTTGTTGTCACATTTTACAAGATAAGATAATTGTCTGTTTGCTTACATCTCTACACCTTTCACTTTTTAAGACTGAAGGTCATTGCACATGAAGTCAGAAATTTTCGTATGCTTTTTTTTTTTTTTTTTTTTTAGTTACAGGTATTCACGGCAACCCGTCAAAATAAAAGTTTGGTTTAACTTGAAAATAACAAATATATTTTTAATATTTAGAATGTACATACTACTACTACTACTGTTGAAAAATTAATTATACTTTCTGATGTTGTTCACGTATTTATGTCCTCATTTATTGAGACACCAGATGTGGAAATCACCACAAGCGTCACGCATGCGTCAGTATGTACAGTAAACAAAATGCGCGTCTGCGCCATTCATAAACACAGAGACACACGGAACGCCCCGGATTCATATTTAAATAGTCTTTTTGCGGCTTAATATTTACACATACTAGCTCATATGATGACATACTTTTGATTAATTCTTCCAAATTTTGACAAATTCTGTGACATTCCACATTAAATACTACATTCCGTTTTTATGACTGGATACCGCGATTCCGTCTGCGTTTTCCGCATCACGGAAATCATAGGGCCCTAGACATCAGTGGCTCAACTGTAAATATTATAAAGCTACAAGAATGCTTTCTGTGCACAAAATAAATAAATAAATAATTTTATTCAACAATTTTTCTCTCTATAAAACTGAGGTTGAACCACTGATGTCATGTGTATTATTTTAACAATCTCCTTACTAGCTTTCTAGGCCTTGAATGTGTTCGCACAGTGTTGTGTAGTTGTGTTGATATCTATGAAGGGCCAGAAAGCTCTTGGATTTCATTGAAAATATTTTAATTTGTGTTCAGAAGATAAACAAAGGTCTTACAGGTTTGGATCAACGTGAGGGTGAGTAATTAATGACAGAAATTTCATTTTCGGGTGAACTATCCCTTTAATATCACTGCTGACAAATAACTTCCTATTTGTTCTGGTCTAGCTACAGAAACATAACTCAAAAACAGAGACACAAAGCTAAAATCACTAAAAAACTTCAACTTAAATTGTATAAAATTAATAGACATCAATAGACGTATAGATAAAATGTGTGTTTGTTTGATGCATCATCATCTGGTCTGAGAAGACTAAAAACAGGTGTATTTCTGTGATATAGCAGAATGAATGTGTGTAAGTGGTAGTTTGTGTGCACGAGGCACACAGAGAGAGATAAACCCATATTTTGGAGGGATCTCAACCCAAACAAAGAGAGAAGGAAGGCTGTTTCCAATCCCATTAGTGTGTAGATTAAGGAAGTGCTGAAAATAGAGACTGGACATAGAGCAGTTATCCTGGATTATACCCACACACTCCTCTAGCACCTCCGTTACTGACACAACATACACACATCTCTTCTGTCAAATGTCTATCAGGCATGTTTCTAAAATCAGAATTTTGATTTGCTCAGCTATTTCAGTATCTTGACTCAAAAACTATGAGCTAATTTATGCCTAACAACCTTACACGGTCTCAGTTATCAAATCTTAGCATATGGCAAATCCCTTAAGAATAAAAACAACAACACTTCCTTTCTCCGCTTTTTGCCTATAGCTCATATAAAGCATTCATCCTCATGTAAATGGAAACTTAAGCAATAGATCAGTCAAAAAAAATTACATTTTAATCTCACCATTCTGAACCTGTATAATTTTACTTGTTCTGTGAAGCACATAATTAGGTACTAGGCAGAATGTCCAAGCATTTATGCTTGCAAATTTAAGGTGATTTACACTGCCAAGAGCCAAAAAGGAGAAAAGCAGCAAGCCTGTACCCTATCAAGATCCTTATGATGAGGTAACCATAGACACAGTCTCGTGTCCCAGGATAGCAACGGCGGGTCAGCCAACCATGTGTTTGTACTATCTCTAATGAACATATTCTGTGCATGCATATAGCCAAACACACACACATACACACACACACACACACACACACACACACACACACACACACACACACACACACACACACACACACACACACACACAGAAAAACTCCCTTGAGAACAGGGACTCAGGTGCGGCTATCCCAGACCTAAAACGGGTCCCTCCTCCCAAATCTCTTTAACCTGCTCTAGTGTTCATCTTCAAAAAGCTGCCTGAAGGTTGTTAGGGAGTGTTAAAATCACACAATAATCCCAATCTGGTTGGGTGGGGCTTGGGTGAGGGGGGGATAAAACACCCATCCATCCACTCCAGCCCATGACACTTTGTGTATGTGGACAAAGGAATAGAAGGGGATAAGTAGGTTTGTAGTAGTGAAAAAAGGGAGGAAATGAAAAGAAAGAAGAGAAATGAACAAAAGTTCAGTCACAAAACTGCACTTTGGACCTTCAAGCTATTGAGAACCATAGAAGTCCACTATATGGAGAAAAATCCTGGAATGTTTCCCTCAAAAAATATATATGTCTTTGCGACTGAAGAAAGACAGACATGAACATCTTATATGACATGGGGGTGAGTAAATTATCAGGATTTTTTAAATTCTGGAAGTGATCCTTTAATGGCACTATTAGTGAGCTTGAGAACATACAAACACACACAGTCAATCGTTGCAATCAAAAACAACTCAAAAATACAACTACCTTTAATAAAATTAATAACGGTCTTCAATTATTGATCATTTGGGTCTTTATGCTGTGCATAGAGAATGTCCATTAGTGACACCATTACGCAAGTAATGCATTTCTGTTGTCAAAAAAAAAGTGTCTTAAAATTTAACATGTTATTTATGCAAAATAACTCATCCTAACAACAGGCTACTGTAATTCTTAAACATAAATCATCAGTTCTTCCAGTAACGTTTAGTTATTTAAACTGTTCTGCAGTTCAAGATGTAGTTTATTAAAGAAAAAACTCATCCAATGTAATCAATATGATATTATATTCTGACATTAGACCACATCAGGAATCCACAATATTGACATCACTGTAATGAAATCTAAAGAACATTTAGATAATTAGTACACCTATTATATTTCCAAAACAAAATTGCCACCAATAGCTTGCAACTCTGGCATTTAATACTTTTCATTTATGTGTACCTAATTAAAAGCATCTGCAACTTATGAATTTCATTTTAAAGGTCATTTCACTTCATTATACACATAAAATGAAACAAGGCTGACACAAACTCTCAGAGACAGACAGATGCTCAGGCTTGGCCATTTCTAATTGGCTATTTGATTCCTGTTACTAGACAAGAAGACAAAAGAAGGAGTGGAAATCAATAAAGTTTTAGGGGCAAGTGTGTGTGTGTGTGTGTGTGTGTGTGTGTGTGTGTGACTGCTCTTCATGTGCAAAGTGTGCCTGTAGGGTCCAGACTACATATGACACACACATTTAGGCCTTTGTCAGCACATCTATCTTTTCAGATGGATTCAGATGGCATTAACACCTATTCATCTGTGCTGTCCTCATTTTTGCAATTGACTGTCTATTGTAAAATATTACCATAAGAGCCCTGTAGAATATGACTGGCAGCATTAGAGGATATAGCAGTCGAAATAAAGAAACATAAAAGCACACACCAACATTTCCAACTCTATGCATTTGTAATGCTCTTTTTTTGAGCTGAATTAATAACAAAAGTAGTACAGCCATTTATCACCATTTTTAATTCCGTTACATAACCAGGGGTGTTGTTTTCTTCCCATTCACCCATTTTTCTGCCTTTTCATTTGCACTTTTATTCACCATAAAAATGCTGCCTATTTTAAATTACATTCAAATTAGCATTGACTCCTGAGTTTGAGATTGATTCATTGAGTCAGGAGTCATTCAATAGCGAATCAGATGTTCGTTGTTGTGTGCAGAGAGGGCGACGCAAAAGAAACCTTCTGAATAGAGGCGCAGGAAACTCTTGCTCATCTCTAAAGATATAATTAACTAACGCCTACTCACCAGATGAAATCTGATGAAGATTTCTTGTCTGTTGCCAATGGCTACTAATTTTTTTTTGTTGCAACTGTCACCATTTCAGTCTGGAGCTTGTGTTATATCATAACAGCTTGCTTACAATATTCTAATTAAACTTTATATTATTCCTTTTTTATTTTTTTTAAATCATATGTACACACACAACTGGACCCAAGAGCACCAACATCCACACACGGCCTTTATTTTTCAGTGGAAAATCATTTCTTCATAGCCTCACCCTCATTACTCTAACTTTCCTTTCTCTGTGTCTCAGCTGGCTGATCTGTTTTTGGCTGCACCCTTTTAATAAAAAGAGATCGAATAAGAGACCATATGCCCCCTGGGCATTGTGTGTGTGTGTGTGTCTGCGTTCATGTTATGTTGTCCTCCTCTTGATGGTCTTTCACATTGGCACCCCAAATGGCTTCTATTTTATTCCTGTTTACGTCCTCCATCTCTCATAATTGATTAGAGTACCGCTAGAGTACATGATCGTTATACTGACTGAATGTATGTGAGAGGAGAGACTAAAAAAAAAAATCATTTGTTTCACTCCTACTCACATGCACATCACCATTCCCTTCCTCCACCCACCCACACTCCAGCACACCACCATCACTTGCATGCACACAATTTGGAAAATCTTTTTCCAACATAAGGTGAAAGAAACAGAAGCATATTTGTGTGTTTTACACAGACCCTGTTATGTAATCCTGGTTAGTTTGTCAGCACTCTAATGTGTGATCTGAGTTGATCAATAAAACTAATCGGTTAACACCCCATTTCCACAATCCACACAACAACACCAGATAAAACCTAGCATTCCAGCGTGACTCCAAAACAGCTAAACACTGTCTCGTGTTGTGGACAATATATGTTCCTTTCCAAGTCAACAACAAATAAACACACAATGTTCTAGGCAAACCCTTCAAGGATTAGTAGACTTCCAGAATAAAATTTCCCTGTTAATTTACTTATCCCTACATCATCCAGTCGAAAAAAAATTAAGGTTTTTGAGAAAAACATTCCAGGATTTTAGTTAGACTTCAATGGTGGCTAATGAGTTGAAGGTCCAAATTGCAGTTTCAAAGGGCTATACACAATCCCATCCCAGGAATGACGGTCTTAACGGCCTCCAACTTCAAAATCATCCAACATCATTGTTTTACCTTTTTTTTTGTAAAGGCCGTTTGACTTTCTTTGCACGTTTGCTTTGTAAACACTGGGTCGGTACTTTCGTCTACGTCACACGAGCATGATTGAAGTCCAGGGTATGCATTGACGTCACTTTCTCAACGGAACACACCCCCCTCAGTTCGACTGAGTGGCAAAAGAGCTGCTGATTGATAATCAGTTTAAACTAAAGGTTGCTGGACTGGATATAGTGTTTGTTTTAACTTACCAAAAATCCAGTGGTCCATGGATATTGATATGAAACCAGAAGTCATGTTTCCTTACATTTGTGTGTCGTGTGATTTTGACACAGGGGAAATTAATAAAAGCAAATTTGTCTGTGAACGCATTTTGTAAATACAAAATAGGTTGGTCTAAAAGTTGTTACTTATATCTATGCATCTATGTATATATATATATATATATATATATATATATATATATATATATATATATATATATATATATATATATATATATATGTGTGTATATATATATATATATATATATATATATATATATATATATATATATATATATATATATATATATATTCCAGCTGATTGTGACATCACGTGCATAACCTCTATTTGGAGAAAAATCCTGGAATGTTTTCCTCAAAAACCTTAATTTCTTTTTGACTGAAGTAAGTAATACATGACCATTGTAGATGCCATAGTGAGTAAATTATCAGGATTTTTTTTATTCTGGAAGTGAACCAATCCTTTAAGTTGTCGATTACTGTTAATCTGTCAAATTTAGGATAAACAAACAAAAAAAAAAAAATTACATTTTGCACTGATTTGTACACTCTAAAACTTACATAAAATGATCACAGACAGCAGAAATCTTAGCACATAAATATTTCCATTAATTTATTTTTATTTAGTTTTTGAATTTAATACTGCTCTCATCATCTCTGCATATTCCATAATAATGATATTCCAAAATACTGAGCAAGTTAAGTTAATATGATCTTGCTACATGAAAATTACTTATCTTGCTAAGAATGGTTCATCCTTGCACGTTTATTATTAACAATTTTGACCTTGTTTAGTGAAAATGTCACAACTGTCATGATTTTCTCGCGAAACAACATTTCTTCAATCATTTAGTTTAGTTCTAGCTGCTACTCCTGGCAACACTTCATGCCAAAGCACACTTAGTGAAAAGTGGCAGAAAAGAAAAAGCGGTTCAAACCAGACATGTTCTTGAATTCACAGCTGCACAAAGCAAAAACCATGCACAAGTATCACAAAATTAGTTTTAAAATTGTAATACATTTCACACAGCACTTATGACGCAAGATGCTGAAAAGAAACAAAACTCACAGATGTTAACGCATGCGTATTTGGAGAAAAAAAAAAAAAAAGAAAACGTATTAAACTATTTCATTTTCCAATCTTTCACAATAAGACGTCTCTACCACAGGAATAAGAAATCTCTCCCACTTTTTTCTCACTTTTGAACATGTAGTTATTAAGACGAGAGCCAACACAACACAAAACACATCACGTATATGCACACTCAGATGTGCTGTAATAAGATTAGTCTGCCTCACACTCATACACACACTGACCCTGTTAGGACAAGAGTATTAACACACTAGACACAGACACATTCCTCCTGCTGCCTGAGCAGGTAAATCAAGAGCAGATGAGATGCTTTCATCCTTCTGATGTCTGCCAACATCTGATCAGAGCACTCTGCTAAACTCATACAATTTCAGCCCTCTCTGAACATCAGTGGTCCTATTCAGAGCAACTTATTTTAATATAGTGGATTAAGAGGGATTTGGGAATCACAAAATTATGTATAATAAGACAGTATGAACAATAAATAAACATTCAAATTAGCTATGGAAAAAGACATACTGCTTGAATTGTTGCTTCTAACAATAGAAGGTTAAATAGCCCTGAAAAACACCCAAAATTAATGTCAATATTTACTCAGCCTTATTTCGTTCCAATTCTGTATGACAAATTTTTCAAAATGTCCTTTATGTTCCACAGAATAATGGATCATGAGACAACAAAATTCAGGGATTAACAATTCTCACTGAAGGACAGAGACATATTGTATAATTCATACTGTGTCTGTATGATGATGAAAGGGACATTTGAGGCTCTGTGTGTGTGTGTGTGTGTGTGTGTACTGTAGACCCTTGAGACTGTATTATATAAAGCATATACTGCACAATATATGCCTATTTTCTAATTCTGCAAAAGTAATTTGTTTACTTTGTGCATATACTTTTTTATTATTTTTCTTTGCTCTATGATTAAAAAGCTCAAAACTGTAAATAGGAAAAAAGAAACAGGACTGCAAACTAGAGGTCAACCCTAGTTGGCCTGGCCTGGCTAATTATCAGCACCGATATTAAGCATTTTTATGATCATTGCTCTGTCATTTTTAAAGGCTCATTTTCCAACTCCCATAGAGTTAAACAGTGTTTTACTGTTTTTGAATCCTTTCAGCTGATCTCGGGGTTTGCCAGTAGCACTTTTAGCATAGCATGAATCATTGAATCAGATTAGAGCATTAGCATCTCATTCAAAAATGACCAAAGATTTTCAATATTTTTCCTATTTAAAACTTGACTCTGTGCCATTTTCAGGTGCTGCATAATATCATTATAATTATATAATATCACCCATGGAACAGCCGCAAAGTTCCTTGATTATTACGCCGGAATGAGAGTATAGTTCCTATCCATATCAGCCTGGAAAATTGCAGTTTTTCATTTTCTGTCGGTCTTTATACACAATGCTACAGAAAAATCAAGTTTTAAATAGGAAAAATATTGAAAATCTTTGGTCAATTTTGAACGAGATGCTAATGGTCTAATCTGATTCAATGATTTATGCTAAGATATGCTAAAAGTACTAACACCAGACGTGGAGGTCGGCTTAATGGATTCAAAAACAGTCAAATTAATCTGTTTAACTCTAGGGGAGTTGGAAATTTAGCCTATTTTTCAAAAAAAGAGTGTTCCTTTAAAACTGATTTGTCAATAAATTAATTTAATTTAAAAGCATTTAAAGAAAGTTTTTGCCAAAACCCTTTATATTCTTAATTTTGACATGAAATTTAATTTTCACACCAGACATACAGTTTGCAGAATTTGCGAAATGTTAATTAATTTAGCAAAATAAGAGGGAACGTACAAAACACATGTTATTTTGTATTTAGTACTGACCTGAATAAGATATGGTTACATATAGTCCACAAGAGAAAATAGTTGAATTTATAAAAATGACCCTCTTCAAAAGTTTACATACATTTGATTCTTAATACTGTGTTGTTACCTGAATGATAAACAGTAGAACAACAGTTTTTTTTGTTTGTTTGTTTGTTTTTTGTGATAGTTGTTCATAAGTCCCTTGTTTGTCCTGAACAGCCTACTGTTCTTCAGAAAAATCCTTCAGGTCCCACAAATTCTTTGGTTTTTCAGCTTTCCAACAATAACTCTATGATTCTGATATCCATCTTTTTACACTAAAGACAACTGAGGGACTCATATACAACTATTACTTAAAGTTCAAACACACTCTGATGCTCCAGAAGAAAAAACGGAGAGCCGGGGGTGAAAACTTTTTAATTTAAATAAAATAAGTAACTTTCAATAAAACTGATCCCTTTTATTTTGGTAAAATAATTAACATTTTGCGGATTCTGCAAGGTGTATGTAAACTTCAACTGTATATCGGTTCAAAATATCGGTTATCGTTCTACTAGATCTGTGATCATTGGTATCAGCATCTGCCCTGAAAAACACAAAAATCAGTTGACTCCTTATCAACTCTGGTAAAAAACAAAATGGATAGATAAAACTAAATAAATAAAAGCTCTGGTATTTGCATGGCATTCCACTGCTAGATGTGTTTTAGTGGTTTTCTCCAGAGAGAACATGCAGATCTATGAACTCTCAGCTAGGTAGAATAAGAAAGGTGAAGTTCTAAATATAGCCTAGTCTTCTCAAAAGATCCAGGGGATTGGACTAAAAAAAGTCACATCTCTCTCCACTAAGAGGACACTGTGGACACAGATGCTGTAATGCGCTTTTGACATTTTTTTGTTAGTGATATACAGAAGTGTCTAGTTGCTTTGAGCTAATGTAGCAGCTGCAACATGTTTAAATGCTATTCTGTGTCATGTGAAATGCTGTTCATGGGTCAACAGATCGAAATAATACCTGCCAATGTAATGACTAGCTTTCATTGAATAAATTACATTTATTTTGCTTGCTTTATGACTTCACAACTGTGTTTATGAGCTTGCTTATCATCAGTCAGACAGCCTGCATTTCAACTATTCTTGCTTACTAAAAACAAACTGTACACAAGAGGCCGTTCCTCTAATTAACACTAAACATTGGCTTGGTTCAGTTTAGTGCTGAAGGGGAATATCACTGTTAAAGGTGCACTCAGTCATTTTTGTTTACATTTCACTGGCTTTTATATTTCCCAGTGGTCTTTATGCTGACCGTTGATGTTACTGTGAAAGAAGCACTTCATGCTGTGAGGCCAACAAAACAGCATTTTCTCAGCCAATGATTCTCTGCAAGAGTCAAAAGTACTATTCAGTATTTCTGAAAAAAAAAAATAATCCTTTCACATCTTGACTGAAGGGGAACTATAATGCAAAAATCACTTTTATACGGTGTTTGAACACAGCTGTGTGGCTGCAGTGTGTGAAAACAACAAGCCTATAATGGTCAAAATCCACCTACTAATTTTTTTATAATCCCAATAAATCATAAACAGTCTCCCTGAACACAGGATTACAGATTTCTACCTACGTTGACGCCATCGTAGGGAGAAATCCTGCCTATTTGTGACAATCTCTGCCCTATTAGCATAGACAGCCCTGAGTGAGAAGCAGCAGTCCGTCATTACTGTTTTCTTGCTGTAGCTCCTGAAGATATACAATGTCAGCACCAAAGAGGCATTATAAGGAGTCACTATAGACTCCCTCCATCTGAGCCACTGAGGACACTGTGGTTAAATTTCATTTTCCAAACAAATGTCCCAGAAAAAAAGAAAAATGCGGACTTGGCAACACCTGTAACTGCTTTACGTGCTACTAGAATGATCTGAAATAGGAAAGTGGTAGTTAAAAATTGCATATGAAAGCCATGTGAAGTCGACCACTTAAATTTATCAAGCTCATAATCACAAGAAGGACTTATAAAGTTTGTGATAGCACATGATGGCACCGTAAGACCAGCTATGCTGTTATTTTTATCGTGCCATGCTCCCCATCTGTGTAATTCATAAACGCAATTAATTTATTATTGACTGACTTTTAAACCAATTACAGTTCGAACATATGAGGCTGAACACCGCAACTGAGTTTCTGACATTTTCAGTGTGTGAGACTGTCCTGTTTTGTTTTTGTCAGCTCTTGAAGCTCCGCCCTCTTCTGAAAAGGGGGCCGGGAAGACCATCTCATTTGCATTTAAAGGGACAAAAACGGCGCATTTTGGCTCATACCCTAATTAGCTTTAACAAGCTATAAAAAAAAATTATCTGTTGGGTATTTTGAGCTAAAACTTCACATACACACTTTGGAGACATCAGAGGCTTATTTTACATCTTCTAAAAAGGGGAATAATATGTATGACAACGTGTGCCACCACATATCTGGAATCATTCAAATATCAAATTAAAGCAATCCTGCAATGTTTATACATTACTGCCCTCACAGGAACCTCCTGAGATTTTTTATTACAAATTTGAGCAAAAAAATGTGCAAACCGCTCTGAGAGCCATGTCCAACAGTTTATTCACATACTTTCACATAAAGCAATATACATTATAGGAGATTTCAACAGCTTGATTGTTTATACTGTTGTCAAATGTAAACTATACTACCACCCAGCTCTAATCTGCTAAATCTGATAACAGGCATTAAGGTATTATAACCATTAACATCAGGAATTTCTGAAAAGCTGCTTTAAAACCATGTGTATTGTGAAAAGCGTTACACAAATAAAAATGATTGACCTGAAAAATGAAATGAGCAAAAAATGCATTTATTTTCTTGAGAGTTAAAAACTGCATTTGTAAAACTGCTTGTTCTTCAAGATAAAAACTGTGTTAAATGTACAAATCTTTCATTAATTTAAGCTGTTCGTTTCCTACCTTGTTGATATCAGTGAACACCTAAACTTCTAATTGCCATGTCAATCTTTCAGATACACCCAGTTAGCTAAACTGCATAGGGAGACAAAAACATCATATTTACTGCACTTACATTGGACATGTACACGCCAGAATTTAGCTCTGCAAAACTGCTAATGGAGTTAAAATACTTGCCAGATAAACTATCTTTACTGGAATATCTCTGACCCAGACATCAGGTTTTGTGGCAGGTAAATACATTTCCTTGATGCAAACTGAGGTACTAAAAGACATTTAGGCAGCTGTCCAGCTGATTTTACACTGGATAAAAGCTTCCCCTTTACCTTACAGAAGACACCCAACACCATATCAATAATAATAATCAAAAGTATCATGTAACCTTTCCGGTGGCGTGAATTTCAAGCTGTAAATTAAAACTCAACCCAGTAGAGGGATAGCTGAGATTCTGGACCTGATTCTGAGCCTCCAGCTGACCTGACGCTTCACAGTCACACTAACCCTAAATGCTGATATAGATCATATTATTATCGTGCCCATCTCTGCTCTATGTGCCCTAGTGAGGCGGTGGGCAGGAATGTGGGGGCGTTAGTGAAAACAAAAGCACCGGCAGTAGTAATGATGACTTGGCTTACAGAAACACAGCACCCTGTGCGTCGGGGACAATAGTGGTCTCACTCACAGCAACATACAGAGAGAAGGGCACGATGGGATTTGGTTCGTCAGCACTCTGGGGGGCCAACGTCGCATTCCTCTTATCGCTGCTGCCACCACATTGATGCATCCATCCATTTATCTCTTCATCCATTCATCAACCCAGCAAACACAGCCACTTCCAGCAAATGATTCATCAGTACGTCTGAGCAGATCTGTCTGTCCATCTGTCAGCTAGCATGATTCCAATTATCTTTAGTTCAATCTGTCCATCCACACCCATCAGTTGGGTTCTCAGCAATTTATAGAGCAGCTTTTTATACGGCAACTTTACATTCTTACAAAATTCAAACGGACTAGATTTCTAAAATAACTGGATGAATTATTATTGGACCCCAAAAAAAGAGAGAGAGAGAGAGAGAGAGAGAGAGAGGTGTGTCCAGATACAAATGGAATGCATAACAAACTTCTGTTCGCTGTCTTTTGGCTCAAATGAAACACATCTGAGTTCCGTTCTTTTACAGAACTTCCTGCTGGCAGCAGGTTATAGGAAAACTTGCTAGTTTGTAGTTTATGCACACTCTGTTCAACCTGAGACTCCTGTTTCAATGTGCTTTTATGTATTTATTTGTTCGATCTACACAGCAACAATAAAGGATGTTAAAGAGATAGTTCACCCAAAAATGAAAATTCTGTCATTAATTACTCACCCTCACGTTTTTCCAAACCCATAAATCTTTGCAACACAAATTAAGATATTTTTGATCAAATCTGAGAGCTTTCTGACCCTGCATAGACAGCAACATTCAAGGCCCAGAATGGTAGTAAGGACATCACTAAAATGGTCCATGTGACATTAGTGGTTCAGTCGTAATTTTATGACTCTACGAAGATTCACTACTAAGAAGTTTTTGTGTGCAAATTCAACTGTATTCAAAAATTTCTTCTTTTCCATGTCAGTCTTCATTGCGTGTTCACGAAAGTCAGTTGCATTGCTGTCTATGCAGGGTCAGAAAGCTCTCAGGTCAGAAAAATATCTTAATTTGTGTTCTGAAGATGAACGAAGGACTTACGGGTTGGGAACAACATAAGGGTAACTGACCATTCGCAATCAGCTTGATTGACAGTCGCTCTGACCATTCACAATGCTGCAATTCATGTTTTGTCTTTTTTCATGCCGCAAGTAAAGAAGAAAAGACAATTGGTTCACAAGTCATGTATTTTTCACTGTATGAGAACATGATGTGTAATGTGAGAGCACTATTGTATGGTGAACATAGCAACAGTAATTAAGGCAAGTTTTTGTAAAGGGTCATTTAATGACAGAATTAAAAGTTTTGGGTTAACTATCCCTTTAAAGAGATAGTTCTAGTTGAAAAATTCAAATTCTGTCATCAATTATTCACCATTATGACATTTTAAACCTGTATGTATCAGTCATAAAAATGGAATTTCCTATTTAACGTGGAATGTCACAAAATTTCTCAAAGTTTGGAAGAATTAAAAGTATGCGATATGGACTATTATGTGTAAATATTAAGCTGCAAAAAGACTATTTAAATATGAATCCTGGATGTTCTGCGTGTTATAAATGGCGCAGACACGCGGTTTTGCTTACCACAAATACTGAAGCATGTGTGACGTTCGCACTGATTTCAGGATCTGCCGTCTCAATAAATGAGGACATAAATACATGAACAAAATCTCCAGAACTGCCCTGAGAGTCACTTTATTTGCATTTGACCGTTCCATTTGAGTAAAATTTATTGTTCGCTTCCTTAATATTCGCTTCGCTTAATATTAAGAAATATTAAAATATATATTTAAAAAAAAGCATTTGTTTCATTTTTTTATTAATTAAAAAAGAAAAATGTAATTTATTATGCCTTCAGCTGATAACTAGAAAAATATAAATACACAACACAAAGCTATTGTAAGAATGAATAAAAGTTGTTATGCATTCAAATAATTAGACATGCTAAAACCAGAATTTGGTAACAATAAAATATAATATTTCATAGGGCCCTGAACATGTCATTTTTGTTAAACCTCTATTAATTGATGTTAAATTGTATAAGTTTCATGATTTTAGTTAATTAGACATGCTTTTGTGATGAATAAGATTTTATTTAACCATCAAAGAGGAGTCCAGAAAAATTAAAACGGAAAAAAACTGAATCCAGGAACTTGGGAAAAAATAAAACAAAAAACATAAAAAAAAATAAAAAAAATAAAACATTTCATAGGGCCCCTTTGGTTACCAACTTTTTTTCAAAATATCTTAAAAACAAAAATCATGCAGGTTTGAAACAACATGAGGGTGAGTAAACGATGACAGAATTCTCATTTTGGGTTAACTATCCCTTTATATTATATAAAAAGGATAGTTTATATTCATATGTCAACACAAGATGATATGACCAAATCGTTCAGCCCTAGTCATTTCAATAACATCCATAACAGGTTGATAAAAGTAAGGTAGTTATATCTCATGATGTGCTGCTTAATGACTTGCTAAAAGACGTCAGCATGTGAAAGACAGATGCAACTTAAGGACCACTTGATACCCTATGCTTGAACTTCCCACAAAGACAAATGGGATTAAACCAATATTTCAACTCACAGACAGGCAAGAACAACTCTTCCCTTTAATCAAAAGCTAAAGGCCTACTGAGAGCGATTACATAAGGACCAGATCTCAACATTTCCTATATTAACTGTTTAGGCAGCACATACAGATAGTACATCTCGTACTCGAGCAGTTTAACACAGAGGAACGAACAGAAAGTTCAACAACACTCAATAGCTGCTGTTCAAATGGAAGGATGTTTTGTCATGTTACCTGACCCAAAGTCCAGTACCGAGACTATCAATAAACCAATTGTGCTCAAACCAGAAGGGATACTATACAGCGCCTCGAAATCCCCATCCAGACGAGATGAGAGCCTGTCAAACTGAATGAGACGCTGCCGGTCAACGCTGACCGCAGATCCGACCGTAATCCCCCTCCATCCTCCGCCGCATGCTGCGTTAATGTCATCAAATCCCGTGTTCTCGCCCTATCACTCCATTTATACAGCATGCAATAGCAGGCACTGCCATGTCCGATTTAATTCAATCATTAAACGCTCTACCAAACGATCTGCCAAAGATAGCAGTACACTTGCTTTAAACGTTGTTGTGCAGTACAGTTAAGTGTTTTAGGTTTAGAAACTACCTGTCCCCCGTTTCCACAACAATTTGGCAATATCGTAGTGATGCTTGTTGTCTAGCCTTGGATTCAGACAGCGCAACAGCTAGTGAGGGCCATGCATCCCCCCTCCACCGCCTATGACAAATCAAAATAACAGCAGATGGCATGCAAGAAGCCCAAGATGCGAGCTAAATCACATTGCATTGCGTTGCATTGCATTTAAAACGCCAGATAGCCTCCGCTCGCATCCATATCCATCACATTAGTGTGTTGAACCGTAATGTTTGGGTGGAAAGCTCACATGATGGTCTGGGCAGGAGTGAATGTGCGCGGTGGACGCTCAGACACACGTCGAAACAAAAGGCGAGCAGCATGGTCATTCACACTCATTCACACACGCCACCCGTGTGAGATAACTGAACAGTACATTACCTCACAATTTTGACAACCGTATAGCATGTGGTGGCCATTATTAATTCGCAACGACTAAAGCTTAATCTTTAAATGCACAGCCCCGTTACAGATAACGCAGACTTACCGATGGCGTGGCTGTATTTTCAAATCCAACGAATCTCAACGTTTCTCTCGAGCGAAGACAAAGCGGAATGGTTTCGTCCAGCTCACATAGGTGTTTCTGTTTTCTTCCCGTTTTAAAAGCCAGATAGCTCTCGATGGTTTTTCCGTTAAATCCGCATCCTTGTGTGTGGGATTTTTTTCTCTCAGCCCGAACAGCGCGGGCGGTTATGAAACATAAAGCGAATCCCTCGCGTGACGGTGAGCTCAGGTAACCACGCAGATTTCAAACCGTTATTTCAGCTCTCAACGAATATTTGAATTCCTTCGTTATTGTCATACAGCCTTGGTGTCCACGCGACCTCCGGCGTGTCGCTCTTGTCTTTCTTTAGCCCGACTGATAGACGAAAGAATGAATGATCGAGGGGGGGTTGCGGGGGCTCGGTCGCATCATCGCGCTCATACATACAGCGCGAGTGCGCGCCTACACACCAGAGACAGCAGCGTGAGAGGGACACATCTGATTAGTATGTTGAACGCATTTCACGCCCACGGATGCACAACAACGGGCGAATTAATTTCGCTGCTGCTTTTCTAGTAAAGACTGTGCTTGTAAAGCCTATGGGTGCCTTAAAACAACAGTTGTGCCAGTGAACATCAGAAGAGACAGACTAGACTGCTTGCTTGTCTGCCTGCGGATGGATATTTGCCACCATAATGCAAATTAGATATGGAAAGAGGGTGAGGTAAGCAAACTTGGTACCATGTGTGATGGACTGTAGTTTGAGTTGTATCTTGACTTAAAGGGATAGTTTATCCCAAAAAATTTAAATTGTTTCATTAATTACTCACCCTCATGTCATTTCAAACCTGCAAGACCATCCTTCATCTTCGGGAACACAAATTAAGATATTTTTAATTAAATCCGAGAGCTTTCTGACAGCAAGGGTACTACTACGGTGAAGGCACAGAAACGTAGTAACAACGTTGTTAAATAGTCCATGTGACGTCAGTGTAATTTTATGAAGCTACAAGAATAATGCGCTGCGTCTTGTTTGCAAGCAGAGAAATGCACACTCATGTGTTGTGGTACGCTCTAATGGCAACAGACTGTCCTGGGAGAGAAGAAATGGTTGAATAAAGTCGTTATTTTTGTTTTCCTTGCGCACAAAAAGCATTCGCGTGGCTTAATAACATTTCAGTTGAACTACTGATTTCACATGGACTATTTTAATGATGTCCTTACTTTGTTTCTGTGCCTTGACCGTACCCTTGCTGTCTATGCAGGGTCAGAGAGCTCTCATATTGCATCAAAAATACCTTAATTTGTGTTTTGAAGATGAATGAAGGTCGTACGGGTTTGGAACGACACAAGGGTGAGTAATGACAGAATTTTTGAGTAAACTATCTCTTTAATATGATAATATTATTAGTCTAACTGTCAAATTTTACTGTATGCTTACACAGGTTCAACGGTAGCAGCATCTACCCAAACAAGGCAGGATCCAATGGAAATTGGGCCCTTTGTAGGGTCACCACACCTGGGTGGAAAAATGTGCCTTCATAATATTTAATCAGAAACATTAACATTCCTATCACCTTTCAATGACATATCTTCACTGATGATGTGTACACCGGTGTGAGGGTAGGACCATAGTCCCTTCCCTCCATCAACCTGTCAATCACAATTAGCAATCAACAACGATCCAATCAGTTCTTAATGGTGGCCTGTTTTGCCCCTTTTTACAAGATGTGAAATAAGTCTCTGATGCCCCCAGAGTGTGCCTGACAGATAATTATTTGTAGCTTGTTAAAATTGCCACTTTTAGGGTATGAGCCAAAAGGTGCTGTGTTTGTGTTTGTCCCTTTAAATGCAAATGAGCTGGTGCTCCAGTCCCCTTTTCACAAGAGGGCGGAGCTTCAAAAGCTGGCAAAAACAAAACAATTCACAATTTCACACACTGAAAATGTCAGAAACTCAGTAGCGGTGTTCAGCCTTAAATGTTTGAACCGGAATCGGCTTAAAGGTCAGTCAACTGATTTTATTGTGCACGAAAAATGCACGTTTATGAATTAACAATTCACAGACGTGGAGCACAGCACATTAAAAATAACGACATAGCTGATCTCATGGTGGCATCACAGGCTATCACAAACTTTATAAGTCCCACTTGTGACTATGAGCTCAACAAAATCAAGTGGTCGACTTATAATTGCTTTCTGTTGAAAATTTTAACTACCACATTTCTATTTACGATCATTCTGATAGCACGTGAGGGCAGCATCAATGAAAACAGGCAGAGACAATAGTAGCTTTCACAATTTTAGCTTTACAGAGTGCCAAGAAGTGCTTTCAGAAAGGCAATTTGGAAAACAAACGTGTGATACTTACTTTGTCTGGAGCTGACGTTTGCGCACAAAGCGTTGGTATTGATCCCTAAACATATAGGGGACTTTACTGATTTTTTTCCAGGAAATGAAATTTAACAACAGTGTCCTCAGTGGCTGGATGGAGCCTATGGAGATTTGTTGGTGCATCATAAAACACAACACTTGTAATGCCTCTTTGGCGCTGACATTGTATATCTCCAGCAGCTACAGCAAGAAAACAGTAATGGCGCACTGCTGCTTCTCACTGAGGGCTGTTTCTATGCTAATAGGCAGAGATCGTAACAAATGGATGGGGCTTTTTCCCTACAACTATGTAATCGCAGGGAGAAATCTGGAATTGTGTGTTCAGAGACTGTTTATGAGTTATTGGCATTATAAAAAAATAGTTGGTGAATATTTACCATTATAGGCTGGCTGTTCTCACACACTGCAGCCACACAACTGTGTTAAACACCTTATAAAAGTGAAATTGGTCCCCTTTAATGGACAAAATCAAGTCCTACCCTACAGTTTTTCGTTGTTTCACTCAGATATACAGCAAGTCACAAAAGAGAAGAAAAAATCATGAAATAAAGAAGTTTTAAGCCAACTTTGCTTATGACCTGGGACTTGGAAATGTGGTCCTTCATTACATAGGCTCCACTAGTGAAAGAAACAGGGGCCCCTGTGTTTTTCCAAAAAGGTGTTTGGGGGGATGGGGTCTTTGATCCATTTGGGGTGGAGGAGTCAGACAAGTTAGGGCCTCTGGGCATGTGCCCCACATGCTGGTCATAATCACAAACCCAGCACATAAGCAATGCATCAGGCCATGCATGTGCTACATCCATCACATGCTAGATCTGATGGTGGGTCTTTATATCTAGGCATGAAAGATGATGATGAAGAGCATCTTACACCAAAAGCATATACTGTATGTGAACGTGGACCACAAAACCAGTCATAATTGAGAGTTATACATCATGTGAAAGCTGAAATAATTAAATAATCTTTTCATTGATGTATGGTTTGTTAGGATAGGACAATATTTGTAATAGATACAACTATTTGAAAAAAAAATTACTGATAAAATTAAGTTTTGATATATTTACAGTAGGAAATTTACAAAACATCTTCATGGAACATGATCTTTACTTAATATTCTAATGATTTTTGCCATAAAAGAAAAATCTATCATTTTGAGCCATACAATGTATTGTTAGCTATTGCTACAAATAAACATGTGCTATACTTAAGGGTTTTGTGGTCCAGGGTCACATATGTCAACAAATTCAAGTAGTTCTGTACTGGGGCCGGTTGCATAAAAGGTTTAGACTAGTCTTAAAAAGTTAATCAGCTAATTTTGTCTTTAAGACTGGTCTTTTTTTTTTCAATTCAGTTACAGAAAAATGTAGATTAGTCTAAATAAACCCAAAAAATAAGACTGATTACCCTTTGGTTACCTGATAGTTGGTCAAACTAGTATTTGAGCAGAGCTGGGTAAATTACCTACAAATTGTAATCCGTTACTGATTCCAGATTACATAAAAAAAAAATTGTAGTCAGTAACGTAATCTGTTACATTACACATTTTAGGTAACATAGTCAGATTACTGTTGGATTACTTTTAGATTACTTTTGACTTAACTCGTTTATCACATTGCTTTAAATCATTGTATCATAATGATGTAAAAAATGACATTACATTATATTATTGTATTATACTAAATCCTAAACTAGGGTTCATAAAAGAAACTGCAGGGGGTTTGTTAGTTTAATGAAAAGCTAACAGTTAATTAAATAATAAAAAATTTTTAATAAATCATTTTAAAACATGTCACTTTCAAGGATATTTCTATAGTCTTTGATTTAAAATAACAATAAAAAAAACAAAACAAAAAGATGTAACCATGTAACCATTATTCAACATCGAGGAAACCGTGAAAATGCAAATGTGATACTTAATTACTGAAATATTTATTTTAAAATCTCAGGGGTACTTAAGGTAAAGTATATTTAGTGAATAAGGTTTAGATGACAAAAAGTTTTGTAATGCCTGCCATATTAAATAAGAATATAATGTAAATGCATTTTAAGTTTAAAAAGTTTAAGTTTGAAAGACAAAAGCCTTCCAAAGACATAATACATGGTTAAAAAAACTACAGAGTGATAATTCAAATAAAAATGAATGTGTTCATCAGTAACCCTTCTTAAACCTGAAGCGATTTTTGTAAATCCAGTGGTCAAATGCTGTGTCGCCACCTTACTAATGACTAGTCTATGTGTGAATGTCCACAAAACTGGACTTTCTGAATGTGTATAAACGGTAGGCTATTTTAGAAAGGAAATTTTAAAAGATGAAAAAGAGAAATTAGGGAAAATCAATAAATTATGAATAATTTATTGCTATTGTGTGAATAATATGTAATCATGTAATCCATAAAAAAGTAACTGTAGTCTGATTATGAGTATTTTAAAATGTAACACTTTAATTACAAGCACTTAATTTTTGGAATCTGATTACATAATCCAGTAATGAAATCAGTTACTACCCAGCTGTACTTAAGACACTGTCTTAACATAGAGGGTAAATTTATGCAACTGTGTTCTGGTCCTGGTGGAACCATTAGTCTAGCATGCTCCCACATAAAAAAATACTCTTGCCAATGGAGCATATAATGGACACTGTCATTGACATTTACATTACAGCAGATAGGTATTCAAACATATTCTTTATGTATGCCGACTGAACACGTTCATGCCCTTATCTAATTCCGTTGGGTCTCACAGGTCATTCACTTTTAAATTTACATATACAGCCGTTGCTCATCATCTGAGTTCTGTTGCAAAAGTTGTTCGAAGAGAACAAGAATATTGCTTAGTCACACAATCTCATAATGGGCTCATACAGACAAACACAACACAAGCCTCTCAAGTTTATGCACAAGTACTCTTTTGATACGGATATTCTTTTAATCAGATAAAACAGATCATGGATTACAGATCGGGTATCTTCCTGACCCAGGGATTGAATTTCCTTTTTATGTGGTTAAAAAATGTCTCTCTCCTACTAATGTCTGTCGGACTCTCTCTCTCTTTCTATCTAAACCTCCACCCCTCCCACCTACAATGGTCCCCATCCCTACCTGGTCCCCTCTTTTGAAAGAGCACACAATAGTTTGGGAGACAAAGGAAAAGAGCTGAGTGGGCAGCACTGTGTATCTGTGTGGACCGGGGCCCTCTCGAGCTGGGACAAACTGGCTGAAGCTCTGCTTACATAGAACTGCTTTCTGCTCACTACAGCACATTCAGTCTCTCACTCTGTCTCTCACTCTTTTTCAGCTTTATCTTTTAATGTCTGTCTGTCTGTCTGCAGTTTCTCTGTAAATCTGTCCTACTGTCCTCTATAAAAGACATGCAGTGTGGGTGTGGAGAGGTTAAAGGGAAAGTTCACCCAAAAATAAAAATTCTGTCATTAATTACTCTCATGTCATTCCAAACCTGTAGGACCTTCGTTCATCTTCAGAACACAAATTAGGATATTTACGATGAAATCCAAGCGCTTTCTGACTCCAGAAAGTTCCAGAAAGATAGTAAGGACATCGTTAAAATAGTCCATGTGACATCAGTGGTTCAACCTTAATTTTATGAAGCTTCGAGAATACTTTTTTGCTCTTGTATTCTTGTAGCTTCACAAAATTACAGCTGAACCACTGATGACACATGGACTATTTTATCGATGTCTTTACTGCCTTTCTGGGCCTTAAATGTGGTAGTTGCGTTGCTCTCCATAGCCCCTGTCACACAGCATTTCTGGTAAATTACCAGTATGACTTTACCGGTAAATACACAAACATGCTGTTCACACAGGCAACAGCATTCTGGCTTTTTACCCATCTTTAAAAGCTGTTGTCTTCATTCGCCTGCACAAGTAGAAGCGCTTTAGTTTCACTATCTGTCCAATTTGACAACATTTTTGAAATCTGAGTGACAAACATAAGGGGGTGGTAAATGCTCTTACAAACACAAGATGCACATGATAGTAGCCAACTGTAGAGCCTCAGCACTGATGAATGAAAAAAGAAGGCTGGGTCTCGAGCAGAACACTTCAAAAAGCTATGAGACGAGGCGCCACAGTCAAAGATGTCTATCTACTGCATATTTACATAGAAAAACTAATTTAAAAAAGCAGATGAGCTTTGTAAATAGTAATAATCATGTAATCTCCATGAAAACGCTATGATTGGCCAATTTGGACCAAAACAGACTTTCGTCAGCATGCTCTATGTGCTCATATCTGTAATCTTTATTCTGCATTCACACTAGGGATGCAGTTAGTCCACGTTTTAATACGTACCTAGGTTTTTAACCACGGTTTTCAGTTCAGTTCTGATAGCTTGCCACATCAGTGTTTTGTTAGTTTTTTTTTTTGTTTTTTTGCAACAAATGAACAACAAAATACTCCTGTAAACTGAAAAAAGAGTGGATTTTTCAGATTTTACGCAAAATAGGATGGGTTTCATTCATACTGAACCCTCGTGCAGAAAATACAAATATACCTCAAAGAAGTAACACTGATGACATTAGGGCTGCACAATCAATCAAAGACATTTGTCATGCGCATTTTGTCAGTAAACCCGGTTGCGTAATTAGTAGTAAATCTCCAGCACCTGTGTTCAGATGGAGCAGCATGTACTACACAGAGCTGTAGTTCACAGAAAAGCTCATCACGTTCATGTGTAGCTTTTTACACAGAATAAAGCATGCACCGTATTCTAAGCAGTGATAAAGGCATTGCATTATTATATAATGTATTATAAGTAAAATTATAATAATAAGAACTCAGATAAACCATATATTGTTGTAGTCGTGGGTTTATTAGTCACACTGAATCAATGAAAGCAGTTAAATCTTGTTTATTCAGGTGCGGCGATAGCAAAGATGCATTTCCTATGTTTCTTCTTTTGGCGTATTTAGAGTTTCCGCATGAGAATGAGAGTGCCCTCTGGCCTTCGGATGAAGATTTACTGATGACAGAACTGTGCTTCACTGAAAGATACGCATGATAATCGCGGTTTTTGATTAATCGCGATTACGATTTTACTTCGATTGATTGTGCAGCCCTAGATGACATTGTCATGACATTGTCATGTCATGACATTGTCATTGTCATGACATGTTTTTTTTAACTTTTGTTTTTATAACTCTTTTTTTGGAGAGCAGGTTTAGAAAGGCTTGTTTTGCTTTTTCAAATATAAGCGGGGAAGCGTTTCCTCAATTCTGCACGTGAAATCACGGGCACACACAGCAAATTCACAGAGAGAAGTAAAATTCACAAGCGCATATTGAACCATGGATGTCGTACCAAATGGTTCGATATTATACTGAGAATTGTGACATCTCTAGTTCACACATACCAGCAATTTACTGGTAAGGTTACAAATTCTCATACCGGTATTTTGCCAGAGCAAATTTGTTCACACATGATCTCTTAATGGTAAATTACCAGTAAAAACTGCATGTGTGAAAATGGGGCTTATGCAAGGTCAGACAGCTCTCGGCGTTTAACAAAAATATCTTAATTTGTGTTCTGATGAATGACGATCTTACAGGTTTGGAACGACATGAGGGTGAGTAATTACAAATTTTTGGGTAAATTATCCCTTTAAGGTGGGACAGGTTGTGGGGTTGCCAAAATGAATTTACCCATATATACTTACTTACATAGAAACATTTGCAATTGTCATTGCAACTGCGCACAGAACTAAGCTGAATTATGAGCGCACAGTTCAGTCTGTGTGTTTTGTGTGCAGACGCAATTATTTTTGCCTCAGGCTTATTGCATGTGTCCAGTTTTGGATCTTCAAATCTGTTGGCTCTGACCACCAGGGAGATTGTGCTAAGATAGATGGAGACTTTCAAGTGTGCTGATGCTGTGTAGATCAGACAGATGACTGTGTAGCCTAGGATAGCTTGTTTCTTGATACCATTGACTGATGATGTTCCCTGATGCTGAAGTCACAACCGTGCCCAAGAGAAACCAGATGATTAAACGCAAATACAAACTACGATGGTCCTCATTTTCCCATTCTCTCTTTCTTCTCCCCTGTATCTTTCTCTCTTCCACTCTCTCTCTCTCTCTCCGACCTACAAAAAGATATTTATATTCCTCTCACAACCTCCTCGAGTCATCTCACTGGGACAAGCAAACTATTTCCGTTCTCTCTCTCTTTCTCATTCTCACACCACCAAGTTCTACCTATCCTCCAGAAACAAGTTTTTGAAGGTCACCTAGCTGTTCCAGTTTAGACCACAAGAATTGTTGCCATAAAAATAGAACATAGAATGGATGTAGGAGATACAGAGGCAGAGTGAAGAAAAAAGGGATCAGGATGAAACCAAAGAGACTGCACCGTAATTTAGGTGATGACATTTGAGGCAGGAAGAAGTATGTGACTTATATTACTAAAGAAACCAGGTCACACTCAACTCTAAAAACAGTTACAGCAGTAATTCCTCAGAATTACCCAGAAACAAACAACAACATGAATAAAGCAGCAGGCTGCAGAACGCTGAGCCAAACTACTATAGATTTAACCTGTGAAATAGAACTATATAAATTATTCTTTTCATTAAATCTGTTCTGTAGTTTCTAGTTTCTTATTAAATGTCTAATTGGATAATGTGAGTATCTGTTTTGATAGGAATCCAAATGATAAAAAAGAAAAAGGGTTTGACAAAATTGGCAATACGATGGGAACAGCGGGAAGATGACAAATAGGTTATTTCTTTGGTATGTTTATCTCCGGCTCCTTCCCAGAATGCTTTGTGTGGACAGTGGCAAATGATATAGCCCTTACAAGATGCTACAGATGGCTGTGCAAGTGTGTGTGTGTGTGTGTGTGGGGCAAGTTTTGCCTACGTGTGAGAACCAAATGTCCCGCAAGGATAGTAAAACCTGAAATCTCCTACATTATGGGGAGCAGAATGTAGCCAGTGCTTCCCACAATATAACCAGCTTACTAAATAACATTTTACTGAAAATATACAAATACTGAAAGGTTCTGTGAGGTTTAGGGAGAAGAATTACCCAACAGAAATTATCATTAGCTCAATAGTCAATGAAAAGTCCACACTATGATAGAAAAACAAATGTGTATGTAGACTACATTACATAATGCTATCACTCACCAGCACACTAACCCAACACAGATATCGACAGTGGATAAACTACACAAAGAATAAAAAATTAAACGGATGAGAGGAGGAAGTGATGAGAAAAAGGACACACATTCTCACGCTGTGTCCTGGCCGGCATTATTCCCTAAACGCACGCTCACATTATCGGTTTAGACAAAGTTACATGAATAACCTAGATATCCCAAAAAAGTTCTGCCCTCAAACTTTAGCTGAAAACTATTTAAATCAATCACCGACCTAAAATAGCCATCTTAAACCAGGGCACACAGACTTCTATATACATACAATCCCTCCCTCAGTCTCTCTCTTACTGACACAGGCTCATTACAGCGTCCCATTCTGAATTTTGTAGTATATAGGTAGAGTGACATTGATGTTGTTATCATTAATACTAGGAGCCTGGAGACACACCCTGCATGATTCACTCGCTGAATAACTGTGACTTTGATACAAACTCAATCTCTGACCTCATTAGAAAGAGCGAGAGAGTGGCAGAAGGATAAAGAGAAAGAGAATTAAACAACATGGAGAGAGAAAGAAAGAGAAACAGAGTTTGAGGCAGGGCTCTATTTGAATCAGGTCAACTGAGATTTAGAAAGATGAGGCGTGAGGTTTGTTCATCTCCAGCTAATACAGAAGATACTTACAATTTCCCCAAAATACAAAATAAGTTACATTTACCCTGATCTTCAAATTCCAATACCCCCAAATACACAAAAATGCTGAAAAAATAAAGAATTTGTGGGACATGAAGGATTTTTCTGAAAAACAGTGGGAAGTTTAACTGTTCAGGACAAACAAGGGACTCATGAACAACTATCACTAAAAAAATAAATAAATAAACAGCTGTGGATAATTCAGGTAACAGCACAATATTAAGAAGCAATTATTTTATTATATGTAAACATCTTTCATGTGAAATATCTTTTTTCAGGTCAGTACTAAATAAAAAAAAATAACATGCATTTTGTATGATCCCTCTCATTTTGGTAAAATAATTATCATTTTGTAGATTCTGCAAGGTGTATGTAAGCTTTTGACTTCAACTATGTGTATATGTATATATATATATATATATATATATATATTTATATATAGTGGCTGAAAACCATGTCAAATCATTCAACTCTGCACTTTTATGTGTGTCAGCAAGCATGTTTAATTCACTAAGCGCATTTAAGTCACTCAGATGTGTGTCCTATATTTTAGGGACCTCTGGGTTTGGTACCGAGGGACTTGCTGACCTATTCATGAGCATCTTTCTAATTATGCTAATAAAGACTTAACAGGGCCGAGGCCTGCAAAGCCAAGCATTATCTCATGAGGATGAGCTGTATACACAGGCACATTAATATGAATGTAATAAAATTAAGTAACGCGTTATTAATTTGAAAACATAGACCGCCAAGCAACAGACTGTGCAGCTTACGTAACCAAGTTATGCCATTCTGTATGTTAAAATATCATTTGCTCCATCTCTCTCTCTCTTCTCTCTCTGCAACTGGAATGAAAACAGGCTATCAGAACAGGAGATGTTTCTTGTTGCTATGCAACCGGTATATGGGATGGTGGTTTATTCTGTGCTGTGTATGGCACTACATAACCATTCAAACGCATATCCATCTGCATCAGTGGCACAATGAGGTAATGCATGTGACATCCTTAAATAAATGCCAGACGGATAGAAGGATTGTCATTCTGTGGTGCAGATCTCTGAAAAATATTAGAATGGAACTGTAATTAGAGAATAATTTAAATTGTGTATAAATAGAGATTTGAAGAAGCTGTTGATTATATTGATGGCATGGGTTATATTCAGAAATTCAGACTATATATAGGGAAGTTACAGTTCCTGTCCTAAAATTTGTTTGACTGTCAGTTTGTGCATTAATAGTGGGGATTTCTCGGGGTATGCAGGTTCAGTAAGTGACTGTTTTTTTAATTAATTAATTAACTGAGGAGTAAAACAAGCGAGTTACCTGCATCCGAAACCAAGTATTCCGTTACTTTACTGAATAGAATGTGAAAATCCTTCCATCCAAATCCTCAGTATTCCTGAAACACATCTGGATTGTTAACTACTTCCACCATGTCATCCAAGATGTTCATGTCTCTCTTTCTTCAGTTGCAAAGAAATACATTTTTTTGAGGTATTTTCTCCAATGGACTTCAACGGTGGCCAGTGGGTTGAAGGTCCAAATTGCAGTGTCAATGCCACTTCAAAAGGCTCTACATGATCTCAGCCGAGCTGACTTTATCAGTTTTAATATTCCTCTGGTCATAAAATGTTTAGATTGGGAAACAAAGCTTCTTAGACCGGGCAGAAAATCTGCGATCTCAGACCAGTTCATTTTCTGGCTTCCATGGCTCTAATATGCTCTGTTTTCTGCCAAGTGGCAACCCCGGATTTTAAAAATACTATTGGTTAAACTGGCAGTGGACGGAATGACACAGACCAAAACAAAAACTGACATTCCAACATGGAAAGCACATTCAAAGCAAAATAACTAGCTGTAGGATTGTTTATCAGAGAAACAAGTATGTGAACTTAGCATGTTTACTAAATATCTGCAGTCATATTAAGGTATTTTTATGCTTAACAGTCAAAAAATTAGACACAGCACCTTTTTTCTGTCAAACTACAAAAAGAACAAGAAAGGGCAATAAAAATAGATGGTCAATAACTGATGTGCTGCAAATGTACATTTATCACTGTATGTATATTTCTACTAATGACTGTACTTACAGGATAACAAACTAGTATCCAATGAGGCCACATATGGAAGCCCATTTCCTCCAGGTAAGAAAAAAAATGAATGCCTTAAAAAGTCAAAATTATGACATACTTAAGTCATAATTACGAGAAAAAGTAGTTGAATAGTTGAAATTATGATTTTAAAAGTCATAATTATGAGATAAAAAGTCAAAATTATGACATAATTTACAATACTGTGTGACCAATGTGCTTATAAAGTTATTAAATCAATTTCCACTTGTAAAGTCATAATTTTGTCTTTTATCTCGTAATTATGACTTAAGTAAGTCATAATTTTGACTTTTTATCTCATAATTTCGACTTAAGTCATAAATTTGACTTTTTGTCTCATCGTTTCGACTTTTTAAGTCATAATTTCGCCATTTATCTTGTAATTAGGACTTTTAACGCTGCCAAACATATCTAACATAAACATGACTTCTTTCCCAACTGTTTACCTTCACAGACATAACAGACACATAACTTGTGTGTTTTTAACATAAACTCACATGGGAGTTTAGTAGGCTACTCACATCCCATGTGACAGCCACTTTCTGTGCGTGTGCTTCGGATGTGTGTACTCAGAAAACCCTATATCAGAAGTTTAAACTGATATGGCTTTGGGCAGAGTATCTGCATAAGGCACAGCTCAATTCTGAAAAAGAGGGTGGGAAGCAGCAGCTCATTTGCATTTAAAGAGACAGGCATGAAAACAGCGTGTTTCTGCTTCCACTTAAAATAGGCATTTTCAAAATGATATAATAAATGATCTGTGGTATGCTGGTGTGCTGAAACTTCACAGACACATTCTGGTGACAATATTACATATTGTAAAAAGGGACCTAAAAGGTCTTCTTTAATTTGTAGCTCTGAGCAGGTTGAAAACAATGTCTGTTGTGGGCTGGTTCCTGACAGTAGCCAGTAAAATAATTACACACAGACATACAGAGGATAATTCCGAAACGAATGACCACAGTCCCACTGAATGACAGTAAATGCCTACCATCAACCAAAGATAAAAGTGGAGTTCAGCTGGGTAGATAAACAGATTGTCAAACTGAGGCTCTATTCTACATACCAGATTAAGGACTGTGAGTCATACGGCACAATGAGACAAAAGAAAAAGTATTTCTGAGCTGAGGAATGACTCACAGTAGACCTAATCACATGCTATGCTCAGGGATTACAAGAAGAGAAAGATATAGGTGACAAATGGGATGCGGAGGCTGACGAATGGAAGGAAACTACTAACTTAAATATACTTAAATATATCATTTCATTATCAGTATCATCTTCTTTTTCTCTAACGATGTCATCACAGAGCAGCACTCAGTCATGGTTGGCGGTGGCTCGTGGTGATGGCTCCCCCGAGCGGCTAAACTGATTTAGAGCAGTAGAACATAATGACCTTGTTTACTGAACATAGCCTCTGAGTCCAAATACACAATTTTCGCCAAGTGGCTGTTAACCCTCTTATGCATCTAAATCTCCATGGTGCTTTATATTCCCTCCCACATCAAGAATTGGTGAAATATAGAGAACAGAATCTTGCTTTGTCATCGCTGTGTCCTTGAACAAGGCACCAAACCCCAGGTGTTTCCACACAAACTGTCTCTGTAATTAGTCTACTGCAAGTCACTTTACATTAAGATCATCTGGCTACAATTTGACATCTAACTACAAATAAGGACTTAAAGATAGATAAACTAAGAGCAGCAGCAGTCTAACAGTCACATGCAGATTCTTAGTTCTCAGAGAACAAAGCGCCTTGATACTTCTATTTAACATGCAAATCGAATGAGATGCATGAGTCCTAACGTTCAGTGTCAGAGGCGACCTTTGGAGACAGTGCTCGGTCTTCCTTGCATATAGTCCAACGGGTAAATATGTTTATTAATTACTATGTTTTATAAATAGCAGTATGTGATTTGTAGTAAATAGGCAATTTGTGATTTGTGTGGTGTTTAAATGCTTAAAGGCTGTTTTGTGAAAGAGAAAATGTAACATATGGTCCATTGTCTATAATGCATTAACAATTAACTATTACGGAAATCATACAATCTGAACTGTAAAAATATATAAATGTTTACTGTCCACTTCTTACATGTTATAAGCTGTATTATGACGTGTAAAGTCTAAAGTCAGTTACTAAAATGTTAGAATTTCATTTACACGTCATATCAAAAACCCATACAACATATTACAAAATAATATTATAACAAGATCCCCTTTCTACGTCACAGGGTTGTTGTTTTTTTAATTATTATTATTTTCTTGGGACCCGATTATAGAACTTAAACATGGAAAAAGTCAGATTTTCATGATATGTCACCTTAAAATGCCTCAACAGCACAGTCAAATATGAACAGTTTTTTGGATGCTGTAAAGAATAACTGTGGGAGCTATTTTCATGTCCCACACAGGCCACACAAAGAAAGTGAGAGAGAAAGATGATGTCTGCTAAATATGTCTGTGTGCTGGTCATCTCTGCAGGTTAGTGGCTTCACAAATGGTCACATTAAATTCATAATCACAGCAAAATCATTAAAATGAGTATCAGTCATAAACAGGGAAGCAATAAGATTCCTTTCACCTAGGTTTAGACTGGGGAGTCTGTATATGCCTTTACTGTCTTGTCTAAAGATTTGAGTCACAGGGCAATGACTAGTAGCTACAGTATAGCATGGGGGAGGGTGATTGATGAATATTAAAAATTCCAAATATTACAAAACACATCACATGTTTTTTTTTCTAATCTGTACATTCTGTAAACCTAAGTAGAACCATAATCTCTTGCCTGGGCAAACTATGAGTTAGACACAACTCATGATAAAAAACAAAAACCTATGGGTTGTCAAAAGATAAAGATCCATCAGTACTTGTTCTTACTGACCTACTTAGTATTTATGTCTCCTTTATGTTTTTTTTTTATGTAGGGGTGATCAGTTTTACTGGAATCATGGTATCTTGGATAATGGGGTGCGAATTTTTCTAGTCCTTTAAAAATATCTAACAGTCTAGTAAGAATTCTTAATGATTATTGGCATTTTTTTTTCATGTCTAGGTTTCAAAGATCTGAGATTAGAATTAAGTCTTCCGTAAATTCATTCACAATCAACTCAAATGCAGCTCAAGCAAAGATGGCAACATTAGCAGGCCCATTAGACGTGACCGAAGGTGTGACGTACACGCCGAAGGCACAAATAATCACAAGCATTCCTGGAACTGCATCCGTGAATATGATGTCTGGATCATCTGTGGTATCAAGAGCATCATCCGTTGCTACTGCTGAACCCTCTCTGCAAACAACAGCTGAGACAGCACCAGCGAGTGCAGCTGGGGCAGTGAGATCTACAGCTGGGGAAACAATCGTCTCATCTGAGACTATAGAGCAAGTTAAGATACACACTTTAACTGGAACAAAACAGGCAGAAAAACAGGAAACAGTAGAAACAACTCCAGGTGAAACAGTCACCACATGTATACAAACAGAAGACAGTACCAATGTGGAAGCACTGACAGATACAGCTCAAAAAACACCCGAACTTGAGAGAATAAGTGATATCACACAAACACATAAAAATGAAACAGATGTGACAATATTTAAGAAACCAGCAGAAATAAGCATCATACCAGAACAAGAATTAGGGACAGCTACAGCTAATATCAGGAGTGCAAATCCAATAACACAACTAGTGACAGACGGAGCAACACAATTCATTACTAGTAAACTGAGAACTTTAAAAATCATACCTGAAAATAAAGCAACAACCAAAACTAGACCTGACATTACATTTAGGACAGCAGCGGTTATGACTGAAACAAAAGTAGATTTAACTGAAGGAAAACCAGCACCAAGCACCGTCATAAAAAGCCTAAAAACAGCAGGAACAGAGCCATCTAAAGTTGAAACAAGTGAAGAAAACACAGCTACACCACAAAAATCTTCTCAAGCTATAAAAACTACAAATGGTCCAACAATAAATCTTCTAACTATGATTCAGACTGCCACTGGAAAACAAGCAAACACTGGGGGAAATCAATTGAGTACAGCTGGTACAGGCATAACAACAAAATCAAATGTATTAAAGACAATTAAATCCACCAAAAATGGTTTAAACACCATTTCACTAAAGAGACAGACTGCTGACAAGTTGACAACTCGGTCACACAAGACTGTATCACCATGTAGAGGTAAATGTAAAACCAAATCTACTACTAAGAATACCACAGGCAGACAAGGCAAGGTACAGACACCCCTGTCCTCTGATAAAACTTTTTATTCTGCCATCACTATGGGTAGCATCCTAGTTATATGTGGCCTGCTAGCTCTTGTTGTGTTTATGAAGGATTTAATGGGGCCCAAATAAGAGGCTCGGCATATTCAGAAGGTTAATTGTATCATGACTTAAAACTGAGTATTTTTAAACATGTAAAAAAAATTGAATTGAACTAATCCATTAAACATGACAGTTGACAGTTTTTTTTGTATAAGATCTTAAAGGGATAGTTCACCCAAGACGAAAAATATGTCATATTTTATAGTTAATTTAAATTTTGTAAAGAGTAGAAAAAAAAATATTTAAAAAACAAACTAAAAAATTGGCCTTCCGAGACGATTTAATACGACGTCATAAGGCGATCTAGTTTTTTATTTTCAAAAAATCAGTCAGTTAACCGCCACAGACCTTATTTGGAGTAGGTGGAATTTTCTCAATGATTAACTTTATTCATGCAATATAACAGAACTTTAATCTTGCGATTTTTACTTATTCTAAAAATATTATGGTAAGCTACTAAAGCCCTGCCATATTTCCTAAATTACTGAACATAAACACACTGGCACAGCGGCCCTAAATGCAAAGAGACAGAAAGAAAGTAAAAAAAAAGCTACTCACTACTCACATTTTTAGCTCTTTCTGCAAACTCATCCACAGTGTCCTTGGTGTTTGTTAAGGCTTTGTGTAGCCTATTCTCAATAGAAAGAATGGCCATTTTCGATAGTCTTTCGATTAAAGAGAAAGAAACTGTACAAGATACAAATTGTATGACTTTCTGTTTTCTTTTAACAATTTTCTTATAATAGGCCTGTTTTCTACAATTTCCCAGCTTATGCTGGTTGGCTGGTTTTGGTCATAGGTGGTTGGCAGGTTAGTTTTATAGAGGCTTTGACCGCTTCATTGGAGACTAGCTGTTTGACCATCCTCAGCCAAGGTGGGAGACCAGCTAAAAAACAGCTTCTTCTATCTTAAACCAGCTTAGACCAACCAAATAGCTTATGCTGGTTTTAGCTTCTTTTTTTTTGCTTTTAAACTTGTTTGAATTTGAGTAGACTCAATAAACAGCTTAAGACATAAAAATGCAACCACAGTATTCATGATCAATACAACTTAATACAAGATACTCCTAACATCCCGTGTATCATAAAATACATCTATTAAAAACATTAACTGTGGCCCTGGACCACAAAACCAGTCGTAAGTAGCCAGGTATATTTGTAGCAATAGCCAACAATACATTGTATGGGTCAAAATGAGAGATTTTTTTTATGGCAAAAATCATTAGGATATTAAATAAAGATCATGTTCCATTAAGTTATGTTGTAAATTCCTACTGTAAATATATCAATTTTTTATTTTTGATTAGTAATATGTCTTGCTAGGAACTTCATTCGGACAACTTTAAAGGCAATTTTTTTTTAGCACCTTCAGATTCCATATTTTCAAGTTGTATCTCTGTCAAATATTGTCATTTATTTAATTGTTATTTATTTAGCTTTCAGATTTAGTATAAAACTCAATAAAAATTACCCTTGTGACAGGTTTTGTGGTCCACCTGTTGTAAACAAAATTTAACATGCGAAGATGCTCCGCCCCCGGGAAGCCCACTGATTGGCGGAATGCCTTGTAACAGATCCCGGGATTGGTCACCTGTGTTATATCTTGGTAACCAGCATTTGTTGGTAGCAAGTTTAACTAATAAGGTCTTTTTTTTAACCGCCATAATTTTTACGACTAACGGCTGGCATTATTGTTTGAAATGTAGCCATATTTTGTACTCCTGTAAGTGCAGTGGAATGCAGTAATAATGTTTAACCACAATAGTTACGGAAGCAAGTAGATCAGACGCCCCTGGAAGCGGAACTCACATGGCCTCGTTGGCGCAGTAGGCAGCGCGTCAGTCTCATAATCTGAAGGTCGTGAGTTCGAGCCTCACACGGGGCAAATGCTTTTAGTCATGACGACGAGTATACACTCACGTACACGTACCTGTGTAGACGTACAAAAGTTGGCCGCGACAAGTATGTAGTATGGGATGCAAATGAGGGAACCTCACAAAGTACCAAGTGTACTACAGAGACTTTATATGACCGTCGTCAACAAACGGTTTGGTAATATAAAGCTTTATATAATTTATATGACATGAAAAAAACGTTTTGAATGTATGCGTTTTGTAAATGTGAAAGGAGTGAATGTCTTAATGGATGTTTAAATCAGAAAAAGCGCACACAATGTTATATTTGTGCTGTTCTACTGCCCCCTAGTGCCATAAATAAACAAAAAAGATTGTTCTTTATTTTGCCACTAGGCTGAGGTAGAGCACCACAGACGTTCATTTAAATTTCAGTTTGGCTGATGATTATGTCTATTTCGTCTCTCTCTGTACACAGATTATGGGCAGCCTGTAAACTAATCACTTCATACTGTAACAAATCTAAGAGCTAATATGTAGTAGCTCTATTACTATTACTGGATCTCATTTTCTCTCTTTCAGAAGTGTCTGAGCAGATGATACTACAGCTGGTAGTTCATAAATGAACGAGAGTGTAATGATGCCATTTATAATTCAAAGCAAAATTAGACCTTTTTGAATAATGTGGTTTATATGATGCGTAGACACAATATTTAGTGTTCAGTTGGGGATAATGTCTATAGAAAGATAACCAAGCTGACAAATATGGTTTCCCTCACTGTAAAGCTGCTGCTAGATTAAACCTTTGTGCTGTTTCCAGAGTATATAGTATATGTTTTCACAGTCATAATTAAATAAAAAGGCAAATACATAGAGAAAATCACAGTCAGCTGCACTCAGCATTGAGAGTTTGACTTCCTTTTATTCGTGTTTATTAATTTATCTTCATTTCTTTGGTAAATGCACTTGTGTAGTTATTAGGTCTATTTTTTTTGTGAAACATAACCTCAGTTCTGTCTCATTACAAAAGCAAAAAGTATTGAAGAAACTGAAAACTTTTTTCATTCTGTTTCAGTAGAACTTTTTTGCACAATTTAACGGTTTAGAAAACCAAATCATCACTGCCATCTTTGTCAATGACTAACTTCATATAAAAACGATAATGTGCTCAGTGCAACCAAAGAAAGATGACAACGGTTGCTTTATCTAATAAATGTACAATGTACAAAGCAAATTAACAAACAAAACACTATCAACGGTGAACAAGAAACAGACATCAGTACAAACAAAGGAATATCACAAAAATCAAATGATCGTTGATATCAAACTGAAAGAGGGCAGAATCAAACTTAAATCTTAAAAAAGAAAGAAACACAGAAAAAGCACAATATTTAACAAAATGGTGAGCTACGATAAAATGTGCCGAGCAGCAACATAATTACAAAAAAAAATGAATCCACTTAAGTTAGAAGACACATTTCATTCAATGACAATCCCTCATCCAACAAACACATTTTCAAATGGGTGCACAGATATGAATAAAAGTATACAATAAAAGCAACATAAAGAAGTTAATGATTAATTCCCAACATAACAAAACGAGAATGTGAAACATGAAATGCTTTTTTGTGTGTGCTTATGTTTAAGTGTTCATAATTGCAGTTATACTAGATTTGCTGATATGTATTAGTGGTGGCATATGAATATTTCTATATGTACATGAGAGAGAGTGTGGGCTGTGTGGATGAGCCGCGGCGCTGTTATTGAGCCCTAGAGCGTATACACACGTTTGGTCGGCGTGCCGCTACAAATCCGAGTTTACAGTGACATTTGAATGAACCGAGGGTGTTAATACAGCGTGCATTCTTGCAGGGGCTCTGCCCTGTCCCTCGGGCCGCACACTCATCGATATCTAAAGGAAAAAAGAGAGAAGGAGCATCAGAATATGTTTGTCCATACATTTACAGATGATGAAACATCATCTACATTATTATGCGTGGGTATGTTTGATGATCTGCATTCATACTCACCTATACAGCGTGTTCGCGAGTGGTCCAGTACAAATCCAGTATTGCACTCGCACATCGTACCCAGATAGGACCGCACGCATCGTCCATTAGCACAGCTGCACTCGTCTGAGTCTTCCTCGGAACTGTCTCCCTCTGAAAACGTGAGTGACAGAAAGAGTCATGAAAAAACTGAGCCTGTTTTGAGTCTTTCTGTTTAGCTCAAGATGAATAACAGCAAGGTCACCTGGGTTGTAATTGGAGAAAGCCGCCAGGAACTCGCCTTCTCCATCAGACTCAGTATCCAAATGCATCTCACACAACCTGTTAAAAAGCACTGCACACACACCAAAACAAATAAAGTTATTATATACACCGTTCAAAAGTCTGGGGTCAGTAAATGTTTATTCATTCTTTTTTTTTTTTTTGAAAGAAATGAATAAATTGTTACATTAATAAAAAGTGACATAATAGACTTACATTGCTAGAAAAGATTTATAGTTTGAATAAATGTTGTTCTTGAAAGAAAAAAATACAGGTTCAAAAAATAAATAAAATATTGGCGGCACAACTGTTTCCAAAACTGATAATTCTACTAATAATTCAGAATAGCAGAATGATTTCTGAGAGATCATGTGACACTTAAACCTGGGAAACTGAGTAACAGCTGATGAAAAATCAGGATTGCATCACAGGAATAAATTATATTTGAAAGTATATGAAAATAAAAACCATTATTTTCTATTGTAATAACATTTTGCAATATTACAGTTTATTTTCTGTATTTTTGATAAAATAAATGCAGCCTTGACTTCATTAAAAAAAATTGCAAGTCTTACTGACCCCAAACTTTTGAACGGTAGTGTATATAATACTTAATTTCATCACGGTTCATCACAATTTCATCCACTTTTACCTGCTTTGCTGGACCACAAAACCAGTCATAAGGGTCGATTTTTTTAAAACTGAGATTTATACATCACATGTAAGCTTGCCATTGATGCGTGGTTTGTTAGGATAGGACAATATTTAGCTGATATACAACTATTTAAAAATGTGGAATCTGAGGGTGCAAACAAAATTTAAATATTGAGGAAATCGCCTTTAAAAGTGTCCAAATTAAGTTCTTAGTAATGCATATTACTAATCGAAAATGTAGTTTTGATATATTTATTGTAGGAAATTTACAAAATATTAGTGCTGGGCAATTAATCGCATCCAAAATAAAAGTTTCTTTGTACATAATATTATGTGTGTACTGTGTATATTTATTATGTATATAAAAATACACACACACATGCATGTATATATTTAAGAAAAATATGGTGTGTTTATATTTTAAACATATTTCTATATAATATAATTATGTGAACATAAATACATACAGTACCAGTCAAAAGTTTAGACACATCCTCTCATTTAATGTTTTTTAAAGAAGTCTCTTATGCTCATCAAGAATACAGAAAAAACAGTGTTATTGTAAAATGTTATTACAATATAAAATAATGTTTTTTATTTTAATATACTTTACAATATAATTTATTCCTGTGATGGAAGGCTGAATTTTCATCAGCTGTTACTCCAGTCTTATGTGTCATGTGATCCTGCAGTAATTCTAATATGCTGATTTATTATTAGAATGATCAATGTTGGAAACAGTTGTGCTGCCAAATATTTGTATATTTTTTCAGGATTCTTTGATAAATAAGTTAAAAAGAACAGCATTTATTCAAAATTTAAATGTTTTCTAACAATGTAAATCTATGCTATCAATTTTTTATTAATTTAACACATCCTTGGTGAAAAAAAGTATTCATTTCTTTCAGAAAAAGAAAGAATTAAAATTTACTGACCCCAAACTTTTGAACAGTAGTGTATATTGTTAGAAAACCTTTCTATTTTAAATAAATGCTGTTCTTTATAAACCTTTTACTGATGAAAAAATCCTGAAAAAAGTATTACAGGTTCCAAAAAAAAAAAAAAAAAGCGCTTAATAAAAAAAATATCTAGCACTGATAATAAATCAGCATATTAGAATGATTTTTTAAGTATTGACTGGAGTAATGATTCTGGAAATTCAACTTTAATTACAGATATAAATAAAATTTTAATGTGTATTAATATAGAAAAACATTGATTTACATCATAATAATATTTCACAATATTTTTTTTTTCTGTATTTTTGATCAAGTGAAAACGGGCTTGATAAGCATAAGAAATGTCTTTAAAACACATTAAATGAGAGGGTGTGTCTAAACTTTTGACTGGTAGTGTACATGTAAATATTTTCAAAATATATACAGTATGTGTGTGTCTTTATATATACATAACAAACATACAAAGTACACACACATACATTATATAAACAAAAACTTTAATTTTGGATGTGATTAATCACAACGTGATCTCCTAATGATTTTTGGCATAAAAAAAACTATAATTTTGACCCATACAATAATTTACGTTAATACCCGGGGTTTCTTTAAAAAACGTTATTTTAAACTATAAGAATATTTTACAATATGTAACCCTGATCCACAAAACCAGCCATAAGGGTCAATTTTTTGGAAATTGAAATTGATACCTTATCTGAAAGCTGAATAAATAAGAAAGGGCAATATTTGGTCGAGATACAACTATTTGAAAATCTGGAATCTGAGGGTGCAAAAAAAAAAATCTAAATACTGACAAATTAACATTAAAGTTGTCCAAATGAAGTTCTTAGCAATGCATATTACTAATCAAAAATTACATTTACGGTAGGAAATTTACTAAATATCTTTACTTAACATTCTAATGATTTTTGGCATGAAAGAAAAATCTATAATTTTGACCCATACAATGTATTTTTGGCTATTACTACAAATAAACCTGCGCTACTTTAGACTGATTTTGTGGTCCAGTGTAACATATCACTGTTTTTACTGTGTTTGTGATGAAAAAAATGCAACCTCGTAAGCAGAGCCTTTTTTGCAATACCTGAATTTCTATTAGGACAGGTCCGGCACTCCGGGCCCCAGCCTCGTCCGTAGTGACAGCAGCACTCAGAGTACGTCACTGTGATTTCATTCTGTGGCATAGTGCACATAAGATCCTCGTCAACCTCCTGGAAACATATGTCCTTATGTGCTGCCGTGCGGTCTGAGAAAGACAGAGATAAGGAGATGATGGGAGACACGAAAAAATAAACATACAAAGGGAGAGAAGAAGAAAGAAATGGAAAAGTAGGTGGGAACAAAGGTAACTTCAACTCTAACGCTGCTAAAATATGGTCTATGCTCAGCAGTCATGTGGTGAACCGAGACTTGTGGACTGCCAAAACAGTGTTTCCACTAATCACAAGTCTGCATGCTGATTACTTGTGATACCCACCATCATAGACGCATTGCTTGAGGGCTGCACTGAAGGTGTGTGGCTGCTTGCAAATGCAGTGGAAGGAGCCGGGAGTGTTGACACATCTCCCGTTCCTACAGTAGGAGGGATCCTCACACTCATTCACATCTGAAAGGTGCACCACAGACACACCCGTTACTAAAGAGATATACAGAGAGAAGGACAGATAGAGAGAAAAAAGCAGGAGCGAGGAAGACAAGAAGAGAGACATCAGAAGCACACAGTCTTGGGTGAGAACTTCAATAAATGCCTGGAGTTATTTCATCTTTACTATTTCAGAAAGAGCAGCTGAATTTGAAACACATTTTGTGCCATGATAAAACGCATTCTGCACATTACTTTATAAAAGCACATGCCATTTTTTATTATGACCGTGATGTTCCTGTAAAACTATACTCACCCGCCTGCTCCTCAGGTGTGACACAGCTGTTACGGTCGGTTGCCAGAATCCAGGGAGGAGTGCAGATGCAATAATACGAATCTTGGGTGTTTACACAGCGGCCATTTTTGCAATTAGCAGGGTCCTGACATTCATCCACACCTGAAGCAAAACATTTTGCATCATAACGTTACGTTAGGTTGGGAAATTAACACTCCCCACCAGAAATATAAATATAATATCACAATAATTTATATTTTTATTTTTTAAATAAAGCTAAAATGCATTGGCAAGTGACTACCATTCATTCTATTTTAAAATGTAATTTATTCCATTTCTGCCATTACTCCAGTCTTCAGTGTCACATGATCCTTCAGAAATAATTCTAATATGCTGATTTAATGCTCAAGAATTTCTTTGAGAATTTCAGGATTCTTTGACAAATCGAAATTTCAAAAGAACAGCGTGTATTTATAACAGAATTATTTTGTAACATTATAAAATTATAAATTATAAACGTAAAAAAATATAAATTATGAACGTTAGTGTGTACATATTATATCTATTATATTTTGTATATTTAATACAAAAATTAAATCCTATAAAATAAATTGAATGAAGTATTAATTTCTATAAAATACTGCAATGATCAATGCAATATATTTAATGTGAAATGTAATAAGTATAAAATATACAGTCAAACCAAAAACTATTCAGACACCAAATATAATTTTTTATATTTTTTTACTAGTGGGTGCAGGACACTATAGTTCAAGTGAGGATAGCAAAATAAAGTAAAGTGTGACATATTATACCCAAAAACTCTTCACACAGTGGACTAGCAATAAAATTTGTCACCAAAAATTATTCAGGCCCTTTGACCTGACCATGTTTTGCTAAGTGTTTTTTCTTTAATTGCTAATGTAACCATTTTACACCACAGACTGAACAAAATTAAGCATTGCTTGGTAATTGGTCAAAAAAGTAGTTGTGTAAATATTGTCATACTAACAGTTGTCTGAATTTTTGGTTGATTGTAATCCATTACATACCTTTATATCAAAGTTATCAGACATTATTAAGATTAATTTGTTCTGACACAGCTTAACTCTGAGTTCTTGTTATATTTTATTTCCCTTTTCTAAACTACAGCGAATAAACTGTGATAATGTGAGAAATGTTGAAGGTGTCTTAATAAATTTTAAATGTATTAACTAATTTGTAATTAAACGATTATATATAAATACTATATGCAAAGTATGTAAGTTGCATAGGGCCCCCGAAACACCAGGGCGCCCCCTTGCTCTCATAGATGATTTAATGATTATGGCTGTGTGATCAATAAAAGTGTCAATTTAAAATTGGTGTGCTGTCACCCTTCCTATGTAACATCCAAATTAGTCAAATCATATAACGTTATGTGACTGTTGTAATATAAAATCTCCTGCCTTTTGGGTTTTTATAAACGCATTGACAGGGGCCTCCTGACAAACTTTTTCCTAGGGCCTCGAAGTTTAGGACCAGCACCGACGACTGATGATAGAAACATTTCTGAACCACTTGAGAAGAACTGTCTGAAGGTAAGAAATGAGTCAAAATCTAGTCTAGTATAAGCAAATACATTCTTTTTCTTTTGCACAAAAACATGCTGCTGTCTCACTACACAAAGTGTTTTGTGTGCATCTGGGCCACAGCCTCGTTGGCGCAGTAGGCAGCGCGTCAGTCTCATAATCTGAAGGTCGTGAGTTCGAGCCTCACACGGGGCAGATGTTTTTTAAGAAGGCAGCTTTACTACTAAGTGTGACACACGTGATTAGAAACACATACCTGTAACTGTGGGAAAGACACACTTCTTGTTTAAAGCGTCAGGGACCCAGGGCGGGTTGCAGGTACAGTAGAATGAGCCTCGAGTGTTCACACAATGACCATTGGTACACAGGGACTCGTCATGACATTCATCCACATCTACAGGGGGAATAAGAGAGAGAGAATACTGTTAAGGAATTTTACAATGCGTTTAGGTTTGATAAATATTAAAATGTCAGGTTTATTGATGTGTTGGTGTGTCAAATAGAGGTGCTGGACCTGTGTCATTCTACTGCTCCCTAGTGGCTGACACAGGTAAAAACAGCACAGAAAAATGTTGGTGTGTTTTGTAAAATAATCTAATAAAACAATGACTATTTGAACCACTACAAAATTCTAAACTTTACAGCCCATTACAATACATGACAGAAACAACTACACAATTCCTTTATTGTATTTGTAAACACATCATGACATTGTACTAAATATTGTGGCTTTATACAGTACTGTTCCGAAGTTTGGGGGTGGTACTATTTCCGAAATACTTTTGAAATAAATATCTTATGTGCACCAAGGCAGCATTTATACAAAAAAACTGTAATATTGTGAAATATTACCACAATTTAAAAACCTCTTTTCTACTCTAATATATTTTAAAATCTAATTTACCCCTGTGATGGCAAAGCTGAATTTTCAGGAGCCATTATCCTAGTCGTCAATGTCACATGATCCTTTAGAAATCATTCTAATATGCTGATTCGGTGCTCAAGAAACATTTCTTATTATTATCAATGTTGAAAACAACTACACTGCTTAATATTTTTGTAAAACCATGATCCATTTCTTTTCAGGATATTTTGAATCCTTAAAAATCTTTCAAAAAATTGCTAAGTTCTAACATTACAATGTAACAATGTAAACGTCTGTATTGTATGGAAGCCTGTTTCTGCCACTGAATGAAAAAAATGTTAAAAAGGTCATTGTGACTTTTTATCTCACAATTCAGACTTTCTTCTGCAATTTACATCTCGCAATTCTAGCTTGTTTTCACTGAGTTATGTGATACAAACTTGCAATTCTGAGAAATAAAGTCACAATCCTGATTCTAATTATAATTTTGTTCCCAGAATTTTGAGTTTATATCTCACAATTCTGACTTTTTTTTCAAATTGTTTGTTTATATCTCACAATTCTGAGAAAAAAAGTCGGAATTGCGAGAAAAGTCAGAATCATGAGATATAAACTCACGATCGCGAGAAATAAAATCAGAATTGTGAGATATAAACTCACATTTGTGAGAAAAAAACGTGCAATTCTATTTCTCACAATTCTGAATTTATCTCAGTTCTGAGAGAAAAAAAAAACGGTTTGCGAGAAAAAGTCAGAATTGCGAGATACAAACTTGCATTTATGAGGAAAAAACATGCAATTCTGACTTTATTTCTCGCAATTCTAACGTTCTGTGTGCATCTGGGCCACAGCCTCGTTGGCGCAGTAGGCAGCGCGTCAGTCTCATAATCTGAAGGTCGTGAGTTCGAGCCTCACACGGGGCAGATGCTTTTTAAAAAGGTGGCTTTACTTCTAAGTGTGACACGTGATTAGAATCAGAATTGCAAAATACAAACTCGCATTTGCGAGAAAAAACCTGCAATTCTGACTTTATATCTCACAATTTTGAGAAAAAAGTCAGAATTGCGAGATACAAACTCACATTTGCGAGAAAAAACGTTTCTCACAATTCTGAGTTTATATCTCACAGTTCTGAGAAAAAAAACCCTGAATTGCGAGAAAAAGTCTGAAGCTAAGAAAAACTACCAAATTAGTCCAAATCTAGTCTAGTAAAAGCAGATCATTTTTCTTTTGCACAGAAACATGCTGCTGTGTCACTACACAAAGCGTCCTGTATGCATCGGGGCCACAGCCTCGTTGGCGCAGTAGGCAGCGCGTCAGTCTCATAATCTGAAGGTCGTGAGTTCGAGCCTCACACGGGGCAGCTGTTTTGTAAAAAGGTAGCTTTACTCCTAAGTGTGAAAAAAAATGCAATTCTGACTTTATATCTCAGAATTTTGAGTAAAAAGTCAGAATGGCGAGATACAAACTCGCACTTGCGAGAAAAAACTTGTAATTGACCATATGCGCGGAGCGTTCTTTGGAACTTCTGCATAATGATAAGCCAGCTCGTGTACTTATCTACATCAAGTTTTCTCTTGAACTGTAAAAGCTATTAAATAACGTAAATTCAACCAACACAAACTTGTGACTGCTGTAGTTTTGTTACTCTGAATTTAGTCTGAATGATTAAATGCACAGCTCTATTTTTGACATCGGCTTGTCAGATGTTCTGTTGTTATTACTGTCAATCATAGCAATGACTCCCGCATATTTAGCGGATTTACTCGCAGAATTTTTTAAACTTGCGTTTGTCATTCTTGAAATGGTATACATGGACGTTTGGTCCTCTTAGACAAACAAAACTTTTCTTCGATTGTGAACGGATTTATGTCGAAAAAATGAGCAAAGGACACTCCTATTATAGTCCAGTACAGCTGAGCGGAAATGACTGAGCTGGTCAATTCTGACTATTTCTCACAATTCTGAGTTTATATCTCACAATTCTGAGAAAAAAAAAAACCTGAATTGTGAGAAAAGTCAGAATTGCAAGAAGAAAATAATTTATTTCTAACAATTCATATCTTGCAATTCTGACTTTATAACTTGCAATTGCGAGTTTATGTCACATAATTCTGAGAAAAAAAATCATAATTGCAAGTTTATATCTCATTTTGAGTAACTGAGTAAAGAAGAAAAAATTGTGAGATAAAAAATATTGCAATAACTTTTTTTTATTCAGCGTCAGAAACAGGCTTTTATAGTACTGTTAATCCTTACTTAAACTTTCAAGCAGCAATGCAAATGTCCGTGTAAATGTGTATGTGGACAGTAAAATGTGTGTATTTGAGTGTGATTTTACCAATACATTCCAGTAGATTGCTGTCATAGTAAAACCCCTGTTGGCAGTAGCATTCAAAGCCAGGCTGTGTGTTCATACAGCGTCCCTCCTTACAAATCTCGTTAGAGAACAATACACACTCATCAATATCTGCAAAGAGAGCGTGAAAGAGAGGATTTAATTCATTATGTGAGGTAGTGTGTGTTTGTGTGCGTGAATACGCATATGCACCCTCATGTACCTCTGTGCACAGGCAGTCCATATTCAATCTTTCCTTCCTCATGGTAAAATCCTCTGCCAACGGGACACAGAGAGAGATACTCCGCTGGAAAACACAGACGACATCAATCAAACACTGATGGACCAATTTACCCCCCATCCATTCAGAGATAAATGTGACCCTGGACCACAAAACCAGTCATAAGTAGCACAGGTGTACAATAGCTAACAATACATTGTATGGGTCAAAATTATAGATTTTTCTTTTATGCCAAAAATCACTAGGATATTAAGTAAAGTTCATGTTCCATGTTTCCTACCTTAAATATATCAAAACGTTTTGATTAGTAAGCTTATTTATTCAGCTTTCAACTCATCTCAATTTCAAAAAATTGACCCTTATGACTGGTTTTGTGGTCCAGGGTCACACATGTATTGATCTGTAATCTAACCTGAGTGGTAGACGGGACAGGGGTAGATCTCACAGTGATCTCCCCATCCCACACCGATAGAGCAGCAGCACTCCTGCTTAGTAACGTTGGTTGCCAGGACGCTATCACAGAACACGGTGTCATCCAGATTTAGGTAGCACTCCTTCTTATCATCCCGAAAGACCTCAACCTCTGTGTGGGGAAAAAACAGAAACAAATAAACCAAACTGTGTAGAAGGAGCAAAGCAGGAAATTCATGCGATCAAACACATTAAACGGACACTAACCTTCACAGCTGTGTTTGTCTTCAGACAGTATGAAACCATCGTGGCACACGCACACATATCCACCCTGTCTGTTTTCACATACGCCGTAAGGCTGACACAGACTCCTTTCCAAAGCGCACTCATCTATATCTGAGAGAGATAGTGTAAAAGGGTGAACAAGAGGACCAAGATCGAGATGGGGAAATGGGTGATGTAAACAGTGCGAAATCCCATACCCTGGCACCGGCGCCCACTGACGAGCATGTATCCTTTCTGGCACTCGCAGCGGTAAGAGCCCATTGTATTGATACAGCGTCCTCGCTGACAATTGGAAGCTCGCTCACACTCGTTAATATCTAAATGATCAAAAACATTCTTACTACTTCGCATACAGTGAGCATTATTGAATTGTTTCAGCTGTATTAGAAGGGTTACAAAAGGATATACACTATAATTCAAAAAGTTCATGTATTAAAATGATCAAAAGTGACAAAGACATTTATAATGTTACATAAGATTTCATGAATCATGAAAAATATGTACTGTTTCCACAAAATGTTTTTAACTGCACAGCTCATGTCGTTCCAAATCAATAACATCTTTGTTCATCGTCAGAACACAAATTAAGATATTTGTAAAGAAATCCGAGAGCTTTCTGTAGTTTGTGTTACACTGTAGGCAAATATGGTCCAAAATCTATTTTTGTTTGCTCACATGTGACTCAGATCTGTTTATTCTCATGACAGTGTGAACAGCACAAACCACATGGAATCAGGGCCCGTATGTATAAAACTTCTCAGAAATGCTCTTAAGAACAGTCTTAAGTTTTGACTTAAGTGTCAAAAAATTCTTAGTTAATAGTAGGACTTTTCTAAGAGTAGGAGACTTTTATAAAGAAGCTAAAAGCAACTTTCAGTAAAGTCTAAGTCCGATTCTTAATTGTTGACTGAGGGGACACTTAAGTGTTGTGAACTAAGGACTACAATGATGCAAACCCAAAATGGCCACCCTTGACCTCTGAAACAGCCAATAGTGAGTCTGCTCATGTGAAGTCACTGCAGCACAACACCAATTTTATTCGATGCAACTACAGTAAAATCATTTAATTAAGACACTATTTAAACATTTTTTTAAAAATGCTTTGCATTGTGCAAAAGTATCACAAATTATTACAGATGCTTTGAAATCCTTTTCTATTGGTATGGCTACTTGTTTACAGTTGGAGCAATGATGTCAACATGAGTTCCATCAACAGCTCCAACTCTAGGAAAGCCCACAATCCTCATAACAGTTGCTTGTTTTTGGTGGCTTGCATTGTTTGACGGTCAGTTGGAAAGTCAATGAACTGCCATATAGTAGAGGCTAAATAGTGCCTATAGTAGTAGGAAATTTTACATCTTCAAACTTAATTATAAAAATGTGTTTTTATAAACAAAGAAATTATAAAATTATAAACACATGAGAGGATCAACAAAATATTAATAACTGATTTTGTACTCGGTGTGACAGTGTTGCCAATTTAGTGATATTGTCAGTAGATTTAGAGACTTCCTCACACCTCTAATACTTGTTTTTCAAAAGTCGAGCAACAAAGTCCATTTCTTAGACAAATCATAGATTCAGAGACTCTCCCACTGATCTATATTTCCATTTAGATCAGTAAACTCACCATTATGATATCATCTAGCAACATTTAAGTACTATTTTAGCTACTTTCAATTGAAAGCAGTTGGCAACACTGGTAAGTGTTTTTTTCCTCATATTTTGATGGTTTAAGTGAATTTTTGGGTCATAAAAAACCTTCACACATTACTTTTGGCCACTATTGTAGTCACAGTTATTGCAGTTAGAGCATTGATTTGTAGAGTGGAAGAAATTACATTTCTTTAAAAACACTTAAAAAAAAAAAAAATCTTCCCAATCAAGTTTGTATTATTTTATCAACCATCATATCATCATATAACTCCAATACATAATATCTTAATTGTAAAGTGTTTGTCTCCCACACTTTGCTGCCATCTTGTTACTCCTAACTAGTTTAGGAGACCTCTCCAGCTGTCTTAAATAATTTAGGAGCTGAGACCAAGTCTTAACACTTAGGAACCTTTATGAATCACTCTTATTCTTAAGTCTAGGAATAAGAGTAAAATGATGTCATTCTTAGAATTTTGACACACTTAAGACTAAAATTTTACTCTGAGCGGCTTTATACATATGGCCCCTGATCTTTTCAATCCCAATTTGTGCCATTTCCATATGTGGTTTTCAATCCGATATGCACTATATTGCCAAAAGCATTGGGACACCCCCTAATGAACAGGTTTGACTACTATAGTCATTTCCATGAGTACTAATCTTAATGTTTAAACATATAATGATATTCTAGGGAATTGTGTCCTTCCAATTTTATAGCAAAAGTTTGGACAGGACCCTTTTTTAAGACAAGGTTCATAGAGAAATGTTTGATTCAGTCAGTGTGGAAGAACTTGACTGGTCTGCATAAAGCCAAATCTTAAATTCTTTAAATTCAGACTAAAAGAACAAACACCAATGAATTGTGCATATGGGTACAGTCACTTCCGAAACTAAAGCAACAGAGATGGAAATACAATTTTTAAACACATGAATTATGCTTCAATCTTTGTTGCTACAGTTATGGAAGTGCCTTTTCTGTTCTAAAGAAGGGGGTGTCCTAATAATTTTGTCCATATAGTGTATGTACAAGTCATTGATGTTTGGTGATGAGCTTTTGGCTCAAGGTCTGCATTTAAAGTCACACCAGAGGTGCTCAGCAGGGATTAGAACTTGGCTTTATGCAGACCAGTCAAGTTCTTCCAGACGGACTGAATCAAACATTTCTCTATGAACCTTGCCTTAAACACAGAGGCATTGTCATGTTAGAATAAAAAGGGTCCTGTCCAAACTTTTGCTATTAAATTAGAAGGACACAATTCCCTAGAATATCATTATATGCTTAAACATTAAGATTAGAACTCTTGGAAATTACTAAAGTAGTCAAACCTGTTCATTAGAAGGAGGTGTCCCAAAACTTTTGGCAATATAGTGTAGGTCAGATGTTTTGCAATGCCACTGCATTGTTAACAGTCATATTGGAAATCATGCGGTTTTTACATAACCGCATGATCAACATTCGTCACGAATCTGAGAATCTAACGCAAAGTTATCAAGACAGTTGCGAAAGGTAGTCAGTGTAAGTGAGATGTTAGACAGCACTATATACAAGCAAAACATAAGGGCTCACATCATAAAAGTTTCAAAATTCTTCTGTCACATCCTTGTCTTTATTTTTCATATTGCCTGTGCATAATTTCGCTGGCTTCTGCAGCATTTCACACTATAAATAAATGCATAATGGCTTACTTTATGTTCTCCGTATTTATTTCTGAATGATGGTGTGCAGCACGAGTGTTACCAAAACCACAGTTTTCCCATAAAATTGGGCTAGTTTTTCACTGTTGCTGCGTGCTGTTTTTCAACTTCATGGGTTGAAGTGACCCACAGTTTACCCGTAAAATTAGGCTACTTTTTCACTGTTGCCGCATGTTGTTTTTCAACTTCGTGGGTTGAAGTGACCCTACTAACGCGATATTTACCCCCCAAATGCGTTTGAGCCAGTTTTGGATTAGTTCTTAGAAGCAACTTGGTGGATTTTGTTGAGAAAAAGTGGCAACCCTGGTCATATCGTTTTTTGCACATGTGGGTCAGTTCAGAACCATGATCTGTTCACAGTGGAAATCTAATAATGGCCACATTAAAAAAAAATTGAAATTGAGCACTTGTCACAGTGTCACGTTGTCACGTTCAAGACCCAGAAAGGCAGTAAGGACATCATTAGAATAGTTCTTTTGACATCAGTGGTTCAACTGTAATGTTAGGAAGCTACAAGAATACTGCAAAGCAAACAATTTTAATGATTTTATTCAACAATTTCTTCTCTTCATGAGAGGACCACACGCTCTGATGTAGAACCTAAATGCACTTTGTTTACAACCAGAGGAATGCACATGTATGCGACGTGGTACTCTCAAGACTGACATGGAAGAAAAGAAATTGTTGAAAAAAGTCACTATTTTGGGTGTTTTTTTGCACACAAAAAGTATTCTCACAGTTTCATAACATTATGGTTGAACCACTGATGTCACATGGACAATTTTAACAAGGTCTATGAAGGGTCAGAAAGTTCTTGGATTTCATCAAAAACATCTTATTTGTGTTCTGAAGATGGACAAATGTCTTACGGGTTTGGAAGGACATGAGGGTAAGCAATTACTGACAGAATTTACATTTTTGGGTGAACTATACCATTAACTATTGTAGATGTCTATTATAAAGAAGGACATTTCTGGTCTTTAATGCTGATTGGTCAGTACTGTGTTCCGGCCATACACTACATGACTTTTAAAATCTAAAATACATATTTTTTAATGGTAACAGAGAAATTGGGCATTATACATTAAACGACTAAGAATCACACCACCAGATCACACTACCAGACTTTCAAGTCATTCTGAAAGCAACAAACTTGTGCAGAAACATGTGCCTAGGAGATGTAAAACAAACGAAAACAATATGTGTTCTACAATCGGCTTAAAATATCAAAAATGCTTCACATCCTCCAACCACATGGAATGTGGTTTTCTGTAAAAAATCCAGCTACTCAAAATGTGCACACTAGAGTTGAAGAGTGTAAAAATTCGGGCAAAAGTTGTGTAGTGTATTACAGTCTTTATACAATTTGTGCTGTGCTATAGAGATATTGCAGTATTATGTGCAGTATTAAGCTCATGAGATTTGCAGTGTTGGAATAGTAATTACTAGCTGACCTTCACAGTGGCTTCCCTCTTGTGTAGGCTGGTAACCAGGGTAACACTGGCAGCGGAATGATCCCTCAGTGTTAATGCAGTGACCATTCGCACACAGACGGTTATCCTGACACTCATTGATGTCTGTGGAGAGGCAGACAGACACATAACCTTCAAGAACACATACACACAAACACACAAACACACACACACACACACACACTCAATTCTGCTCACATAAATGTTTAAAAGTTTTTGCACAGTATATTTATTCTCTTTAGAATAAACCTATGCAGGAAGTAATAAAATCTAATTTTAAACCATTTAGAATGACAAGATTAAGTTTCCATTTAACAGCATGTGGTTTAGTTTTGTTGGCTGCATGCCACTGACCTCTGCAGCCTTTGCTGTCAGCCTCAGGCAGGAAGCCCTCGTTACACAAACATCGATACGATCCTGCCAAGTTCTCACAACGGCCGTTTAGACACACACCACGCTTCTGACACTCATTGACATCTGATAGAGAAAGAGAAGGACAGACATCTCTTGTAAGATTACGCAGCTTCATTTGTCAAAACACCCCACATGTATCACATTTAGGTACAATCTGTCTGTATAAGGAGCGAATGGTAGCCATAATGGCCTTAGCCATGTACAGTTGAGGTCAAAAGTTTACATACACCTTGCAGAATCTGCAAAATGTTAATTATTTTACCAAAACAACAGGGATCATATAAAATGCATGTTATTTTTTATTTAGTACTGACCTGAATAAGATATTCCATATAAAAGATGTTTACATATAGTCCACAAGAGAAAATAATAGTTGAATTTATAAACATGACTCTGATTTACATACACTCGATTCTTAATACTGTTTTGTTACCTGAATGATCCACAGCTGTGTGTGTGTGTGTGTGTGTGTGTGTGTTTTTAGTGATAGTTGTTCATGAGTCACGTGTTTGTACTGAACAATTAAACAGTTCAACTGATTTTTATTTTTTTTTTTCCAGAAAAATCCTTCAGGTCCCACAAATTCTTTGGTTTTTCAGCATTTTTGTTTATTTGAGCACTGTCCAACAATGACTATGATTGTGAGATCCATCTTTTCACACTGAGGACAACTGAGGGACTAATATTCAACTATTACAGAATGTTCAAATGCTCAATGATGCTCCAGAAGGAAAAACTATACATTAAGATGTATACGTTTGAACAAAATGGGACTCATGAACAACTATCACTAAACAAAAAAGACACAGTTGTGGATCACAATATGTACGTTTTCACTGCTAGAGGGCACATATTGCAAACAAACAAAGGACCAAAGCGTGGAACTGAGTGTGGAATCATGGGAGTTGTAGTCTTCATCTTCATTCAGAAATCATGTCCATGGATGAGCTAATGTATTAAAGACTGTAGGTCACTGTAGTATGAAGCAGGGTGGGGCTGAAAGTTGTGAAAGCGAGGATGCTGGAGTGACTGCTAATGCGTGATAAAGGACAAGCGTGATACACAGCTCGAAAGAGCTTTTATTATGCCACAGTCGACCGCTTCTTCCGGTCGTGCGTATGTAGGAAAAAGCAGCACTGTTTTATTGTTGTCATATTAGATACATTTGAGTGTGAAAGTTTTGTTATAATGCTACTCTGTGCGTTCATCACCTGTCTAATAAAATGCATAATATTTTAGAGTGTCTTTGGGGTTTCCATGTTTTCTACAAAGTAAAACTGGAAAATCAAGGGTGTATGACATCATTGGCAAGTTAAAACGGCTTATTTCTTTGGATTTAAACATTCTTTGAAATATCTGGGATAATGTAAGTACACAAGTCAGCAAAATATATGTTCTAGTGATTTTTTGGATATTTTAATAAAAAAATCTTACATATGCTGCCTTTAAGAATCAAGTGTGAAATATCTTATTCAGGTCAGTGCTAAATAAAAAATAACAAGCATTTTGTATGATCCCTCTTATTTTGGTAAGGTAATTAACATTTGCAAATTCCGCAAGGTGTATGTAAACTTTTGACCTCAACAGTATTTCTAAGAATGTGAGCTAAACTGTTTGGTTACACATCTGTGTCTCTGTGTATATGTATGTGTGTAAGTATTCAGACCGTAACACACTCCTCCCTGTGCTTGGTATCCAGGTTGGCAGGGTATACACTCATAGGATCCAACAGTATTTTCACACTGTTCGTTAGGACAGACACTCGGGTCCAAACATTCATTAATATCTGCATTTGAGAAACAGCAACAGTATAGACAATGAAGCTCACACAAACATTCACCAACATTTAAAAACACTGCTAATAAAATACAAAATAAGCCATATTGAGTGTTTAATACTGTCCTCTTGCATTATTGACAATATTTTCCTGTTAAATACTGTAAAGCTGCTTTGGCACGATCTGTATTGTAAAAAGCTCTATATGTAAATATGTGAATTGACTTGACTTAATATTGGATTAACATTAACAGCTTATAAATGTCTACAATTAACATATTTTAAGTGTTTTCTGTCTATGCATAGTATCGATGGGTGTCCTCACCTTCACAAAGAGGCTGTCTGCGGGATTTACTCCTAAAGCCTGGGAGACACTCACACTTATAGGAGCCATGCAAATTAGTGCAGTGCCCTCCAACTCCACAGATATCGGGCTTGGAGCACTCGTTTATATCTAAAAAAAAACATACATGCAAACAAGTGTTGGCCATCTGTATTAATATGCGCATATGTAGAGTAGCTGTCCACTGTTTTTAACAGACAATGCTAGTGACTCACCAATACATCTGCGTTTCCCATGATGCACTACAAGTTTGTAGCCATGGTGACAATTGCATCTGTAGGAACCCACGGTGTTAATGCAGGTGCCTCTACCACATGGCTCTGAGTCGCATTCATTTTCATCTACAGAAAGAGTAAGAACATGGTATATATTTTTATATAATCTTTATTGTGTAATATAGTTGTTTTATACAATACTTTGATTAAATATTATACACTACCATTCAATGACCGTACCGTTCTATTTCAAATAAATGCTGTTCTTTTGAACCTTCTATTGATTAAAGAATCCTGAAAAACGTATAATGGTTTCCACAAAAATATTAAGCATGCAGCAACTGTTTGTTGATAATATAATAAGAAATTATTACCAAATCAACAAATTAGAATGACTTCTAAAGTAACCTGTGAAACTCAAAGGGATAGTTCACCCAAAAAGTATCCTGTGAAACTCAAAGGGATAGTTCACCCAAAAATTAAAATTACCCCATGAATTACTCGCCATCAAGCCATATTGAGAAAATCACCTTTAAAGTTTCAAAGTTTCCAAATTAAGTTCTTAGCAATGCATATTACTAAACAAAAATTATGTTTTGATATATTTATGACAGGACATTTACAAAATATATTAATGGAACATGATCTTTACTTAATATCCTATGCCATTTTTGGCATAAAAGAAAAATCACTAATTTTGACCCATACAATGTATTGTTGGCTATTGCTACAAATATAACCGTGTTACTTATGACTGGTTTTGTGGTCCCATATATAAAATCTATTCAAATAGAAAATAACTGTAATTTAACATTATTCATGTTTTTATTATATCAAATAAATGCAACCTTTCCTGAGCAAAGACTTTTTTCAAAAACTATTGAAAATCTTGGTAGTGTATAATATTTTTATGCACTACAAATGCAGAGTACATCTATCTGTGTATTTACATATATGTACTTATGTACTCACCCACACAACTCTTTCTCTGTACATGCGGTCGATATCCAGGGAAACAGTGGCACATAAAACCATTCTGCGTGTTCACGCATTCTCCATGAAGACATATATTTCTGTTCAGCTTGCAGTCATCCATTGCTGTAATACCCAAACCCAAAACACACACCCATATTTGTGAAAATACACTTATCATTAAATTACCAAAAAAACTTATAGATCAATATTGCAGAGTTAACAAGTTGCCACAGAACTCACGTGAGACCTGCGTCTGGGCCACTTCATGTGAATCACTCTCTGGAGGCACATGGACAATGGGAGGAGTTGTTGGCCTGGCCACAATGACTGAAGAGATGGAGGGGCAGGTAGCAAAAATGGAGGGGCAGGTAGAGAAAAAGACACATTTTGAAATATCCAAAAGAATGTGAGTAGATGAAATAGGTGGATATTGAAAAAGAAATGCAGATAATTAATGTTGTGTTGATTTTTTAAAGTGTACCTGGGTGGCGAGGCCCATGCGTGCTGATTGGTGAGAGTTGCATGGGCGTGGTCGTCTGAATTGGGATTTCCTGTTGATATGAGAGCAAAATCAATTAAGAGAACTGCCGACAGCTGATCTTCCTTAATTCTATTTATTAAAACTGTGACTTAGAGATTTCTGTTAAAGATGGTTTTTGACTTCTGTTCTTCCTTTGATTGGTAGTTTAGGCATAAAACCAGAATCTTACCGGAGGCTTGACCTCTGAAACACAAACACAAAGATGCAATGAATAATCAGTCAATAAAAATTACAACAGTCATCCCCAAAGAACTTTTATCTCAGAACTGATTCAAATGTCTGTACCAGTGTCAGGATAAATGTGTTCAATACTGGTCAGGAAGGGCTGAATGGACAGAGTGCCATGATAGGTTTGGAAAGACATCCCCTTTCCCGCTGGACAGATCTTATTAAAGGAAGCTAGAGAGTCAGAGCAAGAGAGAAGCAAGCATTAGAGACAGAAATACCAAAGATGAATTAGTCAAAGAGTCAAAACCAAAATAGTCAGAATTGAAGAACTGACTTCATTTCAGTTCATGAGCTAGAATTTAAATTCAGTTGGCACAAAGGATGTTAATTTGGAATTTGAATTGGATTGACAAAAGGAGTAATCCACTGGCTTGGAATACTGAGAAATTCAACACAGGCAATGGATTCTGGGAAATTAATTGTTCTTCCACCCTGGTCCACAAAAGTTAATTAGTTAACCCTTTAACTGTCACCGTCCCGTCAGCAGGACGCCTAAGTGTACTGCACCATATTACAAATAAATCTTAATTTAATCATGACAATATATATCGTTGGAAAGGTCTAAGACTCCTAAATAGATATTTGACCACTTTTTGTGTTACAATTTATGTAGAAAAAGTAATAGATTCATTTATGACAAGAGTGCACCTTAAAAAATCTACATCATAACAGGAGTTCTGACCTTTATCACAATAAGACTTTCTTTGTTGCCTTTTTCCCTATCATGCTTTAGAAATCATAAGAAATTATATATCAGTAGAAAACTTAAAATCTCAAAATTAATCTTTTGAAAACCATTTTAAAATCAGACATTGCACTGATGGAAAATGTGCATCGAAATCCTATTACAAAATGTTTTCATTCATGAATGATAAAAATGTAAGTTTGGATAGCGCTTTTTCACGTCTATGTTAAAAAAGGGAGTGACAGCTAAAGGGTTAAATATGATAAAACAAAATGCAAATTAGCATTTCAAACATCTTTTAAATATTTAAACAAAGTTTAAAACATTTTCCTAACCTTCCTTTTCTAGTTTTCTAGAATGTCTAGTTTAAAATGTATTCGAATTTCAAACCATTTTAATTCTACTTCTTTACAAAAAAATTAGAATTGCAATTCTGCATCCTGTTTGCTGCTTTCCAGTTCAATCCAAATTCAGGAAATGAATTAGAATTTAAAAGGCATCCTCCAATCAATTCTTACAAGGCACACTCACCTGTCCCATCCTGTGGGCACCTCTCGCAGTTGCTTCCCCATGCTTTACCCACAGTGCAGCAGCATATCTCCTGGGAAAGGCGTGTTGGAAGAGCATGCTCACATTTCCCTGCTTCCGTAACCATTCGATAACAGAGCCCCTGCTCTACGGTTGCCGTTGATGCTAAGAGAGTAAAAAGATCTTTTTGATGGTTTGTTAGCCACGCTCTTTCTTGTGTAATATATGCGAGTTTGCAAACGTATTTATGTCTTACCAACACAGCGTGTCCTTTCTGTCAGTATATAACCAGGTTTGCAAGTGCAGCGGAAACTTCCCTGTGTGTTTAAACATTCTCCGTTCTGACACAGCCCCTGCATCATACATTCATTTATGTCTAAGATAGAGAAAGGAACAAATGCAAAACAGGAAAATCATTAGTATTTGTGACAAGTTCATAAAAATACATAAACTATGAAATCGGCTCAGGATCAGGGTGAGTGTTTAGATTATGTTCATGGGTAAGATTCAAGATGGCTTAACATTGCATACAGTAATAGGACTGTAAATAAGACTATCCTTCAAAGAATTTAAATTCTCTTAAGGGGGTCATAAGGTGATTTAAGGTCATTGTACTATACAAACATCCTGTAAGTTTCAGAACTCAAAACTTTCCTGTTAGTCTAAACAGCTTAAGCCAGTCTGCCAAAATAGCAGGTTGTGAAATGTGCCACTTTATGATGTAATAGTGTAGCTAAACATTGCCTCCGAAGAAGAAGATCAATGCCTGCTTCTACATCACTGCCTTATTTAGCTCCGGCCACCCCTTCACATTTGTAGTGTAAATAACGAGAAAGGCAAATGCAGGTTCACATAGATACCAAAGGTAAAAAAAGATGTTGTGCAGTCCCAAGTTGTGGAAAGTCTTTGCATTGACTTCCTTCTGATCCCAGCGTTAGGAAAGAGTAAATGAACTTTAATTTTAAAGAAAGATTCCAACTGCATCACTAAGAACTTGGTCTTTTGCTCACTTCATTTTACAGCAGATTCATTTACAAACAAAACACAATTAGACACAGGATTTTCAGAAAGCTTAAAACTAAAAGACGATGTTGTGCAGACTATATTGGATATGACTGTAATGTGAGTACCTGTTTTTATTATGTGGTCACTATTGCTTTGTCTTTTATTACAGAACGCTTGATATGTACTAAGCACTTATGCGTCTATCTATGATGTAGACCAACTGTTAGCCAATCATAGCAGTGGGCGTTTACAATCAGAGCGTTCTGATGAGGGGGGTCGAAACAGGACAGAAAATAGTCTATTACTGTTAATTCATGATGTTTTTTTTTATGTACAAAGGTTGATAACATTATAAATGGACCTCAGAGAACAGTATAAAATAAAAAATGAAGGCAGTTCATGGCCCTTTAAATCAAGGTAAATCAACTGAGACATTTCACGTCAAAGAGAAAGCTCTCAAGTCTTTTCTTCTTGTCAAAAACACAGTTTTGTAACTGATTTTCCAGCTGTCATTGTTAGGGCTGTTAAATAATTCTATTGCAGTCAGAGATGTTGCTGATGGGTTTCCCATCATCTAAAAAATTCTGAAGCTGGATTACTAACAATGAAAATGGTGATGCCAGAATTTGTTTCCATTCAATTTTTGTAACTTCTTTCAATTGAGAAGCAGGGATTAGTATTCTATTGTACACTAGTTCCTGCAGTTTATACAGTGCTGTACACTAACTTTTCTAGTATATGATTTAGGTTCAAAACATTCAAAACATTACGAGAGAAATCTGACTTATTTGTAATGGAATGTCAGTGATAATAGCCTTAGCCTCATTTGAAAAAACTTTATGGAAAGGCTAAAGCACAGACATTTTCTTTCCATACTGATTAGTGCATCAACACCTCATCCAAGGTTTAATGTTCCCAATGATCTCAGAAAATAATTTGATTTTCCTTTGAACCACAACTTTAAACATTGTGTTCTCATGCATTCAGTCTGGCAGCTTAACTGTGTAGTTCTCTGTTTATCTGGATTACAATGAAGTTGAATAATATCTATTCTTATACAGGCATCATCTACAGAAATAATGCAATTTAACTGCTGTTGTCTTTATCCTAAATTTGCTCTGATCCCATTTTTCATCTTTCATTTCTTCTGATTTCTCCTAAATCTGAGAAATGTTTTCACTGAAGAGGGCACCTACGGTATATCAAAGGTCTGGAGCATCTGCTTGCACTAAAACCTGACAGACGTTGTTAGTCATTTTGCTAGTGTACAATTTATTCACCCGCAGCATCCCAACCAAGCGTCTCCCTCAGTGGGATCATAAATGGAGCTTATCGCTGAATTATCTGATACTTTTATGTTCCTTTTGCTATTATTCTAAATCTGAAACTATGCAGGTCTATATACCACAATAATCCAAACTGTCTCCTCACTGGCAGAAAGTTCCTGACTTCTGTGTCTGGAATGGATATCAGGACTGCTCTACTATTACTTCTACTATTCTAGGACAAAATCTTTTTTAACACAGCAGCTTCAAGTCTTGTTGAGGTTCAAACACTTACTGATGCTTCCGAAGGAAAAACAATGCAAGAGTCAGGAATGTAAACACTTTTGAACAGAATGAAGATGTGTACGTTTTTCTGATTTTGCCTAAATATCTTTTTTTTTTTTCATTTAGTACACTGGAGCATCAGTGAGCGTTCCCTCAGAGTCCTCAGTTGTCCTCAATGTGAAAATCTCCAAATCATAATCATACAGTCATTGTTGGAAAGGGTTAAAATACACAAAAATGCTGAAAAACCAAAGAATTTGTGGGACCTGAAGGATTTTTCTGAAGAACAGCGGACAGTTTAACTGTTCAGGACAAACAAGGGACTCATGAACAACTATCACTAAACAAAAAACAAACAAACAAAAACAGCTGTGGATCATTCAGGTAACAACACAGTATTAAGAATCAAATGTATGAAAACTTTTGGACAGGGTCATTTTTATAAATTCAGCTATTAATTTCTATATGTAAACATCTTCTATGTGAAATATCTTATTCAGGTCAGTACTAAATAAACAATAATATGATCCCTCTTATTTTGGTAAAATAATTAACATTTGGCTGGTTCTGCAAGATGTATGTAAACCCATGACCTGTATTTTCTATCAAAATGTTTTATTAAATATATCTATGAAATAAACAGCATACAAAATATGTCTCCAACATGTCTCAATTAAAACTAAAACCCCATTCTCATGTGCCCTTAAAGTAATATTTCACCCAAAAATGAAAAAGTTGTCATCATTTAATCACCCTCATGTTGGTACAAACCTGTATAGCTTTCATTCTTATGTTGAACACAAAAGAAGATATTATGAAGTATTTTGAAAAACCAAACAGCTGCTGGTCCCCATTGACTTCCATAGTAGGGAAAGAAACACTATGGAAGTCAGTGGTGACTATCAACTGTTTGATTACCAGCATTCTTCAAAATATCTTTTATGTTTAACATAAGAAAGAAACGAACACAGGTTTGGAACGACATTAGGGTGAGTAAATGATGACAAAATGTTCATTTTTGGGTGAACTATCTTTTAAACCGGTTAATATGCAAAATAAAAATCACTGGTCTGGCTATATCACAAACTATTTTTCTCTCTGTGGTTAGCTGTGATATTTCCCCTCAAATGGCAGCCGTCTTGTTTGTGTGAATTTAATGCTTATGAATGTGTGAATTTTATGACAACCAACATACCTACAATTTGTCAAACCTATACAACACACACAATCCAGCATGTAAACACACATTACCTTGGCAGTGAGTGCTGTTAAATCTCTTGTATCCCTGAGGGCACGTGGAGCCAAAGTCCTCTACTATAGTCTGGTGTTTCCCAGCATCTGAATCAAAGAAATTCAGAGAATTTATTAATCACTTCTAGTACCAAAACATCTGTAGTAGCTGCTTTGGTTGTTTCACTAAGCCAGAACATGAAACTATGAAACATCTAACCAAGGAAGGGAATTTAAAAACGAAAATGCTAAACAAAAATGGAAGTGGTGAAGGACGTTGAGAAAATTGATGAAAGAAGTGTGTGAGGGGATTTAAGTCGGAGAGAAACTGGTAGCACGGTGTGCTGTGTGTGTGAGAAACAGAGAAAAAGGCCGCAGTGGGAACATTTCTCGCAAGCTGATATTTTCTCTTCTGTATAAGAACATGTGAGAACAGAGACAGAGTGGCTTTCCAGAAAGGCTTTTGCCAAAGCCAACATTTTTTCATCCTTTTTTCCAGCCTTCACTTTTGTCTCCTTTTACTGCAAAGGGTGTGTCACTGGAAAATATGGTGATGTTGCTGAGGCACGAAGACACTCGCAGACATTCACACACACTCGTACGCAAACACTAACACATATCCGCTCACACACAAGCGTTCACCAGGCCAGGATCACCGTCTGACTGAGCTCTGAGACATCAAATGGGTTACAGAGAAAAAAATGGGAGTGGAAAAAAGCATTTTTCTTCCAGCACATATTGGAACTTACAGTAACTTCAAGACTGCAATGACACATTCCCACCTGTCAAGCTACGCCAGGGTGAATTTATAAGGAAAAACAGACACGAGCAGTGGGCCTGTGAGATGAACTGTCTTTTTTAAAGAATTAGTAATGAGAACGGGTTGTTTTTGGCTTGACACACACTTTGATCTTGGGCACAAACAGTGAAACTGAACTCCCTAAGAACAGTTAAATTATATAAGAGAAACTATTTGAACTTACAAGGTAGTAATGGGCATTTGTAACATTTATTTTGGCCCCAGGAATTACCCACACTGCCACAGCAGTCTTCCTGATTGGTCAGACCAGGGAGAGGGTTGCTACTACACTACAAAAAGAGAGAGTAAGAGTTAGAGTGTTGCTACATATATAATAAAAGAGAAATTCATAGGCAGATATCAGATTTTCAGTATCGTATCATCTGCTTCTGTCACTCACAGCCTGTTTGGGTGTGGTTTCCTGGAAGCACCTCCCCTTAGGCTTATGCGTCTGTGGAGGGAGGCGGGTCACAGTCTTGGTGCTGTGAGGCTTGTTTTCTAATTGGTCGTGAGGATGAATGACAACTGAAGTGTCTGGCGCGTGAACAACACGAACATTGACCTGCACTGGAAAGATGAATAAACAGAGACCCAAAAGAATGAAATACACAGTTATTTTTAAATAACTTTTTAATAATAGTGTAGTATAGAAAAGCATTAAACATGAATATATGATTTGATCTCTGCTATTTTAGTATTTATTTACTGTTATAATGTTGATTCATATTTTGAATGAGCTTTTATTTTAATATTGTCATTTTAGTTTGTTTAACAAATATAATAAATATTTGTAGCAATAGCCAAAAATACATTGTATGGGACAAAATTATTGATTTTTCTTTTATGCCAAAAATCATTAGGATATTAAAGCTGCAGTCCGTAACTTTTTTTTTTTTTAATTATACAAAATCATGTTTTGAGCAAGTACATAACCAGCCAGTGTTCAAAACTATCGCCTTACTTTAACCCGATTCACAACGGTTAGCTTATAATAATGTTTTTAAATTGAGTGGTACGGGTAGGTTTTCACGGGAAATTCAAGCATGCCACTGCGTCATTACGTCACGTCTGTAAACATAAAGAAGGCGTCCCGGCTAGTAGCTTTATCGCATGTGAGAATGCTGCAGGTGCCGGATAGTTTATAGCCTTTTCTCACAGCGGCTGAAATAATTAAACTTAACATTTTGATTTCGGAATGTAATCCATAAAGTTTGTGTTTATGAAACATAAGTGACTGAAATTAGGTTACTCCAGTTTTAAATATGCATTTGATTGCAGATAGCCTATGTGGGATTACACAAGTTTTGTATTTTAAAGAGAACACCGTCCTAAGGAAGAATGATTTGCTTTTTTGGCTAAAAGAATTTCTTCATATGAAATTTGAATTTTATGTCAATCAGAGATTAGACTGTACAGAAACAGAAACGCTAATAGGCCTACACAATGCTGATGTTGTTAACATGTACAATTTGAGAACAAAGTATAACAGTAACTTGCTAGTTTGATGTGATATGAGATAACCGATCGTTAGATTTAAACACCTGTAGCGTTTTTCCTCAGTTGGTCAGAACAAAAGTTTTAGACTTGTTACTTACTCTTAGATGACGATGTCCGGTAAAAATTCTTATTTGGCCCATATATTTGAATCTGTTAATTTGTGATTCCTAAGTACATTGAATATCCACAACGGTACGGTGACTGACAGCCACCAAAACATTAGATTCATCCGCACTGGAGCCGTGCCAGAGCATAACCCACGCAAGGAAGATAATTCCGCGCTTACCTGCAATTGCAGGTTTACAGACAGAGATGGTGACAAAGAGGCAAAAGTTACGGACTGCAGCTTTAAGTAAAGATCATGTTCCATGAAGATATTTTGTAAATTTCCCACTGTAAATATATCAAAACTTAATTTTTGAAAAGTAATATGCTCAAATATATTATAATATATTATATACATATATATCAAATATATTGCTCAAAACTTAATTTGGACAATATTAAAAGCGATTTTTTTCAATATTTTTATTTATGCACCCTCAGATTCTAGATTTTCAAATAGTTGTATCTCAGCCAAATATTGTCTTATCATAACAAAAGAGAAAGTTTTTTTGGCATATAATAACAACACTGTAGTTAACTACGTTAGTTAACATGAACTAAGAATTACCAATACTACAGCATTTATTAGGCTCAGTAAATGTTAATTTCAGCATTTACTAATGCCTTATTAAAATCAAGTTGTGACTGTTAATGTTAGTTAATGCACTGTGAACTAACAACTGTACCTTTTAAATAACTAACATTTAAAAAGATTAATAAATAGTTTAATAAATGTACTGTTCATTGTTTGTTCGTGTTAGTTAATGCAATAAAACTAATGTTAACAAAAGACACCTTATTGTAAAGTGTTACCAACACATTTATATTGATCTAGATGACATATGATCATGTTTCAAACCACTGATTACAGCTATAGATGCACAGAATGTTACAGAATGAGCTTTAGTCATTCTTTTGATCTTTTGATTTCTGCATGGAGAGATTCTCACTTCAGTTTTACTTTTGTACACATGTGAATGAGACTACATTTCAAATTGAAAGTGAAAATGTCCTGTGTGCCAATTACCCTCAGAAGAGTGATGTCCAGTGCCTTGCAGAGTGATCACAGAGTGTGTCTGTGTCATCTGCTGCCGCCCACCAGTGCCACCTGGCTCTGACAGACCCTGGGACTCAGGCAACACCTGGAGAGATTGATTTATTCTCAGTCGATTATTAATCTAAAAAAACATTAGGATGAAAACCTGACATGAGACACATTCAGTATATTCTTTCACAACTAGTTTTGCATCAGTTTGTCTGTTCAGAATCAAGATGACAACTGGAAAAAAACTACTTTAAAATTTTTACAAGGCCGCAATTGCTATTAAATTAGCAGAACACATGCCGTAAAGGAGATGCTCACCTGCACGCTGTAGACGGGCTGCTTGTTGCCACGAGAAGCTTGAGTCCGAAGTGGGAATTGGCAGAGGCGTCCAGTGAAGCCCGGTGGACAGAGACAGTGTGTGCGGGTACTGCATACTCCTCCATTCATACAGGTGAGAGGACACACCACTGCAAACATAGAGGGATTACAGATCAGACATTTAGATCTTATAATCGTTATTATATGTCTTATAGTTTATATAGTTTCATATGAATTAACTATAGAATGTAAATCAAACACATATTTGCATTCATACAGAGAGTTCATACACAACAATCACATCATTAAAAGATTAAAAGAGTGAAAACTGAAGAAAAAAAAATTAAGTTAGAACATACTAACGCTTTATTAGGGCAGAGGCTTTTGCAGACTGCATTTTAATTATTTTTCACTGTCACAAAAGCACAAGCCCTGGTTTAAACATGGATTCAAAGTATCTGCTTTATATTGTAGCATGTCAGACTGTGGTCTGGTTAGAGCACTCTTATGTGGGCTGAAACATCAAGCCAGGCTTAACCAGATTATTCTGGAACACTGGCACAAGCAACAGCACTATTTAATACCAGCTCATGGTGGTTTCAGAGGGAAAATCCAGTGTCTGTCTGTTATTGTGTTCTGTCTGTGAAGAGCTACTCTATAAATTACTCAAGAGTATATTTAATGACAGCTGAAAGAAAGGTAGGAGATAAATAAAAGTCAAATACAGATGATTTAACATAAGAGACAACAATGACAGGAAGCATGAAAAAACTCAGAGGAGAGTAACAGTTCTTAAAGTTATTGATTTTACAGTTTTTCAAATGTATAGTTTGGAAAAAAGTATCGATGCTGTACACTCTTAAAAATAAAGGTGCTTTTTGTCTAAATGGTTCCATAAAGAACCTTTAACTTCTGAAGAAGGTGTTTTCTGTTTTCTTTGTGGCAAAAGAAGGTTCTTTAGATTATAAAAAGAGATTCTTTAAAGAACCTTTGACTTAACGGTTTTTTGTGGAACCAAAAATGGTTCTTCTATGGCATCACTGTGAAGAACCTTTTGAAGCACCTTTATTTTTAAGAGTGTAGCGGTGTGTAGTATTACATAGTAGGGCTGTCATGAGTTCTCGATTCAATGCAAGTACTCAATTACAAAAAAACCTTGATTGCATTTTGCCCATGTCGAGTAACCGCTCTAACACCGGAAATGCCGCATTCATTGCTCATTGCTAATATATATGTATTTTAAGTTATTTTAAAAGCTATTGTTTGCTTAGGTCAATTTTTATTACCTAAAAAAATATTATAATTATCCGATTACTCGATTAATTGTCTGATCATTACTTGATTACCAAAATAAACATTACTGCAAAGTAATACAATACTAGCAATGCTTATAAATTAGGAAAATGTATTTTTAACTAAAATACAGGATACAAACGAATTAAATATCTGTATCTAAAAACCTGTAAATCACACATGCAGATTTTGACTTCTAGCCCATACACTGTAAAAACAATTTGTTGAGTCAACTTAAAATGATTTGTTACCTGGCTGCCTTAAAACTTTAAGTTCAGACAACTCGAAAAAAGTTTAGTAAACTTGAAATGTTACGTTTTACTAAGTGACAACTTTTTTTTAGTTATTTTAGTTGATTCAATTTAAAATCTTAAGGCAGCCGAGTAGCAAACACAGCATTTAAGTTTAACAAACAATTTTTTAGTTTAGTCAACTTGAATATCTAAGTTGTCAGCAGGGAAACAAATTATTTTAAGTTGACTCAACAAATTATTATTTTTTTGTTGTTGTTTTTTACAGTGTAATCAGCAAGAATCTATATTTAGGGGCTGAAGCGCATAGCTTGGTTAGGATCAGGGATCAGCAATCTCCATTTAAAACTGATCGGGTAGACCAAACCGTAAATGCAGAGACTTGAAACTTGGCGGAATGGTACTCGCACCACCAACAGAGTCAAAAGGCTCACCCTATCAGCCTGACGGGGGGCACTGCAATGATCAAAAGTGTGAAATCGTTCATTACTCCTAAACCATCAGTCGGATGCTCTGGACTCTCTAGGTCAATAAGTATCACAAAAATGTTGAAATTGACCATTTGGGTAGCTCTAATGGGGTCGTTCAGAAAAGGGGCCTGTCCAAATATAACCAAAAGCCTATAAAGCCTGAATGAAAGCTCAAAACTTCTTGAACCGAGTGAGCACATGTGACAGGTGATTCTTAACAAAGTTTTAAGGAGATCAGGAGAGACCACAGCTGGCACTACAACAGTCATACACATTAAATAGCAAATTTTTCATATCTGTCTAAATGTTTTAAAGTGCTCGAATCCCAGTTATCGCTGTTTGCAGCTGTATTTAAACATATTTATTGTAACATCAAGCTACTAGTTTTAGACTTAAAATTTAATATGTAATAAAAATGTAATAATTTAATATGTTAATATGTAAAAATGTATTTTCATATGTAGCCCGTTTAAATTGAGAATATGGAAGAAAATGTTGTCAGGAATACAATTTTTGTAGACAAACATGAAAAATAAAAGCATTTTACATCAAATCAAGCCACGATTGAACCAATAACTATACAGTCAGAGGACAGAAAAAGATCTTGAGAGCAGATGTGCAAAACAATACAAAAATTCCAGATTATTGATTCTAGACAACCAGAGGAAATTTTGAAGAGCACAAAGGCATATGATCAGGCTGGCAAACTGCGTCTTGCCTGTAGCTTGATGAGGACAACACACGGAAACAATTACAGCTGGCCGGAGTCTGTCTGTATGCGCATGACTACCACCCACACATGCTCACACTGATTCAAGCTCCCACACCACCACCATTCTTACATTACATAAAAATAGGATGACTTTATAAGAATGTGCTTACGAGAGAGGGAAACACTCAAAGTAAAACCAAACCAGAAGATAAATATATATGACAGACACAAATAAACAACCAACCACGTTTCGAGCAAAACAAAAACAAACAGCCATATGAGTAGAAAATGAAAGGTTAAAAGGTTTCTTTTATTTTTACTGCTTTCTTCCTACCTTTATAAAGATCCAGTAATCACAGTAGAGACATACTGAATGTAAAGTGCCATTCTGTCAGAGTCTGCATGTGTACCGTGAAGCTTTAATGCCTATGTGGGTGTATAGGGCGTGTATATATGGCTGTGAGTGATTTTCTGTGTAGAAGCTTGTGCTTTTGCTTATGATGTGCATATGTATTCATAACTGTGTGTGTGTGTGTGTGTGTGTGTGTGTGTGAAGCTGTCTGTGTGTGTGGGAATGCTTCAGTGTGTCTGTGCTTGCTGAGTTAATTGCAGTACTCCAGACAGACAGAGGTTGCAAAAATACAGCTTTAGACTTCACTACACCACTAACTCACACACATACATGTGACTTTTCCCAGCAGCATTTAGTTTACTGGGAATGTGGTTCCTTTGTAGTATATCTATGCCCTCTTCTACCCAAAATTTTAGTTTGATTGTCTAAATCTAGTTTTGTTTTTCTTAAAAAAAATATTTACTTTAATCTCAGAAAGGCCAGAACACTGACAAAAGCTCTAGAAATCTTACAACACATTGTGTGCTTATGATTTCTGAGGAATGTCAAATACTTTCTTATGCTTAGCTGAGCTAAAGAGCATGTTAATGGATTTACCAGCCCCAATATGTGTGCGTGTGTGTGTGTGTGTGTGTGTGTGTGTGTGTGTGTGTGTTGATGGGTGGGGTGTATGCGATAGGACAGACTGTGTGATGATTTTCTGCGGGTTAGTCAGGGGTGTGTCTGCTGTGCTCATCTAATCCATTGCCTGTCTGAAAATCACTATGTATTTACAGTAAGAAGCTGAAGGCTTCATACCAGCTTTCTCACACCTCAGTTTAAAAAGCAGGCAGCTGAATCCATAAACCTGCCACAGCAGTGGATAAATCAGCCTCACTGGGTTCACATCAGGTCCTTGAACTGCTATCTAGGACACACAAGGAAAATAATTAACCTTTTACTGATTGCGTTCTTAAAACATCTTTGCTCAAATAATTTTATTTTTGCTCTAGCCACCATACTAGTAAACTCTTGGGTTGATGTAAGGTAATATTGTGGGTGTAGGTCAAACTACTCAGTGTAAATCACATGAGAGTGAGCAAACTGAGCCTCAGTCAAATGCAAGCCAAAAGCTAATTTAAAACAGCATCCAGTGCCAAGTCAAAATTACAAATGAGATGTCGTTAATATGTCATTGCTTGTAGCCAGCCATACAATTAGAGAGCAAACTAGACTTTTGCTCTCAATTTCTCATCTACGTAAAATAAAAAAGCATCTCATCCTCTCCATCTCAATAATTCAGACTATGCTCAGATTTACCAAGATACCAAAGTCTGCCATATAGGGACAGTTTTATCAACAGCTTGTGCCAGCTCAAACCATCTTTTGAAGTTAAAAAAGTATTGTCAGAATTTACTAAAGACATGCAGTGAAGAAAGGATTTTTGCGCCTGACCTTGAATATGCATTTGTAGATGTTTCCCTTTCAGACACCAAATTTATGGCAGGAGAGAATTAAAATGAACCACGCAACGTGATTTATAACGCTTGCACTTGTAAAATTACCAAAAAAAGCATGTCTTGAACCAGGCAGAAATTATTTGTTGAGTCAACTTAAAATAATTTGTTACCTGGCTGCCTTAAAATTTTAAGTTCAGTCAACTCGAAAAAAGTTACATTGTACTAAGTGACAACTTATGCAACTTAAAATTTTCAGGCAGCCGAGTAACAAACACAGCTTTTAAGTTTAACAAACAATTTTTTAGTTTAGTTAACTCAAATATCTAAGTTGTCACTTAGTACATATTAATATTTCAACTTGAATAAACTTATTTGAGTTGACTGAACTTAAAATTTTATTTTAAAATTTTTAATTATTTTAAGTTGACTCAACAAATTGTGTTTTTTGTTTTTTACAGTCATTATGGAAATTATTTGGCTGCGTCTCTTCTTTAATGTGCGTGTGACAGTAAATCAAACGTAGAATTTTCCCTCCCATCTGCGCTTTTATGGAATTGCACTTTTTACTAATTTGCACTGTTTTGTAAAACTGGCCCTATGTCTGAAGTTCTATTAAGTCCATTAACTCAAAGAATTCTTATCAGATTCTAAATTAATGTAAATGATTGATAACTAATTATCTTAAGATATTACATAGCAACTTCAGAGCAATAAAACTGCCATCTCAGTGTGACTCCTGCAGCAAGCATTCCAAAAATTATATAAGCCACATACACTAAAAGTTTGGGTTTGTTAAAGGGATAGTTCACCCAAAAATGAAAATTCTGTCATTTATTACTCACCCTCATGTCATTTAAATCCCATAAGACCTTCGTTTATCTTTGGAACACAAATTAATATATGAAGAGTTCATATGCAAAAGCTTCTAGATCCATCTGACATCTTTCTTTAAAAAAATGCATTTTTATCAGGCTCCGATGTATAGGTTTCTATGTAAGTACTGGTACTTCTGATTGGGCTGAGGGTGGAATTTTAGTGAGTTTGAAGTAAAAGTATTTGATAGACATATTATATATGTGTTGAGAGCATTCACTCAGTATCATTTTCTCATTTTTGACCGAGATGGCTTTTAGCTGGTTTTGCATCTGAACTCTTCATATTTTTGATGAAATCTGAGAGCTTTTTGACCCTGCATAGACAGCAAAGCAGCTAAAACCTTCAAGGCCTGGAAAGGTAGTAAGGACATGCTTAAAATAGTCAGTGGTTCAACCATAATTGTATGAAGCTACGAGAATACTTTTTGTGCACAAAGAAAACAAAACTAAAATGTGTGTGGTGCTGCTGACGCAGAAGCCGGCGTTCTGACGTAAAACGTCGGTCTCTGTTAGTTCATCGTCTGTATATTCTGGTTCAAAAAAGTAAGGCTGGGCAAAAAAATCCAAGTCATCCTCTTTGTCGAAATCTTCAGACATGTTTATGAAGACTGTTTTATGTACAGTGTGCATCTTCCTCTGCATGTAAACACACAAAAAATATTCTCATAGTGTCATAAGATTACGGTTGAACCACTGATGTCACATGGACTATGTCCTTACTACCTTTCTGGGCCTTGAATGTGGGAGCTGCGTTCCTTTCTGTGCGGAGTCAGAAAGCTCGTGGATTTTATCAAAAATATCTTAATTTGTGTTTCGAAGATGAACAAAGGTCTTATGGCTTTGGAACAACATGAAAGTGAGTAATTAATGATAGAATTTTCCTTTTTGGGTGAACTATCACTTTAAAACCCCAAACTTATGAATGGTAGTGTATGTGAACAAACCAATCAAAGAAGCCAAACTTTAGCACTATCCATCAAAAACTGTTAACACACAATATTGTTTTACAGTCAGCTCTGTATCTCTGTTCCTCATTGTTGACCCTCATTCTGTCTGTTAGTGTTTATCCCATCTTGTGGTCAATAAAAGTCCTAAACCAAAAAATTTACCTTTCGCAAGCAGTTATGAAGAACTTTATGTGCTTTGACTTCTCTCTGAAACCACACACACTTCACTCATGGAGAAACACAGTTAATGCTATTTAAGACACGCAACCCTTTTACACAGTTACACAGCAAACCGCTGGTCATAAACTATTTCTTCAAAACAAAGGAAACAACTAGGTATAATTGTTTCAGAGGTTTAGAAGGAAGGAGAGAAAAAAATAAATCGAGGAATGAGTAAATGACAGATAGTGGAAAAGGAAAAAATGAGTCTGTTTAAAAAATTCACACAAAGAAGTGTAAGCTGTTTTCCTATAATGCACCAGTGGCTGAGCAGGAACTAGACCATTAAGTGTGTGTGTGTGTGTGTGAGAGAGAGAGAGAGAAAAAGAGACAACTATGAGTGCAGTGGTACAGTACCATTGGTACATTGGTATTGAAGCAAAGAAATGTTCACATTCCTCAGATACCCTGGTGCAAAGGCCAGCAAGCTCAGACACATACACACAGAGCACTGGTTCTCCCTGGCAGAAACACACATGACATAACCACAATCCACTCATGTTTTTATTATATATATATATATATATATGCACACACACACAACAAGTCTCTCTTTCTTTTTCTCTCGATATGTAGGCCTGCATTTACACATATCCCTCTAGAGAGAGAGGGAGAGAAAGAGAGTAGCTCTTTCATTAATAAAGCACCAGTTCTTTTATCCCCAGCCACCTCCTCAAACAGATGAATCACTTTAGCACCAGTCAACATTAGTCATGAATGCTTCAGCCTCAGGGTTATTCAGTTCGAATAAACTTCAACACCTACATTCGAGAGTGGATAATGACCGACTCATTTAAACATGACAAAAGGAAGGGGATTGTTGAAATGTGGAACAAAAGACTAAACCAGAGGTTCATATTGCCCAATTTGCTCATAAAATAAGCATTTAAAATATAAAAGAGAAAACTACAGGTGACCCCGCAAACCAATAACTTTAAAACCAAGCAGATGCATTTGCCAAAAGGTTACTTTGGTAACATACTGAGTAAACACAAGCAGTAAGCAGTAATCCTAATAAGGATGGGCAACCAGCATTGTTCTGTCTTTCTAATCTTTCAGGAAATCAGTAAGCACCACTGAATGAATGTTACATCATCCAGTTAATATTGATGAGCCAACACGTTTCAGGTCATTATAAGGCCATGCTAAAAATATATATTATAAACATTATAAAGTCAAAGCTCAATTAAGCAAAAAATTCTCAGACGTGTAGTTAGTGGTTGGTGCTCCAAACAAACTGATTATGGTCATGAGGCTGATCCAAAAAACAGCAGTAAAACACTACCTATAACATGCACTGTAAAGAAAAACATAATAAAAACACATTCACACACACACACACACACACACACACACACACAACCAATCAAATGTTTAGAGTCATAAATGTTTTAAAAATGTTAAAATATACATTTAAAAAATTTACTAGACTGCCTTTTAGAAGTTTGGGATCAGTAAGTCTTTAATGCTTTTTAAAGATGGTCATCAAAGTTCCATTTATTGGATCAAAAATGCGGAAAAAAGTAATATGTGAAATATTTTATTTCTATTTCTTAATATCATTTATTTCTGTGGTGCAAAGCTGAATTTTCAGCATCATTACTCCAGTCCTCAGTGTCACATGATCCTTCAGAAATCATTCTAATATGCTGATTTATTACCAATGTTGGAACCAATTGTGCTGCTTAATATTTTTTGGAACCTGTGATACTTTGTTCAGGTTCATTTGATGAATAAAAAGTTCAAGAGAACAGCATTTACTTAAAGTAGAAGTCTTTACTATCACTTTTTATAAATTTAACACATCCTTGCTGAATAAAAGTACTAATTTCTTTCAAACACAGAAAATATCTCTTTAAAAATCTCTTTAAAATAAATGCTGTTTTTTTTAACACTTTATATATATATATATATTATATATAAAAGTCAATACCAAATAACTTGTCTGCTAACAAAGTTACGAGCAAAAATACCAACAAACCCTCTCATTAAATTGTATGTTGGCAACTATAATTTAGTGATCTAAACACAAGCATACGGAAAATATAAAAGTGGCCATTAGTGTCAAAACAGAAGGTGGGGCCAAAGATTATTCAACCTAATTGAGTTTCTTGACAAAAGCCTGGGACTGTTTATTTCTGTGGGCAGCGAAATAACAAAAACAACACGCACACACCCATTGTAATACTGAACCCAAGTTTCCCAAAAATACATTAACTATATATAATCACTATCAGCTGTGTGTTAAACCTGACAGTCCGAAAAACATCAGAGAGACTGCTCACCTAGAGTCTACAGAAAAGGCTAGAGTGAGTGTTTACTAAAAGGCAATGTGCATGTACTGTACTGTTTATCAACATACATAAACACACCCACATATGTACAAATACCACACAAACACAAATATTAACATTCTAGCATGTATGGATGCCTTTTTCTTGTGAATACAGAGGCATTTTCTTTCTCACATTTCAGAAAGTGTAGCGTTGTGGTCATCGGATGCAAAATTCACGTTTACATGTTGTTTGAACATATATACACAACCACCCTATAGTGATAAAAATACGCCCAGTGCTTTTTTTAAATCTCTAAGTCATAACCACTTTCTCAGCTCAAGCTGTGGCAGAGTGACGTAGTTCTGCACAGGCCCCTCCCACGATTGTTGACTGACATGGCCATTTTAGCACAGACCCAACCTGAGTGAGCTGTAAACAGTCCGCCATTTTTTCGACTATGGAGCAGGAATAGACAAGACTGTCTCCTAAGCAATTAAGGTGTTTTGTTGTTGGACGTAATAATGAACACAGCAGTCATCATTTACTCCTGATATCTAAGCCGCTGAAAACGCAGAGGATTACTTTAGTTTCTGAAGGGAATGTGCCCCCCAATCTGCCTAAATGCGTTTATGTTCGTGCAAGTCATTCGTTATTCAGTATAGTGAGTATATTTTTTAATGAATCTTTGTGAATTTCCTTTTCTAATAATGTGCTAGTTAGCAAGTTCTGCAATGAATGTGGCTAAAGTTAAAAGTCAAAGAAATGCTTGTTACCCCAGGGTTGCCAGGTTTTCACTACAGAACCCGCCCAATTGCTACTCAAAACTAGCCCAAAAGTAGCCCAATTGCGTTTCGAGGGGGTCCCCTGGTAAAAATCGTGCTCCAGAGGGTAAAATACACATTTTGTGGTGGGGTTCTTCTGGTAAAATTAGCATTCCAGGGGAAAAACATTTCGTTTTCGGGGACACTTCAACTCGTGGACATGAAAAACAACCCACGGCAACAGTATGAAAATAGCCCAATTCCGTGGGAAAGCCGGGGACTTGGCAACAATGTGTCACTCCATGAAAGACAGGACAGGATGAGCAGAGCTCATTAGCATTTAAAGGCACATGCACCGAAAGGTGTCGGTGTGAACAGAACTGTTTTTGACAAGGTAAAAAGGGTGTTGTTGTTTTACATTACCATTGAGAAATTTTAACTAAATAGACTTTTCATTAAGACCCTAAAGAATCATATCAACTGGGAAAACGGGCATCCGGTGACCCCTTTACCTGTCACCTGTCCCCTCAGTAGGACACCGACGTTTACTTCACTATTTTTCAAATAAATCCTAATCTAATCATGACAAACCATATATTGTTTTTGTGTTACAAACTATGTAGGAAAAGTAATAGATTAATATATGACAAGAGTGCACCTTAAAAATCCACTTCATAACAGGAGTTCTGACCAAAAAAAACTTTCTTTGTTACCTTTTTCCCTATCACTGTAAAAAAAAAATATATATATATATTTGTTGAGTCAACTTAAAATAATTTGTTATGTTGCTGCCTTAAAATTAAAAGTTCAGTCAACTCAAAAAAAGTTTATTCAACTTGAAATGTTACATTTCACTAAGTGACACTAAGGCAGCTGAGTAACAAACATTTTTTTAGTTTAGTCAACTCGAATATCTAAGTTGTCACTTAGTACAACTTAACATTTCAACTTGAATTAACTTATTTGAGTTGACTGAACTTAAAATTTCAAGGCAGCAGGGTAACAAATTATTTTAAGTTGACTCAACAAATTGTTTTTTGTTTTTTGCAGTGTATCACGCTTTAGAAATCATAAGAAATTAAATATCAGTTGAAAACATAAAATCTCAAAATTCATCCTTTGAAAACCATTTTAAAATCAGACATTGCATTACCATGAAAAATGTACATCAAAATCATATTACAAAATGTTTTCGTTCATGAATTATACACATTTATGTTTGAATACTGCATTTTCATGTCTGTGTTCACAAATGGAGTGACAGTTAAAGAGTTAAAAGCTGTTTGACTTCCAAAAAGCACAAATGTCATAAGTGTCAAGTTTTTGAAATTGAGATTTATGCATCACCTGAAAGCTGAATAAATATGCTTTCCATTGATGTATGTTTGTTAGGATAGGACAATATTTGGCTGAGATATAACTATTTGAGAATCTGGAATCTGAGGGTGCAAAAAAAATCTAAATACTAAGAAAATCATTACATTTACATTTACATTTAGTCATTTAGCAGACGCTTTTATCCAAAGCGACTTACAATAGAAGCAATCAGAGCAACAAGAGAGCGACAGTGTATAAGTGCTGTGGCAAATTTCAGTTAGATAAACACGATAAGTCTTGCAAGGGTTTTTTTTTTTTTTTTTATAAATTTAGAAAACTGAAAAGAGTAGGAAAGAGCTAGTGTCAATTGGTCAAGTTCTGTCGAAAAAGATGGGTTTTCAGACGTTTTTTGAAGATGGCCAATGACTCAGCTGATCGAATTGAGATGGGTAGGTCATTCCACCAGCTGGGAACAGTCCACAAAAAGGTACGTGAAAGTGATTTTGAGCCTCTTTGGGATGGCACCACAAGGCGTCGTTCATTTGCAGAACGCAAGCTTCTGGAGGGGACATAAGGTTGGATTAGACAGTTTTGGTATTCTGGTGCAGTGCCAGTGGTTGTCTTGTAGGCAAGCACCAGTACCTTGAATTTGATGCGAGCAGCTACTGGCAGCCAATGCAGTCTGATGAAGAGAGGTGTGACATGGGCTTTCTTCGGCTCATTAAAGACCACTCTTGCTGCTGCATTCTGAATCATCTGCAAAGGCTTGGAAGTGCATGCAGGAAGGCCTGCCAAGAGTGCATTACAATAGTCCAGTCTGGAGAGGACAAGAGCTTGGACAAGAAGTTGTGTAGCCTGCTCTGATAGGAAGGATCTGATCTTCCTAATGTTGTACAAGGCAAATCTGCAGGATCGAGCTGTAGCAGCAATATGGTCTGTGAAGGTTAACTGGTTGTCCTAGAGGAAGTTATGGTTGATGAATTTAGCTGTATAGAGAAGTTGTGATGAAGCGCGGGGTTGGCTGAGATCACAATCAGTTCTTTCATCCAGCCAGAGATGTCGGTCAGACAAGCTGCGATGCGGGCAGGAACCGTGGGGTCATCTGGATGGAAGGAGAAGTAGAGTTGCGTATCATCAGCATAGCAGTGATAGGAAAAAGCATGCTTCCGAATGACAGAACCTAACGATGACATGTAGATGGAGAAGAGCAGTGGTCCAAGCACTGAGCCTTGAGGAACTCCAGTAGCAAGATGTTGTGACTCAGAAACTTCACTCCTCCAAGCCACCTTGAAGGACCTACCTGAGAGGTAAGACTTGAACCATTGGAGTGCGGTTCCTGAGATGCCCATCTTCATGAGGGTGGACAGGAGGATCTGATGGTTGACTGTGTCAAATGCAGCAGACAGATCCAGTAAAATCGCCTTTAAAGTTGTCCAGTTCTTAGCAATGCATATTACATATTATAAGTTTTGATATATTTACGGTAGGAAATTTACAAAATAACTTCATGGAACATTATCTTTACTTAATATCCTAATTATTTTTGGCATAAAAGAAAAAAAACTATAATTTTGACCCATACAATACACTTTTTGGCTATTGCTACAAATATACCCACGCTGGTTTTGTGGTCCAGAATCACAAATCAGCTCTCCAAAACAGCCAACTTACTTCAAAGCACCTTCACTTTTGTCAAGAGTCTGACCTGAGCTACAAATATTTTTCAAAATAGCTTTCATCCACAGATCTTCCAAAAAAAACGAACACATCAAATAAAACATCAAACCAGTGCAGGGCAACCCCTGTCTTTCATCTCAATGTTTACATTTTCCTGCTATGACACAGCGTCTTGCAAGCTTCTTATACATAGTGGCTTGGGGGCCAGAACGTGTCGTAACCTTGGCAACAGCAGAGGTTCCAGTTTCTGAAAGCCAAACAGATGTGAGAATTCAGGCAGCGTGGATGGATGGAATGTCGGCGGGAGACTGTGACTGTGATGTCATCATCAGTGCTTGACAGGTATTTGTGTATTTATGGAGAGAAAGAAAGAGGAAAGGGGACATTTAGAATTTAATATTATGGAAAACTTCATGTGAGGAGGGAAAATAAGCCAGACACTGCAAACACTTTAATACTATACACTAAGACTATGATGAAATGACTCATTCGATTTTTTTGAGAGAGAGTTCTTGAAAAAATAAATGTATTTGGAGGCTATTTGTACCTTTTTGAGTATGCTACTGTGAATCCAGAGTGATCAAAAGAGTCATGATGTGGTGCTTTATCTGTCCGTGTTTAACTGAAGTTGTAAGGTTTAGTCTAACTGAGAAAATATTGATGTTTTGGTGTCTCTGTTTGCATGGGCACCAGTGAAAGAGAAAACCACAAACGATGTCCCGGGCTCCTGAATAGAGGGGGTCCCTGCAATGGCAGATTAAGTAAAAACAGGGGTCCAAACATAACGGCTGACATCACTGCCTGACATCCTGCTGATCTATGATTAGTCTGTGGAATTAGCCTGTGCTGTTATTAACCAGCAGTATTAAAACGTCTTGGCCTTTCCTTAGTCAGGGTAGCGCTATATTTTATTTTTGACAGGAATGAAAGCAAGGCTGTGAGGGATAGAAGCACAGTATGTTCAAAGGATTGTACTGTTGCTGACAAAACGTCTTTGCAAAGAAACTTTGCTAGACTAAAACTTTATTTAAACAGTTGTGAGTTTTGAAAATGATGTGATCTAGTACCTGTGTACAGCATGTACCATTGTAGTCTACCCCTCACAGGCACATTTTCATTTGTGGAAAATTCTTAATGGTGAATGCCCTGACTAAGGGATATGTTTAGAAGGAAACCTGTATGACTTTCCCTTTTTTGTGAGAAACAAAAAAGCTTTTCCTTCTAAAGCACATAAGTTAGATATTTTGAGAAATGTATTTTTTGACTTTCATTTAATGGACAAAAAAGACATTTTTCAAAATACTTAAGTGCTTTAGAAGGAAAAAAAAGCCATACAGGTTTGGAACAAAATGAGGTTGAATAAATTATGACAAATTTTATTTTTGTCTGAACTATGTCTTTTAAGGATTGGTTCACTCCTGAATTAAAATTTCCTTATTATTTTACTCACCTCAGTGTCATCCAAGCTGTTCATGTCTAATTTCTCGAGGAGAAATTAAGGTTTTGAGGAAAACATTCCAGGATTTGTACTCCATATAGTGGACTTCAATGGGAATCAATGGGTTGAAGGTCCAAATTGCAGTTTCAAAGGGCTCTACATGATCCTAACTGAGGAATAAGGGTTTTATCTAGCAAAACAGTCATTTTCTAAAAAATAAAAATAAAAATATATATACTTCATCACCACAGATGCTCATCTTGCACTAGCTCTGCCTCCACGACTTCACGCATTACGCTTTTCACCCCAACCTACTACTTTGAATCGAACTACACTGACGAAGATCTAACCACACACAACCTTTCCAACGTGACTACGTAATGCATTAAGCTGCAAATGCTCATCACAGAGCTAGTGCAAGATGAGCATTTGTGGTTAAAAAGTATATCCATTTTTTGCTTGACTGATAATTTCTCTAGATAAGATCCTTATTCCTTGGCTGGGATCATGTAGAGCCCTTTGAAGCTGAACTGAAACTGCAATCTGAACCCTTCAACCCACTGATCCGCACTTAAGTCCACTATAAATCCTTTAAATACTGAGCATCACAAAGGGACAATGGAGGGGATGTCTATAATGCTAAAAGTGTCAAACGAAGCGGGTAAAAGAATTAGATTAGCCCTATCACTTAAAAACTAGCGTTTCGCTTCTAAATAACTACAGGGTATGCAGCCAATAACAAATACACACACATATAGAGACATTCCTCTGCTCTGCTTTAAATAACTGGCCTCATTCTCATAGTGAAAAGCAGTGAGTTTACTCTGAGTAAACCAGAATGCTTGTTTAAGGGCCTAGGTTTCAATATTGCCCTTTAAAAAAAGCCCACAGCTGCCACCTCTCCCTCAAACACAGACACTCGCTTATACACAGTGTTCTCTTATCACTTTCCAACACAACCTCTAATTGGGGTTTCAAAGTCTTAGACTGGCAAGACCAATTATGCCAGCTGCATCTCACTCTGCTCTTCAATCTTCTGCGTACGAAACGCATGGGAAACTCTACAAGCAAGAATGGGAAATATGATTCACAAAAGGTTAGATAACAAGGGGAAAAGACTGAGAAACCAGAGGTTGATGACACAGAAACTAATAACTACTGCACTTCATACATACAACAAATGGTAGATGACCACTGACTCATACGCTCACAAACACACAAGGATTGGCATGCTTCTGGAATGTTCGACTGGATTTCTGACACATTTTCCACTCTCAAATTGCTCCTTTGTGGCTTGCTGCATGGATTTTCCATGCATAGGACCAAAATGAGAGGAGGGGAGGAATAAAGCCTGATTAGCCCCGAAGACTTCATGTAGCTAGTTATGTAATAAATCTGGCTCTTACTATTGTGTGCACTCTAATCACTGCACTCCACAGTAGTGAAGTAAAGAGGGATCACAGAATGTGCTGTACGTAGAACCGAGTTAAATAAAGAAAAGAACAGAAGTCACCAAAATACAAGAAAATATGTGACGCCTGCTTGTGAAAGAGAGGCAGTGTGTGTGTGCGAATGAAGACTGAAATAGGCATTGGGTAGTGCTTCTGTGGCGTGCTGGCATCATTCTGGGCACTCTGTGGCACTCTGCTGAGTGGAGGATGGTTTGGGGTTTACACACCTCTAACCACAAAACCCAGATCCTGGCATTGACAGACAGACAGAGGAACACAAAAAGAGAAAAAAAAGGTCGCTTTCTCTGAACTAATGAAACTGTCAGTAAATATTAAATATTAAATAAATAGTTTACCCAAAAATTACACATTGCTGAAAAGTTACTCACCCTCAGGCCATCCGAGAGTTTGAGTTTGTTTGTTCTTTGGTACAGGTTTGTAGAAATTTAGCATTACATCACTTACTCAGTCCCTCTGATCCCTCTGCAGTGAATGGGTGCCGTCAGTATGACAGTTCAAATTGCTAATAAAGACATCACAATAATCCACCAAACAACTTACAATGCACCAATTAATGTCTTATGAAGTAAAAAGCTGCTTGTTTGTAAGAAACAATCCATCATTAAGGCATTTTAACTTCAAACCAGCGTTTCTGGTCAAAATACTAGTCCAAAATCCAAAATAACACCAGTGGGAAAAGTTCATCCCTTGTTGTTTGTCCCTGTTTTGAACTGTTTTTGCTTGTAAATGGTGCATATTTGTCTTATGAATTAAGTGAGACGACTATTTTACTAAAGAAAGCAAGTGTGGAAAGAGGATTTTGTCCAGACGGTTTGAAATTAAAAACATATTAATGATGTTTTTTTTACAAACACTTCTTTTCACTTCACAAAATATTAACTGATGGACTGGAGTTGTGTGGACTACTTGTTGATTACTGTGATGTTTTTATCAGCTGTTAGAACTTTTTGGACATTCTGACAGCACCCATTCACTGAATAGGATTTGTTCTGATGAGAAACTCATTTAAATCTTGAATGACCTAAGGGTGAGTACATTTTCAGCGCATCCTCATTTTTGGGTGACTATTCCTTTAACAAAAAGAAAAGGAATAAGATGAGTCGACAAGTGAGTTTGTCTTTAGGTGTCTGATCCTCCAGACGGTCTGTTCATTCCATGACTGAAACCACAAAGACCAGTCAGAGAAAAATGTAATATGTATCATCTTGACAACTGAGTCAGGCTTTGAGCAAAAGGTAAAACACTTCATGACAAACTCATTGCTGGCATTAAACTAAAGGCTTATCGTAATGATGATGATTATACAGTTTGAGTGTAGCTGCAGTGCTTATTTCCACTGAACACCATGCACTCTGGACTCAGGACAAGGCTAAGCTAGCAACTGAAAGACCTTGTGAGGAAAGTGTTATTCCCTAACAGACACTTACAAGAACCAAAGGTTTCCGAAAAAAATCAGGTCTGGTGAAAATAAATAAATAAAACAACAACAAATAAAAACTTCAACCAGTCCGTTGGGTAGCATTATGAAAGATCTTGTGGGTGCTTCTTGTTTGTTCTCATAATCTTGTAGTCAGACAAATTCTGTCTACAAGTCATGCAAATAAAAGGACTTGTGTGAAAGAATAAGAATATGAGAATGTGTCCACAGTATAGACATTACAAATCATTTTGATGTAGAGTTTGGGTTAGAAAAGTCAGGTTTGGATGCATTTTTGTAATCTAAAAAATGCATCCAAAATTAATCCAAAAGCGTCTGCAAGTGTTGTGATGTGATTCATTTTTCACTTTTGATGTACAACTGACTTTACCTTTGTCAAAACAAATCACAGCTTCCTTTCTAATGAAAATGGTTTTAGGAACTAGTACAAATAGATACGAATCAATAATAACTTTATGATGATACTACTACTGTTAGAAAGTTTCAGCTCAGTGAGAAAAAACTTTTATCCAGTATAGACATTTATATATAATATTTTGATTTAAAATTCTGTTTTTCTAAAATTTCTACTCATTGAATTGTAATAATACGATTGTACAATATTGTCATATTACTATTTTTACTATATATTTACAATTCATTTTTTATCAAATAAATGCAGCTTAGTGGAAAAACAGAAACATAAAATTAAATCTTACTTTTAGCATAGTGTATTGTACACTTTATGTCTTTATGTTTAAGTGTCTATTAACCAATATTACAATTTAACTAGATACAATTCAACTCATATTTTACTAATAAATATTAAACTAAGAATGAACGATACTCGACACCATTTATTAATCTTAGTTAATGTCAACGTTTACAAATGCATTATTAAAATCACAAACTGTGCTTGTTAACAGAAGTTAAAGCACTGTGAACGAACATGAACTGATGAACAACTGTATTTTCATTAACTAACATTAACAAAGATTAAAAAATACTGTAATAGATGTATTGTTTGTTCATGTTTTTTTTTAATTTATGCCATTATATATTTATGCAAAGTACAGCCATTTATTTTCAGCTTTATTATGAGCTGTCTACATTTAAGCTAAAATAACTGTAAGTTAACTGTTTTCTTTTACAATTAACAAAACAATTTATTTATCTGTAGCGTATAGATTAAAGAACAAATAAACAATTACACTGAAAAGTATGAATATAAAAAAAACCTTGTTAATTATAGGCCTATGTCTAATTCTAAAGATGGATTCAAACAAGTCAGAGAATATGGGTCAGACATGATGTTTATTATTCAGAAAGTAAGTCTCATCTCCCACATTCATATACACTCACACACACCACGAACCACAGATGATCTTGGTCAGAGTCTTAGAGCTTAATGTGGACTTCTTCAGGCTTCCATAAATGTAGCTTTCACTCAGCAGTGACTCAGCTTCCTCCTTTATTTTTACCGCATTTATTTATTTTTGAACTCAACACATTCAGAAAGCACACGGGCATCCAGCAGACAAAATTACAGAGAGCAAGAGGGGAGAGAAAGTAAGAAAGACAACACAGCAAATGAACCTGCTGAGAGGCAGAACTAAATTAAGCATCACTTTCATCACAATACTGATGAAGACAAACATGTTAAGCTTAACATACCCACACACACTTATAGATATACTCTCTAAGCATATCAGCTCCTGGCATTCTTGACTTGAAATAACAAACTGGTACACCAGCCCGTGCAGAGGGGGGTTTCTCATGCTAACACACACACACAAACTATTTCAGTGGTGAGTCGACTGTGAGTGTGTGTGTTTATGTGGACAAAGAGAATGTGAATGTACAGTATGTGTGTGTTTAAGATGAGAATATGTGTGTATGTGTGTGTGTGTGTGTGTGTGTGTGTGTGTGTGTGTGTGTGTGTGTGTGTGAGCAGTGCAGATCTTGCTGCGTAGACTTTATGGCACCATGCCTTACCACATCCAATCTGATACAGCTCAGAGCTAGAGCTACCCTGCCAACCAGACAATATGCAGAAACCATTACCAAGAGCGAGAGAGAGAAATAGACGGAGAAAGAGAGAGGGGGTTATTATTGCATTTCCACTTGCAGGCTCACGTGCCATAACCATAAAGTTTCTACATTAAGGGATAGTTCGCTCGAAACTAAAATTCTGGTCATAATTTACTCATACTTATGTCATTCCAAACCTGTGTGAGGTACTTTCTTCCATGAACACACAAAAAGAGACGATAGGCAGAATGACAAGCGCAGTTACCATTCACTTTCATTTTATGGAAAAAAGACGCAATGAACGTGAATGGAGACTGATGGTTTTAGTCACTAAAATCTCATCTTTTTACTTCAGAAATAAAGTCATACACGTTCGTAACAACACAAATATGTAATTCAAGTCACTCAAGGTGAAATGTTTTTTTTGTTTTTTTTTTGGGTAAGCTATACCTTTAAGGTCCTTCTTCATCCAAGTGTGGCAAAAACTTTTAACAATAGAGCTTACCGACTCTGAAGCCTGGCCCGGTCAATGTGTCCGCCGACTGTCCGTTTTCACCGATGAGAGTCGTGTTGTTGCCCTGCTCGCAGGTGTCCTGACACTGGCCCTTCAGACACGTCCGTTTGCAGATGAGCGGAGCGATGACCACTTTGAAGCGCTCGCGAGTGGACGCGCGCTCGCCGCACAGAGCCAGCCGCGGGAGCGCGAGCCAGATGAGGAGCAGATGGGAGAGAATCAGCGAGGGCATGCTGGCATCCCTCAATGCCAACACAGGGCATTCACGCTACCACCCACAGTATATCCACGAAAAGCCTGAGCGGATCAGGCAGTCCCTCCGGGCACGACCGCAGAAGACGTTTTGCTGGAGCCGCGTTTGGAAAATGTACGCAAGCGCACGCTCTTTTCCCAAGCAGCGCTGGCTATGAAAGCCCTCTCGCAGAAAGTTTTCCTGATGCCTTCCTGTCCAGTTCCAAGTGAGAAACTTGAAAAATTACGTCCGGTTCGGTGGATAAAAAATAGAGGTGATCCGCGTCGAGGCCGTTTGCGACATTTCCGAAAGGCTTTTTAAAATTCTTACATGTTTTCGAAGGCAACCTGGCAGTGGAATAAGGTGAAAAACTCCTCATTCCTTAAAGCATAGTTCTCCTTAACTTTCAGTCGCTGCGTGGATGGCGTGTGTGCGTATCGCAGTTTGGGAAAGTTTAGGAGGAGGAGAGGCAAAGCGAGAGCCAATCCACGGGCAGCCGAGCTGGCGCAGGGCCAGAGCAGTACAGGAGCGGGACTCAGTGGTTTTGATGTCGGTGCTTTTCCTCGCCACCTTCTTTTCCCCTTATTTCGAACTCATCGAGCGCGCCCGATGACGGTGGTGCGCACGATTTTCCGCTGCAGTCACGGTCAGTAAAAACAAAAATGACGGTGGAAATGCCAGCTGCCTGTCCGGTGCTCTAACTTTTGCATGCGCAACACTGTTTAATTTCTAGTGTTTACTACTTGAGCGGAGAAAGAGGACAGTTTACCACAAGCGATTTCCAAATCTTGCAAGACGCCAAAAAGAAAAACCTCAGGCTGTTAAGTAACCATGTCTTCAACGCTGTGGGTTAATATTTTTATTATAAGGAATAAAAAACTAGGAAATTCTAGGTCTAATTCTAGCTAGGAAATTATCCTTTTGAACTGTTTGCAAATAAATACGTATGCATTCACATTTACAGTTGAAGTCAAAAGTTTACATTCACCTTGCAGAATCTGCAAAAATGTTCATTATTTTACCAAAATGAGAGGGATCATACAAAATACATGTTATTTTTTGTTCAGTACTGACCTGAATAAGATATTTCACATATGATGGTTACATATGAAGAGTTCAGATGCAAAAGTGCCATTTGATTTTTTATTATTATTATTATTATCATTTGTAATAACTAAAAATAAACATAGAAGCCTGAGAAAAAAATGCTAATTTTAGAAGAATGGCACTTAGATTTTGCATCTGAACTCTTCATATAGTCCACAAGAGAAAATAATAGTTGTATTTCTAAAAATGACCCTGTTCTAAAGTTTAAATAAAAATGAAGTTTACAGAAGTTTAACCAGTGAGTGTTTGAACTTTCTGTAATGATTGCAAATGGGTCCCTCAGTTGTCCACAGCGTGAAAAGATGAATCTCAAAATCATACAATCATACAGTGTTTAAATGCTGAAAAACCAAAGAATTTGTGGAACCTGAAGGATTTTTCTGATGTCACACAGACCAAGAGCAGAGAAACAAGAATTTCTCCAAATGAGCGATTGAGGTGTTGTTGTTGTCGGATGAAATAATGCTGCTGAAGACGCAGAGGATTAACCTTACTTTAGTTTTTTTGACAGGATGAACCCGGCAATCTACATAAATGCGTCTACGTTCCACGAATCATTCATGATCCAGCTACAGAAGAAGGGAGTATAAGTGTATTTTATGAATCTTTTGCAAATCACCTTTTTCTAATAATGTGCTATTTAGGACGTTTTGTGGCTAAAGTTTACAGTCTGCTCTTCATTCTACGGCAGAAGGGCAGGGTGAGCAGAGCTCATTAGCATTTAAAGCAACACGCAACAAAACGGCTCACTGAGAAAAAGGTTGATTTGAGAAATTTTAACTAAAGTATGTTATAGACTTTTCATTAAGATCCTAAACAATCATTTTAACTTGTGGAAAATGGACATCCGATGACCGCTTTAAACATGAAATTTTTCCCTACTTCACTTTCTTACCTCACTCTTTCAACGTCCAAACTGACACACACTTCTGTAAACCCCGCCTACTTTGATTTGATTTACCATCTCAGTCATTTTTGCATTGAGCACCAAACACCAACACCAAAATTAAAATGTAAATGTTCAACTTTTTTGTCATCTGTAACAACAGAGCGCTGCGCAATGGAGTGCAGCAGAGCAGTGCAAGTTCATTAGCCACGATAGAGAAATAACAAGAAGAATAACAATGTGCAGTAAACAGTAAAACTGTTTGCACTACAAACCAGTGTGCCCATAATTACGATAAAACATTAAAATAATATGGTATGACACACCAATTTGCAATATCAAGCAGCAAAACCAGCTGTTTTCTACAGCTGAAAATAGCTGGATGTGGATGAGACCGGAAGCCAGACCCATAACATTTACAAATGGCTGCACCCGCTCTTACAGGAAAAATAAGGTGGATTAACTGCCATTCTTTGGAGTACCATGTTTGAACCCTTTTGATCAATGTCTGTATGACTTTGAGATCCATCCTTCCACACTGAGTCTCATATGCAACTATTACAGAAGGTTCAAACGCTCACTGATGCTTCAGAAGGAAACACGATGCATTAAGACCCAGGGGTGTAATTTTTTGAACAAAATTAAGATGTTTTTTTTTTCTTATTTTGCATAATTTTTATTTTTTTATTAAGTACTGCACTTCAGAAGCTACAGAAGATACTTACAAACAGCTGTGGATCATTCAGTAACAACACAGTATTAAGAACCAAGCGTATGTCAACTTTTGATCAGGGTAATTTTTGTAAATTCAAAAATTATTTTCTTTGTGAACTATATGTAAACATCTTTTATGTGAGATGTCTTAATTAGGCCAGTACTAAACAAAAACTAACATGAATTTTGTATGATTCCTTGTATATTGTAAAATAATTAACATTTTGCAGATTCTGCAAGGTGTATGTAAACTTTTGACTTCAACAGTAGTTGTAAATAAAACAGACTACTGACTATGTTTTACAAGAAAATGCAATTTCAGCTTCTATACTTACACATATCACATTTACCTCATTTAATGTGTTACTCTCTTTATAATTATTTGTGTTTCAAGGTAACTCCTACACACTTTTTCAGTACGCTCTTGTTACCAGATGAGGAGAAAACTTAAAGATATTACTGTTTTGAAATTTGACTCCAAAAAAGAAAACTCAAGAGAATATGATTTTATAGAGGACGTGTATAAACAAGAAGGGAAAGAGGGAAAATTAAAGAGCGTAAGATCAGCCAGTGGGCAAGAAAAAATTGTGAGAGTAGGATGATGGAGAGGCAATGTTAGAGAAAGTGAGTTAAGTCACTTCCTTTAAGAAAAGTGAGAATGTTTGCTTTCAGTCACTGAGGAAATGACTGCATGAGAGCTCCTCTCTCTCTCTCACACACACACACACACACACACACACACACACAGAGTTCACAGGCAGATCTTACATTTTTGGCTACACATAGGCATGCAGCTCTAAAACCCACAACAGACATGCGCAGTTGCTCAAACACACATAGGAATTTTATGATAAAATACACATAAACACACTCCATGCCAGCCTACATTTTTTAATACACATACAGATATACAGTAATGCATTTCAAAAACGTCCTTGCAAAATATTATACAACAAATATAATTTCTGTCACTATTAACAAAGTTAAATGTTTGCTAAGTGCCTTTACAGAAAATAGAAGTCTATTAAAACTGGTGCAATATTTGACACCATTAAAAACAGCAACAGGATGTCAACACTTTTACAAAATAAAGGTTCCAAAAACTGGGCTTCCCAAAGAATAGTTCAGCAAACAGTTCTTTAAAAAAAGAACCATGTGAAGAACATTTTAAGAATCTGAAGAAGCCATTTCCAAAACCTTTTGTGAAAGGTTCTTCATGGAACTACAGATGCCAACAGAGAATCCTTATTTTTAAGAGTGACTAATCTAGAGCTCTCGTGGCAAGACAACCTCAACACCACATACATGACTAGTTTTGTCAATGAAAAACAATGCACTCCAGAAAAAGCACTAAAACAGTCTGATGACACAGAGCAGTGGGACAAGCATTCAGCCCAACAAACGTTACCCTCAATTTGACATTAAAACCTGCTTACCGCAGCATGGAGAGCAAGGACTGTGGTCTGGAGGCAGGGTGTGGGCTCAAAGAGCAGAGTGGTCCTGACTTACGTCACAGAGACTATAATCACGCCTGAGCGGATACGTGAGTCACTTCAGATTCAAGAAGGGAGGAGAGGTCTGGCTAATTGTGGGACAGACTTTGGCTGACCGATGTCTCATCATCGTCTGGGGCAAAACAGCACAGTGGCATTTTTACAATGGAAATCTTTGGGGATTGAAGAGATTGATGGGGAACGGCAGAAAAACAGGACTGACAACAGATACTTAAAGCTGTGGAAGGTACAATTCTAGACATTTTTCTACTCAGAATATGTGTGACAAATTAAACTGGCTGGTGCAAAGCTGATGCTGTGTCGTTTCTCAAAATAAAACACATTTCTTGTGATAGAGACATTTATGATGTTACAAAATAATTATATTTTAAATAAACCACAATGGACCACAAAACCAGTCACAAGGGTAATTTTTTTTACATTTTCAAAATCATCTGAAAGCTGAATAAATAAGCTTTCCACTGACAATATTTGGCTGAGATATTTGATAATATTTGAAAATATGAAATGTGAGGGTGCAAAATAATAAAAAATATTGAGCAAATCGCCTTTAAAAGAATAGTTCACCCAAAAATGAAAATTTCCCCATGATTTACTTACCCTCAAGCCATCCTAGGTGTATATGACTTTCTCCTTCCAGACGAACACAGTCGGAGTTGTTTTAAAATTTATCCTGGCTCTACCTAGCTTTATAACGATGGTGGATAGTGGCTGATATTTTTAAGCTCCAAAAAGCGCATATATCCGTCGTAAAACTAACCCATATGCTTCCGGAGGTTAACACATGTCTTATGAAGCGGATCCATGGTTTTTTTTTAACAAAAATATTTATATTTTTAAAATTATAAACTCAAATCACTGACTTCCGGCAACAGCCGTATGCGCGTTCACGAGGGATTCGAGTTCCCGGTCGGTGTAATGTTACTCCGGTTCAAACAAATAAGGCTGTGCAAAAAAAAAACTCTTCTTCTCTTATAGTGAAATCCGCTGACCTTTTTTTACTTCTCATTTCAACTTTTAATTCGCTACCGGCGTTTAGTATTGCTCTATCCTCGTTTGTTTATTCTCATCAGGGCTTACACTACGTATGCAATTTACGTCATACATCGAGTCAGAGGTCAACGAAGAAGCTGGATCTCGACTAACGCGAACGCGCATACATTGTTGCCGGAAGTCAATGATTTGAGTTTATAATTTTAAATATTGAGATATATCTTTGTTATAAAATCCCATGGATCCGCTTCATAAGACGTGTTAACCCCCCGGAGGCGTATGGGTTAGTTTTACGACGGATATATGCACTTTTTGGAGCTTCAAAATAACAGCCACTATCCATCACCATTATAAAGCTCGGAAGAGCCAATAAATTTTAAAACAACTCCGACTGTGTTCGTCTGGAAGGAGAAAGTCATATACACATAGGATGGCTTGAGGGTAAGTTATGTAAATCATGGGAAAATTATAATTTTTGTGTGAACTGTTCATGAAGACTGGTTTTGTGGTCCAGGGTCACATATGGTTCTTTTGAATATTATATAATATAATATTAAATATAGAAACTAGACTAGTTACTTGAAAAAAGTAATCTGATTACGTAACTCGTGTTACTTGTAATGCGTTACCCCTAACACTGGTAATAATATTTCACAATATTACTGCTTTTACTAATCAAATAAATGCAGATTTGGTAGACTTCTTTCTTTTACCAACCACAAACCTTTAAAGAGCACATAAAAGTACAAAAGTACTACAAAAAACATTTCAGGATAACTTTCTTTATTGATCCTTAAATGACCCAATTATGCCTTACTAATGCAGTAATGATAATGGATGTTCTCTTGAAAGTTAGAAATTTCTATTTTTCCAACAGATTTGTTCAAAATACAAGTATTCAGTCTGTTGTTGTATGCTGTGGGTCAGACTGTCACACCCCAGCATAACCCAAGTCAACACAAGGAAAAAAAACTATTCATAAAACTGTAAACAAAGACTATATATGTATATGAATACAGTCAGAGGAAAATATGTCTAATTTCATCCCAGCTATAAACTCACTCACAAATGGCCCTACCCATAACACTGTCCTGATTATTTGACCAAATTTATAAGCCCTATTCACATGCATACATTATACACGCACAACTTAGGTACACCTGTTTGACTGCTCATTTTATATCTAGCCAACCATATGGTAGCAACTCAGTGCATTTATGGAAGAAAGGTGATTTAAGTGACTTTGAGCATTAAGTATTTCAGAAACTGCTGATCTATTGGGGTGTTCACACATAACCATCTCTAGGGTTAACAGACAATGGTCCAAAAAAGAGAAAATATCTAGTTAGAGGCAGTTCTGTGGGCAAAAATGGATCAAAGGAGAATGGCCAGACTTTGAGTTGATAGAAGGGCGACAGTAACTCATTAACCATTTGTTACAATCTATATGCAGGAGGGCGTCTCTGAATATGAAACTTTCAGAACAAAAATGTACAGATAATGTACTCACCCCTTTATCATCCAAGGTGTTCATGTCTTTCTTCCTTCAGTCGTAAGGAAATTACGTTTTTTGAGGAAAACATTTCAGGATTTCTCTCCATATAATGGATATGAATGGTGCCCCAAAGTCTGAACTTCCAAAATGCAGTTTAAATCCAGCTTCAAATGGCTTTAAACGATCCCAGCCCATGAAGGGTCTTATCTAGCGAAACGATAGGTTATTTTCAAAACAAATTGACAATTTATATACTTTTTAACCTCAAAGGTTAAACGCGTATGCGTAGTCTGTATGATCTGGGTCAATACAGTTAGGGTATGTTGAAAAACTCCTATCTCGTTTTCTTCCACAACTTCAAAATCGTTTTATGCAGAGAAATCCTGAAATGATGACAAGGGGGTGAGTAGTACATTATCTGTAAATTTTTGTTCTGAAAGTGAACTAATCCTTTAAAGCAGATAGTCAGCAGAAGACCACAACGGGTGCCACTTCTGTCAGATAAAAACAGGAAACTGGATCACCAAATTTGGACAATAGATGGCTGGAAAAAGCTTGCCTGGTCTGATAAGTCTCGATTTCTGCAGTAAAATTCGTAAGGTAGGGTTAGAATTTGGCATAAACAACATGAAAGCATGGGTCCAACCTGCCTTGTATAAACAGTTCAGACTTTTGGTGATGGCATAACAGATGTTTTTTTTGGCACAATTTGGGCCCCCTTAGTCAGTGCCATGTTTTGGCTTTAAATTAAATAAAAGGAAAATGGAGGAAAAAGATGATTTTTTCAAACAAAAATCTTGTCTTTTTTACTCACCACCATACCTGTATGAGTTTCTTTCTTCTGTTGAACACAAAAGAGCACTGGCAATTGATACATTTGAAAAGTTTTAATTTTAAATGATTATAATACTGTTGGTACATCATTCTGAATATGAGTGAACTTGATTGTTACAGACAAAGGAGATGATGACTGTGCCCTTATTAATTAAAGAGTACAATGACTGAAAATACATATTGAAGGATATGCAAGTAAAGATGTTATAGAAAAAGAAATCTCAGCAGATTTCAATGTTTACTTATGAAAATTAACCTGCATTGATATTTTACAATGAAGTATAATTGTGGAGAATGAAGGATTACATTGATCATACCATATATTGAAACTAAACATTACAAACAACTGTTTTGAATGTTGGCTGAAGTGTTGCTGTCCCTCAACTTATATTTTAGCATTACACTTAAAAGGTTGCAGAACAGCTCGCAATAAAGGTCTAATACTAGCAAAAAAGTATGAATCTTTATATGGTATCAAACATTCTGTTCTGGATATTTACTAAGGATAAATCCAATGAGTCTTTTTACACTAAAGATATTTTTTGAAGTGTTCACTACAATCATTTTTGTTGAACTTCTTGTTGAATCAACTACAACCTTCAAACATCTGCAACAACATCTCTAAATTCAACATCACATGTGGGCACAGAAACAAATGAAATATTGTAACAAAGTGAAGAGTTTAAATAGAGTTATTAAAACACTTGTCATGGATCTTTTTAAGCTCCAGTTTCTGGCTTGAATTTTTTAAGACTAATCTATTTCAATTCAATATACAGAATATACAAGTCAAATGTACAAAATGGCATTTCATGAAATATAAAAAGAAACCACACAGATTGACACCATGGCCACAAAAGAAACAGTGTGTCTCCATCTTTTGAGAAGAAACAACCAAAAAAAGCAACTTGGCAGTAACAGTCCATCCCTCATATATCCATCAGAGGGCAGCACTTTTAAAGTTTCCTTAATTTCTGTGCTGGCTCATTATACCTCCACCAAGGACAAGCCTTCATTCTTCAAACCAATCTGCATTAGCTAAGTTGGATACGTAAATACATTTTTACAGATGAGTCAGCTGAACTCGGATGAATTAACCCTGACAGTCACAATTCTGATTCTTTGGATCAGCACCCTGTGAGATTCTTTTCACCTTCAACACAACACCCCCCAAAGACTCCAAACACCCAGATTAAACTGAATGAATGTTCTGCATCTTGCACACACCCAATGATACAAAGGTGAAGAAGCAAATTTAAAACAATACTACAGCTCCTGATGCACATCTGTGTGTGAGCCTGTGCAATAAAACCACAGTTAAGGCTTTAATGTGTTCATCATAGCTCTTTCTCTAAAAGAGGGCACATTAAAATGATCATCACACAAAATGACAACACCCATAACATGCAAGTAACAGATCGTGTGATACCCTGTTAGTCCCACTGGAGCGTGAACAGCCCCTACACTAAAACACAGTACACAAAGAAAAGAAAAAAAAAAAAAAAAAGGCTGCAAGTTTATATGTCCTGGTCTATATGATGCAACATCTAAGATGTAATGGGATATAATATGTACTTGAAGTAAGTGGATATTTGAGTCATCATGATAAATTCGCATAACCATATTTTTAAATAATGCGCTTGTCGTTATAGGTTTAAAAGTCAGCCTCTACAAGAAAGTGTTGCCACAGACTGTTTTTTTTAGTCCAGGACGAGATGTAAGATCTCGTGTATAGTCAACGCCGCATTTCGGTTTTGAATTAAAGTAAAAATAAATCTGCCCCTAAAAATTGAAAAATCTTGTCATCATTACTCACTCTCAAGTTGTTCCATACCAATATGAGTTTCTTCTTTTGAACACAAAAAATGTTGCTCACTAAACAGTACTGGAAATAGTAAGAAAATTGTGGCTTCCAGCAACTGTTGAAAATCTGTTTTGTTTAACAGAAGAAAGAAACTCATACAGGATTTGGAACATTTTGAGGGTGAGTAAATAATCACAGAATATGGGTTAGTTCACCCCAAAATGGAAATTCTGTCATTAATTACTCACCTTCATGTCGTTTCAAACCCGCAAGATCGTGGTTTATCTTCAAAACACAAATTAAGATATTTTTGATGAAATCCGAGAGCTTTCTGAACCAGCAAAGACAGCAATACAACTGAAATGTTCAAGGTCCAGAAAGACACAGTAGTAAGGACGTTGTTAAAATAGTCGTTATAATTAAAATAAAGTCGTTATTTTTGTTTCCTCTGAACCTGAACACAAAAAGTGTTCTCATAGCTTCATAAAGTTAAGGTTAAACCACTGATGTCACACGGGCTATTTTAACAATGTCCTTACTATCTTTCTGGGCCTTGAACCTGGTAGCAGCGTTGCGGTCTATGCAGGGTAAGAAAGCTTTGGGATTTCATCAAAAATATCTTTATTTGTCTCCCAAAGATAAACAAATGTCTCATGGGTTTGGAACGATGTGAAGGCGAGTAATTAATGACAGTTTGGGTAAACGCTCTTTATTTTTCTCCACAAAAAAGACCAAAATGTCTGTAACTGTAACTCTAAACACAGTCCACCACAGGCTCGCCTTCATTCCCTTCCTCTTCCCCCCACATCCCGAACCTCATATCCTCATCATCCATGGATCCTCCATCTCCCTCTCCCAAACCAGCCATTCCCATTGCTTCATCCGCTCCAGGCTCACCCTGATGGGCACGGAGGTGTTTCCTCAGACTAGCCGGATCTTTAAAGCCTCTGTGGCAGAGCGGACAGCAACAGGGGCGCTCTCCTGTGTGTATGCGCTGGTGGTGTTTCAGATGCTGCAGGCGGCTGAGCCTTTTGCCGCAGACGCTGCACACATATGGTTTTTCCCCAGTATGTGTGCGGCGGTGCTTCCGCAGGCCGTCGAGATGACGAAACTGCGTTCCGCAGTCGGAGCAGGAATACGGTTTCTCACCCGTGTGGATGCGGAGGTGAGTCTTAAGAGCCCCAGACTCACGGAAACGTCGTCCGCAGACAGTACACGGATACGGTTTTTCTCCCGTGTGGATCCTCAGGTGCTTTTTCAAGCTGGAGATCAGACGGAAGGTCTTGCCGCACTCCAGACACAAGTGAGGACGTTCTCCAGGTGCCTCTCCCATTAGCTCAGAGATGGAGCGTCGTATGGGTTCTTCCGGGGATGAGCCGCCCACCCCTGGGCTCCTGCTGGTGGTCATACCCAGACCAGGACCATCCCTCTGGGCGGATCTCAGTCCGGAGGTTCCTTGTGATGGGGAACTACTGGAGGAGGGTCCATTGTGGGGCCTGGAGGTGGGCTGTGGTGTAGGTTTGGATTGGTGATGGTGTGAACGGGAGCTTCCTTCTTCCTCAACCACGTGGACGTATGCCAGATCACACACACTCTGTGCTGTGTGCTCAGCTTCTGTGGGAGCCTCTCTTCCCCGCACACACACCTGCCCAGTAGAAGGAACCTGCTCCTCTTTAACAGAGAAGCTAGTGTGTGAGGGAGGGTTTTGGGGTCTGGTGTGTGTGAGTCTTCTGCTGTCATCCACCATGTCACCTGTGACACACATTACACATTTAACACACAGGTAGGAAAGTCCTAATGCACAGATGTGATCGTTTGACAATATCTGATTTTTTGGCACACCTGTTTACATTCACTTTAGACTGGTACCCGATATCTGTATGAAGCTTGCAAACAAGTGAAGCTTGTTGGTTTTATTACAAAAACAGCTTTTAGTAGCAAAGCTGTTGAATTTATAAAATTTGTGGGGCAGGGGTTTAAAAAAACAGCTTCTGAATAATATAATTTATGAAGTTTCCATCTCAATAAAATGCAAAAATGTCATCTTTATGTTGCCCTTGCATTGGAAGTTTAGATACACTTGAGGTCAAAAATTTACATACACCTTGCAGAATCTGAATAATGTTAATTATTAGACCAAAACAAGAGGGATCATACAAAATACATGTTATTTTTTATTTACTACTGACCTGAACAAGATATTTCACATAAAATAATAAAATAATAGAAAATGCATACAGATAGAGGGTTGTAAACTTTTGAAAAGAAAAATGTGTACATTTTTCTTACTTTGCTTAAATATCATATTTTCAAATTCAAGATGTTTTCACCCCCTGGCTCTTAATGCATTGTGTCTCCTTCTGAAGCATCTGTGAGCATTTGAACCTTCTGAATAAGTTGCATATGAGTCCCTCAGAATCAGTCATTGTTGGAAAGAATTCATATACACAAAAATGCTGAAAAACTAAAGAATTTTTGGGACCTGAAGGATTTTTCTAAAGAACAGCAGGCAGTTTAACTGTTCAGAACAAACAAGGGAAACACAGCTGTGGATCATTCGGGTAACAACACAGTATTAAGAATCAAGTGTATGTAAACCTTTGAGTCATTTTTATAAATTCAACTATTATTTTCTCTTGTGGATTATGTAAACATTGTTTATGTGAAAAATCTTATTCAGGTCAGTACTTAAAAAAACATGCATTTTGTACGATCCCTCTTATTTTGGTAATATAACATTTTGCAGATTTTGCAAGGTGTATGTAAACTTTTTTTTTTATTAAACTGTATTTAAATAAATTCTAATGAATTAACGAGAGAGCGAGCGAAAGAGAGAGAGCACAGGGATGAAAACGAGCTCCTGAATGTGCAACTTCTTACCTATATAAAGTTTTCATCTCTAAATGTGACACATACAGCACACACCATTAAAATGCTATCTTTATGGGCAAACGTGTTGCCCAAGCATTGGCAGTTCTGAGGGGAATCGGATAGGTGTGTTTAGAAGTAGGTCGGACGCCCTGATATCAGATATGTATCCAATTAAAATCCACATTTGGAGTTGGCCCAGATCAGATTCAAAAAATCAGATCTTGTGTGGATTTTAGTGTTTACACGTGTGCAACAAATTTCCGATCTGTGTCAGATGTGAGAAAAAAATTGGGTTTTTTTGGTGCCAGTATAAATGCAGCCTATGAGAATTGTCAACTTTGGCATGACAACTTCATAATTTGTAAAACTGTTTTCTCATTTTGTTTTTCATATAGATATTAGATTCTTTGTATATAATGTGATATCTGTCATTTGCACAGACTAAATTATTATAATTCTAAATGCCAGACAGTTCACCTTTACTATAGGTATTTACAGCTGTAAACTACCAATTATCCAACTGTTAGAGTCAACCAAAGCTGTTCTCTCCAAAATGTTCAGTTACGAATAGTAGACATTATTTGCATGAAAGGTAGACATTTTTTCAATATTTAAAGTAACAACAGCAATTAAATGGATTATCAGTTCTTCAGAATAACAGTGAAGAACTGATAACCACCTTTATTACTGTTGTTACCTATTCATTCTGTTGTTAAAATGTTTATGTATTTTGGGATTTTATTATTTGAGATTAATAATTAGCCTATTAATTATGTCAAAAAGCAGAGAAATATTGATATGGTAGCATAAAATAATCAGAATAAGCATGGATGTACCATTTTCAGGTTATGACTCAACATCAATAAACGGATAATATTTAAAAAGAATACTATTTATAATATTTAATGTTTCAATTATAAAGTCTAATAGAGTGTTTTCATGATGCGTCATCATTTGGCCATATTGGCGGTACTGAATGTAAACAATGCCACTGAACCGAATGAAACGTGCATTTTTTGCTAATTATTTGCTGAAATCTGTGCAAATCGGTTGGACTGGGAACAACACTTGGAGTACTACAGACTGCCAAAAGTTAAAAGAAATGCAACCCCTCTATAATTTGAAATGCTAAAATTCAGTATGAAAAAAAAATAGCATTTTCAGATTTGCTAAAGTAGAGTTAACAATGTTCACAAATTATTTAGTAATTAATTCTTATAAATATTAGATAGGCTTTATAAAATGTAAATATATAGAGAGATGTGTATGCAGGCAGGGCCCTCCTCAGGGTTGCACCGGGCCCTGTGGTGAACAGAGGGGAACCACGCTCCCTACCTCGCACTGGGCCCGTGTCAGCTTGGGACGGCCCTGTGTGTATGCACAATTGAATATAGACATAACAATTACATTGTATTGGCTGATAACGATATAGAACCAATATATTCTAAACCACTTAGTGTTGTTGCCACACGGTCTAATGCCTGCATGCTTATGTGTTAGCACATCAACAATTCACATGACATGTAATGCACATGTAGTGTTGTCTTACCAGGTCGGTTCATGTCTGAACAGATGTTAGAGGAATGGACGGATATAGGATCATAAAAACTGTTCGTCACCGTCCCATCCGCCTGAATGGAAAGGTGGCAGCTCTTGAATTCCTCTCTGGAGTCAAAGCCGTGTATGGCATCACCCAGAGCGCCACTCAACTCGGGTTCAGCTCCAGTAAAGCAGCGCGGATCCGGCTCGGGCGCACTCCGGTGTGTCAAGCGGCTGGAGTTTATGGGTCCAGCGGTGGCGTAGACGTGAGCTCCTGGCATTGACGGGGTCCCAAAAGGACCCTGAAGCTGATCTATTAATTTCTGTGCGCTACACAGACACTCCTGTAAGGTCTTGAGCTCTCTCTCTGAGACTTCGAGTCGAACCTTCAGCTTCTCATTCTCTTGCTCTTTGGTCAGCAGCTCCCGCTGGGTTTCGGACAGCACCGCCACGATCTCACCCAGAAGGGTGTCCACCGCCGCGGATAGAGTAGACCGGATGGTCGGTCCAAGACGGGTTCTGAGTGTGGAGATGGACAGGTTTTTGTCCCGGACAGTGTTTTGCATGCACTCATCCTTCTCTCCCTTATGGGATGAGTTGATTATAGTTTGTTTACGGTGAGAAGCGCTCGCCGACGAGCTGTTTGTTGCTGTTGGTACCGACACTGGGTTGATTCTGCCCGCCCCGTTTTCACCGTTGTTACGTTTTGAGTTCATTGCGAATTCTTCTGCTGTACGCACAAACGAAAAGGAAACCTATTTCATTAGTTATTGCTGTGATATATTAATGAAATACAAAAGGAAACGGTCATCTTTTGGAGTCTCGTTGCGACAGTATTTCCTAGTCACTCAGAAATGGAAAACTACAGACGAGCCAGATGAGCTACTATAGCATTGGCATTAGCAAACTAGCCCACACATTCCTCTTGCAAATGGAGATTTCGCTGACTTGGTTTTGGTGAATGCTCGATAAATAACCGATCTGAATGCTCACGACAATACAGTTGTTAACGTGCATTAATGTAGGAATTGCTTTTTCGCTACGCGCCTGATCCAGAGCCTTCACTCCACAGTACTAACGCTGGGGTCAATCCTGACTTTTGATTGGTCAAAGATTTGGTCGCGGCTTAATGACATACTCTCGCGTAAACAAAGCGCATACAAATGACGATTTTTCAGATGTTTTTTAGTGTTTAGTTATTAGTCATGTCGTACACAAAATGTTAGTTTACATATCAAACATTAGCTGGTGCAAAATATTTTTAACTGAGATCAACAATCAACTGTAATAAATCATTGAAATTAAATATGAAAGTCAAGTTCGCCAAGATAAACTTTGATGTTGGCTTGACGTGAAACTTAAATTAGCTATAAAACCTTTAGGTTTAAAGTTTTCTCATGTCCTACAGCCGGAACTAGTCACTGTCAGAAAAACAGAAAGATTTTGACCAGCAGTTCTCCATCAAATTTCCAGGGAACCGTAATAAAATAATAAAAATAATCATAATAATACATTTTAAATGTGAAGGTGACAACATTAAAATAGCATTTTTGGGATTATTTAAATGACAACAGAAGTAAAAGAGGTGCGTATCATCTTAGATAGGAGGGCTTTCTAATATTGTCTTGGACAAAAGGAGTGGATTGGAGTCAAAAAGGTTCAAAACCACTGCTCTACCACCATCTTTTTCAGATATTATCATTAATGTTTTCTAGTGAATGGCAAATAAAGTTTACAACTTGTTTCTTTAATGCTGCAAAATGGTTTATATAATAGATTGTGCAAATAGTTAAAAGTAAGATGTGTCTGAGAGAAATCTAGGCTTTAAGTACTAGTTAACACAGTTAGGCTTATACTTATTAGTTCCAGCTTCATATGGGACACTGCAGGCAGAATGGCTTTGACAATACAAACTGAATTATGAGTATAAGTCCTTTTGCTTTAGTTGTGAATATTGTAGCTTCTGTGTAAAATTCTTATAGGGTGAACTTTTGAGTGGGCCTCTTTATGTAATTTAGTAACCTAAATGTTTTTCTTTTCTTTTCTTTATTACTTTTGTTAACTTTAAGGTCCAGCTATAATACTCCAATTTGAGTAAAGTGTTATTTGCAAGATATATACCAATAAATATTTTGAGGTCATGTACTCCAGACAAATTTCTTTTTTTTTTTTAGGTGAAGTGGGCCACCCCTTATTTATCAAAAAATTAATTTAATTAAAAACACATAATGTATTATCACATATGATCAGACAAACATATTTAACAACATATTTAACAAATATACAACATATATATCCTACAGGTTATGAGTAAAATAAATCATGGCATAAATATTTCCACATCTCAATTCATGTGTGAAATTCTGAATAAGTGAAATAACATGTTGTGTTGACATTAAATTTAATGGAAATCTGAATATCAGAATATTCAGAAATCAAAACAAAATAAAAAATGAACTCAATTAAAGATGTAACCTCATGCTTCGACTTCTTTTCTATTCTCTCTTTCCTTTTTTTCCATCTCTGATTTGAATTTCTTTGAATTGACTGTATTCTCATTTCAGTTTTCTTAAAAAGTAAATTATACATGTCAGCTATAAAATAACTAGTGAATGTCGATTTATTTGATGAATTTGGGTATAATTACTAAAGGTTAGAGGTTGGCCCACTTTACCTGAATCCCACTGGCCTGCTTTATCTAACACACTGAGCCAAAGTGGGCCAGCAATATTTGAAACCCTACAAGAAAACTAACAAATTAAAAAAAAAAAAAAATCTTTGCACTTTCTTCCCTATGATGGTAGTATAGAATAAAACAGGAACTGTTGCAACAATGATTTTCAATTTAGTGAGCAACCTTATAAGTTACAGATAAAAATCTATTGTCAAATGGTTTTCTACCTTTCACAATATGACAGTCCTCCTTTGAGATGTAGCCAAACCCACCAGTGTCACACTACATCAACCAAAAATATTTTATCATTTAGAGAAATATTGTCACTTTAATTAAAAGCACAGTACAATCAACCTTATGGCCCACTTTACCCAATAACCCACTTCACCTGAATTCACCCTACTTTTCTAACTTTTTATATACACAATTATGACTTTGGAAGGAATAAACGTGATTGTGTATTACATTGGTGCAGCAGCGGCATCTGGTGGTAGATCTTAATATATCACGGATTAGAAATAAAAACATACATTGGGTCGTACAAAACACATACTATGGTAAATGTGCACATGTATAAACAGCCAAAAAGCTTGACGTTTCATTTTATATCTCACCAATGGACAGCAGCCAATACACTCTGAAGCTCTTATCCAAAGGAATATGTTTTGGTGAATTACAAAATGATATACGATGCAATAATAAATGAACAGTTTTACAAAAATTAGGAATTTGTCTGAAGTGTGTGTCTAGGGTTGTTTTTTGCCATGCTAACATAGACAAATTCCTTCGTTAAAGTGTTTTCACAAAATGTGTCCCTTCACTGGAACTAAAGCAGGGAAAACAGCCACAGACCAATTTTATAGTTGTTACATAAATTTGGTCAAACGTTATACTGCCATTCCCCAAACTCATCCATGGAAGAGGATAATGGTAAACCATGATTCATTATTCCAGAGTTCAGTGGTGTTGAGCTTCACACCATCCAGCACATACTTGGCATTGCCTCAGTTATCTGGTGTGACTGGAGCACACACCCATGGAAACCCATTTTAGGAAGCTCCCAATGAATACTTCGTGTTCTGAATTGCCTTTACAGGGCAGTTTTGAACCATTTCTAAAAGCAGGATCTGACTATGCATCAGGGCCGATGTGCGTCAGCACCCCTTTTCTTTGGGTTTGGGTGGTCCACTTCCTGGCTCAGTAGCGGTTAGCTTAGTATGATCTGTGAATAATACTACAGAAAAATGACAGAAAAGTCACAGTTTTTAACAGTGGTTGAATCAGGCTCTGTTGTACCAGAACATCTGGTTTTAGTTACATCTGTCTCTCTCAAGCTCTGCTGCGAGTCTGTACACATTTCTTAGTATTTATTTATTTTTAAAAAAATGTAAATTAATAAAGATCCTATCAGTCAGCTTGTGGGAGAAGGTGTGATAATGAAATGTCCAGGAAAGCAGAATATATTGTGTTTTTTATTGCAACACTGCACCGAGAACAAACTGTACAGATAACAAAGTTAAAGAGAGAGAGAGAGAGATAAACAAAGTTAATAAAGAACAAATGTTCATTAAGCAATGTTACAATGTTAGCAAATCAATTCTGAAAATAAATTGTTCGGTTTTGTCATCACCTGGTGTAATGATTTTTAATGTACGTTTTAAGGAACTTAACTATTGTCAAATATTTTCTCTACATCAGTGTGTCCCTTTAATGTATTTATTCTTTTCTGTATGCGTTCTGTTTTTGTCTACCTGACATGTAGCCGAAACACTAAACAAAATGCTTTATGCAAAATTTAGATATGTATGCGGTTTCCTTAAGCCACACATACCACAAAAAAGAATGGAACTTTCCAGCAGAATAGCGAACTAAATACGTCACACTGAACCTTATTTATTCCTGCCAACTGTGGTAATTTTCTCATAAATTATAGTTATTTTCTAGCTTTCTAAAATACAGAGGATTACAAAGACTGTAGATAATGTGAAGCACTAGTATTAAAAGGGCTGACTGGATCTCTTTGTTCCTCTAGGATGATAAAAGTGTTTTATACAGAGACAGTTTACCAGTGCTTGTTTGTACCTTTATGGTTTATGGCATTTGCACTCTAAAACACTTAAGGGAGTTGGTGACTAGGTGCTGCTGCTTGATATAATTTATGATGATTCTGTAGTAAACGGAATCTTTGTTTCACTGGAAACTCATTTGTTTCATGGATCTTTTTCGGCAGCTCTTAAAATAAAATTGTTAATAAAAAAAAAAACATCTAATCCTGACAATAATGTACCACTCTCTTGTTACAGTACTTTTCTGGATAAAAATGAATCTATGGATGTGTTATTTGACACAGTTTAGTTCACACTATGGATGTATACTTTTGGCTCAAAAAGTACACTGTAAATAAAGATGTTGTTTAAAGCTTCTTCGCATGAAGTACCATTTTTCTTTAGAACCATATAATCCTAAAAACTCTTTTATGCACAAACACTTTTTTCATGTTAGAGTTTTTCAAACCTGTAACTGTCAAAGCCACCTCAGATCTATTTAGAACCATATAATCCTAATGAACTCATTTATGCTGAAATGGTTCTTTCGTGTTCCTTTTTTTTTTTTCCAAACTGTAAGTCAAAGCCACTTCATTACAGTTCTATTTATAACTATATAATCTTAAGGAACTCTTATACTGAAATGGTTCTTTCGTGTTAGAGTTCTTACATAGAGTTCTTTACATGTACAGTACAGTTTTTATTTAACTTTCACAACACATTTTAATTTAATCATTAATTTTTTTTTTTACCTGTTTGTAAGCACTGTGCCGTGTTAATGTACTTCAAACTGTGTATTTATAGAATGTTAAAGTGGCTGACAACAATAAATATTCTTATTAGGAATAAAACTGCCTCACTTTTGAACTGTGCAGAGCTGAACTGTAGCTGAATAGTTAGACCTATTACGCCACTGTATTTTAATGCTGGGCATTTTCTGAGGTGGTACTTGGTATAAAAAGTTCCTTGATAGCACACATACATCTCAGAGACGTCTATTTGATGTCTCCATTTACATCTGCAAGATGTAGTTTGCTCATCTGCAATACGTATGTTGGATGTTTCCTATCAGATGTAAAATAGACGTCTATTAGATGTCTTTAAGATGTTTATGATTTAGAATGTATGTAAAACTGACATCTTACAGATGTCTGCCAGATTTTTTTTTCACAGCAGATGCTTTCCAGATCAAGAGATCTTTAACAGACATCTTGCAGATGTACATGTGCTATCTGGGTTTAAAAACCACTGGACTAGAGTTATTCCCGCCTTTTTTCATATCTTTAACTGTCAAAGCCTCCTCAGTTCCATTTAGAACCATAGGTAAGCTATCTGGACTCATTTTATAGTCCTCAGATTTACACAGAAGATATATATGTTTAGATCACATTAATGATTTATTGTTATTAGGATGTGAAGAAACTTTTAACCAGTATAACAAAAATATTTCTGGAAAAAAACGGCCTACCTCACCTTTAGTAAAGAAGGCCCTGTTTGCACCATCCAATTCTAATAAGCAGCTTTCATTGACCACTATTTAAAAATTATCCATACATTCTGACTACAAAAATGATCAATTATAGTAGATGCTTTACCAGTGCCTGATTCTTGTTTAGACGGCACTTGAAAGTGTGAAATGGACGTATTTTTCCCTTTCTGTGATGTGATGGCTCAGGAAAGTTGCTAAGGGTTTGGGACATTGCGTGTTTTTGTGCGGTCAACAGCCAACCAGTGTTGCCATGACATCATTTCCCTGTGGCAGAGTGAATAGTCACATGCTATTTATGGTTCAGGTGACTGTCCCTAAAAATCAGTAAACTACATATAATATGCTTTTAGCATAATATAATATAATAAAATGATTTGAGCGGTTCAGAATTCAGTGTTGATTTTTTTGTTATATAGTAAACATAAGATATAAGAATACATTCAGTTCTATGATTTGGGAACATGTGATATGGTATGGCAACATACATATATTTTTTTTATCAGGAAATAAAACGTATAAAAAATACAAAAATCATTTTATTTTGTACGATTCGTATTAACACTGATTTTCTTGGCAAACTCTTACCACAGTGACCTAAAATGTGTACAAATCACTTAATCTGATCTGGTCCCAAATCTAAATGCGAGAAACTGTGATTCAGCCTTTTTCTTTGAAAACACATACAGGATGAGTAAACAGACATACACAAGTGTGTTTGTGATCAAGAAGTGGGCTTGAAACGGTGCCCATGATTGGAGTCAGCACACCGGCAGTGTGCAATTTTTGTCTGTCCTAAATCATATTGGTAGACACTGACGAGAAAATGAGAAGAATGTGCTGAGTCATTCGTCCACCTTCGCTGCATCCCTCTTTTTGTTCATGTTCACTGAGTCATTCATACACTCCCTTTCTCCAGCACACTCACAGTGAGCGATCAGTCCACAGGTCATTCATTTACTCCCATCATTCATACAGAGATGAAGTAAAAGTGCATTTTTTTGGCCACACACACACACACACACACACACTTTACAAAACTCCCTCAGTTTCTGGCTGTGCGGTGGACTTCTGCCATGTTTTGTGTCTCCACAGCAGCAGACCCAGTAGCAGCAGCAATATGAGTCCCACAACACCCCCAATGATACCCATCTTAAGCGCAAATCCAGAGTTTGGATTTTCAATTTCAAATGTGACACAAGTCCGGTCGTCCTCTGTACTAGCGCCACCTTTATTTACAGCTTCTACACATATGCGTGCACCAACCTCCACATCCTTTAATACTGCCGCCCTCTTCCTTTCCTCCACCTGTACCTTTCTATCCATCACTTTGTCATTCCCTTTCACCCAGACAATGTAGTGGGTGACAATGGAGGTGGGAGCACACCAGGTCACCTCAACCATTTTGCCATCCTGCGAAATAGTCAGAGACAGGTCATGCGGTGGACTCGGTGGAGTGAAACCACTGCTCAACCCCGGGCAGAGGCAGCCTGTGGCTTCTAAAAGCTGTTGACAGGTTTGCTGATGCTCCACACACAAGTCATAATCGCAATAGGAAGGTGCGACTTCTGAGACAGTGGAAGATGAGCTGAGAGGCTCAATGGTGATATCATCATATTCACTGTAGTAATCACTTCCTCTGGAGGGGGGGAAACGGGGTCCAGTGGCATTCTGAGATGATGATGATGAAGACGACAACACAAAGGAGAGGTTCAGAAGTTTGATGAGGAGAAGAAGGAAGACAGGACGTCCACACCCCAACATGACTCCTGCAAAAAAAAAAAAAAAAAAAAAAAAATTCACACCCCAGTTATGAATGGTGCTTCAGGTCAGAGGAGTCAACTCATTCCCCGAATGGGTGAAATAGATCATCAATCATTTAATCATTTTTAACTGATTTTATTAACAGTTCTTGACTTCATACAAACTTCAAAGGATACTTCACCCAAAAATGAAAATTCTGTCATTAATTACTCACCCTCATGTCGTTCCAAACAGTAACACCTTCGTTCATCTTTGGAGTACAAATTAAGATATTTTTGATGAAATATAAAAGCTTCCTGACACTGAATAGACAACAACACAACTACCATGTTCAAGGCCCAGAAAGGTAGTAAGGACAACATTAAAATAGTCCATGTGACATCAGTGGCTCAATTGTAATTTTATGAAGCTACGGGAATACTTTTTGTGCGCAAAGAATACAATAACGACTTTTATTCAACAATTTCTTTTCTTCTGTTTCATATTCTGCCACCATTCATAACAGTACCACAATGCATGTGGAGGTACCGCTGATGTCACATGGACTATTTTACTGATGTTTTTACCCCATTTCTGGGCCCTGAATGTGATACTTGCAGTGCTGTCTATGTACGGTCAGAAAGCTCTCGGTTTTAATAAAAATTGTGTCCGAAGATGAACAAAGGTATTATTAATGAGCTAGAATTAAATCTAAATCAATGTTAACACTTTTTCTCAGTTATTAGCCAGTTTCTAAATTCCCATTATATAGACATTTTTCCACTTGGAAGTGGCACACACCTTAATTCAAATAAAATCTAATTACTGTAATGCTGTAATTTTTTTTACAATGTTTTGTCAGGCAAAATAAAAAGTACTTCATGTGGTAACATCTAAATGACGTAAATGAAGTGGAAAACATGACAATATCACTTAATCAGCCTGGCTGCATTAGGTTACGTCAACAAAATTCTTTTTTAAGATTCAGAAATAAGTCATTCCATGAAATCGGTGCCTTGTGCGTCCCTACAAGCAATAATCAAACATATAATTAATATAACAACAAATTCATTAATGATTTAAAAACATAACAATATTATGTATTTTTTAATCAACATTACATAAACATAGTCAAATATTATTTTAAATAATTTAAGGGTAATGTTTTTGCCCTGTCCCTCACTATGTTTTTCTTTTTCAGCAGGACTTTTAATTTGCTAAATGTAAGGCAAAATGATACAAAAATCACATTTAATAAATTGTTCTAAAAACTGTCTCATTGTTAAGCAATGCTTCTGGCATAAGTATAATTTTTTTTCTATAAAATATGAATAATTTTATTGGTGTCCCCTGATTTCATGTCAGCACTCATCAAAAAACACTTTTAGGAGGTTAGATCATCTCTCAAGCAGGATTCCAACACTTAAACAAAATCATGTCTCTTTTACTCCTCTATAATGTTCTATTTTTATGATTTATGAGGCTTGACATTTTATATTCGCTATAAAATGGGTAGGTTAAGGTTTGGAGGTAGGTTAAGGGGGCTAAAAATCTAAATCGCTTATTAATACATTTATAAAAACGCATTGACATGAATATCTTTACGTTTTAAATGTTGAAATACATCTAAATTGTGTTTTGAGCCTCTAAACGTTACGTTTAAATATCTACGTATAAACAACAAGACCAGGATGAACAATTGCCTTTTACCATTTTTTTACAGTGAGTGTCTATATCAGCGTCTGAGGTCAAGGCCATTGTTCTACCAGCAAAGATTGTACTGTAAATGACCCTGTTACAGATACAGGCAGTTTGAATCATTGATAGCTGCACATTCTGTTTCTGCAACACAGTGACTACACATGACAACCTGACTATATTAGGCTGCATCAAATACTTTTAGGAATCAAGCAGAATTTCCTGAATTGAAAAAAGTAACCACCACTGATCTGGCTGAGGAATGAATGCTTAGTAAACAGCCAGTGGAGCTTCAGAAACCTACTTTGTACTATATTTCACAAGTGACATTCTGGAGCTTCAGTGCAGACAATCTCCAGAAAACAATTTACATTTAGCGGAGTGAATACAAACAAACCAGTCCAAGTCACTTTTTTGCAAAACACACTAATTATTAAACTTCTACACGTGTGTGTGTGTGTGTGTGTACCATGCAGTGTCAGCTGCCCTTGGTTAAAATATCGATTAACATTCTTTGGCATGGCAAAACTTCATTTAAAATGAGTCAGAGCACATAAAAACACTCTAATGCCATTAGTACGAGTTTTGAAGAGAAAAACACCAGATAGCCATGTGATCAAGGAATGCAGGGTTTCAGGGTATTTTGATAAGTAAGTAAAAGGCTTTTGTATTGAGCCTCTCTCAGTTGTTTTTGTGAACAAAACTGAAGTTGTAAGGTTAGTGTATTAAATAAAGAATTCAAGCAAAGGTATGAATAAAAATACCTTACCTATTTTTCGGTAGTCCAACAAATATTATCTTACGATCTCAAAAATCTGACTATTTTTCTGGTATCCTCTTTCCTTTGCTCTCATTCCCTTGCTACAGCAACACTCTCTCTAACTCCCCAACAATCACCTCCTTTTTCTTCCTAACCCCATCCCCCTCTCTCCCTGTTTCACTCATCGCTCCACCTTTTCTCATTTAATAAGCTTTTTTTTTGAGAGCATGTGTGTGGAGTATGTGCACATGCCTCTAGTGAATCACAGGGATTACAGCTATATGTGCAGGTCAGAAACCTGACGTTACACACATGCACCCACTCATTCAGAGCGTCTGAGTTCATGTTGAGCAACTGGTACTTTTGAACTTACTGACTGCCAGATTAATGCATAGAGATTATAGAGTTTATTTATCAGCTCTAAACACATTCTTGAAAACATGTTTTAGGTAAACATCAACACATCAACTTACACTGAACACAGCACACAGTCATAGTCTTTCTGTGGCATGCTGGTATGTTAGTGAACAAGAGGGTCTTTATTTCACAGAAAGATTTGGAAAGTGCTCGTCAGCATATGGCTTCAGTAAATAACTGATATTCACTCAAATGAAAGTTCAGTTTATATTAACTAGAATTGTGGATTTGTTGTTCCACTGAAAAGATTTACTGTTTTCCGGAAACAGGTGTGAGTTTGTTTGTGCGTTTGTGTATGCCAGAGACTGGTTTTGGTGCAGCTGCCCTGACCGCAAAGGGAAGTCTGTTTTTTTTTTTTTCATAATCTGATTGACAGAAAGAGTCAAAGTTCACATCATTCATAAAACTACGCACTGTCATACATTTCCGTGCACACACGTACAAACACGCTGTCATACAGCACTGTGGTCTATCTTATTTCATCATAATATACTTTTTTGTTGAGTCATAGTCTCAATTGAGAAAAAGTTTCAGCAGACAGACAAAATATAGTGATGACTCATGTTCACCATCAATACAAAAGTCATCAAACAGACAAAAAAGGCTAAACATTATTCAAAGTTTAAGATGTTGTGTCACAAACAATTGTACACTAACTTTTGAAAATACGCAAAAAATAAAAAGTATTAAAAGATAAAAAGTTAAAAAATAAAAAGTTTAGTAACAAAAAGTGGTAACACTTTACAATAGGTCATTTGTTAAGATTAATGTATTAACTAACACGAATGAACAATGAACAACACATGTATTGCACTATTTATCAATCTTTGTTAATGTTAGTTCACAGTGCATTAACTAACTTGTGATTTTAATAGTGCATTAGTAAATGTTAAAATAAACATTAACTAAGCTTAATATATCCTGGAGAAGTATTGTTCATTCTTAGTTTATGTTAACTAATGTAGTTACCTAATAAAACGTATTGTAAAGTGTTACCCAAAAAGTAATAGATTTTAATACTTTAAGAATGAAAATCTGGCTCATGGAAAGAGTTTTTGAAACTATTTTAATGTGGCCTTTATTTTTAGCAAACAACTAACATGCTAGTTTTATTAAACCTAAAAAGTGCCTGAATTTAAAGCAACGTGTCAAGTTATGTGTCATTTAACTGTATGTATGACAATAGCACTCTGTTAAATGTTTATTGGTGCATTAAAAAAGAAGTTCACCTCCAGAATAAAAATTAGCAGATAATTTACACACCCCCTTGTCATCCAAGATGTTCATGTCTTTCTTTCTTCAGTCGGAAACAAATTATGTTATTTGAGGAAAACATTTCAGGATTTCTCTCCATATAGTGGACTTGTATGGTGCCCCTGAGTTTGAACTTCCAAAATGCAGTTTAAATGCAGCTTCAAAGGGCTGTAAACAATCCCAGCTGAGAAAGAAGTAGTGAAACGATCAGTTATTTTCTAAAAAGCTGACAATTTATATACTTTTTAACCTCAAATGCTTGTCCCGTCTAGCTCTGCGTATCCTGGTTCATGACAGTTAGGGGAGGTTGAAAAACACCCATCTCATTTTCTCCTCCAACTTCAAAATCGTCCTACATCGCTGCAGAAGTACCGACCCAGTGTTTACAAAGTGAACATGCAATGAAGATAAAACAGTGATGTAGGATGAGATAGGAGTTTTTCGACATACCCTAACTGTCATGAACCAGAACAAACAGAGTTCATGCAGAGCTAGATAAGACAAGCGTTTGAGGTAAAAAAGCATATAAATTGTTTTTTTTTTTTTAAATAACCAATCGTTTCGCTAAATAAGACCCTACTTCCTCGGCTGGGATTGTTTAGAGCACTTTAAAGCTGAATTTAAACTGCATTTTGGAAGTTCAAACACAGGGGCATCAATTCAAGTCCACTATATGGAGAGAAATCCTAAAATGTTTTCCTCAAAATACATAATTTCTTTACGACTATAAAGAAAGACATGCGCATTGTTGATGACAAGGGGGTGAGTACATTATCTGTACTTTTTTGTTCTGGAAGTGACCTTCTTCTTTAACAAATCATCTGTCATGATCATTTTCCTCTGAGTTTTGTAGCTCCAGAGGAAGAGTGTTTTAGAAACACCGGACAGATGATACATTGACACACACAATCCCCACTGGAGATCTGAGGTATTAAATGTAGTGACATATTTACATTACAAATTCATTTGTATTCTTTTAGGGAGGATTTTCCTCTTTTTCAAGGGTCAAACTACAGTTAGGAAACTGAGATATGTTTTCTGTCATCCGTGACTGCTCTTGATCACAGGATGCAAGCCTCTTACCAGTATGAAGTACATCTAAAAACGTGATGGCGCAACAGTGTTTTGTTACGAAGCCTTCCTACTGATGTACGGGAATCAGGCCTATGCGGGGGGTCTCAACTCAAGCTCTAAATTCCCCCTCGACATAGTTATAGAAATTAAAGGGCAACATGAAAGTTCTTTTTATTCTTAACTTTACACTTTATATTGTTTAGAAATTACTTTTATGACACCTGTGTGAAAATGACCATGATCCATAAACCCTATCAGCAGATAATTAGATTAAAAGGTGCTGATTCCGAACTATTTTCCCCCCGCTGGTGATACGTCATGTGACCTCACACGAGGCAAACATAAGCTGGTCGCGCCGAGTTCAACGTTGTGGGTATATGCGTAGTTGAAGTTGTAAGCAAGATATAGCGAGAGTATTTTAAGAGTCAACGATGGTGAATTACTGTGTTTGTGCGAACTCCAGCCTGTTAGGACATCGTGTCCGTAATTTTCCTGGTAGGAAACGTACGAATTTTCGGGCTTGGGTGCGTTTTGTGCAGGTGAAGAGAGCAAACTTCGCAACCGCGTCTGTCACGATTCACTCTGTCATTTGTGGAGCTCATTTTACATCGGAGTGTTATCAGCCTGGGGATTTGATGGAGTTCACGTTCTCTGGATCGTGTGAGGCTGAGCTGTTTCACACATACTCCGTCTGCAGTGCGTACGCAGTCCGTGTGCGTTACGTATGTCGTGCAAAAGCGGAACGGACTCATTTGCTTTCACACAGGACCCGTTTGCAGTCCGCTCCTGCTCCGTGGCTGTTTACCACAAACACAACATTTATCTATTATTTTGATTTCAAATTCAAACGTGCTTTTTCAGCGTTGTGATCCTCTTTTATCATAGCACAGTTATACAATCGTTCATAGACATATTCACATTTAAATTCTATAATAATAATAATAAATATAAATAACGTATTATTCAATGCACTTGACTTCTAGATTTGTATATTAAGTTGCTCAAGCAAGTTGCAACACATTTAAACACAGCATACAGCTTCCTTTTCGTATTGAAATTGGGCTATCACAAATATTTTAGATTAAAACTTATCACAGACGGAATGTTTTAAACCTAGCCAAAAAGCCACGTGTTGCCTGAAGCACAGTAGACTTTATTTATATGCATTTATGGTGTGATCACTACATTTCCATGTCAATCCATGTTCATTTTACCGCGAACAACGCGCTGTCACTTTAATTCAGGGCATGCAGCACAGCAAAAAATAGACTCGGTGCGGAAACGATGGCTGCACTGCTGTGGACGCACCGCTCCTGGAACGCACTGCCGGACCGCAACTGCATGCAGGGTGAACGCTCTAATCTGTTAACATGGGTGCGGAAAAAAATACGCACCGCATACACAGTATGTGTGAAACAGGCGTGATCAACAATGCTGTTCCCTCCGTGCACTCGACTGAGTCAAGTTCATCGGCATCATCCGAGCTGCCTGCGGATTGACCGATATAGACTTATAGTAGTAAGCAAGACATTTCCCACGTTTATTTTTCGCTGTAAGGACAGGTGTAACGTTAGTCCCTCACGCATGTAACGTTGCCGTGGCCCATCATATGTCGCATCTATGCCGGTTTCCTCCATGTTGTAAATCATTCATTGCTGCTCGGACTCCCTCTTGCTACGTAATCTCCGGCCACGCCCCCATTTAGACGCGCAAGTCATTTCTTCACACTTTCAGTTAAAAAAAAGTGTTTATTTTAATGCTGAATGGCAGTTTCTTCATCGAAATCTAGATATTATATAATTTATGTACACTATGGTCCATAGAGGTGTCTAATCTGCATGTTGCCCTTTAAGGAATGCGGAAGCTCCCTCAGAACTACAATGTGCGAAAGAGTATCAAGGATGCCTGCAGTGAAACATGTCCTTTTCTTTACCCTTTGAAAAAACTGAACAGGTTCTCACATGCACAACAAGACACCAATAACCACAGCATATCCAGTTCTGATCTCTACTGAGCTGCTGGCACACTGCACATTATGAAGCTCATACTGTAGTTTCAATTGCCAATAAAAAACACAAAGTCTCATTGCATTTTTTTGTGCTTTTGATTCACAGATCAGTCTTTGTGAATACTAAAAATACATGTTTTTAATAATCAACATGTGTTTTCCAGAGACTATCAATCATGTGGGAATATTTTTTCTGTGGGAAAGCTGCACATATGGGCATCTAGGGACAGAGGGAGTAAACAGAGGGGAGAAACACATGTCAAAAACATTACATTTTTAGCTTTCAATTTCAATGCCTGTGGCTGTTTCTGGTATGCCTCGTAAGTATTTTAATAAAGGTTGGCTTTTGCATGGTCAAGCTACAGTATTCATCTATACATTAAAGCAGGCTATATGACTTGCATAGTCAAAAAAATGTAATGTAGCTAAACAAGCAAGGATAATTTAAAAGAATAGTTCATCTAAGAATGAAAACTTCCTCACCCTCATGCCATCCAAGATGTAGATCAGTTTGTTTATTCATTGAAACACGTTTAGCATTACATCCCCTTCAGAATGGAGGCAGGAGGAAGTATTATTATAAACTCATATTTTGGCCAGAAGCAAAAAAAGTTCAAATGCATTAATGATGGATTTGTTTCTTAGAAACACACTGCTTTTCACTTAACAAGACGTAAATTGATGGACTAGACTTGCGTGGATTACTTGTGGATTAGTGTGTTGATTTAATCAGCTGGTCAGACTCTGACGGCACCCATTCACTGCGGATGATCTGTTGGGGTAATGGGAAGTGATGTAATGCTAAATTTATCCAAATCTGTTCCAATGAACTAACATCCATTATGGATGACCTGAGGATGAGTACATTTCCAGCAAATCATATTTTTTTTTTTACATTTATAAATGCTGAAGTCTGTGCCAGGAGTGTTCCCTCCACAGAGGCAAGGGAGGCTGTGTCTCGTCAAAATATTGGATGAGAAAAAAAAGTTGTAGCACAAAAATAAAACAACGCCTGTCTTACAAAACATAACATGAAGTATATAAATCACTCATTTTTCTAAAGAAACACTGTCCAACAGCGACACCAGAAAGTAAAATTACAGCAAGAGTCCTTGCTTTCTTGCCTCCCCTGAGCCCATTGAGTTTTAACAGGCCCCCTAAAGCATGATTGAGAATGAATGGGAGAAAGTCCCACTGGAGGAGGCAATGCCTCTGTTGTGATATGATTGGATTATGATCGGCTGTGATTGGTTAATGCGATAAATCCCGCCTCTTGTGTTTGCATGCATTGATTAATCGGTCTGAATGTACAATATAATGGCGTTAATGGTAAGACTAATTAAAAGAAGTAAACAACTCACACACTTAGATGTAACCACTGTGTCATGTCAAACCTTGTTAAATAAGACTTCCTGAAAACATGATCTGTGGGAGTTTTTACTGAGTAATCAGCTTAGTAAAATTCAAAGTAAATCTCTGTGTCTGTGACCAGTATTTACCAAACTTTGATGACTGATTAATGGGGTGTGACGAGACACTTACCCCATGAGACGAGACACGAGACTGGGTTCACGAGACGAGATTAGATTTTTCAACTTTTTTTAAAGAAATCCTTAATAATGAAATATATAGGGAAAAATAGTATTTTATTCAACTGAAAAACACAAAAAATACAGGTGCATTTTGATATGAACTTGTACTTTATGAAATTAAACTTCTATTTTAATGAATTATATGCAGTAATAAACATGTAAACTTATGCTACATGATTCTGGATAAATTAAAAAAAAACAAATAAAAAAAAAAATTGGAGATCACGATTCATGATTCTGAAGAAAAAAAGATTTGATTAGAAATCTAAACAAAACAACATCATTTACTAGTGATTCTGACACAACATTCATTGCTTTTTTAAAAAATATATTCGATCAAATTAATTAATAAAGACTTAATTTACTTTTGGAATCTCCTGAATGAATGGTTCATTGATCATTGATGATCGTTTTTAAACGTGCAGTTGTCGCCACCTCCTGGTGGAAGAGGATTTGTTACCCATTTGGTGGAATGTCCCATAAACATTACAATACATACACGGGTTAAGATACTTTCTTTTTGATCGCTATTATAGACATTAAGTGTTTATCCCCAAACTATAAACTTTTATTCTAGTACTTCTGTTATTTAAATGTCTGTAACACAGAAATATTAATCATTATGTGATTGGAACACAGGAATAAGATTGCGTTGGCGTTCGAACAGAGATCGCAATCCTTTTAGGATTAATAGTGCAGCAATGTAAACACTGCAGGTATTATCACGTTCTCACGAAACCAGACAGATCTCGTGAGATCTTGTGCCGTGAGATCTCCTCACATCCCTACTGATTAACGATTCAAAAACAGTTAAAAGTCAACTATTAAAAAGAATAGCTGAACATAAGATTACATGCCGTTCCAAACCCGTAAAAGGTTAGATCGTCTTTAGTACACAATTTAGGATATTTTGGATGAAAACCGGTAGCTTTTTGACTGTCCCATTGACTGCCAAGTAAACAACACTGCCAAGGCCCAGAAACGTATGAAAGTCGTCGTGAAAATAGTCCATCTGCCATCAGTGGTTCAATGATTCAGCTACGAGAATACTTTTTGTACGCAAAGAAAACAAAAATAATGACTTAAGTCAACAATTCGTCTCCTCTATGTCACCGTAGCGCCATTTTGGAAAGTATCCACTGGACGTAAACAACGTACGCTGTTCTGTGTCAGCCAGAAAACACGGATATGTTTTCTACGTGTATTTAGGTTTTGATTAAAACGGAAACAGCGTATCCGTGTGTTGTGGCTGACACAGAACAGCGTACGCTGTTTACGTCCAGTGGATACTTTCCAAAATGGCGCTACGGTGACATAGAGGAGACGAATTGTTGACTTAAGTCATTATTTTTGTTTTCTTTGCGTACAAAAAGTATTTTCGTAGCTTCGTAAAATTATGGTTGAACCACTGATGGCAGATGGACTATTTTCACAGCGTCTTTCATACGTTTCTGGGTCTTGACAATGTTGTTTACTTGGCAGTCAATGGGACAGTCAAAAAGCTACCGATTTTCATCCAAAATATCCTAAATTGTGTTCCGAAGACAATCAAACCTTTTACGGGTTTGGAACGACATGGGGGTAAGTGATTAATGACAAAATTTTCATTTTGGGGTGAAATATCTCTTTAAAAACACTGAGGACTCTGCCTCCTAATTTCAGAACACCACTGATTTGTGCATACATACAAGTTAATTCAGATTAAACAATATTTTAAAAGGACGAATTATTGATTCAGCTTCAGACAACTTCAGACTAAATTTTTGTAAAGTACTATATTACTATTTTTGTTATTAGGATTTTTGGCCAAATATACCTGTGCTACTTAAGACTGGTTTTGTGGTCCAGGGTCACATATGTAAACATACTATTCTTTTTGTACTACTCGTTTTATTCTTCACAATCCTCCAATCTTTCCAGCTTCTGTCTCTTTTAGATGAACAAGAGAGCCTTTCTACCATCCCACTTCACTTCCTTCCTCCTCTGTTATTCTCGTCTTTATCTTCCTCTCCGTTTTTCTCTACATCCAATCTGTCACACACATATGCTCCTCAACCTCTTTCTCTCTCTCCATCACATCTGGTAGTGATTAGCTGGTGTGTTGAAAGCAGCTGCAAAGGGAGCAGCTGCAAAGAAAAACAAGCACGCATGTCATGCATCCCGTCAGACCAAGGGTGTGTTTGCTGGGAGAATGATATAAGTGTTGTGTATATGTGTTTTCATCACAATTTGTGTATTTAAGCTTTATTATTTATGATTTATTAGTGATGCTGAGTAGAAATGGATGTAACTTGGGGCAGCAGTTTCTCAATGACTGCATGTTTAGTTTATATGAGGGCGTGTTTACGAAATGCCCAGTTGTTTAACACTTTATGGTTTGTGATGTTTGGTTTATGAAGTACATCCTGTCCCCATTACGCAGTACTTAATAGTGTTAGACTTTAACGACACTGTGTCATCAGGAGTCTGAAATAATTTAAGAGCACATTCTGCCTGCTACATTCAGCATACTTCAGTCTCACGCAGAGTGCAGTAGTCATGGTCCGGATGTAAAAATTTTCTCCATAGGGGAATTGATTATTTTCTTTTTGTGTACAGTCTGGTTCTGACAGCTAGCAAGTCTCTGTAAAGTTCACAGAGTTCACAAGATGTGAGTCAAACAGAGCACAACAGAATAGGGACAATTTGAATACATTTTGCTAAAACATTTCCCATTAGCCATCAAGTGTAGGTTCAAAAAGATTTTTTCATGAAATCCAGGGCTTTCTGACCCTGCATAGACAGCAACACAACTAACATGTTCAAGGCCCAGAAAGGTAGTAAGGACATTGTTAAAATAGTCCATGTGACATCGTAACATAGCGAAAACGTAGCCTGTGGGAACTTTTTGGTGAGACACAAAATACTAGTGCTGTCAAACGATTAATCGCAATTAATCGCATCCAAAATAAAAGTTTTTGTTTACATAATATGTGTGTGTGTACTATGTATATTTATTATCTATATATAAATACACAGACGTGCATGTATATATTTAAGAAAAAAAATTATCTTTATATATTAAATATATTTATTTATAGTATAAATTATATGTATATAAATATATACATGTGAAAATATGTAAATATTTTCAAAATATACACTGTATCCATGTGTATTTGTTTATACATAATACACACAGTACACGCACATATATTATGTAAATAAAAACTTTTATTTTGGATGCGATTAATCACGATTAATCATTTGACAGCCCTACAAAATACATACCAATAAGTACATATCACTGCAGTTTTCAACAGAAATTAACACTGAGTAGCGCTAAAAGAGTAGTTTTTTTTTCCTAAATAATTCCTACTAAAACACAATCCAATAGAAAATTTAATTTATTGTTAACTCTAATGGTCCACAACGTTTTAAAATGATGTACCATCTGTACTACACCTAAACCTACCGGATAATATGAACAAAGGTGAATGTGATGTAAAAACACAAACATGCCGTTTTAGGTCGTTTTTCGATCTCTCAAATTTTAGCTCTTTAATCGTGCGTCATGTTTTTCACAGGATTCGTACGCAAGGATTCTGCATCCTAAGTTCCATTCCGTGCCAGCTGAGCTACCAGGCAAGCTTCTTACTTCTGGAAAGCAAAACATATGGAGTTGTAAACTGTGTACTGTCAAATGTACTAGTATTTTAATACAAAAACACACCAGTCTATAGTATGGGTAGTCCTGACTCAAGAAATCAGTGTTAACTTCCTAATAAATCTAAAATAAAACTATTAACTTCCTAATAAATCTAAAATATTTTACACAACATTAGGGAGGTGTCCAAATCCGATTTTACCGTGTTCAGAAAGAAAGTGACATGTAAAAGATGAGAGGAAAAAATATATTTCAATGCATTCTCTCGCAATTATATAATTGGGTAATTATATAGTACTTTCACTTTCGAGATTAGCGATCACACGGAGCGGCAGTGGGCCTACTTACAACATATTTTACAAGATTAGATGTTTGTCAGTGGTTTTCAGGATCTGCAAATCATTCGCCATCGTCCTATCAGACATCTCTTCTTACTCTGTTTATGCGGTAAGTCAGGACTGCCAACTCACACAATTTACACTTTTCTCACGCTCTGAACTAAGTGAAACCTTTTTAGTGATTATCAAGGAAGAGCTATTTGCGCACTTCTAGCTACATATAATCCTTTCAGAATTTGAATAAAAGTTTTGTTTTTCGTCCTGCTAATGGCCATATATCCTGTACAAGCAGCAACGTTTTGGGAGTGATAAATCCCTCATGAATGAAGGATTCATTTTCAAATTTTTGTGCCAAAATATTTTTTAAAATGTGGTTGCAATTATTTATAAAAGTATAATGACTAAATCTTGCAATTCTTTCATTGTACATTGCTATTTTTGTTGTGGTAAAAAGTTAATAGTTTTGCAGCACTGCAGCAGTTAGTAATATGGCTTGATCCTCTCATCAAGTCTGTTTGCACTGCTTGTTTCAAAGGGAAGGGTTCACTTCATGCATGCGATCAGCTTGTGATCTGCTGTTTTCCATGTCTCAGTTCTTGGTTCACAGTGAATGCAGTGAACTCCTTTACTGCGAGCTTAGAGCGCATCTGGGAACGGAGCGACCACCAGTTAGGTTTTGTTTTCATATCAGCATAATGTTCATTTTATTGTTGCAACTGGTTACAGTATTAAACACAATTTATAATGAGACGCGTTTGTAAACCATGTTTTCACAGAAGCTGGAGTCTTCCGTCAAAATAAAAGCTCAATTGCAGTTTCCGCTAAAATAAAAGCTCATATGTTTATCTCTAGCAAGCACGGACTAAATTTAACAGACGCACACAAAGAAAACATTGTACGGGCAGAGCAAGCTCACTGTTTATTTGAAGAAAGATATAAATATTGTGGTAGATGTTTATAGGAATGTATTTCTGAAGCGAACTGACTTCTGAAAAGTTTCGAATTACATTTTTTCCCTCTTATCACTGCTGTTCATTAAGCGCCACCTGCTGTCAGAGAGTGAAATTCCATAATTTCACAATGCTGAAGTCAAACCATTCTGTTTTTGCTTCACGTTGAAATAATAAAATCACGTTTAAATAAAAAGGGCTTGGCTCTAATTTTTAATGTATTTATTTATTTTTAATTAAACATGTTTAGTTATTGTAGTAGCATATAAGCTGAACTCAAAAGTTGGCCCTGTTTAGTTCAGACAACATCATGCTATTATTATTATTATTATTATTATATTAACTAGAAAATCGATGCAAATCGCTGGATGACTGAATCGCGACTCATATGTGAATTGTTTTTTTCCCCATTACCTTACATTAACCTACACAAAATTCTTGTTTCAAGACCACTTGGCTAGAATGTTTTTGCTTTTAAAGGCTACATACTTGTTTCAACGCAAATTAGAGGATGTGGTTGTGCAACACACTGCACTGATTTGTATTTCAGCGAATTGAGCAATATAATTCCTGAAAGTTATCAGCATAGAAACTGTAATCTGATAAAATCACAAGCATGTCCAGACTCTATTAATGAATCTGGCAGACAGTCTAGTTTCGACAGGTCATGGAGAGTTTGTGCATGAGGTTAGAGCTATTCACTGCTCTTAGTAGACATTTCCTATGTCTAGTCATATAACAACTGCTGGCAATTAAATATGCACATTCTGACCTCACAGTAATTTTTGTGAAATAGTCCTATTTAGCATTAATGCAATGCTGCTATTCTAGCTACAGTACACAGTGTCATTTCACAATTTTAATGCTAACAAAATAGAAACTATCAAAACATAATACACTGTCAACAAGGACTCGCTCTTTCAGATTATAGCAGAGCCAGCAGAGAGACAGGGAGTGAAAGGAAACCACTGAGGAAGATATAGAATACTAGATAAAACAATCAAACTCTACAGATTTAAACAGCTGCTGTTTGACTGGAACAGGTTTCACCATACTCCAAACACAAGCTGCACCGAGCAGAAATGATCTAATGTTCTTATCAATGCATTGAGTCTTAAGGGAATATGAGTCAAGAGAGGCTAATTATTAAAAATAGACAACCGCAGTGGTTTGACTAGAGTGATAATCAAGAGTTATTTCAGTCTGTTTAGCGTGTGCAAACACATGCTGGCACACACACAGCTCACAGACCCAGTTCAGTCAATCTCAATCATGCTTCACTGCTCTTTAGTCACAGACAGAGTAAGAAAAAGCAGACAGACCTGAGAGAAAAGACTATGAAAATGGTGTATATACGTTTTAGCAATTCTAAAATGCTCTTTATAAGCAGGAGAACACAAAATAATTTGAATAGTGGAAATGTAAGTACATTTCAGTGTTTTTAACCCCTAGGGGTTGGTTAAGTTAGTGCAGGTGCTGTTCACATGGGAAACAGCTTCCCTTTAAATGCTAGTTTGCTGCCAGATACAGTATGTGTCTAAAAAGCTTACTAGTTTAGATTTTAAGCTTGGAAAGAATTCACTTACTTTGTATCTCATTGCTCATGCTGTGTGGGTATTCATGCCAATTTTAATGCCAAGACCAGGGATAGTTGCCTTCTTGTGCCTCCTGCTGTCCTTCTGAATACCAACATGTAGTTCCATATTTGGTCACCAGATGGCATTTAGTTATTAGGTGAAGAGGTTGGTTAACATCATGCTCCCTGTTGAATTAGATATTAGCACTGCTAATTATCAACATCCCACTAGCAAACACATCAAAGACTGATACCCAGGGAAAACGGGACTTATGGGAAAACAGTAGGACCGACTAAATGCACACAACCAATGGCAGATTTCTCAAGCATTTATCACCAGAAAAAAATTCCCAATGGAGAAAACCAATCTGCCATTAAAAGGTAACAGTTTTGTGAAATACACTACCAGTCAAAAGATTTTAAACAGTAGGAATGTTAATGTTTTTACAGAAGTGTATTATGCTCACCAAGCCTGCATACTTGATCCAATGTACAGCAAAAACAGTAAAATTCTGAAATATATTTAATAGGTTTGTGTTTTAGTAAGTTTGTTTTTTTTCTTTGAAGAACAGAAAGATGAAAATAGATTTTCTTGCAAGATTATAAATATCTTTACTGACTTTTTTAAATTTAATCCATCCTTGCTGAATAAAAAAATCTTAATGACCACAAACATTTCAAGGATAGTGAATATATTAGGAACTGAAACAGCTTTTTGATATATGGCAGACTGGTATTGATATATGGCAATGAAAATGAACAGGGAAATTCAATTCAATCTAAATTGAGTCAGCAAAACCCTATGTAGGAAATCTTTGTCATGGGATGACCTGACAGAATAAGGCCACAGTCAATATAGAAAATCAAATGATGTGACCTTGATTAGAGTGCTCACTTACTGTACAGTATGCAGTATGTGCCAGGCTTTCTCATTCTCCCATCGGATAGGGAGGGAACCAACTAAAGAAAATGAACTACAGAAATATGAAACAGTCAGTTTACTGGCAAATTATTAGTGTATAAAATATAAAATTACTCTAGGTTCTCTAAAAATAACGTCCTCCTAAAAATCAGGGATTGCCAAGATGAGATGGGAATGAGTCTCTTTCAGGTCTTCCCAAAAATGTACCCCGTTGTCCTCTCTCTACTAAATTTGTTAAATGCATTTGCAAGAGAACAGAGACACAGCAGCTTTTTTTTCAATACTTTTCTTTCTGTATGGTAGTCATGGTAACACAGACAGTGTTGAAAGACTGTGCAGGAAAGTCAGTGAAAGTTCATTGATACCCTCTTGTTAATGAGCAGCATTACACCACTACATGTGTTGTGTTTCTTCATCGTCATCATCATCTTTAACATTCTCTTATAAAAGTGACATATGAAAATCTGACTTTTTCAAAGTTTAAGTGCTATAATGGGGTGCCTAGTGCATCTACCCAACCCAGGCAATGTTAAAAAGGACAACAAAGTAACTTTGTTTGTGTTAGGGTTGATATATTTACTATATATTTCACTGCTGCCACACATATCTAATATAAACATCCAATTCCTTTCCCAGCTGTTTACCTTCACAGACATAAACGACTATTTTTGTAACTCGTGTTTTTAACATAAACTTGTGTGTATGTGACAGTTTAAGCACAATAGGACATGAAAGAGAACTTAGTTTAGTACTCACACGCTCTGTGACAGCCACTTTGTGAGCACATGCTTCAAATGTATGAGCTTAGAAAACAGTATATCAGAAGTTTAAACTAATTTGGTTTAAAAGCATGATTTCAGCGTAACAGATATGATAATCAAAATCAAACAGATGCTTTTTAGAAGAGTTTTAGAGGTATAAGCTGTAAAGGCACAACTCTATTCTGGACTGTAAAAGGGGGTGGGGAGCAGCAGATCATTTGCATTTAAAGAGGCATGCACAAAAACAGTTTCTGCTTCCAGTCAAAATGGGTATTTTCAAAATGATATATGACCTATGGGGTATTTTGAGCTGAAACTTCACAGACACACTCTGGGCAAACCTGAGACTTATATTACATATTGTAAAATGAAGCATAATAGGTCATGATAGGAAACATGTGCTGAACAATACTATGTGTAAGTGTCTGAATATTGGGTTTCACATATTTTTATTAGCTCACTATTATTAGCTCATGTGCAGCAAATTCTGAATTAATTAATATTTAAACTTAATACAGTTTTTTTTTTAACTGAGTCAATTTGTGGCTAAAAAATATTATGCACAATAATCACTGTACAACCTGCAAGTTAATAATTAGTAATGACAAGTAACAAGTTAGTAATAATTATAATTTACAAATCTAACCATGGATCATATTTTAATCCTAATCTGTCATCTGTACCAATCTGGCTAGTCCTCTGAAGGCTGGCATGCCCTTGTCACAAACATTACCTCATTCCATGCCCAGATCGTCTATGAATAATTTAAAATCATTTTGTCAGGGACAGGATGGCTGCCAGCTCAGCTAGGCCAGGGCATTTGAGCAGTCGGCACCATGACAACAGCCCCCTCAGACAATAAGAGATGGAAATAGAGCTGCCCCAGATCCACAATTTCCACACTATGACTGGACAGGGGTAAAAGAAGAGGAAGAGGAATGAGAGCTGGATATTCAGCTATCAAAAGAAACATCAGCGACAATGATGGAACACAAACACAGCAATCTTCATTAATGAGTCATCAATCGGCCATATTGGCGGCACTGAACTTTAACAATGCCACTGAACCGAATGAAACTTAGATTTTTGCTGATTATTGCTGCTGAAAATGATCAATTATTGTCATGTTTTGGGCTGTACTAATCGGTTGGACTGAGAAAAAACATTTAAAGTACTATTGACTGCCAAAAGTTATAACAAATCAAGGAGAAGAGTGCAAAAAACTGGGAAACAAAAGGCGTTTGTGGTTGGCCAACCTAAACTAGGATTTCCAGGTCAGGAATCTTGACAATATTCATGTTTGTTCTTATCATTTCTGGTCAGGTCGGTGAAATATTAGGCTGATATCTTAATTAACATTGCCTGTACATATCTTTACCACTTATTAACATTGGTTTGTCAAAATATTGCACCCTTTCCTGCTTACTAAGCCCTTCTCTATACGATTTAGCATCTTTTTTCTGTGGTTTGGACAGCATAAAAACAACATATTCAGTAGTACATTAACTGTGCAATCCATGCTGTTGTTTACAACAACTGAAGTACAAACTCTCTATTGCAGTTATAGCTGTCTCTCGGTTTTAGAGGCCAACAAGTCAAAAAGCTAAAAAAAAAAATTAAGTGACTGTATGTGAATATTTGTTGTTTTTACCTTGAAATTCCACGAAAGGACGGGTTCCTTTACGGCAGCAACAAACGCACCTGTACAGATATCCACTAATTACGACAGTGGTGTATTAGCCGTATATTAACTGTAGATGGCTCTAGTGTTGAACAATTATAGAACTAATATTTTAATTTTGGTAGCCCTGTCGTAGTTGACAGGGCAACACTTAAACTGAACAAGTCAAACCTGATAGTTTTCATGGATTAAGTAAATAATAACCATTTAAAACAGTAAAACTGTTTGCACTACAAACCAGAGTGTTTATAATTACGATAATACATTAAAATAATATGGTAAAAAAAAAAAAAAAACATCCATTAGCAATATCAAGCAGCAAAACAAGCTGTTTTTTTACAGCTAAAAATAGCTGGACGCAGATGAGACCAAGAAAAACACATAACATTTACAAATGTAGTGCCCACTTTTACAGGAAAAATAAGGTGGATTCAGTCTTACTTTAAATCATACTCCAGTTAAACATTTTCTTATAAACAAAAGCATGATTGCAGCCTTTTAAATTTAGCAGTTAGTTTGAGCTCTTTTGCTGCTTTCTAAAGCACTTTGCATACACTGAACTCAGCTGAACTCAAATGCCTCACATGCTGCTGGACTGAAGCGCCTCTATTGGGCCTACTGCACAGACAGATTAAACATCAATCTGGAGTTCAGTTCAGGCCTGAGGTGAGTGCAGTTGCAGCTACAGTTGAATGTCAGACATGTTATATTTCAGGACATAAATCATACAATTAACATATCATTTATTACAGTTATTTGGCTTCTTAGGGAAAAAAAACAAGATTTGTAGGATCACCTGAAGCCCTTGTCAGTGTATCTGTTGAAAGTGAATAAATAAAGTTATAACATGCAAGAACCTGTGGCGTGTCTCGTAGACACCATTCAGGAGAACAGATACATCAACTTCAGCTCTAAACAATATTTATATGTCAGATTTTATCATGGTGTCAGCTGATATAAACTTGTCATGTCATATGTCATAACATGTTTGTATCACACTGGTGTAGTCAACACACCCGGGGCAGAATTTCTATTTTCACTTCAGTTCGCTTTGCTTCTTCAGTGACAGCAGATGACAAGAAGCATAAAATTACAGGCACCCATAACAACAAAAACAGGGTTATAGAGTATGTATGGGAATACTTTTTGTTTTACAATATTTATCTGTGTCTATAATATATATTAATTTATTCTTTAGTCAGTGGGGTAGTTCATATAATTTAGTTTTATCATTTGTTTAATGTCATTTGCTCAGCACTGTTTTTTTTTTTTTTTTTAATGTGTAAATAAGGATTTTTCATAAAATTGAAGTTTACATACACTTTTTTAATACTGTGTTGTTACCTTAATGATCCACAGCTGTTCTTTTTTTTTTTTTTTTGGTCCATAACAGTTAAACTGCCCGCTATTCTTCAGAAAAGTTGTTTAGGTCCCACAAATTATTTGGTTTTTCAGCATTTTTGTGTATTTGAACCCTTTCCAACAATGACTTTATAATTTTAAGATCCATCTTTTTACACTGAGGACAACTGAGGGACATGCAACTATTAGAGCAGGTTTAAACACTTACTGATGCTTCAGAGGGAAAACAATGTATTAAGAGCTGGGGTGAAAACTTTTAAAGATCAGATCAGCGTATGTAAACTTTTGAACAGGGTCATTTCTATAAATTCAACTATTATTTTCTCTTGTGTACTATACATAATCTTTTATGTCAAAAAATCTTGGGTCAGTACTAAATAAAACAACAACATGCATTTTGTATGATCCCTTTTATTTTGGTAAAATAATTAACATTTTGCAAATTCTGCAAAGTATGTATGTGAACTTTTTTTTTAACTGTACATAATATCGAAATGTTTCTCAAATGTCAATGATTACAATAATATTACTGGTACATTATATGCAGTGTCTTTAAAAGTATCTGAATGATTTAAATTTAGAAATGAAACAACTGGTGTAAAAGTAATAGTAGCTATTTACACTGAATGAGTAACTTAAATTACAACAGAAAACTGTTTTGTTGTACACTCTCAGGAAAAAAGGTCCAAAACAAGAATGTACCTTTTAGCTTTTGAACTATAGGATATTGCCCCAATCACAGTTTTGTACTGAATCATTTTCCCATGAGAAATGTCATAATCAATGCTGTTTGTATGTATGAGAGTAACTACATGGCAGAATATCTGAAACATGAAGCAGTTTTGGACTGGTTTAAGACATTCCTGTCACTCCTGAATGGCTCCTTCACATCATGTGAGTGTGTGTCCATCAGCAGAGAGCGTGACCCTGAGTGCTGTGTGTCTCTGCCCAGAGGCTTTGGGATGCATTACCATGGGAAGCTCAACGGAGCACACCAGTCCATTGTCACCGCAGGGGCATCCAAATCATTACACACAGGTCACGCAAAGATGGAAATGGAGAGCAAGAAAATAACAGAGAGAACGGAAAGCATTCACAAAAGTGGAAAGACAGTAACTGTGTCGCTGAGACTACAGGTCCTTCTCCAAAAATTAGCATATTGTGATAAAGTTCATTATTTTCTGTAATGTACTGATAAACATTAGACTTTCATATATTATAGATTCATTACACACAACTCGAAGTAGTTCAAGCCTTTTATTGTTTTAATATTGATGATTTTGGCATACAGCTCATGAAAACCCAAAATTCCTATCTCAAAAAATTAGCATATTTCATCCGACCAATAAAAGAAAAGTGTTTTTAATACAAAAAAAGTCAACCTTCAAATAATTATGTTCAGTTATGCACTCAATACTTGGTCGGGAATCCTTTTGCAGAAATGACTGCTTCAATGCGGCGTGGCATGGAGGCAATCAGCCTGTGGCACTGCTGAGGTGTTATGGAGGCCCAGGATGCTTCGATAGCGGCCTTAAGCTCATCCAGAGTGTTGGGTCTTGCGTCTCTCAACTTTCTCTTCACAATATTCCACAGATTCTCTATGGGGTTCAGGTCAGGAGAGTTGGCAGACCAATTGAGCACAGTAATACCATGGTCAGTAAACCATTTACCAGTGGTTTTGGCACTGTGAGCAGGTGCCAGGTCGTGCTGAAAAATGAAATCTTCATCTCCATAAAGCTTTTCAGCAGATGGAAGCATGAAGTGCTCCAAAATCTCCTGATAGCTAGCTGCATTGACCCTGCCCTTGATAAAACACAGTGGACCAACACCAGCAGCTGACATGGCACCCCAGACCATCACTGACTGTGGGTACTTGACACTGGACTTCAGGCATTTTGGCATTTCCCTCTCCCCAGTCTTCCTCCAGACTCTGGCACCTTGATTTCCGAATGACATGCAAAATTTGCTTTCATCCGAAAAAAGTACTTTGGACCACTGAGCAACAGTCCAGTGCTGCTTCTCTGTAGCCCAGGTCAGGCGCTTCTGTCGCTGTTTCTGGTTCAAAAGTGGCTTGACCTGGGGAATGCGGCACCTGTAGCCCATTTCCTGCACACGCCTGTACACGGTGGCTCTGAATGTTTCTACTCCAGACTCAGTCCGCTGCTTCCGCAGGTCCCCCAAGGTCTGGAATCGGTCCTTCTCCACAATCTTCCTCAGGGTCCGGTCACCTCTTCTCGTTGTGCAGCGTTTTCTGCCACACTTTTTCCTTCCCACAGACCTCTTGCTTGAGGGCGTCAATGATGGCCTTCTGGACAGCAGTCAGGTCGGCAGTCTTACCCATGATTGCGGTTTTGAGTAATGAACCAGGCTGGGAGTTTTTAAAAGCCTCAGGAATCTTTTGCAGGTGTTTAGAGTTAATTAGTTGATTCAGATGATTAGGTTAATAGCTCGTTTAGAGAACCTTTTCATGATATGCTAATTTTTTGAGATAGGAATTTTGGGTTTTCATGAGCTGTATGCCAAAATCATCAATATTAAAACAATAAAAGGCTTGAACTACTTCGAGTTGTGTGTAATGAATCTAAAATATATGAAAGTCTAATGTTTATCAGTACATTACAGAAAATAATGAACTTTATCACAATATGCTAATTTTTTGAGAAGGACCTGTATTTCATGTCAATGAATGCTGCTAGAAATGACTGCTGACAAGTTTTTAATCAAGATTTTCTTTGGTGTCTGACGGCTCAAAGACTAAAAATAATGAATAATGAACAAATGAGCAAAGTGCAAATGTCTTGTTTCTGTCTGCAAAATTCTTATTACTTCAATTTGGCTTTCAGACATGACAAATAAAATGATACCCATGAAGCCTGTCAGCAAGACTGTGTGTGTACACAAAAATTGGGCGTGATAATTATAGGATGTACACTAAAATTTTAGGAAACACGTAAAATTAGAAGTAGAAAGTAGAAATAATAATAATAATAATAAAAGAATTTAAGGTTTCTGAGGAAAAATTACAGGATTTCTTTCCATATAGTGAATGAGGAATAAGGGTCTTATCTAGAATCAGAATCAGAATCAGAAAGAGCTTTATTGCCAAGTATGCTTGCGCATACAAGGAATTGTTTTTGTGACAGTAGCTTCCAGTAGACAACAACAACACGGACAATAAGAAAATACAATAAGGTGAGAATAAAAAATATACATATTTAAATATAAATAGACAAAAATATATAGAAAACTAAATTAAGAAATAAGTGGTATGTACAGTTGTGCTGTTGGTGATAAAGGGGAAAAAAAAAATAGAGATGGAGGTGGTAACAAATAAATATAAGGTTATTGCACATGTTTTTATTGTACGATGGTGTGAACATTTAGCTGTTCATAAGGTGGATTGCCTGTGGGAAAAAACTGTTCTTATGCCTGGTTGTCCTGGCAATTGGGGCTCTGTAGCACCGGCCAGATGGCAAAAGTTCAAAGAGGGAATGGCTTGGATGTGAGGGATCCAGGGTGATTTTCTGAGCTCTTTTCCTCACCCTGGATGTATAAAGTTCTTGAAGGGTGGGCAGGGGAGCACCAATAATCCTCTCTGCAGTCCGAACTGTTCTCTGTAATCTTCTGATGTCTGATTTTGTAGCTGAGACAAACCAGACAGTTATTGATGTGCACAGAACAGACTCGATGACAGCTGTGTAGAACTGTTTCAGCAACTCCTGTGGTAGGTTGAACTTCTTCAACTGGCGAAGGAAGTGCAACCTTTGTTGGGCCTTTTTTACAATGGAGTTGATGTGAGTGTCCCACTTCAGGTCCTGGGAGATGAAAGATCCCAGGAACTTGAATGACTCCACTGTAGCCACAGTGCTGTCCATGATGGTGAGTGGGGAAAGTGCAGGGGGATTCCTCCTGAAGTCCACTATCTGGGTTGGTACTAGGGGTGTGCGATTTGACGTTTTTTGATCGTGGACCATAAAAATGTCTCCACGATCTGCTTTTGGAGAAATATCGTAGTATCCTGCTATCAGCTGCAGTTCTGGCGCCTCAGTCTCCATATACTGTACAACGCGACATACATTCACATCAAGTGTTAACTCAGTGGGTAGATTTACACTCACGTTACACTGCACTTATTCGCAATCATAAACCTGCATTATTTGCTTTAAAATCGTACCCGTTAAACATCTCCTATGCCTGCTGCTCTATGCGCTGTTCCAGAGCGCGTACACCTGAAGTGTGTAGCTACTCTAAAAACCTTTTCAAATAGCGCCTATATTACTGTACTAAGTTATGTATCGCGTCGGATTGTGCTAATACTGTCAAAACACAAGGTTTACATATAAACACAGTTGCTTATGTCTAAAGTGAAAGTAAACAATTGAGAGAAAAACGGATGCTTGCCGGTATATTAGATGCGTGCAGCTCTTAAAGCGACAGTACTAAACATAGAGTTAGGAAACTAGAACTACGTTTTTATATCTTGTCGACCCCAAAAAACAAACGTTTAAGGACATAAATAGTTGTAGATGTCAGGGTATTTCATGTTGGGCCATTCAGCTGGATCATTTCTCACTTGGCAAAAGGAAGGTAAGGAAAAGGAGCACTGACAAAGACTGATAAAATTTAGTTTCTCAATATATCTCTTCGTTTCAGATTTACATAGTGTGGTGAAATAATCGTTTGACATGGTTAAAAATAATGAATGTTTACTGTCGCCGATTAAGTTTCCAGCTAGTGGGCGTAGTTCTCTAGTAATATGATACATTGCGCTCTACTTTTTGTGTCCTTAAATGCTTGTTTTTTCGGTCGACATGTGCGAACCCAGAACTACGTTTTTATAAGCTGCAGCTTATAAAAACGTAGTTCTGGGGGTTTTTTTAGCTTGTTTACTGTACACCTTGCCACACAGCAGCTTTTAGACATTGCTCTGTTTTTTGTTGTAAGTCAGAAATGACAAGGAGGCAGCTTCCTTCAATACAAAGTCATTTGTATTGCCCCAGACAGACAGATGACAGAATTTTCATTTTTGAGTGAACTGTTCTTTTAATGTTAATAAAACAATAAAACACAAAGATAAAAATCACTCACTGCTCATGACTGAAGAACTAGTTGCTTTAATAAGAATCAATGTACAATTGATGTATATAATGTAAAAATATATATTGTTTCATTTTTGAAATATCACCCACCCCTACTTGGTACTTTTGTAATGTGTGAGGACGAGTTAGTACAAGATGAGCATTTGTGGATAAAAATTATACACATTTTTTTTTTTTTTTTTCTTTCACTTGCCCTTGTAAAGCAAAATTGTTATTTTCTTTAAAGGAAAAATATCATATAATAGTATATATGTAAAAAAAAAAAAAAAAAAAAAGTCTAACCATATGCCTTACCTTCGAGCCTTTTGTTCATTCCCTCTCGCAGTTTCACACCGATTTCAGCAGTCTGTCAGTGGAAGCCGAGCTGCTCTTTGAATGATGTTCTTACTTTAAACACACAGCTAGAGATTCTCTTTCTGCTGCACTCCAAAGAGCTTCTACAGTTTCAAACGCAGATCATGTGAGCACAACACAAGAGTAGAGGCTCACTGTGAATATCTTCTGTCCAGCTGTGCTTCAAAAATAGAAGCATACAACAATCTCAGAAATATGATTTTTCCAAGTTTAATATAAATTAATACTCTTGCAGACACAACAAAGCAGCACATACTCACATATCTGGGTCACTGGTTGATTTGAAGGCCTCAAGGAGAAAACAGAAGTCGCAGTTCAGAGACATCCAGAATAATGCAATGTTTCTGTTGACAATCACTCTAAATCACTTGGTGATACAGTTGCATTAGAAAGATGACAGACATAACGAGAGGAAGAGAGACAGATTGAGACTGTACACTGTTGTAAACTGGTTCATATGTCTTTAAAACTTGTTTCAGTCTCTCTCTTCCTCTCTATGGATTATATTTTTGGACACAAAGCAACTCATTAAAAACAGGAACACACAAGTTTGTTCTTGAGAACAAGAGTGGCTGTCTGGTTTCTTTTTTGCTCTTTAGGCAGAAATTCTGGGACAGTCACATTGTTCATCCTGCAAACAGAAGACAGCAATTTAATTTTAGTCTAATTCATAGAATTCGTTATCTTACAATAAAAGCACAGATCTTAGGCTTCTGAGGAAGAGAAGACAGAATTTTCATGAAACATGAAGATATGATATCAGTCATGAATCATGATTTATCATGCTTAAAGGATGCACAAAAATTATAACAATGATACAGTTGAAGTCAAAAGTTTAAATACACCTAGCAGAATCTGCAAAATAATACCAAAAATTTGACCAAAATAAGAGGGATCATACAAAAAAAAATTGTATTCAGTACTGACCTAAATAAGATATTTCACATTAAAGACGTTTACATATAGTCCACAAAAGAAAATAATAGTTACATTTATATAAATTACCCCGGACAAAAGCTGTGTCCCTTGTTCAGGAGTCCTTTGTTTGTCCTGAACAGTTAAACTGTCTGCTGTTCTTCAGAAAAATCCTTCAGGTCCCACAAATTCTTTGGCTTTCCAGCATTTTTGTGTTTCCAATAATGCCTGCATGATTTTGAGATCCATCTTTTCATGCTAAGGACAACTGAAGGACTTTTGCAACTATTACAGAAGGTTCAAACGCTCACTTATGCTCCAGAAGGAAACATAATCCATCAAGAGCCAAACTTCTGAATTTGAAGATTAGGGCTGAATTTAACTTATTTTATTTTCTGGGAACATGTAAGTATCTTCTGTAGCTTCTGAAGGGCAGTACTAAATGAAAAAAAAAATGGTACTTATGTACATATGTAATATGTACACATTTTTATTCAGTTCACTTTTTTCTTATTCTTTATCATTTTTCCTTCTGGAGCATCAGTGAGTGTTTGAACCTTCTGTAATAGTTGCATATGAGTTCCTCAGTTGTCCTCAGTGTGAAAAGATGGATCTTAAAAATCATACAGTCATTGTTGGAAAGGGTTCAAATACACAAAAATGCTGAAAAACCAAACTATTTGTGAGACCTGAAGGAACAGTGGGCAAACAAACAAGGGACTCATGAAAAACTATTACTAATATATATATATATATATATATATATATACATACATACATACATATATATATGTATGTGTGTGTGTGTGTGTGTGCAAATGTCTTTTATGTAAAATATATTTAGCAGATTCTGTAAGGTATATGTAAAATTTTGACTTCAATTGTATATAGAGGTAGTAAATACAGTAATATACAGTAAAACAACATTTACAAATGTCAAACTGTTAATGCAGCCTTGCTGAAGAAAAATATTAATTTCTAAATTCATACAGGTCATAAAACAGATGTAGCATTCATATGACACAATAATAAAGTAGAGAGTGCTAGAAAGAGCATAACGTAAGCCAAGGGCTTGACTATGAATATTAAATATATTAAAGCTTGTTTATGCATATTGTAAAATGTAACAGTACCTTTTTATGTATAATTATTACATTCAGAAGCATTTAAATAAACAGTCCCATATATTTGCATATTCAGAGTTCATTTTACTAATAAGGCATTTAATGCATTCTAATTGGCGGTTTATTATGACAGTATGAGTGTTAAATGTTTAACAGCTTCAAGCAAGAGGTAATCAAAAAAACATCAAACTATAAATATGTGGAAATCAATCTTCCCTACACCAATGAATAAAACAAAACACAATCCAATATTAGCATACTACCAGCTGTGAGACACACTTGGACACCACATTACCACACCATCAGCACAGACTACAAACATGGGCTTCATCCAGGCAGAAATAATCAGTCACATCACCATAATATTCATTTATGAGGAATGATGGCACATCTTACATCAGGGATAATAAAGTGCCATTTATCATTCCTTCCTATGACCTTGGCTGATTTGTATGGCACAAGTTTGAGGTCACAGTGCCTAAATTGTACTCGGATTGTAATAAAAGGTCAAGGCTGTCTATTTCATGCTTCATGTACTATATTATTAAGATTTACAGCATCCATGTAAAATACAACAATGCTTTTCAAATTCAAGATTTCAGGTCATTGGTCTGACCATCAACAAATACACTGTTATCTGTTTAAAAGATTAAATCAGTTATTCACCATATCATTCAGTTTCCTGCTCAGAAGGTCCATCATTATGCACAGTGTTTGCAACTGCTTTAAAAGTACAATCCATGCTTGCTGAACTTGATACTAAAGTAAACACTAATTGCAATGTCAAGCTCCAAAAATTAAAACATTTCCTTCAAACAGAAAACAGCGAATGCTTCTATATCGTAAAACGTATTCAACTAAACCATGTCTACACTGGATACAAGCAGTATTAAATAAAACATCAGCATAATATCCCCTACCTGACCGGAAATGAATGAAACACGAATGTCAAGATTCTTGCCCTGGAAATCCTGGTTCAGTTTGGCCAACTGCCTTTTGCAGACATTTTTTTTTTGCACTCTTTTGCACTCCTTGAACTTTTGCCAATCTAGTACTAGTAAATGTTTTTCCTTGTCAGACCAGTTAGTACAGCCCAAAACATGACAATAATTGATTATTTTTCAAGCCGCAATAATCAGCAAAATATGCGAGTTTCGTTCGGTTCAGTGGCACTGTTTACATTCAGTGACGCCAATATGGTGGATTGATGACCCGTTCTGAGATTTTAGCAACGAGCCGAATTTTAAAACAGTTAAATGTAGTTTTGTGTATTTTTGCGACTTTGGAGCCCTCTAGAGTTAAGTGAACAGAATACACTGTTGTAAATACTTACAAACTCCTAGAACAGACGTGGAAAAGAAACAGAAGCCATTTGACTTATTAGAAGTCAGCGTACCAGAATGATTTTGAAACTGATATTTTAAAGGGGTCCTATTATGTTCTTTTACATAAGTCTGGATTTTGTTTTGGGGGTGTACTAGAACATGTTCTCATGCTTGGTGGTTCGAAAAACGCCTTATTTTTCACATATTTTACATTATTACAACAGCTTTCTCCCCAGCACAAATGGCTCGATTAGTTCCAGGTTTGAGGAAGGCCGGTCTTCTGAAAAACGAAGTGTGTTGTGATTAGTTAGCTTTCCCACTGCGTTGTGATTGGCAAACAGTTTAGACGTGTTTCAGTACTGTACGACCCTTGCCAAAACATCAAGCTCTGACTTGGTTATAGTTGAGGATATATGAAGGTGTAGTTGATGCTACAGTAGTGTTGATGCTACAGATGTTTTTAATAAAACTTAATTTGTATGTAACATGACAACAATTGATATAAAGACATTGTAAGTTACTAATTATGATGCTTACATTTCCTTAGTTATTCAAAAAGCAGTTAACGAAAACGAGCAAAGAACATTAACATTATTAAATAACATCGCTGATTAGCCTAGCCTAGTGCAAGTATATGCATTTTAAAAAACACTTGCGTTATAAGTGAAGCTATCTACATTGTATGATGAATAAATCTCTTACCACACACTGCACACGTCTGCGGTTACGGCTCTGATGCGGCCATCGTATCTGATGGCGGCTACTCTAGTCAATGCTTGTGTTTATATCAGCCTCGCCTCGGCATGTGTTTTGCCGCCCATACTGCACATGTCTGTGGCGCACAACTCTGATGCGGCCACGCCGCACTGCATCACAACCATTTGAATTTCAGTAGGCGTGGTTTATTTTAACATATTCTAATGGACCGCGTTATGACATCATAACATCCGGAAAACAAAGCTTGTAGTCCAAATGAGTCGTTCGTTGTAGTTCTTGAAAAGGAATTTTTTAAAGACGAAATATCTCCCTTTGGAGTGGATTTTGTTTTGTGTAATATCTAAATGATGTCTGTTTGCTATTGTTCCACTAGAAGTGTGTCTTTAAATCCAGACACAGGTGTAGACAGGCAGGTAGACTGAACTCTGCTGATCCTTGAATACTGAAGTCTGAGCTGAACAAGAAAACACACACCTAGTAACATGACGCAAGTTGAAAACTGGCCTCTACAGCAGAATGATGGCTGAAAGGTGGCACACGTCACTGCAGAGGCCAGACAGTGGTGTTTGAGAAGTTGTGGAGGAAAAAAACATCTTACTGCAACATCTTATTACACTATTCAGTGGCATTTCATTTAGAGGTTCTCTAGTCTGATTAAAGGGATACTATACTCAAAAATTACAATTCTCTCATCATTTATTTACCTTCAATTCGTCCCTGAAGTGTATGACTTTCTTTTTTCATATATACACAAAGATGAAAGTGGAAAAAGTTTTTGAAAACCTACATTTATACATAAATACACACATTTTTTAGCTCAACTGTCGCAGAGTGGAATACAGGATTGAGTGATATCAAAGGCAGCGAAAGATGTATCTATCCTGCCTTCAAAAATCAACCAGATAAAGACATCACGGAGGACAGGAAGTGAAGATATCACTGGATTCAGACATGCCTTGATTCCTCCTAACTTGAATCCTCAGAAGGCAGCATGTTCAGTTTTTGGACACAGCCCGTGTCTATTACACAACACTGACATAGCAATTCACAGCACTCCCACTAATCCCGTTATGACTATTGTTGGTGGTTTCTAGTTAGAAACAGAAGTATTGTAAACTACTTTTTCTTACACACAACTATAGTTAAGGTCAAAAGTTTACATACATCTTGCAGAATCTGCAAAAAACTGCCCACTGTTCTTCAGAAAAATCCTTCAGGTCCCACAAATTCTGTGGTTTTTCAGCACTTTTATGTATTCAAATCCTTTCAACAATGACTGTATGATTTTGAGATCCATCTTTTTTACACTGAGGACAAGTGAGGGACTATTACAGAAGGTTCAAACGCTCACCGATTCTCCAGAAGGAACATGATGCATTAAGTGTCGGGGGGTGAAAACTTTTTGAATTTGAAGAGCAGAGTAACTACACAGTATTAAGAATCGAAAACTTTTGAATGGGGTCAGTTTTATAAATTTAACTATTATCTTCTCTTGTGGACTGTATGTAAACGTCTTTTATATGAAGTATCTTACTCAGGTCAGTACTAAATAAAAAATAACGCATTTTGTACGATCCCTCTTATTTTGGTAAAATAATTTTTTGTAAACATTTTGCAGATTCTGCAAGGTGTATGTAAACTTCTGACCTCAGTTGTATCTTTTTGCCTCAGAATTTTCGGATTTTCATCACATTCGCTTTGTGTTATTCTTTACATCAGCTTTTGGAGGTCACATATACTTATATTTTATGAAAAATCTTTCTTTGCGTTCTTCTGAAGAAAGTAAGGCATATACATCTGAGATGGCATTAAAGTGAGTAAATAATAAAAGAATTGTTATTTTTGGGTGGAGTGCCCCTTTAAATGGGGGTGGGGACCAGAAACCATAATATGATGCCCTCACTTTTTTACTAATCCTGCTTTTATGGAGGACAGCTGGGATTATGGGTGCACACAGCCCTGAAGGCGTCCCCTGTGTAGCTACATTTATCAGAGAATTGCAGCATGCTTTAAAAACTGCCCTTATTCTAATAGTATCAGCATTACTGTCCACACATACTCCCGAGGCTCATCTGTGGCCGCCCTTGACCCTGCACTTAGTACTGTTTTCCCATGATGCTTTAATGCAATTTAGAACAACTGACGCAGCCCAGGGCCAAAACACCAACCAGGCCAGAAAGTCCCCACGCACACCAGGCACTTACACTCACTGCACTAGCTGGCAATCAAATTTAAAAACGAATACCTGTGACACACACTGACACGACTAATCAGGAGTGAATTATAATTGACTAACTATACAGCACAACGGCCTGTTGCTTTAGAGAGTTATTAACCAATGTAAAATGCTTATTTGATTGTGCTCCACAGGGCCGTAGAGCGAGTGTGGGCCGAGCCCTGTGCCTCATTTAAGTTGTAATAGATTAGTGACCATATGTCTCTTCGGGAGGCCACACACACTCACACAGATGGCAGTTCACCTGGGCACCACCAGCACAACGGGCTGAGCAGAACACCTGCCTGAGAGAAGAAGCAAGCACAACAATGGCATAAAAGTTAGATTTTATTGGACTAAGCATTCCCAGTGTTGATTTTAGGAAAAACAGCTTAAATGCATTATGTGGAATTACTTATAATGCAATTGCTCTTGATCAGCAGGTGGCGCTATCATCAAATTGACATTGAGTATAGCAATAAGCTTTAAAGAGTTATTTTGTATGTCAACTCAGTTAGCATAACCGTTCCTGTGGCAAAAATTATTATTTTTTGTACTTTTGGAAAATAGGCTCTGTGGCCACTAAAAGTTTAGGAATGTTTTTTTCTTTTTTTTCTCAAGACAGTCTTTACAAGTGAACTCGATTGTTATATATTTTGATATATTTTAAATCATAAATACAACCACCAGAAGTAAGCTTCCTCTAACTCTAACAGTTCTGCTAGTATAAAAAAAAAATAATTTGGTATGATTCTTTAGGGTCTTCATTAAATGTCTTCATAAATAAATGTCTGCAACACACTTATTCCTTAAAATTCCTTAATAAAACTATACGCTTTTTAAAAACATCTCTGTTCACAGCGAGCCGTTTTTAGTGCATGTCTCTTTAAATGATAATGAGCTAACTGCTCACCTGCTTCTCTCTTCCGTTTTGTGTATTTGGTCAAAGAGTATATAAGTTCTTTGATTTGGCGGCGCTGCACTTTACCATCAAAAACAAAGCACTGTGTCCTTATTGGCTTTGATGTCGGGAGAAAATGAAGACTGTTATTTTCACCTTTACATCTGACTACAAAACACCTGCATTGCTTATAACGTTACACTGTTCCAGCGTGGAGAAAATGGCGGACCGCGGACAACTGAGGGCTGAAATATGCTAATACGAGACAGTTCGTCAGTGTTCGTGGGCGGGGCTTGAGCAGTATGATGGTAGCAGTTGAGCAGTTATGGAAGCCATTGAATAAAAGAATAAAAAAGGTAAATTTGAGTTTATATTTTGAAATTCTTTATAACTTTATTCTCACAATTCTGATTTAAAAAAACAACAACTCATCACTCTCTTTTCTCCTCGGCTTAGAATGATGAATTTATATCACACACTTCTGCCTTTTTTTTACCTCAGAATTGACAACTCGCTATTGTCAGTTAAATCAAGTTATACATGTTATGTAAATTATCGGTTTAAATAGTTTTTCTTGCTGTAACTGTAGGGCTAATACAATATGTCCCATTTGACCTGCATTGACCAATTGTTATCTGTCCAATTTGACAACAAAGTATGAGTGACGGGCTTAAGGGGACAATCAAACAGTACGCTTTTTTGCTCCTGTAAACCCGAGAAGCGCATAATAGTATCCAACTGCAGAGCCGCAGCGCTGATGAATGAGAACGAAGGTGCATGTACAATGGGGCCTAAGCAGTATGATGTCATACTGTTCAGAAAACCAAAATAGCATGACAATTGAGAGTATTTAGGTTTTTTGCAGATTAAAAAAAAAGGAGTGAATGAATTTTTAGAATTGTACGGTGGTTGTTCACACACTGCTAACACACTTTTATATGCAAATGCTATGGAAAAGTGAATTTTGCATTTGATGTCCCCTTTAAAAGCTACACATAAGCTTTATTCTGTCTTACAGTCACATGCCATCTTGCATGTTCACACTTACTTCTTCAGAAAGCCTCGGCGTCTCTGTCCATGCTGGTCCACTCAAGTCCATATAAGCCAGACTCTTAAAATAGCTGAAGTGCATTCTTGATTGTAAAATGGACTGTGCTGATCCTGAATGCTGATTGGTCAACCATACAAGTGTGTAGTAATCTTTGAATAAAAGCAATATGGCACTCAAGCCCATTCTGTATTTTGAAAACAGTCATGGCTAAAGGCGTTGCAGCCGGTCCACAAAACCAGTCTTAAGTAGCACAGGTATATTTGTAGCAATAGCCAAAAATACATTGTATGGGTCAAAATTATTGATTTTTCTTTCATGCCAAAGACCATTAGGATATTAAGTAAAGATCTTGTTCCATTAAGATATTTTGTAAATTTCCTACTGTAAATATATTAAAACTTCATTTGTGATTAGTAATATGCATTGCTAAGAACTTAATTTGCTGATTTTCTCACTATTTTGATTTTTTTGCACCCTCAGGTTTGAGATTTTCAAATAGTTGCATCTCGGCCAAATATTGTCCCATCCTAACAAACCATACATTAATAGAAAGATAAATGTATACATCTCAATTTAAAAAAAATGTACCCTTATGACTGGTTTTGTGGTCCAGGGTCACATGTGATGACAGTCGGAAGCAGAAGCTTTTAAAAAAGCTGAGAACTAAATGAAAATCAAACCAACACTTTTTTTCCTCAAAATCTTGTTTATTAAATTTAGAAAACACAATTCTGTTAATGGTTCATAACAACAGCAGGAGTAGAGAAATGAAATATCAGTTAGGCAGGGAGGGATGGGGGCAGGCCAACCCCTGAGTTTAAAACTGTTTCCTCATCCTGTGGTCAAAGGTCAACTAACCCCCTGAGAGAGACAAGAGAATGAGGGTAAAAAACTGGGCAAAGGGTGAGAGTGGACAGAAACGGGAAAAATGAGCAGGCATAATGGAGAGAGGGAGAGAGAGAACAGTGAGGGGGTAGGCGACCTCAGAATAGGTGGGATCAGGGAAACGTAGTCTTCATAGCAAAACTCTGGAGACTCAGGTAGAAAAGTTGAATTGCAAAGTCATTTGTTGTTCAAGTCAAGGTGATTCCTGCCAAAAGAGACAAAACAAACCCCCCAAATGCAATGTTAACATGTAGTTACACCCAACCCTGGGAGTGTTTCCATTTTTCTTGCTCATCGAGAGGGGGGTGGAAGGACTCTTCAGCATTTGCTCTCGGGAGCGGAGGGATGAGGAAGAGAAGTGGAATCGTTTGAGGGAAGGGACGGGGTTTCACCACAGACACCATTGAAACGTATATCGGTGGGGAGTGCAAACATTGTCTTTTTCCTGTGGGGACAGAGAGAGAGAGAGAGGGAGAAAGAGAGAGAGAGAACAAGAGGTCGCATCTACTCGTCCATCTAAATGTCTGTCAACCAATCCGTCCGGTTTATTCCTCGGTCTCTCTCACTCTCCCTCCATCCATTCTCAAGGAGCCGACAGAGGAGACTCGCGGCTCGGCGAGCCGGCGAGCGAGAGGTCCTCGGGCGGAAACACGGTCAGAGTGCAGGCTCTGATGCCACCAAGGGACTCGGGCAAGTCGAAAACCTTGTGCCACTCGTCCTTCTCTGGGTCGTATTTCTGGACGATCTCCACCATGCAGCGATTGTTCCACGAGTAGCCACCCACCACGTAGATCTTGTTCTCAAAAACGGCCACACCCACGTCGCTCTGCCCGCGAAGCATGGCGGCGATCGGCGTCCACAGGTCCAGGGCGGGACTGTAGTACTCGCAGCTCAGCACGTCGTCGTAGTCGCTCGTCCCCCGGAAGTGGTTTCCGCCGATGACGTAGAGGCGGTCGCCCACCGTGCACATACAGTGCAAGCCACGGACTGTGGTCATGGGAGCCTTCTGAGTCCACTTATCAGCGTCCGGGTCAAAGCACATGAGCTCCTTCTGGAAGGTGTCATGAGTTATTCCACCTGCACAACAACAAACGAGAGAGAATTCACATCACTTTCTCTGTTGAAACGGACACCTTGGGCGTGGAAACATTAGATATACAGAACAAGAAATGAATTATGCAGCATCATGTGTGCACAGAATCTTTCTCAAGGTCTGCTGAGGAAAGAGTTAAGATTGAATAATGCATCCCTGAAAACACGCACACAAGCAGGTTCTGCCCGCACACTCACTGGAATGAACTAGAGAGGGAAAAAGACAAGAGGAAAAAGAAAACAGGACATGTCTACAGGGAGGGCTGAAAATAAAGAGAACCATCCCATCAAGCACCTGGGCATCAGCCAACCAGACCCTCCCTTCTCTTCCTCTCTCCATCCCTCCTGTTTTTGCCCTCTAACTCTTCATCCATCCATCCATCCATTCTTCAAGAGAAGAGAATGATTCGCTCAACACAAAAAAACCCACACATTCTAGCTCTCCTCTTCCAGTGCATTTGTGTGAATCAAAACACAAATGAAGCAGAAAGAAGGGAATGTCTGAAGTGAAATGGTGAGGAAAAAGAGGTGAGATGATGACGGAGAACAAAGCATGAGGCAGCACATGAGAGTGTTTCATGCATGCACACTAACGCTCATGTGAGCGCACAGCTTAATACTCCGTTGCTTCATGACCTATATAACTGACTGCGAGAGAGAGAGAGAGGCGTGCAGGAGTAAGGACACAGACACCAGAGTAAAAACAAAAGGATCAGCATTTCCAAAAATACTCCAGAGAAACCACGTGGGTGGAGGCGAGGAAGGAGGAAAGAAGTGTGAGAATCAATGTAAATGTATGTACATCACCAGCAAGATGCTTATGCGTGAATAAATACACAACGCCCGAGGCAGAACGGAGTGAGACAGTAACATGGAGGACGGTTTTATATTTTGTATAATTACAAGTGCAGTTTGGAACAGCTATTAACTCTCCAGAAATGTCACATTGATCAAAATCAATGTTTTGTTTTTTTCCCCCCACATTTTTCATTAGCTCAGACAACCATCCAGAAAGCATTTAACCTTTATAATGTGACATTTCTGAGTGAAACTGAATATTTAGCATGGTGAAAAGGAGGAATGAAATATAATTTTATCCATTTGAATTTGATTGTATTCTAAATAAGATATGATACCATGATTAAAGGTGTAGTCCACCCAAAACTGAAAATTATGTCATTAAATAGTAGTTCACTTCCAGAACAAAAAATTACAGATGTTCAGGTCTTTCTTTCTTCAGTCTTAAAGAAATTGTTTTTTGAGGAAATCATTTCAGGATTTTTCTCCATATAGTGGACTTCTATGGTTGCCCCAAATTCGAACTTCCAAAATGCAGTTTAAGTCCAGCTTCAAAGGGCTCTAAACGACCCTAACTGAGGAAGAAGGGTCTTATCTAGAGAAAAAATCTGTTATTTTCTATAAAAAAACAAAAAAAAACAAAAACATTTACAATTGATATACTTTATAACCTTAAACGCTTGTCTTATCTAGCTCTGTGTGAACTCTGTGCATTCCGGTTCATGACAGTTAGGTCGAAAAACTCCCATCTCATTTTCTCCTCCAACTTCAAAATCACCCTAAATTGCTGCAGAAGTACTGACCCAGTGTTTAAAAAGTGAACATGCAAAGAAGGTCAAATGCCCTTTATAAAAAAACAGTCATGTAGGACGAAGTTGAAGGTCAAAAGGAGATGGGAGTTTTTAGATGTACCCTAAAGGCCGGGACACACCAAGCTGACGGTCGTCAGCTCTCATTGGTCAGTGTCTGTGAGGCTAGTTTGTTTGATGTGTTAAACTCTCACATCGGCAGGAGTTTGCCCGATTCAGCGTCGGGACCAAACGAGTCAATGCAGGAGAATTACATTTACATTTAGACATTTAGCAGAAAATTAAAGCAAAAGTGAAGAAAACGAGTAAGTAAATGAAGGCGGCACAGACAGAAGACTGTTCTAATGTTAGGTGATCTTACCCAAGCATTTCAATATGTGAAAATTCATGAGCCGCTTAAAATAAAGTTATCAACATAACTGATATTCAAAATGGTAAGCAAGCGCTACTTGGTTTGTTTCATATATCTGTGTTTATCTTTGTTTTGGTTTCTCCTTTTGAATGACGAATATATACTATTAAAAGCTGCTGATATAGACAGGTAAATGTTCTCACGCAGGCACAGAGTGCATGTTTAGTGTGCAGTCGGCTGTAGTCTGTGCAGTGTGTTCAAGCACAGCTTTCCGTCCAGACGCTACCAACGCGAAGCGACAACACCATCAGCGCTAGTTCTTTGAAGTCGGCTTGGTGTGTCCCGGCCTTAACTGTCATGAACCGGAATACACAGAGTTCATGCAGAGCTTGACAAGATGAGCGTTCAAAGTTAAAAAGTATATACATTGTAATTTTTATTAGAAAATAACAGATCGCTAGATAAGACCCTTCTTCCTCAGCTGGGATCGTTTGGAGTCCTTTGAAGCTGCATTTAAATATTTTGGAAATTCAAACTCGGGGGCACCACTACACGGAGAGTGTGGGATTACAAATTTAAGAGTCTGTTTAAGATCTGAAAAACTAATGTGATCTACATTGTGCTGGGCATTTAATGTGAACATAGTGGCATTTGTTTACTGATTAGATCCAATAGTTTCTGGTGAGGGGGTTCTGCTGTTCTCTGATCTTTCTACTGAAAGTTAACTAGATGAGAGTTTTACACCTTTTTAGTGTTTTGATTAAGTGGTCACTTCTCAGGCTGTGTAAGGGCAACTCTTTTAAGGACTGCCCACTGAATGCCTATAAAATACAATGCATCACTGCCTTAGACGTTTGATGACTGCAGCACGTTATCAATAAAGAACTCTGCTGAAGATACCCAAGAGTCTCCTGGTCTTCGCTTCTGAGTTTCCAACAAGTGAAATCCTGAAATGTTTTCCTCAAAAAAACTGAAGAAGGAAAGACATTAACATCTTGGATAACAGAGGTGGGAGGGGGGGTACATTATCTGTACATTTTTGCTCTGGAGCTGAACTACAACTCAACCTCATGTAGTTCCAAACACAAACCCAAACATAATTTTAACGGAAACAGTTCAAACTATTTTAAAATAGGCAATAGAGTTTATATTAGCTTAGGCCAGAGCCGTTGAGCTTGGTAAAGCTGCATTTGACAGCAAATTACGTATAACATCTCATCCATATCGTAATAAAATATAGCATTTTGTGTAGAATTCAAACGGATTTGATGCATTTTATGGTCTGCACTATTTTGTGCATATTATCTGCTCTGTGCCATCCTGTTTATGGACCAGAGCAGACTGTATGCACACTGTAGCGGTTCGTGTGACACAACGCAAAACCAGACTTAATTTGCCCCAATAGAAAGCATATTTACACTGTCTGAATCATTCCCTCTCCCCTATATAGTGCACTAGGTACCATTCACCATACAGAAAATCTTAATTCTGTGAACAAGTGACCGATTTCAGCCACGGCTTCACCGTCTATTTAAAGTGTAGAGGGCAGGACACTTCGGATTCTAGAGAGTATTTGATGTCATCAAAATCGTTGATCCATATTGGCAGAAGTTAGAGAGTGTAAGTTTTGAATGCTTATATCTTGTAAATGCAAATTTTGTCATTGTTTGAGCACACTAGCTTATAGATAACATTAAGGCTAACATATTCGTACTAAAAGCCAAAAAAAGGTTCATTTTGATTTCTGCTGTAAAGTTGGGGATTTTAACATAGGGAGGTCAATGGGTTGACTCCCTTTCGAAGCCTGTCTCTAGTGGCCAGTCGATAAATTGCAGTCACTTCCGTGTTGGATTCAAGAGACTGGAAGTTTGCCACTTAGTTCAAGGCTCAGAAAGGTAGTAAGGACAACAATTTCTTCTTTTCCGTGTCAGTTTTTGACACACACTCATGAAAGCTCCATAACGCATGTATGCATCTTCCTCTGCTTGTAAACTAGGTAGCAGTCTATGCAGGGTCAGAAAGCTCTTGGATTTCATAAAAAAATATCTTAATTTGCATTCTGAAGATGAACAAAGGTCTTATGGGTTTGGAATGACAAGAGGGTGAGTAATTAATGACAGAATTTACATTTTTGGGTGAACTATCCCTTTAACATTTAGCAGTGTTTTAGAGGCAGAGAAATAAACTGTATAAACACACACAGAAAATAATTACATGAAAAATAATAAATACTACATTATAACATTAAAAAATACTTCTCTCTACAGTGACACTGCCTCATATACAGTGCTCACATATCATGAGTAGTTCAAGAATGTTATTTAGAGGTCGCTGGGGGGTTGAATGAGAGTCATCTGTCTCATGCTCATGTAAGAGTGAACGCTAATGTATGGAGAGGTAAATGTGTGTGTGGGAGAAGAAAACAGAAAGCCCTGAGCAGCATTATCACAGCTCTCTTTGTGCATGTGTGTGTGTGTGTGATCACACTCCTCCTACATACCTCAATGTTCAATATCACACAGAAACACACTTCTGTGATTCATGTCATCACTACATCTCCTCCTCTCGCCACCCTATCCAACCAACCATCTCTCTATCTCTCTCTGTTTATCATTCTCAGTGAAAGTAGGACTCATCTCCATAAAGCAGGATTTGAGCTGCAATCCTGTAAAGTGAGCATGTGATGGGAACAATCCTGCACGGGGCAGGTTAAAACCTTGTGAGACGGTTTCTCTGTGTTCCTCGGTTTAGAGAAGTTAATTTCTTGCCGACTGAAAGTGTTTTTGTGCGATAAAGGAACTGATCTATGGAGGATCAGTTTGTGTGTGTGGTGAGAACATCTCATTCTCACCCTCCAGATATTCCTCTTCCTGTCAGCAACACCTTACTAGCTACCTGAACTGTGAAAATGTGTTTGAGAATGAAGACGCATATTTGTGACTAAATTTTACTCTTTTTTTTTTTTCTTCACTGAAGTGTGTGGTTTTGTGCTTTTTTTGACATTATAACTGAAATTTATCAAAATCAATCTGAAGCTGAAGGATTGTTTTCACAGGTGGGACAGGTACCTGAAATGTACATGTATCCTCCGTAAACAGTGCCTGCGTGTCCATAATGCGGCTCGTTCATTTTGGCCACATATGTCCATTCGTTTGTCCTGGGGTTATAACACTCCACAGTTGCTGGAGAAAGACAAGAGACAGTGAGAATTAGAGTTGAAAACAAGGCTTTGAATGCCAAGAAAGATGACTAGACTAACAGCTGAGTTAATGTGGATCCAGGAAAAGGTCTAAAGGGGACAGAAAATAAGTTCTTGTACATTAGTCATGCTCTCACAAACAGAAAGAATAGGGACGCTCAATTATAGAGCTCAATTATACACAACCAAACTAGCGTACTTTCAAAGCACACAGAACAGATGCAAGTTTCGATTCTGATGACCATTAGTATAAATTCATTCTCTGCCACAAAGATGATGATTTATTACTAACTATTAGTGAAAGGATTCATACAATATAAACCCAATAATGGTACAAACACTAGTGAATCCTGTACACAGAAACCTCTACTTCACCTTGTTAAATATTCACAAACACTGCTGGCTGCTCTTATCTAATCTCTCGAAATCTGAAGCAAAGCTTTTCTTAAGGTTATAAAAGTATCTTTCCAGAAAAATCAGATGATACAGAGAAAATCTGATAAAGGTAGAGGATGCATTATTAATTTCCAGTTCTCTTTATCTCAGGTAAATCTGAAATAGGACTTTTTGGGGACTTGTCTGATTCTGGACCTAATGTATGTTCAATTAGTGTGTCACTCTTTTAAATCTGAGAAATATTAAACCAATGATGAAACGATTGGTTATTTTCTAAAGAGAATTTACAATTTATATACTTTTTAACCTCAAATGCTCATCTTATCTAGCTCTGCATTCCAGGTCAATATAGTCAGGGTATGTCGAAAAACTCATCTCTCATTTTCTCCTCCAATTTCAAAATACATCGCAGCAGAAGTACTGACTCAGTGTTTACAAAGTGAACACACAAGGAGGGTCAAACACCCTTGTTTTAAAAAAACGTAAAACAGCGATATAGGGCGATTTTGAAGTTTAAGGAGAAAACTGGATGGGAATTTTTTCAACATACCCTAACTGTCATGAACCAGAATACACAGAGTTCACACAGAGCTAGACAAGGCGAGTGTTTGAGATTAAAAAGCATATAAATTGAAAATTTTCGTTTCGCTGGATAAGACCCTTCTTTCTTGTCTGGGATCATTTAGAGTCCTATGAAGCTGCATTTAAACTGCATTTTGGAAGTTTAAACTCACAGGCACCATAGAAGTACACTATATGGAGAGCATTCCTGAATTTCTTTCCTCAAAAAACAATTTCTCTATGACTGAACAAAGAAAGACATGAACATCTTGGATGACAAGGGGGTCAGTACATTATCTGTACATTTTTGTTCTGGAAGTGAACTTCTAATTTAATCCCTTCATCAAGTCTGTTTCAAATCGAAGTGGCAACTTTGTTCAGGCGATCAGCTTGTGATCCGGTGTTTTCCACACCTCAGAACTGCACAGTTCACAGTGAATGCAGTGAACTTGTTTATTGCATGTGCAGGTAAGTTTAGCACACATTTGGGAACGCAATGTCCACCAGTTATGCTTCATTTTCGCGGCAGATGATTACAGCATTTTACTAGATTTTTAAGCCTGTTTTCACTGAAGCTGGAGTTTTCCTTCAAATTAAAAGCTCTCTGGCCATTTCGGTCAAAATAAAAGCTTAAAGGTCCAGTAAAAACTGCTGACAGCATTCAAATGGTTAAAATTACTGCAGTCCAAATCTCTTTCAAGTGTAAAAATTAGGAAAGTAGTATTGTTATTTCTATACTGTAGTGTAAAGCTAAAATAATATATCTATGAAATATTCATTTTCATTTATTTTGCAATGCAATTGTTTTACAATACATGCTATTGCTGTCATTGTTGTTGTTATCATCATCATCATCATCATCATCATCATTATTATTATTATTATTATATTCTGATTTGTTTGGCTTCCTAAAACACCAATGTAAATGTAAATTAGGATGAGACAGTATATCACAAATAAAAGTTCAATTTTCTGACTTAAGTTTTCTTATTTAAGAACATGGGTTGGAGCTCTTATTCTGACCTCTCAAAGTGCATTAGATAGAATAATTCAACTTTAAAATGTAATTTTTTCCCACAATTCTTCATTTGTGGACATCATATCGCAATATTATCCTACAGTGAAATTTTGATATTGTTTACATCCCTAAAAGATAAAAAAAGGTAAAGATGGGAGACAATATGTTCATCATGCTTCACAACAGCGTTAAGTTCACCGAGTACATAAAGTTTCTACTCATTTGTTTTTAAGGTTTTTCTAAAACGGATGTGGCTGACTTTTCAATGGAATTGTTAAAAGCATTCGGCATGGTCTAAATTTGTTCATTAAAGTTAACATAAATATACAGCACACTGTTAAACACAGACAACCTGTTTTCCACTAATGATTAAAAACAGGAGAGTCTTTGTCTGTTCTGACTCATACAGAACCAAAAATACAACTTTCAAACACTTTATATCTGTAAATTAACGAGAGAAACGGCACCGCTGAGTCTTTAAACTATGATTATAAATATCACTCACACAATATTCTTTCCCTCAATCTTCATCACCCCTCACAGACACATTTATCAGGATCTGTCAGTGCACATTTTTAAAACAAGCTCAATATGAAGAAACGCTGCATAATTGCTCATTCTGCATCTATGCAACAATTTCTAATAATTAGACACTGAAAATTAGCATTTTTTTCTTGAGAGCCTGTATCTTTTGTATACTTTTTAGATATGAGGTCACTGCGTAGCTTTTAAAATCAATCACTTGTCATTTGTATTTAACGGCAGTAACAGCAAGCTCCTGCAAATCTTGTATTGAGAGTGACAAATCAAACACACTGGGCAGTAATATTAGACTGCGGGCAGAGCCCTCAAACAATACGGTGTAAAAAGATTAAATTCAACTCAAAGCAATAAATTCCACTTGACCCGCATGACGGTGGTCGCTATAGAAACATGGGCGACTGAGTGCTAGGGGCTTGAGCATTGTCTGATAAACATGAGAAAGTGTTGTCAGTGTAAATTGTATGCAGAAACTGTAAGTAGTACTTTTTAGTGCTTTTTCTCACTCTCACTGTGAAAGTAAGCATGTCAGAGTTCATTATGTGCGACATCTGTGTGTTTTTGTCTCTTTCTAGTCAAATTTGAGATGCTGCTGTGCATATCTGGTCTGTGTTTGTGTGTATAGTTATGTGTAGCATTTCTGTGGATGATGGGAAGGTCATTTTGCTTGCGTGGACATTAATGTGTTTGCACTTTATGTTCTGCTGTGTGGAGCTGTCCCTGCATTTTAATTACCCACGTTCCACTGGGCCATTCACCCTGTGAGAACTATCATCTCTGGTTAAGTTCCACCTTTGTCTGATGCAGTCATACAACCATAGCTGCTGGAATAATGACTATAAAGCAAACAGTGCCAAAGGCGAGGAATATCTCTCCACAAAACAGACATAAATCCTGTATACTATTAATATTTCTGCTGAAAGCTCTTTTTGCCCCACTGGCAATTAGTTTTCGAGTTTCACGGTTGCTCCATCCATGTGCATCACCAATGATTCCTCAGCTTTCATTCTCATCCACCTCCAGCTGCTTTTAGCTGTACAAAACTGTTTGTTTTGCTACTTGATATTGCAAACTGGTGTGTCTTACCATATTATTTTAATGTATTATCCTGTATAAAATAGCTTACTTCAGCATTGAAAAATAAGGTGGATAGGTCTTCCGGGCAAAAAGATTTTTTAAATATTCTAACATAAAAGTTGTTTTGGGCCATTATGCTTTGGTACAGAATCTGTCAAACGAACTAAAACCGAAAGCACAAAGTGGATTAAACCCTTCATCAAGCCTGTTTTCGCTGCGTGTTTTAAAGTGAAGCACGCACGTTGTTCAGCTGATCAGCTAATGATCCGGGGTTTTCCACACCTCAGAACGGCTCAGTTCACAGTGAATGTGTGATTTAGCTCTCGTTTGGGAATGCAACATCAAACACATACGGCAGATGATTACAGCATTTCACCAGATTTGTAGTGAGAAGCCTTTTTGTTAGCCTGTTTTCACTGAAGCTGGAGATTTCCCTTGAAATAAAAGCTTAAAAGTGAAGTATGAATTGCTGTTGCAGTTTAAATGGGTAACATTACTGCAGTCCAAAATCAAAATATCTCTTAGAATATTTTGTAGAAATTAAGAAAGAAGTATTGTAATTTCCCTGCTGTGATGTAACGCAAAATATACTTTTATTTTAATTTATTTTACAACTTATGGCTACTACTGTTATAGGAATAACAATAATATAAAATGAATATTATTATTATCTAATAATAATGCCTTCCTAAAACACCAGTGTGAATGCAATTTAAATAGACATATCTAAACTGAGTATATCACAAATAAAAAGCAGGTTGAGTCCCCTTTAAAGTTCAGGTACACTGACATTTTTCTGACTTAAGTTCTCTTAGGAACATGGGTTGGAGCTCTTTATTTTAAACTGTCAAGTGCATTAGAAGAATTTAACTTTGGAATGTATTCCCCCCCCCCTTTTTTCATTTGCAATAAATATTGTATCGAAGACTCAACAATAATCTGTCAGGAAGATATGAAAATTTACCCCATATTTCTAAATCTTATTGTGAACAAATCATCCATGCATATGTTCTCTCTTTCTTTTTCTTTATATTTAAAAAGATAGTTTACCTAAAAATGAAAATTCTGTCTTTCATTACTCACCTGTTTCGTTCCAATCCCGTAAGTGTTTTCTGAACCTGCATAGACAGCAACGCAACTACCACGTTTAAGGCCCAGAAAGGTAGTAAGGATACTGTTAAAATATTCCATGTGACATCAACCGTGATTCAACCGTAATGTTATGAAGCTACAAGAATTATTTAAGTGTGAAAATAACTTCTTTTCTCTTCTGTGTCAGTCTCCACCACATGTTCACGAGAGTACCACAAGGCATGCGTGTTAAGACTGATGATCGAAGACTGACACAGAAGAAAACAAATTGTTATATAAAGACGTTATTAAGATGTTATTAAAATTAAGGCTGAACCAATGATGTCACATGGACTATTTTAACAATGTATCTGCTATCTTTCTGGGCCTTAAAGGTGTCAGTTGCGTTGCTGTCTATGTCGGGTCAGAAAGCTCTCGGATTCCATCAAATATACCCTAATTTGTGTTCAGAAGATGAACGAAAGTCTTACGGGTCTGGAATTACATGATGGGTGAGTAATCAATGCGGTGAAAAGTCAATTTTTTCATCAAAATGTCATAGCTCAATCTTCCAGTAATATGACAGCCTTCTTTTTTGTGATGCCAGACTTCACTATTCTAAACCACTGCAAGCTTGGTTTCAGATCTGCATTAATCCAAAGAACAACTGATGGATAGAACCAAGTCTGCATCGCAACTCTACACTTTTGTAACGTCAAGCTTCTAGCATTCAATAACTTGCACCACAAAACACTATTGTGTCAGCACAAACTGTGTTTATCCTCACTGCAAGTAAACCAGCATTTAGTGTAGTCTGGGTTGTAATTTTTGTTCATGGTTCTGAAGGTGGAGGGGACGTCAAGTAACCCAGCCATGCTGGTATCTGCCTAATAATGCCAGCTTCTACAGAGCTGAGAATATTTTGAGTCACAGCCCACCAGTTGAGAACCACTGACATGATTAGCAACACCCCTTAGGGGGCAGCACTGCTGACAAACTAACTCTCCTTCAGGGTCAAGTCAAATCTTTCTATAATTGCGACCAAATGAAAATACCATTTTTTTCGTTTGATCGCATTTTTCTTTTTTTTGCATCATCACATAATTATCACTGCAAGACACTCCTATTAATGTTATATTTACTAAACATGTCAAACAACTGAAGCACATCATGTCCCCTGGAAATCTGTCCCCTGCTGTGACACTGAAATCCCTTCCTGACTCACCCAGCTCTCCTGCAGCGTTTCTCCCGCCCACAGCGTATAGATGTCCTTTGAGAGCGCTCAGATGAAAGAAGGTCCTCTTCTCATTCAGACACGCCACCTGAATCCACTTGTTATATCTCGGGTCGTATCGAAACACGGTATCCACAGCCGTTTTACCTTTCGTGTCATAGTTACTCTGTCCCCCGACCACATACAAAAAGTTCCCGATCACCGCGATCCCGTGCTGGTAGCGCGGGGCGTCCATTGGTGCCAGTGCCTTCCATTCGTGTGCTTTCTCGTCAAAAAGGCGCAACTCTTTACTTACAACCAGTTGTTGCCGTAGCACGCCCCCTAGCGTCACTAAATGGGTATTGTCTGAACGGATCACAGTTCGTTCCGACTGCATCACCGGCTGCATGTATGGCATCATCTGGTAGTTGCTGGCTTCTAATAAAAGATTAACACAGGTATTGTCCGTACGCATGAAGTCGACAGTCTGTACGTGGTTTATGAGTTCTGTCGGACTCATGAGGGGGAATCGGATATTGCGCATTAGCTTGGCGGCATATTCCATTCGGCCTTCTTCGTAGCGTAACCAGCGGCACGCGGATTTAAACAGGTCCAGCTCGCTGCAGTGTTTTAGACTGTTGGAAGAGAGCACGAACGCTAGGCGTTCGAAGGGAAGTTTGACAAACTCGCCGGTGCCGAGTAGCGAGGGGAAATTCTTCAGGATAAAGTTGTTGACGTATTTGTCCACCTCTGTGAGGTTGTAGGTGTTGGCGATGCGCCCCACCTCCACGCAGTTGTCCAGCGACACCTAAGAGGAGGTAAAAACTGCGTGTTAATACTACATAATACACCGCAGAGTAAAAGTGTTCCCGTTGGAAATAGTTTGAACTGTGTCCTACCCCAGAAATGAGAAAGACTTTGCAGAAGTCAAGGACAGGCAGGATCTGGAGAAAGCTAGCAGCCTCTAGGGTGTCCTGTAGGTTCTCCATGTTGAGAGAGAGTTTGGCGGTGTAAATGAAGTCTATAATCTTCTTTAGCCCTATTCGATTCACACCATGCAGCTTTATACACATCAAATCCTGCTCTTTCATTCCACCTGAGGAAAAAAAAAAAGAGAAAGAGAGTAAGAGATGACGGAGGGAGGAGATGAAAGCGAGAGAAAATCAGCACAAAGAAATATTCAAGCAAAACAGATATAAAATGGGGGAAAGCAGATGAAGAGAACGAGGAAGAAAAGAATGGGGGTGGGATTGGCAAAAAACGTTGCAAACGAGCGGATCAAAGGCAGAGAGGGGAGAGTGACAGAAACAATAAGGAGAACGAGAGAAAGAGGAAAAGAGAGAAGATAAGTGAGTCTCACTGCAAGCTGTCACCAATTCTCTTTACCATGATAATGAGCCACTTATTCAAGAGCCACGTTTGAAATAAATCAAACCACTTTCATTAATTCAGATGTGATTTCTCAACTATGTGGAGATAGAGAAAGAGAGAAGGGAAGAGAGAAAGAGAGCAAAGGGGATAAGTAGAACACAAGGGGGGAATGAAAGAAAGTAAAACAGACAGCAATTATGGGAATCTCGCAGTGCTGAAACGCTCCTGGCACACTTGTGTGTGCAGGACTTTGATGGGGTTATAAATACTACTGACCTGTTATTAGATAAAAAGATACAGCACATTTACACTTTCCATACACGTCAAAAATGTTGGAACCAGGCGGGATACAATTTGTGTAAAATGTAATGATTATTGCAACATTATTAGAAGCTAAATTTGGGATAAAATAGATTTAATGGGCATGGCTACCTACCAGTGTTGCAGAAATAGCAACTATGCAATCAACAAAATGCCCTGACGCCCGTCTTGACTGATTAGGACAAAAACTTCAAATTACATGGAAGAGTAATCTCATGAATGTGAGATGAAGAAAAGAAGAAATTGTTGAACAAAGTCATGATTTTTGTTTTCTTTACACACAAAAAGTATTTTCATATCTTCAAAATATTAAGGCTGAACCACTGACGTCACATGGACTATTTTATCGATGTCCTTACTACCTTTTTGGGCCTTAAACGTGGTAGTTGCGCTGCTGTTTATGCAGGGTCAGAAAGCTCTCGGGTTTCATGAAAAATATCTTAATTTGTGTTCCAAAGAAGAAGAAAGGTCCTACGGATTTGGAACAACATGAGGATGAGTAATTAATGACAGAATTTTCATTTTTGAGTGACCTATACCTTTAAATGACCCTTACATTCAATATGAACAAGTTATGAACAAAACACATAGGTTTATCAATAAAAACGGAATAAATATTGTGCAAGACCATTTACATTCCATTCACATCTGTATGGCTTTCATACACTACCATTCAAAGATTTGGGGTTGTAAGATTGTAATGTTTTTGAAAGACTTAATTGTATTTAATCAAAAAATACAGTAAAAACAATATTATTGTGAATACTGAAATTATCAATTTTTTTAAATATTTAATATTAAAATATGACTCATTCTTGTACTGCCAAAGCTGAATTATCAGCAGTCATTACTTTTCAAGGTCATATGATCATTCAGAAATCATTTTGTGATTTGGTGCTCAAGAACATTTCTTCTTCTTATCAATATTGAAAACAGTTGTGTTACTTAATATCTTTTTAACATTACAAAATGTTTTTACTCTTCTATTTGATTAATTTAATGGCCTCTTGCTGAATATTAATTCATATTAAACTTGTTCTTATTCTTATTAAACATATTAATTGTGACCCTGGACCACAAACCAGTCTGAAAGCTTAATAAATAAGCTTTCCACTGTTGTATGGTTTGTTAGAATAGGACAATAGCTGGTCGAGATACAACCATTTGAAAATCTAGAATCTGAGGGTGCTTTTTAGCAATGCATATTACTAATCAAAAATGAGTAATTATTTTTTTATTAATATTAATTATATTTTTGATATATTTATGGTAAGAAAAATTACAAAATATCTTCATGGAACATGACCATTACTTAATATCCTAATGTTTTTTTGCCATAAAAGAAAAATCTATCATTTTGACTGTTATAAATACAAATATACCTGTCTCACTTAAGACTGGTTTTGTGGTCCAGGGTCACAATTTTCAAAAAATGTGGTTAATTCTTTGTGATTGAAAACTTTTGAACTGCAATGTAGTAAATGGCTAAACTAAATGCTTGTACCACCAATTCCGAATTTGTGGACTGATTCAGAATTGTAATGCATCAATAAACTGATTTTCCCCCAGCTCTAGTTAGGAAATGTGTTGCCTGCAGAAGCCTGCAGAAAGAGTATTCCCTAGACACACTGCTTCTTTATAATTGTTTTAGTGCTCTCTCATAATTGTTTTGTGTTAAAAACTCATCCAGGGTTTGGTAGTATGGCGTATTAAACGGCATAATTATTTAGGGAATAGCTGAACTCAATTCAAATAATGAAATGAAGTCCTTTCCATCGAACAGATTATCTCCGAACAAGCTTTCCCAAATAACCCCAAGCAAATCCCTTGCTTTCTTATCTTTTTTCACCTCTATTGCTTTGTTCTTTCTTCCCAAGAAACGAAGCGTGCCTCAGAGAGAGAGAGAGAGAGAGAGAGAGAGAGAGAGAGAGGGGGCGAGTGAGGGAGGGGGTGAATGGAGCGAGAATCAGGAACATTCTGAGCTCTGAGGGAAACTAAATGAGACTGACATGTTACTGATATTTACATGATTAACATGAAAAAAAAAGCAAAAGATGATTTAAAGTGACAGTACTAAGCACAAACCGATTTGTACAGTACAGTACAGTACATCAACAACTTAACTGGCGACTCATTTCTCTCTCTCTCTTCTGTCAAACGTTGACCTCTTGGCCCAAAACACCTCGTTTTTTTTTTTCTTCTTCCTTCCTTTATCCCATCCCCACCTGGAAACTTGGCTTCACCTCACCTAATCCTTTGTTATCCCATGTCTTGTTCTGTCGCTCACCTGTAAACATGGCTTTAAAGTAGTCGCTGGAGGAGGCCATCATGGCTCGGTGAACAGGAAACGCTTCATCCCCGTCTCCCGCCACCAACGTGACATCACACAGCAGGCCCTCTATCCTCAACTGGTCAAAACCCTGAGAGATGAAGAGAAAGCACAGAGAATGTAAGAAAACTGATGAGCATTTCTGTAATGCACATAATGAATTCACTGAGAAGAGGAAAATAGATTAAACAAAATGGTCTTGAGGAAAAAAAAAAACCCAACAAAAACACTAAAGCATCTGTTGTTATCACCCATGAAAACAGAGTGTGAATGTTAAGGAGCTCTATCATTACTATGCGTCCCATGAGCGTCATTTCTGAATAAAAGATTGTGGGGTTAATTAATGAACAGGAGGTCAGATGCATGAGGGGACTGCAGCAGAGATGGACTCCCATGGCAGAGACAAGCCATAATTAACAGGACAGAGCCATCGTCCACTCACACACACTCAGAGCCGCTGTGTCAGGCTCAATCCAGCAGCATGTGCAAAAGCAAATGCCAAGCATGTGATAGGACAAGAAATAAGGCACAATCCAATCAGTGCTACACTTGCTGAAATTACACATAAGCCCTCTACTACACCCTCTGGCCTGGAGTTTTACAGACATGCCAGCTGGCTGTCTTTTTACCCACCTCACAACATCAGTGTCTAAAGCAAATTCTAAAACTAAATGCTCTGCTTGTGATGTGCCTTGTTTGTAAGTCACTCTGGATAAAAGCGTCTGCTAAATGTCTACATGTAAAAGATGACAACACTGCTTTTGCGGCATCCAGGGTTACAGTAAAAGCATTTTGTGTTGAGGTATCTACATTTACAAACACTGTGTAGGTGGGGGATTAGTACACTCCTGAATTAAAATTTCCTGATAATTTACTCACCCTCATGTCATCCAAGATGTTTATGTCTTTCTTTTTTCAGTCGAAAAAGAAATTAAGGTTTTTAAGGAAAACATTCCAGGATTTTTCTCCCTATAGTGGACTTCAATGGAAGACAATGGGTTGAAGGTCCAAATTGCAGTTTCAATGTAGCTTCAAAGGGCTATATACAATCCCAGCCAAGGAATAAGGGTCTTTTTTAGCAAAACGATTGGTCATAAAAAATAAATATATAAATATGCGTTTTAACCACGAAGGCTCTTCGTGTGGATTACGTAATCACATTGGAAGTCACACTGAAAAATCCATCAAAACTTCAAAATTTGTCTATCATCGTTGGACACTGGGTTGGTACTTCTGACTACGTAAAGCGTGACCTTTCCAACGTGCGGTTTACGCTACATAATGCGTTTTGTGGAAGCAGAGCTAGTGCATTCGTGGTTAAAAAGTATATACATTTTTTTTATTTTTTAGAGAATGGTCAATTGACCTATCGATAAGTCTCAATTGCATGGAGACTGGAACTCAGAAATCTTTAGGTTTCAGCACCATAGAGAAACATTGGAAGATCCAAAGCTTGCGTCGTTATGATGGTGTTTATGCTACAAAAATAATAAAATGTTGTGCCTGGGGTACTTGTAACACTGATTCCAGGTATCCTGAGATTGGCAATGGAATTTGGAATTTATTTTATTATTCAAAGTTCATTTCAGGTTGTCATACTCTTATTAAGTTACAGTTTTCATCCGCTCAAGCAGTTATTGTCTTAATATCATTAATATCTCTGGCTAAAACTAGCTAACGTTAAAGTTAGAAAGTCCATGCTAACGTATAAACCTCAGCTAACTATTCTCTCGTCATGTAAGGGTAGGTCAAAAAAAATACATAAATGAATGGATGTTGTTATTGCGATTGTGACGACCATAACATGAGATTTCCATGGCATATTCAAGCCATACTTTTTTTTTTAAGATTTATTTTTGCCGTTTTGCTTTTTTTATTAGACAGGACAGATCAAACTGACAGGAAGTGAAGCGGGAGAGAGAGAGGGGATGGGATCGGGAAAGGTCCGCGAGCCGGGACTCGAACTCGCGACACCCGAAGTGCAACGGCACTGCATGTCAAGCCATACTTGAATGCTCCTCAATGAGAGATGGTCGTTCTGTGTTCAAAATTCATCAAAAACATCTTCACACAAGGTTTTCACACTGACAGCTGTCATTGTAAGACGGGACAACTCCGTTTGTTTGCCCGAGGCAGCAACAGTGACTAAGGGGGGCGCGGCTTACCGATAGTCAATTGTTTCGCTACATAAGATCCTCGGCTGGGATCGTGTAGAGCTAGGCTTATAGCACAATATATGTACATGACCTTAATTTTTGGTGACGCAATACATTGCCCATTATATTTACTTAAAAATTAAAGTCACCATGTTTTTTGCATTCCATTTGCGCTTGTGTCTCGTACATGACGTGTGGTAGTCACGTGGTGCTAGTTCAAATGTAAAATGCTTTTACAAAAAAAAAAGTTTCATCTGCAGATATGGCCTTGTTTAGAGATCTGCATACGGATATCTGACTGCGAAGTAGGGATTGTGTTTTTCAGCGATAGTATGCATTCTTGATTTACAGAGACAAGGTGGTCATGGAAAAATCTGTAGAAGGAAAAATCTCCATAAAAGTTCTTTGTGCATTTTTTTTCTACTTGTTACAAATCTATATTTACTATTTTTACTAAGTTTTTTAAGGCATCTAATATTTTGATACTTCATTTACATGATCTAAATATTCTTAAGAATTAAAAGTGTGTTGTCATTTGAAAGTGTGTAGACCTTCTTGCATCATTATGCTGTTATATTATGATCATATATTCAGTGGCATAAAATGACAACAATATCGCTTGTTGCAATTGCTGTGGGGCAATATATTGCACAACAAAAAGCAAAGTTGTTATTGTGACAGGTCTATGTTTAAAGCTGCATTGAAACTGCAAATTAGACTTTCAACCTGTTGTTGGCTCCCACTGAAGACCACTATATGCAGAAAAACCCTGGAATATTTTCCTCAAAAAACTAATTTCCTTCGACTGAAGAAATGAAGACATGAACATCTTGGATGACATGAAGGTGAGTAAATTATCAGGAAATTTTAATTCTAATTCTAATGAACTAATCCTTTAATTGTGCTTATTTATTTATTTATTTTTTTTTACAAAAGAAATGGATGTACAACACAAAACATACTAAATCTCACACTAAACCTGCTTCATCAGCTGAAACTGTCATTCTGTGTATGTTGGGTGTGTGAGGACACACAGAGCCTGGGGATAAACATCCAATCAAATCAACTGAGTGATGTTCCCCAACAAATCACTGGAATCAAATCATTTTTCCAGCGGTTAGTGATATTGTAGGGCGATGAGAGCTGCTGTGCTTCAGGACACAAGTGCCATGTGACAGATGTTAACTGAAATTATCATCTCAGAGCGGCTGTCTTCAGCTTCGGCTTTCAAATATTGTTTACCTAAGGTATTTTGATTGAACAAACTGAATCAGTGTTGAAGTTCATATTAACACAATTCACTTCCTGTCACAGCAGTAGCTGATTTCAGCCTGAATGGTGATCAGGTGATGGACGACAGCTGTAGATGACATTGTGATGGGAATCAATAGAGTGACCTCATCACATCAACGTAAACTGTCAGTGCTGATGACATCTAGTAATCTAGGCATCTAGGTTCATAAAATTAAGGGTGAACAACTGATGTCACATGGACTGTTTTAACAATGTCCTTAATACCTTCTGGGCCTTGAATGTGTCACATGCAGGGTCAGAAAGCTCTCGGATTTCAGCAAAAATATCTTAATTTGAGTTCCGAAGATGAACAAAGGTCTTACCAGTTTGGAACGACACAAGGGCGAATAATTAATGACAAAATTTTCATTTTTGGGTGAACTAACCTTTTAAAACTTACATATTACATAAAAATGGTCACTTGAAGCATGCATTAGAGGGTTAAATAAATATGAACAGATGCAGGGAATCAGGTGACCTTCACTTATTGATCTATCTGCAATGACTCGCTGGCAAATTCCAATTAAATTCTCACCTTTGTTCCCAAACAAGCACATGCTGACACTTGTCAGGTGACCCGCAGGTAGGTGCTAATGAATGTTCTCATGGACCTCAGGCAGGACTGAGCCCATCACCAATGAGGATGATGATCATAATATTATCATCTTTATGTGTGAACTAAAGCCTGACTGCCAGTAACAGCAGAGATGACCTTCACAGTCTCTTCCAAACACACACACACACACACACACACACACACACACTCACGTGTGATATAATGCTGGAATGGCAGATGGTGACACCCCACATACCCACCCTGACATTTAGTGAGAGACATTTGTAATCACACACTCACCTGTAAAACCACAGAGCTGTGTGTGTTGCTGGTAAAGAAGCGCGTGTTTCCTGTTTTTGAGGCTTGCAAGTGGGACGAGAGTCCCATTTCACTGCATCCCAGTGACACCTTCATCATCTGAGCATCATCATCTTCCACCAGTGATCTGTCCATTAGAGAAAGAGAGAGAAAAAAAGGTTAATATGATGGAATAACCTGGTAAGTGTGAGAGGGGTGAACCTGTTTTGACTGCAAACACAATATTGATTCATTAGATGTGAAAAAGATGTGGTGCCTCCTGATTCTTTAACACGAGTACAGCACAGAAACCCTCCTCAAATGAAAAACATGTCACACAGACACAACTGAACGTTCACAACACCGAGCACATGTAGAATGGTAGTTTTACATAAAGTTTAACACAGCGTTTACACAACAAATAAAGGTCAAAGATGTCAGGAATGGCAGGATTCTTACTGTAAAGAACTTAAAACTAATATTCATGAGAATATTTGTTTTACCAATGTATTTGTTTTCTGTTTTGCCATGATAACTTTGCTTTTTAGAGCATAAGTATAAAGAAAAGCATTGTGAATCCCAATTAATTAATTATGTTCCTTCCCAAGTTGTGGTCAGCTTGTTTGGCCTTTTCCAAGCTTAATGGTGAAAGAGCAAACAGTCAGAATATTTTAAGATCAACCACTGCTCGAAATAACAGCGGAACAAAACCTGACAGACGTTTATCTCTTTTGATTTCTTCCTTCTTCTGATACAACTGAAGTGCATGTTTAATATATTTGTGACAAACACCACATGACATTGTATGCCAGTTTCAATCTCTCAGAAAAGTGGCAGTGGTCACAAAAATGTGACACTGCTATTTTGCTTCTCACATTTCTGTCACGACAGAAACATTTCACACGCATTTTACAACATTGAACTACAGTGCTCTAAAACATATAAGACTGTTTGAAAGTTAGGGTCAGTATGAATTATATTAATTTTTATTCTTTTGTTTAGCAAGAACGCATTAAATTGCACTGAAAGTGACAGAAGCAACATTTTTGATGTTACAAAAGATGCAGTTTTTTTAACCTTCCGTTTATAGAGTCCTGAAAAAACATTGGTTTCCACAAATATATTAAGCAGAACAACTGTTTCCAACATCGAAAAAGAAATGTTAATAAAATAAATAAATAAATAAATTATATATTATATATATATATATATATATATATATATATATATATATATATATATATATATATATCAACAAATAAGCATATCTGAATATATTTTTGAAGGATCATTTGACACTGAAGACTGAATTAATGGCTGCTGAAATTCAGCTTTGCCATGACAGGTATACATTACATTTTAAAATACAGAATAATAAACTGCAAATACTGCAAAACTTCAAACTGCAAGAACATTTCAAAATATTGCTGGTGTCACTGTACATTTGATCAAATAAATGCAGTTTTGGTATTCTTAAAAAAAATAAACTGACCTCAAATTTTTGAATGGTTGTGTAAAAAACAACAACACACATACAGACTTGATAAATATTCATCCCCTTTAATGCAATACACATAAATACTGCAGCAGACTGGTTTCAGACACCTTATAAATTAATACACAACTGTCTGGACAGTCCAGCTTCTGGAGAGTCTCTGCTGTGCCAAAACTCACTATGAAGATAAAGAGAGAGGAAAAAAAACCTCCCGAAACTACTCTCAGCAGCTCTGTAAACTGAAAAGCACAAGTCAAGGGATGGACACAAGAACATTTCCAATTCAGTGAATATCCACTGGAGTACGGTTAAAATGAAATGTAAGAAAGAGACCACTGAGGGAAACCGCCTAGAGACCAATGACAACTCTGAAAGAGTTACAAGCTTCATTGCTTGCCCAGGTGCTTTAGCAAAGAGTGGCAAAGAGAAAGCCACTGTTCAAAAATGTTATGTGACATCTCTGCTACACTTTGCCACAATGTGGGAGACACTGAGGACAGCTATAAGAAGGTTCTGTGATCTGATGAGAATAAAATACATTTTTGGCCATCATACTAAATGGCATGTTTGGCAAAATCAACTAAAAAGATTCAGAAAAACACAGGCCCCACTGTGGTTAAGGCATCATACTTGAGAGATGATTCTCTGCACACCTAGAAAGTGTGAGAGATAGTCATGTTTTAATATTTTTTGTATTTAATATTTAATGTAAACAGGTCTTGTAAGGGATGGTTTATGATGTGGGTTTTTGTTTTGTTTGTTAGGTTTTGTTTGCCTTTATCTTTCTTCTAATTGTAATTGTACTCTTTGTACATGTAATAGAAACCAAGTATGTGAGATTGCAAATCCATCTTCAAAATCTTGGGCTTTCAATAAAACTTACTTGACAAAAAGAAAGCATGAGAGACAGCTGTACTGGAAGACCTTAAAATAAAGCCAAAGATAAACAGGAAAGGCTTCAAAACAGCCAATGGCAATGTTCTGGAGTGGGAAAGGAAGAAAACAACTGGGGGGTGAATACTTTTTATAGATACTATATAATTCATAATATTTTAATGTTCTGGAGAAGACAAATCCAAGAAAAAGCTTGACAATCAAAGAGATGTGAATCTGAATTCACATCACTCTAAAGCCCCTTTCACACTGCGGTTGATTCAGCAATATTGACGGAAAATTGCCGGAGTGCCTTCTGTGTGAACGCAAACACGTCCCGGGATTGATTCCGGGAACAATTGCCGGAATCAGTCCCAGAATGAGCGCTGTGTGAACAAAAGCCAGAACCAATGCCGTAAAGGCTGTGTAGAAGTGACGAAGCATGTTAATGTGCAGCTCTTTTACTGGATGTTTCAATGGCAGATCTTCTTATTATCCGTGCTGAAGCGGAGATCGTTCGCCAGTTTAGCAATGGTACGTGTCGCATTAAAGCCTAATGTCACGTGTCCTTACGGGTTGAGTGTGAACGCTTGACAGATTCCAGAAAATCATTGGCAGTGTGAATGAACCAAAATCAAACGATCCCGAGACAATTCCCGAAACGCATTACCCATGTATTTTCCAGAATCTCTGTGTGAAAGAGGCTTAATATCACTTTCATCAGTTTTCGGTCATACTACTGTTCTTGCGGTTTAATTTTAAACCTTCCAATCCTACAGTTCCTAATAAAGTTGCCGGCCAACTGGCTCTGTTTTATTTACCCACTAAAGCTAATTTGTTTTCGCAATTGGTGCTTGGCGAGTGTTAATTTTGGACCGTGTAAGCGCATAAAATAATGAATAATTAAAAGGGCCTCATAATAAGCACTTGCGGTTACTCTGGGGCTAAGCAAAGATGGCTTCTAAAGCTTGTGAATTTTCAGACTACTGAAGAACTGTGTTCAGAACAACAACGATGAACAGCTTAATTAATTCTGCTTATGTACTCAAGCCTTTAGCATGGAAACTACTCAGTTTTATTAATGAGGCCTCGGGACAGGACATCCATGATCAACACAGCACTGTGACATCTATTTCACAGACCTTCCCCTCACGGCTTCAAGCTTCATGGTTTTAAAAAAGGATATCTAACCAGGATATCCAACCATGACGTATCAACCTTTCATCTGGATTTACACGGCCTTGGATGAAGGGAATGTGGGTCAGGGGTTTTGGGATCAATCATGCTGAAGCACAAACTCTGGAGGTATGGTTGAAGAAAACTAAACAAAAACAGTACAGTACTATGATACTAATGTCACGATAGAGAATCAATACACTGGTAGCATTTAGTTTCCATTTCAAGGGGCCGACATTTTTTAAAATATTATTTATATATATTATAGATTAATAATATAGTTACACTACTAGTCAATAGTTTTTAAACAGTAAGCTTTTTTAATGTTGTTTAAAGAAGTCTCTTCTGCTCACCAAGTCTGCATTTATTTGATCCAAAGTACAAAAACAGTAACATTTTGAATAATAACTGTTAATAAAATAACTGTTTTCTATTTAAATATATTTTTAAAATGTAATTTATTCCTGTGATTTTAAAGCTGAACTTTTAGCGTCATTACTCCAGTCATATGATCCTTCAGACATTATTGTAATATTCAGATTTGCTGCTCAAAATGCATTTATTATTATTATTATTATTAGTATTATTATTATTATTATTATTTTAAGCTGAGTAGATTTTTTTTGATGAATGGTGCAGAAAAACAGCATCTAAAACATGAATCTTTTGTAACATTATACATGTCTTAATCATCATGTTTGACCAATTTAAAGCATCCTTGCGAAATAAATGTATTAATTTCAATATTTTCTATTCCAAAAAACATTTTTTAAAGGTATATTGTATGTTATATTTTTGTTTCAAACGAATGCTGATCTTTGGATCTTTCTATTCAAAGAATCCTGGTTGGTTTAAATATTGATGATGATAATAATAATACAAAAAAAATGTCTGCATATTAGAATGATATCTGAAGGATCATGTGACACTGAAAACTGTTGTAATGATGCTGAAAATTTAGCTTTGATCACAGGAATAAATTACATTTTTAATATATATTTAAATAGAGAAACAGTTTAAAGTTTTATGTTAAATAGTTAAATAGTACAGTTTTTGCTGTACTTTGGATCAAATAAATGCAGGCTTGGTGAGCAAAAGAGAGTTCTTTAAAAACATAAAAAAAAAAACCTTTTGACTGGAAATGTATATGTAATATTTTATAATATTACTTATTATTAATGAAATATTATTTATATTTATATTATGTTTAACTACATTACCCATGATTCTGAGGTTTGTAATATTGTGATTCACCTTTTAGTTTTGTTCATGGCTTATCTACTAAAAATACTTTTTAAAAACATCTACGTGAAAAATTTATAGGAATAATACAGAGTCCAGCACCTAATCTGCTGTAAAAGTAGACGAGCACTACTGCACTCTTTTGCAACCAAAAAACGAAAAGATGTACCAAATAATAATAATAATAATAAATAATAAAATAATAATACATGTACTGTATCATGACCCAAGTATCAACATGGTATGGTGATGAAGAAACACACAATTCCCAGTTCAACTGAGCTCTAGAGGAAGGGTCAAGCAGGTCAGGAAGTCATTACAACAAGACAATGAGAAGTTGGTCAAATGAAAGAAGGATGGAGAAGCCAAAAATGGCAGGCACAGTCACATGACACAAAGCACAGGCAGCTGATTGGTGCATTACCCTGTCAGGTGATAGGTTGGAGATGCAGCAAGCAGAGAGTGGGTGGTCCACACCACAAACGAGTGCTGGTGGCTGCCAAAAACAACGAGAGATATAGCATCACTAAAATACACGCACATTCCCAGAAAACATGCAACACACTGAGCACAAAGTTTACGCACAAACACACAACGGATAAGCGTCAATCGACACACTCAAGAACAGGAGCAAGAAATCACGAGGGTATTCATTCAATTAAGCAGTTTAGATTGATCTGAGCTTCTAAATGACTGATAAATTAAATGATGATGATTGTAGTGAAGCAAATCGGCTTGATGAAGACAACTTGACATGAAATGGCACGGCATAACACGCACACACCCGACTCCGCTGATGGGATTGAGATGAGACACGAGAAAGATGGGTTTAATGACCCGACAACCACAATCAGACAGTATAAACTCACTCTACACACTAACCATCCACAATATGTGACCCTGGACCACAAAATCAGTCATAAGTAGAACAGGTATATTTGTAGCAATAGCTAACAATACATTGTATGGTTTAAAATGATTGATTTTTCTTTTATGCAAAAAAGCATTAGGATATTAAGATCATGTTCCATGAAGATATTTTGTACATTTCCTACCGTAAATATATCAAAACGTAATTTTTGATTAGTAATATGCTTTGCTAAAAACTTCATTTGGACAACATTAAAGGCAATTTTCTCAATTTTTAGATTTTTTTGCACTCTCAGATTTCAGATTTTCAAATTGTTGCATCTCAGCCAAATACTGTCCTATCATACCAAACTTATTTATTCAGCTGTGTACAAAGATTTATAAATCTCCATTAAAAAAACTGACTCTTTTGTGGTCCAGGGTCACATGTGATGCAAAAGGACAACAAGAGATATTTAGTAAAGTAGGAAGAGAATGATATAAAAGGCAGTAACATAGAAAGAGTGAAAGTGATGGATGGAGAAAAACAGAGACAGACAGAACATGAACAAGGGCAAGCAAAAGAGCATTAGCCTAACAGCATTCTTTAATAATTCTGTATTATAGAAAACAGGAAGAACAGAGCTGAACGAGACAGGAGAACAGCTGGCCTGTCACACACACACACACACACACACACACACACACACACACACACACACACACACAGACCTCGACATATTCTGCTTTGATTAACCAACATCCTTTTCAACTCTCCTGGACCAGATCCCTGCCTGTTAATTAGGATTTAAGCACGCACACACACAGACACACACACACCTCTGCTCTCTTTTTCTCCTGATTCAGATCATATCTCTGCAAATCAGTTCAGTCACCCTGGGCATTCACTCCTCAGAGAGGAGAATTAGAAACCCACCTGAGGTCTGTCTGATAATGACACATCAAACATTAGCAAATGGGTGAAAAGAGAGCGAGCGAGATGGGTTTGATATTTTAAAATGTTTTTGCAGCTAAATATAACTGGCATTCTGTTGTGCCCTTTCTAGACCGTTCTTCCTAAAAAGACATTATAGTGAAGGACGACTTTAAATCTAGGACAAAAGGCTTGAGGGAGGAAACATACACCTGCTGTTTGAAGAACTGCAGATTCAAGACTTACTCAAAGTGGTGCGACGCAAGATCAAGGTGTCGACTCATCGATTAAATGAAAGGGTTACAGGAATTTTCCAGGAACAGCTTAAGCTCTTTAGACTGTATCCATGACATGTTGCCAATTACCTCAGGATATCATGTCAACTCTTCCCTCAGGTTTTAAGAACAGGAAATGCAGTAATGCGCTTACAATGAAGGCCTGGCAGGCCAACGAGTTCAACAGAGCAGTGTTTACTGTTACTTTTGATCAATGTAATGTGTGCTTGCTAAAGTTGAATTTGAATTTTGAATTTGAGTTGACTGTCCTTTTGTGGTGGGTTTACTTTTTTAAGTGAATGAACATTTGATTACACATTACAGACGTCATTTGATAAATGAATAAAGTGACTAATGTGCCACTCATTATTTTATCATCTAGTGTAGGAGCGTGTGTGGCGGCTTCACACTGCTGGTGTGAAAGTGCTTGTAGGAGTGCGTAATTTGAAGGCAGAAACGTGGGGTTAATTTTTTTGTTTTAATGCATATTGAAAATCCAGAAAAATCCTCCCGATTTCATGCCAGGGTGTGCGTGACTCACATGGCGACTCAGAATTGCTCGGTGACAAAAACAGATTTATCCCCATATAATGAGGAGATTGGAGTGTTGATTGAAAGGGTGATGATACAGAGACAGCTGACACTGATGCAGAGCTCAGATACTGACAGATTAGAATGAAACAAGATCAAACAAGTGCATTGTGCTATACGACAGACATATCTGTTCAAAATTGGGGAGGAAAAGTATAATACAGTCCAAATGATGAAAATGAAGAGGATGGTGCGACAGCAAAATACATGCACTTTAAAAGTAAAATGTGACCCTGGACCACAAAACCAGTCCTAAGTAGCATGGATATATTTGTAGCAATAGCCAACAATGCATTCTGTGGATCAAAAGTATTGATTTTTCTTCTTTAATGCCAAAAATCATTAGGATATTAAGTACAGATCATGTTCCATGAAGATAATTGTACATTTCCTACCATAAATGTACCAAAACCTAATTTTTGATTAGTAATATGCATTGCTAAGAACTTCATTTGGAAAACTTTAAAAGGCAGTATTCTCAATATTTAGATTTTTTTGCACCCTCAGATTCCAGATTGTCAAATAGTTGTATAATACATCAATGGAAAGCTTATTTATCCAGATTTCAGGTGATGCACAAGTGTCAGTTTTCAAAAAAATTGATCCTTATGACTGTTTTTGTGGTCCAGGGTCCAATATTTCCAATAACCATTCTCCATTTTTGTAGTCAAATTCATAAATTGCTCTCCATTGGAAGCAATATCAAAAATTATACATTTGGTGAATGGTAATATGAATTTAGATTTTTTTTTATTAATTTTTAGAGAATTAAAAAATAAAACCCTCCCCAAATAAGTAACATAAGTAACAAATAAATAACATTATACAATAACGTGAAAATACATGTTTTTAACAAACATGTCTGCTGTATTTTCCTGATATTCTATTCCAGGCCCTACAATGCATATTACATCATAAAAAAAATGCAATAATATTTTTTCAATCTGAATTGAGAAATCTATGTAAATTAAGGAAGTACACTGAAGCACACTAGGTAAGGTACAAGAATTTTTTGCATGCAAAGAAAATTTGTCACAAAGAAATTGTTGATTAAAGTTGCTATTTAAGAGTTCTCGTAGCATCATAAAACTACGGTTGAAGCACTGATGTTACATGGGTTATTTTATCGATGTCTTTACTACCTTTCTGGGCCTTAAACATTGTAGTTGCGTTCCTGTCTGCGAAGGGTCAGAAATAGGGCTGGCGATAAAAGATAATTATTACGATATAAATATGAATTTCATCGATAAGCGATAATAAATGTTTGATAAATGTTCCATATAATGTTTATGCGGCAAAGGCAGAACGAAAGAATGCTAGTCAAAGCGTGCCACTTGGACTGCTTATCCACTCCGTTTAAAGTTCAAACTGCGGCACAGCGCGAACTTACTAGAGCAGATGCTTTCACTCGCTGATGAGTGTCGGTCACTAAACAGCGCAAGAAGCACTTGAATTCAGTGAAGGACACAAATTACTCTGTTTACAGCAAGATGAAACAGCGTTGACAAACAAGAGAAATACTGTGCTCAAGGATACAGTCAGAAGGCTTTTTAATTAACAATTGCCAACAATTACCTTGGGAACCACATTACATTTTTACCATGGTATTGAGGTGCTATATTTGTGGTTTTAACTGTTTTTATCATGATTCTATGGAAGAGAAATGGTAAAAAAAAAACAAAAAAAAAAAAACACTCAAACAGTCAGAATAGTTACATTTCACCATATAAAAATGAGATTGCTACAATTTTTACAGATATTACGGATTTTGATAATAAACATAAATCTACATCTGCATTCTACATCAAGCTACTACCAAATGCATACTTCTAAAAGACAATTTCTTCTCCTTCTTCTTCTTCTTATTATTAATATTATCAGGTAACACAAACCTGTTTCTTGATTTGACAATATTATTCATTAAAACATGCAGAACTAAGAAATTATTTTTTCTATTAAGATACTTATTTTGTTAAGGAAAAATGACTGGGAAGTGTGAAGAATTCAAAAAATGTGTTTGTCATATTCTGACTGTAAAGAATATTTTAAAGCCACCTTTAACTGTCTGGTTTTCGCAACTTTTACATTGCAGCAAAAATCTGCCTTTAAACTTGAAAGAAATAAAAATTTGACATTTATCGTGATGATTATCAATATTGACTGACATGAAAAACATATATATATTGTGATTATTTTTTGGCCATATCACTCAGCCCCATTTAGAAAGCTCTTGGATTTTATCAAAAATATCTTAATTTGTGTTTTGAAGATGAACAAAGGTCTTATGGGTTTGGAATATAACATGAGAGCGAATAATTAATGACAGAATTTTCATTTTTGGGTAAATTATCGCTTTAACTAAAACATACAAATCAGCTCATTATTACCCATTTATTGATTATTTCTGACACTTGTGAATGACTGTGATGACAACGGATCAGATGAAGCCACAGTCACTAAATAGTACCACACAGCTCAAATGTCACGCAATAAACAAAAACAACCTAACAACGTACCCAAGTGGGGGAAGAAAAAAAAAAAGAGAGCCCAGCGGCTCAACATTTTTCACTTAATTTCCCCAAACTATAAACAAGCATCTCACATCTGCCATTTTACATTGCGCATAAAGGCCCCTCACGGACAAGTGTGTGCTGAAGCGTGCCCAATGCCTTTGTTTGTGCCTGTGTTTCCACTCCCATAATGTTGTACAGACTGCTCTGTAGTGTTGTTTCCATTAGTTATTGAGAGAAACAAGCAGCATCCATCCCTCTGCCTCTTATTTGAAGTTAGCATGAAATCAAAAGGTCTGTTATCCAACTGTGGTGGCAAATCTTTGATTCAAACACATACCAATTACAGTCCGCTCAGTATTTGACCAAGGGCTGCTCCCTATTTCTTGTCTATAACACTTCAATCATTTTTTAATGGAACAATATGCTTATTAATCGCAAAACGAGTCAAACATGAGGCCAGACTCAATGGAGCACATATGGTGCTGTTTTTATGTTATCATGTGACCACTCAGGGACGTCCAGCTGCTGCAATTATGAATTGTGCTGACCTTAAACTGGGTTCAAAGAAGCTATATGCTTTATTTTTTATCACACGTGCAAGGAGATGAACACAAGCCATCTGCTGCAGAAGTTTTGCATCTGTTTTACAATCAGAATCAGAAACAATCATCTATTCAGTTTTTGTGAATTAATGTGAAGTGACTCAAGGTTTAAAACATTTTTAAAAAACTTCAAAGAACTTAAATCTAAATTGATCACACAGTGAACTAAAGCTAAAAAGAAGCAAGTACTGAGCAGACCATGCTTTCTTCTTTTTCCGTTTCACTTCTTTTTCTCCATCTCTTTATATTGTGCACTACGTTTCTTTCATTTCCATTCCGCCACTTCACCTTCACGCATTTTCTCCTTACCCAACATCCTTAACCTTCACAACACCTCTTCCACTTTCCTTCTTTGGTCTCATTCACTTCATCATTCATTCTCTCCTCATCTCCTTTTTCTATCTTATTTTTTCCAAGCCTTTTCTCCAACCTCCTCCCCCATCTGAGGTGATCTTGAGGTGAAAATTGGATTCCTGCATTTCCTCTCTGATGCACAATGATTAAACAGATGTGAATAAATAAAGACAGGTACATACAAAAAGAGCGATGGTAGGTCAGAAAGAGAAAGTGTGACAAATCAGCTGCCTTCTCTCTTCCACCAGGTTAATGTCAAAGTAAGTGTGGACTTATTACATGATGAATATGGTTTTGACATTATAAAGTAAGCTGTGCGTGTCACATTAGTTTCAGGTTTTAGAATGACACTCAGAGGCAGCAGAGAAGGTGTGGGAGTACAACTAACATATGAAATCACAGGGAAAGAAACTTTATGTCTGGCAAGAGCACGAGTGACTTACACTAAACAACATGCCACTGAAGAATTTACTTATTCAATATAATCCCATTAATACAAATCACACGCTCACATGCAGTGCCCAATATGAACACTTACCAAGTGCCAAATGAAAGTAAAAATTGGCTTTGGGATTGGGAGTTACTCACCAGTTGGCTGGTAGCTTTAGTAAGAACTGCAGCGCTCAAAATGAACTTTAACTCACTGGCCAATAGCAGGGATATTGTGCAAACATTACCTAGCAGTTATGAAACAGTAGGTTACATTACATTATTTATTGTATTTTTTCCCCTATGGCAATACTTTTATTTATTTTACTTTTTCCTTACATGTGAGACAAACAGCACTACAGCTATTTTTATAGCTGTATTTACACTCGTAATATCAACAAAATGTTGTTCTTTTGTAAAATATCGAAAACAAGGCTACAAGACTACAATTGAACTGTTTTCTAACTGAATATATTTAAAAAATATAATTTATTCCTGGCAAAGCTGAATTATCAGTATAATTACTTCAGACTTATGCGTCACATGATCCTTCAGAAATCATTATAATATGCTGATTTGGTGCTCAAGCAAACAAGAAACCGTTGTGCTGCTTAATATGTTTGTCGAAAATGATTTTATTTTTCTCCAGGAAAATAATTTGAGGAATAAAAAGTTGATGAAGAGCTAAAAATAAACAAAATTCCATTCACTGCTGAAATAATAAACAAAAGCATTTATTTGATACATATGCTTATATCGATATATCCTTTGTTACAGATGTCTTTACGGTCACTTTTGATCAATGTAATGCATTCTTGCTGAATTCATTAAAATGTTAGCTACCTCAAATTTCTGAATATAGGTATATGTAAATGTCACTGTTATTACTGTTACTTCTTAAAATAAAATAACACCTAATAGAGTTTCATATCCAGCCGAGTGGAAATATTCATGACCAGTAAATTCTCTCAATTCAACCACCACTGACAGGTGTGGCAAAAAGCTAATTTTGGACCCTGCTCACATGTCATACCGTGTGGTACAAGGAATGCTGGTAAGCTCACGTGATCAAAACAGTTAGTTGCAGGCTGTTTGTAATAAATATACTATAGAACTGTAACCTGCACCACTCTATTATTACTCAAAACAGACCTCAACACCTGTCAGAAAGCAAACTTTCACTTATAGGTGAAAGAAATTTGTTTTGAAGTAAAACAAATGCACACATTTTAGAAGAATATGTGATCCTGGACCACAAAACCAGTCATAAGTTGCAAAGGTATATATGAAGAGTTCAGGTGCAAAAGCCTCTAAATACATCTGACGTCTTTCTTTAAAAATGCATTTTTATCAGGCTCCGATGTATAGGTTTCTATGTAAGTAGTGGTACTTCTGATTGGGCTGAGGGTGGAATTTTAGCGATTTTGAAGTAAAAGTTTTTGATGGAGGTATGTGTCGAGAGCATTCACTCAGTATCATTATCTCATTTTTGACATCTTTTGCATCTGAATTCTTCATATGTAGCAATAGCCAACAATACGTTGTAGGGGTCAAAATTATCGGATATTACATAAAGATCATGTTCCATGAAGATATTTTGTAAATTCCCTACTGTAAATATATCAAAACTTAATTTTTGATTAGTAATATGCATTGCTAAGAGGTCATTTGGACAACTTTTAAGATTTTCAAATAGTTGTACCTCAGCCAAATATTGCACACATTTTACTTTGTGATGTCCTTTTACATTCAAACAGAGTAAAAACAACAGCTGTAAAAATAAATATCTGATATGAAACATGCAACTTGCAAGCAATATCCTATAAAAAAATCTTATTGATTGAAATAATATAAAATATGAATTCATTGGATTTTACGGCAAAAGTATGCGCACATCCCTGCTTTCCATTCAGTGTGGAATGAAACTGATCTGCAATGTCTTTTTTTTTTATATTATATCTTGAAATGGCTTTTATCTTGAAAAGATCAAAAACGATCTAAACCCAGATGTAAAGCATGCTAGAGAAAACAGCTGGTGGCCTCCTCCAAACAGAATTTTTCACTGAAAGTTAGTGTACAAAAATCAAAAAAACATAAAAATTAATAAAGCAGCCTTCTCTCAATCCACAGCAGCAAGAAGTCTGACACATCCCATCCTTTCATCTGAGATCACAAGGTAGAAAAGAAAAGCTGAAACGCAGACAGAATCCAACGTGAAAGGTGAATGTGAAAAGGACGAACTACTGTCTGTTCCTGCCGACATTTCTGTGGATTTGACACCATCTTCACAGGAGACTAAAGCACATTAGACAAGTGCTGGCAGCAAAACAAACACTCTCTGAATTTCCTGGACAACCAAAAATTTCAGGTTAAACTTTTGTGCACCAAGGTCAAGGCCAAGGTCCATTTAGCAGCAGATGAACAGGACTTTAGATTTGTCACGACTGTCTTCACCTGTGTCAACACAAACACACACTCGTGTGTGCGTCACTCTCTTACCCCCTGAGGCAGAAGCTCTCCAGCTGTCACTCCTTATCACTCTTTTAAGCTAAAGACCAAGAATCCTTTAAGTCACAAATATAAGAAAGTTGTTTTTTCCCCTTGAATGTGTCCTTAGGACGGTGTGCGGTGTGCTTTGTGAGTATGCATTCTCGTTCATATACTCAGTGCACTTAAAAATGTTTGCAATTTACTGTGCAAGTGTTTTAGTGAGTATGGACACCTCTCCCTTGCCCTACCAAGCGTGAAATCCTCACTACAGGCAGCGGGTATATTTAGAGGTGAGGTAACACATCAGGAGTACACACACCACTAAACGAATCCTCACCTTCCTAACCACACGCACACTTTAACTTCAGTTTGATAACTGCAATTTGCTAAAGTGCACAATATTGCATATTCAGTTTGTGCAGCCCTAATTCGCAACAATGTTCTGTGTATTAAAAGTGTGTGCTGCAGTTATGTCACCAGCCACCTTAAATGTTCAAGCTCACAAAATTGGGTGGATTCTTAATGGATGTCAATGTATTATTGTTCATCAGCTGGAAAAACAATTCAGAAAGCGGTTCCTATTATATTGTTTTTCTGTGTCGTTATAGTCATGGTGTGAACTTCTCTATTCTCACTGAATTAGACGATTTTCGAAACTTCACAGTACATCCGTGGGATGAATGTGCAAACTCTCACTAGTACTAGTTTTTTAGCAGCTGGCAAAAACATCCTGTTGTTCAATATTTTATGTCTCAACACACACACACACACACAAAGAGAATGATTCATGTGTCCAAGAGGCATCTCTCCTCCCATTAAGAAATACAGAGACCACAGCTCACCCTGTAATCACACACAACACACAGCCAAAGTAGTAAAAATAGACTTTGTTTTTACTGGGCAAGGTTTGACTGGGAGGGGCGACAGCAGGGTCGGGAACTCAACACTGTAATCCACAACCCCAAAACCTTAAATCTGAGAAGATACAGACACGTATACATAAACATAGTTTATTGATTCTCAAGGGGAAGTTTATGAGGACTGTATGCACAACAGAGTTATGGCTAGAGAGCCTAAGAAAGACAGAGAGGAGAAAGAAACTATCAACAAAACAAAAGAGACAACCAAGATCCAGCCTTTAACTCAAATTGAATTGAACTAGCAAACCCACTTTCAAACGAAGACAGATATAGCCTATGATTAGCAAGACAGACCAGCGTTTTAAACTCTCGCTTCACAGTTAACTCTCAAATCACTCACGCAAACAGCCACTCATGGTTTCAACTTGGCGCCTGAGGGAAATGAAGATCTAAAATAAATAAAAAGAGATAAATAGCAGTACGGTCTTATCAAATAATTGTATAAGAGTCAGACTAAATGTATAGATCGTAATATTAGGATTGGATAGACTTTCAAAACTGCCAAATATTAACCTTACATGTGACAAAACCAGTCGTGTCAATTCTTTGGATAAAAGTGGAATAAATAAACTTTCACTGATGTATGTTTGTTATGATAGGACAATATTTGGTCGAGATACAACTATCTGAAAATCTGGAATCTGAGGGTTTCCAAAAAAATCGAAATACTGAGAAAGTCACCTTTAAAGTTGTCCAAATTAATGTCTTAGCAATGCATATTTCTAATCAAAAATTAAGTTGATACATTTACGGTAGGATATTTACAAAATGTCTTCATGGAACATGATCTTTACTTAATATCCTAAAGATTTTTGGAATAAAAGACAAATCTATAATTTTGACCATTACAATGTATTTTAGGCTATTATTACTTAAAGGTCACTGCACACTGAGTCAGAAATGTTCATATGCGTTTTTTCATTTTCAAAATTTAACCTGATCTGAATTTTTTTATGATGGACGAAAGTTTCGGAGGCAGTGTGCAAATGTGATGACCTTAAGACTGGTTTTGTGGTTCAGGGTCAAATATTATGATCTTTAATCACAAGCTGCAATTATTGCTTCAACTTGTAAAAGGATAGCATAATTTTGTCTGTTTAACTGAATGACTAATGTGAAAAGGACTTTGCGAATTTTACTAAATGATGATACATTTTTACATTTATTTATGATAGAAAATGAAAATCTTGAACATGATTTAATTCATTAAAATGCCTTTATTTACACGACTGTCGAGAAAAGGTTAAAAACTAATTTGTGACCCTGGACCACAAAATCTTAAGTAGCACTGGTATATTTGTAGCAATAGCCAAAATTACATTGTATGAGTCAAAATGATCACATTTTCTTTCTTGCCAAAAGTCATGATATTAATTAAAGCTAATGTCCCATGAATATATTAAAACTTAAACCATCAATGGAAAGCTCATTTATTTTGCTTTCAGGTCATGTACCAATCTCAGTTTCGAAAAATGTACCCTTATGACCGGTTTTGTGGTCCAGGGTAACAGTTCATATGAACACATCTCATTAAATTCAGTGGCTTGATGATGCACTGGTTGGAACGTTAAGTTAAGAAAACATTTACAATTATTTAAAAAATTATAATTATCGTTACAATAATGGGTTCGTTTTAAATGAGCACTGATGTACAGCACTTTAGTGCGCTCTGATACGCAGAAGATCACGATAAAAACATTGCTGCTTTACTAGTACACATTTGAAGTCAGCCGTGCATTTGTGTATTAACCGTGCCGAGCGGAAGCGCTAGCGGTCATGTTCCGTGTATCATCCAGCATCAGTGCTGCATCCTCCAGCAGCCCACCGGGCCCCCACCCACCATCACAACACTAGCGCTCGAATCCAGGGCGCACGACACGCCAGGACAAAAGACTGCTTCGCTGGCTGTTACCTCGGCCCGGTGCTTACTAGAACTCATAAACAGAGCCGTGAGAAGCATTCGGAGTAGAGAAAGCACACGAACCTCCTCCGTGAATTCAGAAACCTAGGCGTCGCGCAGAAGCAGGCTAAACGTTGTAAAATGGGTCTCAAGACCTCTTTAAACGTTCACAATTAGGTTAGAGAAACGAAGGGAGACGACACCGACCCAGAAACAAGCACAGCATCAGCAGCCGCATCCTTAACCAACGACTAAACACGGAATATAAACACACTCATGCGCCCTCGGTTACTGACGGTCACATTTTAAAACACACACTCACGGACGCACGCACGCACTTCGACGCGTTAAATTCACAGCTACTTACATGTATGCTGGCGAGAGTGGGGAGGACCTGGACGTTTTAAGGACGGGCACGGGAAATTTCCAGCTGACGGGCGAACCGCTTTTCCATTTTAACGGCATGTTTTTCCAGTCAGCACCTCTGAGATACAGCGCGAATGAGAATAGCCGTCAAGAGCGAGTCCATGAAGAGGCGACCAGCGCGGGCTTCCATCCCCGGTAGCCCTCAACGAGAGCAGGGAGGAGGAAAAGGAAAATAAAGAGGAGGATCAGCCGCCGACACAGGCAGATTCTGTTTGAGGCAGTGCTTCTCTGATTGAGGCAGCTCTGTCTGAATACCGCAGCGAAGGTTGGCGGAAAACCGGGGAGGAATGACACTTAAGCCTGAGCCGATAGGTGAAAAGCAGGTGTGCCTGAGCCGAGCATCATCTCCTGAGAAAGAGAGAGGGATGATGATGATGATGGAGGGGAGGAAAAAAAATAGGCACCGTCGCGTCCGGTCAGAGCAAGGAAGAGGCATGCGCGGTCGGTGCACTGGATGTTCAGCTATAGTGCCACCTTGTTTGAATGCAGGCTGTATATGGCAAGCCGCGTTAACATTCATTCACTTTACTATCTATTGTAGGTTAATAGAACTTTTTTTAATAACCACATAAACAAAATAAGCTCTGTAATATATCTATTCAGCTAACCTGTAGTAGCAGTACTTTGTTAAATTCTATCCACCTTATTCTTCAACACGGAAGTAAGCCTGTAGCCCACAGTATTTAGTTTAATTTGATTTCACACCCTCTTGCTCAATGTGAGCGACTGTTGTTATTGCAGTCTCAGCCATCTTCTTCTTGTTCTGCCTCTTTAGTTTAGTTTTTTTATTTTTTTATTTTATTTTTTTACTGTGAAACAACTGCCTGGGACAGTGTTGGCACCTTGTAGAACAACAAAACCAATTTTCAATACACGTGTGATCTGCACGTACAAAGTACGCATGGTTAGAAAAATCCTGTGGCGCGCATTAGAAAAAATAAATGGTAACAAGCTAATAAGACCTAGTATGTAATTAATATTTACCAGTGACTCATTGAATAATTTCTAGTCACCATTAGAATAAGTAATATTATCAAATGTCTAGTAATTAGTAAAAATGTAAACATTTTTTTATTACTAAAGAGCAGGTTCACATGTTTTTTGTTTTTTTTAATAAAGTTTCCTAATATTGTGTTGGCATTCCATACAACAGGTTTAAATGCATCTAAGGTCAGAAAACATTGTAATTTTCTCAGAATATACATTTAATATTAGAGCCATTCGTCAAAGATTTCAAAACAGTTTATTTAAAGCAGTTCTGACTACCATTGACAAAGTATGCACCTTTACATAAAACAATAATAGTGCTCCAATCAGTTCTTAAAATAAATAACAAACATTTTGTTTAACACTTATGCAAGCAAATCGTGCCCACAGCTAAAAGTGTAGGTGCTAAACGGTAAACACCTAACAAAACAATAATGGTGGATACGTTAGCCGAGTGCCAAGGTTTGCAGTTTTTAAAACCAAAATATGTCTACACTCTTTATTATTAAATTAATTAATTACAACAGTCTACATTAATCGACACACTCTTAGGAAATGGTGGGTTCACAGCGAATTATCAGAATTATTTCAGTAAGACAGTATTGTGGTTTACCTGGAAACCTAAAGCTAGCACTATAGCTTTATACACTATACATCAAATATTAAGACAAAAAACTTGATATTTTGAGCACTCAATTGAAAATGTACACATAATGTATCAATTATACTTACAGGTTGTGGTTCGGAGCCACTTATCGGTCCAAATTAAAAGGTATGGACTTATCTTTCATAGACAAGCGTATAATGCATCCAGCATTGAACTCGCCAAGATTAGAGAAGCAGTCCTCAGTAAAATGACAAGTAGGGCTGGGCAATATGGCTGAAAACTGTATCACGATATCAGTGTTTCATATCGGTCGATATCGATAATGATTGATATTTTTTATGACCCATTTAAAATAAGGACCAGGAGTAAAATAAGGACCAGGAGTAATGAACAGCGGCCAGCGGAAGACAGTTCATAGTCTATTTGTTCAGTGCCGCCTTAAATAATCATGACCTAAAATAAAATCTATAGATATAAAACAGTTCAAGTATAAAACAATGTTGATGTAAACGTCAAACCTAGATAAATCTTCGCTATTAGGTGCATATCCAACCGTCTGTGCGGAGAGTGAATGTTAAAGCTGCTTTGCAGGAGGCGCCAGCGCCGTCACTTGAATTTTTTTCAGACATGATAAATACATATATAGAAAGCTTTAGATTATTACTTAACGAAATAAAACGAACCGAAAAAAAAACTCTTTCATTATGTAATGCGTAAAGATTTAGCATTTAAGGCGCGCCAAAGAGATTGCGAGTCGGGATCTTTGTGACACTGACTCAGAAGTTTATTCTTAATTCAAATATCTCCTTACTATTTCCCACCAACATATTCATCTTTTATTTTTGCCTGTGCTTTGTGGCAAGTTTCAGTCTATTTCTTGAACGTGAAGCTGCACTGAAGGAATGCTGCTGGCTGAGACACTAAACGCCGTCCGAACCGCTCTATCAAAGTGAAAGCGAAAGTAAAGTCTTACTAGTGCTGCATTTTTTTAATCACCACAATTGATGGAAGTCTAAAATATAAAAATAAGGTGAAGCCTAAAACAGGCCTGATGCCCGGCCGCGTCTGAACTATTACGTGAAAATCCCAGCCAAAAAAAAACGGGTTGAAATGGCAACATAGCCTACATATCCAGCAGACCAGCACGAGACAACGATATGGCGCAACCAACTTGATACTGTTACATGATTGGCTGTTAGCTTGTCACTCCATACGTTGCTAGGTTACCAGAGAGCGAGTGCCTTTGTTAATGCAACCAAACCTGCTTCGCATTCTCTGTTTTCTTCCGACGAATAATAAAAAATATTGAACGTTTTAGCCAACACATTTTTTATTGATATCGATCACGTGTCTATCGCGATACATATCGTTATCGTTTTATCGCCCAGCCCTAATGACAAGCACACAAGAAACAGTTTGAATTGTACTGCTGTAGTATCGTGGAAAAAATGTAATTTTAACCTCTGAATTTTCACATCATTCAGCAAAGAAAACAAAACCTTGCTTTCACAGCGCAGAACACAGTATCTTCTCTACATGATGTAAACACACTAACTAGCAGAAGTGTTTATGGGCAGGTCAGAGTGCTTGTATTTTGTGGGCAGGAAGGGATTATGCAGATGTGTTACCTAGTAACATATCGGCAACAGACAAAAGATTAGAAAATATGACGACTTGTTACGGCGGTTCAGGATCGACAAAGACAATATCTTTATTTATCATGCACTTTTTTGATTAACAAATTGTTAGACTGTTTACATTAAAGGATAGCTACGTTACAAACTGCAAAAGATATGGTTTTTTGAAAAATATATCACCTGAAACAAAAAGATTTGCTAGTTAGTTTTAAGTACGGAAATAAATGTTAAAGTGGCTTGCCATAGCTGACTGCAGAGAGCTAGTGACTGAGAGAGAGGCTCACTGCTCAGATAAGAGTTTAATGACCCTGCATAAAATACAACACACAACTAAAGGCACAAAAAATATAAAATCCGAGTATGATTCTCTTGAACATTAAAGAACATCACTTCTGTTCCTCAGTGTTGTATAATGGTGAAGAATTCCCCTCTGATGTCCATTATGAGAGACAGGGGTTTTCAAAACATCTCTAGCTAGGCGGCGCAAGCAGGGCACAAACTCCACCGCCGTGACAGCACATGTCAAAGAGGAGACAGAGAGGAAAAGAAAGAGCTATCGTTTCTACGATTATGTCCATCTTCATTTAAACTGCTGACAAAAAGTCAGAGTAGATGTCCTTTAACTTATTCAATCACTTTCTGAATGTGCCACAATGTTTAAAAACGTGACTCAGTTTTATCACACCATCCACGGTCGATCTCTCCTACCTCTCTGTGAGTGGCATGTGGTGGATTTAATGAAGCGTTGTTCTTCAGTTCCCTTACTGTGTGTTTTTTTCTTTTTGGATCTAATGTAAATTCATTTTCCATTTATCAAAAAGAAAGCAATATTAGAATAGTTTCAACTAGGGTTCAAAAATATGGTCAATTATTTTTTAAAGAAAAATTTTATTCATCATTCATTCATTCAAATTGTTGCAAAAGATGTTTAAACAAATGACGTTCATTTTTAACTTTCTATTCATCAAAAGAAAAAAAGGTATCACAATTTTTACAGAAATATTAAACAGCACATCAATTTTCAACATTGATTTCTTGAGCACCAAATCAGCATTAGAAGGATCATGTGACACTGAACACTGGAGTAATTAATGCTAAAATGGCTCTCACCACAGGAATAAATTCTTTTTTTAGAAAACATTATTTAAAACCTCCTACTACTACTAATAATAATGCTTTTCTGATACAACTCAATTTAGTTGGATTATTTTCAATGCACCATATACAATTAAAATGTTATTTCACCAGTAAATTAAAGATATGACAGGTGGTTAACATGTGCGATAAGTAATATCATCTAGCCACAAGCTTATGTAACTAAAGACAGACAGATGCCCCATGCTCACCCAAAAGGATGGTACTCATTGTTGGCAGCCTCTCTAAATATTTGTCTGCTCAAAACATCTGTGACCATATTCTGATCTGTTTGAGAACGAGCCTGGCACTTATTTATACTCGCACAGCAATACAAACTGAATTACGTATATGGGAACACAGGGGAGAAGTACCGCAAACATACACAACAAACAGTTTAAAAGTTCACACAAGGCCCGTCATGGATCTTGTTATAAGCTAGGCTTAGAAATGGAGAGATCAGAGGCCATCTGCGAGTTAATTGTACTAGTGTCTCACTAGCACAAGTCAGGTAACAAAACTAAAGCAATCTTGCGTTCACATGTGTATATAAGCAGACAGCAGGTGAGTCAACCGAAGTAATCACAACACGATCAAACAGCAAGAGATATAAACCGCATTTTAAAAAAGGACACACAGCGCCTCTAGCTGTAAGCCTGCAGCTCAGAACAAATGCGTCACAGTCTGAAGTGATAAACTGGACAGTGAATCTGTTAACAGAAGCCTTCATTAGGAGTTAATCACTGAAGGAACACTAACGGACACAACAGCAAATTAACCACTCACTAAAATAAAAATCGATGTTTTTCTTTAGCTAACTTCTGACTCGTCCCCCTCCACCCAACCTCTCCAGCTACTATGGATTCTCCATTAAGGTATTACAGATAATGGTGACCGATTAGCGGCTGCAAGGAGGATAAGCTAAACGACACACAGAGAAGCTTAGCATGTTGTCATTGTGTGTCTTTCTGCTCCTCTGATTTTCTAGAAAATCTAAAATCCGGGTTGTGACCTTATCAAAAGCTACTCGCATCCGAATGAAGCTGACATGAAAGAAACTTGATTTGCATTTCAAGACATGACACTGCAATTTTCCATGTTTCTCATCTTGTTGAGATGAGTGTTTGGAGTAGACAGGTGGGACGGGGCAGAGGGGGCTTTACTGAACCCACGGACTGAATGTGTATTATAGATGAGAGTTCAAGTGTCTGGCAGTGGCCACTTCAAACACAGGTTTGCGCAAGCTCAGAACCAAGCCATTGTCAAATTTAATTATAGTCAAGCATGAAGCTAAGGTACATCCAAGAAGACGTAAGACACGCAGACAGACATTTTAGTGAACATCTTTAGGGGAATGGCCTGAAACAAGATGATGGCCCTTGAAGGAGCACAAGTTCATTACTCTTTTCCATACAATTATAATGAATGGCAGAAGTCAAGCCTCAAAAACGACACAAAAGTACCACAGAAGTTGACCATATGACCTGTGAGAAAAAGACTGATAATTTTTGGGTGAACTAGTGCTGGAAAAAGTAGTGGAACTAGGTACCAAGTCGATACTTACATTTTTAAAAAAACATAATGATACCATCCATAAAGAGCATCAATGGTTATTTTTGTACTGCTGAGCATTGTAGCCAGTCACAGATTGATCAATCAGAGGCATTCAGAAACCACTCAATATGATGGAAGATTGTTCAGCACAAGCAAATCGTTTTGTTTTAACCATCAAAGTAAAAACAGGATGTAAATAAGAGATTTGCTGTAAAAAAAAAAAAAAAAGGGCCTGTTTACACTATTTAGATATTTAACGATTTACTTTTGGCTTTTTTTCGGCTTTATTATAATAGGACAGATGATAGCTGACAGGAAGCTAAGTGGGAGAGAGAGAAGGAGGTAGGGTATCACAAGGCTATCGGCGATGGACGATATTGGAAAAAAAACTCACATTGTGATATTTTGTGTTTCTGCAGTATATATTGCGAATTACCAGATGAACTGAATAGCTCTATTTGGAAACAAATTATCAATAATTGGGGTGATTTTGTAGGTGACTCAGCATAGAAAATAAATTGCAAGCATAGATAAATATAATAGAAAAAAAGAGGTAAATATAATGAAATAAACAGTGGCAGTGCTTTATTCTTAATTATTTTTCAGGTAAGTCTAACAGCATTCAGGTACAGAAATTGAATAATCAAATATAAAATAACACTGCACAGTCTTCACTGCATACATTAAATGTAATAAATGTGTTTTAAAGCTACAAAGTGATTTTTGAAAGGGATTGCATGTCCACTGATCCAGCCGCTACACTTTGGCGCTTACGCCGGTTAAAGTTCCACCTTTTGCGCTCCGGCAACATAATGTTGTCAATGAACATTCAGAAATAGAAAATCAATTTTTTGACATTTGTAAATCGATTCAGAATCATCCCACGTCCGCATCACGATGCATCTAAGAATTTTTCCCCCACCCCTAGTTTACACCTGGTCACTTCAAGCGTCTTCTCTGATCGGATATCTATCTGATCATGAAAAGACCAGGTGTAAATGCCCTCCGAACCGCTTTCAAGACGCATTTAAATCCGATCGCTCAAACCACTTCAGGAGGTGGTCTGAAGTGCATTTCAGATGAAACTGGACAAGTGTAAATGCATCTGGTTGTTGAAACCACATATGCAAATTTTACTCCTCGTAAAATATTAAAATAATAAACGTGTGAGAATGTTTTATAGGCTATATGGCACCAGTCCAAATCCGGATCGCGAGATGCATCATTGATGACTGCAGTGTTAATAAAGGTTTAATAAGGGTTGAGAAAGTCTTAATTATAATTTCAAGAGGTCTTAAATTTGGAGACTGAAAGACATTAAGTGACCTGGTGTAAATAGGCCCCACCAAGAATCTTAATTTTCTCAATGATTGGGGTCCTTGTGATTAAAAAAAAAGAAAGTCAGTGGCAGAGCTGGTAGATTACTTATTAATTCCAATATGCATAAAACTGATTCCTAACGTAATCCAGTACATTAAATTTTCGGTAATATTATCAAATTACTTTTAGATTACTTTTGACTTAACTTGTTTATCAAATTGATTTAAATAGCATAATCATGTACCATTGGGATATTAAAATTGAGAAAAATAAAAAAAAATAAAAAAAATCAATTTGTTGAGTGATAATTCAAATAGAAATAAATGTGTTTATCAGTAGTTGATGCAATATTGAAACACTTCTTAAACCTGAAATGATTTTTGTAAATCCAGTGGTCAAATGCTGCATCGCCACCTGACTAATGACTGGTTATTTGTATGAATTTCCACAAAACTGGAACTAATGAATCCTCAAAACGTATAAATAATTTATTGCTATTGTGTAAATAATATGTAATCATGCAATCCATAAAAAAGTAACTGTAGTCTGATTAAGAGCATTTTAAAATGTAATTAAATTTAATAACAAATACTTGTATTTAATAATTTTTGGAATCTCAGTATGTAATCCAGATTACATGTAATCAGTTACTACCCAGCTCTGGTCAGTGGCTACAGTCACACTAAAAGTAAAAAAGTATACAGGCAACACAAAATAAATACTCCTCCTGACGATATACAGAGGTTTTATGAAGTGAAGCAATCGGCCTATGCAAGAAACATTATTTACATTATTACCTGTAATCCATAGCTTCAGGAAAACTGTGAAATCTTTACCACAAACTGGTTCTTTTGAGGGGTTTCAGCTTAAAATCTTCTTCTACCGTTTTTTTTAATTAAAAAAAAAAAAAAAGTCACCTACATCTTGAATGTCTAGAGCCTGAGAAAATTAAAAGCAAAATTTTATTTTTGGGTGAACTATCCATTTAAGCAGCCTTGTGCATTAGCGTGTGAAACAGATGTGAAATTGCAGAAAAAGTACTGAGAGGTTCAGTACTAAACACACACACACACACACAGTAATAACCTTTACTGGGCACAGATGGTGCTTGATGACCTGAACAATCAGCTATGACATGCTGTTACAGTCGCACACCTCACACTACCTTAATTTCTGCATTTCCTTGTGCTTCACTCATCATTTTCCCACGTGAAAGAGCAAACGTTCTCCATCCTATTACATCCTACACTCTCGCTGCCCTCCTTACCCCTTAATCACTCTATTAATACATTTCTATGAATAGCCACGGCTCACCCTCACCACGCATTTAGCACTTAATTAAGTGGGTGAGGACAGAGGGGTGTGTGTATTTAAGAGAGACAGAGAGCGATGCTATTATAAACCTTGCCGTCTCTGTCGCCGTGTCGTTTCTGTGCTCAAATGACTGCATTGTACAGTGGTAAACGTGGCAGTAATGCAGCACACCCTCACTGTGGTCTAAAGCAGTTCCTGTTCTGCAGCTCTCACAGCTCACCTGCACAGCCTGAAGCCAAACATTACAATGATTCCAGCTAGGACCTCAGTCAATACGTCATGTGTGGCAAGCAGCTGTGTAGTGTCAGACAAACTTGGAAATAAAGATGAATAATTCAAATGATTCAGTCCAATCGACTTGAGCTGGGAAAGTGAAAGCAACCTTTGCTCTACTTCCCAGAATCAGATGCTGATCTATGAAAAAGGCTGCATGTTTACTTGGATACACACAGTAAATCTATGAATAGCACACTATGCATTATTATTATATTGTATTATTATAAAAACATATTTCCCAGGAAAAAGAGTAGGGCTTCCTTGACTGTAAAATAGAAATATTAATAGCACAGCCATGAAAGTGCTTTTAAAAGTTCACAAAATCACAAATCACACTGGCCACTGTGAACAGATCTGTGCTACACACTCAAACTGTGAGTTTCAATAACTGTGTGGGCTCAAGCAGAGAACATTTCAAAGAACATGCTGCTCTCAGTAAGAACAAGAGGCCGAATAAAAACAAGGGCAACACTTCCACTAAAGCTGGGTATCACAATAAATAGTCAGCATTTATCCATCCCAATAGTAAATGGGTTTTGACAAACAACACAGACATGACCTTTTAGATTCGATATGAAGATTTAAGGATGAAATTCACTTTAAATGTTAAGAAAGAATCTATATTGGTCAATCACGCTATTATAATCACTTATATTTGCATACAAAGTCTCTTATTCTCACCAAGGCTGCCTTTATTTATTATTGTAATACTGTAAAATATTAATATTAATAATACACAAATTCTGTTCTTTCTAGTCAGAAAATGGTCTCTCTTTCCATAACACTGCATATATATGGGCCATTCTACAGAATTGGTGCAAACTGCTCTCCAACAAACAAAAACAAAACAAAACATATTCAAAAAGCATTTCAGTATTCAAGATGTGTACCAAGATCCTCTTATCATCAATTATTGAAACTGACAATAATATTTAAAAAAATAAGCTTAATAAATATAAATCATCATTTCTGTAAAAAAAAAAAAAAAGGTCAAGACCAAGACTGTGTATGTTTTAGTCAACTGGCTAAGACTTTTAGTAGATGGGCCCCATCATTTTGAAGTTAATGTGTTAAAAAGTATGAAAAATCTGTGTAACTGTAAAGATTGTAATTTTTCTATAATTAAACACTTATTTGGGAGTTATTCCATAACATTTAGTTGTATGTGTACAACTGTTCAGAACTGTGCTCGCTAACCATTTGCTGATTAGCATCTTTGATGGTGATTTCAAAAGTAGCTAAAATTGTCAAAGTCACGACCGAAATTATTATATTTGGTGAAATTTCAGTAGTGACATCATGTTTTTTTTGGGTGTTATTCCATTACATTTTCACTACTGTAACATCTCGATCTAAACATGTAATCATTGTTTCGGTAGTGACAAAATGTAATACAAAATTCTTTATTTGGGGGAAAATAATTGCCTTATACAAAGAAAAATTGGATTCAAAATACAACAAATCTCATAAATCACACTTGAAATATTGTTATAATAGTAACTGACATTGATTTATCTCTGAAAACTGTTTTGATAAAATAGAAAAAAATATATTTACAAGGAAAATGTAAGCAAAATCTTAATAGGTCAATGTAACCCTTCTTATTAAATTATACATTACTGTGTTTCAGAAAGGACAAATATTCCAAAACTTTCTGAAAATACAATATGAGAATTCACTGTACAATTGAAATGTGTGCCTTGTATATTATACAATTTGCATACATACAAAATTTGTGGAAAAAGACATTTCCAACTCTGAACCAATTCTGTAAAATGGCCCATATGCATTTTTTGTAAAGCATTGTGTAAACAAAATCCTATGTTAGTAAAGTTTTTCTTGATGAGATTCACTTTTTTACAATAAAAAAAAGAGCTTTAAGTATTTTGTTTTTTCTTTTGCTCTTTAATCTATGACTGACAAGCTATTTTGTTCAATTTTACCGGCTTTCTACATTTAGTCATTATGATATGCAGAAATTATGCAAAACATCATACAACAAGTCTTACATCTGAAACAAGCCTTGTCTTTATGCATAAGAAGGGATGAAGGGAGAGGAGATGGAATAAAAGCTTCTAGATGATCAGCACGTCATGAATGTTTTGATCTGAGAGCTTTTGGTGGCTGTATGATCTAGCAAAGTATTTTTGGCAAAGCTTAAAGAAAATCCACAATTAATCCGCATTTGTCATTTTCAAAGCATTTTAGAAGCAGTAACGTGCACACACACACACACACACACACAGAGACACAGAGAGACACTTATAAATTGGTGTATCGAGCGGTTTCTGAATTGGCCATTGCATTCATGCGTTCAACAAACATGTCTGTGATTTGGTACAATGCTCTATGTTGCAAAGAGAAAAACTTGTTTGATTAAGCACTCAAGGAAGGGCAGAAAAAATAGCTGACAAAGCAGAAAAGGACAAGTATAGATAATAAGGGCAGGAAGTAATGAGGGATGGGGGAAATAAGTGAAGGGATGAAAAGTGTCACAGCGAGCAATGACAATGGCTAAAGATGGAAAGAAAGGAGGGAAAAAAAATATAGAAAGTTCACAGATAATATTCTTATATGAATCCCCATGAAATCCCCATAAACTTTAAGACCCTAAAACAGAAAGCGAAGTGAGAGAGAGACAGAGGCAGGATTGGGAAAGGTCCTCAAACCGGGATTTGAACTCGGGACACCCATAGCACAACAGCGCTATGAGTCGGCGCACTGCCCACAAGGGTAAGATGCAGAGTTTTTAAAAGAACCATTTTCTTCTCAGTGTGAAAAACATTTTAAACATCTAAAGAAACATTTTCACTATAAAGAACCTTCTGTGTGATGGAAAGGTTCCATGGATGTCAAGGTTCTCTATGAAACCATACCAATAAAGAACCTATCAATTTTAAGTGTGTAATGGGTGAATAAAGTAATAATCAAATACAGCCATTAAAGCAGAAAGTGCAGAAGTTACTTGAAATCAGCTTTAACAGTTCAGACCTTCTTACAGGAAGCTGTTGCTATGGCAACCTCAACAAGTACACAACAGATGGTCGAGGGTCCTAAACAGCCTTAAGACAAGATCAGAGCCACACCAGTGTGTGTGTGAGAAAGTTACAAGAGTGACAGAAATTAACAGCATAGAACAGAAGACATAAGCACACTATTACACACTCAAACCTTTCAGACATAAGACAACCACACAAGCACAAAAGTACTTGGATACTTAAGTCACAACTAAATATAATAAACTGAATAAGTGCCATTGCATTAGAAAACAAAAAAAATCAAATGAAGCAGCATCTGCACACAAAAGATAGTAGACGTTTTGAAGGTTACCTTTGCAAAACTTTTAACGAGAAAATGAAAATTCTGTCATTCATTACTCACCCTCATTTTGTTTCAAACCCGCAAGACCTTCGTTCATCTTCAGAAGACAAATTAAGATATTCCTTCCTGACCCCCCAGACAGCAACACAACTAACACGTTTAAGCCCCAGAAAGTTAAAATAGTCAATCAGTGTTTTAATCGTAATGTTATGAATGCTTTTTGTGCGCAAAGAAAACTAAAACAAATGACAACTTCTTCTCTTTTGTGTCAGTCTTCAACATGCACTGCAAGTGGTTATTTTTGTTTTCTTTGCGCACAAAAAGTGTTATCGATGTCCTAACTACCTTTCTGGGCCTTAAATGTGTCACCTTTACCTAGTTATAGTTAGTATGTAGTTAGTTTACATAGGTGTCCTTGCAGAGTAACCAAAGTTCACCACATTAATAGAAACATTATTTAGTATTTCTGTATTTACTTTTTCCCCCTCACACCATGTTGATGGTATCACTGTGATCTGTTTGGAACTTCATTTTGTGCATTAGAGATACTTATTGGTAACTAGTATACCATACTATTGTTCTGGACCTTTGTTCTGGATAAACACGTCATATTGGAAAAAACTAAAAGTGGGGGAAAAAAAATAAATAAATAAATAATAGAAACATTACTAATACTAATAGGTGACATCTGTAATGTGCCCAAATACATTGTGTGAACATATATCCAGGGTGCGATTTGCTGGGGGGGATGGTGGGGATTTCCCCCCCTCTGGTCTATGCATCCCTGCCTCTGCTGAATTATTATTATTCCCGGTGGGGATAAAAACATCCCGCGAACCCGCTCCTAAGTCCGGTTCTGAATCAAATGATTCGCCATACGTGCTTTAAAGTCCGGTTCTGAATCAAATGATTCGCCATACGTGCTTTAAAGTCCGGTTCTGAATCAAATGATTCGCCATACGCGCTTTGAAGTCCATTTCTGAGTCAAATGATTCGCGATACGCGCTTTAAAATCCGGTTCTAAATCAAATGATTCGCCATACGTGCTTTAAAGTCCGGTTCTGAATCAAATGATTCGCCATACGCGCTTTGAAGTCCATTTCTGAGTCAAATGATTCGCGATACGCACTTTAAAGTCCGGTTCTGAATCAAATGATTCGCCATACGCGCTTTGAAATCCGGCTCTGAACCAAATGATTCGCGATCTGATTGGAGCGCTTCGAAACAGTGAATCATTTTGCGACGCAGTGGTTGATCTTTGCTCGCTTTATATAATTTATTCGTTGTTTGAAATGAAATCGTTACAATTAATAGGACTAACTAATGTGTTTATGAATTGTGATCACATTTCATGACATGACACTCATTATCTGGTACTGGTCTAAAAAGATGTAGGCTATATGTGCAATGTTAACAGATTACACTAACGTTAGTTTCCAAAAACATCCCCCCCTCTGCTTTTTTCACAAATCGCACCCTGCATATATCTATTATTTTGTAGGCCTATCTATTATATTATGAAATATTTATATCGTTTCATCATTTTAGAACCCAACAAATGTTTTGTGAAATATTTAGTTTGAACTACAATCATTCAAAAGTCTGGGGTCGTTATGCTTTGAATATTTTTTTGAAGGAAGTCCACATTCATTTTCATTTCAAAACAGAAATACAGAAATAATATTAATTTTAAATGATCTTGTTAATTAATAAATAAAATAACTGTTTTCTATTTTAATTTAAAATGTAGTTTATTCCTGTGATGGCAAAGCTAAATTTTTAGCAGCCAATATTATAGCCTTCATGTCATGTGATTCTTCTTTCTGTGGAAACTGAGATCATTTTTTCATGATTCTTTGATAAATAGACAGTTTGAAATGAACCACACTGATTTCGAATAGAAAAACAAGTATATTTATTGTAATTTTTGATCAGTATCATACGGAAGCCCATTTCTGCCACTGATAAAAAAAAAAAAAAGATTGTAATTGCGACTTTTTATCTCACAATTGACTTTTTTCTGAGAACTATGTGATATAAACTCACAAATGCAAGTTATAAATTAGAATTGTGAGATATATTCACAATTCTGACCTTTTTTCTCAGAATTGTGAGATATAAACTCGCTATTACGAGATATAAAGTTCGATGTTGAGACTTATATGAGAGTTTACCACAGTTGTGACTTAATATTTTATATCACGCAATTCTGAGAAAAAAAGTCAGAATTGAGAGAAAAACCTGCAATTATCATGCAATTGCAAGAAAAACATCAGAATTGATATGAAAAACATCTTTTAAATTTTTTATTCAGAATAATTTTTTTATTAATATAATGCATCCTTGCTAAATTAGAAAAGCAGACCCCTTTTGAACAGTGGTGTGTATTCCTTCACAATAAACGCTACTTTGATATACTTTGTTATATAATGCAAAGACATGTATGTCTAAATGTGGCTTAAGTGACCAAATACTTTTAGGGCCACTGTATACGTCTTAAAAAGAGCCATTAGAGAGGCCATTACTTGGCTACAGTTCTTATAAATCGTTCCTCCAACAGAACACAGAAATAGCCTTGTCAATACTGTCCTACACACCAGCTGACTGAGTCTTAGTCCGATGATCTCAAGGGTTTGAGTCATCACAAATCCACATGCCCACACGCTCAGCCCTTAAGTGCCAACTTGGCATGTGAAGACACAAAACGAGAGTTGTGCGTGTAACATTTCAGAAGGCGGCAGGTCGGCTCAGATCGTTGGAATTCACAGTTGCCTTTGTTTTTCTGTTAAACAATATAGAAGAATCCATCAGCGCTCACTTCAGGAGCTGTGCTGTTTAATTGAGTGTTAAGTGTTTATAGTGATCTGAGCCCATGCTGGAATTCTGCTGTGATTTACAAATCACAGACAACAGAAAATAATCAGGCATGACTGTAGAGTGCAGAGAACACAAATCTCAGTCATCTGCCTGCTGCGACACACGCTTATATCATCTGTGTGAGCAACAACTAGTCAGCGGGTTAGTATGACAGCATGCAGTTAGTGAGAGAATGTAAAATAATTACTGTATGTTTGGGGTGGAACCAAAAATCCAGCACGCCCAATTTTCACTACGTGTTTGTACCGGGGTTTATCTCTTGTCCTGAGGCGTCCTTTTTTAAAAGCATTCATGGCAACTATATGTATAGTGGTTAGCCACTAGAGAAAATTTGACTGCACATGGGTGTAACAAAGAATTAAACAACAAACAAAAACACAGTACAGTCTCCATAATATAAAAGTGTGCAGCAGTTTGAGCACATATGCCCTCTCTCAGCCTCACTCGTCACAGCACTAGTCTGTGACAAACCCATTTGATATGTTTGTCACGATAACATTAATAACAGAAAAAACAACTCCAGAGATAAATCCAAAAACTAGAGAGTGCATTTACTGAAGCATATGGCTTTCTGAAAGCCCTTTTACTAAATTTAATGTTTCAAATACATGTCAGTGCTGCTGGGATGATGTATTTTTATAGGCAGAGTGATGTATAATTGATGAATAAGGTAGTGTGTTTAGTACCGTTACATCACATTACCAACAGAGAACCTAGTCTATATTATCTAAACAAAAAAAAAAAAAAGAAAATTTCAGTTTGAACCACTTAAGATGACTGCATAATACACACACACACAGACAGAGCAGGACAAATGTCAGTTTCAGTGATGTCCTTCATGATGACAGATCACATGAGACCGGTGGAGGTGTGTGCGAGAGAAGTTTCAGAGCATGTGTGTGTGGACGGTGTTCATGACAAAAACAGATGTACGAAGCCAACTAAGAGGACTGTGTCTGGACAGGAGAGGGGGTAAGTGAGAATGCATGTGTCTTTGCACAGGGACAACGTATAGAGAACGTGAATTATGAGTATGTGTGTGTAGAAGAAAGAGATGACATACATTGCACAGTACCTGTCGTGTAGTCCCATGGACATGGTGTCTCCTCTATGCACAGGGTGGTCCATGCCCAGGCACAAAACCCCAGAACACCTTAAAAAAAAAAAAACACAGAAAGACAGAAACATCAAGAGTTATGAAAATAATCAAGATAAGGGCAAAATCTAATACACTATTCTGTGGTTTAACACCAGTGTTGGGAAAAGTTACTTTTAAAAGTAAATGCATTATGATATTGCGTTACTCCCTAAAAAAGTAACTAATTACGTTACTTAGTTACTTTTTATGGAAGGTAATGATACGTTACTTTATAAATCTGGACAGGGCTTGCTTGGTTATTTTTAATATAAAAGGTTACATTTTTTTTGCAAATGTAAAAGCTCTTTCACACCAAAAGCCTTAGGCTGAAGGAAAAGTTAATTCACATCTGTAAAGTTATTAGTATGGTTGAATTAGATCAAAGGTCAGAAACAAAGACACTGGTTAATAAAATGGAATTAAATGGATAAAAGATTTTTGCATTATCTAACATGTTGAATTATTGCAGGGTTGCTTCATATTCTGAGTTGCATTTCAAGGCTTTATTCACTTTGAGAAACAATGAATCTGTTTTTTTTTAATAAGTGAGATTAATTAATGCATGTTCCTCTTTATTCTAGATCCAAAGTAACATCTTGCTCCCAATTTCTCTCAACATGGGGACAGGAGAGCTTTCAATCAATAAATGGGGAAGAAAAAGTAACTGCTGGTACTTATTTGAAAAAGTAACTCAGATATTTTCTTGTAAATTAAAAAGTAATGCATTACTGTACTAGTTACTTGAAACAAGTAATCTGATTACTTAACTCACATTACTTGTAATGCGTTACCCTCAACTAGTTAACACACTTAAACAAAGCCATCTTTAGACATTTGCAATGAGAATTTTGTGGCCTTTAGTCCAGTTTCCCAAATGCATCATAAGCTTAAGTAGATCGTTGAGGCCATTGAATCCAGGCTAACAATGTTTTTGGGTAATGTAGCACATTTGTGTTACTTTTGAAGATATCTACATCACTGTTTAAAAGTTTTTCATGTTTTTCTTTAAAGAAGTCTAACCACTTCACACTGCACCGACACACCAAACAACAGCGCAACAGAAATGTTTGCTGGGTTTTGTCTGATCAGAGTGTTTCTCGTCAGTACACGGCATTCCATCCAAAGTCGCACAATTTAACTCATGCTCAAAAGTAAAATATCGCATAAAACATTTGCGAATAAGCACCATTTCCATCCAAAGAGTCGAAGAGAACAAAATCTTCACTTCCTGATAATGTGGCACTAAATACCACTAAGAAAAGTAGGAGAAGCCACTGAATAATTTTGAATGAAATTTTCATATAGAATAAATTACCTGCAGACAAAAAAAAAAAAACAATAAATGCGCTCACTGCTATCGGAGGTGGATGCTGCTCTTTGGGAATGCATTCTGTAAGACAGTTCTGGGGGGCAATTATACAGAAATACTTTGATGTCAGATTTTGTTCGGGCATTTAAGAATGACCATAACAACATCTGAGACGCTGTGCAACAAGTTGGTCTGCTGGTTAGTCAAGTTATCCCGTCCTATCGTGCAAAGTTACATTACATTTTGAATGTGCAGTTGCGCACAAAGGAATTTATTCACAAAATGCGTTTCCATCTCCCATTTTTGGCATTAACTCTTTTTCGCAAGTCAAAAACCACCTCAACTGAGCATAAAAACAAATTTTGCGATTATTTCCAAAATATGGCATTTCCATAGTTTCTGATACAATGCTTCAAACAGTGCATAAAAGCAGGGTGAAAATTGTCTTTTGGCATTGGCTGGTGCTTGTCTTCACTGACTAAACATGTTGAATTGGTCTTGAAATGTCTTATAAAGGGACTGTTGCTGTTGGTCAAAGTCTTCTGATGTAGTGTGATATTTGAACAAAAATACTGTAAAAACAGTAATATTGTGAAATATTAAAATTTAATTTCTGTCTTATATTAATATATTTTAAATGTAATTTATTCCTGTGATGACAAAGCTGAATGTTCAGTATCACTACTCCAGTCTTCAGTGTCACATGATTCTTCAGAAATCATTATAATATCCTGATTTGGTGCTGAAGTGACATTTATTAAACATTTAGCACTTTTAAAAGCAAGTTATTTTTCAGTATTCTTTGGTGAACAGAACATTTGAAATTATAAAAATATATTTTCTGATTAATAGAAAGGTTGAAATGTTAAAAATATCTTTTCTGTCACTTTTGATCAATTTAATTTGACTTTGCTAAACAAAAGCAATCATTTCCTTCAAAAAGAAAAATATCACCGATCCCTGCTTTTGAACAGTAGTGTAATATGCCAGTATAGTGCTGACAAATTTCACTTTTAGGTACTGTAGTAAGCATTTAATATTTAGTCATTCTGCATTATACAGATTTTTGTCCACCCAAAATAAAAAATACCCTTCCTGCCTCCTAATTGCATGGCTCTGGTGTAATTAAAGCCTTTTGGCTATTTCAAAATGGCACTAACCCTTTAACATGACCGCTCACTTTTTTTCACTTAGGGATGCACAACATATCAGCTGATATTAGAGATTTTATGAGTATTTATTTGTTTATGCTCATTTCCTATATTTTTACATATAGGTTATTTTTGCCATCATCTTAATCTCACTTAAAGTTAAACTATAAAATTCTAATAATTTAATAACACTGTTAAATGTATTCTTTAGCAAATATCAAAATTAAAATATATTTTTTTTATTTTTTATTTTACATTATAGCTATTCCCCTTACTGGCTCTGTCTCTGAGCATTTGCTCAGAGACAGAACAGTACAGTACAGCATATGGCATTTCTATTAATATTGAGCTGCTCATATTTTAGGGCGTTGTCTGCCCCCCCCCCTCTTTCCTCTCTCCCGTCTGATCAGGATATACCTCATCATCGGCCACTTTACACAGTCCTGTCTCTTAGATAAAGAAACAAAGCGGAGCAGCAGACGCTGAATGCCAACTCTGTACAGACACACTCACTACAGCTGTGATCATCTCAACGACCAGCTGGAGTCTTCAACAGCTTTATTCTACAAGAGGGCACAGCTCAAAGATCAACAAGCAAACTGCTGTAAGAATAATGTGTGGCCAGACTAAAGGGAGCAAAGGGCTCATCCTTACTGTGTTTCTGTATGTCAGTCATAGAATGAACAACTACAGTTGAAAAAATACCAACTGTAGCATACAGAGAAACCTATTCGACACAGCTTACAAATGGGTAAAGAAACATTTTCCACATGCCATCAAGAGTCAGGAGCTTGAAAAATACATAACATTTGTTCAATTCATGATTTGAGTTTCTGATTCCACGAAGAAGACCCTGTCCAGGCCGAAAGGATGAGCACTTTTGGAAGCATGGCACCATGGAAAGAATTTCAGCACTTCAGTGGCTTGTACAATTCTTCCCCATTGCCGTGGCAACCACTGTGTCTTAGCAACAGACAGAGGTCAAAGAAGAACAAGTATAAGCTGCGTTAAACAACCGGAACCTCACTACACTACACTACGTGCACACTAAAATATATATATATATATTCCACCACCTCCTGGCGGAAAAAGATAAACGTTACAATACATACACGTGTTAAGATTCGCTTTGAACGCTACTGTAGACAATAAGTGTTTATACCCAAATGATAAACTTTTATTCCAGTACTTATGTTATTTAAATATCTGTAACACAGAAATTATGATCATTATGAGATTGAAAAGACTGGGGAGATTTGTTTTTGTTCTTTCTGGATCAGCAGCAGCAAGAATGCAGATTTGAATGTCTTTAACACCTTTTTTACATCGTAAGCGTCAGTGGAGCGTGAGCAGCGCGATGTGAAACAGTCGTAACGGACACCTCGGAATCGTTGTCATTCAGCAATAAGATTGAGTATTTTAAGGATTAATTGTGCAGCTCTAATGTAAACACTGCAAAATGTTTTGCAAGGATATTGTTGCGAGACACATCAGGTCAAAAAGGGACACAAATGTCAAAATAACTTTCATTATAGTTTTGTTAAAGAAGTTGTTGACTTCCAGAATGAAAATCTCCTGATAATTTACTCACCCCAATGTCATCCAAGACGATCATGTCTTTATTTCTTCAGTCAAAAAGAAATTAAGTTTTTTGAGGAAATCATTTCAGGATGTTTTCCAATGGTGGCCAACAAGTTGAAGGTCTAAATTGCAGTTTCAATGCAGCTTCACATGGCTCTACATGATCCCAGCTGAGGAACAAGGGTGTTATCTAGTGAAACGATCAGTCATTTCCTAAGAAAAATACAAATTTAACCACAAATGCTTGTCTTGCACTAGCTCGACCTTTACACATTACATAATCATGCACCGTAAAGTAGGCAGAAGTACCGACCCAGTGTGAAAACTTTTCCAGCGTGATTACATAATGTGTTAAGACAAACATGTGCATTGCAGGGCTAGTGCAAGGCAAGCATTTGTTGATTAAAATGTTTTTTGTTTTTTACGAAAATGACCAATTATTTCACTAGATAAGACCCTAATTTCTGGGATCGTGTAGAACCTTTCGAAGCTGCATTAAAAAACAGCAATTTGGTCCTTCAATCCGTTGATCCCCATTGAAGTCATTATATAGAGAAAATTCCTAGAATGTTTTCAAAAAAAAAAAAAAATCATTGCGGCTAAAGAAAGAAAGACATTAACATTTTGGATGGCATGGGGGTGAGTAAATTATCAGGAAATTTTCATTGTGGAAGTGAACATCTTTAATATATTAATTTCGTGTAAAAAAAAATTTATTGACCGTTTTGTACTGTAATTGTGGTCAGAGATTCAGTAATTTTGTTGTTTTTTAGTTTTTATGTTTTAGTTATATGTCCAAACAGATCTTATTAACTTCAATTTCCATTTTAGTTTTAGTTATTTTAGTACCAAAAGGTAAATTAAAATAAAATGAGAAATGAAGCCTTGGTGACTAGTGAAAATAAAATTTCTAATAAGTTTTTTTTTTTTTACTTTATTTTGTTTTTTATTTTATTTCAGTTAAAGTTTATTTCAAGTACCTTTTTTCTGGTTTTAGTTTTAATTTATCAACTATTACAACCCTGCTGTGCATTTTATTATGGCCACCAAGACCAACTTCCCTTCTCTCTGATTAGAGGCTATTCTTCATCTGTAATGTGATACTGTGTTGTTCATGCCATCACTCAGAACTGAATGTGAGGTTGGAAATCAATGCTGGATTAAACACAGCAATGACGGCATCGGACCCCTTATAACCCCTGTCAAATTCAATATGTAAAATCTGTAAGTGCATACCAGCCTGTCGTTTCAGCTATTGACAGTGCCATAAATGGAGCATACAACCTTGAATAGGACATACAACTAATAAAACAAGAGAAAAGTGTGTGGAATCATCTCGTAAAGAATGTGCATCACCAAAATGTGTTACTGACACATTACTACACTATGTGTGATTAACCACAACCCACCACAAATCAGCCTCGTCTTCAGAAAGACAAGTAATTTCAGGTTGAACCACACACTTCATCTAACAGAATTGTTTCACAACTTTCACCTTTTTTAGGATCCTGATAAGAGAAGCTGTCCATTTTCAGCACATGATGAAGTGTCTGAATATGTAAAGTACAGTTTATATAATCTTCTTGGCGAGGAGTCTCGTTATTTCATCATTATAATTAAAGTGCAGCATGGCTCAAAAATAGAGATTAAATAAATAAAAATAGGAATTATATAAGGGAATTAGCAAGCTGTAACTATATCTTAACAACTGTGCTCCCCCTCCTTCAAGCAGAGTGGAACTGTAGTCACAGGACCCATAAATGAGTATTCATAGTTCTGTTACTAGCTATATGTTCACGTCTGAGGCAAATACAAACAATATACTCCATTGAATGGCTTTAGCTTTAAAAAAAAAAAAACATAAGTGCCTTTAGTCATTTCAAACCATGTGCTTCGTTAACAAAAAATAAAAGCAACAAATGACACTGCCAGGACAATACACAACACAAGACATACGCTAAATTAAGGTTTCAGCCAGAGGCCCCTGGTAGAAGGACTTGTTTTTAGCCATTAGTGTTATGTTACTGTTGTCATGGCATATGAGCACATGGTGGCCCTTACAGCCCCCAGCTGCTCTGAATCATGCTCTTAATAATTGAGCTCAACTTTTGTCACACTCTGACAGCCGGAGTAAGTGCCTGCTGAGTCTATAGTTTATAAAATGAATTTAGAAATGTTCAAAAGCTGTTTGATAACAGGGTTTAAGAGTTGTTTGGTTAGATTGTGCCATATAGTTTGGTTGCTATATGGACTCTAATCTGACATATAAAATATGTAAAACTTTGTAACTCATATTCAATCAAACAGATGCTCTTTTCTGAACCAACATATACCGACTTAACTTATAACAACAGCACAAAGAAAAGTGAAATGCGTGTTAGAAAGTGAAGCCACACACAAACAAAAGGAAAACAGGTTTTAGTCGCCAGCAGAGCACCAGGGGTCCAAGCCAAAACAACCAGTAGATAATCAAAGTGGCCTTAAATGACATAAAACCGGGTATCTATTTGTTAGCAGCACTTCGTTGTGTTTGTAGTATTCGTTGTTAGTTCAGACACAGAGTTTGGGGTAGTGGAAGAGACTCTTGGCGACATGTCTGCTCATGTTTATGTGGGAACTAACCACACATAGAACCCGCCTCACGCCCGCGCTGACACCAGTGCAGCGGCAGAATCGGAGCTGTGAATGTGGCCGTGCTTCTGGTTCTGTCCGTTCTGGAAAGCTCAACTCGGATCTTTTAAAGAAAGGACCAAACCTGAAGCATGGCTCCCCATTCGCTGCTCTGCTTATGCTGCTACATTTAGCTTCAACTGACAACAAGCTACTTTTCGTATTGGTTATTGTGTATATTTACGTATATGCCACTGATATGTCAGTTTGCCAATTAGAATACTAAACAAATAAACTTTTAAAAGCCATTTCGACTTACCACAACCTCTGGAATTTACCCTTGTTTTCTTCTTAAACCCCCAAATCCACTCTACTCATGGACCTCACAAAGCCCCTCCTCTCTTGTTTTTCATTGGCTGTAGCCTCAAGGGAATACGTGCCGTACGCCTTGCTGATTGGTCTGCGTTCATGTCAATCACTTCTTGACACTAAAAACTTCCGTTACCAAAAGAAGTTCATAGCGCAGGGATACGCGCAGTGATTGGTTGGTTCGTCCACAGTCGGGATGTAATTGGACGGTACTGTATTAATATCAATGTATATGAAGCACTGCTTGGTATGACATCACTGTATTGTTTACTAATAATACTTTGATTAGTAGATCGTACTACAGAACGTACTACGTCATACACTCAGTATTAGCAATTACAGATAAGATAATGTTACAATCAAGGCTTTACCGTAAATTCGTAAGCTGTGGACTGTAGTTAAGTGTGGTTTGTCTAAACTCTGATAATTTAAATGAATTGTTCACTGTACTATATCGTGATACACTACAAGTCAAAAGTTTCTGGACAGTAAGATTTTTTATGTTTGTTTAAAAAGTATCTTCTCCTCACTCAGCCTGCATTAGTTTGAGCCAAAATACAGCAAAAGCAGTAATGTGAAATATTTTTACTATTTAAAAAAAAACTGTTTTCTCTTTGAATATATATGTAATTTATTTATTTTGATCAAAGCTACATTTTCAGCATCATTACTCCATTCTTCAGTGTCACATGATCCTTTAGAAATCATTATAATATACTGATTTGCTGTTCAATAAACATTTTTAAATTATTACTATCAATATTTAAAACAGTTGAGTATGTTTTTTCGGGATTCTTTGATTAATAGAAAGATCCAAAGATCAGCATTTATCTGAAATAAAAAGCATTTGTAGCACTATACCATTCAAAAGCTTATAGTCTGTATAATTTTTTTTTTTTTTTACTGAAAAAAATAAATAAATAAATAAATTATATATATAAATAGTAATGTATATATAAATAATATATATATATATATATATATATATATATATACATATATTGGGGAAGATTATAGAAATTAATACTTTTATTTAGCAAGGATGCTTTAAATTGATCAAAAGTGATGATAAATACATTTATAATGTTACAAAAGATTTCTATTTCAGATCAATGCTGTTCTTCTGAACTTTCTATTCATCAAAGAAACCTGAAAAGTTTCTACTTGGCTGTTTTTAACATAATAATAATAAATGATTTGGGGCAAATCAGAACATTAGAATGATTTCTGGATCATGTGACACTAAAGACTGAAGTAATGATGCTGAAAATTCAGCTTTCAAATAACAGGAATAAAATACATTTTAAAGTATTTTCAAATTGAAAACGTTATTTTAAATAGTGAAAATATTTCAAAATTTCACAGTTTTTGCTGTAATTTGGATCAAATAAATGCAGGATTGGAGAGCAGAAGAGACTTCTTTAAAAAATATAAAAAATCTTACTTATATATATATATATATATATATATATACTTTTTTTTATTTACAAAGGGTTACAAATATCAATTTTCACTGCTTGGACATACTTTACTGTTTGTTTTATATCTGTATTTAGATTTTTACATGTCTAATTTAATAGTAACAACTAACATTGATCGATAATCTATACATTTGCTATGATACCAAATTGTACTGACGTAAGACTACTACACTCTCCAGTGGATGAAAACAGGAATCACAAAATCTTTCTAACTGATTAAGAATCCATCAAAACAACCTAAATCCATGCAGTATGCTTCACAATAGAGAGTACAGATCAGCTGTCCAAAGGAACATGCCTCCAAACACCGCGAGATGCTGCGAGATTCGGTGAACGCGAGAAGACCTGTCGCCGTTTCTCTTCCTCCTCTCGGTTTGTTTTCGATCATAAATCCCGGTAGGGGATCTTCCCGATATGCCAGGAGCACTGACAGTCCGCATGGAAAGCTTCGGGCGGACCTTCACATTGCATTACCGCCTGATCAGATCGACATAACCGGCTGATTTTGCTTTAAAAAATAAAACTCAACCCCGCTGTCTGAGATCTTGCAATCTAGGCCGTGTGTCTGCTTGCGTTATCGTACGTTCAGGTGAGCGGAGCGGCCTCTCCTAGCACTCATGCCATAGACGGGCGCCAGAAGCAAATCCAGATACGTGCCAGGGGTTTATTTTGTCGGCTTCTTTTTCACAAGCTCTGGGACTTTTTCCTAGTTCGCTGAAACGGCAACAGTGGCGGCGGCCTCTGTATGCAGCCCGGGCTCAATGGCGTCCGACACCAGCGACACGGAGGAGTTTTACGATGCTGCGGAGGATGTCAATTTCACTCCCTCACCTCATGCGTGAGTCTTATAATTAATATATAACAAAATACTTTTTGCTTCTATTACGCTAGTTTGATGTCTGATGACCGTTATGTGAATAGAGATTAAACCTGCACCTGTCAAAGCTGTCAACAGTTGCCCCATTTCTTGTTTATAGATTTACTGCTTCTATACAGCCATATACATATGTGAATATATAAAGTCATATGACTTTTACAGTAGTGAACTCTATACCTAGACAGCATTTTTGTGCGTTCGAGTCAGCTGAGTGGTTTTGAACCACCTCGCTTTGACACGTAGCATTGAGATGATGTTGCTGTTATGTTGTTTTGGTGTTGTCACTTGAACCAAACCGTTTTAAATGCGTTGAAATCCTAAAAAGAACTTTCTTAGTGTGTTCCTTTTGAGAAAGGAAAGTCAATAAGGTTGAGGTTTAGAATAATATGAGGACAATTTTGAAAGAAATGTCACTTAAGAAATGTCGCACAGTTTGCATTTCCCACTGTATTCAACTAGCATTCTCTAGTAATGTAGACAGTTTATCAAATGACAGGTTTACATTTTGTATAGCATGTATTTAGACTGAGACTAGTTTGACAGGCAGTGTTTCAGTGACAAACATGACCGCTATTTTCAGAAAAGGAGCCCGGATGACTCAGAAACCCAGTGACTCAGATTCTCAGTGTGAACAAAGATTTGAAGACTTGAAGGTTTAGAAAAATAATTGCTCTTTTGTGAAGAGCAATCTTCAAGTTGTTAAGTATAAAAAAATCCACCCGTTCTTGTTATCACAGCATAGCTAGGGTCAAAGGTGTGTGTGAGAAGAGCTGTGACCATGTCTGATAAATGCTTAATGTCATCAGTGATCGCTGCTTAAGTTTTTGTGCTTGGATGTTTAGATTTGCTGGTTAAAGGGTGTGTTATGAAAGAGATAGAGGGGCTTGTCTGTTCATGAATGCTGTGTCGTGTCATACAGGCTAGTTTTAATTATGCTCAGACCTCTTAGGTACTAGGAGGAGCCCTCACACCCACTGACTGTTTTTGTACACACACAACTTTATTGACATTAGCTAATTAGTCTTAACTTGACTTAATACAGCGCTGAAGCGAATGAAGACTTGAAATCCTCACGTTTTAAACAAGCATGTGAGGATATGTGTCAAAACAAAGCTGTGTGTGCTTTAGTGACCTGTGTTAGTAAATATTTCTTCATTTACTCCTTATAGGTCACCTGCAAAGTTTGAACTTCCTCTGCCTGGGGTAAGAGTTTCCTGTTACAAATGTTTCTACATGTGCACTAGAATGTCTTTTCTAATAAACTTGTGATTAAAGACAATTAAGTAAGAATTTATTGAGCAAATAGAAAGGAATTAGGTAGCATTTGCCCGTGGGTGGATCCAAACAGAATCTGCCAACTTGATTGCATTGGTAAAGCGGAATTGAATGCATCACGCCCTTATCGGTAGCTGAAAGAATAATAACGTGAGCAAAAAACATGTACAGTTGCAATCAAAATGATTCAACCCCCTTGACCTGCAAAACATTTTAAAGCAGAGAACAATATGTTATAAAAACAATTCATCAGTAAACTATTAAGGAAAGTTTATTATTACACATTTGAGTGATTCTGAGAATGTATCATTGATGAATCATGATAAAATTCAAATTGACTCTAAACATTCATGTTCAAAATTATTCAACCCCCAAAAGTCAAATTAAGTGCAGAATAGTTTATTCTTTAAAACCACCAATAAATGTTGCGTGGGGGATCTTAGATGCTTCTGTCACCTCTCTACTGCAGTCTTGGCCCATTTCTCACCTTAAAAAAGCTTCCAGATCAGAGATAATATTTGGTTTTCACTTTGCCACTGCTTTCTTCAAATGTTTTCAATGAGAAATAAATCTGGAGACTGAACAGGCCACTCAAGAACCTTCTATGACTGATCCCTGAACCAAGCTTAAGTAGATTTGGATGTTTACTTTGGGATGATTGTCCTGCAGAAAAGTCCATTCATCATCAGCTTCAGTCTTTGCACCGAAGGCATCACAATTCTTTAATACAGTCATGATTTCCTCTTCCTGCTACAGTAAAACAACCCCATAATACCATAATTCGACCCATGGACATACCACTGGTCCATGAGTCTAAAAAGTTCCAGTTTGGTTCCATCACTCCATAAGACATTCCACAGTTCTCCAAATTAATTTTAGTTTGTTCAAGTCAGCCTTTTTGTTCTTCTTGGGTCAAGAATGATATTTGTAACATGAAGGCAATGCTTGTCTTGTGTCTTGTGAAATGTTTCTGTTTTTATTGGGTCATCTTGCAAGTCTTCAGCTGTACATTGCAGATATTTCTCAGCTGCTCTGATCAAACATTTTATTATATTGTGCTTTTTTGTTCAACACCCTCAAAGGTTTTCTGGTACAACACATTTTAAACTAAGAAATAAGGCTGCCAGCTGTGTCTCTATGAACTTTTAATATCTTGGAAATCTTCATGTAGCCTTAGACTTTCTAATATAATAAAACTATTTTGTCTCTATTGCTTTTGTGAGAGCTCTGTTGATTTTCCCATAACTGCTACTCAACTTCAGCACATTGCATGGGCTAAATGTATGTATGTGTAACAGCTCAAGCTAATTCTGTTCTTAATAGAGTTTCTAAAAGTTTAATTGTGTTTTAAGAAAATTTAAGTGACAGCTATTTTGAATAGCTATTTTAATATGCCAGTAAACTCGTATGATGCAATGTTTTTAAATCTTGGATTTTCAGAAAAGCCTGTAATTGTAAAGTATTGCAGTCTCTGAGGGGTTTAAATAATTTTGCAGCTGTATTAAATGAACATGCGAGGGGAAGGGGCTTCATAGAGTCAGATTCAGTGTTGGCCAGTGTATGGGTTTCTTTGAGCCACAAGTCTTAGTAGGTCGATGGTTCTAACCTTTTAGTGAAGTGCTTTAGTCACATGAATGCAGGATGGAAAGATGATCTGAGGTTGATAGTAGAGCTCTGCTCTAGTTCTATTTAATCATTTAAATAAACCAGGGCTCAACAGCCATTGTATTTTCAAATAACTTTTGTTTATATTAGAGAATGGGGTGGTTTTTCATCTGTTGTTTTTGATTGTCTGTAGGGTTCTGCAGAGAATGTGGTTCAGGAAGTCGCTGCTGGATTGGCTCAGCCTGAATCCCGCCATGACGATTCCCTTCAGGTTTGGCTTATAACTTATTAGTAATTATAACAGAAGCATGCTGTGCTCTCTAGTGCATGTTTGCTGTTGGATGTCAGCCCAAAAAAGCAGCTCATTTCTCTTAAGTGGTCTGTGTCAACGGGTCAGTTGCAACCCAGCAAGGAAAATGCTTAATACAAATATTAAATCTCAATTTGCTGTCTAATCATGCATAGTTAGGATAGAAAAATAAGTAGCTTGTTAAATAAACTATCAACATTCAACATATCAACAGTATTTTGTGCCAGTAAACAAAAATCAATGCCGGGTATATGTGTTTGAAACTCTCTTGATAATTCTGCTCCTCATGCATATGTATTGTGAGTTGGCTAGATGCCAAAGTCTTCGTGATCAATAATTGTGGACCCTGAGCCCTCTTTAGACACTGTTATTGATGTTGTAGGGAAACAGAATAAGATTAGATGCCTATTGTAAACATTGCCTTTGTTTTGATGAAACGTTGCATTCTGCATGAGTGCTAAAGCACAATTTTCTGACTGATTGTTCTGGTTGTTCTTTCCAGATCATTGACAGTATTATAGAGGAGAGTCAGAAAAGTGGAGTGGAAGATCAGTTGTTGAGAGGAGAGGAGGCCTGTGCAGCCATTTCTGAAGGGGAGAAGGCAGAAGCAGAAGGCTGCAGTATTCAAGAAAACTTGGTTCCTGAAGCCGCCCTGGTGCCTCCAGAGGATCCTGATGTTACACCACATGACTCTGGTTGCTCTGAGCAGCTGCCTGATGTAAGGCCAAAGGAAGTGAGGTCACAGGACATTCAGGATAGAGCTCCCGATGTGGCTGGTCCCGCCCAAGCAGGTCAGGACCAGGCTATGCCACCCCCTCCTGACATTACAAGCGCTTTGGGTCAACCGTCGCAACCCGCCTCCATGCCATGTGCAGAAACAGCTGATATTTTAGAGCAAGTCCCTATGACTGATCCAGATGGCCCTGGCCCTTCCAAACCTCCCAGACAGTTTACAGTGGAGCCAGACATTGTAGCTAGCACCAAGAAGCAGCCACCCTCAAGGCCACCTCCGCCTAGCGGGGCTCCACCTCCAAGGCCGCCTCCCCCCTCACGGCCCAGCTTCTCAGCTAAAAAATCCCAGGAAGTGATGCGACCAGCAGGGCTAGAAGGTAAGACGTTAGAGTTTTTAAATATCGTTGGTTTAACAATTTAAAAATGCCACTCTCTCGATGGTGATTAACACTTCTTATTGATATAAACTGAAATGTGAAATATTAAAGGCATAGTTCACCCAAAAATGAAAATTCTGTTATTAATAACTTGCGCTCATGTCGTTCACCTTCTTTTAAAAAAGACCTTCTTTTATCTTCGGAAGACAAATTAAGGTCCGAGAGCTTTCTGACCCTCCATAAACAGCAACACAACTACCACGTTCAAAGTCCATAAAGGTAGTAAGGACATTGTTAAAAAAATAGTCCATGTGACAGTGGTTCAGCCGTAATAATATAAAGCTACAAGAATACTTTTTATGCACAAAGAAAAATAAAATGACTTTATTTAACGGTTTCTTCTCTTCTGTGTCAGTCTTTGACGCCCGTTCACGAGACTACCACAATGCATACATGTAAATTGTTGAATAAAGTTGTTATTTTTGTTTTCTTTGAACACAAAAAGTATTCCTGTAGCTTCATAAAATGAAAGTTGAACCAGCTGGGGTCAGAAAGCTCTCGGATTTTATCAAAAATATCCTGATTTGTGTTCCAAAGATGAACGAAAGTCTTACGGGTTTGTAATGACATGAGGGTGAGTAATTAATCTCTTTAACTAATTATTGACTTGAATGATAACATTCTCTGTGATTGGTCAGTCTCTGTAGAGCCAGCAGACGAGCTATGTGGATTGGTCAGCCCAAACGCTACAGTACGATGTATTACTAAAGACCTCCAGCATTCACTGGACCTCGCTAGCGCCACTAGTGGTGATAAAGTTGTCACTGCACAGGTTTGCATTTAATTGCAGCCATTTCAAATAATATAAATATTCAGGTTTCACATTAAATATTTGACATCATATATTTCCATTTGGTCTTTTGTACAAACAGGAAAATGACGAACAGACATCAAGTCCTAGTGGAAGCGAGACCGCTGGACCTCAAAGACCAAGGTCTAACTCAGGAAGAGAGCTTACAGATGAGGTAATGTGAATGTGTGTGTGTAAGATTCTTATAAGCTTTGTTCATCAAGATAATCTTCAAAAATGAACACAACTTTCATACATTTTGAAGCCTAAATACATTCTTCAGCAGTGAAACGCTATAAATGAACTACACCACAGTCAAATGACTTCAACAAAAGCACTTAAGCATCCAACAACACTTTCAAGATTTTTAAATGGATACTTCACCCAAAAATGAAAATTCTGTCATTAATTACTCACCCTCATGTTGTTCCAAACCCGTAAGACCTCGTTCGTCTTCGGAAGACAAATTAAGATATTTTTGATGAAATCCGAGAGCTTTCACACGATAAATAGACACTGATAAATAGTCCATGTGACATCAGTGGTTCAACCTTAATGTTATGAAGCTAGGAGAATTGTTTTTGTGTGCAAAGTAAACAAAAAAAAAATAACTTCATTAACTATTTCTTTAATGATTATTACTAAAGGCAGTAATTTGTATGTTTTTGTTGTGTAGGAGATTCTTGCGAGTGTGATGATCAAAAATCTGGACACTGGTGAGGAGATCCCCCTGATCCAGGCAGAAGAGAAACTACCGACTGGAATCAACCCGCTCACGCTGCATATTATGAGGAGAACCAAGGAGTACATCACGTAAGAGAACTGCATTCCCCATAACACACCACCAACTGTTTACTTGAATCTCAGACATAGATACACAAGTTCTCTGATTCGGCTCCATGAAAAAACTGGCAGTTTTTAAAAACATCATGCTGCCTGAGATGTCCTACTGTATCCTATAATCCAAGAGTTTTGGAACTCTTCTGAGCAGCTTTTACATTTCATGTGTAATATCAAGGATCATTTTCCTTATATGACACTCTGCTTGTGCTGATGCGGTGGGGCCCTCAGGCAGCAAAATCGAATCCTATCAGTAATCCGATTCGCTACACTCTCATCTGCCCCCGTTTTATCAGCCAGAATGAAACCTACAGACTGTTTTTCCTCTTTTGAAGGGAGAAGGCATGTAATCCCCTCTCCTCTTCCGCACTCTTCTGATTTGAAACCACTTGAACACAAGTGGAACATTTTGGCAAGAAGTGCTTCATAATGCTGAGCTGATAACAGTTTTGTAGTTTCGGTTAGTGTGGTTAATCTGAAACAGTTGGGTAGCTGGATCTGGTCCTGGATCAGGGTTTCTAATTTCTCTTTTTACATCAGGATTAAATGCAACCTAATTTTGAAAGCCAGCAGCTCTGAACCGCTTTAGGGTGGGATCTCACACTTTCTTTTTTTTTTTTCTTGGCAGAAATGATGCAGCACAGTCGGATGATGATGAAAAGTCCCAGCCTGCACTTTCAGACACAGATGGAGGGAAACTGAAACAGAGAACGTATGTTTATTTATACCTGTAGTCAGTCTTAAGTAAAAATTCACAGTTATGAGAAAATAAAATGTACTTTACAGTTTACAGGTTTAGGATTAATATGATTTTTATGTTTTTGAAAGAAGTCTCTTTCAACGGCTGCATTTATTTGACCAAAAATACAATAAAAGAGTTATATTGTGGAATCTTTGTATAATTTAAAATAACTGTCTTCTATTTTATTATATTTTAAAATGCAATGTACTTCTGTGAGGGCAAAACTGAATTCTCAGCAGTCATTACTCCAAAAAAAAAATGACGAACCTCAAACTTTTAGCGTAATTATGACCAACTAAAAAGCATATATCTTGAAAGATACTGAGAATGATTTTCAGACGCTTTCTGTCTGTTCTTCACTCAGTACACAGCTGAAAAAGTTTCTGGGTAAGTCTGTGAAGAGGGCGAAGCACTTGGCGGAGGAATATGGAGAGAAAGCCGTGAATAAAGTCAAGAGCGTTCGGGATGAAGTGTTCCACACAGACCAGGATGACCCATCTTCCAGTGATGATGAGGGGATGCCGTATACCCGACCGGTCAAGTTTAAAGCTGCTCACAGCTTCAAAGGGCCCTTTGACTTTGACCAAATCAAAGTAGTGCAGGACCTGAGTGGAGAACACATGGTGAGGAGAGCTTGTGTGACCTTTAACATGAACTTTAGCATGTTTTGTCATCTGTGATGTAGTTAGTTAATTATTTAGTGATTTGACCACTCCTTCCACTCTGTCTCTCTCAGGGTGCTGTCTGGACAATGAAATTCTCTCATTGTGGGCGGCTGTTGGCTACAGCAGGGCAGGATAATGTGGTTCGGATCTGGGTCCTAAAAAATGCCTATGACTATTTCAACAACATGAGAATAAAATATAACACAGAAGGTAACCACACACACATGTAGAGTCTTGTATACAAAGACGTCTATGTCTATTCATAACATCCCGTAACGTTCACCCCAAAAGTATTTGATCACTTGCTGGTTGTCAAATGTGTTGAATGGACCTGTTCATAATCAAATGAATTACTAGAGCTAGATTAAGTTTATAAGATGAATCACCACTTACTGTTTAGTTTAGCCTAAGGTTAAGCTTGATCTTTGTCTAGGAAGTAAACAGTGAAAATCAATGAAAGCAACTGGCCTTTAAAGCACAGCGCTATTGTTTTTTTTTTTTTTTTGCCTTTGTAGAGTGAGTGCAAAACAACTAATTCTGTTTTAAAACCCAGTGAGATGTTAAAGGGATAGTTCAAATAATTATTGTTAATTTATTTTTTATTCAAAAAATAAAAATTCATTAATTACTCACCCTCATGTTGTTCCAAACCTGTAAGACCTTCATTTATCTTTAGAAAACATATTAAGGTATTTTAAAATAAAACTGGGAGCTTCTGACCCTGCATAGACAGAATTTAAATTTTTTTCCCAGGTGAACTGTGCCTTTTAAGCATTTAAGTTAACTAAGGTTGAGGTGTGATTCACACGTAAAATATGTGTAATTACTGTTTTTGTGCTTTGGTCTCTTATTTCTCTCAGGACGTGTGTCGCCATCTCCCTCTCAGGAGAGTTTGTGTTCCTCGAAATCAGATACTGAAGGAGGGGTAAGACTTTTTTTTTTTTTTAAGGTTTTTCTGTTTTCTTTTGTCTTTCTGTTTTTTATGTTGTATTTTAATATTTAATTGGCCTCTCTTGCTTTCGCTCACTCAGTTTGGTGCTGGTGTGGAAGATGCAGACACTGAGGACAGAAATGTGCCATTCCGGCAAGTTCCATTCTGCAAGTACAAGGGCCACACTGCTGACCTGCTGGATCTGTCTTGGTCAAAGGTGAGAGGTTATGGTCATCAGTGCTCCACTGAACCACTTAAGTGTGGAAAACCTTTGAAATTACAGTACAATTAAGAGCAATTGGACATAATTGTCACTTCTTTTCTGAGTAGAACTACTTCTTGCTGTCGTCATCGATGGATAAGACGGTTCGTTTGTGGCACATCTCCAGGAGGGAGTGTCTCTGCTGTTTTCAGCACATAGACTTCGTTACAGCCATCGCATTTCATCCCAGGGTAAGTTTTAAAATACGTTTTTTTTTTGTTTTTGTTTTTTTTTAAACAAAAAAGGTATTTTAAAATGTGATTTACTCCTGTGATGACAAAGTATCACAGTATCAAAGTATCAGTGTCACATGATCCTTCAGAAATCATTCTAATATGTTGATTTGGTGCCTTTGATAATTATAAAAAATGTTTCTCAGTGTTGAAAGCAGTTGTGCTGCTCAATATTTATGGAAACATGATGCATTTCAGTTCAAACAAGTAACATTTATTTGAAACTGAATATTTTGTAACATTATAAATATATTTACCATCACCTTTAATCAGTTTAATGTATCCTTGTTGAACAAAATTACTAATTTCTTTAAAAATAATAATCTAACTGACCCCAAATTTTTAAGTGTACGTATCCACTTTGATAAGTTTGTGTGTTTTTCCTCTCAGGATGACAGGTATTTTTTGAGTGGTTCTTTGGATGGAAAGTTGCGGTTATGGAATATTCCAGATAAGAAAGTGGCACTGTGGAATGAGGTGGACGGACAGACACGCTTGATAACAGCAGCTAACTTCTGCCAGAATGGAAAATATGCAGTTATTGGCACCTACGATGGACGCTGCATTTTCTATGACACAGAGGTGAGTGTTTGTTCTCTTGAACTTCAGATAAGGACAGTGATGCTCACTTAAAGGGGTAGTTGACCTAAAAATGAATATTCTAAGTCAAACGAATCATTAAATTACTCACCTTCATGTCGTTCCAAACCCGTAAGGCCTTCATTTGAAACACAAATTAAGATGTTTTTCATATAATTAGAGAGCTTTCTGACCCTGCATAGACAGCAATGCTACCACATTTAAGGCCCAGAAAGGTAGTAAGGACATTGTTAAAAAAGTCCATGTGACATCAGTGGTTCAACCCTAATTTTATCAAGCTACGAGAATACTTTTTGTGCACAAAGAAAACAAAAATAACAACTTTATTTAACAATGGCTTCTTTTCTGTGTCAGTCTTCAACGTGTGTTCCCAAGAGTATCACAATGCATGCCAGGGTTCGTACAAGGTGCTTAAAGTACTTGAATTTGACTCTTTAAAATTTAAGGCCTTGAAAACCCTTGAAAATGGCAGTATTCTTGAAGAGGTACATGATAAGTGCTTGAATTATTTAAAGACATGGCTGAAGATGTGAAAAGAGGAACAGATGAATCAAATCAGTTGAGTCATTTATGCTGGAACCACTCTGATTGATTTAAACTACTATCATTCATTTCAAGCGATTCACTAGCAAACACTAGATCAAATGAAAAGTGATGGGTGAAATGGAAATTTTCGAAACTCCGTCAAAACCATTGCACTGTTTTAAAGCATTCCAATTAGATCTCGTATTGCAAATCATTTGTTTCAGATCGAGACTTCAAATCACATACCGCAAATAATTTCATTTAGATCAGAATGGGTTAATGAATCATTTTGCGAATCAAATGATCCGTGATCCGCGGGTCCTGATCTGAAATGATATTCGCAAATCATTCATTCAGATCAGAACTTTGGAGTGTACAAAGAATCAAAAAAGTAGTGCTTGAAAAGTCCTTGAAAGTCCTGGAATTTCATTTCACAGTATCTGAATGAAGTATGCACATCGCATCTGGCTCCTTGGTCAACGGCACCATACCCATTTGTGGGAAGAGAAGATGTTAAATAAAGTTGTTATTTTTGTTTTCTTTGTGCACAAAAAGTATTCTCATAGCTTCAGAAAAATTATGGTTGAACCACTGATGTCACAAGGACTATTTTAATGATGTCCTTACTACCTTTCTAGCCTTGAATGTTTCAGTTGCATTGCTGTCTATGCATGGTCCGATAGCTCACGGATTTCATTAAAAACATCTTAATTTATGTTCTGAACATGAACGAAGGCCTTACGGGTTTGGAACAACATGAGGGTGATTAATTAATGACAGAACTTTGATTTTTGAATGAACTATCCCTTTAAGAGGAAGGATTCCCAAAAACGCAATGTACACAGCGTTGATTCAGAAGTCGATTATTAATCACTAACTGCTTCTTTTATCATGTTCCGCTTAGCGCCTTAAATATCACACCCAAATCCATGTTCGCTCCACAAGAGGCAGAAATCGTGTGGGCCGCAAAATCACCGGTATTGAGCCGCTGCCAGGAGAGAACAAGGTAAGATGTGTGCTCAGAGGAAAGAGACTGAATTTAGAAAAAGACTTAGACTTAAATACTTAAGCATAACATGAATAATGATGTTTTGTTTTTATGCATGTCATTGTGATGAGACTTGACATCCATCATCCATCATTCATTCTCAGTTAAATCTAACTTCCTTTTCCTTTGCAGATCTTGGTGACGTCAAACGACTCTCGCATTCGCCTGTATGACCTCAGAGATTTGTCTCTGTCTATGAAGTACAAAGGCTACGTGAACAGCAGCAGTCAGATCAAAGCCAGCTTCAGGTGAGAGGAACAAGTCTGAAAGACACACAGCCCAGATATGTCCATCTCTGATCTTACGCTTCTACTGAAAGTTGAAAAATAGGAGTGAATCTCAAGGATCTCGTCTTGTTCTTGTAGTCACGACTACTCTTTCATTGTGAGCGGCTCAGAGGACAAGTATGTGTACATCTGGAGCACATACCACGACCTGAGCAAATTCACCTCTGTACGGAGAGACCGCAATGACTTCTGGGAAGGAATCAAAGGTAATGATGGAACAAAAATGAGTCGTATACTGAGAGCAGCGCCAGTTAAATCGATAAAAATACTCCAGGAATTATTTGTTTTGGCAGTCTGTCAAATTGTAAATATCTGAAATGCCTGACTGACTGAAGGTTGTACAGATGCCATGTTCAAAACATAATACAGTTAAGGGTCAAAAGTTTACACCCCCTTTCAGAATCTGCAAAATGTTAATTATTTTACCAAAATAAGAGGGATCATGCATGCTGTTGTTTATTTAGTACTGACCTGAATAAGAGATTTCACATAAACAATGTTTACATATAGTCCACAAGAGACAATAATAGTTGAATTTATAAAAAATGACCCCATTCAAAAGTTTGCATCCCCTTCAATCTTAATACTGTGTTGTTGACTCTATGATTTTGAAATCCATCTTTTCACACTGAGGACAACTGAGGAACTCATATGCAACTATTACAGAAGGTTCAAACGCTCACCGATGCTTTAGAAGGAAAAACGATCCATTAAGAGCAATACGAGAGTGAGAACTATTGAACAGAATGAAGATGTACATTTTCTTATTTTTCCTAAATATCTTTTTTTAAATTTAGTGCTGCCCTTCAGAGACTACAGAAGATATTTACATGTTTCCCAGAAGACAATAAATTAAATTGACCCTGATCTTCAAATTCAAAAAGTTTTCACCCCCGGCTCTTAATGCATTGTTTCTCCTTCTGGAGCATCAGTGAGCGTTTGAACCTTTTGTAATAGTTGCATATGAGTCCCTTAGTTGTCCAAAGATGGATCTCAAAATTATACAGTCATTGTTGGGGTTCAAATACACAAACATGCTGGAAACCCAAAGAATTTGTGTTTGACTATATAGAATTTGACTATTATTTTCTGTTGTGGACTATATGTAAACATATTTTATGTTAAATATCTTATTCAGGTCAGTACTAAATAAATAATGCATTTTGTATGATCCCTCTTATTTTGGTAATATTTTGCAGATTCTGAAAAGGGGATGTAAACTTTTGACCTTAACTGTAAGAATTATTAGGGCTGTATGAATAATCAAAATCAAACTGACTCAAAATCATTTTCCCCCCATTCATGCAGTTCTAACATCTGTTATTGAATGTACTTTAAGGGTTTTAAATTACGTGTGCTTTCTGCTTTGCAGCCCATAATGCCGTAGTGACATCGGCCATTTTTGCACCACATCCGGATCTCATTGTGCCTCAGGAGGCAGGGACAGAGAAGCCAGACTCGGACTGTAAGAGTGACAGCACAGACGATTCTGAGACCATCCCATCAGGTACTGACAAGAACTTGGCAAACTAGCATTGTGAGATCACAACAGTGCATTAAACAAGAGTAACTGGTTTTTCTTCTTTTCCTCAGGGGCCCTGAAAACAGACCACTCTGAAGTTTTGCTCTCTGCGGATTTCACTGGAGCCATTAAAGTTTTTGTCAATGTTAAGAAATACTGAGTGCTTGTGCTGAATATGACACCCAGCAAGTATATATATATATATATAGTATATATAATAATTTAAAAGCTCCTCTCAGCTTTCGGACAGAGCTAAAACAAAATCAGTGCCACTTTACACCTAACTGAGCCCCATTCATTGACCAATCAGCTGCTGGAGAGTGCTCTGAGAGGCGGAGATTATAAGCCCCACCTTATTCACAGAGAACAGGGACCCAGGAAGTTGGAAGGCGGGGACATTTGAGGAGCAGGGACAGACATCATCACGGCTAAACACATCTTTCTTTACCTTCCTTTCTTTTAAATTTGATATGGTTTGGAGAGGTATGGTTGTATTGTTACTGTATGTACAAAAAGGGCTTTAAATTGCATTAAGCAATGATGCCATTTTAATGGATGAGTGAAACTGCAAGCCTGTATGGAGACAGAATGGTTATGGGAGACACAGGTAGTCAGCCCTTCAAACACACACACACACACACACACAGACGTGATTTTCCCCTTGCACACTTTAACCCCAAAGTCAAAGTTTCTGGAAAACACACGATCTCACATTTCCAACATGAGCACTAACTAAAGTCATTTCAATTTAAGAATCTTTGTCAGTGTTATTTTATGTTGTAAAAATAATTGAACCTGTTTTTTTATGTGTATGATTCCAGAAATAAAAAAAAAATTGATAAAGATTTTCCCTTTGTGTGTGTTGTTTTTCTGTGTGTATGCAACACAATATTTTTTACTGATGTCTGAGCAAAGGAAATGTTTTTTTTTTTCTCTTGTAGAGCCATGCAATACATAAGCCAGCTGTATATAAAAATAACTTTTTTTAGGATACTGTATTTAAAGATTATATCGTAAAAACAGCTTATAGTGAAGCCAGTCTGCCAAAACCACAGATTGTGGAATGTCCCAGTTTATGAAGTAATAGTGTGGCTAAACACCGCCCCCGAGAGGAAGATCAACGCCTACTTCTACATTGCTGCCCGTTTAGCCGCGCCCACCAATTTGCGCCTCCAAAGACATCAAGAGGCTGTACGCTGCCAAGTTGTTGCTAACAGTGGAAAAGAGTGGATGAACTTTATTTTTAATAGTAAGAACTCGGTCCTTGGTTCACTTTATTTTACCGCAGATTCATTTACAAACAAGGAACAATTTGATACGAGATTTTCAGAAAGATTGAAACTAAAAGACAATGCTGTGCCGACTAAATTGGACGCACAAGTGTGAGTATTTCTGAGTTTTTAGCCTAAACACAGCAGTGTCCATTTATGAAGGATGTAGGCTGTTGTTAGCCAATCATAGCAGTGGGTGTTTACTTCCGAGTGGGTGAAAACAGGACAGAAAATAATTCTTCTAAATGATTGTGTTTTTGGTGTAAAAATCATGTAAAAATGTTTTTTCCTCACACAGTATAAATGGATCTAATGAAAATATATTACTGCATTTATATTTGAAGAATTACATTGACGCATTGCTGGCACATTTCTTCCACTCAATTATGTTATGATAATTATCACCAAATTATTATGCACGTGCCATTTTTGTTTGTTTTTCCAAATCAGTCAGTATGATTAAGGATTAATTTTATCCTCAACTATTATTTTACAATGAGAAAGTAGTTACATGTGAAAGAACTGATAATGTCAGCAGTTTTATTGATATTTTGAAAAATAAACAAAATATGCTGTTCCAAATAATTATGCAGAAAGCCGTTTGAAAACATTCAATGGGTTAAAATAAACTCAATTTATCACATGCGCTGCATGGACAGATCTTTTTTCCAAAAATAAACACAATTTAAAACAAAAAAACCTATTTACAGATCAAGTTACATATGCACCCTTTTTTGAGATGACTTTTACAATTCTCTCATCCATTGAACTTGTAAGTCCATGTGTAGTTTCTGGCAGAATTTAATTTGAGGAATCTGGTATTGCCTCCCAGAGCAGATGTTTAGAGGTACACTGCCGCTCACCCTCATAGACCTTTTTTGCAGCATGGGATGGGCCATTATCCTGCATGAAAATCATTTTATTTCGGAAGGCACGATTCTTCTGTCTATAACATAGCAGAAAATGGTCTGTTAGGATCTCCACATATCTTGCAGAGGTCATGTTGACACTGTCAGGGACCCTAAAGGGACCTACTATCTCACTTCCCAATATTCCAGCCTAAATCATCACTCCACCACCTCCTAGTCTTGTTGGAAAAGGGTGGCCTTTCACCAACCATCCAGAACTCCGTCCATCTGGACTCTCAAGTGTAGCACAGCATTCGTCAGTGAATAAAACGGTTTGAAAATTAGTCTTAATGTAATTCTGAGCCCACTGCAAACATTTCTCTTTGTGAGTTTTGGTTAGAGGTGGTTGAAATGAAGCTTTATGCACAACTGCCATCATACATCGAGAGGTTCTTGGGACTCTAGAGATGCCAGCAGCTTCAAATATCTGTTTGCTGCTCAAAAGTGGCTTTTTTATAGCTGCCTTTTTTAATAATATTAATTTGTCTGTCAGAAACCTTTCTTTATATGCCTTTATCTGATCAATTTTTTCTGTGCTGTGAATAACTCACAAATCTTTTAAAAGTTGCATAATTTCTTTTCAGTTTTCATGATATGTTTATTGTTTTCATGCCTTTTGCAAGACACTGCACTGTGGGTCAAATAAAAAAACTATTTTCTCTTTGTTCTCTTTGACAGTCCATGCTGTCCTGTCATGCAATCCAGATTTGTGTCAGGTCGTCTTTCTTTTTGGGGCTTTTCCGATGACAAGACAGGGCAAAACACGCTGTTTGCTAGCATTGTTTGTTTACACTCAGAGCACTTTGGTGTCCGCTGTATCGACGTTGTTATGACGGCATACGATGAATGTTCCGGTAGCATCGTGTCGTCTGACATGTTTCTGGTTCACGACACAACAAGATTTTATGAGCCAAAATCGCATGATCTGACACAGTGCCTGTCGTAACCGACAAAAAAATCGTGTAGTCTGACCGGGGCTTTACACAATCCATGCGCACAACGCTTCTGCATGTTGCCCTCGCTCGAAAGCTTGACAGACCTCCCGCGCCTAGTTACGGTTGCTAAACCACGATTGGCCTGTGGCGGTTTTCGGGCGTGGCTTAGCGAAGGGTCCATTTGGAACACGGTGTAAACCGTTATTTTTTCTGGTAATAATGAGAAGTTGTCACTTGAATGACATCTTTTCTCATTAAAACAACAACTTTTCCTAATAACGAGATGTTATATCAATTATCTCATTAAAATTACATCTCTCGTAATCACGAGATGTTATATTGTTAAAACATCTTTTCCCGTAATTACGAGATGTTATGTCATTAAAACGACAATGATCACGTTAAAACATTTTCTTGTAATAACGAATGTCATTTTAACATCTTTTCTCATTAAAACTACATTTTTGTCATAATAACGAGATGCTATGTTGTTAAAACGACACTTTTTCCTCAATAACGAGTTACATTGTTAAAACAATTATCTTGTTAAAAAGACACATTTTCTCGTAATAAAGAGGTTATATTGTTAAACGTCATCTTTTCTCATAATAAGGAGGATATTTCGCTAAAATCTTTTCTTGTAATAATGAGATGTTGTCATTTAAACATCTTTTCTTATAATAAAGAAATGTTATATTGTTAGAACTATTATCTCGTTAAAACAACATTTTCTTGTAATAACGATGTTGTATCATTAAAACGACATATTTTCTCGTGGCAGCAATGGGTCGCTGTAATGAATGTATTTGCTGCTCTTTTAAAAATGTTGAAAACCCTGCTCTACTCAAGTTAAGCATGTGGATATTGACAGCCTGTGTTGTTTTTGTAAACATGCAGAAAAGACATTTTTAATTGCCCTATATCAAAATAATTTTGGTCTGACTTAACATTTAAATTCAGCAATGTTACATACTTTTCAACTTTTGCTAAATTTGTTAAAAATTTCACTTAAGCAAGTCTTCATATGGTATCCCATCTTTTGACTTATTAAAACTGAACACAAATTAAATCGCAGCACTTTATAATGAACAAGAAACCCAGAGATTCTTAAATATTATAAAGTATTTAAAGCAAATCCCAATGATGATGTTCTTTACTTCATGTCTGTATGCTTTAGTATGAATACATGCCTATGTATTGTATTTCCTTGACATGTCATCTTAGCAGTTTAAGTGGTTGCATTTTGTTGATTTTATAGTTTTTTTCTCCCTTTTTATTGTCATTATTCACATCTGATTTCTAACTTAATGTAATAAGGTATGAGTTGCATTTTTTTTGTTTTAGCATAAATTAAGTCTTTTAAAATCTGTGAAAAACTCATTGCAGAGCAATAGTTCAAAAAAGATCTTGCAAACCAAATAGTTCTAGCAGTTTTATTCTGAGCATAGGAATCACTATAAAGCATTCAAATATATTCAACAATTTATAAAAAAAACTCTAACTCCTTATATAATATTCACAAGACACACTTTCCTTCCACAAGTGTTTTTATTGTAAAGTTTGGAGGCAGAGGGGTCAATCTTGCAGCATTTTTTTTAAACACCGGATTTAAAACAAGAGGAAACACAAATAAAAGAGTTTACAAAACAAAAAGAAGATCTGTACAAGTTCACACTTCATCTTAGAAAAACTCAGCCAAGCCCAGGGTTGTGATTGCAGCAGCCACACTGAGGACTGTTCTGGAAACAAATGAACAGCTGTAAATCAGCCAGTCTGTAATCAAAGTACTGTGGAATAGAAACACGTTGATGTGCATGACAAAAGCAGTCCATCCATATGCTCCATCAGGCTGTGTTATGAGATGACTGAGGAGGTCACAGGGTTCCAAGGGTCAGAGTTCAGTGTTTGCTCTTCTTGGTCTTTTTGTGCGAGCGATGTGGTGATCTGGATGATGACCTCCACGATTTGTGCTGTGGTGATGGCGATCGAGAGCGTTTTGACTTGCGTGGTGATCGGGATCTTGTTCTTCATGGAAGACAAAGAGTGACAGAGGATAAATTCAGTAGGAAATGCTGGGTAAAATACACATAAGTCCTCATGAAATAAAATATCAATCAAATCAAGTTTTTTGCCTTTTAGTATGAATATGTTAGTCTTAAGGTTATCTATAAGCTAGTGTGCTCCAAAACAATGACAAAATTCACATTTACACCAATATGGATCAAGAATTTTAATGACGTCACCCTGCACTTCAGCTTCTCATCAAACTTTCGGTCCAATCAAATGCTCTCTAGAATCCAAAGCCCACCCCCTACACTATAAATAGATGCTGAAGCTGCAGCTGAAATCTTGCAGAATTTGTATTTTCTATATGGTGAATGACACGTAGTACACTATACAGGGCATAGGGAACGATTCAGACAGTGTAAATATGTGCATTTTATAGCAATATGGATGAGATTGTGGCGGTCATACACTGTCAAATGTGGCTTTACCAAACTCAACGGCTCTAGCCCAAGCTGTGATACAAACAAAACGCTATTGGCTATTTAAAAAAGGGTCTTTCGGTTTCAGTTGAAATTACGTCAACACAGAATAACACTGTGTGTTTCAAAGCTCCACTGAAGTGGACCTTTAATATTGTAACAAGACCAAGAACAACACAAAGTGACAAGCAAGTAAATTATAGTTAGAATAATGGGACTTAACTGCTATACATAATAATAAGAAAAAGTGTGTGATGAGTGCATACCTCTCTCTCCTCTCGTCTTTGTCTCGACTCCGCCCTCTACTTCTTTCTCTGTCCTCACTCTTTCTGCTTTTTTCTTTATCCCTTGTTTTACTCCTGTCCTCCCCTTTATCTCTCCGCTCATCTTTTTTGGACCGGTCTTTCTGTTTTTGTGAATATTTGTCTCTCTTTTCCTGGTCATCCTTGTCAAACTCCTAAAGAAGGAGCATCAAAAAGAAGGAAAGAAATGTGTGTTTATTGATTTATCAGAAGTTAAACATTTTGTATCAGAATTCTCACAAAAGTGAGTACACCCCTCACATTTCAGCAACCATTTTAGTACATCTTTTCAAGGGATAATATTATGGAAATAAAATGTGGATATATTTTAGATTAGTCAATTTGCAGCTTGTATAGCAGTATAGATTTACTGTCCTCTGAAAATAACTCAACAGCCATTATTGTCAAAATAGCTGGCAACAAAAGTGAGTACACCCTCAGTGAACTTGTCAAAACTGTGTCCAAAGTGTCAGTATTTTGTGTTAGCACCATTGTTATCTAGCACTGCCTTAATCCTCTTTTGGGCACAAAATTGACCAGATCTGCACAGGCTGTTGCTGGGATCCTCTTCCACTTCTCTATAATGACATCATGGAGCTGCTGGATGTTAGACACATGGTGCTTCTGCACCTTTCGCTTGAGGATGCCCTACAGGTGTTTAATAGGGTTCAAGTCAGGAGACATACTTGGCCACCCCATCACCTTCACCTTCAGCTTCCTCAGCAAGGCAGTTGTCATCTTGGTGGTGTGTTTAGGGTCATTATCATGTTGGAAAATTGCCATTTGGACCAGATTCTGAAGGGAAGGCATCATGTTTTGGTTCAGAATGTACAGTACATAATAGCATCCATGTTTCCCTCAATGAACTGCAGCTCCACAGTACCAGCAGCACTCCTGCAGCCCCAGACCATCATGCTACCAGCACCAATTTTCTTCTGCTCCTCACCAGGGCATCACCACACAAGCTGGACACCAACTGAGCCAAACAAGTTTTTCTTAGTCTCATCAGACCACAGGACATGATTCTAGTATTTCATGCTGTTGGACTTGTTGTCTTCAGCAAACCGTTTGCGGGCTTTCTTGTGAGCCAGCTTCAGAAGTGGCTTCCTTCTGGGACGGCACCCATGCAATCCGACTTGTTGCAGTGTGCGTCATATGGTCTGAGCACTGACAAGCTGACCTTCTACTTCTGCAACCTCTAAAGCAATGCTGGCAGCACTCATGCATCTTTTTTTGAAGCTAGGTTGCCAGCTATTTTGACAATAATGGCTGTATTTTGAGTTATTTTCAGAGAACGGTAAATCTGTACTGCTATACAAGCTGCACACTGACTACTCTAAAATACATCCAAGTTTCATTTCTATAGTATTGTCCCTTGACAAGATATACTAAAATGGTTGCTGAAGTGTGAGGGGTGTACTCACTTTTGTGAGATACTGTATATATACTTTGCTGGTCAAATGAGAAAATTTGTTGTTGTATTATTTAGAACAGTTCAAATTCATATTGACATATTGATCTGTTGTGTAATTCTCAATTAAAGGGATAGTTCACCCAAAAATAAAATTGTCATTAATTACTCACCCTCATGTTTTTCCAAACCTGTATGACGTTCATCTTCGAAACACAAACTAAGATATTTTTGATGAAGTCCAAGAGCTTTCTGACCTTGCATAAACAGCAGTGTAACTGAAATGTTCCCAGGCTCAGAAAGGTAGTAAGGACATTGGTAAAATGGATAAAAAAAATCTGTGGTTTAACCATAATGTTATGAAGCTACGAGAATACTTTTTGTGCGCAAAGAAAACTAAAGTAATGGCTTTATTCATATACAAAAATTATTCTTGTAGCTTCGTAAAATTATGGTTAAACCCCAGATGTCACATGGACTATTTTAACATTTTAGTTACATTGCTGGCTATAGAGGGTCATAAAACACTCGTATTTCATCTATAATATCCTAATTTGTGTTTCGAAGATGAACGAAGGTCTTACAAATTTTTATGCCTTTAAAACTTTTATTATGCAGTTGATTGTATTTGAGAGTTGGTGTGTGTACCTTCTGTAGCAGTCTGTTTCTGTAGTGTTGAACTTGCTGTTGGAGAGTCATACTGGACTTCCTCTGTCTCTTACCCGACTCCAGCTCATCCTGAAAATTCATCACCTTCACCTGCAATATGCATGACTAGACTTTTATAGTGCCTGGCAACACAGTTAGCTTCAGTGCCATGTCTGAGAGTGTGTGGGAGGGAGAGAGCCAGACATAAAATACTGATTGAGTGACTAACTAACCTCCAGTTCTCGTAGGCGTGTCCTTTTGCTTTCAGACAGTTCAAAGTTTTTTAGAGAGCTCTTAAACTCCGCCCCCTCATACCTGCTGGGGCTGTCAGCTTCATCACTGCTCATATCAGAGTCACCATCGTTTTCCTTCAAGCCACTGCATGACAAAGACAGGGGAGGAAACAATGAGGGAACCAAAACTAAAAAGAGTGGTGTATTTTCTATTCTACTCTGTCATTCAAAAGTTTGGGATCAGTAAGATTTTAAATGTTTCTTTAAAGAAGTCTCTTATGCTCATCAAGGCTGCATTTATTTGGTCAAAAAAAAACAGCAATTTGTGAAATATTATTACAATTTAAAATAACGGACCACTATTTACACTATTTACGCTAACTCTACCTACCAATGTGTGATTAAGGTAGCCCACACTACAAAAGACGCTTGACAAACATCAGTTCCAGTGTCGCAGATGGTAAGGCACATGCTTTTTGATGCGATCGACCCAAGTTCAAACCCGTCTTTTGCCTAACTTTTTTCTCCCTTCTTAAATCTCCTATCAAATAGGAAAGGCATTTCCTATTTATTGAAAATAAAGTATTGGGTAGGGTTAGGTGTAGGGAGGGTGTAAGGTGGCATCTATTTAATAATTTGAATTAAAATTATAATTTACCCTCAATACGTTATAATTGCATACCGTTTTATAATGTACTACAATACTGAGGTGCATAAATCTGACACTATTTGCAATTAGTATAAATAGCAGAATATCTTGCTATTTTAACAGTGTAAGTAGATTCCATTGCTATTTGCACTTAGTAAAAATTGCATCCAACACTATTTGCACTTAGTATAAATAGAATCAGTCACTATTTACACTTAGTGCAAATAGCCGCTGCCTTAAAATAATGGTTTTCTATTCTATTCTATAAAATCTAATTTATTCCTGTGATGCAAATTTGCAGCATCATTATTCACATGATCCTTCAGAAATCATTCTAATATGCTGATTTATTATTATTATTATTATTATTATTATTATTATTATTATTATTATTATTATCATCAATGTTCAACAGTTGTACTGCTTTATATTTTTTTGGAACCTGTGATACTTTTTTCAGGATTCTTTTTCTCAGAATCTTTTCTAATATTTCTATGTTATCACTTTCACTTTTTCAACTATCACTTGACGAGGCTGTTGAAATGCTCCAATCAAGTTTCATGTGACAAGTGTGAAAAGTAAAATGTGATAAAAAGGGGTGAATGATTCACTCATCGCACAAAACAATGAATAAAATGAACAACATCCAGCAGGGTCTTACCTGGAATTCACCTCAGTGTCGGAGTCATTCTTGGCTGAAAGATGATAAGAACAGCTTAAAGTTGCAGCAATTGAAAGGAATATATATATATATATATATATATATATATGACCCTGGACCACAAAACCAGTCATAAAGGTCAGTTTTTTTTTTTAACTGATATTTATACATCATCTGAAAGCTGAATAAATAAGCTTTCCATTGATGTATGTTTGTTAGGATAGGACAATATTTGGCTAAGATACAACTATTTGAAAATCTGAAATCTGTGGGTGCAACAACAAAAAATGTTGAGAAAATCTGTGTTGTCCAAACAAAGTTCTTAGCAATGCATATTACTAATCAAAAAAGTTTTTATATATTTACACTAGGAAATGTACAAAATATCTTCAAGGAACATGATCTTTACTTGATATCCTAATGATTTTTGGCATTACAGAAAAATTTCTAATTTTGAGCCATACAATGTATTTTTAGGTATTGCTACAAACATACCTGTGCTACTTATGACTAGTTTACCAGGGTCCACGGTCACATATATGATTATAATATATGGGATAGTCTGGGAAAAGTCAATAAAATGACCGGAAAAGGGATTGTACCTGAGGATTCTGAATCTTCCACCTTCTCCCATTTAGACAGTGCAACAGTGGGTAAAGCCTTATCTGAGCCCTCATCAACTAGATCAGACACAAAAACATGCACAAAATAAATATGTTAAACTAAATAAAATCAATATAACAAAATATGTGTTTGAACACTTTCACTGTGTTCAGATATAAGAAAAATAAGCTACAAATAGCAGTAACAATACAATAAAAACTGTTAATTAATCACAATATTTTAACAAACAAGATAAACCTTCTACCTACATGGCACACCATCAATATCGTCTATTGAGTTTCCTAGAGGAACACCGTCTATGTCGTCAACCGGTACACCATCTATAGAGGATGGATCCCAGTTCATAGGTGATCCATCAAGGTCATCAAGGGGTGTACCATCAATTTCACCTCTTTCTAGAGAAATACCATCTAATGGTACTCCATCCAGATCAGGAGATTTAGGCTAGAAAACATGTAGGCAAACAAATATTACACATAGTATACTACACAGATCAGATACAGTTTATTTATGTTTTTTTTTTTTTAGCTGTTGACCACAGGTTACCTCTGCTCTCTCAATGACTTCCTCTCCAGGTTTAATAAGCCCCAGGAATATATTCTGCAGTTGGATCAGGAAGGAGTCTGGATAAACTGCCCAGTCTTCCCACGCGCGAAAACAACCCATGACTCTTTGCTGCAGATAGAGAGAGATGAAAGAGAGAAATGTAGAGGAGGAGTGGGATCACAGATCTCAGCAGGGGAGGAGCTGGAGACAGATGACGTGCTAGAACAGACTGCTCCCACCTTAAACTGCTCTGCCTGGAGTCGGGCCTGAATGTTCCGATACGCTTCACTGATGTCTCCAAAAATCTGCGGCAGCTTTGTCTCAAAACTATTACACAGCAGGACAAAAAGAAAACGTTCAGAGCTTTCATCAAACAGTTTACCAGAGACAACAGCTTTTGTTTGAAGGTTTTGGAGTTTGATTTAACTGCAGTAATGACAGATCTTTTTTTCTGTATTGTGGTGTACATCTGAGTGAAAAAGGTTATTTAGAAGAAATATTGTAGGGTGGGGACTTGGTTCAATTCAATGGTTATTGATGGTCTTCTAATTGACTGGTCTCAAAATATTTCGACTTTATTTTCATAACTGACTTCTCGTATTGCTACGACTGTTCTTGTAATTATGACTTTTTTCTCAAAATATTTTGACTTTATAGTAGTATTGCTACAACTTTATTCTTGAAATTTTGACTTTTCATCTTAAAATATTTCGACTTTATTCTCTTGATTTTTACTTTATTCTCAAAATATTTTGACTTTATACTCATATTGCTACGGCTGTTTCTCTGAATTTTAACAATATTCTCTAAATATTTCAACTTTATACTAGTATTGCTACGACTTTCTTGTACTTTTGACTTTATTCTCAAAATATTTAAACTTTATACTTGTATTGCTACAACTTTATTCTTGTAATTATAACTATATTCTCTAAATATTTCTACTTTATACTCGTATTGCTATGGCTTTATTCTTGTAATTTTGATTTTTTTCTCAGAATTTCAACTTCATTCTTTTAATTTTGACTTTTTCCTCGAAATATTTCAACTTATTTGGAATTTCGACTTTTATTGTAAAATATTTTGTATTTATTCTCGTAATTTTTACTTTTTTCTCAAAATATTTCCACTTTATACTCGTATTGCTACGATTTTATTCTCATCATTTTGACTATATTTTCTAAATATTCAGACTTTATATTAGTTTTGCTATTACATTATTCTTGTAATTTTTTTTCAGAATTCCGAATTTATTCTCAAAATATTTCGACCTTGTACCAGTATTGCTACTACTTAATTCTCTTAATTCGTTTGAGACTTTTTTCTCAAAATATTTTGACGTTATTCTCGTATTGCTACATCTATTTTTGAATTTCAGCTTCATTCTCAAAATAATTTGACTATTCTCGTTATTTTGACTTTTTTTCAAAATATTTAGACTTTATACTATTATTGCTATGACTTTATTCTCGTAATTGTGATGTTTTTCTCAAAATATTTTAACTTTATACTAGTATTGCTACGACTTTATTTTTAAGTTATTTTTTTTAATTTGGACTTTATTCTCAAAATATTTTGACTTCATTCTTGTAATTTTAAAGTTTTTCTAAAAGTATTCTGAATAGTTTTTTTTAGGAATTTCCACTTTATTCTCATAATTTTGACTTTATTGTTAAAATAAGTTGACTTCATACTAGTATTGCTATGCTTTTATTCTTGTAATTTGTACTTTATAATTTTTTTTAGCATACATATATTATGTCGATGCTGCAGGTTTAAAACAAATTACTGGAAAACAAAGAAACTGAAAAGGCACACGCAATTGAGATAAAACGAAATAAAAATGACTCAAAAGTGACTCACAATTTACGGTAATAAGACGCATTGGCAACTTTGGCACAAGAGTTGTAGAGGATGTCTGATATCAGGTAAAGTCTGGCAATCTGCAAAATACACAACAGACAAAATGTTTAAAAGTGAGACTATGCAACAAACTCCAGCTGTGATTTGTGAACTCCAACTGTCATTTTGCACTACTGTAATTGCGAGGGTACCTTCTTCTGCAGCGGTGTGTGTGCTATAGAAAGAGATTCAGTGATGCAGGAGACAACCTCCTCGGCGGCCTCCGCTCTCTCTAGGCAAAATAGCATTGCATCACCGACCTCATCCTTGCGAGGAGTCAGCCCTCTCAGCAAGGCCTCCAACCTCTCTCTGTGCCTAAGACACAACAAACACATTCAATATGCACATACATTATGAAACCAAACATATGTGGGCACCCAAACATCACAGGCCTATGTGCGTTTTATTTCAAAGAAATACGCGGCCTACAACATCTATTTTTTGTCGGAGAGGAACACATGTTTACTCTGCCTTCAGGTGCCCTTTCTTTGGCTCTTCCTCTTGAGAAGGGAAGGAGGTCTCTTCTGGTTCCTCATCACCATGAAGATATGGGTTAAGGAGAGGTGGCTTCCACAGAGAGCCGCCCCGAAACATTCTGAAAGGTGACGTTCTCCATTTATTTGGGTTCTCACCCTAAAAGAAACAGAGAAATATTTAACAGCTTGCATACAGATATGAAAATTATATCACTTATTTTTAAGAGTAAGAGTCTAGCCATGAAAGGCATTGACTTGTTTACCTGTAGAATGGAGTAGAGTTTCCATCTGTAGTACACATGCTCCTGACTCTTATTATCAAACAAAAACCTGCAACATTAACCAGACATTCAATACACAGTGTTTAATATGGCATACATAAATCTTAAGAAAATATTTTAGCAAATATTTACTCATCCTCATGTTCTAAACATGAATAATTGTCTCTTTCATGCACGTTCCATACCACAAAAGTGAATGGTGGGTGAGTACACCAGGTTTGATGTCAATGATGCCAAATGTCACTGGTTCTCATAAAAGGGAAATATTTACATATTCAAACAGCACAAGTGAGAGTAAAGATCTCTGAGCCTTCTATTATGTGGCTTCAGAAGACATAAATATAGCGTGCAAGTCATAAAGATCACTTCTATGTTATCCTGCTTACCAATCACATTGTATGAAAAAGAACTTCCTAATGTCACCTTTTGTGATGTAAAAAATATCATGCTAGTTTAGAAGATTTTAGATGACCTATTCCTTTTAAAGTTGGCATAAAATGAAAATGCACCCTTTATCTTACTGTGAAATGTGAATGACTAATTTATGCATGTTTCATTGTTTAAAATTTGCTTCATAATTTTTGATTAGAAGTCAGTCGCAAAATAACAATTAGCAACAGATATTTTCTTCCGTATTGTGAAGTACAGTATTGTGAGAAAATTAAAGCAAACTAAAACAAGCAAACTAGTCTGCCAATGGGGTAAGCAAAATATTTGCTTGAAACAAGATAATTGTGCTTACCCCACTGGCAGATTATTTTGCTTGTTTTAAGCAAAAACTCACTTAATTTTTCTGAAAACAAGACAATAATTTTTACTTGTCTAGAAAATCCTTCTTGATTTAAGATTTTTTTTTAGCTATTTTGGCTGAAAACAAGACAACAAATCTAAGTAAGAAAAGCATTTTTTGCAGTGCAGGAAGTTTTATTTATCCACAGGCATCTTCCCATTCTTTTCTCCCTTTCTTATCTTATCATTCTCATCTTAAAATAGCAATAGGTAGCACCAGTAGCTCACCGAATGCAAACATTTCACATCATCGAAATAATGGCGCACCGCATGGCACCAAAATGTGTAAAACGACGTGGATTTTTTAAATAACACTAAGCTTTAATGGGTTTTCTACCACATATTTCAGAAAAATACATAATTGACATTATATTAAGCCATTATCTTAAGTTCCCTTTAAAATAAGCAGCGAGCATGAATTATTCACAATATGAACGATAACATGCATTTCGAATTTCCATTTCACGTTGAGCAAGCTAGCTATACATTTTAATGGTTTAAATATTCTGTAACAAGCAGAATACACCTCACATACCTGAAGTCAGGGTTGTTCTTTTCTCGGCTCATGATGATGGCCTCAAACATGGGTCCCTCTCTCACCACAAACTCAATCATTCTGTGTATCAAGCCCAGCAGGTTCCTATCAGCCAAAAAAGAGATGGATGAGAGAATGAACAAGGGCACTCTTTTACTTTCTTCACCTTTCTCCATCACTCCATATAGTCCTTACAGCCTTACCATGTCAGTTCTATCTTTTTCTTCTTTCATTTTCACTGTCTGGCAGTTTGAAACTTGTATTTTGCTCTGAATTTTCTGTCCACTCCAAATAAGATTGCTTTCTGATGTTACCATGGCCCTATGAGACCGTTAAGGGAGTGTGTTTTAGTACAATGTTAGTTGAGAAAAAGGCCACTGTGTGGTGTTCTACACGTTTTCACAGTAGCAATTACTGGGTATGAAATGATTTATATTATTTAAAACGCAATTGTATTAACAGACTAGAGAAGTAGCTAAAGATGGGTAAATTCTAGGCATGTGTATGTGTCTGGGAACGTTTGAGTGATCTTCTTGGTTACGATCTAAGATCAATGATGTCTTACAGTATCTTTCTGATGAGCTAAGCACTTAGCCGTCAGACTACAGGTGAGTGTGTTTGTGCGTGTGTTTCAGTGGCAATGGTGCTTTAATAAATGGACAGAGAATGTGTACCTTTCTGGGGGGATTACCACTGTCACTACGGCCTCGGACAGAGTCTGTTCATGACGTCAAACCAAATGATGAAGATACAAAAATACAGTGAGTTTATATTTAAACAAACTGCAGAATATTCATGATTAATATCAGCAGCAGCAGCTAAACCTCTGGAAACATGCTCCGCAAACAGACGAGTTCATCTCACCGCTGCTTCTTGCTCTGTCTGAGAGACATCCTGTGTATTCAGACACTTTTTTATTTCAGCTTAAAGGTTATTAACCTAAAATGAAAGTCCTCACAAAAGACACACTTCCAAAATTACCTGTGAAGTAAAAGTACTCTCTAAGTAATATTTCAGTAATAATTTTGTATTAAATCCAAATAAACTTTATTGTTACCCATGTCAAACAGATTTCAATCTTTGTTGTCATCGATGATGCTGATGTAAGGCTTGGAGGGTTTGGATGTTTTGTGACTCACCTTTGACATACCAATCAAAAAGTGATATGGAGACACCAGCCAATTAGTCTTAACAGAATCTGAAAGTCTAAGAAGCCAAACAGGTTTGGAGAAATGAAATGTCTCATTACACAGGATGCCCCACAGTGTAATAAACATTACTGAACTTAAAACCAACCGCCGTGTTTCTGTACAGTTTCCTGGTTAAATCTACTTGTAATTCTTTTCTAGTACAAGATACACATATAGGCAGTGTTGGGGAGTAACTAATTTTATGTAATGGAGTTACGTAATTTAATTACAAAATCGGTTACAGTTACTGAAAAAAATGTGCAATTAAATTACAGTTACTTGAAAATATTAATGACTAAAGGTGGGTTACATACTGATTTCTGATTTATTGATTTGTTTCCAAAATTGCATTGACTGCATTAAAATATGAGACACCAATGTTTCAGGAGATTAGGACACAGAATAGGACCCATGTTTGTTTAATGACGGTTTTATATAACTCTTCGGGTTTGTGTATATGCTTTATTTTTAAGATTTTTTCCCCAATGCATTGTTAGATGCCACTGTTTCCTGCCATAGTTATGCAAAGATTTAATTTCAAAAACAGCATCATGACTTAAAATATATCTTTGATTTTAAATCAGTATTTAACCTCATTACAATCTCAAAGAGCTAAAGTGAGATTTTGTGGTGGCTGTGCTTTAAAAGGTAAATTTTATCATCTTAATTCAAGTGATGAAGGACTTTGAAAGTCTGATAGTAATCAATGTTGAGTACTGCTGTAAGGTTAACCCCACTTGGTTTAAATGCTTGAAAATGATTAACAGTTTAGAAAAAGTTCGAAAAATTATATACATATAAGTAATCAAAAAGTAATCAGCTACATTATTAAAGTAATTGAAACACTACTTATCACATTTTAAATAGGGTAACTTGTAACATATTGCATTTCCAAAGTAACCTTCCCAACACTGCATATAGGTTAAATCAATTTAGTTTAAAGTGTTCCCACAACAATGTGAATTCACAATGAATTGATTTTGAAACTTTTCTCAAACAATGAAACTAAATTTCTCTCATTTCTCTGACAGTAGCTAAAGGTTGATTTCATCACATTTCTCTACATTTAATATACACTATTGTTCAAAAGTTTAGGGTAAGTTCATTTTATTATTTAAAGCAGTGGTCTCAAACTCAATTCCTGGAGGGATGCAGCTCTGCACAGTTTAGCTCCAACCAGCTCCAATTCACACCTGCTTGGAAGTTTCTAGTAAACCTGAAGAGCTTGATTAGCTGGATCAGGTGTGTTTGATTAGGGTTGGAGCTAAACTGTGCAGAGCTGTGGCCCTCCAGGAATTGAGTTTGAGACCAATGATTTACAGAGAATCTGACCATTTTGTTCAGCAAGGAAGTATCAAATTGACTGATAGACAAGATTTCTATTTTAAATAAATTAGTTCTTTTGAACTTTCTATTTATTTAATTGCTTTAAAATGATAAAGTGTCCAGAAATATATTAAAGTATTAGTTCACTTTCAGAACAAAAAAATTTTCAGATAATGTACTCACCCCCTTGTCTTTCAAAATATTCATGTCTTTCTTCAGTCGTAAAGAAATTATGTTTTTTAAAGGAAAACATTGCAGGATTTCTCTCCATATAATAAACCTCTATAGTGCCCCCAAGTTTGAACTTCCAAAACGCAGTTTAAATCCAGCTCTAAACAATCCCAGATGAAGAAAAAGGGTCTTAACTAGCAAAACGATTGGTTATTTTCTAAACAAATTGATAATTTATATACTTTAACCTCAAATGCTCGTCTTGTCTCGTTTCTCCGACGTACGTGTAGTCTGTGTGATCCAGGCCAATACAGTTAGGGTATTTTGAAAAACTCCCATCTCCCTTTTGTCTTAAACTTCAAAATCATCTGTTTTTCCTTTTTTTGTAAAGGGTCATTTGATCTTCTTTGTATGTTTACTTTGTAAACACTAGATTGGTATTTCTGCAGCAATGTAGGACGATTTTTAAGTTGGGGAAGAAAACAAGTTTTTCAACATACCTGTATTTACCCGGATCACACAGACTATGCATGTGCATCACAGAGACAAGACAAGCATTTGAGGATAAAAAGTACATAAATTGTCAGTTTGTTTTGAAAATGACCCTTCTTACTCAGCTGGGATCATTTAGATCATTAAGCTGCATTTAAACTGCATTATGGAAGTTCAAACTTGGGGGCACCATACATATCCATTATATGGAGAGAAATCCTGAAACGTTTCCTCAAAAAACAATTTCTTTACGACTGAAGAAAAGGATGTGAACATCTTGGATGACAAGGGGGTGACTACATTATCTGTAATTTTTTGTTTAAGTAGAAAAACACAGTTTAAAATTAGAAGTAATACAAAGAATGAATGCTTTGTAACATGCCATCACAAAAAATTAAACAGAAAAGTATTATTACTTTACTGTATTTTTGGACAAATAAATCCAGCCTTTGAGACTTCTCTCAAAAACATTTAAAAAATCTTACCAACCCCAAACTTTTGATGTGTAAAGAAAAATACCAATATATCCAAAATGAAAAGCTTTGATTCCATTTAGAGTCTCTTAATTTAATCTTAATTCTCAGTGATGATCAACCTAAACCATCAAGCAATAATCTTTCTACTTTTTTTATTTACTGATAAAAAGTAAACTTCTGTTTCCTAAGTAATGCTTCATGCACTCAGAATACCTTGCCAGCAGAAAAACGTTTACAAATACCTTATCATCGGCATACCATACTCTACTACACCAGGATACAGTGCATGTGATTACCTTGTAAAAGTCTTCCTGTGAGCGGCTGCGTGGTTTGGTGAAGTCATTTCTGAAGCGGTCCCTGGGTTGGGCGTTGAACGGCAGTCCAGAGGGTGGAGGGGGGGCAGTGGTCTTCAGCACCCCGATGGGGGTGTACAGAGGCTGTGGGGGAATACGTACTGCCTTTCCCCAACCTAGCTTCATTTCAAAACCCATTATTGTTTTACCTGCAAAACACCAGAGCTCAAAAGTAAAAACTGAACAAACGGCAGTCTAATGTTTCATTTTCACTGGTTTGAAAATAGAGGACGTCTCACCATCCAGTGCAGCCAAAGCACGCTCTGCATCCTTCCGTGTCATGAAAGCAACAAAACCGCGGTTGGTGACTCTTGTTCTCTCTTCTTCAGTGCGAGGCCACATGATCTTCACACTGGCCAGAGGCCCGTACTTCCCAAACTCCTTACAGAGCATCTCCTCTGTCATCTAAAAAGACAGTCAAATCTTAAAGTCTAAACATACTGTGTAGAACACCTGTGTAATTACAAGAGTGCCATATGGTCACTGTTGTGCAGTCTGTTATAGCTAAATCACATGACTTTTTGTGCCAGCCAGATTTTTCAATGGATTATTTGGCAATCAGCAGGTCAAAGTACTGTGGTCTCTTCTCACCTTGGGATTGATGCAGCCGATGTACAGGTTTGTTGTGTTTGGCACTGCAGGATCATCATCAAATACTACAAACACAACATGTAATATTTTTTAGGCTTCCACTGAGTTTCTAATGTGAAATGTGTGGCATCAGTTTGTCAGACTTACTTGATCGTCGTGTCAGAGGTATATCCAGATCTGGGTATACTCCTCCAGAGTCACCTTTCTTCCTTTTGTATCGCTCCTCTCTTTCCTCCTGTATTCTGAATGACAGATTAAGTAAAGACAGAACACTTTTTAGCTACTCTTGCTAAAGTCACGGTCATGAAACTGAGGGCAGATTTTTTTTTTTTCTGTATTGTGACATACATGGCATTCAAAAGTTCGGTAAATTATCAGTAAGATAATTAATGTTTTTTAAAGAATTCTCTTATTCTCATCAAGACTGTATTACCTGATCAAAAATACTGAAAAAAAAAAAGAAATATTGTGAAATATTATTACAGTTTAAAATAATGTTTTCGATTTTAATATATTTTAAAATATAACTTATTCCTGTGATGCAAAGCTGAATTTTTATCAGCTATTATTCCAGTCTTTAGTGTCACATGATCCCTCAGAAACCATTCTAATGAGCCGATTTATTACTTTTATATTAATGTTGGAAACATTTGTGCTGCTTAATTTTTTTAGAATTTATTCAAAATAGAAATTATTTTTAACAATATGTCTTTGCTATCAATTTAACACATCTTTAGTGAATTATATAATTAATTTCTTTTAAAAAAAGAAATATGATCACACATTTTTAAATTGAAGTTTATATTTTTACAAAAGATTTCTATTTTAAATAAAAGCTTTTTAACTTTCTATTTATTAAAGAATCTTGCGAAAAACTATCACAGGTTCCAAAAAAAATATTAAGCAGCACAACTGTTTTCAACATTGATATATCAGTATATGATTTCTGAAGGATCATGTGACACTGAAGACTGGAGTAATAATGCTAAAAATTCAGCTTTGCATCACAGGAATAAATTACATTTTAAAATATATTCACATAGAAAACAGGTATTTACATTGAAATAATATTTCACAATATTACCTTTTTTCTGTAGTTATCATCAAATAAATGCAGCCTTGATGAGCATAAGAAAAATCTTACATTAACAAAAAACTACAAATAAAGGGTGCAGACTTGTGTTTATGCATCAGTTGTTGAATGCTGAACATGAACTAATCACAAGAAAATCAATAACATGCATTAAGAAAAGTGGATTTTGAGAGAAACACTGACTGTTTTAATTCCTCTTTAAAAAGCTCCAGGTTACTCTTCTTCTTTTCCTCTGCTTTCTTTTTACTGGCCTAGAATAGAAAAACAACAACAACAACAACAACAACAACTTTCAGTGATTCAGTGCAGAATGGATTGTGTCATCTATGCTAAGATTGGTGGTGTTCTCATCACAATTCTTTCTGACCCAGTCTTACCTCTTTAAAGGATATTAAGCTCATCTGACTAAAGACAGAAGGTCACTTACAGTTTTTTTAATATCTGCATGTTGGACAGGTGAGGCATTCTGAGGTGAAGAACTGAATTTAGAGGCGGGTCTGTAGAGTTTGCTCTTCTTCACCTCTGCGGCTTCTTCCTCTGATAGATGAACAACAACGTAAACATACAAATCACTCACCCCTTCCTCCATTTTAACTAACAGCTTAGATGTATAGTTTTAGTAGCTCACAATTCAAATTCTAAACTTCTTCCTGCAAGCAACATATCAGCATGACAATAAAACACAAAGTCAGCTTGAGTGGTTCAGCAAATCAGTAACCAGATCACTGGTTTATGGTTTCAAACTACAGAGATCTAAAGAGACACATGGTTAACACACCCAAACAAGAGACACTAAATCACAGAAGGGAACATATTTTATATTTCACTTTTGTTATTATAACTAAAATAATAGATAAAAATGGCAAAGGCAATAACACAATTACTAAAACTAAAATTAAAACTGAATAGCACATAAAGAACACTGAAGAAGAAACTTGCATAAGAAAGGCACAACTCACCTTTAGTTGCATTTACAATGCCTCCTCGAACAAACGTCTTCACTCCACTTTTTTCATTAGTGTCAAAAGAAGCTATAAATTCCTCAAAGACTTCAGCAGCTTTTTCCTCCTCCTGTGAACAGTGAGACAGAGAAGTATGTACAAGTCAACAGCATAAAAATAATCCTGGGTATGTTTTTGAATAAAAATGTCTCTGCTTTAATTAGTTTTATTTAATAGTAATAGATTTGTAATTTGTGTTCATCTATTTTTTGAGGGATTTATGTTTTTAGCTAATCACCACTACTCTCACCTAGGGAGAAAAATAACAAGATACCAAGACAATTAAGAATTCATTCCCACATTCATTCCTTAGTTTTGGCTAAATTGTAATCACTTACAATTGTAAATTCATTCCCTTGTTTTAATTTAGATAAATTATAGCCACAAACTATTCATTTCTTTGTTTTTAACTAAAACAAATGAGCACATTTTAAAAAATGGGCACAAATTAAGAAGCTTTGTGAATTTATCCTTAATTCGCAGCCGCAATATTTATTTTTTCTTCCACAATCTCAATGTGCTGAATGTTTACTTACCTTTTTCTTAATTTCCTCTTGTTCTCTTTTTGTTAGTGTCCTCTTCACCGACACAGATTTTCCTTTTTTGTCTGCCATGTCAACTTTCTAAAACACAACAGAAACCGTACTGTAACTTAGATCTGTGCAGTGCGGTTTATTCAATTATGTAACCATATATTAAGGATTGGGGAACTGCATATAATACATTTCATAAACAAATATTCAAAAACCTCTAATCTGGGGGTCAAGACCCTGCATACCTACCAAATATCACGAAGTACTCCTTTTAATGACAAGACTTTGAGAATAAGAGTGCAAAAAAATATTCCCGAAAGCAATGTAACACCAGTTCAAAACTCATTTTTGCACTCAATCCGTATGACCTCTTGATCTGGACTGAAGACAGCAGGATGCAGGACTTGAAAGATGCAAAGCAAATGCTGGATTACAACATCAGACTAAGATATATGATCCACATATACGGTAAACACCTTATTTTTGTAGAATTTACTGCACGGCTACATAGCATGGCTCTATTTTGCTTTTATAAATTGTAACAATATCTTTCAATAGTCATAGACCTGCTGGTGTTCTCTCCATAAGTCAGTCTGCGACTGTCTTTAAACCTAGTGAGCTGTCTACTTAGACAGTGTTCGTGGGCATCACTGGTGCAGACAGACCCCCAAAAAAGCTGTCTATGTGTGCAGCTCACCAGGCTGAAGCAGACAGTCTATGTGTGTAAGTTAGCGTACGGGCTAACTGCTCTAGTCCTCCTGGCCTCGTTCAAACCTCAGACAGCCTTCTGCTGTCAACTGCTTTAACGCTACTGGAGGACGCAATGAAGACATATCTGATGCTGCAACCAGTTGCACAACTGTAAACAATCTATATAGCGACTTACACAGCTCTTGCGTTGCAAAAACGAAACCGTTCGTTTGTTGTTAATCCGCCATTTTGAAATCACTAGAAATGGAAATAGCGGAAAAGTGACGTCGCGTCACAAACACCAATCAGATCTCAAAACGCCTCATTCTGCGACTTCAGCGGACCTTTGAGTCTCCAGTCGCTTGTCTTCAACGCTGTGATTCTGTAGGTTTTAAAAATGTATCTGTCTGGGTAACTTAACAAGGTGTTGATATAAGAATTATACACATGTACTTGTCATAATTATGACTTGACTATTTATACAATGGCAATAAAATGAACAGATTTCAAGCAGTATACTTATATGAGTATGAGACAAAACAATTAATATGACAAAACATCATAGAATTCATTAAATGGTAACACTTGCTCATGTTTGTGCTATTATTTTCTCACCAAAATGATGAAAGGAACTAACAGCATGAAAACAATTATCATTTATAAGATCTGGCCATTTTTAATTAGATCTAATACAAACATCTGAAAAAGGAACACCAAGAATAAAGAAACATCTGGAATATGTGTTAATAAATTGCCAATTTTTATATTAGAAATATAAATATTAGACTTGGAACATGGCATAGAAAATGGACATGGAACAAAATTCTCAATATCTACTCATGCAGCCAAAGACCCAAACATTGACAGATTTTTGCATAAAGAGATTCAGAAGTTCACCTAAAAATAAAACTTTTGCCATTATTTAATCACTTACAGAAGAGTCAGTAAGAAACTTTCATATAGTGTAAGTCAGAGGTCTTCAACCCTGTTCCTGGGGACCCACTATCCTGAAGAGTTTAGCTACAACCCTAATAAATAAGGTTTCCAGGCAAGTAGGTCCCCAGGAGCAGGGTTGAAGACCTCTGGTGTAAGTCATTGGCAGATCTGGGTATATTACTTACAAATTGTAATCCGTTAAGACAAAATTAGTTAGTTAGTAACGTAGTATATTACATGACACATTTTAGGCAGTATGATCAGACATCTTTTGGCATTATCTTGTTTATCACATTGATTTAAATAGGATAATCTTGTACCATTTTGATATAAAAAATAGAAAATATATTTTATTGTTTGTTATTAACAACATGAACTGCATTAAACATTATATTACATCAAGTTTTCCCAAACTGGGATTTGTCAAGAAAATGCAGGAGGTTTGTGAGTTTAATGAAAAGTTCATAAAAATATTAAACTAAAATAAGTGATTTTAAAATCAATCAAAATAAAACACTTACTATTTTTTATATATATATATATATATATATATATATATATATATTTTATTTGTTTATCTGCATGTCATGTGACCATAATCAATGTCAGAGAACCATGAGCGTGCAAATGTGATACTTAATTATTAAAATATAAATATAAATTAGGTAAAAGAGAACAAATGACAAAAAAGATTGTGAATTTATAAATTGTAAATTTATATAATGTGTTTATTCACTGAATTATAATTAATTTATGGTTACTGTGTAAATAATATGTAATCATGTAATCCATTCAAAAGTAACTGTGGTCTGATTATGAGTATTTTAAAATGTCTAGGTTTCATTTTTGGAATCTCTTTATGTAATTACTACCCAACTCAAAATTGTTGACAAAAGAAAAAAAATCATACAAATTTGAAATGACATAAAGGTCAGTAAATGATGACAGAATTTTCGTTTTTAGGTGAACTATCCCTTTAAACGGACAGACAGACAACACAAAATAATTATTCAAAAAATAAAAAAAAGTCCATTGATGTTTATTGATACGATGATATCAAATGTAAACAACTTCTTTGCATATTTACATTTAGTTTGAAGTATAGGATACAATTTTTATCACTGAGATGACCTCTTCTTGTGTCAGAATGCTAAACATTATTTACACTGTATTTGAAGAGGCACTTCATTACCCTCTGAGGTACTGTGCAAAATTGTATTTTTTCATAACCTAAAAATGTAAAAACCTTCATCATATAACAATCAAATAATTTACATTTTCTTTTAAAAAGGATCATTTTTGGTTTGTACACTGCAATAAAAGCCCCTTACCCCGCTGTCAGAAATCTTTAAAATATTTAGTTGAATGACATCATTACAGTAAACAGCGATGAACCAAAATTATATTTTTTTTTACCAAAAATAATTAAATTTTTCTTTTACCCTAAACTGAACCTGAAAACGGTCACTGTTTCAGTCAACGATTTCAGCCCTCCAAAACTATTTCATCCTGAAACTGAATTTTTTTTCGTCCCAATATTGTTGGTTGTGGAAAATTCAGTGCATGATATACCGTAAACACAACTACATCATAAAATTGTAATTTGTAAGTTGTAATTCTAATCACTGAAGAGTTACAGTTCGATCGGCTCCTCTTGATCCTCCCCTCCCTCTTCTCAAGCCTCTTCCTCCTCTTGCCATACCAACCCCTCCTCTTCCTCTTCCTCTTCCTCTGCCACCCCCCATAATGTTTCCTCTTCCTCTGCCTCTTCCACCACCTATATTTCCTTGTCCTCTACCTTGTCCACCCCCAACAATGTTTCCTCTTCCTCCACCTCCTCCAACAGCCCCTCTTCCTCTTCCCCGGCCCCGTCCTCTTCCTTGTCCTCTTATCCTCAGGTCAGTGAAACGGTCATTAAGAAATACGGCAGTCTGCAAAACAAAATAAAAACAGAGGCTCTAAAAACTGAAGAACAGTTAAATCATGCATGTTTATAGAAAATATTCAAATTTGACACACATAAGGCCAAAAAAATGCAATAAATGTCCGACTTTCCCAGTTTACTGGGTATACAGGTTTTGCTGGATAGCTAAACTCACCTGGTTAGTAGTTGCTTTGTAGTTAAATTGCAGAGGAATCCCCCTAGGTGAAGAAGTACCGGCTCCTCTAGATGATCTGCCCCTTAATACTGCCCCACCCCTCCTTGCTTGACTAGATGTCTTCCTGATGGAGTGAAAAAAAGCAAGAGTGAAACAAAGAGATATGTGAATGAGAAAGAAGGGAGAAGATTCATTTACTCACACAGCGACAGGTGCAGATGTAGCATTTGGCAGGGAAACTGTCAACGTGGAGCCAGATGGTGCTGTTCTTGGACTTCAGCATGTGTGTGGATGTGGGTGTGACAGACACAGAGAGAAAAAACGAACAAAGACAATTCACTTACACACCTTGAGATTACTTTTTGGAATATAGAGTCATATTCTCATGTAATGAAAACTAACCTTCTTATTGTCTGATATTTTTGTAATTTCTCAGCTCTTTTTGTAGTGGAAAACTGTAACAAAGACAGAACACAAAAATTTCAGTCTAAAATATAACAGGAAGGTCAATCCGTGCTTAAATTGTGTATAATGTGAATGGTTTTTTTTTATTAATAAAGTTTGTCCTTCTTACCCCTCTGTCTAATAGAAAAGGTCTTCCACCCCTTTGTCCTCTCGCTAACAATGCACCTCTACAACAGCAATCAAAAAATTATATTAAACCGCAGACTGTGCTATGCTGAGTTTATGGCTCTTTTTCTATAAGTTTAATGTTACTTCTAAGAAGATATCGATATTTTATGTGACACCTATAACTTAATGAAATAACAGGAGCCTATTGTCTGTAGTCTGCCAAAACGAGATAAAGAGTTTACCAGATACCACCCAACACATACACTACCAGTAAGATTTTTACTGTTTTTTTTTTTAAAGAATTCTCTTCTGCTCACCAAGTCTGCATTTATTTAATCCAAAATACAGCAAAATCAGTAATATTGTGAAATATTTGTACAATTTAAAGGAACACTCCACAAAAAAAAAAAAAAGGCTCATTTTCAAAAACAATGTCAAAAGCTTGGAGTCAGTATTTATTGGGTGATAGAAATCAATACTTTCATTTAGCAAGGATGCTTTATATTTTATAAAGACATTTATAATGTTACAAAATAACTTTCTATTTTGTCAAAGAAACCTGAAAAAATTCTACACAGTTGTTTTCAACATAATAATAATACATGTTTTTGAGCAGCAAATGAGCATATTAGAATGATTTCTGCATGATCATGTGACACTGATGCTAAAAATTCAGCTTTGAAATCACAGGAATAAATGACATTTTAATATATGGCATACATATACTGAACTATTAATTTCTTAATACCTTGTTAAAAAAAACCCTTCTGACTCCAAACTTTTGAACAGTATTGTATATCTCTGCTTTTGTGTATCTAGACCCTCTTCAGGGTCGGAATTTTTCTGAGAGGATAAGCCGCAGCTGCATCATTCTAAGCTTTCTCTTTGAAGCAGCACTGACCATTTCAGCCTTGGCTGCTTGGAAATATTTTTTTTTATTTCTCTCTTCTGCATCTGTGACTTTCAGCGTTTATATTTAAATTACACAGATATTATGGCTTCAAATAGGGCTATAAACTGAAAGACTTCCCATGAAAACAAGTTCTAATGAGTTCCTGTGTTAACACTTCTGTTGGCACATATGTCATAATATATCCTATTGTCCTGTTCACTGTTGAATTGTAGAGAATATAATAATAAATACTTTATTATATAACAATAGGTACTTTAGACTGAGATTCTTTACTGGTAAGGACAAGTTTGGATATAATATTCATCAATTGTTCCATTTTTAGTAATTGAGCATGATACTGTATTATGATTATTATTTATAGTGTGATATTTTATTATTCATATTTTGTTTTAACATGGCAGTAAAAAACACGTTATACTCAGATTTTATGAATGAAAAATGAGAGAGAAAAGAGTGTAGAACCTGCTCAGTCCGCCTCCTCTTCCTCTACCTCTTCCTCGTCCCCTGAATGTCCCCCGCGATGTGAATGTGGTCTGATCAAACGGTTCACCGGTCTATGATTCACAGTAGAAAATAAAATAAAAATCTACTTAATACTTGATGTTTCAACCTTATTTTAGAACCAGAAACAATACAATGATTTATACCGTCTCAGCGGCAGCAGCTATATTTAGTGAACCCCTTCTCGACATCATGCCCCTCATGGATCCCCTTTGTCTCCTCAAACCTCTCAGTCTCCCAGGCCCTGTTAGACACACCTCTTTGAGAAACTTACAAGTGTTTATACAGTTCACTTGAAGCCTTTTGACTTTTTAAAACAGACCAGACCAGGCAGAAATCATATGCCAAACAGTCCAAATGTTTAGCTGTCACAAATTTAAGAGATAAGACAGTTTTAGGTATCAAACGCTTGCCTTGGTACTGCTGTGCTCCTCGTCTAAATCCCCTCTGCTGCTGTGGAACCTGGTTGAGTTTCTTCAAGACATTGTTCCTGTTATCGGCACGTTTAGTTTTAGCTCTGTAGGCAGCTCTGTTGGCCTTCTGTTCCTTCTTATTCAGCTTTATAATGTCATCTGTGAAAACAAAAGGAACAAAGAGTCTCACCTCTGGTTTACTTTTAAGAGGACCTCTAAAGCAAACATACACTTTAAAATGAATGCTAACGTAGATAAAATTTGGATGCACTACTTGTTTGAGCTAAACAGTGAAAGACTTTGCAGCAAGCAACATATTACGTTTTTATTTTACATTTGTTTATCTGATGAGTGGGTGGGTGGGTTTTCTATTTTAAACCCTCTCATTATGCTAGTTATGCATGATAAATCGACAATATATATTAGTAACATTAGCTCTGCAGAATTGTTGACTAAACAATGAAGGTCTGTATTAATATGGCTGACCTCTCCTAGTCATTTATTGTGGCTGCAGATGGATTAAGGTTTTATTTTCCATTTTTACTTTAACTGTTGCCTCATTTTTGTCATTCACAAATCATTTCAGTGATTTATTATCATGCTTAACCCAAGATAAATGATTTTGTGTGTGTACGAGCACGTTGGTTTGACAGCTGTTGAATGTATGTGACAGCTGACCGCTGTTGCTCTACACGTCAACACAAAAACGAAACCGACGGTTCCTGCCAACTCATCCAAATCACAACGCCTTTAAGTTGATGTCTCGCCTCGCATTTACTAACCTAATGACAGGTCGATTTTGTCCGAGCTTGAAGCGTGAGGCTCCTGCATTTGCTCTGTACTCTCCATCTGAACATCGCTCTCCCCCATTTCGTCTTCCAATGTCGTTACGCACGCAAAAGTTTCAGAAGCGTCGTGTGGCTTGAAAACACCGAAATATTTACACTCGATAACTTCCAAAGGTATGTCAAAACAGAAGCGCCAATGACGAGATGAACTGTGAAACTTCTTTAATCAACCCGGTTTCAAGGCGCTTTCGTTGTGTTTATTTGTTTCGATCGAGTGAATGGTGAGTCTTAGCAGCGTGACCCAACCCAGCAGCGCAATGAATCGGACGACCAATGTGACAAGAGCCCCAAAATAGCGCCGTGTCTAATCCTGGTAGGCAGGTCTTTCCAAGGTGCTTTACAACACAACTAGCGGCAGGAATTCAATTCTTTATCAATTTTTTTTTAACCTCAGTTACTTTGTTTTTAATAATCTTAGACAAAACATGTTTTATTATTGAATATTTTTAGAATTACTAATCCCAATTTCATATTTTCCTAAATGTTCCAATTTAAACAAAACAGAGACTTTTCCTCAGTTTTATTTTTTTTTACTGAAGAGTCAGTTTACAGACTTTTTTCTATATATTCATATTTCGTACAATGCTCAAAAATGATTAGAAACACAATCATAAATACTCACTAGCTCATCCTATTTATTAATTGTAGCCTAACAAATTAATTCTTTACAACTGTTTAATGTTGACTATATTTTAGCAGACATAATTTTTATATACACTACCAGTCAAACGTTTTTGAACAGTAAGACTGAATAATTGAAATATTTTTACTATTTAAAATAACTGTTTTCTATTTAAATATATATAAAACGTAATTTATTCCTGTGAATTCAACGCTGAATTTTAGCATCATTACTCCAGTCACATGATCCTTCAGAAATTATTTTAATATTATAATTTTCTGATTTGCTGCTCAAAAACATTTACTATATGCTGATCTTTGGATCTTTTTATTAATCAAAGAATCCTGTAAAAATGTACTCAACTGTTTTGAATATTGAAAATAATAATAAATTATAAATAATAATCATAATAATAAATACATTTCAAAATTGTACTGTTTTTGCTGTACTTTGAATCAAATAAATACAGGCTTGGTGAGCAGAAGAAACTTATTTAAAAACATTTAAAAAATCTTACTGATAAAACACTTTTGACTGGTAGTGTGCACATAAGTTTATATAATATAATACAGTAATACAGTTTCCTAGTATGTATACTTTTTAAGACATTTTCTTTTGACGCCCATCAAGCGTTTTTAAGCTTTAAATAGGGAGGGCATCAACTCTCCATCGTCCCTTGTAATTCCCATGCCCCATGTATTGTTGACGGGGATTATTATTATTATGAGTGTCGAGTATTTTCTTCATTCAGTCGCCAGGGTTCGCCTCTGAGCTCAGGGCGCATGACTCGTTTTTCTGTTCCACATCGACCACAACTGAACACCGCCGAGTACCACATGAAAGAAGATAAGACACGCCCTAAGAGGAAAGTCATCAAACCCAATCTCTCTCTTTCTATCTCATTTCACTCAACACTCACATTAAAAACGTTTAAAAACGCCTCAAGTATGACTAAACTAACCTACAACTGTAACTTTTGAATCTATTCATCGCACGTCACATAAATATTCCCGATGACAGGTAACATCATAATTGTCGACTTATATGAAATAAAAAGCAAAGCATAGCCTAAATGAATTCTCTGGGTTTAACAGTATACCTGCCGTTACTCTAACGGCAATCCTCCGCCCCTTTCCAGTAGTAGCCCATCCCCTCCCCACCTCCGTCTGCTTCGTCTGCGCATGCGCGGCACGCCAGGCAGCCCCCTATTATTATTGTAAGAATAATTTCACTTATGAAAATGGCGGCGAGTCAGGGAGCTGTAGGACCCGCGGCGGCTCTCCAGAGCCAGCATTATCCGAATGTCGCGCACTGGAACCCGGGCGTGATGCAACAACAGCAGCAGCACCCGCTACACACCGCCCGCAGTCTGGAACGCGCACTGGAAGATGCCGTCTGCTCCGGGATGCTCAACATCAGCGGAAGAAAACTGCGCGACTACCCGGGGCTCAACTACGATTTGACCGATACTACACAAGCAGGTGGGTCCCTCAGATGTGGGCTAATCTCCCTGCGTGCTCCACTGACCCGTTTCTCGCGATTCTTGGCTTGAGAGGACAACAAAAAGACACATAAAGCGAAGAGCGTGGGTGCCTTTTGGTGCATTTGCGCGGTGTGTCAATGGGTGTTTGTGTGTTGGCTACAATAGCCAGTGCACATGGTGCTTGTACGAGAGAAAAAAACGTTAGTATCACGCTTTATCTCTCGTGTCTATCATATCCAGCGTGGTGTGACAAACCCATTTATAACTGGCATTTCTGTCTAAAAGGCACTAGCATCTCTGGTTGTTTTGGTTTCACATCCCACTTTCCCAAACCATATTTCATGTATGCCTAAAACTGGAGAGAGCACTTCAGCTAAAACGAAAGGAGACTATCTTCATTAACCTTTGCTCCAGTAATTCAGCAGGTTTTAACATGCAAACCCGTAGAAACCACATAGGAACCATATTTATCCTGCGAGTACGCGACAAAACTAGAACGCTCCCTTTGTATTTGACATAGCCGTTTCATGTATCATTATGGGAGCAGTTTATTTAGTGGACAGGGTGTTTGAACGATGCTGAAAAGCAGTTTTAAACGGACGGTAAATGCAGATAGAGGCTGTAGTGCCAGACAAAAGATGCTGCCGTTGGTCTCTATAATCTATCACGCGTCTTTCTTCATCCTCTTGCTGAAAGTCAGTGTGCAAGCAGCTCTGGATATAGGCTAATACAAACGCGCGTTTGCTTAATATTTAGTATTATGATTTAGATATTTGTAATAGTATTAAAAGCTATTGTTTGTGTAAATCGTATTTGCTCTAGCAAATCACAGTTTGTACAAGCAGGCTGCACTGTTATAAATATTTCAGCATGAAGAGGATTAGCTACATTTTCAACTGTTTCTGGAGATGTGGTTAGAAATTAAATGGCTGCATCTCTTTCAGAAGTGTCTGTGGTCTGTAATGGTAGTCTTGCCGCAGCAAACAGCCATTCAGATGTGAAGCAGACAGTGGGAGGAGGGACACTAATCCATTCATTCATGCACACCTTACACACAGCATCATGTCTACACTCCCATTCAACTGTATTGAGTTACACTAGTGAATAGGTCTTTTGTGGATATTTGGCTGTCTTGCAACCATTTTCGCTGTATGAAGGGTCATTTGTTTATATCCATCCTTGTGTTTGGATTCTCTGGGATGAATTGTTTGCTGAAAGAAGCCTGTGGTTGTTGTAGATAACGCTGGGTGTTCACTGGTATCACTGTTTCTGTCGGGGTCGTTGGCATACAGATGGCATTTGTTGATAGTATAAGGCTGCTTGTGTGCGCTTTTGTTTGTGTGCATGTGTACGCATGTATTTGAAAGAGGAAACAGTTGAATGTGCATCAGACTGAGGAAGTGACTTTGTCGCTGACTCAACTGGAGATGCATGACTGTGTTTCTGCATTAAGAGAAGAGATCCCGCAATCTGTGTTCACATTTGTGAGAAAGAGATTGCTTGTGTGCTTGTTAGTTTTTGAGTGTGTTTGACAGTTTGACTAGGTTTGAGTGTATATATGGTAGGCATGTGTGTGTGGTATGAGTCTGTTTCAGTGGTTCAAGTGACCCACTTGGCAGTCCTTGCTATTATTGGCTGTGTTTGGACACAAACTTAACACTCGGGTATGAAGACACCCCTATGTCTCTGATGTTAAACTGTGACAAAGTTGAACGGTTTCCTCTCTTTGTATTTCTTGCTTTCTTTTGACCTGCCATTTTTCTGTTTTGATTGTTTATGATGTGACTAAACAACAGTCAGCGATTTGCTGTTTATAATACTGACATCATATGTGTTTTCATTGATAAACTGGATTCTGTTTATGTGAGTTGTCTTTATATAAAAAAATTACTGGGTTTCAGCTGCTACCTCACGATACGATACGCAGTGTGATGCGTTAGCCCAATTCACTACATTGCAAAGCATCACAATATCATTCTTAGGGCCCTATGAAATCCATTTTATTTTTTCCCAAATTCCATTTTACTTTTTTCCAAATTCTTTTTTTTTTTCATTTTAATTTTTCGGGATTCTGGACATGAAAGAAATATTGTGTAATTCTTTCTTTAAAAAAGAAAGTTTTAATATTTTTTCAACAGTAGTAGAATTATGTACATTCTATATTTCTGTCATTTTTAAGTTAAACAAACTTATTTTGACGGGTTGCCGTGAATACCTGTAACTGACGCTTTTTTTTTTTTTTTTTTACTCGAATGGAATGGTCAAATGAGAATGAAGTGACTCTCAGAGCAGTTCTGGAGCAGTTCTCATTTATTGAGATGCCAGATGTTGAAATTGCAGCAAGCGTCATACATGCATTTTGATTAATTCTTCCAAACTTTGACAAATTCCATGGCATTCCGCGTTGAATAATACGCTCCGTTTTTATGACTGGATTCCGCGATTCCGTCCGCGTTTTTCACATTGCGGAAATCATAGGGCCCTACATTCTGTAATTTGATCAGTTTCAATCCCATACACAATTTGCTTTAATATTGTCTGATATTTAGTTTACACTGATTTAGATGACCTGCATCTACATTTCTGCAAAACTGAAAAAAAACAAAAAAACTATATGTACGAATCAATGCAGTTTTCAGTTGAAATGAACACTAGAGGCAGTAAAATAATGACAACTTTTATTCCTTTTCACACATTTACAGGTACAGAGTAGTAAGCCATAATTGATTAATAAGACATAATTTTCACACAGTTACTTTTAAAGTTTCATATGCATGAGTTTTCTAATTCAGTAGGTTTGCTTGGTAGCTCATGCGATACGGCATTGCACATTAATAAAAAATTTTATTAATGTGCTTTTGTCATTTCTATGTTATTTTTAAAAGGGGCCATGACACAGATTTTTTTTTTATTATTTGAATGTTTTTTGAGGTTTTCTTATAATGTTAATAAAGTGTGGTAAAATTATTATTTTCAACCGTAATTCTGACCATCTGTGTAAAATTACCTGTTTTAAGGGGTGTGTCCTTTAAGGCTTGTCAGTAATCTGCCACTGTTATCAGCAGTATCAATGCCCCGCCCCCTCACTATTGCATGTGAGTGTTTTGACAGCATGATCAAAATAAAACCGTAATTTCCAGACAAAGCATTATGAAATAATTTACTTACAGTTTGTGATGCAGCTGCAGTCAAACAATCCTCTGACACAATCCGGAATGCCATTAAAAATAAACTATCTACTTACGCTGGGATCCTTCTAATATCTGTACAAAAATGTGAATGGGCTGTTTAAACCAAACACGTCAAAGCGAACGTTCTTTCGCTCCATTTGTCCTATTGATGACAGACATACGCGCATTTACTGTATCAGAAAGTGAATGCACATTGGTATACTGTATCCAGTGTAGACAAGATATCGGCAGTGATTGCCATTTCTGTTTGCTTTTGACGTGACACGACACTCACATTCAGTTTATTGTGCTGCATACGAGGTTGAATAAAATATAAATGCAATGATGCAATATTGTGAGGAAAAAAAAATGACAATATACTAATGTATGACTTTATTTTATTCTGCACAAATGTAGTAATATTTATATACTATTATAGTATTTATAAATATTTTGAAGTAGCTTTTTTTTTAAATTGTAGTTGGTTTTATGTGGTCATAAATAAATAAATAAATTTTGTAATAAATGGTCCTAATTTATTATAATTTTATATTATAATTTTTTTTTAGTATTCCTATATTATTTTATTGCCAATTAAGTTTATAATATACTATATAATATAATATATTCTAAGTTTTTTTATATTATTTGTATTTTATTTCAGCTTTTTCAATCACTGAAAAAAATGTTAATAGTTTGATAATAACAAAACAAGTGTACAACAAATGCTTTAAATGCTGAACGTGACATTTACATAAATAGCAAGGGTTAAAAGCAGTGTAAATGTCTATTTATGTCACTGCAGAAGTGAAATTTACAAGACCGAAGTCAAAGTTCATGCACACACTCATTTCTAAACACAGATATGTAAGCAACTGAACAAGATGATTAATGTGACAAAGTTTGTTCTGATGTGAGATGACTGGGTTTGTTAAAAGTCCCCAACTTTTCTCTACTTTAGACTAATCAAGGTGTTGTCAGAGAGAATGATCAATATCATAGCTGTAAGTTCAAATGACATTTTAAACGATATTAATGGAGACAAAAGAAGGATAAAATGATGACTGTTAAAGGGGTTATGAAACTAAAATTCTCTTTATCTTTTGAGTTCTAAGTTTCAGAACTCAAAGCTTTCTAGTTAGTTTAAAAACATATTATATCGAAGTGAAATGTGCCACTTTATGATGTAATAATGTGGCTACACACTGCCTCCACAGAAGATGATCAACACCTGCTTACATCTGCTTGTTTAGCTCCACCCACTGATTCATACATGTAGTGTAAAAAACGAGAGGCGAATGCATGTCTACGCAAAAACCAAATAATAAAGAACGCCCAGAAAACAACAGGATGCTGTGCAGTCTTTGCATTGTCTTCTTTCTGATCCCAACATTAGAGGTGATGAACTTCATTTTTAATGAAGTTCCAGACCTTATAAATAAGAACTTGCTCCTTTGTTCACTTCATTTATCTACAGATTCATTTACAAACAAGAAACTATTTGACGTGGGATTTTCAAAAATATTGAAACAAAAAGATGATGCTGTGCTGACAATATTGAATCCGGTTTGAGTATATATCACAACACACAAGTGTGAGTAACTGTTTTTATTAAGTGGTCACTATTGCTTTTTCTGTTATTAAATATGGTTTGATATGTACTGAGTATGTGTTTTTGACCTAATTCACAGCAGCGTGCATCAGTGAAGGATGTAGGCTGTCAAACATACACAACTGTTAGCCAATCATAGCAGTGGGCGTTCTCCTGAGTCTACAGTCTGCCACGCCTATTCAAACATAGCGTTTTGCATTGTTTTATGTAAATGTATTTTTATGTAAAAATCTTGATAACTTTATAAGGGGACCTGAGAGAACATACAAACATACAAAATGCAAAAACAGGCAGTTCATTAATCCTTAATAAATATTGATTTATTTTTTTCTTAATGTCAGTGCAGCAGACTTTTATCTGTAGTATGCACCTATAGAATATTCAAGTGCAGAGCTGTCTTTTATGAAAATGACTTGCATTAAGGCAGTTTGTGGTCATGGATGTGTATGAAATATGCATGTATCCGCTGTGAACACGTGGTGTTGCTTTTAGGATCCCTGCATTAAAAGCTGATGTACCTGTATTCCTAATGCTAGTCATAAGTGATTATTTAGGCTTAAAGGCACAATATTTCATCTACCAGTGAGGGAAAGTTTATAAAGGATGTTATACCTTAGATTTGAGACAAAACACAAGTTTATACGGATTATACGAAGTGTCAAAATCTGAAAGGTTCTACTATAACTGAAAATCATGATGCTCTCACCCCAAATATTCATGGAAAATGTAACTTAGGGTAGTGATTTTAAACATAATCCACAGATCTATATTTTGTGATCATTTTACTCATTTATAACCCTCATATTGTTCTAAACCAGTATGCATTTCTATGATTTAGGTGTTTTTTAAAATGTTCGACCTCCATTCTACAGACATAAAACACTGAGACATTTTTCAAAGTATCTTCTTTTAAGTTCCACAGAAGGAAGTCGGTGATGACAGAATTTTAATTTTGGGGTGTAGTATTACTTTAAACATTGTCATAAGTGAAGTACATTTAATTGCTTTCTTATTGACAGACACAGAATCCTCTCTGTCTCTAGGCAGAACCCTTGGGCTCATGACATCATAGTGCTTTAGAGGAAGTGGTTATAAGTTGAAAGGTTCATAAACCCTTTTCGCATTTCTGAATTTAGAATGTGGAAGCAAACAATAGCCGGTTAAACTGTGCAGCTCCAGTAGATATAGAAAAAAAATCTAATTTCCCAGACTTTCTAAAAAGAGCAAATAATGAGAGATATGGTTTACAGAGGAAGCTGTCACTTACTCAGCAGCTTTATTTGAAACTGTGTGCTTGAATTGTGTAGTTCAGTTAATCTAATCAAGTATCCATTTAATTGTTGTGAGCACTAAGCATTTTCGTGTCAAACCAGCATGCCACATTACTTAAACATTAACCAGAAAAAAAACAAAAAGCTGTACATTTAAGGTTTTTAATACATATCAACATCAAATTAAATATCAATAAAGTGTAATGCGATATGAAGAATCCCCACACAGAGGGGGTCCCAGCTACTGCACAGCGAAATGCCTCTGAGACTGTGCTCTGATTACTGTAAGCTCTGGGTTATTAGAAATCTTGAGGCATCACAATCCAAAGGTTCAAAACTTTGTTAGAATAGAGTCCAAGAATATGCTTTAGTCGGATTAGTTGCCAGATTGAATTTAACACGGATGAAAATGAGGCTGTCAGGGATAGTCTTACTGTCTTTAGAAAAGGTTTTATCTCACATAGTTTTCATCATATCACAACTTTCACTTTGCACTGTATTTCTGTCCCTCAAAGCCTTGTTTTAATTCCTGTCAAATACTAAACATAGCGTGCTACCCTGACTAAGGTCTATTATATTGATGTGTGCATATTGGAATGAAAGTTGTGTAGTGATGCTGTAATCTCTTCACTGTAGTTTTTACTGGTTTGCTAAATTAATCCTGCTGAATCAAATATGTCAGGTCACAGAGGGTTTATATTTGTATACAAAGTAACAGGAAGTTCCAGGGCGTTTTATACATGTGGCTTGTGTGGTGAGTGAATTTCTCTCTCTTTAGGGTAGCAGGAACACTATATGTCTTTATTTCTCTGAAAGCAAGTTGATTAGATCAGTAGCTATTAAAAACAAAGGTCAGAAAAAGAGTGCTTTATTTTTAAGAAGCCATCTCAGCTCAGAAAATGAGCAGTTTTCAATAGATGGTGACTATGACTCATGAACTTTCATTGCACATTGAGTATTTTGAGAACTCAGGTTGTGTCTACAACACGTTGCAAACAGAGACCAAAGCTTAAATGGATTGATTTTGAAAGGTGCAGGAACTAAATTCATTTTCAACTTTTGTTGTAGAATTCTTGAGTTAAAAATGCATTGCATAGGTTTTAAAGGGAAAATGTAACAACGCAAATCTATCACCCATCTTACCTCATATAGATTTTATTACACATTTAAGTGCATAGGTTGGTCAGTAGTTCAGATTTCCCAAGTAGATAATGTCAACTTGTGACATTTTATTCAGAAGAATTACTAAAAACATGTTCAAAAGCAAGTGACAATACGTTACTTGGCCCTAGGCCATCAGGCCACCCTTTCTGTTGAGCCCAGCTATAAGTTTTATTAGATTTTAGGATGAACTCCTTAACGTCATTTTGCTGGTGTTGTTTGAGTTTATTGCATGTCCTCCTGTGATGCATGCTCTGGTCTTGAGATCTTGTGACAGGCAGGCAGGCTTCAGCTGTAGGCAGGAGACCTCTCTGCCCTTCACAGATGAGCACACACATTAACACACACACACACACACACACACACACACACACACACACACACACACACACAGCACTCTCCAGAGACTGAGGTAATTACACATGATCTGACATGCTGGTCCCATCTGTAAGGTGTCAACTTCAAACCCTGGTGCACAGCATCATGGTCTTTGTAGTTTGGGTAGGCATCACTGTATAGTTATGCTTTGCAGCACTAAAAAAAGAAGTTAACATTAATAAACTAACCAATAGATCAAAAGAGTGGTGATGCAGTCAAACATCTGACATTAGAAATACATCTAAAACGAACGTTTGGCTAATTCAGGTTTTAAAATGAAGTCAAATTGATGAAGTATGAGTCAGCTCTTCTCATTTTCTGAAGTCTCTGACAGCTCAATTACACAATCATCATTCTGAGCTCCAGGCCTAAGCTTAAAGGGGTCATGACATGAGAAGTCAAATGCCTTGTGGTCAGATTTGTTGCATGTGACGTCACTAGGGCACAATCACTAGGGCTCTGCATCCAGAGCAAGACAATGATGAATAGTTATACATCATCACACCATAGGCCCCGCCCACTGGCATTCAGCCGGTCAAAAAGATGGTTCACCCAAAAATTAAAATTACCTTATTACTCACCCTCAAGCCATCCTGTGTGTATATGACTTTTTTACAAACAGATTTATTTAAAAAATGTCCTGGCTCTTCCAAGCTTTGCAATGGAAGTGAATGGCTGTTGAGATTTTGAAGTCCAATAAAGTGCATCCATCCATCATAAAAAAGTGCTCCACACGGCTCCAGGGGGTTAATAAAGGCACTTTGAGTGGAATCGATGAGTTTGTTTAACAAAATTATCCATATTTAAAACTGTATTACACTGTATTATTAGTAATCTCTAGCTTCCGATAACTGTTGTACATGTGTTCACTAGAGAGTGGTGATATGGGCAATATGGCAAAAAAATTTAAATCTTGATTTCTTTCAGAAGATATGACCAATTCTTCATTTTTTTTCTTCAATTATTTTTTTTTAATGATTTTTAACTAGTCAACTTGAAAATGTAACTACAACATGATTTAACTTTTTCTTTATTAACCCTCTAGTTAAAGAAAATTCTATTCCAAGTGCATCACACATGAAGTTGTCAACATGATGTAATCACTTAAATATTAACGCAAATATCTTTGCAGAAAAGATGCATGAACTACAAATACATCTTGTACAAACTTGTCTTCATATTATATGTTCAGAAGTAATACAAGCTTTAAAATGCTTAAAAAAAAGATACATAAGCCAAGAGGACACTGGTTTTGTAAAAAACAAAAACAAAACTTAGTTCTTGCGAGACTTGTGCCGGATACGCTACACCTACATCCTATGTCATCTGCTTGAATGCCACTCTTGTGTGTACGACAGTTAGCAGAAGCTAGAGATTATGGTCTATAAAGTTTTACATACCTAGTTCTGGCATGAAACTCTAGATGATACAGGACGAGTTGTAACTGATGATATTCACAGAGTATACGACTTTGCACAAGCTGATTGGTTCATGCCAATAAGCTTGTGGCTTCACATTTATATGGCTGATAGCATTTCAGAGTTCATCTGAAACCCTCCACCTTCCCCAGCTCCACCTGTATAGTTCTGCTACAGGGTTATTTATATGCTATTTGTGCAGCAGCAGTAATACTCACTCGCCATACGCTTTGGCAGTAGCAAGTTCCTGTACTTGCTTGCACCAGCAGCAGCAGCAGCAGCAATGATCTACAACTACAGCAATAACCAACATCAGCAGCAATTCAGCAGCAGTGTAGCAGATCTATTCCGCAAATACATTAACATTGTCATATCCATTACCATGCTAAAGCTTTCAGAGTTGTCGTGACAGAAATATGGTTATTATTCTTACAAAAAAAATTTATCAAATTCTGCATTTACAAAAACTTTTTTAACATTCTAAGTGGACCTCAAAAATCATGTTCAAATAAATTTAAAAAAGTAATGAGAGGAAAAAGTAAAAATCAGTTTACTGTTTCTGTTAAAGCTTTTTTTTATGATTTAGTTCTGATTTATTCTGATTCAGATGTGAATAGTCAGATCCGATTTTCATTTTTCAGGACATCTGTAGCATCAAAATTGAGCTGTGCTCAGTTGACTCACTCTTTCTTCTGTGTGAAATTCGCTATTAGTATAGTGAATAAGTGACAGAGTCGGCAGTTTTGGATGCAGTATATGCAAAAATTCATAGAACATTGCTTCTACCTCTCATGCTTCTATTATGTTTACCATCTTGGTGATATGTCATGATATAAACTTGAACAGAGGCAAAACTTCCCAGCATGCAGCTTTCCATCGTCTTTTTTTCCACACTGACAGCTACTTTCAATTGGTTTATGAGAGTCTCCTGGCATAGTGCTGACATTTTCATCACTACTCGTTGTAGATATACTGAATATTGACTGCGCTGTTTGTACAAGTGATCCAATTTCGTCACTTGGATTAGTTTCATGTTACTGTTTTGATTTGCACTATATAAAGTTTAGTTTTCAAGTAGTTCAGTGTGATTGGAGTGTCTACTAGTCTTTTAACTGAATGGAAAAGATAGTTTATTTGAAAAGATTGTCCTGGTTTGTTAGAGTAGTTGTGCAGTGTTTCTGAGCTCTGGCTTTGTCCTGTAATACTGAGACAGAGGCCATTTCCGATTGCCCCTTTTGTTTTTAAATTGAACACAATGTGGTTATACGTCCAAATAAACATAGTCAATCACTGAAGTAAATAAAATGGCAGCCTGACATGATTGTTGTCACAAACCATGTTTCTCCTTGTTGCAAATGTGTCTGAACTCATCTGAGCTTCTTTTCATGGTTTTTTTTGGATGAGGGTCTGCCACCAAACCTGTTTATTTTGGCATCTGCCTAATTTGGCAAGCTTCTGCTAGCAAAGTGACAGATGAATTGAAGCCAGAATACAGTAGAGTTTGATTGGCATTAGGGCAAAAAATATAAGAAGCATGTTATCTTCCCTCGATAAACGGATGAAAGTGATTTATCCTGTAGAAGTGCTTATTATATAATTAGTTTAACTTAGGGCTGACAGTTTAACGCATTAACTTAATTAATTAGTTATGAAAAATAACGCAATTAAAATATTTTAACTCAGTTAACACGCTGGCCATTATGTTATGTGTTTTTGCTCAATTTTGCCAAGAACATATTACCTTTGAAGCTATAGCAGAATTGTAGTGCGTCTCTGAGCAACACAGCAGTGTTTAGTTTCTGAATGAATCCACCTTTTAAACAAATTGTGTGAATGACTCATTAAGACATTTACCGCCACCTGCTGGCAGATTTAGTTTCTTATTTAATGCATCATTGCATTAAAAATGTAGTAATAATAATAATAAATTTACATAAAAGGAAAAAAAAATAACATTAAAGGGATAGTTCACCCCCCAAAAAGTTAATTCTGTCATCATTTACTCACCCTCATGTCGTTTCAAACCTTTTGTGGAGCATAATTATTTTGAAGACTGTTGGCAACAAAGCGGTTTTGGTTATCATGACTTTCATTATATGAACAATATGATCTTCTTTTATGTTCCATAGTTTACATCAGGCTGTTGCAACCTAAATGTTTATGTGTAATAACTAAATATTTCTCTCTGAAGCTACAATTTGTAATGTCTACTTGCTACTTTCTAATTTAACACAAAAATAGCTTAAAATAAACTTTTGTGTGTATTTTCAGTGTCAAATTTATTTTGCGATTAATATGTGATTAATTAGATTAATCGTGTAATTAATTCGATAAAAAATTTGAATCGACTGACAGGCCTAGTTTATCAAGTTTGTTAGTTTATTCGTTTAAATCCACAGTCAGGTCTAGACAGTCTCATTCTTATCGTAAAGGGCGCCAGTGTGTCACTGATAATAAAACAACAAACGGTAAATAAAAAATGTCTCCAAACACCCCTTTCTGTTAGTAAAATATATATATATATATATATATAACTACACAATAGCCACAGTCAGGGCTTAGCCTAACACAGGATTAGGCAATATAGTTCAATTAAGACATTTAAGTAATTTTTATAAACATGCCTTATAAAAAACATTAATGGTGTGCATCTTGAGAAAAAACAAAGGCACCGCTATATTTTAAGATCAGTCAGTGCAAGTTTCTTTTAGTTGAGACTTACATTTTAGTCTAGGACTAAGCATCCACTGAATTTACACTCAAAGCGAACAACGTGTCGACACCACCATGGAAGTTTTGCCTTCTGCCAAACTAATAGAAGACCCTGACTGTTATATGTAAGTTTCCGTGCGCTCCACTGACTACAGCTAAGCAGCTGTGGTCGCTCTATGCATTTGACTGGTTGGAACTTAAATGTCTGTCTGACAGAGAAGATGAAATAAGTTAAAGCTGTTTTTGATGTAACCTTTCAAACATGAATATAAAATTATCATTTAATGAACTGTAACAGCCTACTGATAGCAGTTTTCTTCCCTCAGATTCCCACTGGCTGCTCTTGCTGCTCCTGTCACATCCTAAAAAGTTTATAGAATGTTTTTGAGTATTTTATGATCGTAAAAGACTGACTTGCTATTAAATAAAAACTATTGGATATGAAATGTTCTTGCCCTATATATATATATATATATATATATATATATATATATAAAAAACTGATTTTAGAGTGCATTTTATTATTCAAAATGAAAAACCTTCAGTTGGTTGACTGATGCAAAGACACAGCACTATGTCAAAAAACAGCCCAACAAATGGGTTAATGTATAAAACCCAACAAGCTGGATTAAAATATCTAAGCATGTGTTCTGTCCAATATTTAACCAGCGCTGCATTGCCAAATAACATAAATAACGGTTGTTTTTATCCCAGCGTTTTTTAGTGTAGTGAAAGATTTTAAAGTTAACAGGAAAGGTCACTCTGGATGTGAAATTATGTGTATCTGTGTAAAAATGCTGCGTCATTTGACATGAATGTTTCTCTGTAAGTCCCTGGTAGAGAGTGAAACATTATACAGTGAGATGCTGTTTCACTTGACTCCCTTCATTAAGAATCTTTTCTCTCTCTTTCTCTCTCTCTGAAATACTCTCTGTCCTCAGTTTGAACATAATTGGATAGATTGACTATTATGTAACATTCATTCAGTGCAACAAAAATTAGTTCTGATAGAGACACAAAGACTCTGAGAGAGACAGACAGAGAGATTTTAGAAGACCAATCCAATTTTTTTTTTTTTTTTTTTTTTTTTTTTTTTAATTTGAGGATTCTTTAAAAAATACAAAGTTTAAGATTTTTTAGTACCACACAATAAGGTGTCATTTGTTAACATGAGTTGATGTATTAACTAACATGAACAAACAATGAACAATACACTTATTAGGTTATTTATTAATCTTTGGTAATGTTAGTTAATAAAAAATACAGCCGTTCATTGTTTGTCCATGTTAGTTCACAGTGCATTAAGTAAGAGGTAAAGCCCTATACTGCTGATAAGCCTGTCTGGCTTTTTTCTGTGATAACAACCTGCTGGATGTACGTTATCCCGCTTATTACATGGCTTCTTGCCACAAAAGTAAATAAATAGACATAAAACCTTGATCAGAGTTGAAATATTTGAATACTAAGCTTCAGTGAAGAAAGCCATTACATTGAAGCGTCAAGTTCAGTCATAGCACTTTCACCACAGAAAATAATTATAGTGAAAAAAGATATTGATTTAAGACAAAAAGGTTTCGAAATCTCACCAGTTTGTTAGTTGTCTTATAATCCATTACAGTGTACAAAACAATCGTCCCAAAATAACAGCAGCTTTTTATGAAACTAGAGATGCTGTAGAAGTATTGTTGATTCTTAGTTCAAAATGTTTGTAAGAAGGAAGGGCACTAGAAGAATCAAGTAAGCTGTTTATAGCTGATTATGATGATTGTGTATTTGGCCGTAAGTTAGTGTGGGTATGTGGAAGTTGTGTTGTGCAGATGTGTTAACAAACCACCAAACCTCTCCACTCTTGTTAATTAACCTGCCACTCTGTGAGTATCTATTGCTGGTTTCCATGGTAATTGAAGGATGGTGGGTCAATTAAAATGAACACCTCACAGTAAACGTGCTGGGACTGTTGCTGAAGCAAGGTTGTGTGAGGATAATTTCTATGTATGTGTTTGCACATGTTATCTTGGTGTTAAAGCTGCTTTATTTTCTGGATTCACAGCTTATTTATATGCAAATCTGTCTTTAAATAAACCATTCTTAGGTTGATTTTTTTCTAAAATGTATATGGTGCTACCAAAACATTACTGTTTGAAAATCCTGGCCAGCCCTGCACAGCAATACTGAGTCTATGACAGCTTTGTTTAATCATATTCAGATTTGAAGCTGATAGTAGTGCAGAAATAACACACTTCAGCTTTAAAGGTTTAAAATGTAATATTCTGTCATTTTGTTTACCCTCAAGTCATAACAAATCCATAAAACTTTTGTTAATCTCTGTAACAATGATTAAGATATTTTTATTAATATTTCATCATGTTTGTTCATCTATTAAAAGTAAGCAACGTCTTAAAGCTGTTAACAGTCATAAAAATAAAGTAAAATAATCCATATGAATCAAGCAGATTAATTCGAAACTTCGGTAGAGGCATAACTTTATATGATAAACATTTGCATTTAGGATTTTATTCATGTAAACATTGATCATGTCATGATTGAGCATGTCACACACACACACACACACACACACACACACACACACACACACACACACACACACACACATTAAAACTTACACTGATGCTTGAAAATGTTGATTATATAGTCTTTCAGTGGATGGACAAATTGATAAGAGAATAAATATCTTAATTTATGTTGAATGCTTTGTAGGTTTGGAATGATTTGACAAAATTGTATGTATTTTTTCTGCCAACATTCATTCAGCTGCAGATCTCTATGAATTGAATTTCATACTTCTAGAGTTTGTTTATATTCGCTAAGGAAATTCATTGGCAGCAGCAGGCAAACACATCATTTATGTGATTCAAATTGGATATCTTTGAGAATCTGTTGTTTTAGAAATCACATATAAAGAAGACAAACAAAATAAACTGATGCAGTCCATTATCATATTCATGAAACACATGGGGCACTGAGTTTACTGGGTGTGTGTGTGTGTGTGTGTGTGTGTGTGTGTGTGTTTCAGAAACATGAGCCCTACCCTTCTCATGAAGACATTAAGGAAGCCTGCTGAAAGCCTGTATCATCTCCATCGGCCTTAAGTCCATGCATTAAAAGCACATTGATTTCTCATTTAAGTGTGTGCGTGTAAGTCTGTGTGTGTGTGTGTGTGTGTGTGTGTGTGTGCGGTGGGGGTCTGATCCCTTCTGCTAAACAGCTGTGCCTCAGTCTAAGTATTGTTTGAGAAAGACATAGATCACAAAATGAAAGGAGAGACAAAGAAAAGAATAAAGTGATAATAGCTATCAATCAGTTTCTGTTACTACAGTATCTCACAGAAGTGAGTACACCCCTCACATTTTTGTAAATATTTTATTATATTGAAATAGAAATAAGAATATATGAGAATAGAAATGACACTTTGCTACAATGTAAAGTAGTGAGTGTACAGCTTGTATAACAGTGTAAATTTCCTGTCCCCTTAAAATAACTGAACGCACAGCCATTAATGTCTAAACTGCTGGCCACAAAAGTAAGTACACCCCTAAGTGAAAATGTCCAAATTAGGCCCAAAGTGTCAATATTTTGTGTGGCCACCATTATTTTCCAGCACTCCCTTAACTATTTTGGGCATGGAGGTCACCAGAGCTTCCCAGGTTGCCACTGGAGTCCTCGTGACGTTGTGACGACATCACGAAGCTGGTGGATGTTAGAGACCTTGCACTTTACCTTCCATTTGAGGATGCCCCACAGATGCTTATTAGGGTTTAGGTCTGGAAACATGCTTGGCCAGTCCATCACCTTTACCCTCAGCTTCTTTAGCAAGGCAGTGTTCGTCTTAGAAGTGTGGTTGGAGTCATTATCATGTTGGAGTACTGCCCTGCGGCCCAGTCTCCGAATTGAGGGGATCATGCTCTGCTTCACTGTCACAGTACATGTTGCCATTCATGGTTCCCTCAATGAACTGTAGTTCCCCAGTGTCGGCAGCACTCATGCAGCCCCAGACCATGACACTCCCACCACCATGCTTGACTGTAGGCAAGACAAACTTGTCTTCGTACTCCTCACCTGGTTGCTGCCACACACGCTTGACACCATCTGTACCAAATAAGTTTATCTTGGTCTCATCAGACCACAGGACATGGTTCCAGTAACCAATGTCTTAGTCTGCTTGTCTTCAGCAAACTGTTTGCGGGCTTTCTTGTGCATAATCTTTTGAAGAGGCTTCCGTCTGGGACGACAGCCATGCAGGCCAGTTTGAAGCAGTATTGGGCATATGGTCTGAGCACTGGCAGGCTGACCCCCCACCCCTTTAACCTCTGCAGCAATGCTGGCAGCACTCATGCGTCTTCCCAAACACAACATCTGGATATGATGCTAAGCACGTGCACTCAACTTCTTTGGTCGACCATGGCGAGGCCTTTTCTGAATGGAACCTGCATGGTTGTGGCCACCGTGCTGCAGCTCAGTTTCAGGGTCTTGGCAATCTTCTTATCCACCTTATTTTTGATGTAATCGTGGGCTTCGCCATTGCAGCTTCATAGTGTTGGGACTTCCGGTCGCATTTTCTTCCATTCATTTTCAGCGATTTTTAACGGCACAAAACAGCTCGTCACGCTGCTTTTTAACGGTCATTTCTCATCGTGTTATTTTAATGTACTGTCATGAGTATAAATTTGATCAAACTTGTTTGTGGCATAAGTAATTCACAGTTTATTGTCATTTGTTATTCTTCTAGTCTTTTGCCCATAGAGGCCAATGAATCGGAAGTCTTACACATTTGCCAAAACGAGCGCACTTCCGCGTTGCAAAATAAGGTGGATAGCCTACACCATCTTTATGTAGAGCAACAATTCTTTTTTTTAGATCCTCAGAGTTCTTTGCCAAGAGGTGCCATGTTGAACTTCCAGTGACCAGTAAGAGAGAGTAAGTGCAATAACACCAAATTTAAGGAGAAAATTTTTATTTTACATTTTTACTTTTGGGGTGTACTCACTTTTGTGGCCAGCGGTTTAGACATTAATGGCTGTGTGTTCAGTTATTTTGAGGGGGATAGCAAATTTACACTGTTATACAAGCTGTACACGCGCTACTTCTTTATTACTATTTCTTCAGTGTTGTCACATATAGAAAAGATATAATAAAATATTTACAAAAATGTGAGGGATGTACTCACTTCTGTGAGATACTGTCTATTCAGAGACAATAGCAAAAAGACGAGAATCATTTCCATTTAGTCCGCTCTCTTTCACTGGTTTTGTGCCAAAAGATATACACACACATTTATTACTGGAGATGCTGAGATGATATTATAAATGTCGCTGTCTCAAGGAATTTCCATCAGTTTATCCCTATACCGCTTCCTCTCTCACACTCCTCCTGCTCTCTCTGTCCACAGTCATGTGCACACACACACACACACACACACACACACACACACACACACACACACACACACACACACACACACACTTTCTCACAGTCATTCTGTCTCACTCTTTAAGTCTCTCTTTACTCAATCACTGTCTCTGTGTGTGTGTGTGTGTGTGTGTCTGTCTGTCTGTCTGTCTGTCTGTCTGTCTTTCTGTTTGTCAGTCACACACTCAGTTCCTCATACAGCCTCTCTCTCCCTCTCTGTGTATGTAATGTGTTTGCTCAGCTCTTTTCCAGTTCAGTTGATTGGGTCTCTGTCCTCAGGTTCTGAGAGACATTATAGATAACTGTAAACTGCAAAGTCCTCTCACAGAAGCATACAGATGTGTGACTCTGTGCTTAAAGGGATAGTTCAGAAAACTCTGAACTAAATTTTGAATTAAATTTTGATATGTTTTAGCTTACCCCAAGGGCATCCAAGATGTAGGTGTCTTTGTTTCCGCAGTAGTTTCAATTTTGATATTTTTAGGTCCAACCGTTCTTGTCTGTCAGTCATATAATGCATGCCTATGGTCACCTCACAAGAGAAAATGCACAGATTCAAATTAAACAGTCTAAATTAAACAATTCCCCATCGTAAGTACACATTGATGACCTAAGACACGAGAAAATGAGAAATTGTGTGAGAAAATGAACAGTATTTATGGCGTTTTTTACCTTTTGTAAATAACCACGTCCAAGTTGAAGTGCGCGCGCTTCCTGGTGTGTGAGCGCGCCGGCGCTACTCCCGGAAAGCTCCAGAAGTGATCTCTCGCGCGTGAACGTCACTCATTGTTTACACAGAACAGAGATTATAGGTAAGACGGCTAACAGAAATTGTACTCGTTTGCGATAATCCGGGATGTTTAAACAAGAAATGGTTAAAAAAGGTATGTTTAGGGATGTTTAAAAAAGAAAATAAGTACTTGTGCTCGCGCAATGGATCACGTCCGGCGCTTTCCGGGAGTAGAGCCGGCGCATCAATAAGCCTGTTATAAAATCAGAATTGCAAGATATAAACTCATAATTCTGACTTTTTTAGATTTAGAGGAGGAAAAAGACTGATATGTTTACAAAATTTTCAGTTATAATGTCAGAATTCTGAGTAGGGCTGCAAAAAGGTGCAGAATTTTTCAAGTAAATTTCGGAAACTTTCCAGAAATTTTGGAATCTTCCTGGGATTTTTGGAAAGTTTCTGGAAATTTTCTACCTTTTTGCAACCCTAATTCTGACTTTATAACAATTGTAAGTTTATATCTTACAGTTCTGACTTAACTCACAACTGCTTGATATAAACTCACAATTCTGACTTTTTTTCCTCACTTTCGCAATTCTGACTTTATAACTCGCAATTCTGTGAACATATCAGTCTTTTTCTTCCTCTAAATTAGACTTTATAGAATTGCAAGATATAAACTCACAATTCTGACTTTTTTCTTAGAATTGTGGGTTTATATCTCACAATTCTGACTTTATAACTTGCAATTTAGAAAACATAACATTTTTCCTCCTCTAAATTGGACTTTATAACTTGCAATTGCAAGTTTATGTCTCACAATTCTGGGGGAAAATCAGTATTGCAAGAAAAAAGTTAGAATTGCGAGAAAATCAGAATTGCGAGATGCAAACTTGCATTTGCTAGAAAAAAGAATCTTGCGGTTCTGACTTTATAACTCGCAACTGCAAGTTTAAATCACACAGTTCTGATTAAATTTCTCAGAATTGCAAGTTTATTAATCACAATTCTGACTTTATAACTTGCAGTTGCAAGTTTATATCTCACAATTCTAAGAAAAAAGTGAAATTGCAAGAAAAAGTCATCTCGCAATTCAGACTTTATAACTCATAATTGTGAGTTTATAACCTTTTTTTTTTTTTTAATCAGTGGCGGAAATGGCCAAAGCTGTATGACTTCTGTGAAACAAAAAAGAACATATTTTCAGAATGTTGGAAACCAGTTTTGGACCACTGACTTTTACTGTATGGACAAAAAAAAAACTATACATAGGATTCTTGCATGTTCCACAGAAGAAAGAAAGACATATTTAAGTTTATAATGACACAAATTGACAAAATTTTCTTTTTTTGGTGAAATATCTCTTTAAGGAGCCAACAGTTTATGACAGTTTTTAAGCATTGTTCGTATTTTGTAATGTAACTGAATTTTTCTCTTTTTTCCTTTCATTAAACATGTTTTAAAAGCCCCAATTCCTTTACTGAAAAGTAATTTAAAAAAATCTAAATAGTTACTGGCAAAACATAGATAATGTTTAAAAATGTGCTTTACAGCTACATGTGTTTACAGCTAACTGGCCCATGCTAATCAGAAAAACAAGATGACTCATAGGAACTGACTGGACCAGTAAAACAATTTATTTTGTCTGGCACTGGTGTTGTCTTTTATCTTGATGCTCAAATGAACATCTTAAAAACATATCAAACAGATGAACATCTTTAAAATACTGATCTATCTAAAGGTTTGAGTGTTTACAAGTGAAATGCACGAATGGTATTGTTGCCTGGCTGCTGAACTAAGCTGAGCGTGCTCTGCGGGCTCTCTTATCAGCCAACTGAAGGTTGTTCAAGAGGAATGTCTGAGGTGGAGTCAGCACAGTTTGGGTTGGTAACAGTTGCCAGGCAACACTGCTTCAGTCTGTAATAGTTGCCAGGCAGCACAGCTTCAGGTTGGCAACGTCAGCTGTACAGACAGATATGGTTTGTGTGTGTGTGTGTGTGTGTGTGTGTGTGTGTGTGTGTGTGTGTGTGTGTGTGTGTGTGCGCACTTTCTGCTCATGGCTTAAAAGTGTGAAGCACATGAAAGTGAAGTAATTTGCTGGCATTTGACCTTAAACTCCTAAGAGATGTGATATCTAATGTGCCCAAAAGGTCTCTAAAATTATATAATTCCTTTTCTGTTTGTCTTACTACTTTCTCTCTCTGCTTTGATATAGTTAGGTCTTTTGTATTTCTCTCACATACACTCTTTCTCTTTTCTAAAAGGATATGAATTATAGAGGAAGTTGACATGACTTTTCTTCTGTATGCATGTCTGCTTCCATGGCAACACTATGGTAAAAGATAGTTCTGATTGGTTGAAGTTGATGTCCATGTGAGGATGAGGGCTGACATTTTAGACAATTATTTTTTTCTCTTCCAATCAAAATAGTCCCAAGTGAAGCCAAAGCAAGATCAACAACCAAGTAACACACACTGGTTTCTGAATGAATCATGGGTTTTAAACAAATCAGTGGAGAATGATTCAAGTCACTTGTTGCCATCTACTGGCAGAACAGTGTTACTGACAGAAAGAGTTGCTGAAAAATCAAGTAAAGTGACACAATCTATTAGTCTCTAAATCAGCGTCACAGTTTTCTGTTGCATTTAAATACACGTTTGCTCATTGTAAAACACAACATATGCACATTTTACTAATATTTATTTATTCATTCACAGTTTTAATTTAAAAGTGCTGCTTATTGCCTATGTAATGTAATTTCACTGTTGTCAGTCTTAGCTGTTTTGTTGATATGTGTCACATGAGCAAAGCTATTGAGAGAGCTCGTCTCACTGCATCTGAATTATATGTACTGCCTTGACAAATCAATAATCCACCCTATTCGCTCTTTCTCTCTTGTGTTGTGTGTGTGTTTTATTGCTGCTTTGTCAGTGTCTGATAATGTGAAACTTCTCCTATAGATCGGACTAACCAACTAGTTAATTACTCAATAAATCAGATATTCTTGTTGTATACAGTACTTCTGATTAACAGGGGCTTCAAACATTTTGTTTGGTTATATGGTACACTAGCATGCATACTTAGTTTGTTAAATATGTGTCTGTGATTTTTCTATTGGAAAATGTTATGTTGATTTCATCTGGTGTGTTCAGCTGACTTTGATTTCTCTTCTTTCTTTACAGACTTGTCGAAAAACCGTTTTTGTGAAATCCCTCCAGAAGTTTGTATGTTTGCACCACTGGAGTCATTAAACCTCTACCACAACTGCATAAAGGTGGTTCCAGAGGCTATCATCAACCTACAGATGCTCACCTACTTGAACATCAGGTGACATCTTATCATAACAGACATTTATATCTGCTAACTTACTTTAACATCTCATTATAAATGATCTATTTTTTAAGACTTGTCTTGGCATGCCACCTATCGTTGTGCAAGCTATAATAAAAATTATGTCATTCGAATGACACTGCATTTAAATGTATCAAAGACCCATAGAAATGCATTTGAACTGACTGCAAATGCATCACTAGTAGTACACCCTGATTGAACACTGACAATTTGGTGAAAGATACACCATTTTATTTGATCAAAAATATAATAAAAACAATAATATTGTAAAATGTAATTAGTTTAAAGTAACTTTTATATTTTAAAATGTAATTTATTCTTTTGATGAACTTTCAGCAGCATGTTTGGGGTCAAACATTTTTTTCTTTTTAAACAAAATTACTACTTTTATTCAGCATGGATGCACTGAATTGATGAAACTGATGAAAAGTGACAATACATGCATTATGTAATGTATAATGTATAAAATAGTCCATGTGACATCAGTTTTTCAACCATAAAGTCAAGGAGAAATCTGAATAAAGTCATTATTTTTGTTTTGTTTGCACAAAAAAGTATTCTCTTAGCTTCATAACATGGCAGTTGAACCACTTATGTCACATGGACTAGTTTAACAATATCCTTACTACCTTTCTGGGCATTGAACGTGGTAGTTGTTGCTGTCTATGGAGAGTCAGAAAGCTCTTGGATTTCATCAAAAATATCTTAATTTGTGTTTCAAAGATGAACGAAGGTCTTACGGGTTTGGAACGACATGAGGTTGAGTAATTAATGACAGAATTGGGTGATCTCTTTAAGCACCATAGCTGTTTTCAACATTGATGATAATAATAATAATAAGTGTTTCTTAGGAGAAAATCAGCATATTAGAATGATTTCTGAAGGATCATGAAACACTAAGACTGGAGTAATGACTAAAAATAGTCATCACATGAATAACAGTTTTTTTTAATATTGTAATGACATTTCACAATATTACGTGTTTTACTGTATTTTTGATCAAATAAATGTAGCCTTGGTGAGCATAAGAGACATAAGTGTCTCAAAATTTTACAGATCCAAAACTTTGAATGGTAGCTACTATCATCCAGCAGCTGTAATGGGTTTAATTGATTTCTGTTGTTCTGTGGGTTCTCCCATTAGAGAAGGTAATAGAGGTTGAAATGTGTATTTATTGCAGCCAATTCTTGTGTTTTCAGTCGAAATCAGCTGTCCGTTCTCCCTAAGTTTCTCTTCAATCTTCCTCTGAAAGTGCTGGTGGTCAGCAACAATAAACTCCTGTCTATTCCTGAGGAGATCGGAAAGGCCAAAGACCTCATGGAACTGGTCAGTGTGTGGAAATACGTGTGTGATTATTGTGTAATCCCTAATGTGTATGTTTCTGAAATGTTTGTTTGTAGACAGTATGTGTGTTTTCTTTGTTTAGGACATTAGCTGTAATGAGATCCAGGTGCTTCCTGTTCAAATGGGGAAACTCCTCGCATTACGAGAACTGAACATACGAAGAAACTTTCTACAAGTGTTACCAGACGGTATAGACACATACACAAACACAGATATGTCAACAAACACATCAGTCTGATCTTTACTTTATATACACTGACAAAACTGCATTTACTGTGTATACTAGTTAGGTTAATACTGTGAGTTAGGAAGGAAATTCTCGATTTATTTTTCTTTTATGTTCTTTGTTACAGAGTTGTCCGATCTGCCGTTGATTAGGTTGGATTTCTCCTGTAATAAAATCACAGAGATTCCCATATCTTACCGCAAACTTAAGCAGTTGCAGCACATCGTTCTTGACAACAACCCCATGCAGTCTCCTCCTGCCCAGGTGTGTCTATACTCAACTGTTACTGTCTATCTCTTCATGTATGGAGCTGAAGATTATTAATTGTGGTTACTGTCTACTGTTTATTTCTTTGCTGTTGACGCCATCCAGTGGCCAACAATGTAAAATTCATAAAATACCAGGCATATTTTTGCAATGATGATAGTGTTTTTCTTTGTTCATACCTCAGCTAAGGTGCCACATGAGCCATGAATAACCTTCTCAAAAAACAAAAACAAACAAAAAAAGCCCTATAGTATGAATTGCAGTGGATAAAGCTTTGACTGGGAAACAGCATTACACGTTTTGTAATTTGTAATTTATTTAGTGTGATTATTAGATCCCAAAGGCTACGATTTAATTAAGTGAATAAATGTGCTGTGGTTTCAGAGTGCCAAAATAAATGAATAAATAAAAACATGCCTAAATAAATGAATAAACACTTAATTAATACTAAAAAAATAATTTTAGTATTAATTTTAGTAATGTAATCAGGGTTGGGGAAAGTTACTTTTAAAAGAAATGCATTACAATATTGCGTTACTCCCTGAAAAAGTAATTACGTTACTTAGTTACTTTTTGTGGAAAGTAATGCGTTAAATTAATTTTGCGTTACTTTTGCGTTTTAATCTGGGCAATGCTTCCTTGTTTGTTTTTAAAATAAAAAGTTAGATTTTTAGCAAATGTAAAAGCCCTTTCACACCAAAAAGTGAAATAAATAAGCCTAAGGCTGAAGGAAAAGTAAATTCACGTCTGTACAGTAGAACTGTAGGAGAAGGAAGTTCAACACTCTTCAGCAATGAGCAAAATAAAGCACAAATGTTAGTTAATCATAAAGTTTTGCTTGTATGGTATGGTTGAATTAGATCAACAAACATCAGCAGCAAAGACATTGGTTAATAAAATGGGATTAAATACATAAAGGAAACAAAAAAGTAACTCAGATATTTTCTTGCAAATGAAAAAGTAATGCGTTAGTTTAAAAGTAATCTAATTACATGACTTGCGTTACTTGCAGTGTATATATTACTATTTATTTCTTGTTTTGTTTTTTTTTATATTTTTTATTTTGTTTAATTTTTTATATTAATCACAATAAAATTATAATATTTAAACAGTGATGAAAAGATTACTTTTTTTCTGTGTACTAAAAGAGGTTTGAGTTCTATCTAAAATGATTACTTGAAAGTGAATGTTCTTGTATTTTTTTCATATCACAATATCCTTAGAACTACTAAAGGATTAGTTCACTTACAGGATAAAAATATTCTAATCATTTACTCAAGAAATTAAGGTTTTTGAAGAAAACCTTTCAGGATTTTTCTCCATATAGTGGACTTCAATAGGGAATCAACAAGTTGAAGGTCCAAATTAAAGTTTCAATGCAGCTTCAAATAGAAAAAAACAATCTGTAATTTTTTAAAAATAAAAAAATAAATAAAAATATACTTTTTAACCATAAATACTCATCCTGCTTTAGCTCGACTTCACGCATTGCATAGTCATGTTGGAAAGGTCACTTGTGACGGCGGACCCAGTGTTTACAAAGCAAACATGCAAAGAAAGTCAAACACCCTTTACAAAAAAAGATGAAACAACAATGTCGAACAGTTTTGAAGTTGAAGGAGAAAATTAGTTTTTCACCCTACCCTACTTTTTTGAACCGAAGTATACAGACAAAGAACTAACTGCGTGTGACCTTTCCCATGTGATTACGTAATCTAGTGCAAGAAGAGCATTTGTGGTTAAAAAGTATATAAACTTGTAATTTTCTTAGAAAATGACAGGAAGTGAACTAATCCTTTCCGAATGTTCTCTATGTAGTGATGTCTATTTCCCTTTTCTTTCTTATTTATTACAAACCTTCTGTAGAAAAGTTATCACCAAACCACACTGCCTAGGTGCAATGTTCACAACCCACAGAGCCATCACACTGTGCCCTTGAGCAATGCACTTAGCCCAGGTTTCTCTGGTGTTGCTCTGGTGTGAAAAGCACATGGCTCCTGCACACGGCTGTGGGCTGCAAATAAAAGAAAAAAAAAGAAAACGTCATGATGTGTAGGACTGTGCTGTTCTAGTCACACTGTTATCAAAGCACAATGTTCTGAACTTTCAGATTTAATCTCTTCAGAGCATGTTGTCCTAATGCTTGAGGAAACAATGGCTTAAATGTGAGGTGTTGAGAAGAGTTTTTTTCCGTCCTCCCTTTCATTTTAGACAAATGTTTTTGCTGAACAATGACGTAAAATACTAATCAAGATAGGATTTTTTTTTCGATCTGTTGATAACTATACAAAAGATCTTTTACTATGACTCGTCTTGCTGCAACATGCAGATTTGGAGGAGAGCCAGTACTGAAATTATCTACATTACGTGTAGTTTTCTTTGGAAGTTCCTTGGCAATACCCCAAGAGAGAAAATGTGTGCATATGCAGGTAGACACCAGTTGGGTGGCTTTTAAGAAAACAGTTATGTCAGTGGTGTTTTAGCATTTTACATTAAGAACTATATACATATATACACTGTCCTCCAAAAGTTTGGAAATGCCCTAGAAAAGTGGGGTTTTTGACAATATTGGTATAAATCCTTTTTAATTTGTGATCATTTTGCACTGATAAGGGACAACACAAACTACGAAAACATATTTTATTACATAAACAGTTTATACATAGAAGAAAAAAATATTTTCGATTCATCAAAATATCCACCATTACCAGCTATTACAGCTCTGCATAATCTGGGCATCCGAGCTGTCAGTTTATTCATTGACTTAATATATTACTCCAAGCCTCCTTAAGGATTGCCCAAAGATGATTCACATTGGTTGGACACTTCTTACAGACATCACAGTCCAGTTCCTCACATAGTAGCTCAATTGGGTTGGGTCTTCAGTGGTAATGTCAAGTTAATATAATGTATTTGCACCAAAAAATGATAAGGATTTATGCTGAAATCGTCCAAAACCACACTTTGCCTGTCTTATTTTTTCACAGGGGTGTTTCCAAACTTTTGGAGGGCAGTGTATATCTTATTGTATTTGTGTTATTTGCATATGCATTATTAAAATCAGAAGCTGTGCTTGTTAACATTAGTTAATGTACTGTGAACTAACATGAGCAAACAATGAACAACTGTATTTTTCTTAACCAACATGAACAAAGAATAAGATGTAGTGTAGTAAAAGTATTGTTCATTGTTTGTTCATGTTAGTTAATACAGTATTAACAAATTACACCTTATTGTAAAGTGTTACCGGAATTTTAAAAGCAGTGATTATTTGGAATAGAACTCTTGTAGCATTCTAAAAATGAAAAAGTCACTTTATTTATTTAATGCATTCTTGCTAAAAACAAACAAACAAACAAACAAAAACAGTTACGGTAGTTAATTTTGACTCAAAAATCTTGTCAGTTTTGAGATTAATTTTCTTCTTTGTTTTCAGATCTGCCTAAAGGGAAAGATCCACATCTTTAAGTATTTAAACCTGCAGGCGTGTCGCCTGGATAAAAAACCAGACACACTTGACCTGCCTTCTCTGGGAAAACGCTGTTTGCCTCAGCAGCTGACAGACAGGTATCTACAGCCTTGTCTTTCATCCCCGTGTCTTCACCACTTTGTAACCACACTTGTATTTTAACAACTATGAGTAACAGCACTTTCAGAGCCTCATGAATCATATTGTCAACATGTGTTTGTAAATGATCAGGTGTTTACTGCTGCATTGCTGATTTACATAGAACATGCAAAAGCACTTTTGATCCACCGTTTGTGGGTAACTGTACACTTACCTTATTTTCCTATTATTTCTCTTTATTTCTTATTATTTCTCTAGTTTCTCTTTATATGTGTTTTTCTTACACGTTTGTTTATGGTTTAGTTTTTTGTACCCAATCTTTTTAATGTAAAGCAATGTATTGATGCTAACAGAGACAGGAATAAAAACTTTTCATATCTGATTGGTCAAGCAGCATTTCAGGAGTGCTGAAATACAGTCTATCAACACTGTTTCTAGCACTCCTCTTGTCTGTGTTTGACTTTCAGTCTCATTATTAGTGGTGAGCACTGAGGATTCAATGACTCTTTCTGCAGGTTACATTGCTATTCCAGTAGGTGGCGACAGCTGACTGTTACTGTTTTCACCCAACCGATTAGTGAAAAAACACTGATTTATTCAAGAAAGAAACATTAGAGTGAGTCATAGAGAATTATTCATTCAACTAATTCATTCGAAAGCACTGATTCATTCACAAATGAAACCAGTGACTGTCCTCGTGAGAAAGTCATTGAATTATTCACTCAAATGATTTGTTCAGAAATGCCAATTCATTTAGGAATGAAACACCTCTACCATGTGTTGCTTAAAGACGTGTTTGGAAATATTTTTTTGTTGGAACAAAAATGTACAAATTGTGTTTAAAATGTTACTCAATAAATTTATATATTTTGAAAATAAATTAAGTTACGCAAAACCTATTCAACACCATTAGTAATAATATAGTAGTGCTGCTTCCTTGTTTCCTTCAAATATTTAACACAGTAATTGACCCCAATCTTTTAACATCTTTATTTAAATGCTAAAACAGATATTTTAGAGAAAATATAGCACTTACATTATACATTGGTGGCTGGACAACTTATACTGATTAACTGAAAGCTGGATTTTTGACCCACTGTTTGATCTCAAACTTGAGAAGATTCATTTTTGGAGTTAGAATTAAACTTGATCTATTTACAAAAATCTAGAAGAAACAGGTTCTGGTTAAAATGTGTCCTTTTTTATTTGTTTATATGTTTATGTATGTATACATCTATGTATATGTGTATACCACTGTATACTTTATATATACAGTCAAACCAAAATGTATTCAGAGGCCTTCAACATTTCTCACATTATCACAGTTCGCTATAGTTTAGAAAACAGTATATATTACTACTAATAATATAACAAGAACTCATCCACTCATCATCTCAGTCCATTGTATGAAGCATTTTTGGGTATAATATGTCACAGTTTATTTTACTTTATTTTGCTATCTTCACATAAATAAACTATAGTGTCCTGCACCCACTAGTACAAAAAAATAAAAAAAAATGAAGTCTGGTGTCTGAATAATTTTTTGAACAGTGGGAGACAGAATAACATCAACAAAAAAAGCCAGAAAAATGCATGTCAAAAATGTTAATTGCATTTGCATTTTAATGAGTAAAATAAGTATTTGACCCCCTGTCAATCAGCAAGATTTCTGGCTTCCAGGTGTCTTTTATACAGGTAACAAGCTGAGATTAGGAGCACTCTCTTAAAGGGAGTGCTCCTAATCTCAGCTTGTTACCTGTATTAAAGACACCTGTCCACAGAAGCAATCAGTCAATCAGATTCCAAACTCTCCACCATGGCCAAGACCAAAGAGCTGTTCAAGGATGTCAGGGACAAAATTGTAGACCTACACGAGGCTGGAATGAGCTATAAGACCATCGCCAAGCACCTTGGTGAGAAGGTGACAACAGTTGGTGCGATTATTTGATTATTTTATTTATTTCTCCCTCGGCCTGGGGCTCCATGCAAGATCATCAATGATCATGAGAATGGTGAGGAATCAGCCCAGAACTACACGGGAGGATCTTGTCAATGACCCAGGTGGGATCATAGTCACCAAGAAAACAATTGGTGAAGAACTGAAATCCTGCAATCCCATGTACAGGCCCATCTGAAGTTTGCCAGTGAACATCTGAATGATTCAGAGGAGAACTGGGTGAAAGTGTTGTGGTCAGATGAGACCAAAATCGAGTTATTTGGCATCAACTCAACTCGCTGTGTTTGAAGGAGTAGGAATGCTGCCTATGACCCAAACAACACCATCCCTACATTTAAACATGGAGGAGGAAACATTATGCTTTGGGGTGTTTTTCTGAGAGAACCCAAGGTCGTGGATGGATATTCCAGCATGACAATGACTCAAAACACAAAGGCAAAGCAACAAAGGAATGGCTCAAAAAGAAGCATATTAAGGTCCTGGAGTGGCCTAGCCAGTCTCCAGACCTTAATCCCATAGAAAATCTGTGGAGGGAGCTGAAGGTTTGAGTTGCCAAACATCAGCCTCAAAACCTTAATGACTTGGAGAGGATCTGCAAAGAGGAGTGGGACAAAATCCCTCCTGAGATGTGTGCAAACCTGGTGGCCAACTCCTAATCTCCTAATCTCAGTTTGTTACCTGTATAAAAGACACCTGGGAGCCAGAAATCTTGCTGATTGATAAGGGGTCAAAAAACTATTTTACTAATTTTGTTGTTATTCTATCTCTCACTGTTCAAATAAACCTACCATTAAAATTATAGACTGATAATTTTTTTTTGTCAGTGTGCAAACGTACAAAATCAGCAGGGGATCAATTTTTTTTTTCCCCCTCACTGTCATACATATACTATGCTTGCTGTTTAGAAGAGGGTCTTCAGGAAACTCTTTGATTTATTTTTTTTTTCTTGATTTATTTACATAATTGCCCATTGACTGTTGTATAAAGGTGTTGAATCTTCCCATTTCATTGAATTTATTCTGGTCTAACTCTCAGTATAGTAAAGGGAAATGATGAGTGTGTCTCTTTGTGTCTTTGTTTACATCTGTTTATATCTGTTTCTTTGTAGTATGGAGGATTTCTATCCCAGTAAAAACCATGGCCCTGACTCAGGTATTGGCAGTGACAATGGTGACAAAAGACTTTCGACTACAGAGGTAAATGCACATTACTCATACAGTCATGGCCAAAAGTTTTGGCAGTGACATAAATTTTGTGATTTGAAAGGTTTGCTGCTTAAGCTGTTCATTCACATTGTTTCTAGATTATTGTGTAGAGTGATCAGATGCAATTATATAATTGCTTAAAGCTTCATTGGTCAAAAAAATTAACTTTGCACAAAAAACAATTTTTTTTGATCCTGACACAAAATGATCTGCTAACACCAATTGACTAATATCAGTGGCTCATGTGAAAGTGTGAATGAGCACTAGTCAGGTGAAATCACTATCATGCCAATTAGATTGTAACAGCAGACTGATTGCTATAAAAGAAGGGAAGAAGAGCTTGCAATCATTGTGTTCTTGTTAGCAATGGTTAACCCCAAAGAAACACAAGCAGCCATCATCGCTTTGCATCAAAATGGCCTCACATGCAAGGAAATTGCTACAAAGAATATTGCACCTGAAAGAACCATTTACCGGATCATCAAAAACTTTAAGGAAAGAGGTTCAACTGCAGTGAAGAAGTCTTCAGGACATCCCAGAGTTTCCAGCAAGCACCAGGACTGTCTCCTCTTGAGTCAGTTACGGAATCATGCCACAACCAGTGCAGAGCTTGCTCAAGAATGGCAACAGGTGGGTTTGAGAGCATCTGCACGCACAGTGAGGAGAAGACTTTTGGACAATGGACTGGTGTCAAGAAGGGCAGCAAAGAAGCCACTTCTCTCCAAGAAAAACTTCAAGGACAGACTAACATTCTGCAGGAAGCACATCGCTTGGACAGCAGGAGACTGGCGCAAAGTTATTTTCTCTGATGAAGCTCCCTTCCGACTGTTTTGGACATCTGGAAAATCGATTTTCCGGAGAAGAAAAGGTGAATGCTACCAGGAGTCCTGCGTCGTGTCAACAGTGAAACATCCTGAGACCATCCATGTGTGGGGGTTTTTTTTTAACCAAGGGAGTGGGCTCTCTCATAATTCTGCCAAAAATCACTGCCATGAATAAAGAATGGTATCAAAACGTCCTGCAAGGGCAACTTCTTCCAACGATCCATGAGCAATTTTGTAATGATCCATGCGTTTTTCAGCATGATGGAGCACCATGTCACAAAGCAAGAGTGATAAAGAAGTGGCTCAAAGATCATGACATCCCCGGCAACTCCCTGGATCTCAACCCCTTTGAGAACCTGTGGTCAGTCCTCAAAAGGCGAGTGGGCAAACAGAAGCCCACAAATTGTGGTCAACTCCGAGAACTAATATGGCAAGAATGGATCGCCATCAGTCAGGATTTGATCCAGAAGCTAATATCCAGCATGCCAGAGCGAATTACAAAGTTTATGAAGAACAAGGGTCAACACTGTAAATATTGACTCATTATATTTTTTGCCAATAAAATCCTTTAAAACTTATAATATGCTTATCATTGTTTTTCAGTATACCATAGAAACTTGTGGAAAATAATCTACAAATGCTGAAGCTGTAAACTTTGCAAAACACAAAATGTATGTCGCTGCCAAAGCTTTTGGCCATGACTGTACACATGCTTAAACAAGCTGTTTTTCACTTCATAAAATGAAAGAAAAAATATTTTGACAATTGTACCAGGCAACCAAACAAGACATTTAGGGTGGGGTGGAGTGGGCTAAGCTCATAATTAGATAGGTCGCTCACATTTGTTGAGCCTAGACTGATCTGGATGTTCAAGAAAAAGTATCTTACAGGATGATTGAGTTCTATTATGTGGGAGTAACACAAGTAGCAGTTGTCAAGTCAAGTCAAGTCAAGTTTATTTGTATAGCGCTTTTCACGAAACAAATCGTTTCAAAGCAGCTTAACAGCAAATTAAAAGTTTGTACAATAATTAAAGTTTGTTAAATTAAAGTTTGTACAATAATTAAAGTTTGTACAATAACGTTTGTTAAATTAGAATTTGTACAATAATTAAAGTTTGTACAATTTGTATAATGTTAACATTAATGATTATATGTTGCAATCAAATCACTGTAGTAAAATTCGGTAGTGATGTATGGTGTTTCAGGGCTGATATCATCTAAAGTCCTCCAAGGGGTTGGCATCATCATCTCTTCTTCGGTGCTCCTGATCCAGACTGTAGCTTGTGTTATTCCTAGTTACCACGGGATGTCAATCCCGTGGCAGAAACAGAGAACAATAGGAACATAATTAGCGTAGCTGCTGTTCAAACCAAGCAAAAGGATTTGTTCAACCAAAACTAAGGATTCATAATGTGCAATTGATCAGATATAACAGCAGTAAAAGATTATGAGATGCGTTATGTGAATGCTTGGCTAAAAAGATGTGTCTTTAATCTAGATTTAAACAGAGAGAGTGTGTCTGAACCCCGAACATTATCAGGAAGGCTATTCCAGAGTTTGGGAGCCAAATGTGAAAAAGCTCTACCTCCTTTAGTGGACTTTGCTATTCTAGGTACTACCAAGAGTCCTGAGTTTTGCGACCTTAGGGAGCGTGATGGATTGTAGCGAGGTAGAAGACTAGTTAGGTACGCAGGAGCTGAACCATTTAGGGCCTTATAGGTAAGAAGTAGTATTTTATAGTTGATACGGAACCTAATAGGAAGCCAGTGCAGAGACTTTAAAATTGGGGTAATATGGTCATATTTTCTTGACCTGGTAAGGACTCTAGCAGCTGCATTTTGGACTAACTGCAGCTTGTTTATTGAAGATGCAGGACAACCACCTAGCAATGCATTACAATAGTCCAGCCTAGAGGTCATAAATGCATGAACTAACTTTTCTGCATCAGAAACAGGTAACATGTTTTGCAGCTTGGCAATGTTTCTAAGATGGAAGAATGCTGTTTTTGTAACATGGGAAATATGATTTTCAAAAGACAAGTTGCTGTCTAATATAACACCCAGACTTTTGACTGTAGAGGAAGCAGAAGTACATCCATCTAGTTGCAAATTGTAATCCAAGAGATTTTGTGTATTAATTTTTGGTCCGATAAGTAATATCTCTGTCTTATCTGAATTTAATAGGAGAAAATTATTGGTCATTCAGTCTTTTACATTTTTAACACACTCTGTTAACTTTGATAATTTAGAAGTTTCATCTGGTCTTGTTGAGATATATAGTTGAGTATCATCAGCATAACAATGGAAACTAATTCCATAATTCCTAATAATATTGCCAAGGGGCAACATGTATATTGAGAAAAGGACCTAGGACAGATCCTTGTGGCACTCCATACTTTACTGGTGATAATTGAGAAGACTCCCCGTTTAAGTAAACAAAGTGGTAGCGATCAGACAGGTAGGATCTAAACCATCTTAAAGCCTGCCCTTGAATACCTGCATAGTTTTGTAGTCGATCTATTAGTATGTCATGGTCTATAGTGTCAAACGCAGCACTAAGGTCAAGTAAAACTAGCAATGAGATGCAGCCTTGGTCTGATGCAAGAAGCAAGTCATTAGTGATTTTTACAAGTGCAGTTTCTGTGCTATGATGGGGCCTGAAACCTGATTGAAATTCTTCATAGATATCATTTTTTTGCAAAAAGCAGCATAATTGAGCAGATACAACTTTTTCTAAAATTTTAGACATAAACGGAAGATTAGAAATGGGTCTGTAATTTCCTAGTTCATTAGGATCTAGTTGTGGTTTCTTAATAAGAGGCTTAATAACCGCTAACTTGAATGATTTTGGGACATGACCTAAAGATAACTGAATTTAACTGAAATTAACATTAACAGTTGTCACAAAAAAAAAACGTGATTTTTTTTTTTTTTCTTGCCTTTTTGTCCTGTCTGTCTTTTCTCTCATCCTCTGGGTCTCTTGTTGCACAGCCATCTGATGATGACACCATGAGTCTGCATTCTCAAGTATCCGAGACAGCGCGTGCTGACGCACACATACTTCTCACAAAGCTGGACTCAAACAAAGGTGTGCTTTCAGCGTTAGTAATATCAGTTATGTTTTATTAGTCATATAAATGCTGACTAATCGGTAACACTTTACGATAAAGTTACAGATGAAAATACAGTTGTTTATTGTTAGTTCATGTTAATTCACAGTGCATTAACTAATGTTAAAAAGCACTTAAGCACTTAAAACTTGTGATTTTAATAACGCATTAGTAAATTCTGAAATTAACATTAATTGAGATTAATAAATTCTGTAGAACTATTGTTCATTCTTAGTGTTTATGTTAACTAATGTTAACTAATGAACCTTCTTGTAAAGTGTTACCGATTAATCGCTACTCACTAAGGAATGAAAAATTCAGAGCTGTCATGATAGAAATGTATTTACCCTTTACTCATTGTTCATGTTCACTAAAATGACTAGTAACTTTTTCGAAAACATTATAAAATCTTGTAGACCACAATTTTTGAACAGTAATGTGTGTATCAGATTGAATTTTAAAATCAGTGCATAAACAATGAGTGAATTTAGACAAACTAATGCACTTTGTTTAATGTAACCTACACACCAAATCCTAAATGACTTAATACTCATTTCAAAAATGTCATTTTAATCTGGGTATTACAAAACACATATTTACCACATGTTGTTAAAATTGGGTTTTTATGTGTATTTTCCAGGTGACAAACAATCAGCTGAACTGGAAACAGATTGTTGTCTGTACAAAGCCTTAGTTATTCATGAACTTCTATCCAGTTATCAGATTATCTATTACACCTGCAGTGTGCAGACAGTTTCCTGTTCTTTCTGTCATTATATAGTGTTATAGTAATTGTCAGTTATTATGTGAACAGTACAGCGTAATCAGGAAATTACCCAAAACCGCAAAGACGGGGATTCTTTTCAGAGATGCTTGACACATGTCATAATTTTTCCTGTAATTATGTTGTATAGTTGTGACACCAGTTGTGAAGATTGACACCACCACTTGATTTAAGTCGAAATGTTCTTGTATGCAAATCAGATGCCTTGGTAATCTCACAAAAATAACAAATAAGGCTTCTTTGTGTTTGTGAGAAGTATAGAATGTCATCGCTGCTGTGTCTAGTTTGTCATTACAACATCATTTTACAAAAAGAAAGTGTCTCACCTTAGTTTTCTCATCTCAATTATCTGCAGATCAGGACCCATATGACTTTATTGACCCCAATCCAGATGAAGAAGCCACTCTGTCTGAGGGAGATCTACAGCACAATGCACCCTATGTGTCATGTATAAAGGTACTGTACGCATACATATGCACGCAGGTCCATATAGACATGCTTCGTTTCTCATACAAAGACATCACACACACCTGAGTACATACAAACACGCACACTGTAAAAGAGCTCCCCCTTTCTCATCCTCAGGAATTGGAGCGGGTTCTGAAAACGCACCAAAGCAAAGATAAAGAGAACTGGAAAGAGGAATCTGGGTAAGTCTGTTTGGTGTTTTGTGGGCGATATTATGCAGCTAACATTCTTATGCATGAAATCAGTAGTTGTAAATCTAAGTCAGTTTCCCTCATGGACGTCAGCTTTCATCCTTTATCATGAATAGTCCCGGATGCACTTCCTGCCTATGAAAACAAATCTCATTCAAAAATATCCTTCACCAGGAATTTCTCTTCTTAGAACTCATGTATGTTTTCGTGGTCAATTACCAGTCAGTTCATTGCTTGATGTAAAGGTGCCATGAATTTCAACCCTCAGAGTCTACAGCTGCCGTTCCCACCAACAAATCTAGCCCCCGTACACTGCCCTTTAAAAGTTTTGGATCAGTAAGGTTTGAAATGTTTTTTACAGAAGTTATGCTCATCAAAGTTCCATTTATTTGATCAAAAATACAGGAAAAAAGTAATATTATGAAAAATTATTTAAATTTAAAATAACAGTTTTAAAGTATAATTTATTTGTGATGCAAAGCTAAATCAGTCTTCAGTGCCACATGTTCCTTCAGAAATCATTCTAATATGCTTATTTATTATCAGTAAATAAGCATATTAGTTGTGCTGCTTAAAATAGAAATCTTTTCTTACAATTTCTTACAATAGTCTTTACCAGGGGCGTCGTTAGGCCTATTTTAGGGGGGCTGAAGCCTCACTAAAATATTCTTAAGCCCCCCTAAAATAGGTGGGGGTTTATTTAAGTTTTTTTTTTTTAACTTATTCTACTTTTTTCTACAAAAATTGCAGACAAATTCAATATAAAGACGGACTAATATGAGTTTAAATAAATAAATATAAACCCGTCACTATTTCTGATCATAAATCTGTTAAGGTAGCGTCAGCGCTTCGTTATTGAATCCGTTCCAGTTGTTCATAGAGAGCGCCCACATTACTGAAAAACAAATTACTGAAAAATGTATCAAAGATTCCAAAAAAAATATTAAGCATCACTAATAATAAATCAGCGTATTAGAATGATATATCTGAAGGATCAGGAGTAATGATGCTGAAAATTTACCTTTGCATCACAGGAATGAAATTATATTTTAAAACAAATGTGCGTAACAATAGCAGCTGCAGTGTAGTGCTCTGAAACATTCTGGGACATTCATACAGAATGCATATGTGTTGAAAAAATGTGAGACGCTGGTCAGTGAAATGAACAACAAAGCCTGAGGTGTAGAGGTGCAACTTTTAAAAGTTACTCTTCAAATTTGAGCACTGTGATTTTAGAATGACGTCTAATGACGCAAAACATGTCCTTTTAGCGTATAAAAATAGTGGAAAAGAGGTGCAGTGGAATACGGAAATTCCTTCTTTGTGAATGGCTCTTTAGACAAACAAGAGCCTAAATGTCATTGGTGTGTAATGTCACAGAAATATAAGGAGAGCAAAAATGACAAACATGCATGTTTTGTCAAACAAAGTGACTCATTTTTTCCTATATTTTTTTTGTTATTATTACTTAGAAATGGTGTGGCACATTTTTTCTGGGTTGCATCACCATGTTGTTCATAGTCAACAAACCTTGAATGTGGTTATGTAATGCACTATCACATGGAATTCTATTGTAAATGTGTTTTTGGGGTTGGCAAAATGTCAGCATTCAGTACCACCATCAGTTACAGTTCACCTCCCCACCGTCTGAATATTACATGTCATAACGTAATACGTGTAAACCTTGTTTGGCGGTTTTTATTTGGAAAAGCAGCTATATTTTTTTCTAGAATGAAAAAACTATGTATAAACCTAAAACAATAGAAGAAGATTCAAGATAAAATCCATTTAGATGTAGAATGTGCACACTTTTAAATCGACAAGGTGGCCCGGCCACCTTGGTCACTGTATCCCCTCACTTTGGGACCATCTCCGGAGTGGGCGCTTTGATTTTTGTCTGCGAGACGGGGTACTGCACTGGGAAGATCTCCCAGGCTGTTAAATACACGGATTAAAAGCGAAAAGTATTCATTTCGGTTCGTTCTTGGAACAAATATTTTTTTGTTCAGTTTCCAGAGCGAAATAGGAACGGGAGAGCATAGAAAGAATTCTAATAAACTTCAATAATATTCTTGAAACGTTAAAAATTGCTAATACTTACTTACTTTCGAATGCCTTACTGTATGACCAGAAATTAATATGTATGTTTTTACTGTGTGATTGTGCTGGCGCTGCACATATTCTTTGCAAACATCAAAGAATCAATGGCATTTCAGTCGAAACCCAAATTCAACTATGTGGATTTGTGCCGAATGAGAGAGGTAGGATTTACCTTCAATTTTGCTTTGTTTTGGCTTGTCTATAGCTGAGCCTGTATTTTATACTGCAGTTGTATTTACAGTCATGTGAAAAAGTTAGGACACCCTATTGAATTCCATGGTTTTCTGTATGAGGACATAACAAAAAATATAGGCACTGCTAATCAAATGCCTTTGATTAACTTATCATCAGCAAGAGTTAGCATATCTATAAAAGCAGACATTTTGGCAGATTGCTGAACTGGAGCTTTTAGGTGTGTGTTAACACAATAACACAAAGAGAAAAGACATCAGCAATGATCTTGGAGAAGCAATTGTTGCTGCCATCTATCTGGGAAGAGTAACACGGCCATTTCCAAACATATTTAAAGTCCATCATACCACAGTGAGGAAGATTACCCACAAGTGGAAGACATTCAAGACAGACACCAATTGTCCCAGAAGTGGACGTCCCAGGAAGTTCACCCCAAGATCAGACCATGTAATACTCAAAGAATTGGCAGACAACCCAAGAACTTCACCACAGACTCGACAGGCCTCAGTTAACAATTTAAATGAAAAAGTTCATGATAGTACAATTAGAAAAATACGGTACAAGTATGTCATTTTTGGAAGGATTGCCAGAAGAAAACCTCTTCTATCTAAAAAGCATGGCAGCATGGTTTAGGTTTGCAAAGTTGCATTCGAACAAACCATAAGACTTCTAGAACAACGTCCTTTAAACAGATGAGACCAGAGTGGAGATGCTTGGCCATAATTCACAGAGCCAAGTTTGGTGAAAACCTGTAGAGCATATCAGCACAAACACCTCATATCAAAAGTCACACATGCAGGTGGAGGGCTGATGACTTTGAGCTTGTTTTGTAGCCACAGGACCTGGGGAGCTCACAGTCATTGAGGCGACCATGAACTCCTCTGTATACCAAAGTATCCAAAGTCAAATGTGAGGCCATCCGTCTGACAGCTAAAGCTTGACTAAAATTGGGTCATGCAACAGGACAATCATCCCAAGCACACCAGCAAATCTACAACAGAACGTCTGAAAAGAAAAGGATCAAAGTGTTGCAGTGGCCCAGTCAAAGTCCAGACCTCATCCTGACTCAAATGCTGTGGTGAGAGCTGTCCATAAACAAATGGCCATGAACCTCAATAAACTACAGCAACGTTGTAAAGAAGAGTGCGCCAAAATTCCCCCAGAATGATATGAGAGATTGATAAATTCATACAGGAAATTATTACTTGGAAGTTATTACTGCTAAAAGTGGATACAAGCAATTGAATCATAGGGTGTCCTAACTTTGTCACACATGGATTTTCCATCTTGGATAGTTAGATAGTCAGATAATGTTTTATTATGTCCTGATACAGAAAACCATGGAATTCAATAGGGTGTCCTAACTTTTTCACATGACTTTATATATGTTTTTTTCATTCTTGTTCTGTTCTGATTACGGTTAAATGTAAACAGTTTGTTGTAAAGTGAGGGAAACTAAAATAGCTTGAAGTGTTCATAATGTTGTTACATTATGAATTAATCAGTTAAAAATTGATACCATGGGTTAACAAATTTACGTTGGTATTCTTGGTATTCTTTCTATTCTAAATTCGGAACTTCTGGCTTCATTCCTGTAAAAGTACTGAGGTGACTTGTGTTGGCTTGTAAACATATATTCCTGGTATAGACTGTAATTTATTAAACAATGTCTGTAAAGAGTGCATTCTAGGTGAAGCATAAAGTGATGGTCAAGGGTTCAATATCTATTTATCTATTTATCTATTTATCTATCTATCTATCTGTCTGTTTGTCTGTCTGTCTATCTCTATATATACAGTTGAAGTCAAATGTTTACATACACCTTGCAGAATCTGCAAATTGTTAATTATTTTACCAAAATAATAGGGATCATACATGCATAAATGCATGTATTTTTAATTTATCACTGACCTGAATAAGATACTTCACCGTTAACCGTTAAATTGCCTGCTCTTCTTTAGAAAAATCCTTCGGGTCCTACATATTCTTTGTTTTTTTTTTTTTAGCATTTTTGTGGATTTGAACCCTTTCCAACAATGACTGTATGATTTTGAGATCCATCTTTTCACTCTGAGGGCAACTGAGGCACTCATATGCAACTATTACTGAAGGTCCAGAAGGAAAAACCATGCATTAAGAAGGGGAAACTTTTGAACAGAATGAAGGCGTACTTTTTAAATTTTGCCTAATTTTTTTTTGTTTTCATTTAGTACTGCCCTTCAGAAGCTACAGAAGATACTCACATGTTTCCCTGAAGACAAAATAAGTTAAATGTACCCTGATCTTCAAATTCAAAAAGTTTAAGGCTCTTAATGCATTGTTTCCATCTGAAGCATTAGTGAGTGTTTGAACCTTCTGCAATATACCCCTAGAAAATTCAACTATTATTTTCTTTTGTGGACTAGATTTATAAACATCTTTTATGTGAAATATCTTATTCAGGTCAGTACTAAATAAAAAAAATAACATGCATTATTGGTAAAATGATTTACATTTTTTTTTACAGATTCTATTCTTTACAGATTCTATATACAACTGTATATAGTTTTAAACATGATACGATTTCATTACATTAGACATTACATTAATTAGACATTTGTCAACAGACAGAAAAAAATTAATACAAGTGCAAGAGCGTTGCAGATTATGCTTTACATATGAGCATCTTCTGGCAGGAGAGAGAATGTGGATGCATGTATATTTATTTAATGCCAACTAGTATAGTTTTTTTTATACATTTCTAATCTTATCACGTGTCAGAGCAGTATGAATGCTATCTTCAGCTTTGCACACTGACAGCTGTTTTTAATTTTACATGGGTATTAAATGGTGTAGCAATGATGTTGTGTCACGTGTGTTGTTTTTATCTGAGTGTTCCAAAGAACTTAACAAAAGGAGGAAGTGATGCAAATTTATGTAGCAAAAAATTCCCTTGCATTCTGGTGAATTGAGTTCAGAACCACAGAAAAAACAGAATCTTGTAGCATACCGCACCCAAAGTTAATCCACCCATACAGTCTAGATTAGATCTCATTTAGATCCAGACTAGCGATGAAAATTCTTCATTACATTACATCTATTTATTTATTCATTTATTTATTATGACAATGTCTAATGTGTTGCATTAAATGCATTTCTTAGTCATTTATTCATTTGATCATAGGTAAACAGTAATCGTATACACTTTGTTTTGCTTAAGTGTCATTGCACGCACAGATAAATCGAGTGTGACTCATGGCGGCTGCATCTGTAGGCATGTCATGACGCCACTACCAGCTCACACTCCCCTCTTGTTTTGGCACCGGTTCACTGGCTGTTCTACTGCCAACAGAGTGTTTTAACTATAGATAATTATTGTGATATTTTACCACAAATGGTGCACTACTGACCTTTTAAAGCTAGAAGTCTTTAATTTAGTCTTTATTTTGCCTTAGTGTTCTATAAGTGTTAACATGAGTAGCACTAGTATCAACAGTAAGTTTCCTTGCATTGAATTAAGCACCAAACGGAAATCAGTTTCTAGCCTTTTTGTGTGTCCAGTGTTTAATGGCTTCCTCCACATTGTGTTGTATTCAGTTGTAGATTTATGTAAACACCATTGCTTGTAAACCACCGTCGCTATTCCAGATTGTAGGATACGCCAGCAGATCTCATTTACATCCAATAAAATAAAACAATCCAAGATTCTGAATATAATGGGGAGGGGAGCCCATTTTACAGTGAATTTGGTGAGTCACTAGATGGAAAAAATGAAAGAAAGTTTGTTCGCAGATTGAAGGTTTGCAGAAGTTTTACACTGTAGTCGTCTCGTGCCTTTCAAGTTCGCCGAATTGTAATTCTTCCAGAGAATAGACCGATTCCATAGCATTCAAACGTGCAAAAGAAACAAATTCTTGAGTAATCAGGTAAATTCCGAGTTAGTCGCCATACCTTCCAATCAGTCGGCTTTCCAAAAGTGTATCCGCATAAAAGGGTGTATGTGTACTTTAGGTTACTCAATGAGAAGAATTCCTTGTATGGAAAAAGAAAGGGGTGGAGTCAAACTCCAAAAGAGTTTTGTTGTTGTTGTTGTTGTTGTTGTTGTTGTTGTTGTTGTTGTTGCTCAGAGAGCAATTACCATATGAAATTATTTTCAAAGCAGTTGTCATAAAGGGGAATGGGGCTCTGTTATGTCTATTTTGGAGTTCTAGATTCAGGCATAAGAATCATTTTGATTGTCTGCAGTTATAAGTGCTCTTATTACACCTCTTATATTACTATAGGAAAACAATGTTCTACAAATTATGTTCCTGTTTACAAAATATTTATTTTGGTCCACTCTAAAAAAAACACTGGGTTAAAACAACCCCAATTTGCATTATATTTGGTAACCCAAATCTGGGTCAAATATGGACAAACCCAGCGTTGGGTTAAATCTTTGATTCAGCATGCTGGGTTGTTTTTATTAACTCAAATATTGAATGAAAATTACCATTTCTGGCTTAAAATTAACCAAAAATAGGTTAGAAAATTAAAAAGCAGACACAGAATTACTAGAGGCAACAGTAATAATCAAAAGTGAACATTTATTAATACGTGAAAACACCCGTGGACAAAAATGTAAGACGAATTGATTTATGCAGCATAGTTTTCAACTATGCGTACATTTTAAACTCATTTAACAAGCATTTTAGAAATAATACATTAACACTTAAAAGTAATATTTTAATTCAGGTTTATTAAACGGTTCTCTGTTATTCTTTTTAATTGAAATTGAGTGCAGATTCTCATACCGTAACATCCGAATTAATTAGAAGCAGTATTATAGTGAATAAAATCAGTTTATGTTACGCAATACCTTGCATTACCTTAATTTCACTGAAGTCCACTAAATCGGCAGCTGCGGCACTGAGGACTCCTCTCTGTTGAGGTGAAAAGTCCACAGTGTGCTCCAACTTTAACCCAACAGCTGAGTTAAAATGCCTGTGCAGTTTTTGTTTCGTCGGAGGGTATAGTTTCAGCGGTCAGTGAGATTGACCCAGCCATTAACCCAACAGCTGGGTTACACAAAAAACTACCCAACACCGGAAAAATAACCCAACATAATGACCCAACAGGCATAACCCAGGAACTAAAAATCAACCCAGCGTTTTTTCGAGTGTGTTTTTGGCTTCATTGTGATAGGACAGTGTAGAGAGACTAGAGGCGGGGATTGGGAAATGTTCACAAGCCAGGATTCGAACTTGGGACGCCCGTAGCGTGCCGCCCACAAAGCTTTCAGCATTGACATCATGTTCGTTTATAGGCAGTTTTTATTAATTTTATTAAAATATCTTTAAGGCTAGAATACACTACACCATTTTGAAAATCTGAACAGATTTTAAAACACTGGTGATCATACACTTGCTGACTGAAATGGTAACAGGGAAAATCTTGGCATCATGTACTAAACAACACATTATCAAGTCATTTCGAATGCAACAAGCAAATGCAGAAACGTGTCTTGTTGCTAGAAGATTTGTAATAAATGAAAATCTGGGAAGAAGTTTTATAATGTATTCCAGCCTTCAGTCTACCTTCTAGCTAAAACACCTTGAAATGTGCACAGTTAATTGAAATGAGATGTGCTTTTGATGTGTACAGATGGCTTTGTGACAATATATTCCAGTAATGGTGACCAAACATGCTCTGCTGCCAAAGCCATTATACAGTATATTTCCTCAAAAACAAATCTTGTCACACTGGGAGAGTGCTTTTTTTCTGTTCCAAAAATCACAATACAATACTAAATGGTTTACTGGCACAAAGCTCAGATGTGAACCCAGTCAAACACCTTTGTATTGAATAAATAGTTCAAGAACATTTCACCATCCAGTGACTCACAAAACTTACTGTTAGTGTTTGTCTTCTACCAGTGTTTACAGCACTTGTAAAATGCACATGCCATTCCTGTTCAGAGGCTTCATTAAGGTCCTGTACCATCACTCCCTGCCTGTATCATGCTAACATATGTGCCACTGCAAGACTGCTAGCCATTAGTAAATCAGATAATGGTCCACCTTAAATAAATTAAACAAATTAATGCATGTACTCGTTACCACATTCCTTTAATTTCACATGGACTCCATTGAATTGAACATGGAATTCAGCAGCAACATCATTTTGTCTCCCTTTTTTTGTGTTTTTAAGCTCAGAGAAGGAGCAGTTAGCTGAAGAAGACGAGGATGACTTAAAGGAAGTGTTGGATCTGAGGAAGATTGCAGTACAGCTGCTACAACAAGAGCAACAGAACAGGTGATCTTTCATGCTAAATCACACATGGTCATGCAACCTTCAGAGCCCATCCAACACATACACACTATCTCCATCAGACTCCCTGTCTTCTTTGTAAAATTAGGGCTGTCAATCGATTAAAAAATGGCATTTATAAAATAGATGTCAGCATAATTATAATGTAATAAATTTGTTTGCCACAAGTCTATGAATTGACAAAATGTAATAAAAATTGGTTTATGTAATGGGACTGTTTTAGGGTTATTGGATTTTTACATTAATACATATTGGAAATTGTACATATTATATAGTAGTATACAGAAGATTGTATGCTTTCAAATTGTAACTCTGAATGATTTTACTTGTGACAAAAAATGACCTGGCATGAAAAGTTAAGAGAGAGAGAAGGTAACAAAAACATTCAAGGCTTTACTAAAAACATTTGGGGCTGAAAGGGAAAATCATTTGCTCACCCTAATGTTGTTCCAAACTGATAAGACTAATTAATCTTCAAAACACAAGTAAGGATATTTTTTTAATAAAACATTTGAGCCAGGGTTGTGTACAAGGTTTCCTATGTGCCATGTCCTAATGGGAAATATTTGATTTCCCTGATCGACAGATAAGCATTGTAGGATGTCTCAAGGGCCAAAAATGACAGTACCTTTACAACATTTAATTCCGCAAGTAGTAAATTATATGTCAAGCTGATTCGTAAGAAGCATAAGAATCATAATAATCAGGTGAAATGTTGCAATGGATGATCAACAAGAAGAGGAACAAGAATTATTTAATGATAATTAATAAGAAGAAGAAATTAGGAATTTAGTGAAAAAGTATTCTTTATTTCACCCCGTGCATAATTTTTTATTTAAATGACAAATTTATCAAACAGTACATAAACATTAGCAAAATGTGGTTTGTATGAGTTTGTATGAGCATCAGAGATCAAATAGTTTCAGAAACTCATTTTTTTCCTAAATGAATGCGTAAATTTGAACCAATCATTCGGTCAAGTAAAATTTGAACACGTTGTTTTCTGTGAGTGTACGCACAGCTACAGATGAAGTCAAAACTGAGGGACTCATATGCAACTATTACAAAAAGTTCAAACGCTCACTAATGCACCAGAAGGAAAATCGATGCATTAAGAGCCAAGGGTGTAAACTTTTAAACAAAATGAAGATGTGTACATTTTTCTTATTTTGCCTGAATATCATTTTTTTTTTTTCATTTAGTATGCTCTTCAGAAGCTACAGAAGATGCTTACATGTTTCCCAGAAGACAAAATAGTGTCCTTAGTGTGAAAAGATGGATCTCAAAATACAGGCAAGGGTTCAAGTACACAAAACTGCTGAAAAACCAAAGAATTTGTGAGACTTAAAGGATTTTTCTGAATGTGAAATATTTTATTAAGGTCAGTACTAAATAAAAATAAAAATAAAAAAAACACGCATTTTGTATGATCCCTCCTAGTTAATATAAAATAATATATAATAAAATATAAAATAATTAACATTTTGACTTCAACTGTACTTGGGGTGCTGTTCAAAATCCTGCAGCGCCACTTCCATAGTTTTCTATAAAATCACATTATATTTGTCTCAAATTATTGTTAGATAATGACTTCATCCCAGGCTGGATCGTTTATTGTGCATCTTTCAGCAAAGTGTCTGTCTTTCGCCTAAATAAAGTCCGATGCTTTATATAGAGAGCTATAATAATATAGATCACAATTTCTCTTTTCGTTTGCTCTGTTTTGTCAAATACCGCACTCAAACTCATCGAGACAACTTTGTTCATTCTTGAAGTGAACATTTGCCAGTTTGGTGAATAGATTAACTATTTTTCACTGCTGTCTTGAACTGAACGTGACGATAACTGTGACCTGTCCTAGATGCTACGCGATGCGGCGCTACACTTCTCATCCAGTTTGTGACCCCCTTGAGAGATTCAATCAGTGGCTCACTAATAAAGACAATCACTTGTCGCCACCTACTGGTTTAACAATGCAAGTTGCACCGCTATTTAGTCTGTGAGCCTATATGGAATGTTCAAACACAGATAAGTGAAGTAATTGAAATGTTGCATAGTTCCAGTGAAATTTCATCACAGTTATTTTTGTCTGTGTCAGTAAAGGAAAGAAGCATAAGGTCATAAGGTTGATTAACTGAAGGCTGCCAAATTAATTAATTTACAATATGTGCCTATTCATAAATAATCTAATGCTTAGTATGCTGAAAATGTCTCTCTTACTGTTTTATGTCTATATGAATCCATATCAATTTTAGTTCAGAGTGGCAAAATGAAACCAAAGTTTATTCATTGCATATTTTTTCTGTCATAAAAAAGCTGTTAAATATTAAATATTTAGTGCAGCTACTCACAACCTAAATCTGACTGTCAACCGAAGCATCAGACTGGAATTTGTGCTCAGCAGCCTCTGTGAAACATTGACGTTGATGAACGTCATTATAGTTGATTAGTAAGTCAGCAATCAGTAACATTGTGCAACATGTTTGCAGCACCAAAGCAGAGATAATATTAGGCAATTATTTTACAACTATTATTACATACAGTATGTCTCAGAAAAAAAATACTAGTTTCTATTCCTCTTTTGAAAGTCTGGGTTGACACAACTTGAAGATTAGCCATAGTCTTATGGGACTAAAATGACATGAGGTTGACTAAATGATGACTGCATTTTAATTTTAAGCCCAGTAGCTGACGTTGTAATTTGTATGCCTTTATCATTTTTGTATTATCAAAATCAGTTCAACTATACTGACACAGTAAATTGACAGCCCTATATAAAATAAATATATCTTATCTCCTCTGCACTCACTTTTTCCAAGTCTTTCTTTCTCTTGGGCATTATCCTGATACCTCAGCTGACTCTCATTATAAGTTATGTCTATGAGAGATTCACAAATGAAAGCTAGTTTTGTCAGTTTCTTTTCGGTATGCTCATTCTGCTGCTTCTGAATGAGAGGACGGCTGTTAGGTGTTTTAAAGTAATGGCATGAGACCCTCTCTGCTTACTACTAACAAATGAATCACCATATTCCTCCTCCTCTTTCTCCTTCCATCTCCTTCTCCATCACTTTCTGCATCTCCGCCTAATCCTGGGATCTGTTTGGTGCACACATGACATTTGACTCTCAGGAGGCGATCCCTAATTTGTAGGGCAGAGAGTCTAATACATCGTAGAAGAGCCGCGGGGAGAGCTCACAGGTAGAAGGAGAGATGTGTGTGTTTATATGTGTGTGTTTATTTCTAATGGTGGATGTGTGTCTTTAGAAGAGGGTGTATAGCACACATCAGTACATCTGGTCAAGTGTGTTTATGTGCATGTTATGTATTAGCAAGAATGTGCATGTCCGGCTTTAACAATGTCAGGAAATCAAGTTTTGTAATTTCAAGTATGTTGCAATGTTATATCAGTTTTCAAAATGAAATGCTGATAACAGTGTTTCATGCTTAAATATTTCAAAAGAGTTTCCCACGTTTTGGCCAAAATTGTAGACGTGCAAATGTGTAGGACACCTTTTTTTTTTCATTTGTTGGTTCGGTTCACATGTTAAAAAAACTATATATGCTTTGGAAAATTGTTTTGAATCCTAAGCCAAGTTGCTTTACAGGTCATTGGGCACACCTCATGTCTTCAGAATTCTCAGAAGTGTCTCTAATCAGAAGAAATTTAGTTTTTCAAGTTTTTCAAATCCCATCTTTAGCACTGACTGTACGCACAGTCATTGTGTAATCATTGTAGTCATTGGTTTTTATCACCTGAATATGGTTTTAGATCAGATTTCATATTTTTCCCAGCAGCTGTGCTGTGACAGATACATTTAAGCTCCACAGATACATGTCAAACAAAGAGTACATTTAAAGACATAATAGATTTTCCAATCTTTCAGGTTTCTCAGCCACTCAGGGAGTAGCACCAAACAGAGAACCCCGTCTCAAACTGTTAGAAGGTATTGTGATTCACACACAAACACCTCCACACACATTTTCGTATCTTATGATACTTTACATTAATTAATAATAACCAGCTTTATCATGTTATGTGATTCCTAACAGATAATGTAATTAATAAACATGATTTCAACTAATGCCAGGGACACACTGCACGATTTTAGACCCAGTTTTCACTCTCTGACATTTTTACAGAAATGGCAGAATAATTGCCTGAAATCAGAGGCACATGCTCGTTCGACAGTCGTGGTGTGTATCAAATACACAATCTGTGAGAAGCGCCAATGTGTCGCTGAGATATGTGGCATGATAAATATCTAGACCTGTTGGCGATTCACAGTCCTGCCATGTGACATGTGTTTTGAATGGGAGTGACATCGGCAATGACCTACAGCCAAAGAGAGAGCTAGACACAGGGCAACAGAAAGTTTGCAGAATCTGCAAAATGTTAATGTTAACCCTTTCCAAACATGACTATTTGATTTTGAGATTCATCTTTTCACACTGAGGTAAATACATAATTAAGAAAACAATTCATTAAGGGTGGAGAATACTCAGAAGTTTATCTTAAGATACCTTGGTTGATTGTGGCAACACCCTTTTTTGATCAAATAAAAGAAACTGGGAGGAGATGACAGGGTGGAGGAGGTTTATATTTTGACAGTTGAACAGGTAGAGACATGTATGTACTTTATACACCTGGAAATACCTTTTATTGTATATGTCTTCTTCTGTCATCTTGTGACTACAATATTTTCAGACGTGATCCTTAAAATAACTTCAATTCAGTTCTCACAACTGATTCAAAACTCTTTATTAAAGGGTTACTCCACACCAAAATAAACATTTTGTCATTAATCACTTACCCCCATGTCGCTCCAAACCCGTAAAAGCTTTGTTCGTCTTCGGAAAACAATTTAAGATATTTTGGATGGAAACCGTGAGCTTTGTGGCTGTCCCATTGACTGCCAAGTAAATAACACTGTCAAGGCCCAGGAAAGTATAAAAGACGTAGTCAAAATAGTCCTTCTGCCATCAGTGGTTCAACCATAATTTTACGAAGCTATGAGAATACTTTTTGTACGCGAAGAAAACAAAAATAACTTTATTCAACAATTCATCTCCTCCGCGTCACCGTAATGCCATTTTGGAGAGTATCCCCTGGACGCAAACAGCGTACGCTGTTCTCTGTCAGCTGCGTCACACGGATACGCTGTTTTTGTTCAAATCAAAGCGTAAATTAACTTAGAAATGTATCTGTGTGTTGCAGCTGACACAGAACAGCGTACAATGTTTGCTTCCAGTGGATACTTTCCAAAATGATGCTACGGTGATGTGGAGGAGACGAATTATTTATAAAAAGTTGTTATTTTTGTTTTCTTTGCATCGTTATAAGAAGAGCGACTGACTTTTTTTTTTTTTCAGCTGGCTAAAAACTCTTTGGTGGACACATGATGTTGAATATTTATTGTTAGGCATATGGCCTATTAGTCTTTTATTGCATTTATGCAATATACTGGAGCCAAACCTGAGAAAGTAGACCAGAATATTCCACTACGTTCCTGGACACGCAATTTGCGTCGCTGTAATTCATCGGTGGGGATTATGCTAATTGTGAACAAGTGTGCACTAGCGCCCTATTTACGAATGATTGGAATTCATCAATACACGTGTTTAACTATCAAATGGGACGGTAACGAAGCATTTGTGAATCTGTCTGTTTTACGTGTAAATTACAGTTTCATCCAAAAATATCTTAAATTGTGTTCCGAAAACGAACAAAGCTTTTACAGGTTTGGAACAACATGAGGGTAACTGATTAATGGCACAATTTTAATTTTGGTGTGGCGTAACCCTTAAAGGCTGGGACACACCAAACTAATGTTGATTCAACATGCTCAACTGGCAAAGAGGCCACAAACAGGGTCCAACTATTGCTGATGTGGAGTACACTGCAAAAACTGAGCTAACAGATGCACAACGACAGCCCGGCATTGGCAGACGGTGTGTCACAGCCTTTAGAGATGCACACACTATGACTGAACCAGGTTACCAAGGCATCAGTTGCTCATTCTAATCTGTTTGAAACAAACTTGACATGCCTCATCATTTCAAATCACACAATTGCTGATTGCAGTGCCAAGAAATTACACAAGATCAGAAAGAGGAAGACAAAATATACAAATATATGAAATAAAATGTTTATTCAAAGTAATTATGTCTCTTGCCCTTGGTCTACCAGGGGTCATTCATTACCATCTCACTGTACCACACAATACACCCACTGCTTTTGAATGATTTGAATGATTTCCCTCAAATGATTTGATAATTTTCTGCTGTGTTGAAATTTGAATTTGCGTCAGGCATTGTCTGCAGAAAGCAATCTCACCCTTAGTGTTACAGCTCCAGACATGCCTTTTACCGGCTAAAAAGGTTACGCCACAGCAAACCCATTAAGGTTAATGTAGACCGTTGCCTGCTGGAATTACGATCTGTCAACCGTAGGCTGCAGTTGGCCACATTAATGGTGCACAGTGAAAGATTCTCACATCTCTTTCATCCGCCACAGTGAGATGAACAAACTGACAACGCATTAGGCCTCATACACTTGAGCATGCAAACACATGCCCACATCTGTACACAATAAGCGCAATCCTATTGCAGTCACCTGTAGGCCCCCATTTGTACAGTTTGAAGGAGCATGTCTTCATGTGTTTTTTTTTTGTTTGTTTGTTTTTCTTTGCAGTGCATCACTAGACGAAGGAAGCAGCTCAGCCTCCGCCTTGAGTGGACAGGTACCAAAATATGCAAGTCATGCACAGTTGCACACACATGCCTGAATTGTACGCAGTAATGCATGTATCTGTTCATTATGCCACACCTGGTAAGAAATGCAGGCTGGCTTTACATTGGAAAGACACTGTGATCAATTATCTGTGAGTTATTGCAACAGCTCTTTGGTTTCTTTGTAGGTTGTGGGATTGGCTTCTTTGTTTAGCACTGATGGCAGACTCTTTTCTGTCCATGTAAAACCTTTCTATTCTTTTACACTTTAAACGGTTCTTTTGTCCATTTATCAGTGTGTTCAGGGTTTGAAATGAACACTGTCAAATCACTAGCCAATTTGTCAGGTTACTTTTCGCAAGTTATGTTCACTAATTAATTTCTTTGGGAAATCGTGATGAAGTCTGTTTAGAATAACTTCAATGCATGATTGAGTCTATTAATATGCATTAAGAATGATCACATTATTGAAGATAAGGAGGCAAATGTATATATTTATATCATTTCATATAGTTCATATATATCACATGAAGAGTGCTGTTTTTTTTTTCTTAAAAATCAGCATGGTTACAAATGTGATATTGATTTCATAAAGCAGTAGTAAACAATAAGTTAATATCAAGAGACTTACGTTTCAGACACCATATTGGCTGTTTTTGCTTTATTTAACCAACAAAAATCATTCCAAACACAGCCACAGCATTGTTCTGAGTCTCTGGGGAACATATGACAGTGTTTCGTTTCTAAACGATTCGGATCAATTGCAGTGACTCATTTAAGAGTGACTTGCCTCCACATACTGGAGGTTTTAATTTCACATTTAAAGTATCTTTTCATTTTTTTTAAATAATTTCAAATATCAGTATTTAATGTTTTATGTTTCAAATATCAAAACATTATTTATGCATTTGTAACTGCAGGTTAAAGCATTCCATGTCCCCCTAAGCTGCATTAACATGTGTAAATACATCTAAATGCCACTTCATATGCAACTTAATTTGTTTAGTAACACCCTAAATGTATTATTATTGTAATTGATTGATTAAATATAAGAATTTGACTCAAAGATGATGCACACTTTTAGAAAAAAAATGGCTTTTATAATGTTAAAAAAGGCCATAAAAGGTTAAAAAATCCATTTAAACTTATTGGAAACTATTAATTTATATCAATGCTGCGAACTGGCCACACAGAATATATAGAATATTAAAAACTTTAGGAGTCAGCTGTACACGGTAGTCCTTAAGATATTAGCACAATAACACTCTCAGCAAAATAAATATTTATTAATACAATCCAAGAAAATATTGAGATATTATTTTTTATCAATATCGCACACTCCTAGCACTGACACAAAATGATTTGCAACAGTTGATTTGTCAAGTCCAGTGTAGACAGATTCAAGCTGTTGGTTAATTTCTGTGTTTTTTTTTTTTTTTTGGCTAGTAAAAGTTATGAATGGCCGGTAACTTAAAAATTTAGTAGCCAAATTGGCTGGTGAGTGAAAAAGTTAATTACAGTCCCTGAGTGTGTTGTCTAATTTGCTTATGCAAATAAACCTCATGAACTCTGAACAAACCAGAACTTGAAGGAAAACATCAGATGTACGTCACAAGAGGGAGGAAACTGTTGTGAAACAAACGCAACTTTGTTTCATGCCAACTCTTCATGTCAGTGATAGTTCGCCTAAAATAAAATTTGTCATCATTTACTCACCCTCAAACGTGTATGACTTTTTTTCTTCTGCAGAACATTTTTGAAAAATGTGGGTAACTAAACAGTTGGTGGTTCCGTTGACTTTCATAGTATGGGGGAATAATACTATGGAAGTCAGTGTGTACCAGCAGATGTTTTACAGATTTCATCTAGATTTGCTTTATCATTGTGTTTGTGAATTCCATTCGCCCTCATTCTTTGTTTTTGTTTTGTGTGTGTGTGTGTATTTTTTTTTAAGGAGACTGATCTCACTGATGAAGATGCAGCTTTCTCTGAGGTCACTCTTCAGTTCATCACATTCCTCCTCCTCATTAATTTCTATCCTTACAGTAAAGCTTCCAAAATCCAATGTTCTAATAGTATTTTTACTCATCTTGTCAACATTTTCACCAATATTTACACTACTGTTTAAAATTTTGGGTCGGTTAGATGTATCTTGTGCCCCAAATCAGCATTTTATTATGATTTCTAAAGAATCACGTGACGCTCAAGGCTGAAGTAATGGCTGCTGAATATTTTGAATATACAAAATATACATTTTGTTCACCTTTTTTTTTTTTTTCTTAAAAAAAGGTAAAAATTATACAGCTAAAATGTAACTCCATTGTAACACACTTTCGCTGGAATACTAGTTATTAGTTTGTAGTTTTTAACACATTCCTACTGATGCTTTCATGCTTTTTCTGTTTCAAAAACTCATTTGCATTATGGCCAAAATTATCATGCAATATCAGTGTTTATCGCTATATTCACTTCGCATTAATGTGGAAGGAAGTGTCCACATGTTAGACCTTGAGAACGAATGTAAACATAACTTGTTTAAAACTCACACAGTAGCTTCCTCATAATTTAAGGCCCTATAAAATTCCTTTTGAGCTCTGTTATTCACCATAATAATGTGATTTGTCCCTCAGCCTTCTTCTTCTTGCTCGTTTGATGGAAGTTTGAAATCAGAGAGCAGTGACTCAGAGCCAAGATGGCCGGAGGTTCCTCCTGTGCTTAACCAGAATGAGGATCGGAGAAGAAACAAGTACCTGAGAAAGGACTACCTAAAGGTACACACCCAAGCATGCACATGTTCTAGAGCATTTCTCACACTGTTCAAATAATGTCTTGTGATCTGTCACACAGTTGGCTACAATTGTTATATATTGTAAAGGAGAAATTCCAGACCCGTTCAGAGCTTTTACATGTAAAGAAATGTATGTGATATCTGATTTCAAGAATCTTGCTGTTTTTACTTTGAATTGAAAAATTACAGCACAGCACAGTCTGCATAAATAACACCAACAAACACGTTTCTTGTCTTCATTGAACTCATTGTGAAAATATTTACAGTGCAGGGTGGGAAATAAATGTGAATCCCTAGGCTAGTGACCTCAGCAAAAACATAGATCCTTGTAACAGAGACAAACTTCACAGTGTTGCTCTGAGCCCTCTAATGCGCAGTAACAAAAATGTTGAGTGCCAGCTGATTCACAGAACCCCCTGAGAATGTGCATTAAACACTATGTAAACAGATGAAACCAATGTTCTTAAAACACTCAACACCATGTGCGAAGTGAAAAAACACAGCACGCCAACATCAAGCTGTAAAGTAGGTTTCAGACTGCCTTGCTGCCTCAGGGCCTGGACAGCTTTCTGTCATGTCGGATAAACAGGAGTTTATTGGGATATGCTGCAGGAGTGTTCAATAAGACAAATGACTAAAGCACAAAAGTAGAACAAGAGAATGACAGGAAATTCCGCATTCTGGAATGGCCCATTCTGACCTCAGTTTCACTAAGATGCTTTGGCTCAACTTCAAAAGAGCGATTCACAGCAGAAAGACACCCGATATTTTATCTAGCTGAACAAGTTTAGTGAAAAGGGTTTTAGTTTAAACTCCTGACCTGAAAGCTTGTCTGATTCACAATTACAGGAAACATTTGGTAGAGGATGTTTCTGCCAAAATGAGGATTATTAAATGCAGGGTTCACAGACTTTTTCCGTCCTGCACAGTGATTGTTTACACAGTGTATTCAATAAAATATGTATCATTGTAGGTGTGCTGTTTATTTACGTGGACAGTGTTTGTCAATTGATGACACTTATGGTAAATGCATCACCTACTTTTTCCTGTCGTTTGATTATTATTATTATTTTTATTTTATTTTTTTAAACGAGCAATTTTGTGTGTGTGTGTGTGTGTGTGTGAACACTGAAATGTTAAATATCAAGGAAGGATATCATAGGGTTTAAAATGGGTGATCTGCAGCCTTTAGGCTTCTTGGCAGGACGCACATATCCATAACCCTACTCCTAAGGGAATTTCCCTTAACTCTTTGTCTCTTTCACATGTGCATTTGCTTTGTACTTCCATGGAACTTTCAAAAGAACAAAATCAAGGACAAGCCCAGTCTGTGCCCAGACTTTACCCTTTCCTCGGTACTGACCTGTACCTGAGAGGAAGAGTGAGAGTCTTTTGATGATTTTGGGTTTAGTAATTGGATACATGTGCATCAGCATTTACTTTTACAGTAAATCCACTGCTATATACACACACTAGGCATGACATTTAAAACGTTTGCATATTACCACACAATAGAATTCCGGTTCACACCCCGACACACAACTTTTAAGCCACTTTTTTTTTCCCCATGTTTTTGTCTATTACATTATGTCATACTGTCATCTTAAGAAATGAGAATTATAGTTTTATAGTACAGTTAAAGGATAGTTCACCCAAAAATGAAAATTCTGTTATTAATTACTTACTCTCATGCTGTTCCAAACCCGTAAGGACCTTTGTTTAACTTCAGAACACAAATTAAGATACTTTTGATGAAATCTGAGAGCTCACTGACCCTGCATAGAGAGCAAGGCCCCTTCCACGTTCAAGGTCCAGAAAGGTACCAAGGCAAATTGACATCAGGAAAGGAAAAGAAAAGGACATTCACAGTTAGTAAATGTTGCTCCACACAAACTCCATCTTTTCCATCCATGTTAGTTTGGGAAGCAAATCAGTTAAAACAGCCATGAGTATTAGTATCAATGTTTGATTTGATTTATTAGTATTAGTATTAGTATATATAGTTTTAAATACTTTGGTTTTTATTTATTTTACAGTAAAATAGTATTATTATTACAGTAATATTAATACACAGATTAACTGATGAAAAATAAGGAATAACACAAGGGTGACTAATTCATATTATTAATTCATTCATGTTTCAACAAGAGGATATCAGTGATTCAAGTTGGATCAGACAGGTTCTCGGCTTTCCACAGAAAAGTCAAATCAGCAGTAGAAACTAATCAATTGAATGTATGAATGTTTGTAGCTTTATTGTGCTTGTCTTTACCCAGACATTTGACTAATTTCAAAATATCTGGTCAGTATTCCAACTTATTCTGGCCAGCAAGAGACTGCCTGATTGACATAAAAAGTGAAAAATCACATTTCTTTTTGTTCTTTTTTCATCTGAAATGTATCTTACCAAAACAGTAACACTGTGAGGATATTTTTTTCTTATATGGCATTCCTCGCAAATGGTTGACCAGAAAACATAAAAATGTATGTCAGCACAAAGATAGTAATTACTGATTGTTTAACATAAAATAGAAAAACAGAACAGAAAGCAAATTATACACTTCTGCTTATGAATATATGCTTATCTTGACAGATCATTTTACCCTGCCAGGTACCAGATTATGACAAGACTAGATAGAGTCAGCACGTGCCATTTGCGTCAGATAATCAGTAAATGTTTTGGCCAGAATTTTATGCCTTTATCTCTAGACCAGTGGTTCTCTACCACATTCCTGGATCCCCTCCAACGCTTCACATCCACATTTTGCATCTCCGTAATAAAACACACCTGCATCAGATCTTCAGCTCATTTGCAGAGAATCCAAGACCTACATGCTGTACAGTTGAAGACAAAATTATTAGCCCCTTAATGAAAATATTTCATTATTTTTCAAATAACTCCCAAGTGTTGTTTTAACAGAAAGACGATTTTATCAACACAGTATTTTTTAACATAATACTTTATTCAGGAAGCTTTTAGGATTTGTAATACAAATAGAAATAAATGTATAACCAAGAATTTAAAAAAGTCTACTGGTCAAAATGATTAGCCCTCTGATGTTAATAGTCAATAGTGTATCCCTTTTGCTTGATAACAGCCTTTAGTCGTTTGCTGTAGTTCTCAACAAGTTTCAAGCATGTCTCCTGAGGAATGGCAGCCCATTCTTCCTTAGCAATTCTCTCAAGCTCCTCCAGATTTGTTGGTCTTCTGGCACAAACTCTGGACTTCAGTGTGCCCCACAGATTTTCTATTGGATTCAAGTCTGGGCTTTGTGCAGGCCAGTCAAATACACTCACTTTGCTCATTTGGAGGTATTTCTTCACCAGAAGTGAGGTATGCTTTGGGTCGTTATCATGCTGGAAGACAAAATGTCGACCCAAACCAAGTTTTCTTGCAGACCGTCTGAGGTTGTCTTTCAAAATCTTCTTATAGTCTTCCTTTTTCATGTTTCCTTCAACCCTGATGAGATTCCCAGTTCCAAACGCACTGAAACATCCCCACAGCATTATACTCCCACCACCATGTTTCACTGTGGGAACGGCGTTCTTGGGGTTGAATGCCTCTTCCTTCTTTCTCCAAACATAGGCAACATCTCTATGGCCAAAAAGCTCTAGTTTTGTCTCTTCTGACCAAAGGACACATTTCTAGTGTGCATCACATTCCCCAAGGTTGTCCTTAACAAACTTCATTCTAGCTTGGAGGTGTCTCTTCTTCAAAAGTGGAGTCTTTCTTGGTCAGCAACCTCGCAGTTCATTCCTGTGCAGGGCTCTAGTGACTGTCTTCGTTGAGACTTCAATTCCAGACTTGGCTAGGTCATTCACTAGTGTCTTGGCAGTTGTTCTTGGGTCTTTAGAAATCTCTCTCACTAGTTTCTTTCCAAAGTTTTTGAAATCTTTCGCTTCCTGCCTCTGCCCGTCTTCTTCTCCACTGTGTTGGTCTCTTTAAACGTCTTGATAATGCATCTCACTGCAGCTCTTGACACTTGAAAACGCTTTGATAAACGTGTGTATCCTTCTCCATCTTTATGAGCATTAACAATTCTTTCTCTCAAGTCCAAACTAATTTCTTTTGTATTTGCCATGATGACATGAGTGCATATTATTTTACTAGTTGTTTCGCAAGATACTAATCCTTTAATCAGGCAAATTAGGTTAATTTGGGAAGTCATTGGACAACAGTGGTTTGCTCTATAGCCAGTATTAACTTAATAATATTGACCTTAGCAGTTTTTTATTTATTTATTTTTTAATTCTTTTATTCAAGCAACTATAAGAAATCAGACTTTCTCTAGAAGAAATAATGCAAAAACATTCTCTTGCTCTGTTAAACATCACTTGGGAAATATTTAAAAAAAATCTAAAATGTTACAGGGGGGCTCATAATTTTGTCTTCAACTGTATGTGGGGTTGGTGAGCCGTCTTCACCTGCATCTTACTCTCACGTTTTGTCTCCTGGAAGTTTATTAAATGTGTTTCTGATGTTAAAGGCTGATAATGTGATGAATATCAGGAATCTGATCTCCTCCCTCCTGATGCCTCCCTGTGTTTTTCCAATTCCAGTATAAGTGCCAAAGCGCTCGAAGAAACTCCAGTGGCAACGACAATGATTGTGAGGTGAGTCTTTGTGTTGTGACTGTCTACATGCCAAGACTACCAAGTTTCTCCTAGCATGCATATTTATTAGAAGACAACTGAGAGCCACTTTAGACACAGCAGAGCAACTCCACAATTCAAGGGGTTATAAAATGCACATTCAGGTTTTTATAATATTTCTCGAGGGCAGTTTTTTTTTTTTTTTTTCATAAACAAAAACAGAAGTTTTCCATCGTCATTTCACATTCTGGGATGTTACCTCTTGCAGAAACTAAAGTAAACTACTTTTTTTTTTTTTACTTTAGATTTAATAACTTCATTGCAACATATTGCATACCATCCTTTACAGCAGGATGTGTCAGATCCTGAGGCAAATAAAATTGCTACAATGCAACCACAGCAATTGCAACAGTCCAGTTTGCTTGCTTATTTGCTTAATTTTGGTATAGAGATTTAGAAGTACTGTTGTTACCATGTACTCGTTTTTTAGCAACACTCAAACAATGATACTCTTGCTGTCTTAATAACGTTAAACTCTGGTTTAACATGTATTACAAAACACTGTAAGATTAAAAATACAGTAGAGATCAAAATTAGAGAATAATCTATAAATACTTGATTTTTTTCTGAAATATTGTTTAACTTCATCTCTCAAAATTTAAAGTAATATCAGCTGTAGGTATACCACCTTTGTTTTGTGAAAAACAGTGATCAAAATTAGAGAACAGTAACCACTGTAGCACGAAAGAAGATTACAATGAAAATTTTACAGCTGTCAGAAGTTAGTAGGATGTGTAGAGGCCCTTGCTTTGAATGACTTCAGCACATCTGCGGCTGCTGGACATAACTAGTTTCTCAGACTGTGCTGGTGTGATCTTAGTCCACTCTTCTTTCACTCTCTTCCATAATTTGGTAATTAGCCATAACTTTAACATAATATAACTTTGTCACCAAGGATTTCCCAGAGATTTTCATGTGGGTTAAGATCAGGACTCTGGGCTGGATATTTCGAACCAAAATGTTTCCCATAAGACACGTATAAATTAAACTTGCTCTCATTACTAAGGTGAACTTTAGACCAGTTCTTCTCTCTCCACACAGCATGCTCCTCAGCAAAAATGAGCTTAGCCTTTTGATTCTTTTTTGCTGATGAGAGGCTTGGTCACTGTAGACTGTGCTTTCAGTCCAACATGTTTTAAAGGTCCCATGGCATGATAATTTCACTTTATGAACATTAATATGAGTTCCCTCTAACCTGCATATGGTCCCCCAGTGGCTAGAAATGTTCGTCATACGGGAAAAGGTTACCTCCCCTTTCTCTGATTTTCCCACCCAGAGAATTTGGCCCGCCAATGAGAAAATGAGCTACTACCGTGCGAGGCGAGCGCAATATTTTTTTTCCCTCGAGAGACATCATGGCTTGCAAAAGAGTGAAGCATGGCAGTTGCTGTGTTTGGATGTACAAATGAACACCGCTATACAATTTCGTTGCTTTACTGTATGTGGTTACCTAGCTTGTTATGCTTAGAATGTGACTGTAACATTAGCTCTGCAGCTTACAGCTAACAGCCCAGTTGCTGTCGTTAATGTAAAGGTAGATAGCATCAAGTATGTGTGTGTGAATACACACACTGTAACGTGAGTGTTGTACATTTCTTTGTTGTTTGGATAACCGTTCTGCTGTTGGTTATGGCGCATGCGATATCCACATTTCCAGATTGCAGAGCTTTGCGTATACCCACTTCTAATACCCTCCGATGCGCATCATTTAGTGTCCTTCATTAGCCGAAATCATGACTATCCACCACATCCAGTCATATGTAAATAAATGCAAATATTCACTAAAAACACCCAGTAAAGACAGTGATGATGCGGTCAGAACCGTGGCATCGGCTTGCTTTTAAATATGTTTGATGAATGCGCCTGATGCGCCCGCGCACGCTCTGTCTCCCGCTCCCCAGATGCTGTCTGTTCATAGGGAGAGCATGTCAGGGGAGGCACGCAAGTGAAAAAGTACTAATTATTATTGATTACTGATTTGAATCAGTTTATAATAACGAAAACAATACCCTACAAATAAAAAGAAGGCGTTTTTTACGATTAGAAATTTCTTAAACCGGTAAACCCCTGTAAACTTTTCTGTCAAAGGATCCAGTAAACGAATGAGTTCAAATAGTAAGTTTAAAATGGCTCTAAAACAGAGAAAACCCGAACGATTTCATTAGAGATTGCGGAGAGTCACGTCGGCACATCGGCACCACTGCATAAACAAACCAACTAAAGTACCGTATACAGACACAATATTTTAAACTTACCATTTGGAGACGTCCTGCTGTAGCAGCTGAGTAGCAGCTTCTTCATTCGAATCAGATTCTGGGTCAAACTGAAAAGCTTGAACGACTGTGTGTCTACAAGCCATTGCGATACATCCACTGGCAACATTAGCGCATGGTACACACCCACCCTCCACCTTGCCCCGCCTTTCTCCTCCTCATTAGCATTTAAAACTACAGACACAGAAATGGCACGTCCTAAGGAAAGCTCATTGTGGGACTGGCTCGTAGTGGCTGAAATTCTGCACCAAGGCTGATTTTCGGGAAAGAGACTTCAGGTACAATACTAGGGACCACTTAGGCCTATATAAAAGGATCCAAAAAGCAGCATGCCATGGGACCTTTAAACGTGCATAGACAGATCCTTACCTTGTTTAGCATTAACTTGGAAGTAATTCCAGCTGCAGTGTTGAACCGATTCCCCATTGAGAGTCTCTCTGCATTATCCTGTTTTCTCATACATATTTCTTACGTGGACGATTAGTGTCATTGTAGACCTGTGATATTCTCACAATCACAGATTTGGAATGAACAACTTCTCTTGCAACAGCTTCCCTTAGGTCTTGATATGGACAACCACCGGTTGCCAGGTTTCAGTCAACTTAGAGCAGCCCACCATCTTGCATCCTCAGTGAAAATTAGAGGAATGCTGCCAGTTAAATATTATTTGTCATATAATTGAGGAAATTAGCACCAGGTACCAGATTAACACGATTTAGAGCTTTGACTTGGAACATGACTTGGAGGTATCTGGAAGTGTTCTTTAATTTTGATCAGAGTTGTTTTTCAAATATTTAATTTAAACATTTTATACTATGCTTCAGAATGAATGAATTAATTTATGAAATGTGCTTAAAAACTGCCCTTCCACTCCTGTTAGGATAACTTTAAATAAGACTTAGCAGTGATCTTAAAATTTAGGAAATTGTAGGTTGTTCTCTAGTTTTGTTCTCCACTGTAAATGTATTTGCCTACATTGCATCTTATGATGGAATGCTTGGCACTGCTGTATCTTTCAAGTCAAGTCAAGTTTATTTGTATAGCGCTTTTCACGAAACAAATAGTTTCAAAGCATCTTAACAGCAAATTAAAGTTTGTACAATAATTACATTTTGTTAAATTAAAGTTTGTACAATTTGAATAATGTTAACAGTAATGATTATATGTTGCAATCAAATCACTGTAGTAAAAAAAAAAAATGGCAGCATGTTTGGGATAATTCGTAAAACATTCTGTTGTGAAATGTGAAGAACAAACAAAAACTTCATCTTTTAGTCACTCAGGCACATCATTAAACTTACGTCATGCATTTCTAATACTCTGTTCTTTCGGAAGGCTTTGCAAAGTTTTTGGAGGTGCAGTTTTGGACATCTTGGATTTTTTTTATCCAACAGCAGTATCGCTTTTGTGATTGGTGTACTGATATAAGTTGTCCAGAACACACACTACTTGATTATGTATGATGAAGGCACATGATGAGAGTTGCGTCGTTAGGAATTTTATCTTACGATTCTGATGTCCAATCTGGACATTCATCAGAAGACTCGGGAATGGGTTTAGTTTTGAGTTCTGAAACTTGCAGTATGTTTTTATTGTAGTGGAACCACCTATATGTGTAAACAACATTTTGAGTCAACATTTCATGAACCCATTTTAAAAAATGACACATTTATGTGTAAAGAAATGCATAAAAATTACATGGTTCCATTTTTTTTTTTTTTTTTTCAATTTGATTGGTTAAACTCTCCTCTAAGCACTTCCATTAGTTATGTCTTGTCTTTTTAGCTGCCTCCATAACCAATTGCAACATAAGCATATATAGTTTAACTGTTTTCATATTTCTTAACCATTTTCATCGTCTCTCTTTTCAAGAAAGTTTTTTGTTCTCAGTCAGCTGAAATTGCATTCATTATTAAATCCAGCAATGTTTTCATATTTGTGCTGTCACAGGAGGGAATGCGTTCCAATGATTTCACCACAACTCTGACTGTCTTTGGCCTAAAACCTAGATCAGGTAAAGTGTTATGCCTTCCTTTTCTCTCATCGCAAGTTGTCTTTTGTTCTTTAATCTTTGTGCTGCTATTGCCAAGACTTGCCAGCTTGCCAGCTTGGCAAAGCATCTAAAACATTCTTTAACATATCTGTTAAAATATTCAATTTCTAGCAATCATACTTTAAACAAACAAGCATCATGTCTGAAGTCAGCATTGACTACATTAACAGCAGTGTTTCCACAGGCACCCTATTTTGAGACATTCAGTTCTCATGGTACCCTTTGTCACCTCTGTTTAATAGGAATTTCTTTGGAAAGATATTGTCGTAAACTGTGGTTTTGAACTAGTGGTATTTCTTTATCATTTATTTTTCCATTTCTAATGACATTGCAGTTCAGTGGAAAGCACAAGGAAGGCCAGTACTTCCTGTCTTACAGAAATACAATAAGAATTATGCTGCACACAATAGTAAAACCAATTGTTTTGCAATGTTATCAGTCCCACAAATGCTTCCCTTTTTATTATTTATGCCGGTTATATTTTTAAAATATTTAATTATCAGCAGAAAGACAAAGTATGCTTCTCTGTATTTCATTGTTCATGTAAATAGGCCTCATAGCAATACAGTGTAGTAAGCACTCTGAAAAAGGGAGGGAAACAAGAAAAGTCATTGTTTTGACTGGTCATGTAAGTGTAATGTAATTGCATCCAGTAAATAATAGTCTGGCATGAAAAAAAAAAAAAAAAAAAACTGAAAACAGTTTGACAAAAGAGGGTATGTCTGTATGGGCCATTCTAGAGAATTTGTGCTAACTGCTGTCCCACAACTAAAAAACACATTCAAAAAGCATTCAAATAATATACTAAGATCCTTTTATTATCTATTGAAACCCACATAATTAATATATATATTAAGCTTAGGTGCCTGTCCACTAACTAAAATAGGTGCCTGTCCCCTAACTAAAATTATTGACTTTATATTTTCTTTTTTTTTTATTTTCTTTGTAAATCATGAAACTTTATGTAAAAAAAAAATGTGTCTCTTCATGTCACTACCGAAACAACAGTGTGTTTTAATCCATTGGCTAAGAGCTGATTTTAACTACACCCCTACATTTATGATCAGAAAATACTCCTGTGTCCCTATCTCTCATAGCTACGAGGTGTGAGTAGATAGGTCCAATCATTTTGAGGTAAATGTTTTTCAAAAGTCTGAAAATCTGTGAGTAACTTTAAGTAACTCTACCGAACACCTTTTTTTTTGCAATTAAGCACACTTTTTTTTAAAAAAGTGTCCCATAACATTTAGTTCTTACATGTGTACAACTGTTCAGAACTGCGCTAGCTTAGGTAAGTGTCTAAAATTGTCAATACCGAAACAGTCATGACAGAAATATTTGGTGACGTTTCGGTAGTGACATCCTTGTATTTTTGGGAGATATTTCCTAAAATTGTCTCTACCGAAACAGTGACAACCAAAACATGTCATCATTGTTTGGGTATAGTGACAAAAGGGAACACATAATCCTTTTATTTTTGGGGAAATAAACTAAATTTTGGTACAGATATACACATTTTTTGTATGTTTTAGTAGTGATTTAGTATGTGAGTTAAAATTCTGTGATGTGGCCACTACCAAAACATTACAGTCACTATCGAAAATGTGCTGTCACTACCAAAATATGGGATGTTTTGTCAAAAATAAAGTACACGGAATTATCAACTAAGATGTTATGATGGTGTTTGGGTCAACCTATATTAAAACTTATGAATCCTTAACTTTGAAATTAGTGTGATCAACTTTTGCCTTTTACAAAGAACAATTGGATTAAAAATACAACAAATGTCATGAATCACATTTAAAATATTGTTAAACCTAACTATTATTGATCTCTAAACTTTTTAATAAAATAGAAAAAAATATATTTACGAGGAAGATGTAAGCAAAATCTTAATAGGTCAATATAACCCTTCTTAGTAAATTATATATGACTGAGTTTCGGTAGTGACACATTTGTATATGTATTAAATATTCCAAAACTTTCTGAAAATACAGTATGAAAATGAACTGCACAAATGTGTACCTTGGATATTATACAATTTGCATACATACAAAATTTTTGGAAAAAGATTTTTTTCAAGACATTTCCAGCTCTGACTTTGAACCAATTCTGAATGCCCCATATCTGAAGTTATTTACACTTTTTTTTTCATTCCACATGAAAATGTGGTTATGCACATTTTATCTAGGGCAGCAACAACAAACTGATAAAAAAAATATTAATTATGGAGCAATTCTGAATTAAATTTCATTACTATTCAGAACTTCCTCTGTTAAAATGTAAAGGTAAACCCTAATGAACAAAAAGAAGACTGTTAGTGACCGCATTTACACTGTGTAAAAATTCAACGATTTAGGAACATGATGAACATGATAATTATGTTGACTATGTGTCTTCTACTCAGCCTTCTCCCGTGGAAATCGTCAAGACTTTAGCTCCACAGACCCAAGCTTCACCATGAGGAGAAAGATGGAGCACCTCAGGGAGGAGATGGAGCAGATCAGACTCTTGCGGCAGGTCAGAATTACACAGAATTGACAATGTGTATTAAAAAATGATTCATGAGTCATATCTCTAGGGTAAGACACGTGAAGCTAATTAAACACAGATTATCAAGTTCTTTTCCTCAGTATGTCTCAAGCCCAGAGGTTTATATTGGCAAAAATTCTTTTTAAATGTATTGTTAATGTTGTCAGTCAGGTATCATAACAATGCTTTCTTTTTACTTCAGCAGTCTTCTATATAAGTTGCTCTGTGTTTCTACTTGTCACTTGGAGCTCTTACCAACAGTGTTATTTCTACTTGTTCAGTCATGATGTCAGAAAGAGAGCAAATATTTCAGACAGTAAGTATTAAGGGTGTAATCAGAGAGGGCAGGAACAAAGGCTTCCTATTCAATTCTCAGGAAAGGAATGAAGATTAGGTGTTGCAGTCACTATATATGCAATAAAACCGCTTCTCACGTGTGGTTCATTTGAAGAACGCTATTTTTGAGTTCATGGGCATCTATAGACTAGTTCTGAATGTAAAAAGTGAGTGTGAGATTCACTAATGCTGAAGCTTGCTTGTCCTTGCTAATGATTTCTAATCACGTCCAATTTCATAACCTCCACCTCAGCTCTGTGCTGTCCTTGGTGCTGAAGGGCCACCCGTGTGATAGCCGGAATGACTAAGAAAGAGCACAGACGTCTTATCCCGACATTTAGAAAATGGAAGATCCTTGGTTCACATGATATACCTGTGCTAGATATGGCATCAGCTGAAGTAAACAGTGTGTTTGTGTGTGTTTGCAGAACCTTGAGTCTAGGTTAAAGGTTTTGCTGCCAGATGATGTGGGTGCTGCTTTAATGGATGGTGTTGTTTTATGCCATCTGGCAAATCACATTCGTCCTCGTTCCGTAGCCAGCATTCATGTTCCTTCCCCTGCTGTGGTAAGTTTTACTCGGTGTTTTATGCAGACTTTCTTGGATCTCCTTGCAAATTAAATCTCATTCTTGCACTCTAATTGACATTTTTGGTAAATATTCAGTATTCAAAACTAGCACATAAATTGCTTGTTGTTTGATTTTGCACTCTCTGTCCAAAATCCCTCTAACAGCCAAAGCTGAGTATGGCCAAGTGTCGACGCAATGTTGAGAATTTCTTGGATGCATGTAAAAAGCTTGGAGTGCCACAGGTAGGATGGATTTTTTTTTCCATAGCAGCACCATATCAATTATTAGTGTATATGTGGCCCTGGACCACAAAACTAGTCTTAGTAATAGACTAGTCAAAAATACATTCTATGGGTCAAAATTATCCATTTTTCTTTTATGCCAAAAATCATTAGGATATTAAGTACCTTAAATATATCAAAACGTAATTTGTGCTTAGTAATATGCATTGTAAGAACTTAGTTTAGACAACTTTAAAGGCAATTTTCTCAATATTTTTTTGCACCCTCAGATTCCCTTTTTTCAAATAGTTGTATCTCTACCAAATATTGTTCTAAAAAACAATACATCTTATTAAAACGTATCCATTCTGTTTTCAGATGATGTATAAATCTCAATTTCAGAAAATTCCCCCTTATGACTGGTTTTGTGTTTTGTTTTGTTTTTCTCAGAAATACTGTATTGTATACATTATTATAAAAAATAATGTTCTAATAATAATTTTATTATTGGTAGTAGTAATATCATTACATTAAGTAATATATTTCTGTCACCGTTTCTTCAAATTAAACCTTTTAAACCTTAAACTTTTATTTTGACAGTTTGCTGTGAAGACCTTTAGGTTTCTGTTTGTATATGATATGACAAATTAAATGATGTTCATGGACTATATAATGTTGTGGCAGAGGCTGAAAACACTGCAAACCTCATGCGTTCTTCTAGTATATGTGTGGTAAACGAAACCATGCAGATTCATATTTAAATAGCATTTTGTAGCTTAACATTCACAGACACTAGTCCATATTGTGTTTTGATTAAAGTGTACTGACCTACTTTTGATTTATTCATCCAAAATTTGGCAAATTCCTTGGCATTCCACGTTATACAGTAAATTCCATTTTTACGGATTTGGAATGATTACTGCATTTTTGATCAAATAAATACAGCTATGGTGAGCATATTCAAAAATATTCTCAAATATTACAGACTCCAAACGTTTAAACAGTAGTGTATTATAATGCTAAAATGACAAATTTATGTTTGTTTTTTCCATCTTTTAATCATCTTTTTAACAGGATATTATAGTTCCCCGTCTGTCGTTCACGTTCGACGTTGTGTCGAAGTGACGACTAGGGGTCGCTCTTGAGAGCCCGAATACCTCTGACAGCTTTGAGAAAAGGCCAATGAGAATTGGTATGCAGTATTTGCATAGCCCGCTCCGCCCCGGAGATCCGGGCATAAGAGGGGGGGGCTAGGCAACACTCATTGTTCTGTTTCTTCGGAGCCGAATGCAGCGTCTCTTCATTGAGAAGCAGCGTTACTCACCTCTCTCGTCGTTGGATCTACGGCACGGGCAGCGGTCTCTTCCTTCTCGAACGCAGTAGCAGTGAGAGTCCCCTGGGTGCTTCGACGGCGAATCTTGAAGAGCAGATTTCCTCTTAATAAAATCTAAAGAGCAAATTTCTCTAAAAGAGTGCAGACACGGTGGGTTTGTGTGTTTACTATGCCTTTCCTTCCGTGTCCTTCTGGTTGCGGCTTCTTTCTCTCCCAAAACGATCGGCACGAGCTCTGTCTTCAATGTTTGGGTCGTGACCATGCTGAAGCAGCGTTCGGCGAGGGCGGATGTCCTGCTTGCGAGGACATGCCCCTCAGCACACTTCGTTCGCGAGTCGCGTTCTTTACTAAAAGACCGCGGCTCGCATCAACCGCTACCGCGGCTCGTCCTTCTACTTCCGGGTACGAGGCTGCCGCGGCGCGTGTTGATGAAGAGCGAGAGAGCGCGAGCGTTTCGCCGGGTAATTCCCCGCGTCCCTCGCGCTCTGTGTGTCTGCCGGTCGAGCTTTCGGATGACTTTGAAAACTCGTCTCAGTACGGGTTGGATTGGTTATTCGGGGCTCCTGCGGGGGAGGAAGAAGTGTCTGCAGCATCGGAGAGTGGGCAGCCATCTGAAGCAGACGCGCTATCTGAGGCACCCGCTGCGGGGGCGGGTTCTCAGTCAGTAGCAGACGCGGAAATGGCGGCCATGCTCGAACGGGCGGCCAAAGCAATCGGGATTGAGTGGAAGTCTCCGCCCCATCCTGAGCGCTCACGGCTGGATGATTGGTATCTGGGTAACGACCGTGGTTCTCGGCCACGTTCTACCCCAGTTCCTTTCTTCCCGGAAGTGCATGAGGAACTGACTAAGTCGTGGAAGGCTCCTTTTTCAGCCAGAACGCGTCTTAGCGGTTCTTCCTCTCTCACCACCCTCGATGGAGGTCCAGCGAAGGGGTATACGGAGGTTCCCGCCGTGGAGCGTGCGATCGCGGTGCATCTTTGCCCGCAGACCGCCGCCACCTGGCGGGACCGCCCAAAACTCCCGTCCAGGGCATGTAAGGCTTCTTCCGCTCTCGTGGGGAAGGCTTATGCTGCTTCTGGACAAGCTGCGTCCGCCCTTCACGCTATGGCCGTCCTGCAGGTCTATCAGGCCAAGGTTCTTAGCGAGTTGCACGAGGGTGTTCCCAAACCAGAGCTTTTGCAGGATCTGCGCTCGGCGACTGACTATGCTCTACGAGCTACGAAGGTCACGGCGCAGGCTCTGGGGAGGGCGATGTCCACTATGGTGGTCCAGGAGCGCCACCTTTGGCTGAATCTGGCGGAAATGAAGGACGCTGAGAAGGTTCGCTTTCTTGACGCCCCCATTTCTCAGGCTGGTCTCTTTGGCGACACTGTCGAGGAATTTGCACAGCAGTTCTCCGCAGTGAAGAAACAGACGGAGGCTATCAAACACATCTTGCCTCGTCGGGCGCCGCCCCCCGGGCCCGCACCCCCGAGGCAGCAGCCTCCGCCTGTTTCACGCCGAGGACGACCGCCTTCCAGACCGGCTCAGGGCCCGCCACAGGCTGGTCCTGCACCTAAACCAGCCTTGCGGTCGAGCTCTCGCAAGAAGGTGGCGCCGTTAGCTCAGTCTCAGGCCGCTAAGAACCCTCGTCAGGCTTCGAAGCGTTCCTGAAACGAGCAGCCCGGAGGAGAGAGATCTGCTGACCTGTCTGGATCCACACTCGGCGAGGGGACGAGTGTGGGTTTCGGCTCCACCCCGGCTGTCTGCCTCTCGGCAGACGGCCACCACATGGTCAATAAAAGAGCAATTTTCTTCTCTGGGCGAAAAAATCTATGTGACTGCGTCCCTCCGGGGTACCCAGCCACTAAAACATGTCAAAGCATGCTCAACCGCAGGGCCTGCGCTTCGGCATGCTTTGACGAATCAAGTGCATCCATCAGTCGATCCCCTGAGCTCAGGCGATCTTCTGATGGATCCTTGTCTGTCGGTTCCGATGGTCGATCCTCCCATGGCTGGGTCCCTCCGGGGTACCCAGCCACCAAAACACATCAAAGCATGCTCAACCGCAAAACTTGCGCTTCTGCATACTTTGACAGAGAAACAAGCGCATCCGTCAGTCGATCCCCTGAGCTCAGGCGATCTTCTCACGGATCCTTGTATGTCGGTTATGGCGATCAAAGCACCTTGTGTCCTCCGGGACAGCACGCCCCCGAACAAAGGGCTTTCACCACAACTCAGTCACACCGTACCCACCCGAGGTACGTCGGTGGTCCCCCTGAGACCGTTGGCAGAGAGTTTTACAGCTTGGCTCGAGATACCCAACCTCTCTCGCTGGCTTCTCAGAACCATCCGACTCGGCTATGCTATCCAATTCGCACGCAACCCGCCCAAGTTCAGCGGCATCTTCTCTACCGCGGTTCGGGACGAGAATGCTGCGGTTCTTCGGGCGGAGATCGCGACCCTTCTGGTGAAGGACGCGATAGAGCCGGTCCCCTCGGCCGACATGAAGAAAGGGTTCTACAGCCCCTACTTCATTGTACCCAAGAAAGGTGGCGGTTTAAGACCAATCCTGGATCTGAGGATTCTGAATCGGGCCCTTCACAAGCTCCCCTTCAGAATGCTAACGCTCAAACGCATTCTCACGTGCATCAGATTCCAGGATTGGTTTGTGGCGATAGACCTGAAAGACGCGTACTTTCATGTCTCGATTCTTCCAAGACACAGGCCCTTCCTGCGGTTTGCCTTCGAAGGTCGAGCATTTCAGTACAAAGTCCTTCCATTTGGGCTCTCCCTGTCTCCCCGCGTCTTTACGAAAGTCGCAGAGGCAGCCCTTGCCCCTCTCCGGGAGAGGGGCATCCGCATTCTCAATTACCTCGACGACTGGCTGGTCATAGCACACTCTCAGGAGTTGGTATGCAAACACAGGGATGTGGTTCTCAACCATCTGGCCCATCTGGGGTTTCGGGTCAACTGGGAAAAGAGCAAGCTCGCCCCGGTACGGAGCATCTCTTTTCTCGGTATACAACTAGACTCGGTTGCCATGAGTGCACGGCTCTCCCCGGAGCGTGCACAGTCAGTGCTGAGCTGCGTCCAGAAGCTCTCACGCAGCCCGACGGTCCCCCTCAAACAATTTCAGAGGCTCCTGGGTCACATGGCATCCGCAGCCGCCGTCACGCCGCTGGGCCTGATGCACATGAGACCGTTACAACACTGGCTGCGTTCCCGAGTCCCGAGATGGCCATGGCGCCAGGGTTCATACCGGGTGCACGTCACACCCGTATGTCTAAAAACCCTCGGTCCTTGGAAAGACATTTCGTTCCTACGGGCCGGGGTGCCCTTAGGACAAGTGTCCAGGCGCATTTTGGTTACGACAGATGCATCCAACACAGGCTGGGGCGCCGTATGCAATGGGCAAGCAGCTGCAGGGCTCTGGTCGGGCCCTCGGCTGCATTGGCATATCAATTGCCTCGAGCTGCTGACAGTGTTTTTGGCCCTGAAGAGGTTCCGACCTTTGGTTCAGGGCAAACACGTGCTGGTCCGCACAGACAGCACTGCGACTGTAGCCTACATCAATCACCAGGGCGGTGTACGCTCCTTTCGCATGTCACAGCTAGCCCGCCATCTCCTCCTTTGGTGTCGAAACAATGTCAAGTCTCTACGAGCCACCCACATACCGGGCGAACTCAATTGGGTAGCGGACGCGCTCTCCCGACAGACTTCGCTTCGGGGCGAGTGGAGACTTCACCCTCAGACGGTTCAGCTGATCTGGAGTCTTTTCGGTCAGGCCCAGGTCGACCTGTTTGCCTCGATAGAGAACACTCACTGCCAGTTGTGGTACGGTCTGTCCGAGGCGCCCCTCGGCACAGATGCACTGGCACACAGCTGGCCTCAGGGCCTCCTCAAGTATGCGTTTCCACCAGTGAGCCTAATTGCACAGACCCTGTGCAAAGTCAGGGAGGACAGAGAACAGATCCTGCTGGTGGCCCCCTACTGGCCCAACAGGGTTTGGTTCTCAGAGCTGGTGCTCCTCTCCCCCGTTCCTCCCTGGCGCATTCCCCTGAGGAAGGACCTCCTTTCACAGGGGAAGGGCACGATATGGCACCCGCGCCCAGATCTCTGGAACCTCCACGTATGGTCCCTGGACGCGACCAGGAGGATTTCAGAGATCTCCCACTGGCAGTGGTAAACACTCTGTTGCAGTCGAGAGCTCCTTCCACGAGGCGGCTGTACGACCTCAGATGGCGCAAATTCACAAACTGGTGTTCCTCCCGGGGGGAGAACCCACGGAGATGTGGCATCCGAACGGTGCTTTCCTTCCTCCAAGGAGGACTGGATAGACACCTTTCTGCTTCAACACTTAAGGTCCAGGTAGCCGCTATTGCCGCTAACCACGACCTGGTGGAAGGTAGATCGGTTGGGAAGCACAATTTGGTTATACGATTCCTTAAAGGTGCACGCAGGCTGAACCCCGTCAGACCGCGCCTTGTCCCCTCTTGGGATCTGTCTGTGGTCCTCCGGGGCCTACAGTCAGATCCCTTTGAGCCGCTCCAGTCAGTCGAACTCAGTGCTCTCTCCCAAAAGACGGCTCTCCTGACTGCGCTCACATCGATCAAAAGAGTGGGAGACCTCCAAGCCCTCTCCGTCAGTGACTCGTGCCTCGAATTCGGGCCGGCTAACTCTCACGTTATCCTGAGACCCCGGCCCGGTTATGTGCCCAAAGTGCCCACCACTCCCTTCAGGGACCAGGTGGTCACTCTGCAAGCTATCCCTTCTCAGGAAGGCGACCCCAACCTCTCCTTGTTATGCCCAGTCCGTGCCCTGAGCATTTACTTGGAACGTACTGAAAGCTTCAGACGGTCGAGTCAGCTCTTTGTCTGTTTTGGAGGACAGCAGAAGGGGAAAGCTGTCTCCAAACAAAGAATTTCCCACGGGATTGTGGATGCGATTCGTTTGGCCTACCAGGCCACAGGGGTGCCCTGCCCGCTGGGGGTGCACGCCCACTCCACCAGGGGCGTCGCAGCGTCGGTTGCGCTGGCGAACGGGATCTCTTTAACAGACATTTGCAGAGCTGCAGGTTGGGCTACACCTAACACGTTTGCCAGGTTCTACAATCTGCGTGTAGAACCAGTCTCTTCGGGAGTCCTGAACGCAAGCCCAGTAACTCCTGAAGCTGACACGGTGTAGAAGCTTGCTGAAGCGTCGTTCCCCACGGGTGATGACGCTTCCCCAGTTCAGTAAGTTTCCTGGCGTGAACCCTGAACGACAATTTCCATCATGTTGCACCCGCAACGTAGCTATGTTCAGCGGAGGAACTAGCTATCAGAATCTAATATGAGGTTAGGTTGCCTCTTGTGAACTCTCATATTAGGTTGGTGCCCCACATGTAGTGGCTCCTAATGCGGCCCCATGTGTGTATCTCCACCTATACTCCCAGAGATGCGGTGTTTCCCTTAAGACAAAACTTGTCTCCGACCCTGAGCTCAGCAGTCTCTCCTCATGCGGAGCCTGCCTCAGGATCGTCCCCTTGTTGTGCTCCCCTAGTGCGAGCCCTCAAGTGTATTCTCCACACAAATACCTCCCTCCGGGCAGGGTGTGGTCTCCGTAGTGCCCATCCCCCCCCGGGGAGGACGGACACTGGCCCAATGTTCTCCAAGATGTTCAACCAAAGGTGAGGAAAGGCTGGCTGAAGCTCTTGGGCATTGGAAGGTCACGTAGAGGTGAGTGACATTTATCTAACACGCAAGACCTGTTAATATTTGCACTCCATGCACTCGTGACGCGGTCCGCTGGTTGTGGCGTTTTCAACTGGGACCCCTAGTCGTCACTTCGACACAACGTCGAACGTGAACGACAGACGGGGAACGTCTTGGTTACGTATGGTAACCCTCGTTCCCTGATGGAGGGAACGGAGACGTTGTGTCCCCCTTGCCACAACCTCGGACCGCCTCTGAGTGTAGCCGGGTGCTTCGGCTCCTCAGATCAGAACAATGAGTGTTGCCTAGCCCCCCCCTCTTATGCCCGGATCTCCGGGGCGGAGCGGGCTATGCAAATACTGCATACCAATTCTCATTGGCCTTTTCTCAAAGCTGTCAGAGGTATTCGGGCTCTCAAGAGCGACCCCTAGTCGTCACTTCGACACAACGTCTCCGTTCCCTCCATCAGGGAACGAGGGTTACCATACGTAACCAAGACGTTTTATAAAATCTATTATTGATCCATATTTATGCTTATATGAACAGGACAAGTTATGTTTGCCGCATCACATCCTTGAGGAGCGGGGTCTGGTCAAAGTTGGTGTTACTGTACAGGCACTGCTGGATCTTCCATCATCAAAACCCAACCAACTTTCTACCATGTAGCATCGCTGGATCATGGGACGTCCACAAGCATCCCTTTACCCTGCCTTACCACGTCATCCTCACTCCTCACTCTCGATGCTGATCTTTGACCTACTATGGGGAGGTCATGACCCTTCACCCTTCACAACTGTGGTGAACAGGCCGGCTTCCCCCTACCTCTTATAAGCCTCTCTGGAGGGGTCTAGACATTATAAAGCTCCAATTTCTGCCCTATATGAGGGAAAATGTATTTCTTAAAGCCACACATTTCATTCTGAGGGGAAATACTTGTTTCTATTCCACAACTGGCAATGCCGTCTGTCCCCTCTCAATGCTGGATGCCTCTGTCCCCTTTATTTTATATCTACATGTTTCATATTCACTCTTCTCTTGGACCGGTGAGCCCCCAGCGGGCGAGGACAGGAGAAAAGCCTGCAGCTATTTGGCTGATTCTGGATCAGAGGGAAGATGATGTTTCAGTGTCACTTCAGCCCTCTCCTGTGTGAAGTCACTAAGAGCTGTCAAACATCTTGTTACATTCTGACTATTGTTTCCTGTCTCTTTGAAGAAATGACATGTATTGATGTGCATGTAATAACAACCAGACCAGCAGTGAAGACACCTGGAAAGGACAGAAACAAGTGTTGCCATAAGAAACTGACATTGCTTTCACAGTCAGGTGAGTCAGTACCAGTGCATTAGAAAGTAATCATATCTTTCTGCATGCCTGCTTGGTTTCAACAGTGGAGATACTGCTCACGTGCCCGCACAAAACAAAGGCTTTTTTGTGTTCTATTAGGTACATGCTGGCGTTGCCAAATGTTTGTTTTTCATAAGTAATTTTCTCACAGGTTTATTTAGTGTTTTAGTTCTCACAACCTGCGTGTGACAGGAATTCACAACATGATAAAGTTTCATACCTGTCAGTGTAATTGCATAGTGATACGTTTTTGTCTGTTGTGCAGGTCTGGGCGGGTATGGAAAGTTTTAGAACTAAAAATAGGTACATTGTTTGCACAACAATAAAACATCTGCATTTGATTGTATAATTAAATACACAATCATCTAAAGAATTTGTGATTTGTAAAAAAAAAAAACTTTTATGGAAAAACAAATCAGAAGAGTCTTTGATACTTGGAAAACTGAATTAAGCATTTGATGTGCAGCAGTTTTTAAATATGTACAAATAGTTTTAATTTGTTTTATCAGGGAATTTATTTATTTACTTTTATGTACTTTTGAATGTTTTATTTATTTCTTTGAGTTCTATTTACTTCTTTATCAACCTCAGAAATACATTAACTGTATTGTCCAAAAATCAGCAATACTGTTCAGAAAATCTTGTGTAATATATTCACTTCCAAACATGGAAACTGGAGCAGCCATCTTAACGGGTTGTAGCTTTGGAAGTTGTTTGTAGTCAATTTGTATGACTCATGCACACCAGAAAGCCGCTATCAGCATTCACATTCACATGTCCTGTTTAGCGGATAGACTATAGCTGCTTTCTCCGCACATTTACTTTACTTGAAAGGAGTAGTTAACTCCAGAATTAAAATTCCTGATCATTTCTCAACCCCTCTGTCATCGAAGATGTTCATGTCTTTCTTTCTTCAGTCGAAAAGTGATTAAAGCTTTCGAGAAAAACATTCCAGGATTTTTCTCCATATAGTGGACTTCAATGAGGATAAAGGGGTTGAAGGTAAAAAAAAATTGTTTCAATGCAGCTTCAAAAGGCTCTACACAATTCTAGCTGAGGAATAAGGTTCTTATCTAGCGAAATGCTCAGTCATTTTTATATACAAACGTCAAATTTATATACTTTTTAACCACAAATGCTCATCTTGCACGCGTGACATAAGCGGAAGTACAAATGCAGAATGCCCATTGCAGAATGTGCAAAGAAAGTCAAATGCCCTTTATGAAAAAGGTAAAACAACAATGTCAGATAATTTTGAAGTTGTAGGGGAAAATGAGATGGGAGTTTTTTTCGAAGAAGTGACCACGTGTGAGCTTTCCAACATAATTGACCTATCAGCAAATATTAACGATATTTACAGACATTAACTGCTTGAGCACATGAAAAAGGCCACTTAATGAGATTATGACAACCAGAAAATGAATGTTGAATAATAAAATAAATTCCAAATTCCATTGCCAATCCTGTCAGGATACCTGGAATCAGTGTTACAGGTACCTCAGGTCCATCGTTTAATTATTTTTGTAGCATAAACTCCATCAAAACGACGAGAGCTTCGGATCTTCCGATGTTTCTCTGTGGCGCTGCAACCTACAGATGTCCGATCTTCGTGCAGCTGATACTGAGTATATCCATTTTTATATTTTTTTTAGAAAATGACTGATCGTTTCACTAGACAAGACCCTTATTCCTCGGCTGGGATCAGGTAGAACCCTTTGAAGCTGCAATGAAACTGCAGCTGAAGTCCCATCAAACACCCCACTGAAGTCCACTATATGTAGAAAAATCCTGGAATGTTTGCTCAAAAACCTTAGCTTCTTTTCGACCGAAGAAAGAAACACATGAACATCTTGGTTGACATGGGGGGGGGGGGAGTAAATCACCAGGAAATTTTATTTCAGGAGTGAAATAATTGTTTAATAGACGCTTGTCAGGATAGGTCCATGTTTAGTTTATGGCAGGAATGAAAACAGTGCTCTGAGTAAACAGAAGTTCTGAAAACATTCTCTCACACCCTCGTTTTCATCTACTTTAAATACGGCATCTGATCTGACTTACAGTAAATGTCCTCCGCTTTGGGGTGGGTCTGCATCATGTATTTACTGTTATAAACCTTTTTGATGCTCTCGACCACTCTCAAAGCTTTCTGTCAATCCCAGAATTTGTCACACCGCTTTACTCCCATTAGAATGAATTGAAAATACTTGCTCTGTTCCGCAAAAGTGGACAGTGCATGTAAACGTGAATGCTGTTAAGCCTTAAGTCACTTTATGGAGTGCATGTAAGTTCCATTCATGACTGTTCACCTAAAAATACAAGTATTTTGTCTCTCTTATTGTAGTTTTGGCTAATTAGTCACCAACACATCTTGAAAGTTAGCCTGTCTGATGGTGTTTTGAAAAGAAAACGCTGTTTATTGATTTATGCCTTTCAAAAAGTTAATAGTATGCTCAGTTGGCAGCTTGAGCAGTTGTTGACAACTATTCTGTGGAAAGGAGTTTTAGGACCTAGATGTACATGATGAGTAATGTCTAACTCCCCCATCGTGCTGCACACAGCATAGCAGAAACGTCTGGTTCAGTTCCAGTGCTTTGTGATGGATGGATTGGTGACAGCATTTCCTCAGGCGTATTGCCTCCTTGACACAATCCCAGCCAAGAATGTAAAAGGTTTTCCACAGGTTACAGGCCCTGTGAACAAAATATGTTTCTGTTTTAGTTTCACTCAGCCACACCCTCTGATTTAGCTGTTTCTACCCGTTTATCTTCAGTATTTATGATACAGGTTCCCAATTAGGCATCTGTCACTCATACACTACCACTGCCATCACTTGCAAAACTCCTAAAATAGGTCAACTGCTACAAGGTATAGACTGCATACTACATGCTGCTGTTTTAATAATACGCTGTAGTACTCAACAATAATGACTGAACTGTAGCAGACCTCAAACAGACCAATTAAATGCTAAAAACGGATTTCATGACGTTTATAAACAAGCAGACAGCTGAGTATGCACATTCACACTGTTCACTGAGAGGAGTATGCTATTGTATATGAAAGCCATTCTCATGTTTATTTTTCCCTTTCCAAATCAAGCTCCATCTTGGCAAAGTTTGAAATAATTACTCGTCAGCTCTGATTCACAATTACGTTGATGAGAACCTATTTAGTTTGTAAAAAGAAGTGTTGATTAAAAAGTAATAGACAGGAGACGACTCCTACGCAGTGCGTACTGTATGTATAAATGTTTTTGTATGACAACTGGATTGCATGTCTGGATCATACCATTGTTTATGTACATAATCTATGTTTCAACACATTAGGGAGTTTCCTAAAAAGGAAACCAACCGAAAACAGAGGTCAAAATACTGGAATAAATGGACCTTTTACAGTGTTTCATTGTGTCCTTGTCATTTGCTTTGTGCTTCTTTACAGCAGGAACAGAATTGTTCACGACAGGAGGAGAAAATACAGACACCCTCTGTGTCAAACGAAAATAAGCAATGCTTAAAATGGTCAAGCAAAGATAGTATTTGACATCTGCTACAGTAATAATGAACACTGAATCCATTTCCAAGGAAATCTCCTGTCTCTTTTCCAGAGAATCATGCAAGACAGGTGGTCAGGAAGGAAAAGCTGTGCTCTCTCAAGTTATACTTGTGCACAAAATATTAGCAGACACTGTTATTTTGATGTTGTTTGCAGCTCTCATTATTTGAAGTGATAGGTCAAATCAGAGTAGCAGAATAACTTAAAAGAGTCAAAGTGTTCAAACCCTTGTCCAATACAGTTTGTATTTATGAGAGCTATGGATTTGTGAGAACCCATTTACTTAAACAGTAGCAAGAGAACATACAGTTGAGGTCAAAAGTTTACAGAATCTGCAAAATGTTAATTCTTTTAGCATAATAAGAGGGATCATACAAAATGCATGTTGTTTTTTATTTAGTACTGACCTGAATAAGATATTTTACATAAAAGACGTTTACATATAGTCCACAAGAGAAAACAATAGTTGAATTTATAAAAATGACCCTGTTCAAAAGTTTACATACCCTTGATTCTTATTACTGTGTTGTTACCTAAATGACCCTATTTTTTTGTTTTGTTTTGTTTAGTTATAGTTGTTCATGAGTCCCTTGTTTTAACTGAACAGTTAAACTATCTGCTGCTCATCACAATAAACCAGCTCCCACAAATTCTTTGGTTTTCCAGCATTTTTGTGTATGTGAACCCTTTCCAACAATGACTGTATGATGTATGTACCAAATATCATATTTTTTCATTTAGCACTGCCCTTCAGAAGCTACAGAAGATACTTGCATGTTTCCAAGAAGACAAAATTAGTTAAATTTACTTCAAATTTCAACAGTTTTCACCCCCAGCCATTAAAGCATCTTTTTTCCTTCTGGAGCATCAGTGAGTGTTTGAACTTTCTGTAATAGTTGCATGTGTGTTCCTCACTGTGAAAAGATGGATCTCAGAATCATACAGTCATTGTTGGAAAGGGTTCAAATACACAAACCAAAGAATCTGTGGGAGCTGAAGGATTTTTCTGATGAACAGCGGACAGTTTAATTGTTCAGGACAAACAAGGGACTCATGAACAACTATCACTAAACAAACAAACAAACAAGCAAACAAAAACCACAGCTGTGGGTCATTCAGGTAACAACACAGTATTAAGAATCAACAGGGTCATTTTTATAAATTCAGCTTTTGTTTTCTCTACATGTGAATGTCTTTTATGTGAAATATCTTATTCAGGTCAGTACTAAATAAAAAATAACATGCATTTTGTATGATCCCTCTTAGGGTATGGTCACTTTTGAGCACAACTGTATAGTCCACAATAGTTGAATTTATAAAAATGACCCCGTTTGATGTTTACATACACTTGTTTCTTAATATTGTTAACTGAATGATCCACAGCTGTTTTTTTGTTTGTTTGTTTGTTTGTTTGTTTTTTTTGGTGATAGGCTAGTTATTCATGAGTCCCTTGTTTGTCCTGAACAATTAAACTGCCCGCTGCTCTGCATAAAATTCCATCAGGTTTTTCTTTGGCATTTTTGTAGATAAACGCAGGCTCCATGTGGTCTATCAGTTTATAAATGCTATACACTTGCTGTCTCATAGCCTATACGTTTTAAAACTGCACTGGGCAACTGATGATCTGAATTATTTCTCTTTCAATTATCTGACATTTCTCATCAGAAAGCTAATTGCAGACATGCTGTCTCACATCCGTATAATGCCCAGAGGGAACGTTTTAAGCTGAAAAAAGAAATTCAGCATTAACGATCCTCTTGTAAACAGACTTGTGAAAAGTTTTCGAAAGATGTGATTTTTTTTTTCTGGCTGTCTTTAAGCAGCCGTATTTAACGCACATCAGGGGAAAGTGAATGAACAGTGTGAACACTTTGTACCCTAACAGCTGACTCACAGAACACAACACACGCACACAACGCACTCGAATAACACGACTGCCTTATAGCAAACCTTTTCAAACTGCTCTCGAACGATCAGTCAAAGAGTTCACATCAAATGACAAAACCACAAGTATTTAATTAAACCTTTCTACGGAATTACTTATCTTGTCAGTGTGATATGTGTGGTGTTCAAGAAAAGTACTGTAACTTTATATACTAAGTAAATAATGCCGGGATACGGGCGCGTGCGCGTGCACACGCAGTGAGTCATACAAACTATCAAACAAAATCCGAGAACACTGAGCTCAAGTTCATTCAGACCATCCTAAGGCAACTAAATGGACTCATACCATTAGGATCTTTATATTACAGAAGATTGACAGTGAGTATACGTGCTTACCCTCTTCTTTTGTGCTGTAGTAGCTTTATTATGCGGATATTTTGCCGTATTTCTTTTCTCAACACGTTTTCAGATCTGATTTATGTATATAAAGGTTTACTGAGTGGCCTGATTTAACTGAATCTATAACTCTGTATATTTGCTTGTGTGTGTGCAGATATCAACATTAATGAATATTTGTTGATAAAATATTAAATTATCAGCTTTTATCATAACACATTATAAGACAAAATTGTCATAGTTGAGTTTCGTTGTTTGTCATTTGTTACATTATAACATATTTGCCTTATAATGTGTTATGATAAAAGCTGATAATTTAATATTTTATCAACAAATATTCATAAATGACAAACAACGAAACTCAACTATGACAATTTTGTCCGCTTCTTTACATTGTGATTGATTATGAACATCTTGATATTAAACATCTAAAGAAATGTATATATAAATATTTATTTAATGTCTTAAACATTTTAAACATAATGAAAATGTAATGTAACATTTGTGTATTTTTTATATTATCTATATTCTCTTTATGTAACATCATTTGAACAAAATATGAACTTTTCTTATTTAATGTATGTTCCATTTTGAATTTATATGGTCTGTAATTAGCTTTCTCTTCTATTTTTCTGTACATTTAATAACCACTAAACTGTTCGTTTACCAATATTTTTCAACACACCTCTTCATGTTCTGGGTAAATAATGACAGAATATTTATTTTTGAATGAACTGTCTCTTTAAGACGAAGTAGTCAGATACACAGGGATGCAAAACAGCTGTTTTAAGGTTAAGATGCCAAAGAGTTGACATGCAACTAAGCAGGCTATATACCCAACCATGTTAGCCACACCTTATCCGTGAGCGTTTATAGTGTGAGAGCAGTTATTCATTTTCCATTCGTGTAGGGAAAAAAGACTGGTAAGCGTGGGTGATCCAAACACCTCCCTTTTTAAAGACAATGTATTAATTTATCATGATTGCAGATCACTGCCACATTACATCACCCTAAACATAACAAAAACAAGTGTGAAGAGAGACAACTGATGTGAATGTTTAATGCTTTATTCCTCTCTAGACACTGGTAATAACCCTTCAGAAGAACATGTTGCTGCTGGATAAGGTTCCTGCATGGCTCTCTGCATTCACTCTGCTTTTGCTGACTCAGGAGACTGCCTCTACTTCAGAGGTCATGGCCTGTGGAGTGGCGGGTAAGCTTCCTCGCTGATTCCACTGAAAAGATGAAAGAAAATGGCATAAGTCCAGACTTCTGCTCATTCTGTAGAATACAAAGAGAGTCACATAATGTACAAGACAAACAGTATTTGCATGAACTTTTATCTAAGCTCTAATAGACACTTAAATAGATCTAATATTGTAACCTTTTTATAAGGTTCCATATATTGAACCATGCTTTGAAAGTGCTATAAAGAATCATTTAACAGTAGATTATTTTTATTATTATACGATTTTTATGTTATTTATTAATACGTGACTGTGGACCACAAAACCAGTCATTAGGGTCAAATTTTTGAAACTGAGATTTATACATCATCTGAAAGCTGAGTAAATAAGCTTTTGTTAGGATAGGACAATATTTGAGAAAATCACCTTTAAAGTTGTCCAAATGAAGTTCTTAGCGATGCCTATACTAATCAAAAATTAAGTTTTGATATATTTACAGCAGGAAATGTGCAAAATATGTTTATGAAACATGATCTTTACTTAATATCCCAATGATTTTTTCATTTTGACCCATACAATGTATTTTTGGCTATTGCCACAAATATACCCGTGCAACTTAAGTCTTAATGGTTTTGTGGTCCAGGCTCACATATGAGTTTAGAGTCACAGTGTGTCTCTTTCATTTGCAATGAAGTTTATGAAGGCTAAAATCGACGTTATGTGAGCCCAAATGCTGATAAAAAGTGATAGGATGGCTTTAATGTTCTTGTGACTGGCCATGTTTATGCTAAACCCAAGTAAAAATTGAAAACTTGATCTTACAAATATTCTCAACTGAGCTGGTTACAGGTGATCACACATGTACTGGTAAAAAACTAAAAAGAGAAAAAACCTAAAATTTTGGACATTCTAAAAGAATTTCAAGTAAACATCCAGAGTTAGATGTTTGAGCTCCCAAAATCAAAAATGAGGTGGCTTTGAAAAAAAACTTGGGAATAAACAACCCTTACCTAATGATATGACTACAAATAGAACAATTACTATGTGTAAAGAACCTTTAGTGTGCGTAAACTAATACTAAGCAAGTAGTTAACCTATTTGGTAATTCTTAAATACATTCTAAATTGTCTTTAACATTTGTAACACTGTTTGTTTCCTTTGACATCATTTCCTTGTTGCGTAATTTCATGACCAGACAGACAGAGGTTTTAGCATGACATTGTGTCGTAGATCATTAATAGTTTGGCTGAGTTCACTGGATTTCACAACTGTTGTGTTCATGCACACACAAACAGTTTGACTTATGGGATTAGATTTGAGTTTAGAATTACAACTGGATGTTTAATGCAGGTGTTGTCTGTCTTCAAGCCAAGAGTTTTTAGTGCTCACAGACTTATGGTGTTGATTTCCCACAGTGGAGCCACTAGAAGATATTGAAATATCAGACCCTGGCTTCCTGGGTTACGTTAGTATCCACTGGACTCGGCCAGCCGCCCTTCAGAACCTCACAGACTGCACAGTACGATACCAACTCAAATACTATGACACCTATGAGGAACGATGGAGGGTAAGAATCCTTGAGAACCCACCAAACACACCACACACAGTGTCATTTGTTTTCCTTTCAGCATTCATTTTTCAGGCACAAAAAACACAAAACGTGTGGTATAATGTGGTATAAAAGTGTATTTTAGACTTCATGCATGCTCAGAAGTGTTTTGAAATGACTATTCTGTGAAGAATTCTAAGTTTGTTTTGTGGTCATTTCTTTGAAATTGTTCTGACAACACATTACTAAAGATAAACTTTTAGACTTGTTATACATTAACTTTGTTTTGACAGGAAACTGACAAGAAAAAAAAAAAAAAGATTCAGAGCCAAGTCAGTAAATATGTGTTTGTCCCTCTTCATTAATCATGGTTCAGTAAACGTCCTACAAAACCACTTAGTAAACTAGAGAAAGTTCAGTGTTCCAAGGAACTCCTTAAGATTCAATGTGAAACTCTTTTAAGTCAGAGCCAAAATTTGTTTTATTTGATGCAACCCCTCAGAGAGAACAACTCCCTGCGGGTGACATACTTAGTATTCAGAGAGACAGATTTGTTCTACAGCATCTTCAAAACTCAGCAGCTCTTCATGTCTTATTGTTATTACAAATGTATTGAATCATGACTCAAAATTGCCCTCTTTGTGTTATACAGAGTGTTCGAACTGTCAAGTTGACGTACGCTGCTCAGTTTGACCTTGAGAAACCAGTTAAGGTGAAAATACTCACTGTGCTGAATTGTGCCTGCACTAATGGGACAGAGGTCCAAGGGGAGGAGACAGAGTGGATCTACACACCTAAAGATACTGGTAAAGATTTAAAACTTATTCTACCCCACTGAGAGCAAAGATCAGCTACGCGTAGTATATTGTGATGGAAGGAATGATCAGCAAAGCCATGAAAATGCACTTTAAGTATTTGCTTAAGTGTGAATACATTGGCTTCTTTGTGTGTGGCCTAATTCTTTGGACTTACAGACGTATACATTTATTTAAACATAAATAATTATACAAAAATGCAACCACCTGAACTGACACATGAATATAATTTTCACATCTGTTTCTAGTCTGAAATATATTGCATAAACCAAATACCAAAAAGTAAAAAAAAAAAAAGGAAAATGCGGGTCTAAACACTCCCATCTGGAACATTTTCATAGGATTATTGTCCTGTTTTCAAGGAAAGTGCTTTTGAGGAGTGAACCAGTTGTTGCAGAGTTAGATTGAATCTTTCTAGGAAAGTGATAAAATACACTACCAGTCAAAAGTTTTTGAACACCGACTCTCACCAATCCTGCAATCCTGCAATCCTACCAATAATTTAAAACAATTGATTTTTTTTTTCTCAATAGAAAGTTAAATACAAAATACAAAAGCTTTTGTAACATTAAAACTATTCCATTCAAAAGCTTGGAGTCAGTATAATTTTTATATATTTTTATATATATATATAGAAATTATTACTTTTATTTAGCAATGATGCATTAAATCAAAAGTGATGATAAAGACATTTATAATGTTACAAAAGATTTATATTTCAGGAAAATGCTGTTCTTCTGAACTTTCTATTAATCAAAGACACCTGAAAAATATGTAGCTGTTTTTAACATAATAATAATAAATGTTTTAGCAACAAATTACTTTTTAAAATATATTCAAATAGAAAAAAACAGTTACTATAAATAGTAAAAATATGGCTTGGTGAGCAAAAGAGACTTTTTTAAAAAATCTTTTGACTGGTAGTGTATATCTCAGTATAGGCCTAACTGTCTGTTGGATTGCATGTTAAATTTAATAATAACTGCATATTTAATTGATTGAGTTTGAGGAAACCAAGTTGCATTATTTATTTCTAAGCAGAACTGCCATTCCAATGTTTTGGATGCTGCTATAATATCATAGTATTCAATAAAATTACATGCAGACTACATTACTCTTTTTTTAAAGATTTGTTTTTGACATTTTTCATCTTCATGATAGGATAGTGTAGAGCAGATAGGAAGCAAAGTGGGAGAGGGGGGGTAATCGAGAAAAGTCTTTGAGCCAGGACTTGGACTCAGAACGCACTTGCCCACTAACCTACATTGTTCTTTCTGTATAATTTCTATTAGATTATTGTCTCAATAATTGACACCCGTTAGATAAACATGTTATCACTCGTCTCAGGTGTGGCAGGATCACGAATAAGAGATTTTCACTGTGTCTACTATGGAAAGGAGTACATGGAATGCACCTGGGAGTCAGGACCTGTCCAGCCTCAAGAATCACAGCATTACCTCTATTACTGGTAAGCACTTCTATGTGAACTGCTGCTAGCAAACACCATTAAAGCATTCAAACAGATCCACAGGTGCATTAAGGACTTACGCACTGTGTGTGCCTCAGGGGAGCAGAGGACAGGTTGAAGCATAAGTCAGTTTACTTGAATGTACTGAGTAACCTTATAGAGTTCCACTGTTTTATCACTTCCATGGAAGGACAGAAAAAAAAATCTGCTATGCTCGCTAGAGTATACTGTATACAGAGTTACCCTTTGGCAAAGTTTAACATAAGCCAGATTGGTTGGTGGTCATGGTTGAACAACTAGGATCCGATCAGTGCATTCCACTCCCCTACAGGTCAAGACAGGACTGCTTAGCTGGAACAAGCCAGTGTCTAGTTCTTTCCATAAATTTATGTAACAGATCACAATACAACAGAATCTTCAATTTGGTGTCACAATACCATTTATAACTCAAACATCAATTCACATTATGAACATGGTCATAATTTCTTGCTAAGGTCAATCGCATGCATAGTTTGAGAGGTGGTAAAGATACATACGATTAGTATTAATTAAGATATTAGTCTAATATTTCACCTACCTGACCGGAAATGATCAAAACAAATACAAATGTTGTCAAGATTCTTGCCCTGGAAATCCTCAGACAGTTTTTTGCACTCTTCTCCTTGATTTGTTATAACTTTTGGCAGTCTTTAGTACTCCTACTCCTACTAATATTTTAATTACTTGGTGTTTTTTTTTCGTACCAATTTGGCTGGGTGGTTTGGCACATTTCTGTGGTGTGACAAACTCAGAATGCATATTTAATATTGCTTTACACAGACTTTAATGGTTTAACTTGATGAGTAAATGCATATCTGTTTTTCCAGGCATAGGGAACTAGATGAAACAAAGGAATGTCTAGAATACATTGTGTGTGTTTGTGACCAAATGGACATTTGTGAGGTCCCCATGAGGAAACAGGCTTATAAATCATACAGAATGAGTTTTTTGACAAAGTAAAATTATGCACAGTCTCCTGTGAGGGCTAGGTTTAGGTGTAGGGCGATAGAAATTGACAGAAAATAGAAAATGTGTGTGTGTGGTTTATTTTCATGGAACAGATAAAACAGTGGAAGCTTTTGCATTTGAACACTTTACTCTATAAGGCTCTGTAATGACTTGTGCTTTAACCTTTCCTCTACTCCCCCTGAGGCACAGACAGTACCACAATGCACCTTTTGCTAACTTTTTTTTATTTAAGCCTTTTTTAATCACTCAAATTTGATTGGGCGATTAATAACGCATTTCTGTGGGTGTGAAAAACTCAGAACACACATTTAATGTTGCTTTACACAGACTATAATGACTTGATTGGTAAATGTGTGTCTGTTTTTTTTCCAGGCACAGGGAAATGGATGAAACAAAGGAATGTCCAGAATACATAGTGCTATCTGAGGGTCGAAGAGGATGCAGGTTTCCTCGAGAATCACTCTTGGAGTTCTCAAAGTTTAACTTATGTGTAAATGGATCATCTGCAGCGGGAAGTCTGAAAACAGCCTACTTTTCTATTGAGGTCCAAAACCATGGTAAGTACAGACTGCTTTATATTTGGCTAAACAAATTTCACAGTGAGTCTAGAAACTGGAAATTTAGCTAGTACATTTGAGAAACATATTCCTCATTTTATTCTCACTTTCTTTCTCTGTGCAGTAAAACCAGCAGTGGTCTCCTCTGTGCATGTCTCAGAGACTGATGAAGGGTTGAAGTTAAATTGGTCACCACCTAGTGGTCAGGTGCCAGAACACTGCTTGGAATATGAGGTGGAAAGCAGCACTACGATGGAAAATGGCCAAGAAAAGCAGGTATTTTATCTGTTTTTTTAGTCTTTTTTCCCCTATTCTATTCAGTACAGTTAGATGATTAAAATAAACATTATCCTAATCTCTGTTATGCAAATCCAGCTGAATATTTTAGGTGTCTCATATTTTATACATGCAAAACAGATTTTAGTCTACTAGTGAGCTAAGAACCAGACATGTTAGATAAGGGGAAACATCCAAAATGCCTTCAGGGGTGGGACTGAGTTTTGTAACATCCAGTAATTTGTAAACAACACTTGTCAAAATGAACAACTGCCATTCACATTTCATTCTGAATCTTGGCTTGCATTGTTAAACCAAAATTTTATTTGTGCAGTATGCCAATGCAAACACAAAAAAGAGCCACCACTCCAATCGGTCAAAAGCACCCATGTTGTTTTATTTATTCCCTTCAGGAAAGGATGGTTCTTCAGAATTTAGAGGACACATCTTACGGCCTCCCGAGAGAGGTGAAAAGTCAGAAAGCGTGCTTTCGAATCAGGTCAAAGGTGAACACATACTGCGCCGATGAAGGATTTTGGAGTGAATGGAGCCAAGCAAAGTGTACAGGTTAGACCTATTGATTTAAGAGTTTCCTGCCATTTTGATCTTCTGAAACATTTAAAAATGACATGTTGTTGTTTCTTGATTTAATGTGCTCTTTTCAATACGTGTGGCTTAAGGCCTGACCACACCAAGGACGATAACGCTAAAGATATAGTTCTAAAAAAAACATTCACAAAGAATAGCAGAGTCCACACAGCTATAACGATAAAAGCACAGAGATCATTAATGTCTTTTTCCTTCTGTTACCATCAGAAGATACAGAAACTGTCCCAACATGGAAATATCTCAGTCTGGTGGGCCTGGTGGTCATTGGCATTGCTGGAGTCGTCATCCTCTGTCTTTCATTATGGATATTGAAGAAGATGTAAGTATATGGCTAATAAGAAACAGATGCACTTACAGATTATTTCGATAGGTTTGTTCTACATTGACTCTAAAACTCATTTCTGTTCCCACAGTTGCATAAAAAAGATCAACAAACAGGATGCCCTCTATACGTTATACAAAGAGAAGGTCAACCAGACCATGCCCACTATCCTCAGCCCCATTTTCAAGTGATGCTTCCTTTGACCTGCTATGCTGAATTACCGTTTAGCAGTTCTAGACTGCAGCAAAAGCACACTACTCAGAGAAACAAACATTAGTGAGACTTTAACACGCTTAGGGCAAAGTGATCCAGAACCAGTAATCTTGTGGACATCTGACATAAATGAACCACAGCACTGACCTGAATGTATGAGCCACTTTGTTTGCCAAGCCAATATACTATTATGTGATGTGTTTACGCGCATATCGTGTCGCTTAAAGTTACTCATAGATGTTTCAAAGTCCAGTGATCTTGCCAGTTTAGCCAGCGATTTTTCACATGCCAGTGATCTTGCCAGTTAGGCCAATGATGATATTTTAGCCAGTGATTTTTCAAATGCCAATGATCTTGTCAGTTTTATTTTTCTATTAGCTTTATTTGCCGTTTCACTTGGATGTATGACTCTTTCAGTATTTGAGTTTATTTTACTGCTGATTACATAATGAAGACATCAGGAGTAGAGTATTCATACACTTTGGGAAAAAGTGCAAACTTTTTTAAATACAATATTAAAATCAAATTTTCTTGAATGTTATGTTCTGTTTGTGTAAGTTTTTACATTATATACAATCACCCACCACTACTACAGTGTGCACAGATATGCAGTTACAGAACATATTTCCAGATTTGTTCAGTTCCTAATCAAAACATCAAAGCCCTTCCTGGTGGTCATCATCACTTCCTGTGCTGACTAGGCCTGGTGAGTATGTATAGTAACTGGAATGGTGATGTTTGGGTGGGTCATCATGATATTACACAGTATAGTAGTACAAATGACGCACTGTATTACCTCCAAGAAACAGGGAGTTACTTAGTTCATAGAATTATCACTCAGACAACAAGCTATGCTGTTTTGACAATGTTCTACATTCACATGTCTTCAGGCCACAGTCCTCTAACAGTAAATCAAAGCACTTTCTTTAACCTACTTTTTCAATATTGATGGATCCACACCCTGCTCATTTTATGACTCAGCTTGCCTAGAAATAAGAAGTTGTTAAAGGGATAGTTGTCCAAAAAATGAAAATTCTGTCAGCATTTAAAATGGCAAGTAAAACCCATACTGATTGTATAAGAGCACAATAGATTGAAAAATGTTGAAAGTTTTGCACTATGGTGCAATGATTATTTTTGATTTTTGGCAGAAAGCATCTTATTTTATATTTGCTAGCCAGTGTGTAGCAGAGCTTTATTGTTATTATTTTATTGTATTTTTTTTACAGTGTACAGCAGTATATAATAAACATCTCTTTGTTAGAGTATTTTGAATCATGCTGAATTCAAGTTGTTATTATATGATATTGATATGATGTCAAAAATGCTCCAGTTGAACTAAATTCATCCTGTGTTTGTATCAAAGGTTTAAATTGAGAAATTGTATAAATAAATTAATAATTATTGTACAATAGCCTTTTTTGTCTTTTTATAACCCAAGCAAGTATATGGGTCATTCCTGGAATTAGGTAATATTTCAGTCCCCCACAGTTTCTAAAGTGGTGATTCACCAAAATTAATTGTTTGCTTTTCACAAAACTTTTGGATGCCCATTATAATGAATAAAAATAATTATTGCATTTTATATTTTTCAGCATAAAATAATGTCTTATATCTATCTTAAACCAAAGATTTTGTCATGTCCCTGAGGCACTTCACTGAGTTTGTGAGTGGTGGAAATGTGGATGGTGTCTGTGAGTTTTGGCAACAGTGCATTTATTTGTGTTCCTTTCTTGTAAAAAATATTTTTCAAAAAAAAAAAAAAAAAAAAAAAAAATTGCTAAATATTTTATAAACAAACAAACAAACAAACAAAAAACACTTTAAAGACTTTAAAGTTATGTCCCTTAGTACGAACTCAACCCAGACACACTAATGTTATATGTTATATGTTATAGTCAGGGAGGGTACTGTCAAGCTTAACAGCTCAATTTTTTATTATAACATTTTATTTGAATCCATAAGTATATACAATGTACTTATTGCCATATATGGTCTACTTCGCTACACTACATGAGGAGCAGTGGCCATTTTGAGTGAAAAACCACAACCTCGTCACAAATATGTATTTCTGTCATGACAACTCTCGTAAGGATTTACATGGTAATGTACATGACAAATGTTAATGTATTTGGTCTTGGCGGAATAGATCTGCTACGCTGCTGATGCTGCTTCGGCTATCCCGATCCGATACTTCTATAATACATTAAAAAAAAAAAAAAAAAAAAAGAATAAAGAAGAGCGAAGAAACCAATCCAGGATGTTCCTTATTTTTATTTAATTCACCTTATTTTAACATTTAACAACTCAGAGCACTTCTGTGAGGGAGCTTGAACAATCAAGTAATAAATAGGCTAACATAAATTCTTCACTTTTGGACTTTAGTGCAACAGTAAATATATAAAAAGTCTAATATAAAAACAAATAGCACCTTCACTTAAAATACCCGGCAGGCATGTAAACAAATAAAAAATAAAAGTGTGCTTTTAGGAACTGCATTGTTTAGGCTCAATTCATCTGTCTGCCGCTCACAAAAAGATATTTTTTATCTTTGGCGGTGCCTGCCACGAAGGGCCGTGCTCGTGGAAGCTGCAGGAGTTTGGGTGCACGAGCACCGCTTGCGCTCCGCCTCCGCGCCGCCAGCAAAAAAGCCCACGGTTTGCCGCTTTCCGCCTATCTCCCATTGAAAATAAACTAGATACTCGTGACTGCCGCGTCCCGTGTGAAAGGGCCTTTAACTCTGTGCCACCACATAACTATAGATGTGTTAAAAAATAATGAGAATATAAATACATATATATCCGAGTCCTGATCGGGAGGTAACGTCCGATTCCGATCGAGTCTGAAACCACGTGATCGGATCTGGACATGCCTATTTATATATATTACCAAAATAAAGATACACAATTTGTATATTTGCTTCAAAAATTGGAAAATGATAATAAATGTTACTTTTTTATCATTATTGTTATCAGGGACACATGACCAGTAGGTCAGTCATTCTTGAGAAGTGGGACAAAACATGTCCACCAAATATAACTGCTATTAGTTTTAAAAATAAAAATATTTTCAAATTATAAATGTTATGGGGATTAATAATAGAATGTATTTAACACAATTATACCCTTCAGTTTAATTTTAACATTATTATGTGAAATCTATGACACTTCTTGTCTTCTCACTACATCTAAAACAGTGTGTCCACAGAGAAGGGTTCATTCATTCATATGCTATAAAATGGATAAAAATGTTTTTTAATGATGAAAAAGAGCTTGTTTTATCAAAAACAACACTTAATAATATATCATATCAAAGCAAGGTTGTTTTTCAATGATACATGTATGTTTAATAAGGTTTCGAAATTGTGTCCTCACTTTTTGTCAACACCGTCAGATAATTAATTAAAATGTAATAAAATCAGGAAATATGATGGGCAGCTGTCACTCTAAAGTACCCCCTTGCCACAGTGCTCCTCTGCAGAGTACATTAGTGTCAGACAGACTGTGCTAAGTTTTATAGTTTTAGAATATTTTAAATTCTAATGTTAATATTTCCTGTGTCACAACCGTAATATGTCAACACCATCTTCCAATTTCTGAGGAAATTATTTGAAATATTTAGATCATTTCATTTTCCAGAAGCAGGTTCCATTAGCCTCTAGCATCAACAGAAGAAAACAAAATGGCTACTACATGAACTCCATTTGTTTTGTGAAAGAAATGCAAATTTGTCAACACCGTCAGATGTCACCACCATAAGATTTTGTGTTTCAATGATATATCAAAATACTTAAATGTGACTCCTGAATAGAAGCTTCAAAAACAATAACATACTCGCTGTTTGTTGTGTTTGTTTTAATACAGTAATTGATTGATTCAATGCATTTGTTACTTAAAATGACTACAAATTCAGGTTTTGGTCACCACCGTCAGATGAATATTTTGACAATATTTTCATAAAAAAACAGAAAGGTTGGGAGGTTGTATCAAAGCATAGTTCAGTATCTTAGTGCATATAAGATACATAAATTTAGTTTCATTTGTCTGAGTACATGATTTTATTTTTTCAATTTTGCACCCTGTTTTGTCCCACTTCTCAAGAATGACTGAGGTACATGTTTGTTTTATAACAATTTCTGAGTAAAATCCTTTTTAAACCAATCCCATTTTGTCTATTACAAGGTTGAGAAAAAAATGGGCCTAAAGCGGAAAATTATAAAAGGTCTTTAATGTCTGAGGTGGGAAAATATGATTTTTTGGAGGTTTGATATGTGCCTAATGATGTGGGGTATTTAGAAGTTAAATCAAATGTAGCTGAAAAACATGTACATTCCAAGTTGAGAATAAACCGAATCCCAGGAATTACCCATATGGCCACTGAATTCAAGTTCAGTTTCTTGTAAAAGCCTGTCTGGAACTTTACTAAACGAGTGTGTGTTTGTATTGTAGTTACAATAACAACAAAATACTTAAAAAAGCAGTCATATTGTTTTGGAATTTCAATTGACTGACAGTTGTGAGCATTATCAGTGAAGCAATAAAGTACACCCTTCTCAGTTTTAAGACATCACGTTGTCTTAAACAGATAGAGATCGCTAATACTGTAATTCTCCTTTGTATTATCTCGCAATATCATGATTATCAACCTTGATAATCATAGAGAGCTATAGTATTCACTGGAAAAAGGAAAATCAACCAAGTCGTTTCCAAGTAAAGTTCCACATCAACCTCGACCACCAGCAAGCATGTCAGCCACACATGGGTGGCCATTCATCAGAAAGTGGCAGACAAAAACATAAGTGAAACTGTGACTCAAGTTCAGTCGAAGGTGAGCCATCCTGTATACCACATACACTAATCTTATGATTCGACTCATGAGATAAACACAAAAAAAAATTAATGCAGACTAGATTCCTGAAGATGATACATGCACATGCCAAACCCTGTAGTAGAGGTACTTTCAGAATGTCATATCCCAAACACTGTAGGACACACAGCTTGCCAAGAACCTTATAATGATGATAACATCTCCTAGCAGTCACACGATCAAACTCTGAGAGCTGTGTTCAATAAATCTGACTATCTTTCTCCATCTAACACTAAATTGTAACTATTGTGAATTCTACAAGCCAAACTTTGGATGTATCTCATCTTCCAGCAAACCCAAAAAGTCATTCTCCAAGTGACCCCAAGCACCCAATAGCTATGGAATTTATAGTGGAAGCAAGGCCTTTTGTTGACCTCTGCATCATTATCTGAATGATAAGTAAGTAATAAGTGCTGAAGAAACATTATCTGGTACCCAAAAAGTTGGGGGAAAACTCTGCTCAATACCACTTAAAAGGATAGCTCACCCAAAAATGACAACAGACATTATTATTCGCCCTCATGTCATTCTAAACCTGTAAGACATTTGTTCATCTTCTGAACACAAATTAAGATATTTCTGATGAAATCTGAGAGTTCTCTGACCCTCCATAAAGTGCCTTTCTTACGTCATCAATCTGGAAGTTGGCCATTGTGGCGGCTCTGAACCTTAACAATGCAATTAAGCCTCGCCTCGGCATGTGTTTTGCCCCCCATACTGCACGTGTCTGCAGAGTGCGCCTCTGACACGGCCACCAGGGGAGATCGCGATCACTGCCTTTAATGCTTGAAGCGCTGTGGCTCGTTCAAGCGTCCCAAAAGCAGCTCTCCGTGCTGCATCGCAACCATTCAAATTTCAGTAGGTGGGGTTTATTTTAACTTATACTACGGGCCTTTGAATGCTTGAATCTGATTGGCTGACAAACGGCTGATTGGCTGATTGGAAACGCACAGCGAACGTAGTCTATATCACTTCTCCACACTATTTCAGTTATTTCAAAGGTCCTTACAGCCTAAAACCCACAACGACACTGGCCAAACAAATAAAGTAAACAACAGATTAAAAACAACTGATTTTTCCATGTTTTTGCTACAAAATTACGTTTTATTATGTACCAAAAACACATACTCTTTTTCTCCCACACTCTCTCCGTACAGACGCACACATATAACAGTCAGCACACGTTAACATACACGCTAATATTGTTAGCGCTGCTCTGACGATTAACAACTTAAAAACTACATGACATTTCTCACAAGTGAGGTAACAATGATGCTGTTCCTGAAAAAAATGAACTTTAAGTTTCACTATATGGAGACTGTTGCTGATAACTTCTGAGAGAAGCGCAGACTCACAGGGGTAATTCGCAAGCTTAATCTCTCTTTTTCTCTGTCTTTCTGTCTGTCTGCCTTCCAGTCTGTCTGTTTATACTACATTATTAACTTCATTAGTCTGCTGTCAACGGCTCAAGTTACGTTACTAGGTCTAAAATGAAGTTTTGGAACTAGCAATGAAGGCGTTGGCTGAGCTACGCAAGAAATTAATCTTACTCACAATAGCATTAAGGACAAAAAATGGACAAATGCCTTAAAATATATAATCTGATCGATGTCTTGGGGTGTGGTAACTATAGTACAAGCCAAATAATTGACTGAGGTGTGTGCATTATTTTCTAGGAATTCAATGGCCCGTAATCAGTTATTCCTTACATATTCTAAGGGACCGCTTTATGATATCATAACATCCGGAAAAGCTTGTTCCCATTGGAGTGGACTACCTTTGTAGTTATTTTTTCTGCACATATACACCACACACTGACTAAAGTTCAAAAAGTGAAAACGCAAAATAGGACCCCTTGATGAACAGAGGTCTTACAGGTTTGGAACGGCATGATGGTGAGCTATCACTTTAAAGCACTTATAAGAGTTTGTTAAACTGGAGCTCTCTGATTGTTGGCGTGTGAACGGTCACTGCAGGCCTCAGACACTGTAAACATTAAATGACAGTTTATAACATGACGAGAGCAGTTAAATTATTTCCTGAAAAGGCCACTGTTAACAAAAAACACAAAATGATAAACTATATTTGTTTGCGGTATTCAGTGATATTTTCAGTGTTTGGACATAAGCTGAACTGCGCTTTTGTGAGACAACGCACACCGGAACGGCCACCTTCAAGAATTGCAATATATACTTCAGAAACTCGAAATGCCACGGTAGTTTAGGTGGAAATTGGAAAAACAGTTTGGAGTTCTTAAATAAAGGTAATTATGCTGTTTATTTACTTTGTGTAGGAATAAATGGCATCTTATTTTTAGCTATTGGAAAGCGAATGAATGCTATTGTATTTAGTCTTTAACCTTATCTTGAAAACCTGTTGCACCTGAATATCATTGAAGATTGTTTTTGAAGGTTGTTTTGAAGTTTCGTCGCTTTTGTGTGTGTGGAACAAAGAACGCTTACAATATATGCGGAGGTGGGCGTGATGTGTTAAAACAACTTCATTCCCACTTTAAAAACACACTTCATTTTTGTGTATGTGTAAGAATCTTGCTGTGTGCATGGAGTGTGTCATGCTGGATTAGAAAAGAGCTTTCCAAACTTTTGCAACAGTTAATTGGTAATTCTCTAGAATGTCATGATGCATCATTAACTTTAGTTTTCATTAGAATTACTGAAAAGGGAGTTTTGGCACTGTGCGTAATTTATTTAAACTTTGAAAACACTTGATTTACTAATGTACTCTTGGGTGTGTAATCTGCTCTGCATAAAGAATGTGCAGATGGCAAACACATTAAGTATTTTAATGTAATTTATGCTAATTACCATTAAAAGTCACGATTACAATATCCTGTTAAATAATCAATAGTCGTAATTAGTTGTACACCAGCCAGTGCATTTAGTTTATGATTAATAGTAGAACAAAATGTTTATTCTTTAGTGATGTTTAGCCAATAAGGGCTACAGCACCCCCTGTTGGTGACTAATTATACAAACCATGCTTGCATTTTTGAGGCTGGTTTACATATAACAGCAGGGGGCAGCACAGGACACATAATGTGACCATGTTCGTCGTTCACACCCAAGCCACATGAATCTTAACAAATCTGTAATTTGCACAGTGGTCATAACAAGTCATTTGGTGGCATGAAAACTGCTAGTGTTGTGGTTAATTAAGCTTCAAAACCACAAAAATAATAAGTGTTGCATTTGCCTTTTATTCATGTTTCTTTCTAGGTTGTTCCATGCTGTTCTGGCAATTGTTGTTGTTGTTGTTGTTTTAACATGGGTGCCATTGGAATTTCTGTTATGTAATTCTGGTTATCTGCTGAGCCACTAGAGACATATGTTAAATCATGTAACGGACAGACCAGGAAGTGTAAAGGCAGGATGTAGAAAAGGAAGGAAGGGGAGGACGAAGGGATGTCAGTTATAGACATAGGAGTTATAGAGTTTGCAGATGTTTTTCTTGTGTATTGCTTTTGCAATGATGACAATGACATTACAAAGAACTACTGTTTTTTTTTTTGTTTTTTTTTTGCTTGCTTGCTTGCAAACACTTTGCACCAAACTAACATTAAAAACAGATGTAAATCCATTGTGTCTGAATACAATGTGACAATGTGTTCATTCAGGACTACTCATTTTAAGCTTTTTATATGCATGCCAGTTTAAAATCGCAATGTAATGGAAGTACATCCAGGTGAAATGGATTATCGAAAAAGACTTGTTAAGTCTTTGACTAGATGGAGACAAATCTTGTATGAAAAGAATAAGGTTTAAGATGACTAAATGATTGGAGAAGTCTGGCATACAACACCACAGAGAAGTTTGTTGTTTCACTGGAAGATTGAGTAAGTGTGTGACATTATGATTAAAAAGGTCAAAAAAAAAAAAAAATCATATTCATATGATAACTATAACTATAATTTAGTGCCTGTTGTGCTTTATGAGTTTGTTCTGGCTTTGTTTTATGAGGTATGCCAATGAACAAACAGTGATCAGTGTGAATATGTACAGTATGTGTGTGTACATTTGTATTTGAGTGTGCAAATATACCATACCAGTCAAATGTTTGGACACACTGAATATTTGTTCATCATTTTTTTTTTAAAGTTGGTCTGAAGAGGAGACAATTGTAAAATTATGCCTGGATATGAATTTCTTTACCAAACTAAAACTTAAATTATATTTGTTACATTTGTTTTGCCTCTGGAAACAGATGAAAAAGTGAAGCCAGTCACTAAGATAAGTATGTGAATTCCTTAAATACTGTTTGAGCATCCGAGGATGTAGCTCATTTTGTCTGAGAGTGCGCAGAGCTGTAATCTAGACAGAGGAGATCTACTTGGAAAAAGAAATATATTTGAAAGATTGATTAGCTTTTTTGATCACTGCATAATTTCCTTTTTCCATGAATGTCCATATGTTTTTTAATTCCATGAAGAATTAGAGTAGGTTTAGAATTGGTGTGTCTTAACTTTTGACTGGTAATCTACGTCAGTCAGGATCAGATAAAAATTTAAGGCCATGTCCGTGCCTTATTTTGCAAGTAGATTGTTGCTATGGTACTGGTCTCTGGACCGCGTGAGAGAAAAATAATGACGGCAGAAAAAAAGCTAGAGTCCACCCTCAAGCACCGCCTCCAATTTTTCCCATGTTTTAAAGTTTTTGCAATTGCTGTAGCATTCCGTGACATATAAGATCTACTCCCTCTTTTCTTCCTCTAATTTCTGTTTTCTCTCGTTCACAACTAAAACACAATCTTTGTCATCAAAAGCAGAAAGCAGGCTAGATAAAAAAAAGAAAGTGAGAAATATGTTAGGGTCAAAAGGGTGAGGGAAAAGCTGTTATCTGGCATCTGTAACTGCCAGCATTGTTACATAACTCTCAGTGGCAGAGAAAGTGAACAAAGGCTGGATGAAGCACAACAGAACACAAGGAGATTTCAAATTTCAAAATTTAACTGAATTTTATTAGCAAAATCAATTATTAGTAGCTCATGTACAATGTATAAACATAATGATGTAAAGCCCTAGATTCATATTGATTTTAAATCAGGAAATGAATATAGAGCGGCGTATACAAATCAGATCCACAAGACAAGACATGACCATGCAAGGCTGAATTCACCTTATAGGCATTTTGTTCCCATGGAGTGCAGCAAAATGCGTTTCTCTGGAATGTATGTAATTGAATAGTGGAATGTATGTCCGTCTGCACCCTAATAGAATTTACGGCAGACTAATGGAATTCTAATGGAATGTATAAGACACCTAGAGCACTTTTAGTTTGAAATGATGCAATGAATTTGTAAACTTTAGTTTAAGCAGAGTGTGTTCTGTTCACTGTTATTGTCCAGCTGGGGATTGCTGAAGGTTTAAGTGAGACTGTACGTCTGATCCGCCCTGCCAGTGAGCCAAGAAGGACAGATCACACATCGTCAGGCCTTTATTGGTTGTTAAAGATCTGCCGAGGTCGACCATAACCAGTCATGCCCGCCTGCGATGCCCCCTTGTTAGTGCCCATCTGTAGGCCGATTACACTCTGGCCTTCTTTCAGCTGCTCCTCAGTGAAATCCCTCCTGTTCTCCTGGGATTTCCTGATGTAAAGATGCAAATATTTCAGTAAACATGTTCTACTGATTAAATGTTTGGGGTTAGTATGAAATTGTGGTAACACTTTACAGTAATGTTCATTAGGTAACATTAGTTAACATGTTAACTACAAATAAACAATACTTCTACAGCATCTTAGTTCATGTTAATTTCATCTTAAATAGAAAAACACTATTTAATGTGAATTAACATGAACTAACAATGAACAACTGTTTTATTACTTTCATTAACAAAGATGAATAAATAGTATAATAGATGTATTATTATTGGTTCGTTCATGTTATTTAATACATAAATGTTAACAAATGACTCCTTGTAAAGTGTTGTCGAAATTTTTAATCTACAGTTATGCATTCAATTGTTCAGAAGTAAAAGTAAAGACATTAATAATGTTACAAAAGATTTATATTTCAAATAAACGCTGTTCTTTTGAACTTTTTATTCATCAAAGTATCCCAAGAAATAAAATGTATCAGTTTCCACAAAAATATGAAGTAACTGTTTCCAACATTAATAAAAAAATGTTTCTTGCGCAGCAAATCAGCATATTAAGAATGATTTCTGAAGGATCATGTGACACAAAAGACAAGAGTAATGATGCTGAAAATTCAGCTTGGCCAGTACAAGAATAAATTACATTTATCATAAATTCTAAAAGAAAAACATTTAGAATTGTAATATTTTTTTTTTTTTGTGTGTTTTTGATCAAATACAGTCTTGTATCTTACAGAACCCAAACTGGTGAACAGCAGTGTACTTTTTTCAACTTACACTACCAAAGAAACTGTATATTTGTTTAAAATAGCTGTAACTGTCTGTTAAATCTCTTCTTAATGCCTAATAATAGCGTATTTCTATGAGAAAACACTTATCTGTGTTCATGCAGGACACATTAAAAATGTCTGGCCAATAAGTGTTTGTAATCATGTTGCTATGACAATAAGCCACAACCGCAGTGCAGTGGCTTGTTTTTGTTATTTGGTTGCTATGGCAGCAGGTTCATTTTGCGAACAGGAAGAGGAAACTGCAGCAACACTCACTTGTGGAACCAACTTGGGTCACCGCGGTAACAACCATCATCCTTAGTAACAGCCAGACTCCCCAAAGACATCAATGTCATTTGCACAGCAGCAAGGTCCTTACCTACCCACACAGAGATCAATACATGGTGTCTTTTTGGCAGTAAAATATACAAAAAATATGAATAAATTCTATAATAGTATATATGCCAAGGTCTGTTATTAATGGCGTAATTTACACAGATGAATCAAGGCAAGATGAATAGGTGCTCACCCTCCCACAGGTCGACAGTTTGAAACATGTCAGACTTGGTGACTCCGTAGCGTTCAGCAGCACCAAGGAACTGAGAGATCTGCTCCATCTGTTTAAAAGCCATTGTAGAACTTTGGATCTTTTTCACAAGCTTTGAATCCTTACAGAGACTGTTAATCAGCTCACATAAAACCTACAAAGAGAGAGCAGAAAAAGAGATGGTTAAAATGGTGAAAGGACTGTGATGGTGTTCTAAAGACTTTAATGAAAGTAGTGGCTTACACATCCATCCTTCAGCCACTGCTGGAAGCCTTGTTTTCCAGGTTGAGGTTCTCCTACAGAATCCCCACACTGAGCGACGATCCACTGCACCAGGCGATCCTCCAGTTCTGGATCGTACTTCTTGTCAATCTTACTCTGCACCTCACGACTCAGACCATAGGATGGACCTTTGTTTGCCATTTTGACTGTGAAAACACATATACACACAAAAAGTCAGTTTATTTGAGTTTTAATTAGTTTTAGTTTAGTTTTATATTGCTTTTTAATGCTTTATAGTTTATTGAATAAAATTGTAGCTGTTGTTGTGCTGCCAAAGTTATTGTTTTAGCTGATATCAACAGACATTGGCATTTAATTTCTCAAGGACATCTACTGTTGTTGCAAGTATTATCTAGTGCCATTTTCATGTTTAATGCAGGAGGGTTATAAAAATAGACAACATATAAAGCAGGGGCGGTTTTTCAGAATGTTTTCAGTAAAGCCCCAAATGTTTTTATTACCATGTCTTTTGCGCATCTAATCCTCATTAAAATCATTTATAAACCAGCACTTAAACAGCAAAATGCAGCTGCTTCACGTATCTTACTGTATAACTTCATAATACCGATCTCATCATCTGTCTAAATTAGGTTACTGTAACAACAAATCGCAGACTTTCTAGGGCACACGCACGCATTTAGAACGATTATATGTGTGGTTAGCATTTCAAATGGTCAGTGGAAGGATTTACTAATTGTCAGGGCAACAATTCAATAAAAATACATTATTATTAAGTCATTAAAATTGTAGAGAAAATATTGTCCTTTTGCTCTAGTTCTAAGCAATGCCATGTCATGCCTCTCTGTACTGTGGTGTATTGGTACTAAATGAATTCGCGTTTTTGAACGCGTTTTTTAATCAATAATTCACTGACCCATTTATAAAAACAGTTTCTCTTCGTTTTTTAGTGAATCAGATGTTTTGAATCGATTGAATAAATGACAACAACTAAGTCATTAAGACAGTGGCATTCTGCCACCTACTGGCAATTTTAGTCTCACATTTAAAAGTGTCATTCTGTTTTTTTCTATCATTTCATATTTCTGTGTTCTAAATTTTATATTTAAAACATTAATCTCATAATATTATTTATGCAGCTTGTAAATGCAGTGTAAATGCATGCAGGAGCTCCTTAAAAATATGTATAGGCTATAGAGCTGTGTGTTTAATTATACTTGTTCTTTATAAAAATTAAGCCACTTTTATTTGAAGGACATCTGGGCTAAGCCCCGGATATCCACTCATCCTAGAACCACCCCTGATATACAGTATACTGTAGCCCCTTTCACACAGTAATACCAGTAAAATGCCATACAAATGACTTCACTGGTAAATACGAAATGTGCTGTTCACACAGGCAATGATGTTCCATCTTTTTACCGGTAAAGCACCATGCACACATCAGTTTCAAAATACCGGTAAATTATGTGACATCATTAACCGAAAATTACCTCTAAATGGTTGCGCCTACCAGTGGTGTGTTTGTAAACATGAAGGGTTTTTTTTGTTGATGTTTTCCTTTTTGTTTCAAAAACATTAATGCAGCTGCTTTTGGCCCAGAAACATTGTATTAAATGACTTGAAATTGAACTACTGAACTTGTACATGCTCATACTGGTAATCTGCGTTCACACAGAGCACATTACTGGTAATTTACTGGTAATGTTATAACGTTTTTACCAGTAAATTGGAATTTACCAGTAAATTTACCAGTGTTTTTGAAAAGGTCCTGTACCAGTAAAGACTGTATGTGTGAAAGGGGCTGAAAAAATAAACTAAAATTAATTTGAGCTACATTTTTTTTTTATAAGTATTTGAGCTTGGTTTCAGTTTTTCCAGTTATGTTATTTATCACTGGACCAAACATGAACATGACTAAGCAGATGTGCTTTTAGTGTTTTTAAGTTGCCATGCTATTTTCTATGATCTCTTGAGGCAGGTTTGGTTTTACTGTTAAAAAGCCAGAATCTGTGTAGTCCGAGGATTTGTAAGAAGCTATGTAAGAAGTATCTAACTGTAAAGGCTGCCATGCAAATTCCTTTCTCGAACGTAAGGCAAAGTTTCAATGCAAATATTGGATGCACTCTGGTAATAGCCCGCATTCACTGTAGCGTGTAGTCTTCAACATAGCAACCTCAATCTTTGACAACACAACCTCTGAACCGGCAAAGACACATAGACATCTCAGACAGTAATCAGAAACTGATGACATCTGAGTGTCAGAAATGCTGCAACCTGCTTTTGTGTCAACATGTTCTTATCACCTTTCAAACTGCTGTTAGGCCGTATTGGATTAATCAGGCCTTCATTTGAATTCTTTACTGTTTCATGTACCACTTTGTGAAATAAAATGCAAACACAAAAGTATAGGCAAGCTAAACTGGTCAAAGTCCAACCCCAAGTCATCTAAAGAAAACTGTGGCCTGTTTATGAATCAGTCAAAAGTCAGAATTTGTGACTAATTTGCAACATCATGCAAACACAAAACAAACACTCTTTCTTCCTATTTTCTTGCTGTTTCCTCTTGTTTCTAGTTTACTGCACTCATATTCTGCTATGAAACTGTAATAATACCAGACTGTTATAATACCAGACATTTGCAAACCTTTCTCACATCACTGCTATGGGTGATATATGCAAAAAGACAAGTTAAAACCTGCCCTGCCCATGTTTATAGAGGAGGTGAGTTGTGTGTGTGTGTGTATGCGCCTTGATGAATATATCTCTGAAGTCGAATTAGTTCACATCCGGTGAGCATTTGTTTTATTTGTAAGCAGTAGATCTCCACCTCCATATACAAATGCACAGACAAAAACCTGGAGCACACCTGGAGTCTCTGATGCAATCATACTGAGTTGCAAAACTTTCTCATAAATGTCCTCATATCTCAAATTACGTAACAATGTTCATTGTAACTGCTGTTTGGCTTCAGGCTCAATATCATTCACCACTAAGACTCTCTCTTCAGCTCTTAGTAATATCGTATAAGAATAAGATGTGGTTTGTAAACAAACACGTTTGACATTGTAAATGAAAAGAGAAATTAAGAATAACTTAATGTGATAATCAAATTTATGGTTTTTCAAACCTGAAAATCAAATAGTCAACTGAGCTTTAACCACTAACGCTCAGTCGTCAAACACAGGAAACCAAGAGGCTTTTAGAGGAGCTGGTTTCAGTTCAGAACCAAAAGCATTTTTACAGAGATCTGATACTCTCACTCTCACAGGGAGAAGGAGTATGAAGAACAACCCTCATTTGAAGGGGAAAAACATGTGCGTCATACAGCTAGATTATTATTCGGTTTTGGAGTATGCCGTTCCAGAATATGTGTGTGTGTGTGTGTGTGTGTGTGTGTGTGAGGGAGAGAGAAAGACAGAGAGAAAAATGACATGGAGAAGAACGAACTTGCAACATCATCAGCTACTGCCAATAAAAACACTTTATAGGCACAGGGCATGTAAAACCATGTAGAGGCATTCAACAGTATTCTGAAGAACAAACTAAATTATAAGATTTCTTCTTCATTCAGATGTCATTCACTGCTATTGTAAGTTTGTACCACTAAATCACATCTCTAAATGCTCAAACTCTTTCTCAGTCTGTCATTCTTTCTTACTTGCTCACTGTTCTCTCTGCGTCTTACATATTTATGTACAAAAGCATTTTAACATAGCAATATGTATAGTACTTACCAGTTTTTGTGTAGAAACCCTTCTCAGTAGTCTTGATGAAAATGCGTATTCTGTGATGCACACAACGTGTGTGTCTATGTGAAAGAGAGTCTCTTCCTCTTTATGACAGAGTTCAGGGTCCAAGCTCAGGGAGTGCCACCCTTATGGAAATGACTTCACCAAGAGCGAGACCAAGCATGAGAAAGAGGGAGTGAAGGACACAGCAAGAAAGGCAAAAGAGGAGGTAACCATGTCCATAAAAGGTCATGCCTTTTTTCAGAGTCTCTTTTTCCCCACCGTTTTTTTCTGCCCCTCCCTTCCTCTCTCGTTTTCCTGTATTGCAATGTGCGTCCTTATTTGGGAGAGGGAAAAGAAGTGGTCTGGACAGAGCAAGGAATTTCTTCACATGCCTTCTCCTCCACTCCGCCCAGAGCAGCGGGAAGAGGGCGAGAGGAATGACACGGGCATGAATGAGACAATATCTTGGCAATTTCTATGGGGCTGCTGATTAAAGGGCTTGATGAAACAGGAAGTCACAGACTAGACACATGACAGTCGAATGAAGAATGAAATGACCTGGGACAGTAAATGTGACAGAAGTGAGAGAAAGAGCGAACATTCCTGACATGCCATGACATCACTGAACATAGTGAGCTGTCCTCTGCTTCCCTAGCAACATAGAATTGAAGCACTTCCCTTTGCTTTTATGTTTGTAAGGTAACCTTCTGTTAACTTTTCTGTGCTTTGTACAGTGTGTTATAATGGGAAAAAAAATGAGTATAACGTATATACAGTTGCAGCTTAAAAAAATAGAATATCGTGAAAAAGCTCATTTTTTGATTGTAACTTATTTTAAAAAAATGAAATTTTCATATGTTCTGGATTCCCTACATGTAAAGTAAAACATTTCAAAAGTTGTTGTTTTTTTTTTATATATATATTTTGATGATTAGAGTGTACAGCTCACGAAAGTCAAAAACCCAGTATCTCAAAACATTCAAATATTTCAATCAAAAAACGGATTTGCAAAACAGAAAAGTTCAAGTTCTTTGAAGTATGTTCATTTTTGCACTCAATACTTGGTCGGCAGCACATATTACAGCAAATGACTTGCTCCTAGCACAAATTACAGCATTAGTGAAGTGTGGCATGGAAGTGATCAGCCTGTCAACATGAAATGCAAAATTTACTTTTATCTGAAAAGAGGACTTTGGACCACTGAGCAACAGTCCAGTTCTTTATCTCCCTAGCCCAGGTAAGATGCTTCTGACGTTGTTTCTGTTTCAGAAGTGGCTTGGTAGTCCTTTTCCTGAAGACGTCTGAGTGTGGTGACTCTTGATGTGCTGATTTTGGCTTCATTCTACTCCTTGTGAAGCTCTCCCAAGTGTTTGAATCAGCTTTACTTGACAGTATTCTCAAGTTTGTGGTCATCACTGTTGCTTGTTTACCTTTGCCTACCCAATTTCTTCCTTCCAGTCAACTTTGCATTTAATATGCTTTGATACATCACTCTGTAAACAGCCACCCCATTCAGTAATGACTTTTTGTGACTTATTCTCTTTGTGGAGGGTGTCAATAATTGTCTCCTGGACTATTGCCAAGTCAGCAGTCTTCCCCATGAGTGTGGTTTCAAAGAACAAGAGATACCCGGAATTTATACTGTTGGGGTGGTCATTTAATGAAACTGAAATGTAAATATTCTAATATTTTGAGATACTGGATTTTTTACTTTCGTGAGCTGTATGCTCTAATCATCAAAAAAAATCATGTAAAAAAAAAAATAAAAAATAAAAGTTACAATAAAAAAAAAGAACTTTTTCACAATACTCTAATTTTTTGAGCTGCACCTGTATTTGATAGGGTGTTTCACACTTGATAAATAACCCTGGGTCATTCTAAGTTCCGGCTTTACAGAATCTAGTGTTGTGTCTCGCTTCACGTTTCACACTGCTCATAGTTTACCCACAGTTAATAATTAATCCTGGGTGTTCATAATCTGTTGTTCCAAACTGTACATTCCTAAACTCTGTGTTAACATTCTTATCTGCACATTTGCAGTGTCAGCCCCTTTTACACAGTAAGACCAGTAAATTGCCATTAAATTACAGGAACGATTTAACAGGTAAATACAAAGATGTGCTGTTCACACATGCAACGACATTCCATCTTTGTACCAGTAAAGCACCATTCACACATCAGTTTCAGAATACCAGTTAATTCTGTGACATCTTTACGCATTGCGTTCACACAGGGGACATTACCAGTAATTTACTGGAAATGTTACAACTTCTCAACAGGAATTTTTCGAAAATACCGGTACATTCGTTCTGGCAATTTATCGGCATTTTTGAAAAGGTTCTGTTCACACATGATCTCTTAACAATAATTTACTGGTAATTTACCAGTTAAGCTTATGTGTGTAAAAAGGGCTATTATCATTGTTTTGGCGAACTCAGCACACGACTTGCTTACATAAAGACTCTAGCATTGCTCATCCACATATTATATGTTACAATCTAGACTGTTACAGTCTTTTGTCAAGTCAGATCCAAAGCATGTGAATATAAGGCATGTGATTGATTTGTTTGTGGCTACGCGTGTACAGTTTTGCTGTAACATAAGCTCTAACACTGCACTGTTTCACATTATACAGGCCTGACAAAGCTAATGTGGGATTAGCATCTCAAAAGTGATACTAACCCTGCTCTGGAGCAACCCTGGGGTTAAATGTAACATGAAACGTCCCTATAAATCCATAATTCATGGCAGGGGGTTGTGGACTGATAAAATATTGAAAAATATATATTTCTAAATATGGCTATTTTTTCTCAGTTTTACTGAGAAAATCTAGTATTTTTATATCAGGGGTTCCTGTGATGACTGAGAGTCTAATGTGTACCTGCAGTAAATAAAGACTATGGCCACATACAAACTGCAGCTAAATTAATGTTTTTTTCTGTACACACAAAGTTCAGTAATTTACAGGAGTGAGAACCGCATTTTACCACAGAACTAACGGAAAATTTGGCAAAACATTACTATGTTTACAACGAAGTCAATCATTGCATTTTCAAGAGTGAGTGTTGTTACACAATAGGGCTGGGCGATATGGCCAAAAATTATATATCTGTCATACTGTATATCTATTTTTATTTATTTATTTTTTTGCTGAATTGTGATATATCTTGGTATATATGATGAAAAAAAAATATTATTATAATTATTTCAAAAAGAAATAATAAAGTTCACATACTGTCCAATGTTGTCTAACAAACAATGTACAAGAAAAGGGGTTTAAAAACAAATTTAATGTAGTTAAAGACCTAATTTAAGACTTAATAAGACTAATTGTATTAGGCTATTTTGATTACCCCCATTACTGTTCACTTTATAGTTTGTGCTGTCATAAAAAATACACTTACTTGTAGGTTTATATTTTAGCAAAATGTATATTTTAGTCAGAATTTTTGCACTATTCTGTTTCATGACAGTGCTCATTCACTGAAGTTTAGCGGAGAATCACGTACAGGAGGCTAATGCACTCCTGAAAGCAAAATGGAAGTATTTCCATTACTTTCTAACATTTACAGAGGGAGAACATACCTGTGAAATGTATGTACCACAAGAATACACCACATGTGCAAGTAGCATCTCTGTCAGCAGCACATGCAATCTTTCTTTCAGAGCATCTGACCAGGTTGATTCACTTTAAACTATAGGGTAGAGTGGGGGAAATCCCCCCCCGCCCCCCACACTTAAGGACTGTGTATTTTTTCTGAAATGTGTTCAGAAAAGTTATCATAGTTTTAGTGACAATGACATCAATTATAAACAAAGTATGAAAAATGTCCAGAGTTTTCATGCTATTAGATTTTTAACAAAAATTACATTTGTACCTAGGGGGCATTTTACCCCACTCTACCCCTACTTGCGTATTATAACTCATGAGTTATTTAAAGCCCTTAATATACAACATGTCTCCTGTTTAAATAAAGCAACTGACTTCCATACCATATCACTTATAAAGAATATATCATACAAACTCGATATACCGCCCACACAGAACTATCATTTAGGGGATTCACTCTTGTATTTTATTGCATGTGGTTGTCACACCCTGCTTACAGGGGTGTATGTCATTCAGTGCTCTGATGTGTGATGAGATAACCATAGCTCTGGGTGGAGTTTTCCTCTCTCTCACTTACATATTCACACACAAATCATGGTTTTACTACACTACTGTTCAAAAGTTTGGGGTCAAAAAAATTTTTATTCAGCATTTATATAGTGAGCAGCTGTGTGAAAAAAAAACAAAAACTGCGGAAGTGTGTAAAAGTATGCCTGAGTATTTCTAAGACTGAAGAGAGGTCTTTATGTCTTTAACAGAGGCCATAGCAATGATTTTGTCCCCATTAATATTAGTTTATTCTATTGAACATAATGATAACATCCCCGTCTGTGTGTTTATGTACTGTGCGTTTGAATGCGTATGCTGTTTTAGCTCTCAGCAGGATAAAGTAAGTATCCGCTAAAGATGTTTCGGCCCCATATGTCCCCACAGATTTCTCTGCCAGACATGAGCTGTGCGTAAACCTGCTCTCCAGCTCTGAGATTGAACAGGACCGTTTGTGTGGCGCTGTCTTCTGCATCCTCCCTGTTGTCCTCCCACGTAGCGACCTCAGAACGTCCCTGTCTCACTAGCGCCACCCGCTGGTACAAACGCTGTCCTTCAGATCCTTTGTTTGAGTATACCGTTAGGCTGAAGGAGAAGACGCCCGCACAAGGAGTCGTGAAGATACCTGAACGAGTCATACACAGATTGACTCAGTTTTTTTTTTTTTTTTTTTTTAGCATTCGTGTGTATGCGAAAGAGAAGATATGCATATTTGGTATATGGAGCAAATACCAAATTACTACCTTTGCTTAACATTTGTTTGTTCTTTAAAAAATATTATTTGTTATGTATTTCTTGGTTTTTATTTATTCTAAATAATAACATATTTAAAAATAATAACTTATTTTAAAAAATATTGGTAACACTTTACAGTAAGGTGCCATTAGTTAATGTATTAACTAACATGAACAAGCAATGAACAATACATTTATAACAGTATTTATTTATCTTTGTTAATTCTTCTCTTTATCTCTTGTGAATTTAATATTGCATTAGTAAATGCTGAAATTGTCATTAACTAAGATGAATAAATGCTGTAGAAGCATGGTTCATTTTTAGTTTATGTTAATGTAGTTAACTAATGTTAACTAATGAACCTTATTGTAAATATTTTACTGAAATATTAATGTATTTAACCCTCTTATTCATGGTTCCAACAACAGATTTGTAATCCTCTCAGAATTCTTAATTTGGAATGATTAAATCCATATTGTTAGATATTGAATCTTTTTTTTATTATTATTTAAAAAAAAAACACGTAGTAAACATTCAGATCAGTGTTTCTATTGTTATTGTTGTTATTTAATATGGTTATTAACCTAAAGAAAGCTAAAAGCTAATAAAATCAAAATTAGGAAAAGAGGAGAAAACCTTGAGAAAAGAAAAACTTTAAAAATAAAAAATTGTGCCATGGCAGCTAATTGAAACAAAGCTAAAATTTTCAATAAGGTTCATTAGTTAACTACAAAAATTAACATAAACTAAGAATGAACCATACTTCTACAGCATTTTATTTATCTTAGTAATAAAGCAAAAAAAAAAAGTAAAAAAAAAAAAAAAAGATTTTTAATACTAAAACTCAAACTAAACTAAAATAGACTATTTGAAAATACAAGCTAATTCAAAATATTAAATGCTATAATATATATGAAAAAATGCTAAAATAGCACGTATAATGTGTGTGTAATATATTGAGATAATTTTTTTTTAAAAGCATATTCTAATTTTGTTCAACTGATGCAACATAATGCTATATAAAAATACGAAAATAACACTCATTATGTGTGAACATATTCTGATTTGGTTTAAATTTTGAAACAAAAATGTATACTTTTGTTGAAGAAGCTTTTGTTGACTGACTCTGAGTGATAGAGTGAGAAATTATTGTGTACCTAGCGCAGGGTTGTACCCATTGCCGTGGTTAAGTGTGGTATTGCTGTAAGGAATGGGTAAATCAGAAGTAAAGGGGCCAAAACATCCAGACATCTGAGACATACTTGCGGTAAATGCCACCTCCCTACAAGCTGCAATAACAAAAATCACATGTAAAATATGCCATATCAGATAAACATAATTTGATCTTTAGTAAAGAAATGGAGTGACCTGTGATCTGCTGAATGTGTGTCTTAAGCTCTGACAGTGCACTAAAGGAGTTCATGAGACGAGTAAACATTTGCTCCTCAAGCTCATCCATCTGCGCAGCTGCACAACAGCAGCTCTGCTGCCTGGCTGCGCACTCACAGTTCCAGCCTCCACATGGCAGAGAGCCCTGCCACGCATCTGAAAAAGAGAGGGACGAGGGGTCAGTGCCATCTAGTTAGAAAAGAGAGTGGAAAAATGAAACACTCAGAGTCTTGAACTAACTTGCTGCTACTTGTAGTTCTGGGGAAATGCTGGCTGTCTCTCTGGTGATGAACAGCACAAACATCACACACACACTGACGACTGTGGCATTCATCTTCACATCCAGCAGTGTTTGAAAACACACAGACAGATGCAAACACAAGATTCACAAGAAACACAAGTTGTCTGTAAAAACTAGGGTTACCAACTGAAACGGAATTGCAAAAAAAGTTTTTTTGGTTTCACAAACGCTCCCTTTGTCAAACAGTTAGTCCCGCCTAGAGGCGTCTCCATTTACTCTGGCTCATATAACTGATAGATCCTTCTCTGACAATGAAGTTTAGAATCAGGACTTGCAAAGTCATATTAGCAAATGAATCTAGCTGGTCAAAGGAGTTTGTCAAAAGGTATCAAATTGTTTGTGATTCAGTTTGACTTGTTCATACAGTTCACTCATGCAGTGAATTGTTTGCATTGGTTGCTTGCATTGTATTTACCTACAATCCATTATAGCAAGCAAAAGTCGATTGTCAGCAATGCAGCAAATGAAGAATATCAAAATATGGGCATACATCCCAGTCCCGCCCCAAACTCATGCCATTAGTTGAGCCAGTGTTACTGTGTCAGGCTGTTTGAGCGGTTTACAAATGTAGCTTTCTGCATTTTAATCCAGGATCTGAGAAAGTATTTTGACACTGAAATATTGCGCTTCAGTTTTAACTTTAACTTTTGAGCTACTTTGTTGCAGCTTTGAGCTCACAGATCAGTTTGAGAAAGATTCACCTCAGGTCAGGGTACAAAGTCCTGATTAAAAACAACTGTCACTTTAAGCTGAAACAGACTGAAACGATTTAATTAGCTGATTTTCTAAACACAAAATCTTTTGTACAGTTTATTTTAATGTCATCAACATAATTTATCCTTGCCCTTTCAGTGTTTTTTGTGAAAAAGCTTGTAGCTCCTTGCACAACATCACAGACACAGGTCGTTCTTTGAAACAGGCGTTTAATCTTTCAAACTTGAGGTGTTGACGACATTCACTTTCTCGTCATTCACACCCTTCACGCCGTGAGAACTGTGAACACATTATGAATACATATACAAATCATAACGCGTGAGCGGATATCACGTGAGATACACAATACAAAGTAACATTATGACAAATTACAAATGCAAACAAATACCTCGTTGGCGGCTTTGTTGTGAAAGAGTTCTTAGATGCAAATGTATCTGTCCGTGACACTTAAACGCAATCAAGTCTCAAATCTGCTCCATGAGCAGAGACAATTTCACGAGGCGTCTGCTCCTCTTTAGTCCATTACGCCATCTAGAGTTCATCACTTCCGCTAAGAGCAACAAGTTCCGTCTCACATTTAAACTGATATGACACATTACAAGTTCAATTTAAACTTCAACACATAGCATCAAATTCTTCAAATAAATTGATGTTACTCAGAATGAAATATAACAAATATGAATTAATTAAAACGTACAACGGTAACTTTATGAAGTATCTCTATAGTTAACAACACTTACACTCCCACCAAAATCACTCATAAACCTTCAATGTGGGATTTTCTTTATAATGAAAAGAATAAAGGGCATGTGTCTCTAAGACCTTTGAGGTGGTAACTGTGAAGTGTATTTGTTCTAGTTGGCTTCGATTAGGGTAACTACCTTGTGAATAGGCCTGTCTAAATAAATTGGTTTAGTGTGTGTGCTGTCACTGACCAGCAGTTTCAACTTTCTCACAATACCATCTGCACTTGGGTAAACTTGCACTACTCTGGCGAGCTTCCATTCATTTCTTCGAGCACTTTCATCTTGTAGAATCACAATGTCATCTACTTGTGAATTTCGAGAAGTTCTTTGCCATTTCTTACGTTGTTGGAGATTTAGCAGATACTCACGTTTCCATCTCTGCCAGAATTCATTGGCCAGGAACTGTACTCTTCTCCATCTTTTACGCAAGTAGAGATCTTCCTTGCTGAACTGGCCAGGTGGTGGCAGAATAATTGAGGATTTCATGGTCAGTATGTGATTAGGGGTGAGTGGCTCTGGACCGGTAGGATCGTGAAGATGTTCAACACTTAATGGCCTGCTGTTAATTACAGCCATAGTTTCATAAAGGAATGTCCTCAGAGTTGTGGTGTCAAGCCTGCTTGCGGATTTGTCGAGCATAGCAGTCAGAATGCTTCGGATTGTCCTAATCTGGCGCTCCCAAATGCCACCCATGTGGCTCGCTGATGGGACATTTGTCACAAATTCACAACCGAATGTCTTTAAGTGTTCTTGATCCATTCCTTTAAGCAGCTCAGAGAACTCCTTTCTGGCACCCATGAAATTTGTTCCCTGGTCACATCTTAAAAGCCTTACGGGTCCTCTGATAGCAATGAGTGTTCGAAGTGCATTCATGAAAGCGTCCGTTGTCAAATCGTCTAATGTCTCTAAATGTACTGCTCTTGAGCATAAGCAAGTAAACAGCAATCCGTAACGTTTTAACTCCTTCCGTCCCTCCTTCACGATAAAAGGACCAAAGCAGTCTAGACCACAACATGTAAAGGGCGGGGTAGTTTCAGTTCTCTCGACTGGTAGATCAGCCATTCGTTGAACCTCTGTAGTTCTCCTGTATCTTCTACACTTAACACATTTGTAGATGTGTGAGGAGATTAATTTTCCACATCCTATTATCCATATTCCGTTTGCCCGTAATTCATTCATGGTCATGCCTCTGCCTTGGTGGTGGACACGCTCGTGATGATGTTTAATGAGCAGTACTGACACATGTGATGTCTTTGGGAGTATCGCGGGGTGCTTTACAGTATGGTGCAACGCTGATCGGGACAGCCGTCCTCCCACCCTGAGAACTCCACTATCATCCAGGAAGGCATTCAATTGCTGTAATTTGTTATGCTTCTTCAAGGAGTCCCCTTTCAGATTCCTGATTCCTTTAATATCTTCAGAAAAAGCATCTTCTTGCACCAGCTTAATGATGACGATTTCAGCTTCCCTTCTTTCTTCAAGAGTACTGGCTTCATTTGTTCTCTTCTGAACTCTCTTAAACTCTCTAACGAACCTCTTGAGTCTGGCAACGGCTCTTACCACTCTGTACCAGTCAGAAAATTTAGCCAAGCGCTTCACCATTGGATTCACTTCCCTTGCTTTGGCTGTAAAGATGTGGGCCTTTCGAAGCTCAGGGTCATTCATTTCTACTTCTCCCACCATCTTCTCTTGCCGTGGAAAGTTTCTCTGCCAGAGAAAGTCAGGTCCCTTTAACCAGTTAGACTCCTTCAACTGGACTGCACTAAGTCCTCTTGAGGCATGGTCGGCTGGATTGGTTGCAGAACTGATATGCAGCCATTGCTCAGGGATAGTGCTGGATCTGATGCGCTGGATGCGGTTGGCTACGAACGTGTGAAATCTCTTAGCATCATTGTTCACGTAGCCAAGGACCACTTTAGAATCAGTCCAATAGTATTCTTGCAGATGTTCAATTTCGAGTTCCTTTTTGAGGACATCGCCTATGCGGACTGAAGTTACCGCTGACGACAACTCAAGTCTTGGAATAGTGGTCAGCTTAGTGGGGGCCACTCTCGCTTTGCCCATTACAAGTGAACAACTGATCTGTCCTGATTCACTGACCGCTCTGAGATATGAACAGGCACCGTATCCACTGCAGCTTGCATCTGAAAAATTGTGAAGCTCATACAGAGAAACTTCATCAAACTGTAATGGAAGGTAGCTTCTTGGAATCTTTAGATCTGCCAAGTGAGGTAAATCGTGAAGCCATGATTGCCATTGTGATAGAATGGGTCCGGGGAGTTCTTCATCCCAGTTAACTTTGTCTCTACATAACTCCTGAAGGATTTGCTTACCGACTAGTAGAAATGGAGCCACAAATCCTAGTGGATCATAGACAGAGGCTACGGTCGACAGAACTCCTCTCCTTGTCAGTGGATTTGGTTTGACTACAACCCTGAACTGGAATTCATCTGATTCGACACACCACTCAACACCAAGTGCACGCTCAATCTGATGTTCTCCGACGCTCATGTCTAGATCTTTGGTTTTGGCACATTCCTCGGGCGGTATCGCGGCAACTACTTCCTCATTGTTCGACACAAACTTGTGGAGTCGAAGATTTCCCGTTCTACACAAGGCTCTTGCTTCTTCCACAAGATGTATGGCCTCAGCTACTGATTTCACACTCGTTAAACCGTCATCAACGTAAAAACTTCTCTGGATAAATCTGATAGACTCTTGACTGAACCTTCCATGACCCTGTGATGCCAGATATTTGAGACCGAAGTTGGAGCAGCCAGGAGACGAGGCTGCTCCAAATAGGTGCACCCTCATCCTGTACACAGAGGGCTCGGAATCCAGATTGCCTTGATCCCACCAGAGGAATCTTAGATAGTCTTGATGTTCCTTTACAACATAAAATTGATGAAACATTCTCTCCACATCGCACATTATAGCGATTGGACTACTTCTAAACCGACAAAGCACTCCGATTAGTGTGTTGGTGAGGTCTGGACCAGTCAAAAGGTGATCGTTTAGGGAGGTGTCATGAAAGCGTGCTGAACAATCAAAAACCACACGGATCTTCCCCTGGTTGTGGGCATGGTAGATCCCATGGTGTGGAATATACCATGATGGTTGATTTCCAAGTTCATCGGGAGGAACCCTCTCTGCATCTCCTCGAGTGATTATTTCATTCATGAAGTAGATATAATCATTGCGATATTGTTCATCTCGCCTCAGGCGTCTCTCCAGTGAGTTGAGTCTATGAACTGCCGATTGCTTGTTGTCTGGCAGATTGGGATTCTCCATCTTGAAAGGAAGTGGAAGTTCATAATAGCCATCTTCTCTTTGCCTTATGCCTTCTTTGACCTTAGACAAGAAGAGGAGGTCTTCTTGTGAGACAGGATTATCGTCTGTACAATGATCTGCAAAGTCAATTTCGAGAGCTTTGATTATGTCTGCTGGAATAATTTCCTTTACATGAGTTCTGCACACAAAGTGTACCTTTCCCTTCAGACTGGTGCGCGACTCTACATCAGGCATCACTTGTCTCACTAATGTCCTATGACTGATTCCTATTGCATCACAGCAGTTATCAGCTGGGTTTGAGCAGCCTACTATGCTCCAGCCGAGATCGGTTCGTTGTGCATAAGGTTGGTTTTCCTCTCCAGACAAAATCTCTTTGGGAAGAAGGGCTTGTTGACAATTATAGCCAATCAAAAGGCCTACTTCACAATCCAACAGTGTGGGAATCTTGTTTGACAGATGTTTAAGATGAGACCATCTAAGAGCAGTGTCTGAAGTTGGAATGTGTAACCTATCTGCTGGAATGAACTCTCGTGTAAAGACTGATGGCAATGGAATCCTCTTCTCTGAACTATAGCCTCTCACTTGTAGATTTGTCAGCTTCTGACAAGTTATGACAGTTGTCCTTGCTGACATTGTAGACAGCTGTAAGCTGACATTTTCTTTGTTTGTATCAAGATTTTGGGCCACTTCATCGAGGATAAAGGTTGTGTCACTTTGCGTGTCTAAGAGTGCATAGACAAGGATTTCTTGATCTGGCTGCCTTGTAGATGAAACCCAGACTGGTATGATTGTTGAAGTTTGTGTGTTTAGGCCCTTTCGTTTAACTGCATTGCTGACTGCTGTTGTAGTTACTTCTCTATTTTCCAAATTAACCTCTTTCTTTAAAGGATTAGGACCTTTAGAATCTTTGAACTTGTCATCATGCAAGCATGTCGGATGTCTCCTTTGACACCTTTCACATGTGCTCCTGTTGTTACATCTTCTTGAATGATGGCCAGCTTGTAAACAGCCGAAGCAAAGCTTCTCAGTGCGCACAAACTTGACACGATCTTCTAATGTTTTCTCAACAAACCTTTTACACTTGACTAAATCGTGACCTGTTCTTTTACAAAGGATGCATGTTGAGGGGCAGCTCTGGTTTGTGTACAATGTCTTTGCTTGAATGGGTGGGCTCCGAAAGTGTTTTGGTTTTATACCTTCTACACTCTTGAGGGCCTGTACTGAAGATATAGGATCACATGCGAGATCTGCTTCCCTGGACAAGAAGTTTACAAACTCTTTGAATTGTGGATAATCAGCATTTGCTTGTCTGACTTCCATCACCTTACGGTTCCATCTGGACACTAGCCAATCTGGAAGCTTCATCAGAATCTTCTGATTCTCATTACAATCGTTGAGAATTTCCAGTGTTTTGAGGTGAGGCATGGCGGTCTCACAACTTTTCAAGAAATCAGTGAATTCTCTTAGTTCCCGACCATCTTTAGGGTTAATCTTTGGCCACCCATGCAGCTTGTCTCTGAAGGACTTCCCTATTATGAATGGGTCTCCGAATCTTTGTTCCAGTAGCTGCCAGGCAGAGTCATATGCCGCTTCAGTCCCTAGCAAGAAGAATCCTTCAACGGTTTTCCTTGCAGCACCGCCCAAATACTTTCGTAAGTAATATAATTTCTCGTTCTTTGGTATACTCTTTCTATCAATCAGTGTTTCAAAGGATAGCTGCCAGTCCTTAAACTTTAAGGGGTCTCCAGTAAATAAGGTGGGTTCTGGCACTGGTAGACGACTGGCACTCATGGCTTCTGCCAACGCATTAACCAGATCAAAGTTGCTGTGAGTTTGTGGCATTGGTTTCGAAACTGGAAGAGCTTGCGGTGACCACAGCAGAGGTTGAGTCTGGGTTGGCTGAGATTGAGGGATGAACGGAGTAGATAAGGCATTGAGCGCTTGAGTGGTGGCTGGCAGCGTTGGAGGGGTTTGTTCAATTGTATCGGCACTATGTAAAGAGCAAACTGGTTCAACATTTGTTTCAACTTGATCATACACCTTTACTCGAGCTCTTGCAGCATTCAGCTTCTTAACTTCTTCCAAGAGTTCTAGCCTTCGGTGCTTATCTTGTATTGCTTGTTGCCTAGCCAGGTTCTCAGATTCAAATTGTGCCAGACACTGCTTACTTTCAACCTCTAGCCTTTTAAGTTCTGTAATTTCCCTTTCTTGTTCCTCCATCACCGCTAACACTTCTTGAGATGCAGCCGCTTCTGCCACAGCTTCGTTTCTTTTAACGGAGTGGGTGCTAGAACGGACTGAACTACCCTTAGATTGGAGAGACAATGATCTTGATATAGCGCTTGAGGAGGCTAAAATAGAGCCGACATCAGGCCAAGGTTCTTTCTCCTCATTAGGTGCGTAGCCTTCAAGATATCTTTGCGCTGTCCGAGTAATGAAATCTGAAAGTGATATACAAGTGTCGACTCGGCGTCGCAAATCTGGTTCAGGAGTTTGCAGTATACGCAACTCTTCATAAACAGCCTTTACTTCAGAACAGGTGCTGTCTATGCTCTCCATTAGCTCATTTAGTTCATCTTTGGAGGCCTCATTGGACAGTACGTCCTTACTTATTTTTGCTTGGCACTTCCATTTTTCATAGACGATCCTGTACCGCCTATGCATGGTTTTTATTTTTCCTTCTTGAAGTTGTCTTCCCTTTTCAGTTAGAGTTCGAGTCCTTTCGCTTCTTCGTAGTTTATTTACATCTGCAGATTGAGAGTTTATGGCTTCAGTTTGAGTAGGCGTTTCAGTATCTTTGTGACAAGTCTCTCTGTCTGAGCCTGACATTTTGAAATAAGATTAATGGATAAAGCTATGAAATGTATGTAACTCCAAATAATTGTCTGCAAAGTTTAGTGTAAATATAAACTGAAGTGGCTTACTGTAGATTTTCTTAACACAGGATTAAATGTTATTCAAGGATATTGTTTTCCAAATCAATCTGCACAATGCAGCATTCAAACAAAATAAAATAAAAATAAACAGTTCCAATACTCAATTTTCAAATGTTTCTTGTAGTTTCTAGTAGAAAATGTTCATTTCAGTAAAATGTACTTAAACAGTTCTTTAGGCTTACATTAAAAATCTTAAATTCCCAAATCAAAATATCGCGGCGTCCCTTTAAGCTTCGTAGGAAGCGTATCAGTGTTAGATTGTCCTTATCGTTATAGGCTTAGCGCTTTACAACAAAGGTCAGCGGAATTGTGTTTTATTGCAACGTCCAAATCACTTCTCACGCCGCTTTAACTTGATGCTTGAGGCAGAGCACTTAATGACTTGAGCTTGAAATGTTGCACTTTAACATAGTCTCTGTACCGAAGCTTGTGGTCGCTATACCATCAATGAATAACGCGTCTTGCTTATCTGTTACGGTGATGTTTAGCGCGTCGTTTCTGCGATGATCTCGTCTCTTCTACCCGTGTTGAGCAGTCGAGTTCTCACTGTAGCTCCTTGCACAACATCACAGACACAGGTCGTTCTTTGAAACAGGCGTTTAATCTTTCAAACTTGAGGTGTTGACGACATTCACTTTCTCGTCATTCACACCCTTCACGCCGTGAGAACTGTGAACACATTATGAATACATATACAAATCATAACGCGTGAGCGGATATCACGTGAGATACACAATACAAAGTAACATTATGACAAATTACAAATGCAAACAAATACCTCGTTGGCGGCTTTGTTGTGAAAGAGTTCTTAGATGCAAATGTATCTGTCCGTGACACTTAAACGCAATCAAGTCTCAAATCTGCTCCATGAGCAGAGACAATTTCACGAGGCGTCTGCTCCTCTTTAGTCCATTACGCCATCTAGAGTTCATCACTTCCGCTAAGAGCAACAAGTTCCGTCTCACATTTAAACTGATATGACACATTACAAGTTCAATTTAAACTTCAACACATAGCATCAAATTCTTCAAATAAATTGATGTTACTCAGAATGAAATATAACAAATATGAATTAATTAAAACGTACAACGGTAACTTTATGAAGTATCTCTATAGTTAACAACACTTACAAAGCTTCTGCTATGAATCTAAACAGCTTTTTTACAGCCTTCAAAAGAAAATTCTCCATGTATACTCACATGTTCTTTTGAATACTCACCTTTTCGGTAACCAAATGTGACCTTTTTCTCCAATCAAACCAGCTTTGCTGTTTTTGGCAGCATTTAGGTTTCTTCAGATCCTTTGTTAAGTTCACAGCAATGACTCTTACTGGGAGAAACACCTCTGTTAATCACTCAAGCTGGCTTTGAATTTATGAAGAGTCATTCTCACTGTGTGAGGTGTGAGAGCAATGAAATCTGCTGTTCATTGTTGATGCTTATAGTTTTCTTTAGGCTTGATGTCAGAGGGCAGTCCCACCCTGATGGGCATCAATCGTTGTGCATCTGTTTGTGTATGGGTGTGCTAATTTGTACATATCCTATAGCTGCTCTGATCTAAAATCCCAAGGAAGTGCAAAACACTCTCAGATGTCTCCCTGAGCTGAACTCCTCAATGCCTGTATGTTATGAGAGGGCGATAACAAATAAAATAGAAAAGGGACAAGAGTATCAGTAGGTCAGCTGGCTCTGGTTGCACATGTGTTTTTGTTTGTGTGAAGAACTGTCTGATATTATCAGAGGTGGGTGTATCAACAGCATTATTTTCATTGGGTCAGTATTGATTTGTTCTTTAGTGAGATCGGATGAGGTGTGTGTTCACAAATCACAGCATTATCACATGGGAGGATAAAATGGCAAATAAGAGTTTCTTAATTTAGTTATGTAAAACAAACAAATGTATTTATATGTATTTAAACTTTATACTACAGTTGAAGACAAAATTATTAGCCCCCCTGTGAAATTTTAATTTTTTTTTTTAGAATATTTCCCAAGTGATGTTTAACAGAGCAAGAGAATATTTTCACATTATTTCCTATATTTTTTTTTCTAGAGAAAGTCTGATTTCTTATAGTTGCTTGAATAAAATAATTTCAAAATAAATAAATAAAAAACTGCTAAGGTCAATATTATTAGCCCCCTTAAGAAATTATTAGTTTGATTAGTTATAGAACAAACCACTGTTGTCCAATGACTTGCCAAATTAACCTAATTTGCATGAATAACCTAATTAACCTAGTTAAACCTTTAAATTGCTCTTTAAGCTGAGGATTAGTATCTTGCAAAACAACTAGTAAAATAATATGCACTGTCATCATGGCAAAGACAGAAGAAATTAGTTTGGACTTGAGAGAAACAATTGTTAATGCTCATGGAGAAGGATACACACGTTTATCAAAGCGTTTTCAAGTGTCAAGAACTGCAGTGAGATGCATTATCAAGAAGTTTAAAAAGACCAACACAGTGGTGAATAAGACGGGCAGAGGCAGGAAGTGAAAATTTCAAAAACTTTGGAAAGAAAACTAGTGAGAGAGGTTTCTAAAGACCCAAGAACAACTGCCAAGACACTAGTGAATGACCTAGCCAAGTCTGGAGTTGATGTCTCAACGAAGACAGTCACTAGAGCCCTGCACAGGAATGAACTGTGAGGTTGCTGACCAAGAAAGACCACTTCTGAAGAAGAGACACCTCCAAGCTAGAATGAAGTTTGCTAAGGACAACGTGGGGAAATGTGATGCATGCTGGAAACATGTCCTTTGGTCAGATGAAATAAAACTAGAGCTTTTTGGCCATAGAGATGTTGCCTATGTTTGGCGAAAGAAGGGAGAGGCATTTGTAACCCGGGTTACTAAGCCCTTAGTAAAGCCAAAGGAAACACAGTTACTGTTGTGCATATAAAGCATTTTTATTTATATTTTGTAAGAGTTACAATTAAATTGAAAGTAGTATTTAACATAGTCAGAGTATGGAATAAGCTTATATCTTTAAAAATAAATTAGAAGGAAAAGAGGAAAAATATCAGCTCCGCCTTCGCTGAGTCACGTGTCTGTTCGTGCGCCGAGCAGGTGGGGGAGGAGTCTTTTTCTCTCGCCATGCGGGGACTGAGAAGAGAAATGCAGCCGTGAGCCGTCCACGTTAATATAGCTGTGAATAGAAAGAGAAAAAGTCGACAAGTGATTGAGAAATTCAAAATTTACCTAGCCATTGTGTTCGGGCTTGTTAAATTAACTTTTGATTGCGTCAAAAGCGAACAAAAAGAAGTAAACGAAACCGCAGTTCTGACGATTCCAGCGGAGAAAGCCGTGAAAGTGTTTTTTTTCCTTTTTTTTCCGATACCTTTTTCTACTTTTCCCTTGGTGAGTAAACTTTACATTGTGATATCTTACAATGAATATGTTTTATAATGAACGTTATGCCATTATGTTGTAAATGGTTGTTAAATCCGGAGTTAATATGTATATATACATGGATGATGCACAGTAATGCAAATATAAGAGCAGATTATGGGTGAATTCATTGCCGAAAGTGTTTTGTGATGCTTAATAACATTATAAAGTGACAATATGCAGTGTTAATAGCACTTTGCTTTGTAGCATGTGCACTTTGCTAACCATGTGCTATAACTTGTGAGCTAATATAGCGCACGTGAGTCCGGTAAGGTTGTGTGTGTGCATAGTTATGTGAATATGTGCAAATTTGGGACAGCTCTAATAGTGAAGCCAATGTTTTAAAGGAAAAAAGTGTTAGTAAATGCTTAATTGAATGTTATCTATTTTTCTGTGAAAATTTGAGAGTTAATATGAGGAAATTGTGTGAGATTTATATATATTGATTACATATACCATTGAAAGGTTGAATTAATTGTGTCTTTCCACCTTGTCTTTTCAAGGTTGGGTTTTTTTTTCTTGTTTTGTTTTCTATTTTATTATTCTTGTTTCCTGATAAACGCCTGGTGTTGGAGCGAGGATCCCTCTAGGCCCAGTTCTTATTGTTTCCATCATCAAGGAGGACATTTGCCACTGGTGGAAACTGGCGAGCCACCCAATTTACAGAATCCAGAGTATCATTGCTTCTGATTGGTAGGAAATTTGAGTTCACATCTTTTTCTTATCTTTGGGACACCGGAGAAACTAGAGCAACTGTTCTTTAATTTTTTTTTTTCTTCATGGACCTACAAATTCAGTATTGAACAACAGACATTGCAACGAGTCACCACGAACATTATATTTTTGATGGACTGGTGAATTAATTCTTTGAATTCTCTCTTTTATACAAGTGTTTTCATTTGAACTTTTGGGGTTATTTCTTCCTTGAAGTATTCAAGTTGTTATTGTTGTGTTATTACTTACCTGAGGTATTGTATTTCCTGTTTATTCTCTCCTCTGAACCTGAAAAAGAAAAAGAGTCGATGTTATAGAGAAAAATGTGTTAAATAGCCATGAGCTATATTTTGAGATATACAGAGTGAAGAAATCATTTCAACTTTGAGCATATTTTTTTTTACACCTTCTTCTTTCAAGCCTAATCTCCTCTTTTAAAAAGACAGTAAATTGCCTACTCACTCTTTTGAATCTACCAGTTTGTCTTGTGTACTCATTTCTCTCGTCTTGCTGCAAAGTTGGCTCCAGAGCGAGTTTAGTCTTCTGATGGTCTGGTCCAAAGTTGAACGTAGGAGTTAGAACTGTAGCGTACGGGTTACAGAAACTTGGCGAGCCAGCCAGGAGTCTAATTATTGCAGCAAGGCTGCCCAAACGGCAAGAAAGAGGGAACTACATCGAAGAAAGAACGTCGTTTTGAAAAATTCGAGCTGCTAAAATGGATGTCGTAAGACAAGAAAACGTGATCATAGAGAACTCTCTTATAGTAAGCGGCCTTACGCTAACGGAGGCAGATAATGAGCTGGAAGCATACTTGCAGAGATATGGCTCCATCTGTCGTAAAATAGTAATTGATGACCCAGCCTCAGAATTCCATAGGCAGGTGATTGTGGAGTTTAAACAAAACACTGCAATGCAGTCCTTGCACCCACTTTTGCCCCTTAATCTGGAAAGTTCATCTAACCCAAGCACCATCTTTCAAGTACGTGCTTTAGCTGCTGAGTATGTCCCACCTGCCAGTCGCACAGCTACGGAAACTTACCTTGAGCAGTTGAAGGCCATAGCCAAAGAAAGTGGAAGGCCTTTCCATAGTGTGTTCCAGGAGGAGTTTAAAAAGCTTGGAGAAACTCATTCTGTAGACCAACCCCTAACAGAATCTGTGGAGGCCGCTCACTTACAGCCAAAGAGTAGCCCTTTTATTTCTGAGTCACCGAATGTAAAGGTCACTGACGGCCAGAGTTCAGACCCAAAAAACCCAACCAAGGGTGGAATCGTTTATGTGTCCCCTTCTTCGCCTGAAACTACCACTGATGATAACCCTGTGACAACTTGTTTTCCCTCTCCCATAAACATAGTGGAGAATCCACACGTCCAAAGAATGGTGGTTGAACATGTAGTAAAAGCAAGTGAGGCCATGTTGTCTCCGCAGACCTCTGTTCGCCTTAGGGTCTTCTCGGGAAAAAGTCCTCGTCCCCCTAATGAACCTGACTTCGACACCTGGCGCGCCAGTGTTGATTATCTGCTAAATGACCCGTCCATCTCTCACCTGCACAGAACCCGTAAAATCTTAGACAGCCTCTTACCTCCAGCTGCAGACATAGTCAAACATGTGCGCTCCCCTGCTCTACCAGCTGTATATCTTGGGCTGCTGGAGTCTGTTTATGGTTCCGTCGAGGATGGAGACGAGTTGTTAGCTAAATTTATGAGCACTTTTCAAAATCAGAATGAGAAATCGTCTGATTACCTGCACCGTCTTCAAGTCATGTTGAGTTCCGTGATTAGGCGAGGAGGAATTGAAGATGGTGTGCGTGACCGCTACCTCCTAAAACAATTTTGTAGAGGGTGCTGGAACAACCGTCTCATTGTCGACCTTCAGCTTGAGACGAAAGCGTCCCAGCTACCTACCTTTGCTGAACTAACTGTATTAGTTCGAACCCAGGAGGACAAAAACGCCTCTAAGGAAGAGCGTATGAGAAAACATTTTGGGATGACAAAGCCATCGAATGCTTGCCCAAAGACACGAGCAGTCTCAAACCAAGTGTTAACCTGTTCATGCGATGTGTCCAGCCCTGACAGCACTGAAGCGGGATCCTTAAAGAAACAAGTAGCAGAAATACAAGTTGAAGTTGCTGCTTTGAAACAGTCTCCTGATAAGAAGGGTACTAAAAGTCAGTCAGAAAAGGCTGAGTTGACTGCTTTAAAGAAAATGGTTGAGGACCTTTGCGTTCAAGTGGCTGCTGTGAAAGCGTCTGTCACAGAAGGGCAGATATCAAATCATCCAGAACGATCAGAAATCACCAGGTTACAGCAACAGGTAGCAGAGCTGCAAGCACAGAGTGTTGTTCAGAAGGCATACCAACCCCCTCGCATGCCGAAATCTCTCGAAACCGAAATGGGCAGAGGTCTTGAAAGAGTGCCACCGAGGATTAGTAGGCCCCGGCCGGGGTACTGCTTCCGGTGTGGAGATGATGGCCATTTGGCCATTAATTGTGAAAGCCCCCCGAATCCTTCCAAGGTCAAAGAAAAGCGACTTAAGCTGAGGGAGCAGCAGCGTCAGTGGGACATGCTACATGGAAGATCCACCCAGTTTTTAAACTAAGTGAGGCCTCTGTAGCCGGGCATATGGAGGCCAAACTTTCTGATAGCAGCCCTGGATGTTATAAACAAATGTCTGTGTCCAGTCAAAAGGATGTGCCTTTGAAACGCCTACCCAAAGGACTGGTAGGAACTAAGTGTACGGCCCGAGTCATTATAGGAGGGAGAGAAGTAAATTGTCTTTTAGACACGGGGTCACAAGTTACTACCATACCCCAGACATTCTATGAGACACATTTATCTGGATGCCCCCTAGAGCCCTTGAAAAACCTACTAGAGATAGAAGGAGCTAACGGACAGGCTGTGCCATATTTAGGGTACATTGAGCTTATCTTGAAATTCCCCAAAGAATTCATGGGAACAGAAGTTGAGGTTCCTACTTTAGCTTTAGTCGTTCCAGATTTAACTAGGTTTTCCCAAATTCTGGTTGGAACAAACTCCCTGGACGTGCTCTATGACAAGTGTGCTCAAGATTGTGCAGCCAATGTAAAGTCTAGCTTCCATGGCTACCAAGCTGTGCTTAAAGTATTGGAGGCTAGATGGAGGCAGGCCAGCAGTGAAACACTTGGCTATGTAAAATTTATGGGAAACGCCCCTGAAATTGTGCCTTCTGGAGGAACAGTAGTGTTAGATGGTCATGTCCATTTTCATGGTCCCCACACAGAGAAGTGGGTGACGCTTGAGCCGCCTTCAGTTCCTTTGCCTAACGGTCTCCTTATGGCTAACTGCTTGCACACATTATCAGGTAAAAGTCTCTCCAAGCTGTCAGTTCTTTTAAAAAATGCTACACAAACTGACATTTCCGTTCCTCCCAAAGTCAGGTTAGCTGAGATTCATGCAATTCAGAAGGTCATGGACCAGCCTCATCAGAGTTTGAATGTGAAACCTAAGGAGTCCGCAACCAGTGCCAATTTAACATTTGACTTTGGTGACTCTCCCCTGCCCACACGCTGGAAGGAAAGGATCACCAACTTGTTAAATTCTATGCCAGAAGTTTTCTCCCTGCACGACCTGGACTATGGACACACAATGAAAGTCAGGCACCAAATTAAGCTTAGTGATGAAATGCCATTCAAGCATAGGCCCCGGCCCATACACCCCCAGGATGTTGACGCTGTGAGGAAGCATCTTCAGGAGTTGCTAGCAGTCGGTGTCATTCGTGAATCTGACTCCCCGTTCGCTTCGCCCATAGTCGTCGTAAGGAAAAAAGATGGGTCAGTGCGGCTATGTGTTGATTTTCGGAAACTAAATTCACAGACAATAAAGGATGCCTATGCGTTGCCTAATTTGAAGGAGGCCTTCTCGACTCTCACAGGCTCAAAATGGTTTACAGTGCTCGACCTAAAGTCTGGGTTCTATCAAATAGAGATGGAGGAAGCCGATAAAGCAAAGACAGCGTTTGTCACTCCGCTCGGCTTCTGGGAATTCAATCGTATGCCTCAGGGCATTACGAACGCTCCCAGCATCTTCCAAAGAATCATGGAACGGTGTATGGGAGATTTAAACCGGAAGCAAGTCCTTGTCTTTATTGACGATCTCATTGTCTTTTCAAAGACTTTGGAGGAGCATAAGTCCCGGCTGCTAGAAGTTCTGAGTCGGCTAAAGGAGTATGGCCTGAAACTATCGCCCGAAAAGTGTCGGTTCTTCCAAACCTCAGTTAAGTACCTTGGTCATATTGTTTCTGACCTTGGGGTGGAGACAGATCCTTCAAAAGTTGAGGCCCTGAGAACCTGGCCAAGACCAACAAACCTGAAGGAGCTTAGGTCTTTCTTAGGTTTCGCTGGTTATTACCGGAGGTTTATTCATGACTATTCAAAAATAGTAAAACCTTTAACTGACCTCACTGCAGGATATCCTCCGTTCAGGAAGAGTTGTAGTAGGAAGCAGAGAGACTGTGAGTATTTTGACCCCAAAGCGGACTTTGATAGCCGATGGACTACGGATTGCCAGAATGCCTTCGACTCCATAATTGAGAAGCTCACGTCTACACCCGTATTGGGCTATGCAGACCCCAAACTTCCCTATGTGTTACACACTGATGCAAGCACCACCGGTCTTGGCGCAGCCCTGTACCAGGAACAAGAGGGCCAACTACGGGTCATAGCTTACGCCAGCAGAGGGTTGACTAAAAGTGAGAGCAGATACCCAGCACATAAACTGGAGTTTTTAGCACTAAAGTGGGCTGTAACTTCCAAGTTTAGTGACTACCTTTACGGTGCAGAGTTTACTGTTGTGACTGATAGCAACCCTCTGACATATATATTAACTTCGGCAAAGCTTGATGCTACTAGTTATCGCTGGCTGTCTGGTCTGTCAACGTACAACTTCAAGCTGCGATACAGGGCTGGCAGCCAGAATCAAGATGCAGATGGTCTCTCGCGACGGCCACATGGAGAGCCTGTGGATGACCTAGCTTCACTAAAAGAAAGGGAAAGGATTAGACAGTTCACTCTACATCATCTTATGGAGTCAAGAGATGAGTTGCCTGTCCTGACGACAGAAACAGTGAAGGCAATCTGTGAAAAGCATCAGGTGCTCATGTCGCCCATAGGCCTCAGTTCTAGCTCTTCTGTTACCCTGGTTGAGTCTCTAACTCACTCTGAAGATGCTCTTCCTTATGAGTTTCAGCATGAGGAGGAACATGGTCTCCCAGGTCTCCCTCATCTCTCACAAGCTGCCCTAGCAGAGTTGCAGAGGAAAGATCCTGAGTTGAAAGTCGTCATTGAAAGGGTGGAGAGTGGGATAAAGCCCCGTAGTATAAGTGGATTATCACCCGTTGTGGGCTTGTGGATGAAAGAATGGAAGCGACTTGAGTTGAGAAGTAATGTGCTTTACAGGAAGAGGCAGGAGCATGGAGTTTCGCATTACCAGCTAGCTTTACCTACCTCACTCAAAAGCACAGTTCTAGAGAGTCTTCATAATGACATGGGTCATCTTGGCATTGAGCGGACCCTGGATCTTGTCAGGTCAAGGTTCTTCTGGCCAAGGATGTCTCACACAGTGGAAGTAAAGGTCAAAACCTGCGAACGTTGTGTACGGCAGAAAACATCTCCTGAAAGAGCAGCTCCTTTAGTTAACATCCAGACAAGTAGGCCTCTTGAGTTGGTGTGCATTGATTTTCTATCCTTGGAGCCGGATCAAAGCAACACCAAGAACATATTGGTTATTACTGACCATTTCACAAAGTATGCGATGGCAATACCAACTCGGAACCAAACTGCCCAAACTGTTGCAAAAAGCCTTTGGGACCACTTCTTGGTACACTATGGGTTTCCCGAGAGGCTACATAGTGACCAAGGGGCCGACTTTGAATCACGTACTATCAAGGAGTTGTGCAAGGTCGCAGGAATCCACAAAGTAAGAACAACCCCGTACCACCCTAGAGGGAATCCAGTCGAACGATTTAACCGTACACTACTTCAGATGCTTGGGACACTGGAAAGTGAGAAAAAGACTAGATGGAAGGAGTTTGTGAAGCCCCTGGTGCATGCCTATAATTGCACCCGGCATGACACAACTGGATATACTCCCTACGAGCTCATGTTCGGGAGACAGCCTCGCCTTCCTGTTGACTTGGCTTTCGGGTTGCCAGTGGATGCTCCCAAGGAATCTCATTCGCAGTATGTGGAAAACCTAAAGAACCGATTAAGAGAAAGTTACAAGGTGGCTACTGAAAACGCTGGAAAGATAGCAGAACGTAACAAGCAACGATTTGACAAGCGTGTTGTTGCTTTAGCTTTAGAGGAAGGTGACAGAGTCCTAGTAAGGAATGTGCGCTTACGAGGCAAGAATAAGTTGGCTGACAAATGGGAACAAGATGTTCATGTAGTTGTCAGGAAAGTTCATAACCTGCCGGTGTATACCGTCAAACCAGAGGGAAAGAGCGGTCCTTTGCGAACTTTACATCGTGATCTATTGTTACCCTGCGGGTTTTTACAATCAAATAAGCCCGAAGAACAGCCAAAAGAGGTAGTCAGGAAGCCCCTAACCAGAGCCTCCCGCAACAATGAAGAGATACACGAATCAGACTTAGTTTCCGAATGTTCAGATTCTGAGGAGGAATATATCATCAGTAATGTACCTGAAGGAACATTCAATTTCGAAACACAAATCATTGTGAGTCCTAAATACTTACCTTGTGCTGGAGGGCCTGGTGTGAGTTTACCTGTCCTCGATCCTGCTGGGAAGAATGTACCTGTTTTGGAGTCCATGGAGAGTAATCCAGAAGAATCTGCAGAAGGATACTTAACTGGGATGGAACCTGTGGAAAAAGACAGAAATGAGTTAGCAGGAGCAGAAGGAAGTGCTGATGAACCTGAGTTAAGTCATGTTGTGCCATATATCCTGACTGAGCAAAATCCAGAGTCAGAACAGTCCTCTGATCTTTTGAATGGGTCCCCCGCTCAAACAGTTGAGAATGTGCCAGTTAGTGCTGAGCTGGATGCTAAAGATGAGAATCTGGTACCACATGATTTGAGCCATATTGGAATTTCTCAGGATGAGAAAGTGGCTGGCATTGAACCAGACGATACTACTCTCAGGCGATCACAGAGGAACCGACGCCCTCCCAAGACGTTTGAATATCCCCAGTTAGGGAACCCACTTACCTTGGTTATCCAGTCCTTGTTACAAGGCCTAGATGCAGCTTTCAGCTCTTCTTTAGAGAAGTCAGTTGCTGCTCCAATACTTCACCTGTGAAGGCTGCCTGTCATACAATGCAAAGGGACTTGCATATATTCAGGAGGGGAGGGTGTAACCCGGGTTACTAAGCCCTTAGTAAAGCCAAAGGAAACACAGTTACTGTTGTGCATATAAAGCATTTTTATTTATATTTTGTAAGAGTTACAATTAAATTGAAAGTAGTATTTAAGATAGTCAGAGTATGGAATAAGCTTATATCTTTAAAAATAAATTAGAAGGAAAAGAGGAAAAATATCAGCTCCGCCTTCGCTGAGTCACGTGACTGTTTGTGCGCCGAGCAGGTGGGGGAGGAGTCTTTTTCTCTCGCCATGCGGGGAGTGAGAAGAGAAATGCAGCCGTGAGCCGTCCACGTTAATATAGCTGTGAATAGAAAGAGAAAAAGTCGACAAGTGATTGAGAAATTCAAAATTTACCTAGCCATTGTGTTCGGGCTTGTTAAATTAACTTTTGATTGCGTCAAAAGCGAACAAAAAGAAGTAAACGAAACCACTATATAGAGGGCTAATAATTTTGACCAGTAGACTTTTTAAAATTCTTGGTTATACATTTATTTCTATTTGTATTACAAACCCTAAGTATTATGTTAAATGTAATAATAAAAATAATATAAAAAAAAAGTACTGATAAATATGAATAGTTCCCTAGTCAAGTCATATTTATCTATATAGCACTTTATACAATAGAGATTTAAACAACTTTAAAGTGATAAACAAGAAAATGGTGATTCAACAATGCAAACAAAATTAAATTCTGCTGTAAAGCAGCTCTTAAAAAAGACAAAAGTAAATAGTCATTGTTCATCTGGAATCCATTGAGTTAGGTTCAATAACTGTGTAAAGTGTGTGATATGAGATACATTTTACCACAATAGAATAGAACAGAACAGAATAGAATAGAATAGAATAGAAAGGAAGCCATCAACCATAAATCTTTGCAAGTCTACCTGAAAACCCTAATAATATGATCTTTTGAAATTTACAGCAATATGAAATACATTAAATTGTAAAGCTAGACATCCTGTGTAATTAATATAATATAATATAATATAATATAACAATATAATATTGCCAATATTATCATGTGTCCCTAACTAAGCAAGCCAAAAGGTGATAATGACACCTTTTTATTTTGGAATTGTCCATTATTAATTGTAAAAAGTAAAATTGTAAAAGTAAAAAAGTAATAAAGTTAAAGACACAATATGTACATTTTTTCTGCCATGGCAATGGGTACAACCCTGCTCTAGGTACACAATAACTGCAAAATAAAACCGGAAAATCAAGGGAGTATGACGTCATTGGTAAGCGATACAATGACACGCTCCATTACACTAGTTAAAATTGCAAATTTCTCTGGATTTAAACATTCTTCGAAACATTTGTACACAAGTACACAAGTCAGAAAAATATATAACACTGTTCTAGTGATTTTTGCATATTTTAATCAAAAAAATCTTACATATTGTGCCTTTAAATAAAATAGTCCGGATCTTGTGTGTGTGTGTGTGTGTGTGTGTGTGTGTGTGTGTTGGTCTTTACTTTTGTTAGATGTGTTACCACAAGACTGTTGATGTCAGACTGTTTTATTTCATTTAAGTACTGTATGATACTGCAATTATTAACCATGATATTAAAATTATAAACGCATACAATATACTTGTATGTGTTTACAATATATAATATAATGAACACTTTTAAATTTACCCTGCAATAATTAAAGAGAGGATGAGCATACCAAAATATTTTAATAAAATTCTAAAAGAGAAATTGAAGTTAAATGACACAATGACACACAGTTTTGTTTTCCATGTCAACATTTTACTAATTTTAGATCAACATCTGTGCCTTTTGCAACAATCTATTATCTTACAGTCTGTCTGTGTGTGTGTCTGTGTGTGTGTGTGTGTGTGTGTGTGTGTGTCTAGGTTTGTTTATACGGTTCAGTGTCAAATTAAAAAACAAAATATAGTAAAACCTGTTGGGGGAAAAAAAAAACTTCATTTGACGTAATTTACCACATTAACTTTAGCTTTAAATCTAATAATGTCAACAGGTTTTAAGATTTAGAATTTATAATAGTTGTTTGAAAACCACTGCATCTATAATCTCACTAGTACAGCTTTTATAGTCTGTGTGTGTGTGTGTGTGTGTGTGTGTGTGTGTGCGTGTGTGTGCTTCACTCTGTAGCGTACAGCAGAAAACCGCTAAATGTGTTATAGTGATTCTGATCATCACAGATCCAGCAGCCAGCCTGAAGACTGATGGTAATACGGTCCCCTGCGCTGAGCTGCACAAGCAGGACAGCAGTGGCCTGGTCCTCCTGGTCTTGATCATAAATCTCCCTAAGTGCAGCTAGAGCCACACCATTCCTCCTGATACTGACACAGACGGCCAGTGCTGCGCCTGGTGAGCCTGCGTCGGTGAACACGGTAAATGCCAAATTATACACGCCTGACCGTGGAACCGTGAACACACCAGTGGATGAGTTATAGGCTTCTCCAATGTTGATGAAGATGCTTTGATAGACCAAATTTGTTGCTGTCTTCAACGGACCAATGCAACGTCTCTTGTCAGCCAGACCCACAGAAAACGCAACTCGATTGTCTAAAAGAGTAACAAATAACATGTGCAAAATGCATTTGTAAAAATGACACAAAATAAATAAGGCCAAAATATTAGATGCAACTACTTCTAGCTAACATAATGTTTAGGATTTCATTTAAAGGTGACATATCATCAAAATCTGACTTTTTCAATGTTTAAGTACTATAATCGGATCCCCAGTGCATCTACCAACCCATCTACTTTTGTTTCGGTAAGCCTTTCTCTGCAAGCTTGTGAAAAAATGAGCTGCTCAGATTTCGCTCCCCTGTGATGTAGAAAGAGGATCTTATTATATCTCAGAGGAGATAAGAGAGCAGTAAATTTATTGATTTATCTTTACTGTATATTACTGCTGCCACACAAATCTAATATAAACATCCCAGCTGTTTACCTTCACAGACATAACTGGCTGTTTTTGTAACTTGTGTGTGATTTTAACATAAACTTGTGTGTATTCGACAGTTTAAGCACAATAAGACATGAAAGAAAACTCAGTTTAGTATTCATATGCTGTGTGACAGCCGCTTTCTGTGTGTGTGCTTCGGATGTGTGTGCTCAGAACTTCAGTATGAGCTGTAAAGGCACAGCCCTATTCTGGAAAAGGGGGCGGGGAGCAGCAACTCATTTGCATTTAAAGAGACATGCACAAAAACGATGTGTTTTTGCTTCCATTCAAAATTATATGATAAATTATCGGTTGGTTATTTTGAGCTGGAACTTTACAGACACATTCTGGGGACACCTGAGACTTATATATTGTAAAAAGAGGCATAATAGGCCTATTTAGTTTGTAAGTGCTGCCAAACAATAGCTTAGAGTTACAGTACATAAAACAGCCCCTGTCTGAATTTAAAAAGAGATATTGAATAAAGATGGTGATGCGCTCAAAGATATATGTGTGTGTTTACCTCTAATGTTTTTCAGTGTGTTTTGTGCTTTGTCCAGCAAATCCTCTAATGAATTCATACTAGAGTTGATGTATTGCTCTAACTCCCATTTTTTCTTCTGCATCAGACAGCAACCACATGAGTTCTGGTCAGTCAGGCACGCTAGTGAGAGAGCAAATAAGATATTAAGCACATAATAAATCTAGTTTTACATTTTGGTGTACTTAATGTCATATTTCCAGATTATTAAGATCTTCTGGGAAGCGTGAAAAGACTTACGGTTTATGGGATCTGGAGCAAGGGTTTGTCCTGGTCCGTCCCAGCTGAAGGTCTTAGGGTCCTGGCCCAGCACCAGCGGCAACACACAGAGCAGCACAACACCTTTTCCTGATTAAATTGTTCAATCACATTCTGTCAACTATTATGATACCGTTATACAGTCTGTATGGCACTGAGTCAGTTTGGTTTACGCTCCATGGCTCATGAAAACAGAACAGTTTGATCAAATGTATAAAAATCTGTCACTTATAACTAGGCCCACATGAAATCTGTCTGCAGATTTTCCCTTATTTTATGTTAGCTATTTTAAGCATTCTTTAGGCTACCAGTGCCATAATCTCAGCTCTAGTAAACAGAAATCAATTCTGTAGGATTACACAAAAATATATATATATGTTTTACAATATTTGATGTAAAGAAAATATTTAATAAAATTCTCTTTCTGAAGCATCTGTGATTTTTAAATAGATTTGTTTTAGAATAGTTTGTAATAAATTAATTGTAATAAGTAAAAAGTAATAAATATTATTTAAAACTTTATTAATTGCAAGGTGCAATGATCTGTCAAGATTGTTGGTTAGACCTTTACTATCATAATATAGATTTCTTTACAGAAGCAACGATTATTTTCTCACCTTGCATGTTTCACGGCTGTTTCTGTTTCTGCCTTTTGAGTCTCAGTAGAAGTGAATGAAAATTGAAGTCTGTATTATGTTCAGCTTTATATCCTGGCAGCACTCCTCCTCCTGTATTCAAGGAGGGAGACTCAGGTTGTGTTTGTGAAGAGGAGTTTTACATCAGCAATATAAATAAAAAAAGCTACAACAAGGGGGAAATCAGCCCCTGTGACTGTAACTTCCCTTAGATGCACTGAAACACAAAACCCCACTGAGCTTTACACTATACTGCCAGACAATGACACGCATCAAAGACATGAAATGTGACGAAACTGAGTGCAAGAATTTCAAGCCGCTATCTTTTCAGAGCAATCAGACATGCGCTTTCCCAGGAAAGGATCTGTTTCTTATTGACTGAAGTGTCAGAACATCTATTCAAAGAAACACACCACACCTCTGTCTATAATACAACATAGTCAAAGATGATACAAAAAAGTATTCTCACATGGCGTTTCTTTATTTGACTTTGAGTCGACTCAGTTCGGTGTTTACAGTCTGATAGAGATCTCAGTGCAACAAAGCCAAAAAGCTCAAATAGCACACAATAAAACTCACTTAGCCAGCAAAATATTAACCCCAGCAGAGAGAAAGCAGCACTTAAAGGGGTAGTTCACACAAAAAAAGAAATTGATGTCGGTTACTCACCTTCATGTCATTTCAAACCAGTACAACTTACTTCTGTACATCACAGAATCAAGAAGATGTTTGAAGAATGAACCAAACAACCCAATAGGACATTTTTTTTTTCTCAAAAATCTTCTTTTATGTTCCACAGAATATGTTTGTAACAGCATAACTGTGACTAAATGAAGACTCATTTATGGGTTATTATTTGGTTTTATTTAGACTTAAATATAAGTAATATATTAATTTTATGAAAGGCAAACAACAAATCAGCTTGTTACTACATGAAAAACAGTAACATGATGACAGACTAATGTATGACCCCACAATGGTCAACTCTAAGCTGTTGTTTATTTTTAAAGGAGTATTGTTTTGAGTGTTGAATGCCATTTTGTCTGAAATGGTTTGCATTTAAGGTATTCCCTGGGATTCAAATCGATGTTTTTCAGGTAGCTAGCAGGTATGGACATACAGGCAGGTCGCTACATGGTGGTAAGAGCCAGTGTTAAACAAAAAAACAAAAAAAACACAAGCATCACTAAAGGGTGTATATGATTTATAACTGCAGTAGATCATTAGCTGTGAAGTACTCGCAAATGTAAAAGTGATAAAGACACTGGTTTTCATGCAAGTTTTTAGCCAGGGGTTTGTTTTTGCAGACAAGCCACGACCCAGCTGCTGAAATAAAACCAGGAAGACTTCAGACGTACGCTCATTATGTCATGCATAAAGCATTCTTATCCTTTTATCCCTTCCTTTTATTCGTCCTCTTTTACTTTGTTTTCGTAGGAGCCTTGGCCTTTGTATGCTGAAACGTATCCGCTGGCATCAGGGATGTCTTCCCTCCCGACACGGCCTTTTCCCTTTCCCGACTCATCAAAGCGCTCCTTATGAGAACCAGTGTACTTGCTGGTGTCTGTTAACCTGTCCACAGCAGAGGCTTTTGCCACTTTCTGTGAGAGAAAGAGATTATCCGTGGTTGTTGTACGTGTTTATTGCTTCATTTTTTGAAAATAGACTGTTTTGATTGGGTGGTACTCACAGTGACACCAACGTTGGCAGGTTCTTTGCCAGCAATAAGACCGTAGAGAAGCTGTAGCGCCTCTTCCTGGCTCTTTCCTTTAAAACGTTTTGGAGCCAGCTCAGTCATAGCTTGAGTGAACTGCTCAAAGGTGATGACTCGTGCTGATTTAACCCTAAAACAAATGTGCAGACACAAAACAGCACAACCTGTTTTAGGTCCAGTCATGCATTGTGACGCATAGCATTAAATGAAAAACTATTCACAGTCAGTCATTATGAGGATCATCGTACTTGACTTTGCTGAAGATGATGTCCACATCTGTGCTGGTCACACCTTTGCCATCGATGACTTTGCAGTCCTTACACAGCTTAACAAAGTTTTTCCCGTTTATCTCCTTCCCTGTTGCTTTGGTGTCTCCATGAACTGCAAATTTGCGAAATGCCATCTCAACATCTGCCAGTGATACCTCACCCGAACCTTCAGCCATTCTGTCAGATCCAGCATGAGAAAAAGAGAGAATTTTAAAGAAATACAGAAAAGAAAAGACAGATGTTTTAAGGTTTTGCTAATGCAATTTTAGGTTTTACTGCAACATTATAAAACTGATCTTTCCAATCCTGACTTTTATGTGTGACCCTTGACCACAAAACCAGTCATAAGGGTACATTTTTGGAAATCAAGATTTATACATCATCTGAAATAATAATAAATTATCTTTCCATTGATGCATGGTTTGTTTGGCCTGAGATGCAGCTTTTTTTGAAAATCTGGAATCTGAGGGTGGCAAAAAAAAAAAAATCTAAATATTGAGAAAATCATCTTTAAAGATTAAATTCAAAAAGTTCTTAGCAATGCATTTTACTAATTTAAAATTGAGCTTAGATATATTTACGGTAGGAACCTTACAAAATATCTTTATGGAACATGATCTTTACTTAATATCCTAATGCTTTTTAAAATAAAAGAAAAATCCATAATTTTGACCCATACAATGTATTTTTGGCTATTGCAACAAATATATCAGTGCAACTTAAGACTGGTTTTTCGGTCCAGAGTCACATATATAAAATTATAGTGTTTATTAATATTTTGAATTTGCATTTATTTTTTAGATTTTCATTTGTCTTTTTTATTTTAGATTTGGTAATGATTGTGGTCTTGTCATTTTTTTTTTTTTTTATATATTTCTGTTTAGCTTTATTTTTTCCATTTTAGTTTTAGTACTTCACTTATTTTACTTTAGTTAGTTGTTAAGGCCACATATCTAATTTTTTAAGTGTTTCATATAATATTTAGATTTCATTATTTTTTTTAATGATTTTATTAGTTCCCGCTGTACACCTTTACCTGTTGATGTGCAGCCATAGCAGCCATAGCATACTGATTTTTGTGTGTAGTAGAAAAAATGCCTGTATGAACTTGCTTAGCATTTTAATTATAATTTGTGTATTGTTTAATAGTTACTGTTTTAGTCAGTTCTGTTAAACTTTGTTAATACTGTCATATATTTATGTCTGCTGGTTATGTACAGCGAAAGCTGTTGTAGTGTTCGTCTGTTAGTTACACTCAGAATTACTGTCCCACACGGATCCATTATCCTCCATACTCAAAAATACCATGCTCATTTACCACACACACACACACACACACACACACACACAATGTATATTACTCACACTAAAAGCCTTAATTTAATGAAGTCCACTTTACTAAATGAGCTTCAGCTGTCTTTGAGCTTCCTCTCTCACTCTCTCTGTCTCTCTTTCCAGTATTGTGTCTTTTATCCATAAAAATATAAATAAATTTGCATCTGCATTTACCTTTATAGACAGAATCATGAAATACAAGTAGATCCAAACGAAATTACTTAAAAAATGCTTCTGCATTATTTAAAAAAATGAAAGGACTAAGACAAACAAATAATAGAGCTGGCGTTCCTTTATTATATGTACCTATTGTACATATTCAAATAATGCATCTACATGTGCACTATATCATCTTATCATGGTACAATACAAACATGCTAACTATGTCTCATGCATATCGTCCTGTTTGGCCTTCAGATGTTTCCGGATGGGTGTGTGTTATTGAGAGTGAGAGCCAGCCTACCTGACAGTGAGGTGGACAATCCTGGATACTGATGCTAAGATGCTACTGAAAGGATGCTGAATGTGGGTGTGTGTTCCTCTGTCTTCCTCTCTGCCCCTGGTAAGTGTGTGTGTGTGTGTGTGTGTGTGTGTGTGTGTGTGTGTACAATGACGCAAGACAGAGGGGAGGAGAGAGCACAGCCCAGCACAAATGATGACATCACTCGCTCCTCACTCTCCTTCTGTCTGTCACATATGCCCTCTTGTCTTCTAGCTTTTTGATTTTCTCTGTCTCTTTGGCCCTTTTATTTGTCCTCTTTGCTGACTAGATACAGTAGTCCTTCACTCTCAACCCTCTCTCTCCTCCTCCTCCTCCTCTTCTTCTCCTTCGGTCTTTGTTTTTGTCTCTCTCTGCTGCCACACCCTTTCCCATCAGTCTCTGCGGAGCAGCGCTCAGATGTTACATTGTGAAGCAAACACACACATACACATGTTGTTGGACTGTGATGCTCTAAATGTTATTTGCTCTAATGGCTTCAGGGAACCTCTGTCTAATGTCTCTGAGCAACTCACCACTTACTCACAACACAACCACATATAGATAAAGACCCACTCACAGCAGATCACCATGGCTGACAATGGAACAATGACTGTTTACACTCTTAAATATAGGTTAAATAAATAAAGGTTGTCTATTGGCATTGATGGTTCCATGATTTAACATTCATGGAACCTTTCCACTGCACAGAATGTACTTTATACTGTATAAAAAATGAGGTAATATACTACTTTATTTTTTAAACTGAGATGTTTGATAAAAAATAATGAGTAGAGTTTTGTGAAAGAGGAAAGTAATCACCTGTCATGGCTGAGCTAGAATAATGAGTAGCTTTTGAAGATGAGAATAATGAGAGGGAGTGGTCATGGTGAAACATCCAAACATTTAGTACTTCTGAAAAGCCCTGAATGTGCTCTGTACAGAACATCCAGACTTAGAACTGTGGCATGTACAGTTTCAGAGAAATTCACTGAAATATAATGTCCTCATATGTGGATGCAGGGTCTCAGGAGGTTTATGAAATTTAATGTAGAATTACAGTAAAACAGTACTTTATAATCACAAGAATGGGTGAGACACTGGCTCACCTTACCCTGGGACCTTTGGCTCAGATTACTCCACTCCTACCATTTTAACAAACTTGTATCATCCAGCAGTTTAGAGCTAACATAATGCTAACATTAGCCTTATATTATAACCTAAAGCACAAACGTGTGATATTTTTTTCAGAATTGTTCAGACACAAAAAGCATGAGTCCTTGAACATACAAAAATATATTTATTCGGCAGTGCAACAGTTTAAAACCAGTACTGAAAAAACAGCTAATAAGCAAGTATAGCTTTGCTTAGCAAACAGCTTTTCTGTATATGAACTACAAGAGCTCCCTCTACAGTTTGATATAAAAATTGGTAGCATAGTTCATGCATTGGCTACAACGGCAGCCTGAAGATAGATGAATCCCGAAGGTCACATTCATAAAACACATCCATTCATAAGTTATTACTTTGAGATATAGATTACAAGCTGCAAAAAGCTTGTAAATGTCTGCACACAAACACATGGGCCTCGTAGAGAATGACAAATGCAAAATGTAGCCTACTAAATCTAAAAATGCCAAGATAAATGTGTGCATAGTATTTGTTTTGAGAGCAGTAAGGGAAGTTAGGAAGTTTAATAATTAACACAAGAATACTCAGCAATGTTACTTTTCATGGAGTATTAAAAGTAAATGTGTCCATTTACTAACAAATTATGTATACACATGCAGTTTCGACTTTATTGGGTCACATTCACATTTTTGTGTTGGACCAGTGTTGCCCCCAGAACAGCTTGATTTCTTTGTGACATGGATTCAGCAAGGTGCTGGAAACATTTTTCCTTCTGGAGTTTAAGGTCCTTGTGAATGCAAAAGCATTAGGTATGTAGTTGCTGCATATTCAAGAAGATGAATGGACAGTAAAAGGATGCACATGGTCAGTAACAAGGCTTTGGCATATAAACAATGCTCAATTGGTATTAAGGGTGTAATAATGTGTGCAAAGAAAGTGTGTCTTTTCTCTGAAGTGCAGGTCTGGCAGCTCATCCAGATGGCAGCTCAGCATCCTTTACCGTTCCCTCCCTGGGCCTGCAAGGACACCATTGTGAAGCAGGGAAGCAGGAATAAATATTAAATTGAACTTATATGAATATACTGTAAGAGCAACTGCAGCTAATTTTAACTTTAATGTGCAAGGTTTACGGTGTCAGCCGCTACCATTTGTTTTATCTGTACAAAAATGGACAATCATTCTGCTTGATGTTGCAAACTGGTATTTGTTATATTATTTTAATGTATTATCATAATTAAAAAAACACTGATTTGTAATGCAAATAGTTTCACCATTTACCACACCTTTTTATTCTCCTAGTTATTCACAAATAAAATAGAAAATAGATTACATGATGAAAAACAAAGTGGATACCAAAACTAAGAGGAAAACTTTTAATGTAAAAACATTTCTACTAAACTAAACTAAAATAATTTGTGTAAAAATAATAATAATAATAAAAATAAATAACACAACAATTATGGGTACAACTACCCAAAATAAAATAACAATGATCGTTTTAGTACCATCTGGAAAATTACAGTCAGGGTAATGGCAGAAATATACATAATGATCTAAAGCATGCTTTAGTGATTTTTCCATTGACACCTATCAGTTTGACCTTGACATTTTTCAGATCCAGCATTAAATTGTGTTTATACTCTGCCTGCATAATACTAGTGTTTACAGTACACACTGTGCTGCCATGTCGCTGAAGTTTGCTTACAGAATGCAAACACTGACTAGACAAATTTATTCTAACCACACAAAGAGAGAGAGAGAGAGAGAGAGAGAGAGAAAGAGTGCCTTGGTTATCTATCAGTTTATTTGTTAGAATTTTCACTATTGGAACCTTAAAGGAACAGTTCACCCAAAAATGAAAACTAGTCAAAACTTGTATATAACTTTTTTCTTTTTCTGTAGAGCATTAAATGAGTTACTTTAGACAAATATGTAGTTTGTTTGTCCAATGTTGATTTGTACCTCATTTGCTGAAAATTTTTCTTCAAAATGTCTTCTTTTTTTCCGTAACAGTTTGGAACAACATGAGAACAGAATTTAATTTTTTGGGTAAACTACAATCACATACACCTTGCAGAATCTGCAAAATGTGAATTATTTTATTCAAATAACAGGGATCATACAAAACGCATTTTATTTTATATATTTTTTACATAAAAGACATTTACATATAGTCCACCCGGAAAAGAGTTTTCGTGAACGTCTGTTTTACACGCAAATTACGGAAGGGGTTCAAATACACAAAAATGCTGAAAAGCCAAAGAATTTGTAGGACATGAAGGATTTTTCTGAAGAACAGCGGGCAGTTTAACTGTTCAGGACAAACAAGGGACACACAACTATTAGGAATATTATTAGGAATATTAGGAATCAAGTGTATGTAAACTTTTGAATGGGTAATTTTTATAAATTCTACTATTATGTTTTCTTGTGTACTATGTGTAAGTGTGTTTCATGTGAAATATCTTATTCAGGTCAGTACTAAATAAAAAAACAACATACATTTTGTATGATCCCTCTTATTTTGCTAAAAATAATTAACATTTTGCAGATTCTCCGAGGTGTATGTAAACTTCTGACCTCAACTGTATCTCTTTACGCTTGTTTTAACACTGACATTGTGTTCTGAATTATTTTTCTGGAATAGAAAGACAAGTTTCATGTGCCTCACAATCCCCCATCTATGTATACTACTGTGTTTATAGACATGCTCATCTCCGTTCAGCACTAAAAGCTCCCTTCCTCCACCCTTCTTTCTCATCTATAAATACAGGTGTGTTCCTGCTTCAGTTGCTCTGTCAATTCACCTTTCTTTCTCACACCTGTGTTTTAGAAAATGGCAGAATCTGACTACCTCGACTACACCTGCCCCCTCTGCACAGACATCCAGCGAGACCCCGTCACCATCCCGTGTGGGGACACCTTCTGCCTGGAGTGCATTAAGATCTACTGGGACCATTCTGACCACCTCGGTGTGTACAGTTGTCCGCAATGCCAGACGACCTTCACTCCTCGGCCCATACTCAGACGTAACATGCCCCACGTAGGGAACCCGGAGCCTCGGCCGCCCCCACGTGAGCTTACCCCGTTTCCATACTTCAAGCGTGATGCGCTGTGTGATTTCTGTACTGGTCGGCGGAACAAAGCGGTGAAGTCATGTCTAATGTGTCTGGCTTATTACTGTGAGACGCACATCAAGCCTCATTACGAATCAGCCACATTTAAACGCCACAAACTGGTGGATGAGACGGGACACCTGGATCGGAAGATCTGCCCACAGCATGAAAAAGGCTTAGAGCTTTTCTGCCGCTCAGACCAGATGTGCATCTGTGTGCTGTGTACAGTAAGAGAACATCGCAGCCACAACATAGTCAGCGCAGATGATGAACGCACAGAGAAACAGGTGAGACATATGATTATAATTGCTGTGAATAGACTGGGGCCAGCTGTCACAGGGCCCAGATCTGAGAAACCAAAAATCCAAGTGCTGAAATGTGTTTTGTTGGTGGTTTCAAAAACTTTAGAATAATGTTTGTGATTTTATGAATGGCAAAATCATAATATTTTAGTCAACTATACACTGAAGAAAGATTTTAACTGAACCATTTGAACTGTGTTCTCAGAATAATGGTATTTTTCAATGCCGAGTCAGAGAAGTTGTTGCAACTGGTTTAAATGTTATGACGTTATTTATTTAAATGGCAGTGTTCATTGGCTAAAACAGGGGTTTAGTAACTTGCTCAAACTTCTTCAAAATAATGTTTGCATTATTTGTGACCCTCAATGACAAAACTAGTCTTAAGTAGCACAGGTACATTTGTATCAATAGCCAAAAATACATTGTATGGATCCAAATTATCAGTTTTTCTTTTATGCCAAAAATCATTAGGATATTAAGTAAAGATCAAGGTATTTTGTACATTTTCTACTGTAAATGTATCAAAACTTATATTGTCCTATCCTAACAAACCATACACCAATGGAAGGCTTATTTATTCTGCTTTCAGATGATTGACCCTTATGACTGGTTTTGTGGTCCAGGGTCACATTTGTGTTTCATAATGAATTTAATGAGATGTGGAAAACTTTAATATTGTGACTATAGATATTTCAAAACTGAATTAATTTCTAAATAAGTACATAAAAGGGTTAATTTCTTTTTTGCATGTGCTATATGTTTGTGTGCGATTATAGAAAGTCTTGGTGGCGACTCAGACAGAGGTTCAGCACATTATCCAGGATCGGATGAAAGAACTTCAAGAACTCAAGCACAATGTAGATGTTCTCAAGGTTGGTTCAATCAGGAGAGTCTTAAAGAAGCTTTGGGGTGAACATTTCTCACTTTTATGTAATTTAAGTGTAATTAAAGCTCTTTACTTCTAACGCAAGTGATTTATGTAATTTTAAAGGTAATGTCAAAGGTAGAAATGGTATAGAGTCTTAGTTAGATAATGTGGTGTTTAATAACATACTTAGTGCAATTTAAAGGGGACAGCAGATGCTGGTTTTTCACAAATTGGTATGATTCTTCATGAAATGTCTGCAACATACATTGTTTAAAATTCCTCAGTGGTTTTGTAAAAAACAACAAAAAACACCATCTTTACCTTGTCAAAAACAGCTCTGTTCACAAAGCCATTTCGGTGTATGTCTCTTTGTCATCAAAAATAAAACTAATCCACTGCATCCTCAGTGGCCCTGATGTCGGGAGAAAATTAAGAGTCCTATTTTCATATCCAACTACAAAACACCTGCATTGATTACTAGACGTTGTCGCTACAGCTGCAAATTGTGGCTGATGGCAGAAATATGCTAATACGGCACAGTCTGTCAGAAAATCAAAACAGCTTGATCTTTGAGAATGTTTAGTTTTTTTGGGAATTCAAAAAAGGAGTAAATTAATTTTTTATTATTGTAAGATGGTTCTGTACACACATGTTAAGACACATTCATATGTAAACAGCATGTAAAAGTGAATTTTGCATCCGATGTTCCCTTTAAACATGTCCCAGTTATCCTATTCTCTTTAATGAAGCGCTCTATGCCGCCCCCTGGCAGTGAGGATGTATGCTGCTGCTGATGTTTGCACCTTCTCTACAGGGAAATGCACAGCGGGCTCAGACTGACAGTGATAAAATCTTCATTGAGATGTCACAGGCGGTAGAGCGCTGGCATGCTGAGATAAGCCAACTCATACAGGCCAACCTACAGGCTTCCATGGCTCAGGTACATACACATTAGATTCAGATGGGTTAGATTGCTTCCTGTAGCTTGTAGAGTGTGGCATTAGTAACACCTACATCATGGGTTTGATTCCCAGGAAGGGCAAGTGCTGATTTAAAATCCCCAGCCCTTTATTGGGGAACTGTGGTGAGAAATCTTTTGTTATAGTTTGTTAGTCTATATGAAACAATATAACTGTGTAACTGTGTAAAACTGAGCCATGCTTTGGAAGGACCAATAGAGGTGACTACAGTTGCTGTTCCCTGCTTTCAAACTGTGATAGCTTCGATTATACTGACAGGCACAGGGCTACGTAGAGAGACTTGAACAAGAGATCATGGAGCTTCAGAAGAGAGATGCTGAACTGCGTCTAATACTTGAGACAGAGGACAACATTCACTTCTTACAGGTAATTTTTTTTCCTCTTTTTTCATTCTGGGTTTCTCTCATTGAGAAAGTAGACTAGTCTGAATGAATATTTAATATGGATATTCAGGGAAGATACTTATCAGCACCGATTTTGTTAAGTGCCTTTATTACTTGTGCAGAATTTTCCCACACTGTCTGTGGCACCAGAGCCCATGGTGCCCAAAGTGCTGATAAACCCAGAGTTTTCCTTTAGTGAGATCACCAAGACCGTCTCTGACATGAAAGAACACCTGGACGACATCTGCAAAAAAGAGCTGGGAAACATCTCCAAAAGAGGTAATCATAAATACTGATAACCACTGCATGACAAGAGGAACTGACATGGGATTTTACCTCTGTTTTGGGTTTATTTTATCTATATCTAAAATGCTCAAAATGATGTAGTTTTTAAGCAGAGATAGAAGGCATTACACTGCATCAGACACCCAGACAGTAAATATATATAATCAGTTCTGCACCCCTGTTCAGAGGTTTGAGGTTGGTACGATTTTTCAAACATTTTTGAAAGACATAACCTATGCTCACCAGAGCTGTTTATTTAATTGCAAACACACACACACACACACACACACACACATATATATATATATATATATATATATAAAATGCAATTTATTCTTGTGATGACGAAACTCACTTTTCAGTAGTCATTATTCCAGTTTTCAATGTCACACAATACTTCTGAAATCATTATAATGTGTTAATTTGCTGCTCAAGAAACATTTTTTAGTATTATCAGTGTGCTGTAATATATTTTTGTGAAAACTGTGATATATTTTCTTCAGGATTCTTTGGTGGATAGACCTTAATTAGGTTAGATGCCATATTGAATTTAACACAGATGAAAACAAGCATGTGAGGGATAAACTCGTAGTCTTTACAATGACATGCACTGTGTAAGGTCCTAGATCATGTAATTTTAACAGCTCACACCTTTCACTACTGTTAGATTTTTATGGATGTTTCATTAGTTGAATAATTAGTAAATTGTTAAAGGATTAGTTCATTTCCAGAAAAAAAAAAAAAAAAAATCCTGATAATGTACTCACCCCCATGTCATCCAAGGTGTTCATGTCTTTCTTTATTCAGTTGAAAAGAAATTAAGGTTTTTGAGGAGAACATTCCAGGATTTTCTTAATATAGTGGACTTCAGTGGTGGCCAACAGGTTGAAGGTCCAAATTGCCATTTGTAACAAGGAGAATAATGATCTTATCTAGCGAAACGATTGGTCATTTTCTAAAAAAAAAAAAAAAAAAGTCACACATGGTTAGTTCTTTGTCTGTGTACTTTGGTTAAAAAAGCTGGGTAGGGTGAAAAACTTAATCTCGTGTTCTCCTTCAACTTCAGAATCGTCCGACGTTGTTTTACCTTTTTTGGTAAAGGGTGTTTGACTTTCTTTGCACGTTCGCTTTGTAAACACTAGGTCGGTACTTCCGCCTACGTCATGTGTGCGAGATTGTGTAGAGCCCTTTGAAGCTGCATTGAAACTGCAATTTGGACCTTCAACCCATTGATCCCCATTGATGTCTACTATATGGAGAAAAATCCTGGAATGTTTTCCTGAAAAACCTTGAATATATTTAATCTACTATTCATTTATGCATTTGCATGATATTTCAAACTTTCCTTTTAGTGAGTGACACCTCAGTCTATATCCTGATTCCAAGATCTGGAGGACGTATGAATGGTGAGAGCACTTCCTGAGGTTTTACATTTGACTTTATGTAAAATAAAGTATGTTACAGAAGAACTCCAGTCATTTATGTGCCACTTATACTTTATTTTCAGCTCCAATAAGAACAGACTTACCAGAGCCTAAAACAAGAGCGGATTTCTTCAGATGTGAGTGTATATACAATTCCAAATACATTAATTAATCTAATTCAAGCTAGTTTATTTCTTCTAAATGCTGAATTTCATTTCGCAGATTCTTGTAAGCTTACATTTGATCTCAACACTGCCTATAAAGAGCTGGTCCTTTCAGACGGGAATCGCCGGGTGATCCGCAAGCGATCAACCCAGTTCTACCCAGATCATCCGGAGCGTTTTGATGGGTTTTGCCAGATCCTGTGCAAGGAGCCGCTCAGTGGAATACGGCATTACTGGGAGGCAGAGTGGAGTGGTGAATTTTCTGTTGGAGTTGCCTACAAGAGCATTAGCCGCAAAGGTAAGAACTCAAACAGCCTTCTGGGATACAATGATAAATCCTGGAGCCTCCTATGCTCAGACTCGGGATACTCCGCCTGGCACAATAAGATGGATAAAGATCTGCCGGGTGCAGCTCGCACCTCACGGATCGGTGTGTACCTGGATTACGCCGGAGGATCCGTGTCTTTTTACTCTGTGGCTGAGACCATGGAGCTCATCCACAGATTTCAGGCCAAGTTCTCAGAACCACTGTTTGCTGGGTTTGGCGTTGGATCATCTGTAACTCTGTGTATGCCTGACAAGAACTACCGATCTAATAGGCTCTGAGCTGAGCTTTGAGAGTTTTGAAAGTGTGAAGAGGCAAATAGGCAAAATTTGAAAAATCGAATTGAACTGAAGACCACACCTTACAAAGATCTGAGAAGATCAAACACATGAGAAGAGATAATGCCAACCCCTCAGAGGACCTCAGATGATGCCGACTCTGAACCAACATTCAAATACTCAGAACATACTCTGAACAAAAAAAATTTTTTGCCATTAATTTCTGCCATAGGACATGGTCACCACGAGTGATGGAAAAAGTTACTTTTAAAAGTAATGCATTACAATATTTCATTACTAAAGTAACCAATTACGTTACTTAGTTACTTTTTGTAAAAAGTAATGCATTACGCTTTTGTGCTGCTTTTTTGTCACCTGGACTAGGCTTGCTTATTTATTTTTAATAACAGAAAAACCCAAGTTGTATTTTTGGCAACTGTAAAGACCAAATTTGTGAAATTAGTAAGCCTCAGGCTGAAGAAAGTGCCTCTGGTCCACATCTCATTCCTAGTTTCTCTCAACATGGGACAGTAAAGGTGTCAGTGATTAAATATGGAAACAAAGTAACTGGCGTTACTTATTTGAAAAAGTAACTCAGATATTTTCTTGGAAATTTAAAATACGTTACTTTACTAGTTACATGAAAAAAAAGTAATCTGATTACGTAACTTGTGTTACCTCCAACACTGGTCACCACTAATAAACCACTCCTAAATATATTGTAGATGTAACTTTAATTTTCCGTGAAGCAAATTAAGAAAGAAAAAAAAAATACATTAAGAAAAAGTCTACCATTGTGGCTATTATTAATATTTTCAGGAGAATTAGGCTTATTTTATTTTAAATATTAAAATTAAATATCTTATTCTTACGTGAAAAAAAAAAAAAGTACACTGCTTTAAAAATTCATTTGAAATTAAACTAATGAACATACTGTCATTATCAATCTCTCACAGCCTTGATTTAATTTCTTGTTATACATTAAATACTCAGCTAGTAATGAGAATCATCATTTAAATAGAATGGGAATGGGTGTTTAAATGGGACCTGGACATTTCCTAAACATTTGTGAGATTCTTTTAAAAAAGGCAGTAAAGTCAGCGCCGATAGCTTTGTGGGCAGTGCACCGACATACAGCGCCGTTGCGCAACGGGCGTCCCGAGTTCGATTCCCGGCTCGAGGACCTTTCCCAACCCTACCACCTTCTCTCTCTCCACTTCGCTTCCTGTCCTTCCTGATCTGTCCTATAATAATAAAAGCCAAAAATAAATCTTTAATAATAAAAAAGGCAGTAAATACATGTTTAACAGTAACAAAGCAGGCTAATCTAGTCTGGACCATCTTTTTTGAATAAAGTGTCATACTTAATACACATTCTGCAATCTTTTGGTAAGACAGAAGATCATGAGGAAAGTGTGTATTTGAGTGATTATGAGACAAATAAAACAAGCCTTCTTGTCATTATTGTTTATTTGAATGGTTTCTAAGAGCTTTTCAGTCATTTCACCCATCACCAAGTAAACAGAAATATGTACAGATGAGAGGAACGATCTGTCATGGTTTCTTACACACAGATTAGGAATATTCTAATGCAAATCCAGCTTCCTTAAAATAAACTGTACCTCTTCAATTTTAAGACATAGCTACCATGTTTCACTAATCCCTAAATGTTGCTCCTCCCTCTCTCTTTCTTGTCTTATGTCCACCCTTAGCTGTTACTGTGGCTTTGTTTTCTTCAATATAAAGTCAAACCAATGATATATCTCAATGGATAACCAATAACCTTGCCATTTAAAACAGGACCTGGAGGCACCCCTGCCCTGCACATTTTGTATGTCTCCCTTATCAGACACACCCAAATCAAGTCTTGGAGTCTCCACTAATGACATGATGATTTGAATCAGGTATGTTAGATAAGCGAGACATGCAAAATGTGCTGGGCAGGGGTGCCTCCAGGACAGGTTTGAAAACCACTGGTCTATATTACCAATAGAGGGCACCGATTATCATCATCATCACCCAAAAATATTCACGCTCACCCTAACAAACAGAAAATTTGAAATAGGCCTATAAACAGATGACTGTAAATGTCCACAACCATAATGCCCCCACATGAGTGAATAGAGATCTCCAACACAGTCAGACAGAACCTATAATATAATGTGTTGCTTTATATTTTAAAATGCTTCAATAAGACAAAAAGTAATTGTGTTGTTGTTTAATATAATTTGGAATGTTTGTTACATGCTTCACAGTTCAAATAGTATTTGTAATTCTATACGTTCAGTTCAAAGCTCTGTGTTGTTTATTGAGTCAGTGCTAGTCACTTTTTATCTCTGTCTGACCGACTATATATCCACCTGTCTATCATATTCACCCCTAAGACCCATTGTAGGAGAAGAAAAAACATCTACTGTTTAAAAAAAAAAAAAAAGTGATTTATCACTTTTGTGAGAGGTCAGCAAAGAAACAGTGACACTCCACTCAATAAACAGCCAATAGTTGGTTGTTGTAGCAGTAATAGTAAGTCAACAAGTTTATTAAAAACCATTCATTTTCTCTTCAAGATTTCTTCAGCTAAATCTGGCTAATAATTTAATTTTAAAAATAGAAAGAAAGCCACTCTTCGCATCCATGTTGTGGACATAATGAATCTACCCACTTGTAGGAGTATCACAGCCATGCTGCGCAAAATGCACTGTGTTTGGCATCTTCTAGGGAATTTGGTTCTTAAAGGGATAATTCACCTGAAATTAAAACCCATTTACTTACCCTTATGTCATTCCAAACCTGAAAGACACTTCTCCAGAAAAAACAGTCATGCAGGCTTGAACCGTCATAAGGGTGACAATCATATTCATCTTCTGGTAAACTATCCCTTTTTTTAATAACATACACGAGATGAGCCAACGAGAGGATTTACTAATGAAAAGCTGCCTCCATTGTTATAGCTTTAAAAGGCTTTGTGTGATGTCAGGCTTAAATAACTTAGATCATCCATGACTAACAGAATCTAGCTATGCACTCCCATCAGCCTGAACCCAAACCAGCATACTGACATCATACTGTACCTTAAAACAAAATACACACACACACAGACACACACAAATAAAAGCCTCCACCAAATACACTTTAGACACCACAGTCATTCAGTTGGAGATCACAGGGTCTAATGGCAGAGTAGCATCCATGTTTTACAGCTACAGCACTCGCTGTCCATTAATGACGACGTCGTCAAACTCCTCCTGTGACAGAGAGAAAATTATAAGCACAGAAGCACTTTAAGCATTCTGTTAGTCAATGTGTGTGGATTTGGCTCTAACCTCCTCACTCTCTCGGTACTCCTCCTCTTCCTCATAGTCCTGCGTGTATGTGGCCCCTTGGGCACCAAGTAGGGCCAGCACCTCTTTGTTGGGTCGGTAATGGGCACAGTAGAATGGGGTGTGGCCAGCATATGAGTGCTGATTCACCAAAGCGCCATAGCTCAATAATAACTTCACTACTTCTAACCTCTGACCTTCCACCGCCCAGTGCAATGGAGACCGACCTGACCCCAAATCCTTCAAAATAAAATAAAAAAACATTTTATACATTTGAAGTCAAAAGTTTGCATACACCTTGCAGAATCTGCTAAATGTTAATTATTTTACCAAAATAAGAGGGATCATACAAAATGCATGTTACTTTTTATTTAGTACTGACCTGAATTATGTGAAAGATATTTCACATAAAATATGGTTACATATAGTCCACAAGAGAAAATGAGAAAATTAATTTATAAAAATCGTTCAGGTCCCACAGATTATTTGGTTTTTCTGCATTTTTAGTGTATTTGAACCCTTTCCCACAATGACTGTTTGACTTTGAGATCCATCTTTTCATACTGAGGACAACTGAGCAACTATTACAGAAGGTTCAAACGCTCACTGATGCTTCAGAAAAAAAAAAACACATTGCATTATGAGCCAGGGGTGTATACTTTTGAACAGAATTAAGGTGTGTACATTTGCCTAAATATTTTTTGTTTTTCATTTAGTACTGCCCTTCAGAACTTTACCCTGATCTTCAAATTCAAAAAGTTTTCACCCCCCGGCTCTTAACAGATTGTGTTTCCTTATGAAGCATCAGTAAACGTTTGAACCTTCTGTAATAGTTATAGAGTCCCTTAGTTGTCCTCAGTGTGAAAAGATGGATCTCAAAATGATACAGTCAACAGCATACAGTTTTACTGTTCGGGACAAAGAAGAACCTCATGAACTACCATCACTTAACAAACAAAAAAAACAGCTGTGGATCATTCAGATAACAACACAGTATTAAAAATCAAGTGTATGTCATTTTTGGGGTCATTTTTATAAACCATTATGCTCTTGTAAACATCTTTTATGTGAAATATCTTATTCAGGTCAGTACTAAATAAAAAATAACATGCATTTTGGTAAAATAATTAACGTTTTTCAGATTCTGCAATGTGTATATACATTTTTGACCTCAAATGTACATACTGTACATGTTCCCAAGTAACAAAAGTGTTTTTGGTTTCAGTTGTAGTTAACTACAATAACCTTGATTTAAATCAAGTGGTAACTTCTCACCCGTTGATTTACATCTGCTCCTGCCTCCAGCAGCATTTTGAGGATGTCACAATTGCCCTTATATACAGCCAGGTGAAGTGCACTTACACCTTAAAGAGACAGACGGACAGAGAAAAGGACAGGATACAAAACATAGATGTATGAGAATAATGATATTAAACAGAGTGAAATACATTTGCTTGACTTTGTACCTGCATAATTGGTGACGTTCAGGTGCACCGGTGGGGTCCGTGAGCAGCTGGTCAGCTCTCTCACACAGTCTGTGCGAAGCTCTCTGACAGCCAGGTGTAAAGGTGTGTTTCCACCCCTCTCTTGGATCTCCGCACTGGCTCCACCCCACAGCAGTGACCGAACACACTCACTCTGGTCTACGATGACTGCTAAATGTAGTGCGGTCTGAGCAAAGGGGGAGGGAGGAAAAAGTTAGAGATAGGACCGATGGTGTGTCAGTGTTGGCATATCCAATTATTGTTAGTGACACTGGGCTTGTTTTTTTATAGTCAATTCTAAACATGGTCAGCAGCAGTTTGCAGTATACAGTTGTGTATACAACTCCCTACAGGTGTATATGCATGAGAAAATTTGTAGGGTGGGACTTGATTTTGTCCTTTGAGAATTGATTGGATCTTTGTCATTAGCTAATTGAGGTGATGTCATGTGAAGGATAGGTTGCTGAAGGGGAGGTGAATATTAAAATTGTTGTTTTTCATAAAAGCTGCGGTCCGCAAGTTTTGCCTCTTTGTCGCCATCTCTGTCTAAAAACCTGCAATTGCAGATAATTGCGGAATTATCTTCCATGTGTGGGTTGTGCTCCGGCACAGCTCCAGCGCGGATAAATCTAATGTTTTGGTAGCTGTCAGTCACCGCATCTTTGTGGATTTTCATTGTATTTAGGAATCACAGATTAACAGATTCAAATATATGGCCCAAATAAGAATTTTCATTGGATATTGTCATCTAAGAGTAAGTAGCAAGACTAAAACTTTTGTTATGACCAACTGAGGAAAAACGCTACAGGTGTTTAAATCTAACGATCGGTTATCTCATATCACATCAAACTAGCAAGATATTATTACTGTTATACTGTTCTTAAATTGTTTATGTTAACAACATCAGCATTGCGTAACTAAGTGTATGTATTGTGTATTAGCGTTTCTGTTTCTGTGCAGTCTAATCTCTGATTGACATAAAATTAGAATTTCATATCAAGAAATTCTTTTAGCCGAAAAAGCAAATCATTCTTCCTTAGGACCGGTGTTCACTTTAAAATACAAAACTTGTATAATCCCACGTAGGCTATCTGCAAAGAGATGCATATTTAAAACTGGAGTAATCTAATTTCAGTCACTTGTGTTTCATAAACACACAAACTTTTTGGATTACAATCCGCAACCAAAAAATAAGTTTAATTATTTCAGCCGCTGTGAGAAAGGGCTATAAATGATCCGCACTTGCAGCATTCTCACATGCGATTATGTTACTAGCCGGGACGCCTTCTTTATGTTTACAGATGTGACGTAATGACGCAGTGGCATGCTTGAATTTCCCGCGAAAACCTACCCATACCACTTAATTTAAAAAACATTATTATAAGCTAACCGTTGTGAATCAGGCTAAAGTAAGGCGACAGTTTTGAACACTGGCTGGTTATGCTCAGAAATTTATTTTGTGTAATTTTTAACCAAAAAAGTTACGGACTGCAGCTTTAAAGGAACTAATTATATAGTTTTGTATATTTTTGCAAGTTTGGAGCCCCCATTTACTTTTTTCTTCCCGTAAGAGCAGGCACGGCCATCTGTAAATTTTGCTTCCGGTCTCATCCAGCTATTTTTAGCTGTACAATTGCAAATAACTGCAAATTGGTATGTCTTACCATATTATTTTAATGTATTATCTTAATTATGAGCACACTGGTTTGTAGTGCAAAGTTTTACCCGTTACTGCACATTGTTATTCTACTCGTTATTTCCTTATCCACCTTATTTTTCCTGTAAGAGCGTATGCATCCATTTGTAAATTTACTGTGTTTGGCTTTCAGTCTCATCCACGTCCAGCTATTATAGCTGTACAAAATGGCTTGTTCTGCTGCTTGATATTACAAATTGGTGTGTCTTACCATATTATTTTAATGCATTATTTTAATCATAAACACAATAGTTTGTAGTGCAAAGTGTTTTACAGTTTACTGCACTTAATTATTCTTTTTCTTATTTCCCTATGGCGGCTTATCAACCAAGTCTAACGCATTACCAGAAAACACCTCACCCCACATTAAGGTGAATAGCGGATAATGAACCGGAAGGCTCACCCATAGGCTTACTTCTGCGTTGAAGAAAAAGGTGGATAGTTAAGTGAATTAAATTCACTGTAGTAAATATATCACTGGTGTAATTACAGTAGATAGCTGTACAAGTGCATTTGTTGCTGCCGTAAAGTAATCCGGCCTTTTAGTGGAATTTCTTACTTAAACTTACAAATGTCCACCAAAATTAGAAACTCCTAGAACAGACTTTTGGAGGAAGTGTGGAAAAGAAATAGAAGCGATTCACCTTTCAAAAGTCAGTGTACCAGCAGAACTAATACTGCAATTTTGAACATTTTTAATATTTCAATGTAAAAATGTACATGCAATTACTTTAAAGATTATTAGCGCACATGTATTAAAGAAATCTATTATGGGCACGAATAAAAATAAGAATTATATAGTTTGCTTTCATGGTGGCTTCAACAGCACAATGTAATGTTTTATGCAACAATAAATCATTGGAAGTAAAGCAGTTCTTCTTGATCCACAGGTGCTGGCTTGTCAAAGCAGGTTTTTTTTTTTAGAGGGATCTGGCAACACTGGTGTGCATTTACCTGGCCCAGGTCATTTTGGATGTCCAGGTAAGGAGTCCAGGTGTTGTCCATCACAATCTCTTCAAGCAGGCATTGAACAACACCCCACTGCTCATGAATTAGCGCCAAATGAAGTACCCTGAGAGAAAAAAGTTTATAATACACCCTCAAAAACAAGAGGAGATGTGTACAACTAAATCAATTAGCCTTCCAAACTGTTCAAAAATACAGGTAACAGAAAACCACACAGACTTACGTGTCACCGTCCTCTGACAGAAAGTTGAGTGTGTTGAAGAGCTCTTCCCTTCGCCGACCCTCCTTAGTGTTTGAAGACGCCAGCCTGTCTGTACCTACAGGCTCGCCCAAGATCATGGTGCCGATCCCGTCGGAGAGGCACGCCACCACCGCATCCTCATTAATCGAGTCCCCGATGGCAGAGTCGAGCCTCTCTCCGCTGCCTATCGACACACACTCCATGGTAATCCTGCTGTCGGACTCACTTGACATCCCTCCGTCGAACGTGTCAGACTCAGGCCGTCCAGGTGTCCACATCTGTTCGGCCTCGGTGTAAGCGCCGTAGGGACCCTCAAAACCGAGTCCGACCCCGCTCAAAGAGTCTAGCCCGCTGTCACACCAGTCCTCCGGGACAGAGTCCACGGCGCCCCTTTTCTCCATAGCATAGCTCGGTCCAGGCCGTGTATTCTGTGTCCGGGATTCACCGTGAATATCCTGCGTCCCCTCCATTTATATATGGATCAGCCGTTTAAACGATGTCAGCTGTAACAAGAGAAACTGCCTTTCCTGACAAACAACTGCAACGCAATCTGTTGCGCCGTTTTCGCTTCTATCCAGATGAATTCGTCTGACGGTTGTTGATGTTTTTAAGGGGACAAGATGAATTCTTTCTGGACAAATTCCCAAACAACAGCGGCAAGCGCTGTCGCACAAGCCTTAGATTCCCTCCATGTCCGGAGCATTATAAAACTACAAATTGCTCACCTTGTGAGCGACTTGCTGTTGTCCAGTTTGTCCAGAAAAGGCCTTGTGGCTGCGTAGGTGTTTTCCTGGGGAATTCCCAAAGCCACTCTCGTAACCAGACACCGCACGTGACTGCGCATGCGTAGGGCCCAGAGCGCGCATGCGTCGCACGCATAATTAATTGTCAGTTACATTAGTTTCTTTGGGAATTCCAGCGCGTTGCGTTTGTTTGGGGAATTTCAACTGGCTATTAATTTGAGCTGACATTGAAAAACAAGGCACATAAAAGGCGTAGCCATTTGAATAGTCCTTTAATTGTTTATAATTGTTTGCTTTTTTAGTACATCTTAATATGCAGCTTGGGTGAGTATGAATAATAATATAATACCCACATTAGTGGGTACTTGACATTAGTGTCAAGTACAAATAGTGTTACTGCACTACCAGAACAAGTTGTAACACTATAGGAAAACATAAGACATACATTGGCCAAAATGGTTTAAAGTCAGTTATTTCTGTCTTTTGCTGAAGTGTGTCTGTAGGAAAAATCACTTTACATTTCCAAACATTCATTTTGCTATTAATTGTCATAATTCAGTGAGATTTTTGTTTGCACAAGGAGTCTGACTACAGCTGCTAAATAATAATATATAGATTTTCTTTATCAATTAACTTCTATTAACTAAATTAAGTCAGCATTTGGTGTGACCATCCTTTAAAACAGCTTTAGGCCTACACTTGTGCATAGCTTTTCAGGTAGCTTTGCAGGTAGGTTTCTTGAAGCATCTTGAAGACATTGCCACAGTTCTTCTGGATCTAGTCTGTATTTTGGCAGTTGTTGTGTTTCTTCATGTCATTCCAGACAGACTGGAAGATGATGAGATCAGGGGCCAGTTGCATAAACTTAGCCTCTATGTTAAGACAGTGTCTTAAGTACTAGTTTGACCAACTATCAGTTAACCAAAGGGTAATCAGTCTTATTTTTTTGGATTCAACTTAGATTAATCTACATTTTTCTGTAACTGAATTAAAAAAATATGACCAGTCTTAAAGAAAATATTAGCTGACTAACTTTTTAGACTAGTCTAAACCTTTTATGCAACCGGCCCCTGATCTCTGTGTGGAGCACTGGTTGTTGTCAGACTCTTTGTGCACAAAAATATCACTGGATTACTACAATTAATGGCAAAATGAATGCTTGAAAATGTAAACTGATATCTCCTACTGACACAATACAGCAAAAGATAGTAGTAACCGACTCTAAACCATTTTTTAGCTAGTGAAAATAGTGTTCTCATAATTTTGTCCAGCACTGTATAAAACGTTTTTTAACACTCCACCCTCATTTATTTTTAAGCATTTTAATACTAAATTGTAAACGGCATATAGGTAGCACTGTAATTTAAAACGCCAAATAAAACTAAAAAATTATAATAACATGAAATAATACATAAAATAGTCAGCATGTGGACTAACTCTGCACAGAAGTACACAGAAAAGTGTATGATATATGTTTTTGTACATGTTGCCTAGATGAAAAGCTGCTCATATATACAATCTATCAAACTATGACCAGATGTGATTTTTTTTTTTCCCCCAGTAAATATAGTGTTGGACTTTATACTGTCATTTTAGGAGGATGGTGGCCATGTGATTTCACCACTGTAGATCATTTCTAACTGATAGTGTTATGACTCGCCCAGTGTTACAACACTCCTTAGGTCTTCTGTATCTATATTTACCACTGTCAGCTCACTCTTCTGTCCCTTTTTCATGAAAGTCATAATATAAAATCTCACAGGGCAGGAAATCGTTTAGTAAGGATAGTGGGTGTTATTTTAATCATATCAGACACCAGGTGGCAGTGTATATGTTAATTTTATATTTGTGTCGCTATCTCTGGTAAACAAAAGAATTAATCCTCACCAGTGGCAGGATGATGTCATTGTTCATGTCTTGTTGGAATCTATTTTGTGTTTATTAAGGAAAGATCTGCAATAAATCTCTGTCAAGTAAATATTTTTGATTTACATATGTATTTTTTTTATTTTGCAAGAAGCAGGGATAGCATTTAATATGTACACGTGTGACCTCTCGAAAGTGTGTAGGTTCGCCAGGTTTGAGGCAAGGACACTTTTTCTTGTTTTTGTTTTGCCCTGCGTTAACATGTCTTAATCATAAGTGCCACTGTAGATTGAGGGAAGGATGATTCAGAGTGACTATGAAGCTAAATGGAGAAAGAGAGTGATGAATAAATAGTGACTGGATATGGTGTAGGGAAAGGTATTTTGAAGGTGACTCTGTGTGTGGTTAGGTTTTGTGTACACTGTGAGGGGGTGGGGGAAATGTCTCCACAAGAATAGTAAAACCTGAAAGCCAATGGTCTTTGCAATGAAAATGGTGTAGTAAACACAGTAAATAGAGTTTAATGAAAATTTACAAAAAACGCAGAAAGGTTTAAAGGCGGGATTAAGGTTAGACAATATCATTAGCTGAGTATAAAAGCAATGAAAATTCCCCAATGTGATAGAAAAAACACAATGTGTATGTGCATAGGCATGTGAGAATCCTAAGAGGTACTGGGCTGAATGGGATGTTACTGAAATTTGAGGGGATTACTGACAGAGTTGAAGTTCGCCTCTCTCTCCCTCTCTCTGTCTCTCTCAGTCTCTGTGTATCTGCAATGCAGTTTTTTCAGCGGGACAGTCTCCTTATGCCTCTGATAAGAAACCCACTCCCATATCCATCAATCTCCTTCAAGAAGAGAGGGAGTGTGAGATACAAAAAAAAAAAAAGACACAGAGGGGCATGATAGGTATGTTTTCTCTCTGACTTATAACTTGCTCTCCTACCCATAAACAGACACCCCTTTGCCTCTCTGTGCTCCTCAATCGCTCATTGCCTGCACTGTTTCCTCTCTTTGTACTGTACCGTGAGCTGTGCTTTGCTCTGTTTACTGTGACGTCCTTTGTGCTGTGGTCTGTACTGTGATGGATGTTCGCAGCCTCTGTCAAGAGCAATTAGGAAATAAGATTAGCCCTGCACTTAATTTATGCAGCCACCTATTGATCTCAGTATGGGGCTGTGGGCAACACACTCCTTAAGAGAAGATGTTGTATAATTAATACAATAATAGCATGTAAAAATGAAATAGTAAAAATTCTATTTCTATTTCTACATATTCTTCTCTTTTAAATACATAGACAGTAATATGGAGTTGGTCCCCAATTTGCAGCTGAAACAGAGCTTTTTTTTTCTGTCGGAATTTTCGCTTGTTTGTTCAATAGAGGATTTGTGAGGTCAGGAACTGATGTTGGACAAGAAGGCCTGGCTCGCAATCTCCTTTCCAGTCCATCCGGGGTTGCCAGGTTTTCACAACCAAACCTGTCCAATTGCTACTCAAAACTAGCCCAAAACTAGCTTTTATCTCTGTTAAAGTAGGACTTGACAACACTTAGTCCATCCCAAAGGTGATCGATGGGGTTAGGGTCAGAGCTCTGGCTGCTTTGTAAACTGGAGCACAGTCATGCTGGAATAGAAAAGCCTTCCCTAAAATGTTCCCCCAATTAAAAAAAAAATACCCTGTTCAAAAGTTTACATCCCCTTGATTCTCTTAATACTGTGTTTTTGTTTTTGTTTTTACCTAAATGATCCACAGCTGTTTTTTTTTTTTTTGTGATAGATGTTCATGAATCCCTTGTTTGTCCAGAACAGTTAAACTGTCCGCTGTTCTTCAGAAAAATCTTTCAGGTCCCACAAATTCTTTGGTTTTCCAGCATTTTTGTTTATTTGAACCCTTTGAACTCTTTGATTTTAAGATCCATCTTTTCACACTGAGGACAACTGAGGGACTCCTATGCCGGGGTGGTCAAAACTTCTGAACAGAATGGAGATGTGTACATTTTTCTTATCTTTCCTAAATATAATATTTTTTTTCATTTAGTACTTCCCATCAGAAGCTACAGAAGATAGTTACATGTTTCCCAGAAGACAAAATAAGTTAAATTTACCCTGATCTTCAAATTCAACAAGTTTTCATCCCCGGCTCTTAATGCATGGTTTTTCCTTCTGGAGCATCAGTGAGCGTTTGTAATAGTTGCATATAAGAAAACAAACAAGCGACTCATAAACAACTATCACTAAACACAAAAACACAGCTGTGGTAACACCACAGTGTTAACATTCAAGGGGATGTAAACTTTTGAACGGGGTAATTTTTATAAATTCAACTATTATTTTCTCTTGTGGACTATGTGTAAACATCTTTTATGAGAAATATGTCTTATTCAAGTCAGTACTAAATAAACAATAGCGTGTTTTGTATGAACCCACTTATTTTGGTAAATATTATAAATTTAGCAGATTCTGAACTCTTTACCTCAACTGTATAGTTACACATCATGCGCACAATAGTTTACTTTGGTTATTTTTCTTTTTGTTTATGGCAGTAGAATCAGGTCAAGACTACTTTTATTAAAATTGTACATGTACTTATTATCTAGGTGCATATGCATATTGGATGGGTGTTGCTTCACCCAAAAATGACAATTCTGCCATTAATTATGTCCTCATGTCGTTCCAAACCTATAAGACCTTCGTTCATCTTCGGAACACAAATTAAGATATTTTTGATGAAATCTTAGAGTTTTCTAACCCTGCATAGACAGCAATGCCCAGAAAGGTAGTAAGGACACTGGTTCAACTTTAATTTTAAAAAGCTGCGAGAATACTTTTTGTGTGAAAAAACAAATATAACAACTTTATTAAACGATTTCTTTTCCGTGTCATGACACGTGTGTGCATTCCTCTTATTGAAAACATGTCTGATTTGAAAAAGATGTCATATGGATTATTTTACCATTGTCCTCACTACCTGTCTGGGCCTTGATCATAGTAACTCTATGTCTATGCAGGGTCAGAAAGCTCTCGGATTTTGTGTGTCCAAAGATGAAAGAAGGGTCTTATGGGTTTGGGACGACATGAGGGTGAGTAATTAATGACAGAATTTTCGTTTTTGGGTGAACTGTTCCTTTTAAGTGTAAAATATGTTTATCTCACTCATCTTTAATTCCTAGCCTGCTTGCATTGCCCTTTTAAAAATGTGTATTTAAAAGTCCTATTTGTGTGTGATTTTAGGAGCGAAAGAGATGGGGCTGTTCAGCATTACCCTGTACTGTTCAAATTTGCCCAGGATGAACATGCCGATTATTTAAATGGAAGCGAGGAGCTGATGGAGAATCCCTCTGTAGGGGTGGGGTTGAGCTTTGACAGGGGGGCTGATGGTGAATGCTGAGCTGCAGACCAGATCTGCTGCTACTGCACTTTTCTCTGGTCATTCCTCAAGACGCACACACACACACACACACACACACACACACACACACACACACACACGCACACACACGCACACACACGCACGCACACATCGCTTTACACACAGACTATAAGAGGCTCCTAATCTCAGTAACACTCTCAGTAATGTATTAACTCTGAATCGGCACTGCAGAGTGCTGCACTGCGCTATATACAATCAACATTCCCACGCAAAAGAACAATACACTTGTAAAAATACATCCCAGCCCTGTAACTAGGGAATTGTACCTAGACTGCACAAAAGGACCCCTTGCCTGGAGTGCCATTTTATGGTGTTTAGAAAGAATATTTTAAACTGCTTGGTTTGTTTACAGCATAAAAAGCCTCTGGACTTGAAACGGTGTGCTAGCTTGTAAATGTTTAGTAGAGGAAAACTAGCTCAGCCCACACAGTCAGAGTCTATCTCAGCACTGCAGAGGACTCTGAACCAGACCCGAGGAGTCCACTATGATTAACACCCTCTGTTCAGGATAACGGCGACCGTTGTTTTGTCATCTAGGTGTGTGAATCATCAAATACTCATCACATATGTTACCTCCCAGTTGAATATTAGTTTGTATGAAAGCCAAGCTTTATACAGTCTGTGTATGTTTAGTTAGTAAAGTGCAGTTGCACACAAATGTAGGGCTGCTTTTTTAGGAGCCGATAGTGAAGACGAAGCTCTCTATTTGAATGAGATAAGGTGAGCTGTATTTGCGTTACGTAACGCTGTTCCAGCTGCTGTTATACCTGACTGCTCCTATCCTCTAATTCACAGAGACGCCGCCATCTTGTGCTCTCTCCCTCCGCTTCACCCTTGCTTAGCTTTCTAGTACAGTTTGCACACTCACACTTGTTTTTTGGCAGGGGCTTTCCACTGTATTGTTTTGATATCCAGATAATGATATTTTATAAGGGTGTTGTCATGCTCTGTTTGCACTTTGTTTTCATGTGCACTGTTTTCTCCCTGACTAGTTTGTTGTCATTTATTTCAGGTGTGTATCATTAATTACCCTTTTTCCCCTGTTGTATTTAAGTTCATGTCTTTTACTTTTGAAAGACAGTATTCACAGTATCACAGTTACGCTTATGATTTGGTAGTTGGTCTTAGGTTGACTTTACATGTGGATTATTAAAAACTGTTTGCATTACATATTATTCCTCATCATGCATGTGCAACCAATGTTGTGACAGCTGTGTGATTACTGGCAAAAATAGTTTTTTTTTGTGTGTGTGATTTTTGTCTATGATAATAAGACAGCATTTTTGCGGAGTGTTTTTTGTGTTGCACCTTGGCTGATTTGGACCTGTCATGCACACCTGACTCTGAAGCTTTTCATAATTTTCATTTTCTATTCATTGGTCATGATAGCAGTGACAGAAATTTACTTTATTTTGCCTCATTAAAGGGATAGTTCACACAAAATTGAAAATTCTGTCATTGATTACTGACCTTCATATCGTTACAAACCCGAAACACATTTGCTCATCTTCGGAACACAAATTAAGATATTTTTTATTAAATCTGAGAGCTTTCTGACCCTGCATAGACTGCAATGTAACTGACATGTTCAAGGCCCAGAAAGATAGTAAGGACATAAAATAGTCAATGCAGTTCAGTGGTTGAACCGTAATGTTATGGAACTATGAGAATAATTTTTGTGTGCAAAAAAATAAAAAAATAATGACTTAATTCAACAATTTATTCTGTTCCCTGTTCCCTTGATGTGCGTTCATAAGAGTACCACCACACATGTATGCATTAATTTGTGTTCTGAAGATGAACAAAGGTCTTACAGGGACAACATGAGGGTGAATAACTAATGACAGCATTTTCTTTTTTGTGTAAACTATTCCTTTAAATTGATTTTTACTTTTACTTTTCATAAATCTAACCTTACCTAACCAAAAAAATTTTTTTGGTCAGTTACCGAGATGCATGGCCATAACAGCCATACTTGGAGGTACACAACAGCATGAATTGCGCAGTTAATGTACTACTGAATACGTTGTATGCTAATTTATGCTGTCTAAACCACAGAAAAAAAAACATGGGGAAGCTGCTAAATCATATAGAGACTTAGTAAGCAGGAAAGGGCACAATATTGGGGTGTGCCGTATCATACCGTTCACGATAATACCGGTGTAAATTTTTACATTATAAGAAAGTACCATCTCGCGATATCAGTGATACAGCTACGCGATGACGTATGGCGCATTTACTTTCCCTAGCTTGCACAACGACAATACCACACAAACGACCGGCGCAGCCACGCGGGAGCGGTTCCAGGACATATTGCCTCTGAAAGGCTGTTCAGCACTGGTGGGCAGGGGATAATTTCCACTGGGGACTTTTCAAAATCCCGTTTGTGTCCTCCGACTTTTAAAATTAATTTGTTAAATTAATGTTTTGTATTGTAAAGTGCACGCTCAGCACCGCCGAGTTTCCTGCGACCGTTAAAACATAACCGAAAGTAAAACGCGCACGCGCATTTAAAAGCAATTTTAATACCCCGCGTATCATTATCGCAAATATTCTTGAAATATCTTGATGTAATTTTGACGCTAGTAAAGATATGTACCAGCAGTCTTAATTAAGATATTAGCCTAATATTTCACCTACCTGACTGAAAGTGATAAGAACAAACACGTTATCAAGATTTTTGCCCTGGAAATCCTGATTCAGTTTGGCCAACCACAAATGCCTTTCTTCCTCAGACAGTCTTTTGCACACTTCTCCTTGACTTGTTATAACCTTTGGCAGTTGTAGTACTCCAAATGTTTTTCCCAGTCTGACCGATTAGTACAGCCCCAAACATGACAATAATTGACCATTTTCAGCAGCAATAATCACCAAAATATGCAAGTTCTGTTTGGTTCAGTGACGCCAATATGGCCAATTGATGACACATCAAAACACTCTATTAACATATATCCTGTTCCCTACCTGTTATCCTCTCACAAATTAAAATGGATTAATCAGTCAATTTTATTAATCAACTAAAACAGTTGATTAAATTATTAGATACGTTATGACACTCATCTATGCATGCTTTAAACATCTCTGCAAACCAACTGCAATACCTTCCCATCCATCCCCTAGATAAAAATCCTATTTTTTATGCTATCCTTCATGTACCCTTCAGACCTCCATAGAAGCTAAATGAAGAGTAATCGAAAAATAAACAAATTACACTCTGTGACCCGTTGATTATAAGAAGTGCAGAGGTGACCTAATTAAGAGTGATAATGAGCAACACACCTCTAGCGTTCACTGGTCCACTCTTCAAAAACTCACCAATCACATTGCTGCTCAAAGAACTCATGTTAGCAACTCTCCCCATGTCACCTTGCAGTGACCTTGGTGGTCGATCTCTGTTTATGTTTGCTTGCAGTCACAACTGGCAAAAGGGCGTCTTGATGGCCTGTCCACTGGCAGGGTTGTTCTGCACCATTGATAAATCAATCTAGGACTGAACAGCTAAGCCACTCTATCCACATTATTTTTAACCTAAGAGCAGACTTGGCCATTTGTAACTTGAATGTGCAAGGCTTCCTTTGTCAGCCCGCCTCCAGTTATTTTAGCTGTGCAAAAACAGTCTAGAACATTCATAAGAAATAGCTTACTTTTATAATGAAAAAAATAAAGTGGGTAGGCTACTGCCTGACACTTGTAGCATAAGAGCTTAAATAGTAAGTTGTGTATAATCAAGTTGAGAATGGGTGAGGAAGAATTTAGGGAGAATTTGTGGATCTCCTTGTATGTCAAATTGAATCACTCATACCCACCTTTTTCTTCCTGTAAGAGCAGGCACTCGCACATTTTATGGGTGTGGCTTCTGGTCTCATCCGGATACAGCTATTTTTAGCTTTACAAAACAGGTGATTTTGCTGCTTGATATTGCAAATTGGTGTGTCTTAAGAGTTTTATCGTTTACTGCACATTGTTATTCTTCTCGTTATTTCCCTGTAGTGGCTAATGAAATAGTGTTAATTTAGTTGACGAATAATTTTTGTCAACAACATTTTTTTGACTAAACTAAAACTCTTTTGGAATGACAAAAACTATGACAAAAATCTACTGGCATTTTCAGTTAATAAAAAGGAGAAGAAAATGTTAGGGAGTGACGATTTGGAAAGAGATTCATTCAGAAAAATCTGTTGCGTAGGAGGTTAGATGCGTACAAACTGCAGGACACAAGCTATTATACACTTGCTGCACTTCTTATAAAACGTTCAAAAATGTCAATATGTAGGAGAAGTGCAGACATATGATTACATTTTTCGACGCGCAAGAGAACTCAATTCGGCCTTGTTTTCTGAGCGCAGACTCCGAAGCATACTCACAAAAAGCATGTCTCACACTCGTGTTTTATGAACTGAGAAATACTCACAAAATGATCTCGAATTGTCCATTTTGACGAGTATTCACGTAAACACAGCCGATTTAGTCTTGAATGTAAACAGTAGGGAGAGTGTATTAGTACATTGCATCCATTACATTCATGCAATTAGTTTTAAAAGGATAGAAGCCACATTTAGTTGATGTTAATCAAGCAACAAAAAACAGAAAACCACTCACTGCTCTTGTCTGAATCACTTACATAGCCCTAAAGATGAATCTAAATTCATTTATAAAAATAAATATGTCTGTTTGAAAAAATGAAGAATATGGTAAACAAGTTACTACAAAGAATGCATAATTAGCCTATATAACCATTGGTATTTCAATGAAAAGAAGACCATGTTCTTTATGAGAAGTGGTTTTATTTAAGTTTAATATTAAGGCATGTTGTGTATCACCGCAGTTAAACTGTGTGTTTATCATGATAAAACCTCAATATCAAATCTATATAATGAGTTTGGAAATTTTAGAGAAATGCTTAATAAATGCATTGCTTTTATTGCAAAATCTTATGATATTTAGTTGACTAAAACTAGACTAAAACTAAAAACAATTCAGATGACTAAAATATGACTAAAACTAAATGGCATTTTAGTAAAAAAAACTATAACTAAAACTAAATCAAAATTTGCTGTCAAAATGAACATTGTAATGAACCAGAAGTCTCACCCATAGGCTTACTTGTGAATAATTGTTAATAAAAAAAAATGGCAAGTGCAGCTTTCTGTCCAGTGTTGACAAGTTTGGGTGGGCCATATAAAAGGCTTTGTTTTAATAGCAATAAGGCTCATGTTACATACTCTAACTTGTAGATAATTTTGATTTCATGGGATTTATATATATGGCCTTTTATGTGTGTGTGTGTTGTAGATGGGTGTATGTGGTAGTCTTTGCCTCAAGATCCTTTTCTGAATGTCAGAACATCTTTACTGTCTCTATCTATCATCGCTCTCTAACTTGATCTCTCTCCTGCTCTCTCTTTATCATTCACATGAGTCATGTAAGGTCTGGTTCTGCTGCTCAAGTACAGCTGGGATGAGACTGTAACTTTCCCACTCCTGGTAAATATTTGATGCTGTTTGCTGTTATATGGCAGACTGAACACACTTTCATCACACTGTGGTCCTTGTTCCAGAGAATATATCATTCTGGTGTTTACATTCTGAGGACAGCACTGTTTTTTTAGGTTGTGATGTGTGTGTGTGAAAGGTATTGTGTTATACCTCACACTCAGATTCAGGAAAACCATCTTAAAAGCACGCTGGCAGACACAGGGGAAAATCATGAGAGGTCTAGTATACTTAAAGCACTGAACATGTGAAGCTGAAATGACAGTGTGTTAAGCGGTTATGTGTGTATGTATGACTGTGCGGCTTTGTCTGGGAGTTGGAGCGCAGCAGATTAGCTGTGAGCACTTAGGTCTGCTTTCCTCCTCTGATGTGATTCTTTCTGATTCCCTTTTCTTCTTCTTTCTTCCTTCATCTCTCTCCTCGTGAATCTCTTCTCTTCAGATCACTTGGAAAGAAATTCTTTTTGATCTTTAACATTTGTGCTTTCAAAGGCATTTTGTATCTAAATGTGGGAAAGATGGCATTCTGTGTGTGTGTGTGTGTGTGTGTGTGTTCACGTGTGCACCTGGTATTTATCACATTATGGGGACCAAATGTCCCCACAAGGATAGTAAAACTAGTAAATTTTGAAAGTGAGGTCCCCATGAGGAAACAGGCTTATAAATCATACAGGATGAATTATTTTTTTGAGAAAGTGAAAATATGCACAGTCTTCTGTGAGAGCTAGGTTTAGGTGTAGGGTAGGTGTAGGACGATAGAAAATACGGTTTGTACAGTATAAAAACCATTACGCCTATGGAATGTCCCCATAAAACATGGAAACACAATGTGTGTGTGTGTGTGTGTGTGTGTGTGTGTGTGTGTGTGTGAACTCCTCTGTGGCAGTATAAATATACTGATTGATTTATACACTGACTGATTGCAATATATTGATTTTTTTCATTTTACTGTGGTTCTCATTGCATTGATGTATTCATTAATGGATTTTCAGATCAATTCCATTACAGCTGAACATTATAATTTTCATTATATTTATGCACAAGTGAAATTCTTGGGTACTGGGTATTGTATATCATTAAAGAATTAGTTCTATTATCAGGAAAAATATCCTGATAATTTGCTCACCCCCATGTCATCCAAGATGTTCAAACCTTTCAGTCACAAAGAAGAATATCTTAAGTCACAAAGAAATATAGATTTTTTTTGACAAAAAAATTCCAGGATTTTTCTCCAAAAACACTATAAAAAACAAAAAAGAATTTTTTTTGAGTCAACTTAAAAGAATTTGTTACCCTACTGCCTTAAAAATTTAAGTTCGGTCAACTCAAATAAGTTTATTCAAATTGAAATGTTACATTGTACTAAGTGACATTTCAAGTTAACTAAACTTTTTCCAGGTTAACTGAACTTCAAAATCCTCAAATGCTCATCTTGCACTAGTTCTGTGATGCGCATGCATTACGCAATCATGTTGAAAATGTCACGCATGGTTAGTTCTTCGTGAAACCATTGGGAACCAAAGAAGTCCACTATATGGAGAAAAATATGTAATTTTTTAACTTAATTTCTTTTCGACTGAAGAAAGAAAGACATGAACATCTTGGATGGCATGGGGGTGAGTAAATTATTAATTTGTATTCTGGAAGTGAATTGATCCTTTAAGGAACAGTGTTATGTTATTGTTGTTTTCATGGAATATTTATTTCATTGATGAGGTTCAGTTAAACAAAAACCAGCAGTGATTATTCTCTCTTTGGTCACATGCTGCTCTCCTCCACCAATGGCTAACCAGTGTCATGTATAGTCACAGGTGCCAGTGTTTTCCTGTAATTCTATTCAGTTCATTTCCTCCTTTGTGTTTTAATCTCCTTTAATGCTCTCACCCTCTCTCTCTTTCTGTCTCTTTTGCCTTTGTCCCTCTCTCTGTTTGCCCTCCAAATCCATGAACTGTCTCTTATAATGTCATCCTCACTTAGATAACATGATTTGAGGATTAGGATTATAATAATATAGCAATGAAATATTACAGGGAAAAATCGATTTAGAAATATTCCTGCTTACCCATTAATTATTTCCTATAACACTCTCTTATAATTATATTATTATTCAAATTAATTGTCACTTTCCACTGCTTGCACTTGATGCACAGGTTCATAATATGTTGTTGTAGTTGTTGTTTATTAGTTAAAGAGAGTGTATGTCTGAAAACATCAGGAAACAACAAAGCAAACTGACACTGTCCACATTAAAATGCTCCTTCTGCTTACTGTTGTTTTACAGCTTTGCAGTTACAGACCAAAATAGATTTTGCTTCACTGTCAAAGGTCAGCAGGATCAAAGGTCAGAGAGGTTCATGTTATGCTGTGCATCTTTAATTTTCACTTGTTTAGCAGCCAAATAAACATGCCGCACTACTTTCTGTATTTACAGCAGCACACATTCTACCGTTGCCTTTCACTTTTTCTTTCTCTCTCTCTCTCTCTCTCTCTCTCTCTCTCTCCCTCTCTCAGTAGGAGTTAATTTTTAATGCTGAGTCATTTGGTGTGTATAGGAGGGTGTGATTGCAGTATCACTGTTGTAGTGTAAATAATAGATGTTTCTGGTATTATTGAAACTCTAAGTGTTCTTCAGCACAACTTGGTGCTCACAGCAGCATGCATTTCTTAGTAAGGACATGAGTCACCAAAAAAAAGCTGATGGCAGTGTTGACGCAAAGTACACTGTTGGCGGATTTTATACTAAGAAAACGGCTTGAAATTAATTTAACAGCTATAAAAGGTTTTCTTCACTGACTACACACACTGTAGAGTTTAAGTGAGATCCGTTTGAATGTGTTTTACTACTACAAACATGTTTTTAAAGTAGAGTTTTATTAGAATAATTGTGTGTATGTGTGTTTGATTCAGTTTTTGAGGACCAAAGGTGGAAAATGGCTCAATAAATGTCTAAATGGAAGTAATAAATGTAGAAAGTTCATGTAAGGGTTAGATTTAAGGGGAGTGGAAAGAAAACCTGTTTAACTCAATGTAACAACAACAGAAGTCAATGGAAAGTCCCTACTATAATAGAAAAAAACAAGTGTCATAATGTGACTGAAACCCTTAGCTTTTTGTGGAAATCTCTAATGATTAGGTGAGCTAGATGATAAAAAGGGAAAAAAATAGGTACTGTCATGTTTGTTGTATTTGTGTGTGTAATCTGAGGAGCTATATGTGACCCTGGACCACAAAACCAGTCAAAACGTGGTGCTTGTGTATATTTGTAGCAATAGCCAACACATTATATAGGTCAAAATGATGGATTTTTCTTTTATGCAAAAAAACATTAGGATATTAAGTAAAAATCATGTTCCATGAAGATATTTTATGAGCTTCCTAATGTAAATGGTTTAATTTTTGATTAGGAATACGCATTGGTGAGAACTTTATTTGGACAACTTTAAAGGCGATTTTCTCAATATTTAGATTTTTTTGAGTCTGCACCCTCAGACTCCAATTTTTCAACTTTCAGATGATGTATAAATGACCCTTATGACTGGTTTTGTGATCACATATTTATCTTTCAAAATTCAGAGAATTTCATTAGAATTCTGATAACGGCTACAAGTAAAAACTATAAATATGATGGAAAACCTATTCCCAAACATTTATTTAACAGTGTTAATAATTTAAAATTAATATAATTTTGAAGACGGCACTCTTCCTGAATAAAACATAGTTGCAGTGCAGGATCATTTGTATTCCATATGAAGAGGGATGCCAGCAGCACAGACAATAGGAGCTATACTTAGCTTCTGTAACAGCTCTGACTCATTCCACATTATTTAGCAACCATTACATTGTCTTATCTACACTCATTTTCTTTTCATTTCTTATGTCTTTATTTAGCAGCGTCTCTCTTTACTGGTAATGTTTTAAGCAAGATCAGGAATTAATTTGGCTATTCGTGGCTCACCCTCACTAGGTTTTCTATCCAAACAATTTTATGCAAATTCTGAATAAAGAAATCCTGAATGTAAAAGCTATGTGCAATTATATGTGCAAAAAATCGTATTAAATTGCTAAAAATTATGACATTTAGACTATTTAAAGTCCTCATGAAATTAAAATTGAATTTTCTTTTTGCTTTTAATATGAGTATGTTAGTCTTAAGGTTAGCTATAAGCTAGTGTGCTCTAAAACAATAAAAAAATTTGCATTTACAAGATATAAACATTTAAAACTCTCAGTCTCATTTCTGCCGATATGGATAAATGATTTTGCTGACATCACTCTGCACTTCAGCTTCAAACTTTCTATCCAATTAAATGCTCTCTAGAATCTAAAGTGTCTCGCCCCCTACACTAATAGACTCTGAAGCTCTGTGGCGGAAATCGGTCGCTTGTTCACAGAATTAGTATTTACTGTATGATGAATTCCACATAGAACACTATAAACATTTCAGACAGTGTAAATATGCTTTCCATTGGAGCAAAAGAAGTCTGGTTTCTTGCTGTGTCACGTGAACTGCCACAGCTTGCGTTGGCACAGACCATAAAACGTATTGAACCCATTTGAATTGTACACAGAATGCTATCTTTTATAGCAATATGGATGAAATTGTGGCTGTCAAATGTGGCTTTACAGAGCTCAACGGCTCTGGCACAAGCTGTGATAAAAGAAATACTATCTGCTATTTAAAAAAAGGGGGCCCGCCCTGTCCTCCTGTCGCAGTTAAAATGACATCAACCCAGAATAACACTTCGTGTTTCATAGCACTTCAGTGGACCTTTAAGCATGTGTTTCTGCTCTTACTTCCAATAAAAAAAGGGGCTTCTTCAAGTAATATGCAAAGAAAAAAATACATAATTTTAAGAAATTCACTTAAAAATGTGAAAAATTTGGATGGAAACTCAGGTATTGTCAGTCTGTTTAGTGTAAATGCTTTTCCAACTGAGTCAAGGTAAAACACGTGTGCACACTCATGCACGCTTTCTCTCTGTCGTTCAGAGATTGTCTATGCAGGTGATCCAGTGCTGTGTATTGGTTTGATAGAGTCTGTGATTAATGCTTTCACTGCCTTCATCCCTGCAATGATTGCATTCTGGACAAAAACCCTCCAGCACAGCATGCCCACGTAGATGGAAATACACATATGTGCACACGCATGCACAGAATCAAGTGACCAGGAAATTGTTATGCCATTATAATTCATTTATTACTGTAATAGTTTATTCATTTATTTTTATGACATAAATTTATGTATAATTTATATATATATATATATATATATATATATCTTTATATATTATTGCTGCATTGGAGCCTTACTCAGTATAGACTCTCTCTGCCATTCCCATAGAGCTATAGATCTCCTCCCGCATGCTTCAGAATACACCTCAAAAATACTGGGTGCAAAAAAGAAACAGTCTGTTTCTATACACAGCTCGTAACACTATCTAGCCATTCTAATGATGCATCGTAACATGCCTTTGTCTGGAAATGCCCGTAGTAAAAAAATCACTATTTTTTCTGTCCATTACAGAACAAATGCAGATAAACAACACAATTTAGTTTTTTTTTTTTTTCTTTCTTTCATTTTTTCTTTTTGGCAATCAATGTGTAATTCTTTTTAAATAATGGCAAAAGCTACACTTCATTGTGTGAAATACATGGATGCTGCAATATCGATATTCTAAGATATGTACAGTAATGAACAGGGAGGGTTTTTGAAACAGAGGAGTTTCGGGATTTGCACCGGGGACTGTGGTGTGTCAATGTTGATTTTTGCACAAGGATTGAGTCTTTTATGGCCCTCCGGCAAACGTGGGGGTGGCTTATCAGAAGATGAATGTTCATTTCCTCTTCTTGCCTTGTATACTTAATAGCTATATCTATAAAACTATGCAGAAAGAGACAGAGAGAATGCAAGAAAGCAAGTGGGGGAGAGGCGTAGAGGAGTCTGTGCTGAGGTACAGTTTTTTACTCTTTTGTTCGTCCTCCTTTTTTCTCTTTCAGGTTGTTCAGAACGTGAGAGATGTCTCAGCATTGACCCTGGAGAACATTTTTTTCATATTTTACAATGCTTCTGAGTCACATGCTGAGCCGCCCTCTAGCTTTATCCCTCCCTTCTATCTTTTTTGACATCAAGCAACTCGAATCAGTTTTGTTTCTTAAATTTCTCTTTTTCTGTTGGAAGACTTTTGTTGTTAAGCGGGGCTCAGGGATATCAGTGTGTGTGTGTGTGTGTGTGTGTGTGTGTGTGAGTGTGTGTGTGTGTATGTGCGAGTGTGTGTAGTGTAAATGTGTTTGTCTAGTAAGTATGAGTCCCGCTCTGTTCCCCAGCGCTCGTTGTTAAAGTCTGAAAAAGCAGTTTTATTCGTAAAGTTTAGAAAGCCAAATCTGATTTACTCCAGTCCTTTTGCTTTTTTTTTGTTTTCACCCTACCCCTCTCTCACCCTGTCCAAACTATGCATAAAATTTGCATTGTCAAGTCTGCAGCACAGGGCGTGGCCGTCGCCTTATCAGCCACTCCCAACCTCGTCTAAGCCCCTCCCCTATTCGCTGTCAGACGTAGGCCGATTCGCTAGACTGGGTGCGGCCCAGGTTGGGCACAGAGGAAAGGTGCGACACATCCTTTTTCCGGATCTCACAAATGGACTTCCTTCGAGCCTGGACGCCACGGATGGCCGTCTTGATCTTCCGCCAGCCCAGATGGTTAAGCTCAGCCAAATTTAGCACCACGCAGATCCCGCTAACTGCGAACATAAACACCAGGAATACTGTCTTCTCTGTGGGGCGTGACACGTAGCATTCAACCTCCTTCACGCAAGGGTAGCGGTCACACTCGAACATGGCGGGAACATTGAATCCGTACAGGAAGTACTGGCCGGCAAGAAAACCGATTTCCAGAACGTTACGGAACACCACTTGTATGACGTAGAAACGGGAGATGCCCTCCTGCTGACGGATTTTGGCACTTTTGGAATACGTGACCCCCTGCGGAATGTTGGGAATGTCTTTCAAATCCAGACAGTCGCGGTCATCTTTGCTTTCCGGGTGCACCAGGATACCGTTGATGTTGCGGAGCTTGCGGTTCGCCCCGTGTCCGTGATCGATGTACGGGCCGTGCAGGAGGGTGTAGCTGCGATCTTTGTACTTGGCAGACTGGTGCACTGAGTAAGTGATAAAACAGAGGCTGGGCGTGCACACCAGGATGATCTGGAAAACCCAGTAACGGATATGGGAGATGGGAAAGGCTTTATCGTAGCAGGCCTGGTTGCAACCCGGTTGCAGAGTGTTACATATGAACATTATCTGTTCGTCCTCGTACACCTTCTCTCCCACTATACCCACGATCAGGATCCGGAATATTACCACCACTGTCAGCAGGATCCTTTGGGGGAGAGAAAAGAGACAGAAAGAAGCAGAGGAAGGCAGCGGTGGAGACGGGATTGAAGAGAGGAAAGAAGAGAAAGCGAGAAGAAAAAAGAATTAGAGTTCATTTTACATTTAACAGCACAGTGTTAAATTGCTTTTCTAACTCCCTCTCACAAATGCAGACACACGTGGACAAAACACATGACAAAATAATATGTAATTATTATATGACACAGAGGTTAGCGGGCATTTAGCATGTCTAAATTACCTGCTACTCATTTTAAGATTCAATTTGTAATTTTTGATTAATTTAAAACATTTCATCATCAAGTGTGTTCGACTTAAAAATGAAAAATTCTGTCAATAATTACTCATCCTGTCATTTCAAATCCTTAAGACTTCAGAACACAAATTAAAATATTTTTGATGAAATCCGAGAGCTATCTGACCCTGCATAGACAGCAATGCAACTGAAATGTTCCCAGGTCCAGAAAGGTATCAAGGACATTGGTAAAATAGTCCATGTGACAATAAAAAAAACGACTTTATTCAACAACGCTGCTATTGTGGAGAGAGTATCACGACGCATGTGCAAGCTTCCTCTTCATGTTAATGATGCATGCACATGCTGACACAAATGTGTGTTCATCGAAAGGATTTTTTTCTCTTTGAGCACAAAAAGTATTCTCGTGGTGGATTCATAAAATTATAGTTGAACCCCTGACTAATTTAGTAATGTCCTTACTACATTTCTGGACCTAGGATCATTTCAGTTGTGTTACTACCTGTAGAGGGTCAGAGAGCTCTATTCATTCAAAACTGAGAATTCATTCAGTAATGAAACAGTGCTGTTGTAGCTTTGTTTGAAGCTGTTTTTGCTAGCAAAATCGAGCAAAACTTAAAATTTAAACAATATTAACTATTTATTGAACTATTATATAAAAACAAATTCACATTGTGACAGCAGTCTTGCTTGTGTGATATTGCTAAAGTATATCATATGATATAAGACGAAAGCCCATTTGGAGTATTTTGGGACATATCTTTTTCCTGTAAGAGTGGGCACAGCCATTTGTAAATGTTTTGAGTCTTTGAGTCCGGTCTCATCCGCATCCAGCTATTTTTAGCAGTACAAAGTGTCTCGTTCTGCTGCTTGATATTGTAAATTGGTGTGTCATACTATATTATTTTAATGTATTATCTTAATTATAAACACACTGGTATGTAGTGCAAATAGTTGTAGCGTTTACTGCACGTTGTTATTCATCTTGTTATTTCCCTATAGCTGCTAATGAACTCTCGCCCATAGGCTTACTTCCGCATTGAAGAATAAGGTGGATAACAGCGTTCTGGGTTACATCACACAGTCAGTCATTGTCCTGCATCATCATCTGCAACTGCATGCAACGTAAGATGCTGTAGAGTGCTGGGCTGGTGTGGGTGTGTTAAATGCCTTAATTTTAATGTGTTAAATCGATAGCCCTACTGGTTATTTGACAAATACTGCATCTAATCCATTTCATCTGCGTTAAAGAAAGCAAATACCATGCAAGGGTCACTACGGGAAGCAGAAAATATCTGACTTGACAGCTCCTTTTTCAACTCAATGTGACAAATCTTGCCGATCTGCAAGGTCAGCCACAGTTGAAGTCAAAAACACCTAATATTTTGGCTGACGTAAGGAGTCCTTGATTTGACATGGGGATAAATAAAAAAAAATGTTGTGGCTCAAAATTAAGAATTCATTCACACAACATAATTACTACTTTTCTCCTTTGTTTTAATTTGGGTAAATTGAGGGACAAGGAACAGAACGAATACATTGATAGAATGAATTAACACAATGTGGCCACAATGAATCTAAAATGAAGTCATGTGTAGGGCTCTGTACTCTGTACTGAAATATTAAAAATATCTGTGTAGGCCATTCAAGAACATCTTTCATATTTTAACATTGATTCACATGTGAGTATGTGTGCAGGCATATGTTCCCTGCTGATGATAACTGGGGCATACCGCATCGAGGCCATCAGAGTTTGTGTTGGGACGACTGTCTGTGTATGTGTATGCCCATCTCTGCTCTCTTATCAGCTCCTTTCAAGCTCTCAAATCTCTACTCAGAAGAAAAATAAATGAAGAAACACACACACACATACAGAAATCCAGACACGAGCACTGACTCAGACACATCCGATGATAGTGACAGATAACAGAGTGCCGATAACAGTGATCCCACAATCACACATTCAGCATACTAATGTGACATACAACACACAATGTGAGTGTCCTGATGAGAAGTAAAACACCTTGAAGCTTTACACATGGGACTCATGTGAGCGTGCCATTTAGAGCGAAACATCTCCACCCTTCTGCCTCACACACACTCATCTCAACAGATGCAGCCTGAGCACACAAATCTTCCTCAGTCTGTCTCCCTTCCTCACACACAGATCCACACACACTCTTATGCTCAGACCGTCCTTCAACCACAATAACCTTGCTCTAGAACCAGCATGACGTTATTTCATTGCAGGCTGGTTTTGATGCAGAAGCATACATTTTCTCTCTCTCCCTCGCGTGCGCGTCCACACACATAGTGTGAGTTATACATTACATATACAGTATTTTGCATCAGTATTGTATTAGACTTATAATAAGTACCCTGTCGACCATGTTAAGCTACTAACTCTGCACCAATGGCATTTTCTGTTCATCCTTAAAGAATGATTCATATAGCCCTCAGTCCAAGTCCCCTCAGCTTATTTTTAGCATATTGGGTGGTGTAGCTGTAGCAGAAGATCTGGGTTTGCAACGAAAAGGTTGCATGGGGCGATGCTTGAAATATAGCTAGTATGTGCCCTTGAGCACAGCACTTAACCCCAGGTTTCTCTATGGAAACTGTCCTTGTAACTTAGCATACTGCCGTTCTGCAGCAAACTCGCATAAATTTGTAGAAACACTGAGCCACAGCCCAGGCCATGTGGTGATAAATAATGAAAGAATTCAAAATGAAAATTTGTGGATGAATTCCGAGAGCTTTCTGACCCTCCATAGACAGCAAGTGTTCTAACACATTCAAGGTCCAGAAGTGTACCAAAAGCATCAACAAAACTGTCCATGTGACATTAGTGGTTTGTGGCACTTTCGAAAATAGGGACAGACTGTCCCAGGAGAGAAGAAATCGTTGAATACAGTCGTTATTTTTGTTTTCTTTATGCACAAAAAGTATTCTCATTGCTTCATAAAATTACAGTTTAATCACTGATGTCACAGTGACTATTTTAATGACGTCCTTACAATGTTTCTGTGCCTTGACCGTGGGAGGACCCTTGCTGTCTATAGAGGGTCAGAAATCTCTCAGATGTCATCAAAAATATCGAAATTTTTGTTCTGAAGATGAGTGAAGGTCTTACATGTTTGGAACGACACAAGGGTGAATAATTAATGACAGAATTTTCATTTTTGGCTGAACTATTACTTTAAAAACAGTAAAATATTGTGAAATATTACAAATGAAAAATAACCGTTTAATATTTTTAGATATTTTTAAATGTATGTATTACTATGAGGTAAAGCTGAATTTTCAGAAATCTTAAAAAAAAAAAAAAAAAAAAAAAAAGATTTCTTATTATACATATGTTAAAAATGGTTGTGCTGCTTTATAGTTTTGTGAAAAAATGCAATGGTGTTGAACATTTAAAAGAACAGTATTTTTATATTTGAAATACAAATGTTTTCTAACATCATAAATGTTTTCACTGCCCTTTTGATCAGTTTAATGCACTCTTGCTGAATCAAGGTATTCATAAGTAAAAACTAAAAAGGACCCCAAACAGTAGTATATTTTACAAGATAGAGAATAATGAAGACAAACTGTTTTTGTTTTCTATCAACGGTGAAAAGTCTCAAGTGCAATTTTCCCCTCCCAGACTTAATTAAGTAGAGAAAATGAGTCGATGAGTTGAAGTGATGAAGGCATTCCTGATGACTTTTCAAAATTACTTTAGCAGCTGTTTATATAATTTTTGATATTTGTGCATATTTGTATATTCTGAAAGTTACTTTGATGAAAAGTGAGTAGTTTAATGGCATTGTTCTCAATTTCAAAGTTTATTGCCTCAAAAAAGAATTTAAATACACAGCTTTGTGTTTTTTTTTTTTTTTTGTCTCTTCTGTTTTCAAATCAAGGTTCATAATGATTCATTCCGGAGCTGGTTGATTTGGTTCATGACAAAGTTCTTCACTAATGAAAGAATTTCTTGAAATCGCTACAGAGAAAATGAATGTGAAAAAAGTAACGGGAAATAATTTGTGCTGTGAATCAGAGAGGCGAATGTTAGCTCAGTGCCGTCTAGCACTGGTTTTAATGGACATATGGTGAACATTTGCGCTGCGCTAAGTAGGACAGTTATGACTCTTGATCAAACTCAACGGCACTTTACTGTAGTATAACAGCAAGAGATGTTTCTCGGTTCAAACGGCAGACGGTGTAACCTTTATATAACACTTAATAATAATTACAGTAGGATACAGAAACGCTCTTTAGTGTTGTATCAATGGCCAAAGGCCCTGGTGGGTCTTTAAATTAGCAGCACATCCCCCACTCCCTGCTGCCGTTACTATAGCAACCACATAGTGAACCACTCAGCACTCTGCACTGTACCAGAGAGAGAGAGAGCGATAAGGAGAAAAGGAGGGAGGAATGATTGATGGAATATTGGGAAAGAGAGGAAAGAGTAGAGCCTGGAATGAGAGTGAAAGAGAGCAAGTGGGCGTACCAAGGGCACAGGAAGGAACAAACCTACATACCAAGAGTGTGGAAATGGGGGATGATGAAAAACACATAGGGACTGTGAAAGAGAAACATCTCAAGGTGAACTAAAGAGAGAGAAAGAGCTTGAATATGACAAGAAAACGAAGGCAAGGAGGCAAGAGGAGACAGACAGATGGGCAGAGGCAGACTAGAGGAGCAACGAGACAAATAGACAGATATGGAGAGACAGATGGAGAGAGACAACTGGGAGCAAGTACCAAGAAACAGCATATTCAGGAAATAAAACATAGTGAAGGACTCCTTTTAAAGCACCTGGTGTGTGTGCAGTAACACGCATATTGTGTATAGCGTGTCAGCAGCAGTGTAATTTACAGTGAATGGGGCATGTGTGATGGTGGTGTGTGTGTGTGTGTGTGAGCAAGCAGCTGGAAATGTGTACGGTACACTGACTCTCTCCTTGTTTGGACATTAGACTGTCAAGCTTTCTGTGCTTTGTTGTTTCTAAAGTCACACAAACCTTTAAACACATTTTTTTAATATGCGTGTCCACCTTCCACCTTCGAATCACAAAAAAATATTTTCTTACTCATTGTTCTTACTCAGGCTTTCTTAAATGAAGAAAGAAATCTGAAAAAAAATTATTAAAATTACACTCTTAAAAATTGCTGGGTTATTTTTTTAAGCCAAATGCTGGCTTCAGCCTGTTGGGTCATTTTATTTTGGTAATTTTTTTTAAACATTTTTACCCAGGTGCTGGGTAGTTTTTATGCACTAGTTTGCCGTGTTGGGTCATTTTATTGGATCATTTTTAATATTTTTACCCAGGTGCTGGGTAGTTTTTTTTTTTTTTTTTTACCCAAATTCTGGGTTTACCTGTTTGGGCCATTTTATTGGGTTATTTTTATTTATTTATTTATTTATTTATTTTTTACCCAGGAGCTGGGTAGTTTTTCCTGTAACTGAGCTGCTTGGTTAATTTTTACTATAAATACAAGTGATGAACTCCCTCACATACTTACCCAGTGCTGCTTCAGTGTAACCCAATGTTGGGTAGTCTGTGCCAAACTGGATACATTTGTAGTTTTCCTAACAAATTATTACTGTATAAATAGAACAACGTCTGTAGTCTGACATTTTCCCTTTTTTAAATGTACGTCACAACTTACGTCTGCTTGAAACGCTAGACTTATAATCTACAAACGCAGCATTCACCGGATCTGCATTGAAAGCGAACGACGCGCCGGCGCCACCATTGAAACTTTTACCTGCCGCCAAACGAACGCGCGACCAGGACTGAAACAAGACACGACTGTCTGTTTTCCGTGCCCTCCACTGACTACACTTGGAGCGTTACTGACGGTGCGTCATTATTGTAGCTGTGGTCGCGCTATGTGTTTGGGTTTGAAACTTAAATGTCTGACAGACAGTTTGGCACGAGGTAAATCTGTATTTGATCTAACTTATCAAACATGAATATAAGACGTAAGTCGTAAGTCAGGCCATTGGCTGCTCTTTCTGCTTATGTCACGCCCTAAAATCTTTACTGAATGTTTTTGAAGATATGCAAAAGACTCACTTGACATTGAATAAAATATATTGTATATGAACTGTTCTTGTCCTGTATATATATACACACGTGTGTGTGTGTGTGTGTGTGTGTGTGTGTGTGTATAAACATTTTAATTATTTAAAATGAAAAACCTTAAATAGGTTGACTGACCCAGCACTATGTAAAAACCAACCCAGCAAATAGGTTAATTAAAACCTAATAAGCTGGGTCAAAATAACTCAGCATGTGTTCTGTCAAATACTTACCCATCGCTGGTTTGACAATTAACCCAGAAATAGTTATTTTTCACCCAGCAGTTTTTAGAGTGTGAGTTTAAGCTGAAAAGAATAAAAAAATATATATATGTGCCATTTGGGAAACAAGTTTTCTGTTTCTTTTTTTCTCCCCTTAAGTAAATGTTTTTTTTATTTATTTATTTTTTTAATGTTCAGATATTTATACTGGAAAACAAAACTAAATACTTAGTAAGAAAGCTGTTTTTTTTTTCAGGTATACTTATACACACACCCACACACACTAACAGCACAATTTTATTTGTGCTCCAAAAGTTTTATATTTATTTTTACCTACCAGAAAGAACAAGGAAAGTTTACTAGAACTAACAGCATCTTCTCACTGACTATCAATTATTCATGAACTTTGAGAGCTTTTCTGAGATTTACAGCTCACTTTCTCTGTGTCTCTCTCCATCTTCTCTCTTTCTCCACATCAAAACACACCCGTTCTTCAAATAAACAATGTCCCCAGTAAGAAAGCATTTCCTTGCCACGTATTTATAGCTGACCATCTCATCTTATTTTCTACAGCTGACCTGACCTGTGTCATGTGTCCCAGATCCCCTCTACTTCTCCACAGAAGCACTTAATGTGTCTATATGAAGCAGCACAAATGCTTGTTCTCATTTACACTCCTAAAAATAAAGGTTCTTTATTGGCATTGACGGTTCCATAAAGAACATTAAACATCCATGGAACCTTTCAAATGCAGAAAAGGTTCTTTAAAGTGGAAGAAGGTTCTTTAATTTTTTTTAAATTCTTCTTAAAAATAGTTTATTTAAGAACTGTTCACTATAAGGTCTTTTGAGGAAACAAAAATGGTTCTTCTATGGCACCACTGCAAAAACACCCCTGTGGAGCTTTTATTTTTAAGAGTGTGTGCATGGATGTGTAATGTGCTATCAAAATGAGAACATCGTTGATCACTTTTGTTTTTATAAAAGAGCTAATTGTAATGACTTCAACTGTTTTTTTTTTTTTTTTTGCATTTTTAGGATTAAAAAATATTATGAATTGATTTTCAAAATGAGGGCGTCCTCAAATGTCCTCAAAGGGAGGTTTTTATCATATGTAAATAACTGCTGTAGACACACTTGTCTCTAAGGATAGCTAAATAAACCCCAAAACACACACACACACATACACACTTATTCAAACATGGAAAACGAGGACACCGGGACAGATATGTGTTTGCAAATGACTATCACTCTAGAGATTTACCTCACATGCTCTCTTTTTCTTCCACTAACTAACTCACTCGCTCTCTTTCTCCTTCTGTATGTCTCCTTTGCGTCTCCTCTGTGTCAATAAAGACTTCCTACTTCAAACAAGATACAACTAGTAATGCCCTACATCCTAAGTAAAAAAAAAAAAATGAAAGTAGACAAATAAAGAAAAAACTCCCCAGAGACAAAAGCAACTAAGCAGATGAAAGGATGAGAAAATGAGGTGTAATGTTCGTTGTATGCGTGCACCATGACTTCAGAAAAACAATTTGTATGCAGACTTCATCAAAGTATGCTGATCTACACTCACAATGTCAGTATGTGTGTGTTTGATACAATAATAAAGAATAAAGGGCTGGAGACTTCTTAATCGTAACACTGAAACAAGCATTTTCTGTAAATCTGATTTGAAACAATGGAACTGACTATGAGGCTTGTTTATTTCACTCAACCTCTCTAACGCTGCAATAAAGATTCAGTGATATACGAGTACATTACTCTCTCTCCTATCTCACAGGTGCCGCCTAATCATCTGCATTTGCACAGGAGGTGTGTGCATGTACATGTGTGGCAAGAGATTATGAAAGAGAGAGAGTGATGATTCTTTCTATATTTAATCTGTGAAAGAATATTAGTAGATTTTAACACGGCTGACTACAAAACATAGGGACGTCTTATAGTAATGAAATAAGTGTTTGTGTGTGTGTTTGTTCTGCTGACCCATGTTGTCCAGACCAAACAGTAAATGGAGAATGGTGTAGATTACAGTGTTGTGACCAATGGCAAAAAGAAAGTATTGACTAGTTGAAACTACAACGGATCAGTTTTCACCTGTAAGCGCGCACATACAGCTGCACATACAAGGGTTTGCGTGTGTATTTGTTAGGATCAATTTGGAAAAGACAGATCAAACTGTTCTGAACAGGGAGTGTGTGTGTGTGTGTGTGTGTGTGTCAATACTCATAAAGCCTAGGACTGAAAGTGGCTGAGCTGCGGTGTGTGTTTATGGAGGGAGGGATTGCAGCAGCTGATGAATGATAGTAGAGGCTTTATTCATCTGTTCATTCATTTATTCATTCTGCCGCTATGATTCTGGCCTCAAGTGCTTGATCAGACCTCAAAGGAAGGAAGAGAAGAATACGCTGATTACCTCAAACGCTCACACATACATTAGCAGACACGTGTTTTCAACAACACAACACTGCCATGCAAATTCCAAAGCAGTTCCAGCTGTTGGAAAATAAGCTATTTTGTGTCTTTGCATCAGTCTATATGTGTGGGTCTGTTGATCAGATTTGTTCTACACTGCGTGGATCAAATGCCCCTACTGAAATCATCTTTATTTTAAGACTTAAAGGATTAGTTCAGTTCCAGAATAAAAATGATGTTAAGATGTTCTTGTCTTTCTTCCTTCAGTCAAAAAAAAATTAAGGTTTTTGAGGAAAACATTTCAGGATTTTCCTCCATATAGTGGACTTCAATGGTGGCCAATGGGTTGAAGGTCCAAACTGCAGTTTCAATGCAGCTTTAAATGGCTCTACACAATCCCAGATGAGGAATAAGCATTTTATCTATTGAAATGATTGATAATTTAAAAAAATTATAAAAATGTATATACTTCTATAACCACAAATACTCATCTTGCACTAGTTCAACTAGATCATGTTGGAACGGCCACGCATGACGTAGGCGGAAGTACCGACCCAGTGTTTACAAAGCAAATGTGCAAAGAAAGTCAAACGCCCTTTACAAAAAAAACCAACCCTATCTTTTTAAACCAAAGTACACAGACAAAGAACTAACCTTTACAACATGATTACATAATGTGTAAAGTTGAGTTAGTACAAGATGAGCATTTGAGGTTAAAAAGCTTAATTTTTTTCTTTTGAAGCTGCATAGTAACTGCAATTTGGACCTTCAGCCTGTTGGCTCCCATTGAAGTCCACTATATGGAAAAATATCCTGGAATGTTTTCCTCAAAAACCCTATTTCTTTTCCACTGATGAAAGAAAGACATGAATATCTTGGATGACATGGGGGGTGAGTAAATTTTGTACGAATTTTTTATAACAAATAACAAATATGTGTGTGTATTTTCCTTATATGTAGTGTTGCATAATGTATGAAACTGTTAGCTAACCTCAGACAGCCCCACATTAAGGATTCATTAAACGACGGCAGGTCTGCTTCCCATTATGTGTCAGATGTTTGGTGATCGATTGATGTTAAGTGATGGACTGCTGGTTTAAGCAGTGCTGGACTGATGGAAGTATATTACATCACCTAAGGTGAAATCAGTATTCCATTACAGGCTGAAGATTTATTATATGAAAACACACTTAAAGACATCCCTTGAGAGGCATGTTTGATAAAATACTAAATAAGAAAACTTTGACATAAGCTATACAAATTCCCTTAAAATAGTTCTTTTTTAAGTTAATGCATAAGTGAGTAGATGTTGACGATGAGATGCCCGATAAATAGTTTATATGTGTTTGTGTTGTGACTAATTGGATGATGTGATCATGTTTTTCTCAGCAGCATCTATTATAATGCCATTTTGAGTATGTGTGTGTAGAAACGAAATACATAAACTTAAGTGTCCTGCGAACACACTTACATGCCCTCTGTGCCTCAACCCACACACACAATCTCTCACAAACAGGAGAAGGACGTGCCCTTGATGTGGGGCTACCTGCAGTTAAGGTTAATGAGCACAGCAGAGAGTATTGCTTACTCAAATCTGACACACACACAAATGTGCACACTATAAGCGAACAATCTCAACATGCCTTCATGACACACATGGTTTGTGTCGGTGTGTGTTTAGGTGGTAATGGAAGTGTGATATTCTCCCCTGAGGTTGTCAATATGCTTTATATCAACTATTCATTTTCAGCCATTTATAATCTCTCTATTAATAGTAAATCTCTGGGTCTGAGTCTTTAAAGCCCATAAAGCAGCCTATTGATTACTGACAATTTACTCTGGATCAAAGAGAGACACAGCGGAATGCATAAAGTTCTAAAATGACCAACATTCTATTTATTGTTACGAAAATGATTCTCTTTTGCTCACCAAGACTGGGTTTATTTGTTCAGAAATACAGTAAAACTCCAATATTGTGAAATATTATTACAATTTAAAATGTAATTTATTCCTGTGTTGGCAAAACTGAATTTTCAGCATGATTACTCCAGTCTTTAGTGTCATGATCCTTCAGAAATTACCGTTTTGCTACGCAAGAAACATTCAAATTATTATCAATGTTAAAAACAGCTGTGCTGCTTAATGCTATTCTTAATGCATTACCTTAAGTTAATTTATACAGTGTGTTTAAATGCTAAAAATCAATTAGAATATGTAGAAATGAACATTCACCTAGACTGACCTAATGCATTTACTAATGTGATCAAATTGAACCTTAAAATGTAAAGTTTTATCAGATTTTATCAACTGCACACTCGCCACACATACACGCAGACACAGGAACAGTCCTTTTGTGAGGTGTGTGTGTGTGTGTGTGTATGTGTGTGTTGCACTACAGCTCTTACCTGCCGATCATAGTAGAGTGCTGCTGCACCGCAGCCTCCAGCAATCTCTCCAGTATAGTCCACTCGCCCATGATGCCGCGCTTATAGCTCTCACTCCTCCCCTGACCTTCAGCCTGAGCTGTCACGACCTTTGCCCTCGGCAACTCTTCCAGTGTCCCTCTGTTGACCTTTGGTGGAATTCTTGGGGCTCCTCTTGAAAGCCGCAGATGTGTGCGTCTGAGCGTGCGCGCGTGTCAGGGTAGCGCTCTAGTGCGGAGATGAGCTAGTGTAGCATCTGCAGCAGAAAATCTGATGATGCTGAGGCACAGAGACTTCAACCATACTGCATCTCTCAGTCTCACACACACATACTCACACACTGTCCACCTTCACTGGTTTGTCTCTCTTTCTCAGGGTGTGGGATGATCTACCTCTCTTGCATTGTACCCTGTGCTACGAATACACACTCTCTACACCTTTCTGACCTTTTCTACCCTTTCCTCCACATGCACACTCAACTCTGGCACACACACACACTCACTCACTTGACGGTCACTGCGGGCTCTCTTTTCCCATTAGTTAAACTGAACGCTAAAGGAGCACACATGCAAGAGCACACGGCTGATGAAGCGGGTCTCTGAATCTCATAGCAACGCCTGAACGCACCCTGACACACACACACACACACACGCAGAGTCTATCGGCTGTGCTCCAGTGTGTGGCAGCGGCAGCAGCAGACGAGGATCGTCAAGGTTATGTCCGGTTGAGTGATGAGCCCGTGGTCATGTCTCCGCAAAGGGCTCAGTCTTCTTCAAACCTCAGCCTCTCTCTTCTCTCTCTCTCTCTCTCTCGCGCTCTCTTTCTCCACACCTTCCCCGTTCTTTCGTCTTTGTGCTGCACTGCTGTTGCTGCTGATGATACCTTTCCCTCTGCTCCTCCTCCTCTTCTCTCTCTCTTTCCCTCTGTCACATGCCGTAAGCATGCCACCCACCCTCCCTCCATCCCAGACCTGCTCTCCTCTCTTCTCCCCTCCCCTCTTCTTTCTCTCTTTCTCCTCTGCTATGCTGACGGTTTCACTTGTGCTGCTGTTCAGGATGTGTGTGCTGCAGGAGCAAAACAGGTTTTAACCTTGTGCACTCATCCCTCATTCTGTCCCTCACTACATACACTTTAATAATGGCACATACTTTCAAGACCCTTTTACCCCCTTAATTTTTCCTCTCGGCTTGTGTTTAGTGTTGTCGTAATCGTAATTCCCCTGCACTGTCTAACCCATCTCTCACTTTTTCTCATTTTGGTCAGCTCATTATCACACTTATTCTTCTCTTTATTCTACATCCTTTCTCTCCCAGGCATCTGTATCTGATCCTCAGTGTGTGCCACACACCTCTTTGAAATAAATGCTGAAAAAAATTCACTTAAAGGGATAGTTCACTCAAAAATGAAAATTCTGTCATTAATTACTCAGCCTTATGTCATTCCAAACCTGTAAGATCTTTATTCATCTTTGGAATGCAAATTAAGATATTTTTGATGAAATCCGAAAGCTGTCTGACCCAGCATAGACATCAGTGTAACTGAAATGTTCCAAGACCCAGAAATGTAGTAAGGACATAGGTAAAACAGTGGTTCAACCGCAATTTTACGAAGCTACAAGAATACTCTTTGTGCACAAAGAAAACAAAAATAACCAATTTATTCAACAATTCTTCTCCGCCAAATCACAGTTTTATCTAGAGTACCTCTGCATGTAGAAAAACCATGCGCATGGTGCTGCTGACATAGACATGCATGCGCTGCACCTTGTTTATGTGCAGAGGAACTCACGTATGCGTCGTGGTACTCAATAATGGCAGAATACGTGATTTGGAGGAGAAGAATTGTCAAATGTAATTTGATTTTGTAATTTTTTGTAATCTTTGTGCACAAAAGTATTCTCATAGCTTAGTAAAATTGCGGTTGAACCACTGATGTCACATGGACTGTTTTACCGATTTCTTTACGACACGTCTGGGACCATTTCAGTTGCAATGCTGTCTAGGCAGGGTCAGAAAGCTCTCCAATTTTATAAAAAATATCTTAATTTGTTTTCCGAAAATGAATGAAGGTCTTACGGGTTTGGAACGACATGAGTGTGAGTTATTAATGACAGAATTTTAATTTTTGGGGTTTTCCATTCCATTAACTAAGGCAGGGGTTCCCAAAGTAGGGGTCGGAAAACCAGGAGGAGGGGTCGCAAGATGATTTCCAGAAATCAAATAATTTTTAAAGCATTAGTAATACCATATTTTACCCATAAATAATAATAATAAAAAAAAAAGGTGAATTAAAAATAAAAATCCAGCATGTTGCCCACCCAACACATTAGGTAAGATTAATGTTCAAATGTAAATAATGAGTAAATCACTATAAAATAATATTATGTTTGTTAGACTGTTGTGTTCCTTTGTGTTGTCATTATGCTTGTGCGTCATTTTGCAAAACGTTCGTATACTTTAGGAAAGTGGGGGTCCCGAGGTACTGGCACTGTTATTTTGGGGGTCATGAGCTGAAAAGTTTGGGAACCCCTGAACTAAGGGATAATGTACAGACATTTCTGAAGAAATCATTTTAGTTGAAAATATTTAATAATTTTACTTGTATATTGTCTTAGCTTCCATATATTTCAGTATGCAAAACAATTGGATGGGCAACAAGACAAACAATGCAACAATATTGCAGCAATACTAACAAAAGGTCCTCTAAGATGATTTTCACTACAGTCAAAAATAGAGATTAAACTATTATGTAGGAAACAAAAAGGCTGTGGTAACAATGGTAGCTTTTGTTAGTACATCCCAACACACTACACTTGTAATGCCTCTTTGCCACTGAAATTATATATCTCCAGCAGCTACAGCAAAAAAACAGTAATGGCGGACTGCTGCTTCTCATTCAGGGCTGTGTCGATGCTAATAGGGCAGAGATCTTCACAAACAGGACTTTTAACCCTATGACAACGTCATCGTAGGGAGAAATCTGTATGTTCAGATGTTCAGAGAGACGGTTTATAATTTATTTGGATTAGACTTAGATTAGACCATTATAGACTTCTTGTTTTCACACACTGTGGCTGCATACGCAACATAAACCAAACAGCCTGTGCCAAGTAGTTTAATGCTGTTAATATTTGCGTTAACGACCCATCAGCCTGCACCATCTAGAGTTTCATGACAGAACTTAGTATATATCAAACATATTCTTTTATGCACCATAGAAGGAAGGATGTGATGAAGATTTGGAATTATATGTAGGTGTGTAAATAATGTCAAATTTGTACTTTTTGGGTAAAATGTATTTCTTTAAGTTAAAATTGCTATCACTTTTGTACAGTATAAAGTCATGGCTGTTATGCTTAGATTTTCCTAAATAAAGCTATTATCCAGTTTCTAGAGCTTGCGCCTACGTATTTAAAACACTGGCTCTTCTGCTGCCTGTCATGCACTTATTTCATTCAGTTTTCTTGTATATTGCTCTCTTTCTCTTTCCTCATTTCTCTCACTGTCCATCAATGCGGACACATGACTCTGAGTGCTGCATTTATTTGATTAATATTTCGGGTGATTCCCTCCCCTTCCCTCCTATTGCACGTTCCCTCATTTCACCTCCGCCATGTGACTCAGAGACTAGGGGCGTGAAGATGGGGAAAGAAAAAGATTTAAACAACATTTAAAGGCTTGATGTCCAGTCATTTTGATAGAGCACCTATCTGAACTGTAATTTAGATGAATGTGTATTTGTAGCTGCTGTGTGATGACTGATACAGCTCAACTGTGTGCAGGCATGAGTGTGTGTGTGTGCGTGTGTGTCAGTGCCATGGTAACATTGTGTATAATTACATTAGTCTTGTACTGCACAGAGAGAGGGGAGGAGTTCACTATCCACATAAGCAAGCAGTCATTAACCTTTCTCGCACTCTCGCTGCCTGAGTGACTCTGAAATGAAATAGTTAATCACAGAGCAGCGGTGTCATTATCAGGGGGGCATTATGGGTAAGGACACGCTGACTTTGGCTATGTCAGGTGTTTTTACTCTCATAATGCGCACACGCATGAACACTCAAAATGTTAACGGTGAGAAGGATGGAGGGTTTTCTTCATGGTCACACTCTCAGGATTGCTGTTTCAGGGAATACACAGTTTCGGAAATTATGGGCTGTCAGGTTTTGGGCGGCTGTGGGCTTGAAGGCAAGAGGCACAGGTGTGTCAACTGTGACCTAGAACAGCTATTTCTCATTTTCTCTCCCACACACACATACAATCAAATTACATAAACATGAGTGAACATGGGGGTATTGAATTTGTCTGTCTGTCTATCTAAAATGACATATATCTAAAAAAAAATCCTGTTTCCACAGAAATATACAGCAGTGCGACTGTTTTCATTATTGATAATTATAAGAAATGTTTCTTGAGCACTAAATCAGTGTAGTATATTTAAACAGAACAGGTACTTAAAGGGATTGTTCACCCAAAAAAGAAAGTTCTGTCATTAATTACTCACCCTTATGTTCCAAACCCGCTGAATTTTAAATGTTACAACACAGACATTTCTCAAAGCTCTGGGATTGAGAGGTATATGTTCGGACTGTTTGGCCATTGTACTAATTAAATGACATATAAGGATTTTCTAAGGGTCACAGAAACACAATCTAAAAGGAGGATCAATTGGTTTGTACGCTGAGTTAGCATGTGCTAATCTATATGTTTACTTTAGTGGTAACTGCAAATGAGATTCACCTATAGCCTACTACAGAGGTTACAGAAATGTGAAGTTAAATATAGAGCCGGTTTACTCTGCTGGGGTACAAAATCAGGCCATTAGCAGAAATGGGGTTGGAAGGAAGTGGACCCATGTGCAGAAGACTAAATGGGGAAGAACATCACGTGGATAAGATTTTTACGATTTTATAGTATTAAGAATATCATTTGTATTTAATTATGTCCTGGATCATTTTAGCCTATAAAATATAAAAATCATGACAATGTCATGAGTATTCTGTCCGGCTGGAATGCTAAATTCATGCTAAAGTTAATTTAGCATGAAGAAATGTAATGACCCTAATTGTTTCATTTGCATGTGTAACTATAGAATATTAGCATTATTGAAATTTATTTGATATATTTAATTAATATAAATAACCCCCACAACAAAGCAGGACACACTGAAATGGACAATAAAAGCAAATATATGCATTCAGCTGAGTATAAGATATAAACGGCTGCATCAGCGGACATGCATAAATCCACATATATGGATAGGACGAAAACAGGACAGGATAGAACAAAACACCTAATCCTTACCCTGTGTGCATGTCTGTGATATACCATAATGCATGGCATAAATATTTAGATTAGCAATCCTAAAGAACAAATTTGCCCCAAAACTGTAAAACATATGCAGTAGTAATTTGAGAATACCAGACTCTGTCTGCAAACTGATGATATAATCCACAACTGAGCCTGTGCAACTCCAGGGTTTAGCTCTGAGACTAAGAACAAAGCTTTGTGTTTATAAAATATGAGTGCTGGTGGGCAAGATAGAAACCAACATGAATGCTGCTGGGGGTTTTCTTACTTATCTTTGCAATTTAGCAGATGCTTTTAATCCAAAGCTACTTACAGTGCACTAATTGCAAGGACAGTCCCCTTCCTGGAATAACATGGAGCAAAGTGTTTGGCTCGAAGGCACAAGAAGCTAGATCTCATCCCTTGCCACCAACTCTCTAAGTTGAGTCTTAGTGGTCCTGGTCAGTATCATTATGCTAGCACCTTCCAAAATACTGTCTAATTGTGTCATCATTTTAAGGGGAAAGCATTCAGTCATTCAGTTTCTGTATTGCAATTAAAAGAGTGCAATTTAGAGCAAATTTCACATTCAGTTTTGTGTTGAATGGAAGTTATGACGTTAATAAATTGATTGGGCTGTATATCATGATGTTTTCTTCAGTTTTTAGCACACTGCGAGCCCAGATAGAGCAGCTGCCATATCATACTGTGCTATAGCTGCTGACCACGGTCATAAAAATGGTCATTGTTGGACATTTTCAGCCCTCCAGAGTTCCTGCTTGCTAGTATCTCAGCATTCTGCCCAACAACAAGCATTTCCAGAGACACTGTCAGTTTACAATGTGACTAGGTTGGGATAGGCCTCAAAAGCATAGTTAATAGTAGGTAAATGCTCTTAAAAGCCACATCGGAAGATTTGGACATAACCTGGTCCAGAACTGTGGGGATGGAAAAAGTGTTATGTGTGGAGATGAGGACATATGGTCTGTAACTGTTTTCACACTGAGTCTCACCTTGCTGTGATACCTGGCTGACCTTTCGGAGCACACAGGCGATGAGTGTGGGTGGTGGATTAGACTGGATTGTTGTTTGCCTTATCTGTGAACTAAAGCCATAAACATTATATCATTCTAATAGTGTATATGAGAAATGTTGGGCAAAAACTCTAAACATCATATTCACATCACAAATAAACTTCTCCCACAGTTATGTAGGCTATTTGTACTTTTTGTTTACTCAGATATAATTATATTTATACATATACATTATAATTCAAAATTACACATCACTAAGGTCACATATAAATGATGTTTGCGCTAATATTCTTAAAACGTATAAACATCTGTTAAGGAAAAATACAATACATGATAATATAAAATACATGTCCATCTGCCACAGAGAATGCTGCTTTGAGAAACGAAAAAGTGATATAGCTGGCTCTTCCACAGCAGTTTATATGAATGGATCCATTAGAGTTTCTCCAGCACCTCTGTACCTAATCAGACGGTCTGCTTGATTTTATCAGGAGGACAGTGCTCTCTGTTGTTTGTAAAAGGCACTGCAGCTGGCAGCAAGAAGAAGAATTGAACGAACCTTAGATTCCCCTGAGAAGCATACAAGGAAGTGGAACAAAAAATACGCAATACAACTGCTGAATTAGCAGTATTACCATCTGTACTTTCATTGTACATGAAGCATTATAGAGGGCATCTCATGTTGTAATTAATCTCAAAATAATAAGAGGTGGACGTCTGCACTTATGGAAATAGTGTTTAGGTATGATTCTAGAATGTAAACTTGGTTTTGGAGAATATAAGTATATTACTGTGAAACTGCAACACCTTATACATGTCCTGCATTTGTAAAGTATATTTATGTGGCCCATCAGTAGAGCCAGTGTGGGTTATATATATATATATATAGGCCTATATGCACACACATATATGCCAAGCTAAGTAAATAAAAGGCCACTTTGCTTCTACCGAGCAGCCATTGCTAATCTTTAAATGGATCTGCTGCGTTACCCAATTTATACATGAATTAGAGAGTGTGTCACATTAAAGACTTCAAAGCATGTTTAGCCTTTGAGACTCCCTGATCCTTAACTAAAAGCTTTCGGGACTCTTGAGACAATCACTTAACACGCTACATTATATTGCAGTCCTGCTAGATTTTGTAGCTTTAACAAAACTGCATTTAGTAAAATACTGAGTGCTTCTCCACATATGCAACTGCTATGAGGCATTTAAAAATAAACTACATGCTTTGGTACATAGAAAATGGCACGTCCTTCGTGAAATGTCACTGAAGCCCTAATGATAGCAAGCGTGAGAGAGAGGAATGCAGACTTTGGTTAAGATAGAGTTTCTGCATGGCTGGAGGGAGGTTTTGAATGTCAGCCTGAAATAAGTAAAACACTGTATGACTGATCTCAGATCATCTCTGGCCAACAGTCTGATAAATGAAAACCAGATGATGTCTGAAGCACATTAGGACCACAAAACAATTATATATCTATATTAAATAATAGTATATCAACTTAAAATACCTTAAATTGAAGGGCTCAATGTTAAATGTGACCATTTGTAGCAATAGCTAAATTTACCAATTTTCAAAATTACCAATTTTTCTTTTATGCCAAAAATCCTTAGAATATTAGGTAAAGATCATGTTTCATGAAGATATTTTTTACATTTACTGTAAATATATCAAAACTTATTTTTGATTAGTAATATGCATTGCTAAGAACTTCATTTGGACAACTTTAAAGGTTTTAAATAGTTGCATCTCGGGCCAAATATAGTCCTATCCTAACAAACCATACATCAATGGAAAACTTATTTATTCAGCTTTCAGATCATGTGTAAATATAAAAAAAAAAAAACAACAACTTATGGCTGGTTTTGTGGCCCACGGTCACAAATAAAGCTATTTTTTGTAAATTGATAAATTAACAGAAAATGTTTCAAATCTTTAGGTGTAATAATAATAATAAATTATTATGATTACTATTATTATTATATAACCAGCAGTGGATGAACCCATTAGCCTGCCTCCTATAAACCTGATGACCTCCATGGAACAAACAGAAAAACAAAGAGATTGCAGTAAAATACCTGAATATCTGAAACACTGTATTTTAATATTATACTTAATAGCAATTGCTTTTGGTACAGTTGGCTTTACGCCAAGGAAATTCGTAAAGGAAACGCAAATTCATAACGCAACTGGTACTGTAAAAATCGGCATTTTTGTGTTTACAGTTTTATTGAGGTGCATTCTGGGAGAAAATGATTGACATCGCGGCCATTTTGGCTCTGGCCGCTCCGCTCCCATTGTGTGTGAGATAGTAAATACTGACACTGCCAGACAAGCCGAGCACATATTTCACTGCGCGAATTAAAACACGTTCACCTGAGGTAAGTGCCCCAATGCATCACTGTCTCCTCTCTGAAATACTTTTCAACAGCTTTGTGAAACTTTCTCGCAGAATAATGTTTATTTTAAAGGTTAAAACGTTAAAATCTCATCGTCTGAAAATGAGAAAGCCGATGGCGAGACGCGAGAGAAAATAGGCTCTCCTTTTCGTGTCGGAGGACACACTGAAATCCGTCCCACTTTCGTATGGCTCTATTTACTTCGGTTAAACGGCGTAAATTCGCGGCAAATTCCCCTTCTAAGCGGTTATTTAGTTACCCAAGGATGCCTGCTACCGTATTGTGTTATGGGTTTTGCGTTGCATGCATTAGATTTTGAATTTTATTTCAAAGTTTACGTCCTCCCCTGTGCCTCAATGCACGGACTCTCTCCAGTTGCCGTTCAAATTGCAGCCATAATCTTGCGGTTTAGGGCGGGGCTTAGCCAGGCTGATCTGCCCCCACAACTGGCAGAACGGCCTGTGATTGGTTAGTTTATTTCGCTCCTCAATCTCTACTGGCTACCGCTTTATTGTTGTTTTACAGTCGTCTGTGATTGGCTGAAAGCCTGTCTAAGTCCACGCTGAGTGGTTACTTTTATTTATTGGGTTTAATGTGACGTGCTGGAGGAAGTGGCCTGAAATAGCATATGGGGCAGGGAGTCAAATACCAAAACAAGTGTAAAACTAGAGACGCTATTTTTAGTAGAGATTTACTCTCTTTTATATCTTAGTCTGTCAGTGCACAAGGCTGCTTTATATTACAGACATAAGAGAAAGCACTATTAAAGTATGATCATTTGTTTTACATTCCTGCCTTGCATGTCATAACCCGCCCATGATTTACTGACTTAACTGTGTTCTAAAAATACGTGTAAAATATTTTCCTTTCTCTCAGGTGATATTGACTAACAATGGCCCGTACCAAGCAGACTGCTCGTAAGTCCACTGGAGGAAAAGCTCCTCGTAAGCAGCTGGCTACCAAAGCTGCCCGCAAGAGCGCTCCCTCGACTGGAGGAGTCAAGAAACCTCATCGCTACAGGTGATATTCCAGACTTGTGATTGTACCCCGCAAAACAAAGAGTTGCGAGGACCCCTGCTTTGAGCATTTTTGTTGTCTGCAGGCCTGGTACTGTGGCTCTGCGTGAGATTCGTCGGTATCAGAAGTCAACTGAGCTGCTGATCCGTAAGCTGCCATTCCAGCGCCTGGTTCGAGAGATTGCCCAGGACTTCAAAACTGACCTGCGTTTCCAGAGCGCCGCCATTGGTGCGCTGCAGGTGTGTATTCAGTTATTATTGCTAACTAAAACTAGAAGACTTGTTTATGTCTAATAAACGTACCATTTTTTTGTGTGTATTCTTGCAGGAGGCCAGCGAGGCATACCTGGTCGGTCTGTTTGAAGACACTAACCTGTGTGCCATCCATGCCAAGCGTGTCACCATCATGCCCAAAGACATCCAGCTGGCACGCCGCATCCGTGGAGAGCGCGCTTAAACTCACCCTTTCTTTCTATCGCCCTCTTTATTTCTTTCTGTCTCTCCACTTGTTCTCCTCCTGCTTTTCTTGGTAGAGTTTAGAGTATCAGTGATGGGGAGTAACTGTGTCTCAGTCTGCTAGTGCTGTCTAAATGACGCGTAGGGTACTTATATGTGCATGTAACAGGTGCTGCTGATCATACACACACACATGCACTAACACAAACACACTGACACACACACATTCACATTTGGAGCGTAAACGAGGTCCACCCATGGCCGCTTTAAGGCCACACATTGAACATGCATGTAAAGAGAAGAAGTCTCGCACTGCGCTCACACTTACTCCGCTGTTTAGAGAGAAAAACAGGGTGGTGTCTGGGGTCAGTCTGCTTAAGGGGAGCGGAAACTTCCACAGCAGGGTGCTACTAAAACTGCCTCAGTCCACCTTATTGAAACCTGTTCCCTCCCCTTCCTGTCCCCCTTGATCCATCCAATCCTTACATGTCCTGCTTGAATCCTTACTTGGCCCTTCATAGTGGAGGTGAGCGTGGGGTCGGACTTCTCCTCTGTGTGAGTGTCTGTGGGTGATGTGATCAGCAAAGCAGAATCGTATTCAACTGCAAACCAGCATCTATTGGTTAAAAAGTTGTTACTTGTAATATTGATGATTACTATTATTGTTGATATGGTGTCTTTTTTTTTTTTTTACAATGCATACATGAATTGTTCTCTAGAAAAAAGGATTAATCCGCAGAGAATCAGTTTCGTTTTCTTTTTTCATATTGTAGTGAAAGCCGATCCTGCTCCTCCTGTTATAACTTCAGGCAGCCACAGGGGGGCGCTCTAAACCAGCCTCTCATTCAAGCTCACTGTTCAACTAACATCCTGCTCTCCCGTCTTTCTTCCTCTTTTTCTGTCTCTCGTTTTCCACTCTTCCAATTCCAGTTTTGTCAAATTAAAGATCGGCATTAGAGTCACAGAGTGTAGCAAAAAAAAAATATATTCTTTATGTTTAGTACTCTAGTACTGAGTCTTTCACTTTGTTTGGGTAGAACTTTGCTCCTTCCCTTTATTCGTGATACACAATGTAACCTCATGTTTGTGCTTCTTTTATTTTTCTTATTCGGAAATTTAAATAAGCTGATCTTTGTATTTTCCAAATTTCTCATATTCTGGTGGTAATAAATAGATGTTACACAAATTGACTTTTCAGTGTCATTTATAAACACACCAACATACATCATGGCCTAGTCCTATGATCTAGTGTTTAAAGTATCTTTAAAAGGTTGCTTGATAACACTGAGAGGAAAACAAAATGGTCAAAGCTTTTTTTCTTGCTAATTAAAAAAAATAAATAAAAATCCAGCAAGTTTCCTATAGGCTACTGGTATGGCAGCAAACCATTCAACAGCTGTTTCTGTAGCAAGCTGAAATTGCAATGCATTATTGATGAATAAGAAAGTGAAACTGGAATTTCTTGTGAATGTCTATCCTGTGAATTTCTTAGTTGAAGCAGTGTTTTCAAAGTATCAGGGTTTATAGTCTTAAATCAGCTTAGTTTTAGTTAGTCTCTGCATGTTAAACTAGGATAGAAGGTAGTATTTTAGAACAATTGTACGTTTACCTTGAAGTATTAGCCTAGAAAAAAAAGACTCTGGTAAGAAAACAAAGGTTGATGTAAGTCTTTCTGCATTTTATTCAAGTCTCCTCACAGCATAGCAAAGGTGTTGCCAAGTCTGGTTTTTCCGCCGAATTGGACTACTGTTGCCGCTGGTTGTTTTTCATGTCCGCAGGTTTAAGCGACCATAATAATGTAATATTTATCCACTGGAATGTGAATTTTACCAGTGGAACTTTGCCTAAGAACGTGTATTTTACACCCCTGAACGCGATTTTTACCAGGGGACCCCCAACGAACGAAATTGGGCCAGTTTTAAATAGCAATTTAAGAAAAAGAAAAATTTAGAAAGCAAATTAATTTACAGAAAGAGAGCAACTTGCACATACAAACATCTTTCTGTAGGCTACACTTTTATATATAAACTACCAGTCAAAAGCTGAACATTAAGATTTTTGTTTTTTAAAGAAAAAAACACACCAAGCCTACATTTATTTGATCCAAAGTACAGCAAAAATAGTACAATTTAGAAATATTGGTATATATTTAAATATCTAATTTATTCCTGTGATTTCAAGCTGATTTTTTTGCGTCGTTATTTCAGTCACATGACAATCATTCTAATATTTTGATTGGCTGCTCAAAAACATGTATTATTATTAGTAGTATTATGTTAAAAACAGCAGTTAAAAACAGTAGTTTTTTTTTTTTTTTTTTTTTTTTTTTTTTTGATGAATAGAAAGTTCAGAAGAATCTCAAATCGAAATTTTTTGTAACATTATAAATGTCTTTTTTTTTTTTATCAATTTAAAGCATCGTTGCTAAATAAAAGTATTCATTTTAAAAGAATGGTTTCAAAATTGTACTTTTTTTGCTGTACTTTTGATCCAATAATTGCAGGCTTGGTAAGCAGAAGACTTTAATCTTACTGTTCAAAAACTTTTGACTGGTAGTGTACACATTTGACTTTCACAGCAACTAAAACACAGAAAAAATGTCAGCGATAGTGGTCCATAAATGGCAAGGTGTCTGCTGGTTTAAATCAGGCTAGACCACGATGGGAGCTCACATTAACGATATTGACGTCACTTCACTTTATTCTGTAATTTTGTCGTAGTTTTAACGACCAGCAGAGGGAGCTGTTACTTTCCAGCGATACACAGCATCAAAAAGCCAGACAGGTACTTTACTCTTCGACAACTGAGCTTATGTGTTTGTCTTCCCGTAATACACTAGTGAGGAAATAACTTTTTTACATTATCTTAGTGTACACATTTTTTATTGCCGTTAAATATGAGCCTCAACAGCCAATGTAGCTAGGCCTATATGATTTAAACGAACAGAAAAAAAGCCGTTTTCTTTCTGTCACTCCTCGCCAGGTGTTTTTGGACAGAAGCACTTGTGTTGCACTGTATTGCACCTTCATCATCTTAAATCAGATAATTGAGCAAGTCTGTGATATGGTTAAGTAATGTATTTGTCTGGTTAGGTATCATATGTATCTGCATACTGGTTTGTGGGTTGTGTGTGTGTGTGTGTGTGTGTGTGTGTATGTTGTGTGTGATTTGTTAGATTTGAAGGGTCAGCAGCTTCTCCTTTTGTCTTCTTGCATGAACTACAGACAATCTGTCACAGAGAGAGAGATTAATATCTGGAGAAACAGGGGGAGGGTGAAAGGAAAAGAGAGTTGACACAGGAAGATGACACAGACAGACAGATAGATAGATAGATAGATGGTAGATAGATAGATTCATACATACATATATAGTTACATAGGTACACAGATATAAAGTTAAAGGGCCAAGAAAGTGAGAGAAAGAGAACGGACAACATCCCCTACATACATTTTTACTTATTAATTGTTATTTTTTTTACACATAGAATTTTTTTATATAAAGTAAAACAATGTCACATGATTAACTTTTCAAATGGAAAAAATGTTTACTTGTGACCTATACATAAACATTTGCACACAGACGCACACACCCTTCGTCCTGGTAACAGTACATGTGGTTTTATTCAGGTCAGAGTGGGATTATGAAGCACTCAGGAGGGGTGGAGGGGTGGATGGAGAGAGAACAAGTGAGAGAGGGCATGATAGATGGCACAGAGGAGAGAGAGAGAGGCCTGTGAGTATGTTTACAGTTACTGAACTCCACATCTTTCATACATGGATAAAAAAAGGAAGGGAATAAGAAGTAATGAGAGTACAGATGGAGAAGAAGTCAGGTTAAACAAGAATACTTAATATGTCCCAGTAGAAAGAACCATAGATGTTCATATAAGATTGCAAACATTATGTTTAAATTGACCCTGGTCAATTGCAGTGAACACTGGATGTATAGATATATATACACACTGCTGCTCAAAAGTTTTGGATCGGTAAGACTTGTAATGTAAAGTCTCTTATGTTCATCAAGGCTGCATTTATTTGATCAAAAATACAGAAATATATAGTAATACTGCTAAATGTTATTACAATATAAAATAATGTTTTTTTATATATATATTTGAATATACTTGAAAATATAATTTATTCCTGTGATGCAAAGCTGAATTATCATCAGCTGTTACTCCAGTCTTTAGTGTCACATGATCTTTCAGAAATCATTCTAATATGCTGATTTATTATGAGAATTATCAATGCTGTAAACAGTTGTGCTGCCAAATATATTTTGGAACCTGTGATTTTTTTTCAGGATTCTTTGATGAATAACAAGTTAAAAAGAACAGCATTTATTCAAAATATAAATCTTTTCTACCAAGGGAAATCTATGCTATCACTTTTTATTGATTCAACACATCCTTGGTGAATAAAAGTATTAATTTCTTTCAAAAAAAGGAAGTAGAAAAATTTACTGACCCCAAACTTTTGAGCAGTAGTTAATATTAGAAAACCTTTCTATTTTAAATAAATGCTGTTCCAAAAGGTTACAAAAAATATTAAGTAGCACAACTGTTTCCAGCACTGATAATAAATCAGCATATTAGAATGATTTCTGAAGGATATTTTGATCATTTGAAGACTGGAGTAATGATGCTGAAAATTCAGCTTTAATTACAGATATAAATTAAATTTGAATGCATATTATTATAGAAAAACATTGTTTTACATCGTTATAATATTTCACAATATAAAATTTTTCTTCTGTATTTTTGATCAAATGAACAAAGCATTGATGAGCATAAGAAACTTTAAAAAAACATTAAAAATCTTACTGATCCCAAACTTATATATACTATTTATTTATTTATTTATTTATTTATTTATTTATAGTAAGATTTTTAATGTTTTTATTTGATTCAAAATACAGCAAAAGCAGTAATGTTGTGTGTTTACTATTGAATATATATTTTTAAATGTAATTTATTCCTCTGATCAAAGCTATTATATATTATATAGTAATATTATAATAGTTATAATAATATTATATATTACTATTATTATTATTATTATTTCAGGATTCTTTGATAAATAGGAAGATTTTGTAAAATTATACACTATACCATTCAGGGGGGTGAACACTTTAATTTAGCGAGGATGCTTTTAAGACATTTATTACAAAAAGATGTTACAAAAGATTTCTATTTCAGATAAATGCTATTCTTTTGAACTTTCTAGTCATCAAATAAACCTGAAAAAATCTACATACTGTACATACAGTATATACTTTTTATAGTAACTGTAAAACAATGGCTAAAAATGTGAGAAAATGTTTACAATAATTTATTTGTAAACCACTTGGTTTGGTATTTTGTATCTGATGCAGTGACACAGACGTTTTTGGGGTCTTTTGGGGGCCACTGTATTAAATAAGCTAAACCTTTTCTCACATTTTTAGCCTTTCTTTACTTTTATTAGCCGGTTTGAGCAATTGTTTGTGGATGTAGGATGTTCACACAGATGTAGCTCATCACATATCACATTAATTATAGGTATGTTGCATTAAAATTTGGAAACATGCGCATGCGCATGTGCAAATGCTTTTTGTTTTAATTTCGTCTGTTATGAAACTAACTAACTAGTACGTTTGTACTATGTTGGTTTTAAAAGGCATTTAATGTGGCATTCTAAATAATTGGGTTAATGATTGTAACTCTAACAGTGATTGTGGGACCAATATACTGCAATAGATGAGGAAAAAATGATGGAATAGTCATAGAATAGTCATGGCAGACTGGAACTGGAATCAACAGGAGGAGATGCAGGGAGAGGTGTGGAGGAGGGAAAGAGAGAGAGAGAGAGGGAGCTTCAGTAATCCTGTTTAATTGCTTTAGGGTAGTGTTCTGTCGACAGTAAGGAGATTGAGGTGCTCACTGGGTCATTGGCTAAAATAACCCCACACACCCGGCTACATGGGCGGGGCCACACACACCACACCATCACAGCAACACGATTACCAGACAAAACCATCGCAACAACCTTCTGGACCCCCAGATGCCTCCTCTGTGTGGGCCACCTGTGTATCCAGACCCAGGGTGGTGTCACAGTGACTCAAGGAGAAGATAGTGGAAGAATGTGAATGTTGCACTTCATATTTTTAGATCCAAAGTACTGAACTTTTATCTGCCTTCAATTTAGTTGGTTAAAAATCAAGTTCAGTACAGTTTGAACTGACAGTTCTTTTGTTGATACCAGAAAGGAAAAATGGATATTGTCTGCACATTTTTTTTTTATTAATTTGGATTTAGTCCTTACATATATTTTTAAAGTTATCTCCAAATGTGTAACCATTTATGCTTGTTTAGCATGAGGACATAACAGACGTAACCCACTTTATTTAGGTTCAGTTTCAAATTATTTTTCCTCCTTTTCTCACTTAAATCATTTGTTCTACATGCTAATAAAATCACCAGCCATGGTTTTATTAACGATAATAGTACTTCATCTTGCATAATCGGCGAGAAATAGAGTTAGACAACTCTTGTTAGACAAATCTGGTTGAACAAATCCACATTTAATTGTGTAGTTAAACTAAGAGAAAAAATTAGCTCCCATCTGAATGTATTCGGTCAAAGCAATACAACATCAATTGTAAACACCAACATTTTTCAACACAAGGTCACCCAAATAGAAAATATATATATCAACAGCATGCATGTAATGCCATTAAATAAAGTTTAATTAGTAACGATGAACTCAAACTAACAGAAAACAACGTTATTTGTTATAAGTTAACGTAATTTAACAATACATAAATAACAGCAAGCTAAAAGCACAACACAAGAACTTCTAAAGCCTCCCAGTACAGACAAACCAAACCAAACTTATGAAAAAAGTAGAAAGAACTTTGTCCCATAAAGAGCTAATTGTAACTGCAGAGAAACTGTAAAGTTTCCCTCCATGTGATATGTGTATGCACATGTTTTAGTGATATTTACTTCAGTGTGTTGAGAAATATGTTCTAGTGTGTGTGTGTGTGTGTGTGTGTGTGTGAGGTAAATGGTTAATAATGATGACTGATCAGTAGACTTGAGGAGTCCCTTCTCTCTCAGCCAATCACAGAGCAGGTCTGGATTACAGAGGAACAGTCTTCACCTTTTCCAAAATGGGCACCCCTGTTCACCTCTGAGATCACATGAATCCTGCTGATTCAGTCCTGTTCATCATCTAAATGTCTCCGGCAATTTCAAGCAATAGTTTTCTCTTATTTATTCTTCATCCGTCTTCTTCACTTGCTCACTTTCTCTTCTACAGCACCTGGAATTTATGGTCGAGGCAGTCCACGGTGCTGAAGTTGAGCTTCCAGGCCTGCTGGTCCTTGTAGTCCAGGCAGTCTACGGAACTGAAGCCCAGCGAGGAGGTGCTGTATCCTTGGGAGGAGAGAGAGGGTGACTGGCTGAGCGAGCCGCCCATGGAGGGCACAGTGAGGGGAGAGAGGGCGCCCCCGCTTGCGGACAGCTGACTGGTCATGGGAGAGAGGTACGGACTGCAATCCAACCCACTGAAGTAAGGAGAGGAGCTGTAGCCCTGGCTATAGGTGGAGGGCTGACCGTAGCTCATAGGATAGGGAGCCGGGCGCTGGATGCAGGGTGTGCCCGAGCCACACAGTGGGTCAGGAAGGGGGGACAAAGAGGTGGGACTCCACACAGAAACCGGTGCCGTGCCTGTGCTGACACTAGGGGGCACAGCTGGGACGGGGGCGGCTGCCACTGAGGAGCTGGCACCAGGGTCAGAGGTCAGCTCAGGGGGTGGAGAGGACTTCTTTTTAGGGGGACGGGGCTTGGGCTGCCCGCTGGTCTGCTGTTGCTGTTGGCGGCATTTAGCGCGGCGGTTCTTGAACCAAACCTGAGGGAAATGAGAGTGGGGTTAAAGGTGGAAATAAAGGTTTGGCTCAAATATCATGCTAGATATTCAGGCCTGCAACATTAATGGGCATCTCAAACACAGACTGTCAGAGTTGTGGTTATTTTCAATATGTGAGACTCAACACTTTAAAATATATTCATCTTAAAACACACACACACAGTGCATATTTATTTGCACATGTATGGTTTACTTGCATTATAGCAAATGAGTGTCATTTACTGGAATAAATTTTACTTGTGATTAATTATCTGTTTCTGCTACATCAGAAACACCAGGTGTGTTTAAAAAGATCAATCAGGCAGTATGAGAAGTGTCAGCTTGAGGTAGACAGGCTCACCTGAACTCTGGACTCGGGAAGGTTGATTTTTAGAGCCACCTCTTCTCTCATAAATATGTCTGGGTAGCGTGTTTTGGTGAACAGGGCTTCCAAAATGTCCAGTTGGGTCCGTGTGAATGTAGTGCGCTCCCGACGCTGCTTCCTCGGAGTGGCTATTTGAAAATATGGGCAATACACAGTAAGAAACAACAAAAGAATGAACATTTCATCACAGTAAAAGAGAAATCCTTTGGATTTTATATGTAGATGGTATCAGTTTTAATTGTTTAATGTAAGCTTATAACAGTTATTAATATGGTTGATGCTGGTGAAAGAAAGAGGGAGGGACTTGAACTATTTGTTGTTAATATGCAATAGATATTGATAGATAGATCACTCAGCATCACTAAAAACAAGCATATAAACGCAGTTTCTGGCGTATATCACATATTTTAAATGAATGCTTTATTAATATTCACATTCCGAATCCATTCAGCTTTGTTTTTACTCTTCGTTCGACGCTATTACGATCATCGTTTATTTGCAACAACAGGGAACCAAACGCGCGAATTTTAAAGCTGTAATTAAACCGTCATAATTCATAATTGGCTGTAAAGTAACTTTACATAATAAACAAGCAAACATACGATCACTTTAATTTAAAAAATAAATAAATAAAAATGTTGACTATATACATTTTTGACTGAGATTTACAAAGAACCCTCAAGATGAATTTCAAATATATGATATCGATTTAATAGTTATATTTTTTTGTTTAAAATGTGGGTAGTACGTTTGTTTCTAGGTGAGCAAGTCCAGTTAATGTGGCTATCAAGTGGTTATATAAACTTTGCGTGGCTTAAATTGTAGCCTAAAGAAAAAGGGGTAACTTAACTCATTAAAAATTAAATGGGAAAGACGAGGCTACCTTTTAGTAGTGTTTTCCCCCTCTGTTTTAACATCACTGACCACCAAAATTAATCTGACACAAACATATTATAAATAATTAATGAGAATGAACTGACCTGGGTAGCCGACGGCGGTGTGGAGCAGGTCCATTCCTGAGGCGGACAGCGTTAACCCGTTCACAGCATAATGGGGTTGCTTTATGTAGGACATCATTCTTGGGACGGTCGCGTCTCTCGTACACTCTCTCTATTGCTCGCTCTCTTTCTCCCTCCCTCTCTCTCCCCTCTCTCTCACTCTCTTTTTTCTCTGTGACGCTTTTTTGACGGGTCGGGGGTCGCGCTGTGCTTCTGGTGGCCGCGTGTCTGTGCTCGCGCCTGGCGCGTGCGGTGCTCCTTCAGTGTCGCGGCTCTTCAAACACCTGTAGATTCTTTCCCGCTTCTCAGTGTCTTGAACAAGCTTTACACTGTTGCCAGAGTTTAGCAGTGTCTTTAATATCGCCCTGAATACAAGATAAGCGTACTGTTTTAATGTGAGGTAATCGTAAATAGCCTGTTATATACAGAAGTTTGAGACTCTGTGTCAGAGTTTTGGCGTTGGTTAAGGCGAGTGTCCCTTGGGTAGGACCGTACAGGAGCGGGACACTATGAGCAATAAGTCACCGAGCAGCTAATCAAGGGGTATCTCTCTCTCTCTCTCTCTCTCTCTCTCTCTCTCTCTCTCTCTCTCTCTCTCTCTATGTCCTTTGACGTGTATCTTAACACGTGGTATGACAATAGACATTTATCTATTTGATTTAAAATATAAGGCAAAATGTGCAAAATCAGTATATTATTTGGTTGGGTCTGGTTGAATGGTTGAAACAATTTCATTCGTTTTTAGTTTTAAACCAATAGAGTAGCAAATAAAAATTGTGATGATATATCGAAATACGGCAAATATTGCCTTTAAGTAAAAAGGTAGGCTCCGGGCAAAAATAGGCCACTGAAAGATGTCTCGAAATGCCGCATATATTTAAGACATTTAAAATGTTTAGATTTTTTTTTTAAATAGGCTATAATTATAATATAAACATATTTAAATATAGTTTAAATATTTAAAATGTTGTGTAGGGTTGTTTTTTAATTAAAACTTTTTTTCATGATATTCTCTGGGTCTATGTGGTTTTGGGAACTGTAGCAACTATTCATTTATTGATTTTAAGCATTATTTAAAAAAAAAAAGCACGTGACGCGCTGTAAATTAGACGTGTTAGAAAAATAGACCCTCACAATAAATATGCAAAAATCGTTTCCTAATAATAAGTATATACAAAAAAAAATAATAATAATAATTCTATTTTATAAATTATTATAGGTTTACAAACCTATATATTTTTTACTATTGTTTATTAACCATTTGGTATAGGCTACTTGAATTAGCGAATGTTTTTCTTCGTTTATTGATCGGCGCTGCGCAATTTTACCATCTTTAAAGAAATCGTAATAGTTTAAATGTCAAATATTAGACGAAAGTGTTATTTGAATCTCACAAATAAGACACTTACACTCTGAAATTTCATTCGTTAATCGAATGTGTGTGTGTTGTTTCCGGACATTTTCTTAGTCGGTCCTGTGTTAATACTTCTGCATAACAACATGCAATGATTAGTATCGTCATTTATTTGAATATCTGTTAATCAAATGCAGTTAGGCTACGTGATTAACTTAAAATCCTTTGCCATCATTTCATGACTGAACACAAAACGTATGAGCAGCGTAATACCACTAACATTTTTAACACCACCTTCGACATAATCATTTGAAAAAGCTCTAAAATTTAGTACACTCTTTGAAAAAAAATGTTCTTTATTGGCATCGATGGTTCTATGAAGAACCTTGGACATCCATGGAACATTTCAAATGCTGAAGAGGTTCTTTATTGCGGAAAAAGGTTCTTTACAATTTTAAAAAGTTCTTCTAAATGGTTCTTTTAAGAACTGTTCTTTGAAAGGTTCCTTGGTGAACCAGAAATGTCAGTGCAAAAACACCTCTTTGAAGCCTTTATTTTTAAGAGTGTATTTATTTTTTACACTTTATTTTTTACCTAGACACACAAGCATAGACACACACATACTTCTGAATTATCATAAAATGCTTCATGTGAATAGTCCCTTAACCCTGGATAAAGAGAGGAGCGAGATTTCTCATCTGTCCGTAAGAGTAGAGGATAGACAAAAATGTAAATACTACATGGGAGGGAGAGCTGGAAGTTAAGGAATGTGTGGATAAATGATGAATAAAACAAGACGAAGACAGAAGGATGAATGTTATCTTGAACATTGATGGAGGTCTGATGAAAGGATCCATATTTGCTGTAATTGAGATAGAATTAAAATTCTATTCTCTAGTATTCTATAGAAAGAGAAACTGGAATGTTTTATTTGAAAGTGCTATGTGTTTGAGTGTAAACATGTTGACAGGAGAGAGGGAGAGAGGCTAGAGAAAGGCATCAAATGGCACTCAAGATGAACTGAGTGTGATAGGTTGGCTTAAAACGGACACAGTGCAGACAGGGTTATTTGGCTGTGACTGAGGTAGATGTCATCCCTCCTAAGTACAGCACAAACTCTACAGCCAAGGAAAAAACGGGCATCAAAGAGTCTTCAGATTCCCCTAATTTTATGAAAAGCTTTTCTCTAAATGACATACTAGATTTAAATATTTGAGATATATGTAGAAAACACACTACCAGTCAAATGTTTTTTAATGTTTTTTAAAGAAGTCTCTTCTGTTCACCAAGCCTGCAAAGTACAGCAAAAAAAAATTTACATTTTAAAATATTTTTACTATTCAAAAAAAACTCTTTTCTACGAAATATATTTTAAAAGGTAATTTATTCCTGTGATTTCAAAGCTGCATTTTTAGCATCATTACTCCAGTCACATGATCCTTCAGAAATCATCACTTTTGGTCAATTTAAAGCATCCTTGCTATATAAAAGTATTCATTTCTATAATTTCTCACCCCCCAATATGGTATAGGGTATGTTATAAAAGCTTTTTATTTCAGATAAATGCTGATCTTTGGATCTTTCTATTCATCAAAGAATCCTGAAAAAATGTACTCAACCTTTAATTTCCAAAGGATCACGTGACACTGAAGACTGGAGTATTGATGCTGAAAATGTAGCTTTGATCGCCGGAATAAATTACTTTTTAAAATATATTAAAATAGAAAGCAGTTATTTTAAATAGTAAATATATTTTAAAATATTACTGCGTTTACTGTACTTTGGATCAAATAAAATGTAGGCTTGGTGAGCAGAAGAGACTTCTGAGAGTATTTTATATTTTTATAATTTTTTGTAATATTTATATATATATATATTATATATATACATATATATAAAGAGAGTAGAATGGTAAAATGCAGAATTTATACAATTGCTTAGCTGTATAAACAGGTTTTATATGTAATACTTCTTTATCATTATTACAGAATTATTATTTCAACATATATAATTAATGAGAGAAAAATAACAAATATCATTCCTAAACAGCAACTTTTTATTTATCTCTTTGTCTTTTTATTTGTGACAAACTAATAATCCGTCTAGTCAGTCTGTAGAACATGCCAGTATTTCAGTGGTTGTTGTTGTTTTGTATAAAAGCAGTAAAAAAAAAAGAGACAATTTGTTGTTGTTGTTCAGTGTTAGTATAGGATGTTTGTATGTTTATGTGTTCAGGATCTGGGCTTGTGCGCTTGTAGAAGGGGAAGTTTTCTGGAGGGTGGTGCAGCGGGCGGTGGGGGGGACCAGTCCGTCCATCTGGCAACAACCAGCTACGCAGGCACAAGAGCAATTATGGAAGTGGACTAAACTCTAATCCGCAGGCACACACACACACACACACACACACACACACTGCAGAACACATTAGCACAGAAATACACAGCCGACACAGTGACACTGCAACAAACATTTAATCTGAGTGGAGAGTTGGATAGATGAAATAAACAAAATGTTCCTACGAGGTAAAGGAAAGAAAAATGTGAAGATGGATTGGGGTGAAGGAGGGCGAGTGAGGTGACAGATAGAGAGAAAGAAAGAAAGAAAGAAAAGAGAGAGAGAGAGAGAGAGAGGAGGGAGGGAGGGAGGGAGGGAGGGAGGGAAAGAGAGAGAGGGGTAGTGGGCCGCATCATTGCAGGCACACTGCATCAGTTAATCCAGATTAGGCAGTCTAAAAAGGAGCGGCTTAATCTGCAGGCCAGCCAGTAATACACAGACCGCTGTCAGCACCAATCACTCACACAGATCTAATCCCCAAAGAAACGCACACGCCGGACACACGCACACATACACACACGCTCTCTGAACAATGTGAGTTAAGCATGCATATAGAAAATATGATGCACAATTAAACAACAGAGTCATCACCTTTGAATATGTGCTAAATAACTTCCAACTACTTGAATCCCCCACAAACCGAGATTGTAATCACTTTATAATACAGGTATTTAAAACAACTGGTGAGCAGTGTTTAATGCAGTTTGTGGACGTGTTTCTATTGGAAGATGTTGTGATGAGGCAGTTACTTTCTGATAAAGACAATATGTCTTGTTGTGGACAGACTTTGGGTCACAGATTAAAAAGGGTTTTAATGTCAGTGGGGCTGTATGCTGAGGGCCCCAATAACTGGTTGACAGCTTGTCTGGCCCTCTAGTGGAGATTTTGTCCATTGGTCTCATTTATCACAATTCAATTAATTTCAAGTTTTGCTGATATGACAAACAATAATTGGTGTCTAATCTAATTCATTTTATTAGATTACCCTTTGGGATATCATATATTAGAAAATACTGGATATTTAGTTATGTAAAATCTTTTAGATTACATTTAGAATGCCTTTGTGATCATACCCATTTTAAGGTAACTGAATTTTTGCTTCAGCATTTAGTCTATCAGATTAGGTGTTTTTTTTTTTTTTTCAAACTGCATTATGATGTTGTTCTGGCTAAATGCACTTGTAGCAAGCATTTATTTATTTATATATTTGGATAGATAGATTTCTAGAATCATTCATTACTCCAGTCACATGATCCTTCAGAAATCATTCTAATATTCTGATCTGCTCTTCAAAAGCATTATGTTGAAAACAGCTGAGTAGAATTTGTTCAGGCTTCTTTGGTGAATAGAACTTTTGATCTCATAAAGTATTGTTGATAAATAAAAGTATTAATTTCTATAATTAATACTTTTATAATTAATAATTTCTATAATTAAAAAAAAATTATACTGACTCCAAGCTTTTGAATGGCATAGTGTATAATGTTACAAAAGCTTTTTATTTCAGATAAATTCTGATTTTACTATTCATCAACGAATCCTGAAAAAAATGCACTCAACTGTTTTAAATATTGATAATGATAATAATAAATGTTTCTTGAACAGCAATTCAGCATATTAGAATGATTTCTGAATAATCATGTGACACTGAAGGCTGGAGTAATGATGCTGAAAATTTAGCCTTGATCACAGGAATAAATACAATTTATTTCCTGCATATTCAAACAGAAAGCAGTTATTTTAAACATTAAAAATATTTCACAATATTACTGATTTTGCTGTAATTTGGATAAAATAAATGCAGGCTTGGTGAGCAGAAACTTTTGACTGGTAGTGATAGATAGATAGATAGATAGATAGATAGATAGATAGATAGATAGATAGATAGATAGATAGGGTAGGGTTAAAGTAAACGAGTTAATGAATGTCATTTCGCCCCCTGTAGGATGCCTCATGCTAATATTGTCTGTCTCCTGCTTATTCCGAGGTCAGATCCAGTATGAATCCTGAACAGTTGGCCACTGCAGTTTTCCTTGATCCAGTTTGTATCCAGATGGTGGGTCAGTACATATAGACCACCTCTACAGGTCTGTATGGGAGTATAAACTACTTGTTTATTGGTCAGAGGAGAACTGACCCCCCGACTGAGCCTGGTTTCTCCCAAGGTTTTTTTTTCTCCATCAGTGTCACAGATGGAGATTTGGTTCCTTGCCACTGTCGCCTATGGCTTGCTCAGCTGGGGACAACAACTAAATTGGGGAAAACTAAATTGGGGACAAACAATTTATTAATTTGGAACTATTGATTCATTTCCTCAAACTAAAATTGTTTAAAGTTTCTTTTGAATTATTGATATATTATTTTCCCATTTGATACTGTAAAGTTGCTTTGACACAATTTGTAATGTAAAAAGCGCTATATAAATAAAGCTGACTTGACTTGACTTCATGGAAAAAAAAATAATAATAATTAGCGCAACAGCATTATCCTCGCACTGGTTTGAATCTCTTAACCACCGAAAGAATTAGACATAAGGGCAATAAGAAAGTAACAAACCGGTGTGGAATATTTGCGTTAAGCTTTAACCCTTTCTCTCGTAAGTTTACAAAACTTCAGTGTTCATATCGTTGTCGGCGACAGCTGATGACGACAGCCTGATGTCGAAATCTGATTTGTTGAACTGCGCGAAAAACGCAGATGATTGGTCAAATTTACTTAAAAACCCGCCCACATACGGATGTTGTTGTCTTTTTCTGTCACTAGCGTGACAGTCCAGTAAAGTCCAACTGAATTTATATTTATTTTTGGTTGTGATTATCTGTAATATGTTACCGGATATAAAAAGCATGTGTCCATTTGTGGAAGACAGTTTTAGTCGTTTTCCCTCGCAGAGTAACATGTACGGACTATGCAGGGCAGGCGAGCAGGAGTTATTGGCAGCGACTCTGAAGGGGAAAGTAGTGTGCTTCAGATACCAGGACCTGCAGAAGAAGATCAGACCTGTGGCCAGAGAGATTCAGTTCACATATATACCAGGTGACAGCCAGCTCGTTTGCTTTGAATGTCTTTTGTTTTACCTTTCCAACGCAAAAATGATTATCTTTTCTGTTAATACAGTTGATGCAGAAATCGTCTCCATTGATGCCTTCAACAAATCAGCTCCTAAAAGAGGGCTGGTCGTAGGAATAACTTTCATTAAGGTGTGCTTCAACATTAAGTAACTAGTTACTACAAGATAGATAAAACATTCTCGTTCACTGCTTTTTTGTGTGCTTGTATGTATTTCTTTATTGTTTATATCTTTCTGCCTCAGGACTCAGGAGATAAAGCAACTCCTTTCCTTAACATTTACTGCGATTATGAACCAGGGTCAGAGTTTAACCTAGAATCTATTGCACGTGAGTCATATAAAATATTATTTTAGTTGGTGAACTGATGCAATGGCATGTCTTGAGACCAAGAGAGACAGTACCCGTCAAAGTTTTTGAACAGTCTCTTCTGCTCACCAAGCCTGCATTTATTTGATCCACAGTACAGCAAAAACAAAATTTTTGAAATATGTTACTGTTTAAAATAACAGTTCAACAACTGTTGAATATATTTTAAAAAGTAATGTATTTGTGATTTCAAAGCTGAATTTCATTACTCCAGTCACATGATCCTTCATAAATCATTCCAATATTCTGATTTGCTGCTCAAAAAACATTTTGAGCAGGAACTTCTTAAATATATTGCGTAACATTATCAATGTCCTTATAATCACTTTTGATCAATTTAAAGCATCCTTCCTAAATAAAAGTATTAATTTCTATCATTTCATCCCCCACATAATGAAATAAAATACTGATTCCAGGCTTTTGAAGAGTATACTGATAATGTTACAACAGCTTATTATATAGATCACATAGATAAATGTTGATCTTGGATATTTCTGTTCATCAAAGAATCCTAAAAAATGTACTCAATCAGCATATTAGAATGATGTCTAAAGCATCATGTGACACTGAAGACTGGAGTAATGATAATGCTGAAAATTTTGCTTTGATTACAAGAATAAATGTATTCATAAATTACTTGAATTACAGGAATAAATTACATTTTAATATATATTCAAATAGAAAGCAGTTATTTCAAATAGTAAAATATTTATTTTGGATCAAATAAATGCAGGCTTGGTGAGCAGAAGAGAAACATCAACTTCTTTAAAAAACATCAACAATTATGTGTGGTTTAAATTGTTTCTATATTAGTATCTTAAATTTTACTTTGGAACGGAGGTCCATGATGTTGAAATGACAGACTTTAAAGGTATAATGGAACAAATGTTATACTGAATAATCAGCGGCTTTCATCCTGTTGACAGAAAGCTGTCTGAACCTGGAGCTCCAGTTCACCCCCTTCCAGCTTTATCACACTGAGTGAGTGTGACATGTTGTTCTTTATTCATGTTTCTGTAAAAAATCTGTAAGCTTATTTTAAAATGTTTGAATAGATGAAACACAGTGTTTTGTTATTTTTATGTCCGTGAGTTGAAACTGTTGTTCATATTTGATTTGAAGGGTGCATTGTGGAGATGGAGCCAGTGAGACTGTGTTTCTCCTCAGTGGGCATGATCAGCGCATACATCTTTACAAAGAGGTTAGCCTGACTTATAAATGTAGTCAGAGTAATTTGTAACTTCTTATTATCAAGGTTTTGCTTTGTCCTGTCATACTCTCTTACTAAATATTTGAATTTCATACTCGATGTCTGATGGTAGAATGCGTCTCTGCACCAGTTTGAGGAACAGCCAGTAGAAAGACTCTTTCCTGAACTGCAGGAGCTGCCAAGCAAGTGAGTGTGTTTATTTTCTGCATTTCAGGTTTGGATGATGAGACATGTTTGATGGTAATTAGTATGTGTTTTGTTTGCATTTGCAGTGTGTTGTGGTTAAATGTCTTGAGCATTGATCAAAATCGGCGCCTTACTGCGTTTGGATGTCAGAATGGTTCTGTGGGGCTTTCTCTTGTCAACCAAAAGGGACCTGGTGAGAAACACACGTACACACTTTCCTCTTCTTTTTACAATGTAAAATTAATAATGTGATTAATAAAAGTTCTGGCTTTCTCTGTACATTTGCCTTTTTAGAGATTCTTCAAAACTGGCGTGTGCAGCATGACAGTCCCATCTCTACTGTCTTGCTGTTCCCTTCGAAACAGCAGCACCAGAGCAATGACAACAGTGAGCGATGCAACCTACGTATTAGTCATACTTAAAGGGAACACCGGGTATTTAGATTTGTATGGCTTAATATAATATAATAAATGATGTTTTTTTTTAAGGGGCACTGTTATTTCAATAACGTGAAATTGTTGCTCTTGGTGAGCTACTGGTGCTTCCTGTTGCTATTTTTACCGCAACACAACTCTAAATACAACTCAGGAAAAAGAAACTGATATGATGACCACAGCTACTGAAAAAGCTTACAGGTGGTGATTGATATACGGCTTAAACCAAATGCTATACCATCAATTTTTTCCCCCACAAGCAGTCGAAATGACCCCGGATATCGAGTAAAATCCATGCTGAGAAACTCCTTCGGTGGCTGCGGTGTTATGACAATCGTTGACATGTTTACATCCTTCCAGGATGGTATCTAGCATTTTTTGTCTCTGCCGTTTGTAAGCTCTTTCAGTAGCTGTGGTGCTGAGTTGAGTTTATTTGACACATAATAAAGAAACAATACACCGTTACATCTTTTTTTTTGTCAAGGATAACACAAAGTTTTATTAACTTATTTCCATTGTGGTCCTTGATTTAAAGTAGCTCACTGAGTGCAACCATTTCACATCATCGAAATAATATGGCCTTCCCATAGTCCAAATGATGTGTAAAACAATGTGGATTTTTAAAATAACATAAATCCTTAATATGTTTTCTACTACATATTTCAGTAAGATACATCATTTATGTTATATTAAGTCATAGAAATATTAATACCCAGGGTTCCCTTTAAAACAAGCTGAATATTTAGGCCTTTGTCTAACAGGTCTAGAGTACAGAGTTTGAATACTCACATTCAAATTACTCTGAATTAGATTTCAATTCAGAGTTTGAGAGCTCATGCTTTTGAGGGTTTCATACAGAAATGTGTATAATACCGTTAAAAAAAGTTTGAGGTTGGTACCTTTTTTAAATCTTTTTAAGTCTCTTATGCTCACTGTAACATTTATTTGATCAGAAATACAGTACAACCAGTAATATTGTTAAATAGTATTACAATGTAAAATAGCTGTTCTTTTTTGAATATATTTTAAAATGCAATTTAGTCCTTCAGGAATCATTCTAATATCCTGATCTTCTGCTCAAGAAATATATATAGAAATATATATATAGAAATATATATATATATATATATATATATATATATATATATATATATATATATATATATATATATATATATATAATTATTTATTTATTTTTTATTTAAGGTTATTAATGACTAGTAAGATTTCCCGTTATTGATCTCTTTTTATTTGTCTTTTTCACACAGGCAGTCAAAGGGAAACATTTAATCTGCTGGTAACCAGTTCAATAGAAATGGCTGTTGTTTACAGGTTAGAGGCTTGTTAGTATATTGTTAGTATAGTATAATGTTTTGCACCATTTGTCTGGATGAGTGTAAATGAAATGTGCGCGCGTGTGTCTTCAGGGATGTGGAGCAGTATGGACTGAGCAGACAGCTGTGTTTGGCAGAAAGCGACCAGTGTGATGCAGTTCTTTGTGCTCTTGTTGTTGATCTGGACTTTGATGGACAACATGAGTTGTTGCTGGGAACATATGGACAGGTACAGTGCTGGATTTAAAGTACAGAAACACTTGCTCTGGGACAAAAGTATGCTACAATGAAAGAGTTTAAAACACATAGTGTTGGTATATTGAAATTCAGGCTGCTTACCAGTATGCATGATGGTGTTCGATTTGTGATCTACAGGACCTACTGTGCTATAAATTTCACCAACCAATGGGAGCGTTTGAAGATAAGTTACAGTTGCTGTGGAGACGAAGTTTTAAAAGTCCCTTGCTGTCCCTTATTTATCTTGACCTGGATGGTGACGAACTGAGAGAGCTAGCCGTTCTTACCTTAAAAGGCCTGCATATCTTACAGGTAACTAACACTGAGCTAATTTACTATTATTATTTTGATGTGTTCAGTTAATGAATCCTCTGTATTTGTTTTCCCCTCCACAGCATAGTCTGAAAACAACAGCAGATCTTGTTCTTCACAGACTGTCCACTTTAGTATCAAGACTGCCTATTTCTTCAAAAGACCAGCCAATCAAAAACCAAGATAGTGAAGAAGAGTCCATTTCAATCAGCAATGAACAGAGAACTGCAGCCTCCTAATACTGAATTTCTTGTGACAGATATTTATTTTTATTTCACGTTGCAAATGAAGATCAAGTGTATGAAAAGTTACATTTCTAGTATTCTCAGTGTAAGAATGCATGCTAGAATCCATCTGACAGGGATTTTTGCAAACATAACTGCATAATTCCTCTTTGCACCACTGCAATGACTGTAGTTAATGCTGCTGTGTGATGTATACACTGAAATGAAAATGACTCCTTGCTGGTTCCATGTTTTTTGCCAGACTTAATCATGCGTCCCACTGATCACAAGCAATTCTTATTCAGAGTGTATTCTTCTTCTCTGTGCCTATTGGCTCTGGGTAACAGGTTGGTCAGTCAAATAAACATCTGACAAAAATATATATTTTGCCAGGACATTAAAAAAATGACAAACCCAGTTATTATTTTCTTGTTGATGAAAAACCATTATTTCCTGCTTATCTTTGTTAGTCTGTAGCCGGAAGTATTAAAAAGACAAGTCACAGATATTGTTAATCTACTGAAAAACAAAACACTTGATTTGGTTTCAAGAGACTTAAGGAAATGGTAATCTTTTCAGGCAAGTGGTGTTGTGGTTTTGCTGTATCCCCAGTAGAGGGCGCTCTTTGTTAACATTGTATCAGTGTCACTGGGCATTTAAAATATCCTGAGATCAGGCTTGTCATGTGACCCCTGTGTTTGCGCAGTCTGAAAATGCGGTCACATTTGACTTTTTCCGGGTCTGCAGCTAGATACTATTAGACCCCCAGCAATTTCAGGCCAGCAGATTTGGACAATTATGTATTTTGCATTAATGATGTGGGGGTGTTTGGATTTGTTAATAGTTTGTGTCTTTTGTACAGCTACAGATCTGTGATAAGTTGGGAATCAAGCTGTTGGGGAGTCAAACTTTTAAGCTCTTGTCCGTAGTAGCTGTGAAAAAAATATTGAATTGTCGATTTCAGCACAATGGACAGCTCCCGTTGCTATATTTATTTTTACGCAACTATATATTTTGTCATATACAGTGGTCTAAAAGATCACAAGACAGTAATGACCATGTATCTTGCAAGAATACACAAAAGCACATTATGTGTTCTGTGACGTACTGTTTACAAGGAGAAAACATCTATTGCAATTATATGACAACTAGCCTTAAAATGTTTAGGGTTGATAAGAATTAATGCTTTTGAAAGTTGTTTCTTAAACTTATCAAGGCTGCATTTATTTAATCAAAAATAAAGTAAAATAGTAATACTGTGAAATATTACCATTTATAGTAACTAGTATTGTGATTTAATACATTTAAAGAGAACCTTGCATTTTAATTCAGCAAAGCTGAATTTTCAGCAGCCTTTACAATTTTCACTACACCAAGACGCTTCAGAAATCATTCTAATATGTTGATTTGGTGCTCAGGAAACATTGCTTAATGTTGTCCTGCTAAATATTTTTGTGAAAGCCATGATAATTTTTTCCGAGATTCTTTGATGAATGGAAAATCAAAAACAGAATTTATTTGAAATGGAAATATTTTGTAACATCATAAATTACTGCACTGTATCTTTTGATCAGTTAAACTGATGTGGAAGTTCAATTCCAGAATGTAAATTTCCTGATAATTTGCTCACCCCCATTTCAGCCAAGATGTCTTTTTTTCTTCAGTCGAAAAGTCGACATTTTTGAGGAAAACATTCCAGGATTTTTCTAATTTTTTGTGGACTTAAGTGGTGCCCAACTGGTTGAAGGTCCAAATTGCAGTTTTAAGGCGGCTTCAAAAGGCTCTACACGATCCCAGCCGAGGAATAAGGGTCTTATCTAGTGAAATGATCGGTAGTTTTCTAAGAAAAAAAAAAAGTTATTTTCCACCTCACGCATTAGTCACGCACACGTGACGTAGGCGGAAGCACCGACCCTTTACCAAAAAAAAACGTGACAATGCGAGAGCTAGTGCAGGACAAGCATTTGTAGTTAAAGTATATAAATAATTTTTTTTTCTTAGAAAATGGCAGATTGTTTTGCGCTATATAAGACCCTTATTCCTTCGGCTGGGATCATGTAGAACCATTTGAAGCTGCATTGAAACTGCAGTTTGGACCTTCAACCCATTAATACCCATTGACGTCCACACAGAGAAAAATCCTGGAGTGTTTTCCTCAAACACTTTACTTTCTTTTTGACTGAAGAAACAAAAACATGAACATCTTGAATGACATGGGGTCGTGAGTAAATTATCTAGAAATTTTTATTCTGGAAATGAAATTTAGCGTCTTAAAATCTTACTGAATCTTACCGTTTAACTGAATTCATGCAAGTGTTCTAACCAAAATTTGAGCTTTACATTTTTGCTTTTATAGCCTAGATTACCTTGTACAGCCTTACTGTAACCACATATAACAAATGTGTTGATCTCCTGGATTTTGTGTTTAGTTTGTGTCTGTTTTTTTCCTCGCAGCAGTCCCACTGTTACAAGCCAACATGCACAAAACACAAACAATGATGTCTTCTGTCTAATTTAATACATTGTCACACAAATTTACTGTTATACAAGACCGGTCAACTGAAAAAAAAAATATTAATAGCAATATATATATATAAAAAAAAAAAAAAATTATAAATGAAACAATACAAAACATTGAGTCCAGTCATATTCTGGAAATAAAGGTCATCTTAACAGTCCCATTTTTCTCCCTCCAGGTCAAGAGTTAAGACATGCTATGGTGCTGAGCTCAAAAGGTCACAGGGAGTCAAAGGTTAGTGGTTGTTATTATGGGTTCAGTTGGCGTGCTGTGCGGTTGAAAAACACAGTTTAAGAGTGTATGGGTAAGGCCCACCTGAGGGGAGAAAAAAAAAAAAAAAAAAAAAAAGAGAAAGATAAGATTTAAGGAACATAATGTGATTACAACTCAAACTCAAAACAGTATACAAATGTGTAGCAGCCAGCTGGGGGGGGAGTTTCACTTACTAGGGTTCTTCATCTGGTAGTGGTTCATCATGGCAAGAGCCTCCATAGCATCATTTACCGACTCCCACTCCAACAGACCAGATGAACTTCTCTCACCTGCGGTTCCACCAACACAAGAACACACACACATTCCCGTGTATTTACAAAGAACCAAACATACACCACCTAAACACTTCACCACAGAATTCAGACAGTAAACTGACTGTTAATAGACAAACACATTAAACTCATTAGTAACTCACTCTTGCCAGTGAACAGTTTGACACTGACTGGATTCTTGATTCCCAACTCATCACAAATCTGTAGATAAAGATCCAGAAAAGATTAAACTGTAATTTCAAACACACTGACATCATTAAAATCACAACACATTTTTTGTCCATATTTGAAACAAATTTCATCAGAGAATCAAATTAATGTTGTTGTTGTTTTTTTCATTAAGATTACAAACTCATTTAAAAAGAAAAAACTAATGCGCAGATAAAATCTACAACATTTCATTAAAAAAATAAGAACTTTACTGACCTGAGTGAAAGCTTCAACAGTGCAGTCTGGTTGACCGTTGAAGAAGTGCAGGACATTGCTGGGCTGCTGGATGCGGTTCTTGGCTGCCTGCTCAGCGGTGGTGAAACGGTTGTTTCGGTTGCCATGGAAATCCTTAAAACTACAACTGCCATCTTCCAGTTGATATGACTGACCTGGCATTATGGCCTGTTGTTTGGATACACTAAAGACCAAAAGACAAAAAAAAAATTTACACACAAATAGATAAATTATGAAGAATGGTCTGGGCCATTTACTAATTATAAAAAAAAAAAAAAAGATTAATAATGTCAATTCATATTAATAACAAAAGGTGCAATAAAAATTCATATTACAATAGATATATAATGGAAATGCATGCTCAAAAACACTAGCATTGTACACACCAGACATTAAGTTTTTGTCCAAACAGCATGTTGTTGTTCAGGTGTGAAATGGCTCTATCAACGGCATAGCAGTCTCCCATCTCCACCATTGCAGCGCCTGGTTTACTCTTCATAAATTTCACCTGTGTACACAAAGAAACATTCAAAACATATGAGACAAACGACTACATACTGTACACTATCAAATGTCTGGGGTCAGTAGCCAGGTTTCCATCCAAACTTTTGCGCAAAATTGGAATATTGCATACAACATTTGCTAGTAAGCTCTGTCAGTCAAAGAGAACAAAATCATCACTTTCTGATAAACTGGCGCTATATATCACTAATAAAGAGGGTTTAAAATAAGTTAATTTATGCATTAATACTTATTAAAATGAATACTTAATCAGCAAGGACACATTTGGTCAAAAGTAATTATATTAAATGTCTTTCCATTCCAAGAATTCTGAAAGGAAAAAAAAAAGAAAAAAAAAAGGTATCCTGGTTTCTACTATTTAACTTTGAAAAGTGGGGTCCTTTGAATTCCGTGATGCAGAAAACACGGACGCAATCGCGGAATCAAGTGATAAAAATTTACTGTATAATGCAGAATATCACAGAATTCGACGAATTTTGGATGAATACATAAAAAATAGGTCAGTACACTTTAATCAATGCGATATGGACTAGTGTCTGTAAATTTTGAAGCCACAAAAATGCTACTAAAATATGAAACGTGCATGTTTTGCGTGTCTCTGTGGGAATGAATGGCGCAGACACGTGGTTTCCTTAACTACACTCATACTGAAGACGCTCTGTGCTTTCTGTTGACTCTGCTGCCACACATTAAAACAAACAATCTCTAAAACTGATGATATTCAATTTGTGAGCATTTTTTCGTTTGTTTTGAGAGGAAATGTCATATCGTATACATACAGAAACTTAAAGGTCTTTACAGCAACCCATCAAAATAAAAGTTTGGTTTAACTTGAAACTGTGACAGGAAAAAAAAAAATATTAAATGTTAGTACTATGATAGTACTATTACTAATAAAATTATTATTAAAACATTAAAGAAATATTTATGAGAAGAAAATATTTACCAGAATTTACCAGGAAAATACAAAAACTATTTCTGAAAAAAAATAAAATAAAATAATAAAATAAATGAAAGTGTCTGAAAAATGTAAATGTTTATTAAATCAATTAATTAGAGACACCTGATTATTAACATTTAATGGAACCATTAAAATGAAATTCAGAAAATTAATGGAAAACACAGAACTTGGTAAAAATAAAACTGTATTTAATTAACTGTATTTTGTTAAATCGTTTAAGTTTCATGATTCCAATTAATTAAATATACTTTATTTTTATTTTTTAATTTAACCATTAAAACAGAGTCTAGAAAAACGAAAACTGAAAAAATAGAATCCAGAAAAATTTGAATGGAAAAAATGGAATTTGTGTGGGGGGGGGGGGGGGGGGGGTTTCATTCTGATTTAATAGGCCCCTAGATGGAGTGTTTCATGAAGCATTTTCTTATTGAACTGATTTCTGAAGGATCATATGACTGGAGTAGTGATGCTGAAAATTTAGCTTTGCTAAACTGAAAAATAGTTATTTTAAGTTGCAATAATATTTAAATGTTCTTACTGTATTTTTGATCAAACAAATGCAGCTTTGATGAGTGTAAGAGATGCCTTTTGACATTTGAACGATTCAAAATGTCCCTTGATTTTGGATATATGAAATGATCACCTGCAAACCCACAACCCCATCACCCACTCACCCTTTCCACATTGCCGTAGAGACAGAATATGTTGAAAACTCTGTCTGCGTTGATCTTGATGGGCTCAAGACCGTACACCATGACCACAGGAGAGTCAGCATGAGCGCTGTATTCAGGCGGAGGGGGTCCGTGTCCGTACTGCGCCCCTCCATACCGGGGTCCACCACGGCCACGTCCCATTGGGGGCCCAATGCGCCTGCCCTCGTAATGAGGGGGCGGGGGAGGAGGTCCATAGGTATCATCATAGTGACCATAACCACCCTGAGGGCCACCTGGAAAGATGAAAAAAGATTAAATATACACCACAAGCAACGATAAACCATTTGATGATGTGTATCAGACTGACCATATTCAGGTGGATGATCCCCCAGCAGTGCTGGCTGCCTTTGCCGCTTATTTGGGTTAGCATTGGGGTCTGAGAGAGAGACAGAACAACAATACAACATCTCAACTGCTATGAACATCAAGAGGGCAAACACAAAAAAGCAAAGGCTGTGCAGTTCTGGGAGTGACATGCAAGTGAGCATTAGGTGTTAACACTACTAAGTGAATAAGCCATAATGGAGATTCTGAATAATCAGGTTGATCATAGAGAAATTCAGCTACATTTACATCATCTAAGAAAATGATTCATTCTCTCAGACCAAACACACACCTTGTGAATTGTTCCAATTGCCATCTGCATCGGTATCTGCACAAACAGGTATACACAAATCAGATTAAATTAAGTAATAAAATTAAATATACGAACATGATTAAATAACCATACTCTTACTCTTGGTTCAAAAGCACAATGTGTATTGATATATTTGAGGTCTGTTCCAGAAATAAGTGGTTCTAATGAATAAGCATTGCAGGCAAATAGATGAGTTCTAGTTATGGTTACAACGGTTTGCCCGTCTGCAAAACCAAGACAAATAGTCTTGTCCAATAAAATGACACCCAAACCACAATGTCATAATACAAGGTTTCACAGAAAAGGATTGCAGATTCTACTATAACAATACATACTGATAAACACATTTACCTTCATATTTTAGACAAGAATTTAAGCGAGCACAGAATGAACGACCAAAATTGTATAAAAAGTTAAAGTGGTTTTAGAGTTAAATTTAAATTCATGATACAATGGAAATAAGAGATACTTTCTTCTGTATTGTAACAACAGTGAAACAAACTTAAAAAAAAAAAAAAACAATTTAGAGAAGGATTTGAAGGCAGCTCTAAAGAGCTTATAGTCAATCATAAGAAAAGAGCTGAATTTAAAGCTGCAGTCCGTAACTTTTTTGACAGCTGGGCAGGCAAACCTAATTTATTCAACATTTATAAGAGTACATCATGAGTCCATTTTCCTGAATCACTACATTACACATATAGTAAGTTTTTATATTCAGACTGGTTCTGGTAGGAACCGCTGTGGAGCAGCATAGTACCTGCGTGATTCGTCATGGATATAAACCGAGGGAAGTAGCTCTTCTTCCGCAAGACACATGCATTTCTGTTTATTAACCACTGGAGCGCCAAAAGTTACGGACTGCAGCTTTAAGAAGATTGAATGGTTAGAAAGGTCCGGCATACATAATCAAAAAGTAGTCTGTCATTTTAACAGAAAACAGAATTATGACATTTTGATTAAAACTTACAAACAAAAATCATATGCACATATGAATTGTTCAAGATTGTTAACATGCATTTAGAAAAAAGAGAGACTAAATTTTCATCTCATATCAACTTAAAAAGTGCTTGATCAGTTAAACGAAGTATTCTAAGCTTTCAATCCCACAAGAAATTGACCTGCTAAAAAAAAAAAAAATATATCAGTCAATTATGCCACATTATCCAGACTGAGAGTCAAAGAAATAAAAGAGCTGCATAGATCCACTTATTAAGGATAAAAAGGACAGGATTCTTTATTTAGGCCTAAAAGGCCACACAAGAGTGTTATTCAAAGGGTCTTCACTTCATACCAAAAAAGCGTAAAACATCTTACCAAAAAAGTTCCATCTGATCCAGCCTGGACAAACAGTTTGAATGAGTGAAAAAAAAAAGCATACAAAAAAACAAGTGCAGCAGGCACCATGGTGGAAGTGTGATGTTCTTTACCATTCGCCCTACTCCTGATGACTTAGTTTTCATTCAGTTCCTTGGGATATTTCTCCCAGTCTGCTGCATGCACTTTTGCTGCGTTCCAGGCACGTTGGTGCTTACCGTAGTAGTAAAGGTGGATAGCAGACAGCAGACGGTGTTGAGTTTAGAAGAGACGCCACACCAGCGGTCAGACTAATCCACACCTGCGTCACACAGGGGGGGCGTAACACAGGGATCAGAACACGGTCAGCCGTGCCCAATGAATAAAACAGATTCAACACAGAGAGGAAGAGGAGGAGGAGAAGGAGGGATGGAGAAATGAGAGATAGAAAGCACTTCAGTCCACAAAGAGACAAGGCTTGGGGAAGGAGAGCGGAGGATCTGACTGTGTGATCGGTGGGCAGCTGCGGTCCTTTCCATGTGTTACAGTGGTGTATTGTTGCTAATGTCACCCATAGTGTCTTGTCTGGTGCGTTTCACTATTTTTTTTTTTTTTAGCAAGTTGATTTAGCAAGATGTGTTTGCGACAATCTCGCGTTGATTTCAGAGCATGTGGCCTGTGAACATGCGGTTTCGGATGTGTCACGGTGTGAAGTAGATGTCATCTCTGTTAGTTACGCATAGACAAATGTCTGCTCTTTGCTGGGTGAGTAGTGACGATCTCAACTTGTCGTGCTGCGCGCAACGAGACCACCGCCGCTGTGTTGGAGCAATCTTGACTTGTGTCGTGATGCGCTGATCTCTGCATAAATCTCAAACAATTTGTTTGTTGGTGTGTTGTCATGGCAATGTCAGTTTGGCATGTTGTCGTGGCAGTCTTGTGTTGTAGCAATCCTGATCTGGTGTGTTGTCACTGTTATGTCAGCTTTGCATGTTCGCATGATGTTCTCAGGAAAGAGGAGAGAAGCGAGAGCAAAAGTAGCCCAAACACCCAAGAAACATGACGACATTAGGCAGGGAATGAGAAGAAAATATCTGTGTAACTCTTCTCTGTCGTTCTGTGTATCTGTACCACTTTGCTTCATGTGTTTGCTGCTTGATCAGTCGATGTTGATGTGCGAAGGTCTTCGGTGATTGGCTGTAATGTATTATCCAAAGCGACTAGACCCATTCCCCTAAAATGTGTCATTAACTCAGAGAGATGTCCGCCACCTTCGTAGAGAAGGAAGATGTTAGCTGAGTGGAAGGATATCTTGAATGTTTTTGTTTGTTTGTTTGTTTTTTTTTATCCGTGTGACTTCGAAACGAGTGAAAATGCCGCCTTTGAAGCGCATAAAGTTGTTGTCAGTTCCGTTTCACTGTTCCATGTGGCCTGATGATTTGCTGCGAGTGTGTCTTGCAGAGAAATTTAAGTACATGGAAATGTTTTGTTGAATGTAAAATGTGCTCAGCAGCTAGTTTAAGCACAAGAACTTAACGCATCACAAATCAGGAGTAAAAAAAGCTCAGCAGTTTTACCCTGAGAGACTTGATACATTGACATTTTGCATAAGAAAAGTGGAGAACATGAAAATGAGCCACATATGGACCTCAATAGAGCTTTGGGAGTTCTAAAATTCACATTGTTTAAAGGGTTCATGAACTGAGAAGTCTAAATTCCCTTCTTCTGAAATATAAAAGTTCTATGTACTTTAAAAACAAATGACAGATTGTGAAACGTGCCACTTTATGATGTAATAGTGTGGCTAAACACCGCCTCAGCAGAAAAAGATCAATACCTGCTTCTACATCACTGCCTGTTTAGCCCCACCCACCGACTTATGCATGTGATAAGAAAATAACTAGAGAGACAAACGCAGGTCTACGCAGAAACCAAACGATAAAGACGCTGTGCAGTGCCTGGCTGTATCAAAACAAAACAAAACAAAACAAAACAACAGTCTTTGTATTGCCTTCCTTCTGATCCTAACATTAGGAAACAGTGGATAACCTTTGTTTAAATTTCCATGCATCAGTAAGAACTTGGTCTTTTGTTCACTTCATTTTACCGCAGATTCATGTACAAAAAAAGCACAATTTAAAGCAGAATTTTCAAAAAGATTGAAACTAAAAGACGATCCTGTGCCGACTATATTGGATCCGACAGTACTCAAGTGTGAGTATTACATTATAGATTACATATACAGTATTATATTACAGATCATTTAATATGTACTGAGTATTTCTACTTTTTTTTTTTTTTTACCTAAATCACAGCAGCGTCATTGAAGGATGTAGACCGTCTATTCAAACAGAGCGTTCTGATGAGGGGGGTCAAAACACGACAGAAAATAGTCAATTACTTTGAAATTATGATGTATTTTGATGTATAAATTGATATTATTATTAGTGCACCTCAGAGAACAGTACACAATAAAAAAGGCAGTTCATGACCCCTTTAAAGATTTACAAACATGTTCAATGTGAAATTGATCCTACAAAGCAGAGAATTTACATAAACTCTGGCTAAAGACAAACAATGATTGGCTTGAACAAAAAAAGCATTCTGAATGCAATATCTACAATAGAACAGTAAACCTGGGGAAAATTGTTTTTTGAGTAATTCCATTGTGAATCTTTGCATTCACAAATCTTCCCATTTTCTACATAAAACCTGGTTTTACTACCATGTCCAGTGAAGTATTTGCCCTATTGCTGGGGTGTACAATCCTGCTCCAAGAGGGCATATGTGACCCTGGACCACAAAACCAGTCTTAAGTAGCACGGGTATATTTGTAGCAATAGCCAACAATACACTGTATGGGTCAAAATTATTGATTTTACTTTTATGCCAAAAATCATTAGGATATTAAGTAAAGATCATGTTCCATAGAGATATTTTGTAAACTTCCCATAAATATATCAAAACTTAATCATTGATTAGTAATATGCATTGTTAAGAACTTAATTTGCACAACTTTAAAGGTGATTTTCTCAATATTTAGGGTTTTTTGCACCCTCAGATTCCAGATTCTCAAGAAGATGCATCACAGCCATTATTATCCTATCTTAACAAACCACACATCAATGGAAAGCTTATTTATTCAGCTTTCGATTATGTATAAATCTCAGTTTCAAAAAATTTACCCTTATGGTTTTGTGGTTGAGGGTCAAATACGTCCTGCAGAGATCTTGCCCTTTACACCCACCTGGAAATTTCTAGTGATCCTAAAGCTGGTTCATTTGTTTACCTGGGATTGGAGCTAAACTGCAGTTTAGCTCCAATTTTCTGCATCCTGCCCTACTGCACAGCACAAAAATTAAATCTCCATCATGTAATATGCTAAATGCAGTGTCATGCTTAGTGAGAACAAGTGAAAGGGTGCCTGCTTCTAAGGATTTCTGTGTAAATGACAAACACTTGTGCTTTACCACGAAACAGGTGACATGCGCAACAGACGAGTGTATTTCAGTATGGGCTAAGACGGATGTGCGCTTCATGTGCCATCAATATGACAATCAGGGCTTCTCAAGTGCACGTCTTTGGTTTAAATGAACGGATGTGTTTGTTTGTTTGTTTTAAAAGGCGTGTGTTCTTTTTGCGTATGTGCAAGAATGCGTGTCCATGTAAGAACGTCTATATGCAACTGCAACTGTGTAAATATTTGTATTATAATCCAAACAGAAGGAACGCAAGAATGAAGCAGCATCACTGAAGTGACATCCTTGGGAAAAGATCTGCTACTTTAAACTTCCTAAGATGTCACTTTAGGATGTTTGTCCACACACCCATCCCCATAAACCATAAGAAGCACAGACAGAGTGCATGAGCTGTACTGTACCTTGGCCACTCAGATTGGGGTTGGTGTAGTCCCAGGTATCCTGATCGTTTTTGAAGACATTGAGACGGGTTGGCTATACAACAGAAAGCGAGCTTTCATTAGTAATCATGGTAATATGTAGTCACAATCATTTCAAATGTACCAGTGTCATCAACCTTTGTGTCTAATGATTTGAATGAGTACTTTAAAAGAGGTATTAAAAAATGTTTCACTCAATTTCTAACCTATAAAACTAGCTTGGCATAATTATATTATGCACTCACTGTTTTAAGATTGTATTAACTCAATGAATTATAAAGGTCCTGAACTCACTCACTAATTAGGCATATTGTCTCCAGGCCTCCAGAGGCAACTGTACAGCACAAGACACAACGTACACATAATGTTTTAGGGTACTAACCTTCGCATACTCAATTTTAAGGGTGCAGCAGCCTGAGTAGATGTCAGCTCCATTGAGAGATGCTTTGGCTCTCTGTGCACTCTGCACCGAGTCAAATGTGACCAAAAGTCAAGGAGAACAATATTTCAACTGTAAAAAAAGGGCATGCAGTGTAAACTACACTTTGACAAGGTTAAGCCCCATACACTGCACAGAAATCATTAAACCACATTACAGATTTTTTTCAAGGATATTCGACCATGGCTTGAACTCCATTTTTCCTGAAGATCACAATCCTCTGCACAGGTCCGCAGTTATTACAAATAGTGTAAAGAACATCCTACAGACAAGAAATGATAACAATTAACAGAGACAAGGATGAGGACAAGCTCAAATGCAATAGTAGACAGCTAGGCAATAGTGTCTTACCGTGGTAATGGGATAGATGGGGTTCATGATGGTAAGGAGCAGTACGTTGTTGACACTCCGAGTATCATCAGAGTTGCTGGGCCGTGAGATTTTCTGACTGGTTGAGTAATTGATGTAAGATGGCCGGCCAGCGATGTAGATTTGATTATTGTTAGCATATGTCACAGCATTACTGGAGCCGCTCATGTCCTCAAACTCCACCAATGCCTGACGCTTCTTTGGCATTAACACAACATAACTGAAAGACAGACACATATACACACAATCTCTCAATAACAACTTTGAATTTTTCGAACAGTTCCCTAGATATAGTCCAGCATGCAAGCCAAAACTGAACCAGGATTTCCAGGGCAAGAATCTTGACAACATTCCAGTTTGTTCTCATAATTTCCGGTCAGGTAGGTGAAACATTAGGTGAATAGCTTAATACTGCTTGTACATATCTTGACCACCTATTAACTTTAGTTTGTCAAAATATTACAACCTTTGCTGCTTACTAAGCCCTTCTATATATGGTTTAGCACCTGCACATGTTTTTTCCATGGTTTAGACAGCATAAATTAGCAGAAGTACATTAACTGTGCAATCCATGCTGCCGTTTACATCTGAGCAAACCCTCTAGAAATCACAATATGAATCTTGTTGAATTAAATGATGAATACTCCCAGTTTCGGTAAACCAAAAAAAAGAAAACAAGCATAATAAGAGCAGAAACACCAGAGGAAATATCTCAGCCAGTATTCGGAGATGGCCTTTGAATATTGTGTTGGACAACAGCAAGTGAAAAAGGAAGAGAGCCACTTGTTTAAAGGAGCTTTTGTTATCACTGTTTTTTTTTTATACCCCAAATGCACACTTTTAACATATACTTATAACACACTATAACCAAAGAATGCACTCGAATGAGCACCACAAGGATTGAGGATACCATTTGGCATAGGGCCGATTCCTTTCCACCATTTGCGTTACCTTATGGTGCCAAACTCCTGTAGCGCCTCCACCAGGTCAGCCTCGGTAATGCCGTCAATAAGCCCCCTTACGTGCACCACAAGCGAGGGCAAGGTCTTGTGCGGGTCGTCATAACCCTCCTGAACATACAAAAGGAAGAGTGAAAGGTTAAACCAAACAATAATGTAAAAACCAGAGTCCTTGTTAATGTTTAAAGCAGTATATAAAGATATTTATTCATTTGCTTCACTACACTAGCCAAAACGGTGCAAAATTCGGTATAACGTTACTATAGTAAATAAAGGTTCAGGCTAGCAAAATCGATCTGATCAGCATCAGACTCAAGAGTACAGAGACTCGTCCAAGCTAGTAACGGTAACGTTATTAGTGTTTCGCACGAATATTGACAGAAATGTTTAGTTTTCTCGAGCACTACGTTTTATATTCAATTAAATGAGTAAAAGTTTGTAACATACAGTATGAACTGTTTATAATACAAGCTGATCTGACTGACCAGAACAATGAATGAGCATTGAACAAAGCACTCCTAGCCGAGCCACAGGTAACGTTACCAGTTAACGTTAGATGTATTAGAAGCTGTGAATTATATATCTAATCTTATTGCCAGTGCTTATCATATCCTCCGCAATCGTATAATTGTTTCTCATAACTGAACAGACAAACTAGCGTTGGCTACAAGCTAGCCTTATAGCATTAACGTATTGAATGAGGGGAAAACGCGTTTTATAAGAAAAATCCAAATCTAGCACCATAAGCGTGAAAAATGCAGTAAACTAAATAAAATGTAAGTACCGTGGCCATTCCGTCGCTTTCTGTTTTCTGTCTTTTTGTTGCTCTGCCTCCGTCGCCGTAATAATGGCCTGCCGCAGCAGCCATGTTGTCTCAAATGAAATGTTCTAATGGAATACAGTACTGCTGCAGCTACGGCAACCCGCAGGAGGAGGGGGGGGAACGCGAGAAGAAAAGGAATCTTGGGAACGGTTGCGCTTCGACATCTATTGAGCAACCTAGCTAGACTATTTTAGGGCTTCGTAGTCGCGTTTGAATGGGTCTGGTCCAACAAATGCCGTTTAGCCTGGCAGCTTTACTTCTGTAGTAGTGCAAACCTTGACTCATTTGTTCCTCATTTTTCTCTAGACACGCAGGCAATGTGTGAACAACGTTTTAAATGTGTCACATTTAACCTCGTGTTGTATATTCAAAATAGTTTTGATACAGCTGATGTTACAACGAAAGATAACGGTAACCACACAAAATATGTTTTATGTCCATCTATAAAATTTAAGCCGTTTCAGTGTGCTTAGAATCTCATAATAGCAATGCTGGAGCAATAGTATCCACTGATGTATGGTTTGTTAGGATTGGACAAAAGCTGGCCGAGATACAACTATTTGAAAATCTGGAATCTGAGGGTGGAAACAAAATCCAAATATTGAGAAAATCGCCTTTAAAGTTGTGTCCAAATGAAGTTCTTAGCAATGTATATTGCCATTTCAAAAATTAAGTGGAGATACATTTACGTTAGAATATTTACAAAATATCTTAATGGAACATCATCTTTTCTTAACAATGTTTTTGGCATAAAAGAAAATCGATCATTTTGACAATGTATTTTTTGCTATTGCTACAAACATACCCTTGCTTACTTAAGACTGGTTTTGTGGTTCAGGGTCACAAATGGTCTTTGGATGACAATTTGATGTTTTGAGTCAAGAATCCAATCAAAACACTAATAAACACCTTTATGTTTGAGCACTGAGAAGAAAATCCAAACTTAGGTGCACATAAAACCTGGGAATAGTAAGCTACAGTATTAGTCTGGAGAATTGCAAACCCCAACCATATAGGACTAAAAAGCTGTACACAAAAGGAACATAAAAATCAGGCATGGGTGATAGGACCATACTCTTATAAAAACTTATCTAAATGTCAATGATGCAACTGTACAATTTTGCTGAAAATATAGTTAAAACAAAAAACTAATTTTACAACTCCAGGTAAAAGAAAAAAAAATTCAGAAGAATCAGTCAGTAATAAAAACAAATAAGCAAATTACAAAATGCAAACTGATAATACAGTATCTTGTAATTATATTTGTGTATTCAAGTTGACTGGTTAATTTTTCACAATTTTTCCATTTAAACAAATATATAGTAGTTAACATTTGAAGTGGATCAAAACCTTTTATCAAAGTTGTTCTAAAAAAAAAAAAAAAAAAAAAAAAATAATACCCATTCTCGTTTAGGACAACTTTAAACTTCATCTGATTCACTTCAGATGTTGACTACTGTACTCCATACTCCCTAAAATAATGAATAAGGAAAACTCACGTCTGTAAAAACTTGGCACCAATACAGTTGGGTTTGTAAAGCTTTACTTTATTAAAAAGATCATTGCCATTTTGAATGCAAAAAAAAAAAAAAAACACTCTACAAACAAACAAATCACAGCGTACTCATCAGCTCATATAATACACTGACTAAATCACAACATAGCTCATTCACCACCTTACCCACAAATCACTGACCACAGGACACTGGCTCAACACTGAAATTAAAACAAATTGAGCTCTTTAAAAAAAAAAAAAAAAAAGTTTACAAGTCTGAAGGAGGGGGGAGAAAAAGGGGAGGGAAACGATGTAAATGGGGAAAAAAAAAAAAAAAAAAAAATCCAAGAGCTGCTTGAGATGACAGTGATGCATTTACAAGGAGCTTTCATTAAAATGTGTGGAGGGAGAAGAAATAGCTTTGTAGCTACAGTAGAACCAGTATTTAAATCATGGGGAGATAAAATGTATTTAAGCCCTGAGGCAAAGGTGGGGAATGGGGGTGAAGCAACAGTATTCAGTCAGCATCCGGTGTTGGACTTCTCCTTGGGCTGGCAGACCTGGAATGACTAAAGACAAACAAACTATCAGCATCCGCTCATTTTCTACAGGAAAGACACAAGTGAAATGTACTATTGTGTAAGTTTGCATTTACCTGTCTTTCTTGTGACTGACCGAACGAGACCGAGAGCGAGATCTGGACACACTACGTTCCCTCTGTCTGGAACCAGATCGTGAACGGGAGCGACTACAAATACAAAAACAAACGATTACAACACTAGCACATCTCATTTCATGCAGTGTAAAACTGAAATTAGCATGAGTGAACTGAATACCTGTCTCTACGGACAGGCGTTCTGGATCTGGACCTTCGGACAGGGCTTTTTGACCTGCGTACAGGTGAACGTGAGCGGCGCACAGGGGTTCTGGATCTAGAGCGGGCCTGAGAGCCTGACCTGGAACACAAAGTAGTTTAAGAAAAACAGCCCAGACATTTAGAAAGGTCCTACATATCTTAGAGTTGGTAGAAAAAGGACCGTTTACCTGCTTCTGCGTTTTGAGTATGAAGGTGAACGGTACCTCCTGAGAAAGATAACAAAAAAAACAAAAAAAACAACATGAAATCAGATCATTTAGACTGTAAATCTTTCCAAACACAGCTGGAGCAGTGAGAGGACTTGCCTTTCATTGCTACGGCTACGAGAGCGGTAGCGCCGGCCACGAGATCTGGACCGAGAGCGAGATCCTGACCTAGTAAGAAGCAAAAACAAATGAAAGATAAGCAATAAGACAACAGGATCAGGTAGAAACGCAATAAAAATTAAAAAAGGTTGATTAAAGTACCTGCTGCGTCGACTACGCCGTTTGCTGAAACGATAACAGTCGTAGGCATAATGACCACATTCCCCACACTGGTAACAGCGGTCGTTAGGGTCAAATTGCCTGCGACTGGGACGGCCATAACGGGACTTTCTGGACATACCATTAGACATCTCAACTCTCACGCGGGCTCCACAAAGCACCCTAGGATATTACAGATCAGAAGGTTATTTGTTTCTCTATGCCAAACAAAGGTGCACACATATCCCAGTCCCACCCACCCCACCCCCCGATATCCTTGTTTTTTTTTGTTTGTTTTTTTCAGACCCACACACTTTACCTAGATGCAGGCTAACTTTAGATATACTAAGAAAAACAACTGAACTCAAACAAGCTACAATTAATCTGCATCCAGGACAATACCACATAAGTTGGGGCCTTTGTGAGCGGAAAAAGAACAGTGATAAACCGCCGACACTCACCCCTGCGGGTCTGAGCTCCCTGAAGAGGTCAGGGGGTTAAATGTGCTGCAGTAGCATCATGGCAAATGTAGGCAGGTAGAACTCAAGTAGACTCACTTTCCATCCATCCCCTTTACGGCATCCTCTGCATCTCTGGCATCCTCATACTCTACGAAGGCGAAACCCGGAGGGTTCCGGGCGACCCACACGCTCCGCAATGGTCCGTAGTAACTGAAGGCTCGTTCCAGCTCACCTTTGGCTGCACCATTGCCAAGGTCACCGACATAGACCTTACAGTCAGTGGCGCGAGAGGAACTCCGAGATGAGTAAGACATCTTGCACCTGTAGTGTGGAAGGTTAAGAAATGAATTGGGGGATATTTAAACCCTAAATATAAAAATATATATATATATATATTATATATATATATATATATATATATATATAAAAATATATATAAAAATATATATATATATATATATATATATATATATATATATATATATATATATATATATATATATATATATAGGGTTTAAATGTATATTTAAACCCTATATAAAGTTAAATAAACCACATGACATCGGTGACTCAAACTTAATTTTAAGAAGTTACCAGAACACTTTGTGTGCAAAGAAAATAAATATTCTTGTAGCTTCATAAAATTTGAATGTTTGAACCACTGACGCCACATGGACCATTTTAACAGTGTCTCTACAATGTTTCTTGACCTTGAATGTGGAAGGACCCTTGCTGTCTATGGAGGGTCAGAGAGCTCTCTCAGATTTCATCAAAAATATCTTAATTCACATTCTGAAGATGAATGAGAGGTTTGCAGTGACATGAGGGGGGGAGTAATTACAGAATTGTAATTTTTTGGGGTGAACTAACCCTTTAAACCTGCCAACGTACAATGCTTGATAACAGATTCCACAAATTCAATGGCACAATGCATATGTGACCCTGGATTACAAAACCATGGGGTCATAAGGGTCCTTTTTTTTTTATTATTGAGATATGTACATCTGAATTGGATGAATAAGATTCCTGTTGATGTCTGGTGCAAAAAAAAAAAAAAAAAAAAAAAAAAAATTTGTGAAACTTAAGTTCTTAGCAATGCATATTACTAATCAAATTAATTTGATACATTTACAGTAGGAAACCTACAAGATAAAATATCTTCATGTAACCAATACTTAATATCCTAAGGATTTTTGGCATAAAAGTGAAAAAAAAAAAAAAAAACTGACCCAATGTATTGTTGGCTTTTGCTACAAATATACCTGTGCTACTTATGACTGGTTCTTTGGTCCAGGGTCACATATTTACATTTCAAAACCTGGAGATTTTTTTTTAAATAAATATCTGTTTAACCAGAGGGTTAAGGACCACTAGGGGTTTCTAAAGGTCACTGATGCTATAAAAACAATTTCCAAATATAAAATATCAAGCAACCTGTTAAAGGGGTAAATCAACCAAAAATTCCAATATTCATTTTATTCAGTCCACTCTCATGCAAATTCAAAATCTGTATGACTTCCTTCAACAAAACAAGTTATACTTTGAATAATGTTTTTTTTTTTCCTATACAGTGAAAGTCAATGGCTATCAAAACTGGTTAACAATAATATATTTGGAGTTCTGAAAAAGTCACAGGTTTGGAAAGACATGATGGTGAGTAAATGACAGCTTTTATTTTTGGGCGAATTTTAGGGCATTAGCTTAGTTGCAGTGTACCTAAGATTACTGCAAAGTCCCTGGTTCTGTTAAGGTTTAACAGCCCTGTCGTAAAGTAGAGTTTCTTATAGCATAAAGACTACAACACCTTGTGTATATCATTGATCAACCAGCGCGAAGGAAAGTACGGTAGTGGAGTATGTAGTATTACCCAGCATGTGCTAAAAACATCGCAACTCGCGGTCAGCTGTTACCTTTTCACTTGTATGCCTCCAAGTCAGTCAAAACTTAAGACATGAGCTCTATAAGAACATTGCTATAAAGAGTAAACGTATGCATTTCCTTATGCATTATGTTTTAGTTTCGCTTTCCCCTGTAACTGCAGAACTACGGCCATGATTGACCGTTCAATCATGTTTATCAACATAAACAGCAAAGTTAACAAGACTCAAACAACCTAATTTACATTAGACAACAGTACACGTGGTTATAAGCATGATATGGACAAGAATGTAGTCAGTGGTTTGATTGTTAGCTAATAAACAAGATTAACGCCATTAACAAGTGCGCCAGAAACGCAGGCCGCTCTTTGTTTGGCACGTTTTTGAATCAAACGATACACCTACCGAAACACAAAGATCCATCAACTGCCACAACCAGAAAAACCCAAAGCTCTCGTACAAGGTTTATAAACACAAGCGTAACAAAAAGACTTTAGACAACACACAATAAACAACGCCGTCAGTTGCACGCGGACTTACTGTGTGTCTCGACGTCCTCGGTTCCGTGTGAGGGCGCGTGGACGTCTTCTTCTTCCGGTTGATTAAAGGTGCTTCAACCAAACCTTGGTCGACAAGACAAACCGCGAATGAATAAAAGCAGATACAAATCTGAAAATCGCTACTAACGCTGGCCTATTAAAAACGTACTCATTGAAATCAAAATAACGCGCTCACCTATTCTCTTATCTCATACTCTTCACACTCTTGGCCCGGAAGCATCACCCGTCACCGGCTAAGCGAGCGCGGCCTTGTCGACTTCTCTCACTTCCAAGAAGGGGCGGTGTCTTTAATGCTTGAACGTGATTGGCTCTTGCTGATGTACCTCAAACTAAAGGCGCGTTTTTGCTGGTTTTTAGTGGCGGGTACTTTCATTCATTCCAGTAGTTCGTATATTTTGAATCAGTTCACTAGAAAGATTCATTCATTGATTGATTCAAACTGGTTATTTTGAATATTTTACTTAAAAACATCAAATCGTATAAGCGTCTCCAGTGTTGGGGAAAGTTACTCTTAAAACGCTAAAAATAACTTATTACGTTACTTAGTTACTTTTATGGCAAGTAAGGCGTTGTTACTTTTGCGTTACTTTTTAAGTCTGGACAGGTCTTGTTTGTTTTTAATATAAAAAGTAGTTTTTAGGAAATATAAAAATGCCCTTTCACACCAAAAAGTGAAATGAATAAGCCTTAGGCTTAACGAAAAGTAATTTATGTCTGTACAGAAGAACGCAAGAGAAGAAAGTTCACTCTTCAGCAATAAAAAAATAATACAATGGGAAATAAATACATAAAGAATTGGTTATTTGACATATTTAATGATTGCAGGTTTGCATAATCTGATTAAGTAACTGGTAAAGTAATGCGTTACCCCCAACACTGAATGCCTCACTCACAAAAGACAATAAAGATAATCTTATATTTTTACTCTATTGTCAAACGTTAGAGCTTTAAAATAATGTCCACATCATTGTGAGTAGTCATTAGTCATTTTACAACACTAATAATTCACAACCCTTACACCCCCCTCTGTAAAAGTAACTAAAGTATTTATGCACCTCGAAAAATCCACAGAGTGTATATTGTTGCTGTTTAGTGTATATAAATAGGAGAAAGGGATAGGCTTTAATGAAGGAAATTATAGAAAAATAAGAAGTAGGAAATTAAATGAAAAAGAACGATTCAAGGAATGGTCCTTCCCTGTTGAAAAAAAAAAAACAGCATATGCTGGTTAGGTATGTTTGATCTGGTTAAAGCTGGTCGTGAGCTGGAGCTAGTTGCTTAGGACCAGCTGACCATCTTAAACTAGCTTATAACCAGCTCAGGACGAGGTTAAACCATCTCACAGCCAACTAAGGACCAGCATATGCTGGGATTATTACTACATTATGCCAAACTGTAACTGTAATTTAATTTTTCATTTCTAAAAGCAACATGTTCCAATCAGAATACCAAGAGCACAGTAAAAACAAACATTTCAATTTATTAATGATTTTACTTAAATTTAAATGTTGAAATAATACATTTGATTGAACTGATGAAGTGACAGCCTACAACATAGACTCATTATTTGAGTAAATATATTAATGTGAATTATGATAATGATATCACATCCATTCTTTCTTTGATCATCTTTACAAGGTAGGTCCCATAACGTCTGACATCCTTAAGTGAAACTGGCAAAAGGAGTTCCATTTCAGGTCATTTCTATGGAGAGCCGTAAGTGCCTTTTCTCTCAGAGGGAGGCCTAACATCTCTTCACAGGAACATCAGTTACTGGTCATGAGTCACGAGCATATAAAATGACATCACAGTTCTGTCAAAAAGTGTGTTAAGTGTCCTCCATGCCACTGAGGGTGCCAAAAGTTCATAATACCTCAAACATGCTTTGAAACTGAAGGCAAACAATGCATCCCTGACAGCAGTGCAGTCATACAATCTTGCTCTCTCTCTCACAATATTTCATTTTAGGTTTATACAGAATGTGATATCTACTTTATGTACATACTACCACGGAATATACAGTACATTGTGAATTTCTCTCATAGCTCAGTTCTCACATAACACATTTCATCTGAATGCCATTATCTGTTTTTGAGTCTGGTTGTTTCGTCTTTCTCTTTCTGTCCTCAGAAGCCTGTGATGTGACAGTAGGCCTCTAGGCTGGAGAATGTGATGTAGAGAAGCCACAATCCGAGGAACAAAAGTGAAGTCAGAACCTTTAACGTTTTGGGCCCGCCCAGCTCTCCGCCCACAGACGGCCGCCGTCGTAGCATCAGCACACCAATGTTGATGAAGGCGAAGATGGTGAAGAGTGTGACAGAGAATGCAAGCGAGCCAGGCTCTACGTGAAACACCTGACCTTTGACCTCCCAGTAAATGGCCGAAATAGACCAGGCCACGCCAATCCCAAGGAAAACATTAACTGCGTTGCTACCAGTTACGTTTCCAACCGAAGCATCTGCATATTGATCCTGTTTAGCAGCGACCTTGCTTGCAAATGTATCTAAAAAGAGGAAAGGGAGAAATGACGGTTAGTTGCTTTGGTTTCACATAATCAGACACACAAGCTGTGATACTCTTTTACCTGGTATAGAGGTTCCTAAGGCAACAAACACTACAGCAGTGACTGTGTCACGGAGGCCCACCGTGCAGCCGAAATGAGATGCCAAATCTCCAATGACGGCGGTTAGCAGTCCAATGACCAGAATGGACACAATAAAGCAGGCCCAGCCGTTCCAGTATTCTGTGGGCGGAATGAACGCAAACAGAACCTTCCAGAACAACGTAACTGCGTGCATGAAATAATCACAGCACGATGGTTGCTGAGGCTCCCCTCCTTCCTCATCACCTTCTCCTGAAAGGAATGAGAGAAAGAGAGAAAAGTATAAATAAAACATGACCATCAACGCAAATAATCTTTAAAACTCAGCATAAATCATTTCACATATGTGACCCTGGACCACAAAACCAGTCTTAAGTAGCAATAGCCAAAAATACACTGTATGGGTCAAAATGATCTATTTTTCTTTTATGCCAAAAATCATTAGTATATTAAGCAAATATTCCATGAAAATATTTAGTAAATTCAGTAAATTTTGTTATTTTTTATTAGTAATAAGCATTGCTAAGAACTTCATTTAGACAACTTTAACCCTTAAACCGTCACACCTTTTTTTGCACATAGACATGAAAATACACTATCCAAACTTACATTTTAATCAGTCATGAACGAAAAGATTTTGTAATATGAATTTGATGTACATTTTCCGTGTTAATGCAATGTCTGATTTTAAAATGGTTTTCAAAGGATGAATTTTGAGATTTTAAGTTTTCTACTTATATATAATTTCTTAAGATTTCTACACTGTGATAGGAAAAAAGGCAACGAAGAAAGTCTTTTTCTGACAAAGGTCAGAACTTCTGTTTTTTGAGGTGCACTCTTGTCATACATTAATCTATTACTTTTCCTACATAATTTGTAACACAAAACAGTGGTCAAATATCTATTTAGGAGACCTTTCCAACGATATATAATTTGTCATGATTAGATTAGGATTTATTTGTAATATGGTGAAGTAAATTTAGGTGTCCCACTGAGGGGACACTGATAGTTAAAGGGTTAATGGCGATTTTCTCAGTATTTAGATTTTTTTTGCACCCTGAGATTCCAGATTTTCAAATCGTTGTACCTTGGCCAAATATTGTCATATCCTAACAAACCATACACCAGCGGAAAGCTTATTTATTGCATGTAGAAATCTCATTTTCAAAAAATGTACCCTTACGACTGATTTTGTGGACCAGGGTCACATATATAGAAACACTAAAATGATTTGATTCTACCTGCACTGACTGTTACCGCCTCGATGAACTGTTCTCTCCAGGAGTGTGTGCCAATTACTTCAGCAAGATTAGTATCCTTCAAAAGGCGATCTACTGTATTCTAAACACATATGCACACCACAGTGGAGCTCAGTGATTGAGAAATATATCCATTAAACAGCAATCAATCAGACTGATCAATTGCTCTGTAAAAGTCAGCACTCTTAAAATAAATCCTGTTTGTAATATTCACAGTATTCATTAATAATTTGTTCTTAAGAACTGTCCATGCTCAGTTCTTGTTTAGCGAAATTAACAGTTTGTTTAACTGAAAAATAAGATACTGTAGGTTGTGTATAAAGCTTTAGTTTTAAAGCTTTCAATTAAAGGAGAAGTTCACTTCCGGAATGAAAATTTCCTGAGAGTTTACTCACCCCCATGTCAGCCTAGATGTTCATGTCTTTCTTTCTTCAATTGAAAAAGAAATTAAGATTTTTGAACATTACAGAATTTTTCTCCATATAGTAATCTTCAATGGTGGCCAATGAGTTGAAGGTCCAGAGTGCAGTTTTAGTGCACCTTCAAAGGGCTCTACACGATCCCAGCCAAGGAACAAGGGTCTTATCTAGCAAGATGAACATTTGTGGTTAAAAAGTATAGAAATTGTATTATTTTATTTTTTTTTAGAAAATGACCGATTTGGCTTGGTTAGACCCTTATTCCTCGTCTGGGATTGTGTAGAGCCCTTTGAAACTGCAATTTGGACCTTCAACCTGTTGGCCACCATTGAAGTCCACTATATGGAGAAAATGTTTTCCTCATAAACTTTAATTTCTTAGCGACTGAAGAAAGAAACATGAATATCTTGGATAACATGGGGGTGAGTAAATGATCAGCACATTTTCATTCTGGAAGTGAACTTCTTTAATAAACAAACTAAAACAGAAAGTTGAGATTTGTGATGAGGAAATCAGATTTAAATGCAATCTTCTACCATCTTCATGCATTTAGGTGTGATTCAGTCAGAGAGTGTTTAAAGTATAAAGGTTGAAGTATAGGGCAATCCCAACACACACTTCACACTGAGGCAAGTGCTCTACTACCGCATCTAAGACGCCATTAGGGGCCATTCCCTGTCGGACCTATGAGAGGGAAGGAATCACAACTTTCTTTTCTGCTTGCATGAGACATACTAAATTGGACACTCAGTTAATTTGTTTGTTACAGAAGCCCTAAGAGGCCAATAATAATAATAATAATAATAATCCATGGCCTCCTAGGGCTTCCGTTGATTGTTCCTGTATGCATACATATAACGTGGGTGTACCTTAAAGGCCATGCTCTCCTCTATAATAACATCTAACTTGCTGTGTTCTCCCAGAATGGGCTTTCCTTTCTCTGCTATACGTCTGGCCTCCTCAACTGCTGGACCAGGGGTGGCTGGAGAGGAATGGATAAATATTTATATTAATATTAATAATATGTTCACATGTGAGGTTTAACAATTCTTTACGTGTAGAATCATCAATAGAATTAGTAGAATCATCTTACCCTGATTCAAAAGCAGATCTATATGCAGCATGCAAGTAGAAAACGAATGAATCAGTCAATCGAATAATGAATAAACTGTATGTACACTATAATTCAAAAACATGATAAGATGTCTCTTATGCTCATCAAGGGTGCATTTATTTGATCAAAAATACAGTAAAACAGTAATATTGTAAAACAGTAGCACAATTTAAAATAAGCTATCTATCTATCTATCTATCTATCTATCTGCACTTATCTACAACAGTGCTTGGTCAGTCGTTAGATTAATGAAAGAGGTTCCAAGTGGCTGATTTGCTCACTAATGAACCTGGTGTTAATTCTCTCTTTAACATTCACTTTTATTCGCACACATAAGGTCATATTACACACACACACACACACACAAACGTGAGGCTGAAGTGTGTGTGTGGGCGAGCTGGATCTAGTTACTGTGAGTGACGCATGTCTAGTTTGTCCCCCTGTTGTGCCGTTGTTATTGATCTGAAACTGGACACTGGTCATAGAAATGTGTGTGTGTGAGAGGTGAGTAGGAAGCTATTGGAATCTCAATAGCCTTAACAAATGAAAATATACACAATCATTCATAGAAATCTCCCACATTGAGAACAGATTACATACTGTAACATCTGCGATTATTCAAAAGAACAGTAACACACACACACACACACAGACCTGAGATGCCTCTCTTGAGCCATTTGGGTTCTTCAAGGACAATGTAGAAATTTTCTCGCTTCTCATATTCCTGCATGTTAATGATGCGCACCTGTAGTGTCTTACTGCGGACACACACCCACACAAAGAGCAAAGGACAAATAATCATTTCCTCTTGGTTTTACCTCTGAAATATTAAAGAAGACCTCAGCATTTAAATCACATCAGAGTTAGGCCTACATGAATACTTTAACACACAGTGCATAAATAATTAACCCACACGCAGACGAACTGAGACGAGCGTTCAGTTGTGTACATGCTCTCTTCTGCACAAACCACTGCTGCACTGAGTATTTAAGATTTACGTCATTTGTTGTTTTAACAGTAAAGGTGCATTTATTCCATTTCCATAATGTGTGTGTGGCATGATTTTGCCTTTAAGGCTCTCTGAAGCTTCACTGTACACTTGACAGCACAGATTTCACCTCATCAGATTTCACATTCACATACTAAATTAATAAATGAAACCTACTAAATAAAATCCTGTCAATGGTGGATTGAAGCTACTAAATAAAATCCAGTCAAAAGTGGGTGTGAACTTTCTAAAAGTGAAAATTTCAATCTTAATGCCAAATTGTTCATCAAAATACTTGTACTTTTAAAATACAAGATCTCATTTACAATATAGTGGTATCACTATGAATATCTCCAAATGCACAACTGGAAAAATGATTTTTTTTTTTATAAGAATACAGAGACAGGTGAAATTACCTTGTGTCACTGTAAACTTTTAGCTCAGGATAAGTCCTGGGTTTGAACAGATTTTAAACTAAAAACAAATGTGTTTGCTGCTCAGAAGCCAATATTAGCCTATTGAGACTGACAGTAATTTTGAAGCCTGAGTAGGATTCATCAGAGCACATGTCAAACCAAGAGTCCAAAGTTCAAAACCACAGCAATCCACACAGAACACTAGAGAACATGCAAACGATGTGGTACACAAACACGTTGGGGTATGAAATAATTAGGCAGGGATCATACGAAAACAGCAGTAAAGGCGTCAAAAATAGGCATATGCATGTGATACTTCATTACTAGTTCTGGGGTTGAAGAGACCTCTAGTGGTGCAAATGAAAAGTGACGGCACAGTGACAAATACTGGTAATAGAGGATGTTTGTATGCTAAGTGATGAGGTTTAATATTAGTGTATTACAAAATTCAGCTCAGTGTAGTATTTCAGAGTATTGCATTTTTAACTATAAAGCATTTGATCATATTTACTGTGTGTTTTGAAAAATGTCACTAAATCATAGATTCTAAAACATGACAAATCTAAATGAACATAGACTACCGTTACACCATCATAAGAAAAAAAAGTTTATATTCAGCAAGAATGCATTCATTTGATCAAAAGTGACATTTTTAAATTTTTTACAAAAATTTGTTTCAAATAAATGTCATTCTTTGGAAAAACATGCATCAAGTTGTCCAAGAAAATATTTGTATCACTGTTTTCAACATTGATAACAATAAACCAAATCAGTAATGTAGTAATAGCTGACAATTTTGCTTTTCCATCCCATTAGTAAATTACAAAAAAAAGTAATTTCAAATTCTAGTAATATTTCACAATATTACTCTTTCACGGTCTAAATTTTACTTTCATATACATGCAGTCTTGGTGCGCATAAGGTAGTTTCAAAAACAAAAAAAACTTTACTGTATGTTAATTTATAATACCTTATAAAACATCATAAAAGCACTGCATATGTTAGTAAAGTAAATTGATGGGTTGTAATGGTCCACAATGACCCATAATTGGAGGTCAGACTGCTTAATAACATACTTACCAAAATACTCCACAATCATTATAACACATGTGCACTCATGCATTAAACAGCATGTACACTACCAGTCAAAATTTTGGACACACCCTCTCATATTAAAAAAACAGTAATATTGCAAAATGTTATTACAATATAAAATGTTTTTTATTTTAATATACTTTACAATATAATTCATTCCTGTGATGCAAATCTGCCTGTTACTCTAGTCTTAAGTATCACGTGATCCTTCAGAAATCATTCTAATATGCTGATTTATTATTAGAATATCCATGTTGTAAACAGTTGTACTGCCAAATATTTTTCTGCAACCTGTGATTCTTTTTTCAGGATTCTTTGATGAATAACAGTTTAAAAAGAACAGCATTTATTCAAAATATAAACCTTTTCTAACAATGTAAATCTATGGTATCACTTTTTATTAATTTATCCTTTAATTTTATTAATTTATTCAAATCCTTGGTGAATACAAGTATTAATTTCTTTCAAAAAAAAGAAAGAATAAAAAATTACTGACCCCAAACTTTTGAACAGCAATGTATATTGTTAGAAAACCTTTCTATTTTAAATAAATGCTATTCTTTTTTTTACCTTTTATTGATCAAAAAATCCTGAAAAAGTATCACAGGTTCAAAAAAAAAATATTAAGCATGTTTCCATCACTGATAATAAATCAGCATATTAGAATGATTTTTGAAGGATCATGTGACACTGAAGACTGAAGTAATGATTCTGGAAATTCAACTTTACAGATATAAATTAGATTTTAATGTATATTAATATAGAAAACATTAGATGAGAGGATGTAATGAAGTGCAGTAAACTGTAAAAAAAGCAGTGTTCATAATTAAAATAATACATTAAAATAATATGGTAAGACAGTCCAACTTGCAATATCAACCAGCAAAACTACAGCTAAAAATAGCTGGAGGCGGAAGAGACCGGAGGCCATACCCATAAAATTTACAAATGGCTGTGCAGAATCTTAGTAAAATAAGGTGGATACAATTAGCTAAATTTTACATAAATTCAAATTTTATATGAACTTAGCAGGAATTTGTGTGCATCCACGGAGCAAACAGAATAAGCTCACGTTTTGTGTGTAAAGGTACAATATGAATTGAAAACTTTAGTGTGAACTTTTACCTTGTCTGCTCATTGGTAAACTCTAGCTCTCCTTGTGTGTGCTCATAGTCAACGCCCTGTCGCGCAGAACCGTCCTCTGTGTGATATGGAATCATCACAGTCCCGCGCACACCTGACGTCCGGTTCACCGGCACCTCCACCACGCCTGAACATTCACCCACGCAGAGCTCTCGCTGACTAAAAGCGAAGACTCCCGCATGGTCATCGTCCAAAATAGTTACAGTGGTTACGAATGGTTCAACCAGTCGGGCACCGTCGGTGTTGGTCCCGCCCTCACCCTCCCGCAGGTTAGAGAGACGCACAAAGAAGTGTTCGTCTTCCTCAAACACATCATCATCGATAATGCCAACCTGTAAAACATACACACATGCATATTACTGTTCAAAAGTTTTTTTAATGTTTTTGAAGTCTGTTATCCTCATCAAGGCTGTTTGTCTTTGATCAAAAATACAATACAAAAGTAACACTGTAAAATGGAAGTTTTTATGTTAAAACCAAACAAGCAAACAATTTCCAGATTTAAAAAGTAACACAACGTTACAAATTACTTTCCATAAAAAGTACCTACATAACATAAATAGTTACTTTTTTAGGGAGTAACTCATTATTGTAATGCATTACTTTTAAAAGTAACTTTCCCCAACACTGATTCTAATATGCTGATTTGATCTTTTCTCTCACCTTTATTTCTTTGCGTGTCTCTCCAGGCTGAAACACGATTGTCCCCTCACAATACTCATAATCTGCACCAGAACTGGCCGACCCATTCTCTGTCCTGTAATCGACGTGGAAGGCTCTGGTGCCAGTTCCCCCCTGTAAGCAGACCCACAGACTGACGCTCCCGCAGTTCTCACTGCACTGATACTGCGCCTGCTCAAAAGCGATGTGAGAACAGGTGGCCAGGTCATTCTCAGCTGAATCTCCAGCTGTGCGTTTTGCCTGTTCAGCTGCTGCATGCTTCTTCAGTACATTCCCGGCACCGATCATCATGCGCGTTGCCTGCACCCGGTAAAAGGCCCGGCTCTTATGCTGTTTCTGCATGGTGGCGTAGTTTGCCATCTCAATCAGCTGGTCCAGGTCTTTATCTGGATGCTTCTCTCTCAGTTCCTTAAGCATGCGGATCACCTATGACCACAGAAAGTCATGGTAACCTTTAAACTTTTTTTCACTTCACTTCAAAATTTCACTGATTATGTTCATATGTAAGAGATGCCATCTAGCCAGTCATTCTTGTAAAACAAACTCTGGTAGGGTGATCACGTTTGTATCAACCTGTTTATTTTTGTAATAATTACAGAGTGACTGTATCCCACTTACTACAGCTGAGGTCAAAAGTTTACATTCAGAATCTGCAAAATGTTAATTATTTTACCAAAATACAAAATGCATATTATTGTTTATTTAGTACTGACCTGAATAAGATATTTCTTATAAAAGATGTTTACATATGGTCCACAAGAGAAAAGTTAATAGTCCACAAGAGAAACAGTTACATTTATAAAAATGACCCTGTTCAAAAGTTTGCATCCCCTTGATTCTTAATAGAGTGTTGATACCTAAATGATCCACAGCTATGTTTTTTTTTTGTTGTTTAGTGATTTTTTTGTTTTGTTTAGTTGTTTATGAGTCCCTTGTTTGTCCTGAACAGTTAAACTGCCTGCTGCTCTTCAGAACAATCCTTAAGGTCCCACAGATTCTTTGGTTTTTCAGCATTTTTGTGTATTTGAACCCTTTCCAACAATGACTGTATGATTTTGAGATCCATCTTTTCACACTGAGGACAACTGATGCAACTATTACAGAAGGTTCAAATGCTCACTGATGCTCCAAAAGGAAAAACCATGCTTTAAGAGAAGAACAGAATGGAAATGTGTACATCTTTATTATTTTGCCTAAATATCATAATTTTTCATTTAGTACTAACCTTCAGAGGCAGTTACATGTTTCACAGAAGACAAAATAAGTTAAATTTACCCTGATCTTCAAATTAAAATTACCCTGATCTTTCCTTCTGAAGCATCAGTGAGTTCTGTAATAGTTGCATATAAGTCCCTCAGTTGTCCTCAATGTGAAAAGATGGATCATTGTTGGAAAGAGTTCAAATATACAAAAACGCTGAAAAATCTAAGAATTTGTAGGACCTGAAGAATTTTTCTGAAGAACAGCAGGCAGTTTAACTGTTCATGAGAAACAAGGAACTCACAAACAACTATCACTAAACAAAAAACAGCTGTGGATCATTCAGGTAACAACACAGTATTAAGAATCACGGGGATGTAAACTTTTGAATGGGGTCATTTTTATTAATTTCATCTACTATTTTCTCTTGTGGACTATTGATCAACAATGCAAAAAAAAAAAATCAATAATAATGTGAAATATTATTACAATTTTAAATTTATATTGGTTTCTATTTAATATTTTAAAATGTAATGTATTTCTGTGATGGCAAAACTGAATTTTATTATCATCTCTCCAGTCTTCAGTATCACATGATCTTTCTGAAATCATTCCAAAAAAGTTAATTTGGTTCTCTAGAAACATTTCTTCTTTATATTAATGTTGAAAACAATTGTGCTGCTAAGGTATTTTTCTCTCTGTTTTGAATTTGCACACTCACCTCTTCTCTGTCCTGTTCGGGTTCTTTGGGTTTGTCCATATTGACAGTAGTGGTGCTGTTTTGGTATTTTTCTCCCATGATGGCATCAATTCCTCTGGGTGCTAGCTCACCCTCCATCTCCACAATGATACCATGGCGTTTATCGGCACGGTAGCGCTTGTGCAAGTACTTGTAAAAGAGCAGGCGTCGGTCGGCGATCCAAGCCATTAAGACACACACAGGGAAGAAGAAGAGAGTGACCAGAGCCTCCCAGACCTCACACACACAATAAAAGAAGTTAGTTAAATTAGCAGAGACATTTACCTACACATCCACATTATGCGAACATGTTCTGCTTACACAGACACACACACCTGTACAATGCCAGGGCTTATGACTGCCAGGATGAGGTAGAGCCAGATATAGGCGAAGATGCTCCAGGATGCGGTAATGAAGAAGACTCTGAGGTGTTTAATCTTCCTCACCTCTCCATCAGGTATCACCCACACACACACTCCAATGATCACAAACATGTTAAATGCAGCACTGCCGACTATGGTACCAGGACCCAGCTCTCCTGACTCAAAACCATGTCCACACACCTGTCACACACAGATAGCGTAGATAACAATACTACCATGTGTCCAAAGCAGGTAAAAATGTATAATTAAATATACAACATGTTTTAAAATACAATGCATAAACACCTTTGGTGAGAACATTCTATAAAAATGGCTGCTAGATGTACACTGCTTTTCAACAGTTTGGAATCAGTAAGATTTTTAATGGGTTTTTTTAGTTTCTTATGCTCATCAAGGATATATTCATTTAATTAAAAACACAGGAAAAACAGTAACATTGTGAAATATTATTTTAATGTAAAATAGCTGTTTTCTGTGTGAATATATTTTAAAATGTAGTTCATTCCTGTGATGCAAAGCTGAATTTTCAGCATCATTACTCCAGTCTTCAGAATCACATGATTCTTCAGTAATCGTTCTAATATGGCGATTTAATATCAAAGTTAAAAACAGTTGTGCAGCTTAATATTTTGCTGAAACTTGTGATACAGTTTTTCAGGATTCTTCAATAAATAAAAAGTTAAAAAGAACAGCATTTATTTAAAATAAAGTTTGTGGTCAGTAAATTTTTATTCTTTATTTTTTTTAAGTAATTAATACTTTCATTCACCAAGGATATGTTAAAATGATAAAAAGTGATAGCAAAGACTTACATTGTTAGACAAGATTTCTATTTTTAATAAATGCAGTTTTTTTTTTGTTTTTATTCATTAAAGAATCCTGAAAAAAAGAATCAGTTCCAACTGTTTTCAACATTGATAATAAAAGTTATAAATCAGCATATTAGAATGATTTCTGAAGGATCATGTGACACTGACAACTGGAGTAATGGCTGATGAAAATACAGCTTTGCATTACAGGAATAAATTATATTTTTAAAATATACTAAAACAGAAAGCCATTATTTTAAACTAATAATATTTAACAAAATTACTGTTTTTTGTGTATTTTTGCTCAAGTAAATGCAGCCTTGATGAGCATAATAGAATTCTTAAAAAAAACATTCTGAATGGCAGTGTATGTACTTTTTGTTAAATGATAGCTGAATGTCACTGTTAGTATGATTTGTAGTACTCTGCAGGTTGCCGAATTCTTGTAAAAATTCGACATTTCTGGGGAATCATTTTTTATGCTCTCAGAAGCATTTCTGAAACCATGTTTGACAACTAAAATATTTAGTTAAATTATGTTTTTACATAATGGATGAATAGCAGCTAAAGTCATCACTATGATGAGGTGAGTGTGTGTGTCAGTTGTTTGATAATTAACCTGAAGAAGAAAAAAAACTAGGCCTTTACACCTTTTGTGCTAAACTACTGAGTGACGTGAGATGCAGGTTCATTTTGGAGACATGTGCGTACCTCTATCACTGACAGCAGGATCTCAGGGGCTGATGAACCCAGAGCCATCAGAGTGAGGTTGGAGACAGTTTCATTCCAGATTCTTACTGTCATTACTGTCTTTTCTCCATTTGCACCAGTCACAGTCACCTCCTTCTCCTATTTGACACAGTATATAAAAACATAATATTTTGGTCATAGAGCCCACCAATATGATATCATGCTATTAATCATATTTGTCATGATAAAAGTACATAATCACATACACTGCCACTCAAAAGTTCGGGATCAGTTTGTAACGTTTTTTTTTTTAAAAAACATTCTCTTATGCTCATCATCTCTTATGCTCATTATTTAAAATAATGTTTTTCTATTTTAATATATTTTAAAATATAATTTATTCCTGTTATGCAAAGCTGAATGTTCATCAGCCATTACTTCAGTCCTCAGTGTCATATGATCCTTTAGAAATCATTCAACAACAGTTGTGCTGCTTAATATTTTTTTGGAACCTGTGATTTTTTGATGAATAAAAAAAGTTAAAAAGAACAGCATTTATTCAAAATAAAAATCTTTGCTATTAACCTTTTATCAATCTAACACAGCCTTGATTAATAAAAGTATTCATTTCTTTTAAAAACAAATTACTGACCACAAACATATACATGTTTAGCGTTAACTTAATTAATTAGTTATGAAAAAATAACGCAATTAAAATATTTAATTGTTAACGTGCTGGCCCCGCCCCCAGACCTCTACATCATCTTATATTTCATTCAGTTGACTGTTGACAACTATGATGCAAGGCAACAACTCCATAAATGCAGTTATGCATTAAAATCATGATTAGTATGCGTTTTGTCTCATATGGTCTCATATCGCGTATTGAAAAAATTTATATATATCAAGTATCAGCTTAAATGTGATTTTATACAACTGTTCAGTAAATAAGTTGATATTGTGTTATATTTTGAACATTATATTACGTGTTTTTGTTCAATTTTGCATTTAATGCCACCTGCTGACAAATTTAGTTTCTGTAGAGTATAATTTCATTAAAAAATTAAATAATAATAATAATAAATAATGAAAACATTAAAGGGATAGTTCACCCAAAAAAATTTAATTTCTGTCATCATTTATTCACCCTCATGTCGTTTCAAACCTTTCTTTTGTGGAACAAAAGTATTTTGAATACTGTTGATAACAAAGCTGTTTTGGTTACCATGACTTTCATTATATGAACAAAAAATACTGAGATGTTTCTCAAATGATCTTCTTTTATGTTCCATAGTTCACATTAGGCAGTTGCAGCCTAAATGTTTATGTGTAATAAATCTGATGCTGAATCAAATAAAATATTTCACCTGTGAGGTGATGACCTCGATGGCAGCCATGAAGCGATCGGCAATGATGGACACACCCAGGAACATGTAGAGAAGAAATGAGAAGTAGATCACTGCTCTTACTGCCTGCATTGCCAGTGGGGGGTCATGTGGCAGCCACACAGGAAGTAGAATCCCTGGTTGACATTTGACTTTCTCAGAACAGGATCTTTTGGGGCCATCTGTGCTACTGTTGCTGTTTCCATGAGCACTTCCACCTGCACACACCTGTGGAGAGAGGAGGAGAAGGAGGAGAAGGTGGAAGAGTAGAGGAGGAGCCATGACCAGATATGGCGACCAGAAAGGATGTCCTCTTAAGTTTGGGAGATTGACAGAGAGAAGAGAAGAGTGGTGTTATTTCATACAAAGCATGCTTAATCAATCATGATATATATGTATTTTGTTATATAATCTTAGAGTTAACATAAGAATGGATTTGCAAATGATTTATACAGAACTCCTGCTTGTATTTTATGAACGAGGCACTATATGCGGATACCACATGAATAACAATGTGAGTGAGTGTGTGAGGTCATCTCAGTCCTAATCTAAACCACAGGTCTTATCAGTGGTTCATTAGTCATGCCTGGCCCACTCCAACCTAATGAATCCAGGAGACAAATACTACAACTGGACTGGCAGCGGTGGCACCATTAAAATGAAACAAAGATAATCACACAGCAAGCTTTCAGCTTTAAATAAGTAAATTATTTATAACCTATTAACTAAAGGAAATGCAGATGCTTGCAGAGCAGCAACAGAAAAGTCTTTGATATAAAAATTACTATAAAAAAAGTTACTTAAATGCAAACAGAGGGAGAAAGAGAGAAACAGACAGTAAATACATTAAAAAGTAAAAAAATGACGACAGTAAAAAATGCACTGTGGGCAGGGGGCAGTAAGACTTTTTTTAAGAAGACATTTAATCAAAATAACAAAGAAAATTTTAATGTTACAAAAAAGATCTACTGAATTGTAAAACTGAATTTCTAAAAAATGCTGATGTTCTTTTGAACTTTTGATTGATTAAAGTATCCTGAAATAATGCAAAAAAATATTAAGCATAGGGACCTATTTCGTCATGTGTAAAACTCGAAAAAGTGTCTGAGAATATTAAGCCGTAAAAATACTATTTAAATATGAATCCTACATGTTTTGCATGTCTCTGTGTGAAAGTTTCGTTTACTACACACATACTGAAGTGCGAATGATCCTTGCGGGGTTTTCAGCCTCTGCCGCCTAAATATATGAGTACAAGAAAACAATCTTTATCTCTGGAAATGCTCTGAGAGTCACTTTATGAGAATTTTTTTTTTTTTAGAAAACCATCTCCAGGGCTCGCTAAATTTCTAAATCTTTGGTAGCCCTTCGGGCAGGTTCTCTTTAGATTTTGGTAGCCCGAAAATAATTTATCTAGCCCAAATAAAAAAAAAAATACCTTTTTTAAAAAATATAGAAAATCAGATAAGAGTCTAAATGTCAATCAAAAATATTTTCAATACACAAATATCAAAGAAGGAATTTTATATCACTATTTACAGGGTATCTGCAGAATTTTTAAATATCAATTTTATGACCCTTTTTATAAACTGCACAAGTAAAATGACACAGTATGAGTGGGGTTGGACAATGTATGGTAGCATATTGAGCCATGAAATTATGATTTACAGTTCAGATACAGGTTTTCACAAAAAGCAAATACGTGATACAACAGCATTTTATACCATATTACTGTCTTAATTGTTTAGATTTTTAGAAGGCACATTAACTTCTTTCACATTTACAACTCTATGTGTTTGCTGCATGGGTCGATATTTGCAATAATCGGACCAAAAATGATTGGAAATGCAAATTCATTCTCTGCCACGAGTTGGCGCTTTATGAGAGCTGAAATATTACGGTTTCCATAGAAACGGCTGTACACAAAGCAGCACCGCGCTCATTAACGCTGTTGTATCAGGCATTATAGGCAAGATGAAATGAAATGACAATGCAAAGGACACGTTTCTAAAGACAGTCGTTTCCCTTTAGATACATCAATATAAAGACATCCGTGCCGCGTTTTGACTTTGAAACGGGCAGCGCGTGACATCATTGCCTTTTGAAGTTATATAGCGATTCTTGTCTTTCCGTCCCCAGCTGTGAGACCTCTTAAAATTATGATTAAAAGACTTTTCTTATACTATTTAACGTATAGAAAACTTTGTATGGCCTTCAATTTTATATAACTAAATTGAGGAGTATTTAAGGACCTGCAGGAGCCCTTTACTTTAACATAGCCCGTCGGGCAGGGCAGTGAAACATTTTGGTAGCCCGACTGGAAAACACAATAGTTTGCGAGCCTGGTCTCCATATCATATACAAACATAAATTTAAAGTTTTTCACAGCAACCCATCAAAGTAAAAGTTTGGTTTAACTTGAAGAAACTGTGACAGAAATATATTACTTAACGTAATGATAGTAGGCTACTGTACTAATAATAAAATATCTATTTAAAAAAGAATTAAGTAATAAAAGTAATAAAATAATAAATTATTTCCCAGAATTTAACAGAGAAATGTAAATACACCTCACAATATTAAAAAAGAAAAAGAAAAAGAAAGAAATAAAATAATAATAAGTTATATAATATATTTTTCATAAAACATAAAATCAATTAATAAGAGATACTTTTGATTATTAAAACTCAGAAAATTAATGGAAAACCAGAATTTGGTAAAAATGAAACTGAATTTGAGAAAAAGAGATGGGTTTCATAGGGCCCAATGTAATTTTTGGTAAACTTTTAATAAATTGCTGTTAAATTGTGTAAGTTTCATGGTTTCAATTCATTAGACATGTTTTTTTTATTAATATATTTTTTAATTTAAACATTAAAAGAAAGTCTAAAAAATTTTAATGGGGAAAAAAGAATCCAGAAAAATTTAAATGGTAAAAAAACTGAATATGGAACCAAAATTAAATGGAATTTGGGAAAAAAATAAAATGGGTTTCATTAATTTCAATGGATTTTACTTTAAAACATTCTAATAGAAAACAAGGTAACACTTTATTTTATGAACCAATTCCCACTACTAACTAGTTGCTTATTAGCATGCATATTATTAGCATACTGGCTGTTTATTAGTACTTAGCACATATTAATGCCTTATTCAGATCATTTAATCTTACACCATAAACTTAACAACTACCTTAATAGCTATTAATAAGCAGCAAATCAGCAGTGTATTGATGGAAAACTGTGAATATGTGTTCCATATTCTAAAGTGTTACTGAATTTTTCCTAATATATATATATATATTAAATAGATAGAATATGACACATTTGCTGACATGCAACTAAAAGCTCTGACATAACACATCCACATACATTTTTAATCGTAATTTCTCCCTTGCTTATTTTCCTCTAATCGTTTCTTCATGTCACCCGTCACCTGTGTGGTAGAGATTGAGAGTGACGTGCTGGACTGAAGCATGTGGTCATATTTCACTTTCTAAGCTGCGCTATGGTTACCTGGACATCAGCTTTAGTGTGCTACTCTACACCACTGTCCAAAAATAACCTGGCCATCACACCTGGCCCTACAACACAAACACAAATACACGTGTATGAAAGTGTCTTGTTTTTGTAGATGTTGGGTGATGGCGTATGTGTTTGTTTGTGCATGTGTCTAAGTGAGCATGTATGCATTTACTCCCTTACAGTTATGTGTGCGCAGGTAAGTGTGTGTGTGCCGAAACTGAAATGTCTCCGATTACCACGATGACACTGTTTCAGTCTGTCAGTGCCGCTGATAAGTGATTGGCCGGATTGGCTTACACACAGAGCTCTGACAGCTTAATAGGAGTTAGCACCTTTCAGTGGTTAAGATTACCACCACCAGAGAGAGAAAGTGACAGAGGGAGACAGAGAGGGAGATAGAGGGAGAAAGGGAGAGGATCCGTTCTAGGAAACGTGAGAGTGACAAAGGAAAATGAAGAGGATGGTTAGGTAAAGTAAAAGGAGAAGAAACATCCAATGTTTTACTAAATGCCTCATTTTCAGGCTGATTTGCTAAAATACACATTTAATGAATAACTACTTAAAATTATAATAAAATAATTAATGAATAATTAATATAATGGTTGCAATGTGCAAATCACACTTAAGTTAAAAAAAAAAAGGTCAAAACAATTCAGTTTAGCAAACAAATTTAGTGAGTTTAGCCAGCATCCTTCTAATTATTATTATAAGTTCCATTAATTCATTTTAATTTCTTAGCCACAATATCCATTCCAGCACACTGATGCACCCTGTGGATTGAGAGGCATTTATGAGAGTGAGTGTGCTTTAACACCTTCTCTCTCTCTTTAAGAGGCTCTATCGTATTTGCCATCCAATACTGATTACACACACTCACACACACTTGACTATGTAATAGTGAAACAGTTGACCTAGAGTTGTCACAGAAAGCTGTATATTCTACTTCACAATAGTATCAACACCGCAATGCTGTCCTTTATAAACACCCTTACAAAAAAGAAGTTTATTCAATTGTGTTATTATTATACGTCTTTTGAACTAAAATAGGAAAGTATACTTTCAGTATACTTTTTATGTACTTGTCAGAAATGTGCCTTATATACTTTTTAGAAATATACTTAAAATGACATTTTAGAGAAAGCCTAAGTATATTTGAGCTATACTTGTGCTCTGAGAATCTGTGCTTTCATTGTTATATGCTTGGGGTGGTATTGCACATCTGTACAGAATTTCCAAAACACAACTGAAGAACAAGCTGAAACAACAGATGCTTTCACATGTAATCGAACACAATCGTCAGACATAAAACAGCATCAAAACCATAGATATGTAAAACCGTGTAACGTTATGGAATAAAATGTTGCCCATGAAGAGGTAATAATGACTGTGAAGATTTGGGGTGTTGATCAACTCCATCTACGTTTTGACTATCATGAATAGTCTTTTTTTTTTTCTTTTTTTAGCATTTTGTTAAAAAAATATATTTATTTTTATTTATGAAACCCACATTCAAGTGTTTATAAAAAGAATGCATGAAGCTAGAATAAAATGTTTTTGTTTACAAGCAGATACCCTGTTCTTTCTTTTGATGTTTTGCATGTTCAGATATTCATATAACAAAATATATACAAATTAATACCTAAATAGGGACATAGTATACTTATGATGTAAAGTTGACTTAAAGAAAACTTACGAGTATACTTGTAGTATAAAACTTCTAAACTAGTAGTTTACTAGAGACAATACTTAAAAGTGTACATAAAAAATGCATAAAAAATCTGTATACCTATAAGTTTACTTTTAGTATACTTGCAGTACAAACTGAAAACAGAAACGTAAACTAGTTGTGTACTCAAAGTACTTAAAAGTATACTTTCATATACTAGAAAGTGGGCCAATTAAGTCCCAAGAAGTATTGAAATAGTACACTTAAAAGTATACAACTAGTACACTGATACCGGTACACTTGTATACTTACTACATAAAGTATACTTCAAAATATACTTGAACTTTGCTTAAGTATACCTAAAAAAACAAACTTGAATTTGACTTCTTTTTGGTAAGGGAACTTACACAACAATACAAATCCAAACACATAACTAAAAATGAAACTAGTTTTATTTATCTAAATATCTAATATCTATTTTGGATCCGTTCAGAACGTTCAAAGATACTATAGAAGTCTGACAGCATTCTAACATTTTAACAAATTAGTTTAGTCAATAATGAACCCTTAAAGGGATAGTTCACCCAAAAAAAGAAAGTCTGTCATTAAATACTCATCCTCATGTTGTTCCAAACTCTAAAGACCTTTGTTAATCTTCAGAACACAAATTCTGAATTCGGATTTCATCAAAAATATTTTCATTTGTGTTCTGAGAATGAACAAAGGTCTTGGAACAATATGAGGGTGAGTAATTAATGACGTAATTTTCATTTTTGGGTGAACTATCCCTTTAAATTGGTCACATATTTCTCTCCTAACATCAGTCAATCACAGTATCACTTAACCATAGCCAGTGAACTTCAAATGAACCTGTCCATGTGTGTCCCACAAACAAAACACCATTTAAGGAAGTCTTTTAAAGGTGAGACTAAAACACAGTGTTCCAGCCGGCTCCAAGGAACACCTGCCAATGAGGTACACACACACACACACACACACACACACACACACACTGTGATCAGGGATCTGCTTTCAGTATCAATACGCCATAATCTCAGTATATTCCCCTCTCTTTTCTCTTCTCTCTCTATTTACCACCATAACACACACACACACACACACACACACACACCCCTCTAATTATCACCAACTTATTGTCACCCATAGCTGCCATTTAACAAACTTTACAAAAATCTAGTACATCCAGGGTAAGTATGCAGATGTGGTGGTACTACCAAAGTTGTGCTACTTAAAGGGACAGTTCACCCAAAAATTTAAATTCTGTCATTAATACTCACCCTTGTGTCATTTCAAACCAATAAGACCTTGGTTCATTTTCAGAAAACACTTTAAGATATTTTTGATGAAATACAAGAAATCCAAATTTAAGAACTAACACGTTCAAGGCCCAAAAAGATAGTAAGTACATTGTTAAAATAGTCCACGTGACATCAGTGTTTCAACCGTAATTTAATGACGGGAATTATAAAAAAGTATTACGAGAATACTTTTTGTGTGCAAAGAAAACAAAAATAACTTTATTTAATCATTTCTTTTCTTCAGTGTCAGTCTTTGACACGCGTTCACGAGGGTTACTGCACATGCATCTTGACCATTTTGACCATATTGAACTGTCATTGCTATCTATGCAGGGTCAAAAACCTCTCGGATTTCATCAATTAATTAATGACAGACTTTTCATTTTTGGGTGAACTATTCCTTTTTAATAGTTTTGTGGAAACCCTAATGCAAGTCTTCAGGACCACTACTGAGAATCTAATGAAGAATGAAGATACACAATGAAGAAAGTCTATATATAATTTTAGGTTTCTTTTTACAGATTTTTTGTAATGTTATCAAAACAAACATACATTTAAATGATGATGCATGTTAAATATGACATCAGTTTGTAACATGGTTAAAGATGAAATAATCAATGAATGAATTTATTTATTTATTTTGATTGCAACACAACAAACATGTTTAACTAAATAATTTTATATAAACATCTGCTCTGAACAGAACCACACAGTCACGTGTGCACACTCACCGGAGCACATGCACGCAGCCAGTGCAAGTGACTGACACACTAACATGTGCATTCGGATTGAGAAACTCTACTCTTGCTTTCATGGTCTCCATCCATGCATTAAATAATTAACCTGTTGCAGATCGATCTAAGATCAGGTGGTTAACTAATGACAGGTTTAGATCAAGTGTTCGGATCGGAGACTGTGTTTGATCATTTGACCTGGAATCACGTGATTGACCTGTTGCAGTTTTGTATGTTGCATATTACATGCTCCTCCATAAGTGGGACGTACTAAACCGAGACCAGCAGATCGCTTCACAGATCTAACATAAGACAAAGGCGAAGCATATCAACAGACGTGCACATGTAAGACATGCATGCACGCTCACACATACATAGACAAATAAAGCAGACCGCAGTGGACTGAGAGAGACACACATACATACACATTCATCAGACTGCAGCAGGAAGGCAGAGAGCTCAGGTCTTGTGGTGTGTGTTACGGTGGCCCCTCATCCTGGCCAGCGTTACTCTAGAAGGATCCGCAGTCTCAACTTCACCCGCCACTCATCACGACACTGCCGTTATGCAATATTTAGCACAGCACACACACACCAGATACACACCCATGCTCAGACAAATGCTGTCTAAATCACATTTTGTCTGACTAATACACATAAACTTCTGGACTGGAAGTTTAGAAAGACTAAATAATACAAGACATTTGGTTGGGTTGACACTTTTTAGTGAACGCTCACTGCGAAGATTCACGTGCATCTATACAGGAGTTGTTGACCATTTGGTTTAGAGGACTGGCATTTTGATTTCCTCTCAAATTCTTCAATGAAACACAAAATATGTAAATGCGGTTGAGTCAAAACAATCTCAAATGACTTACTAGTGCCTCATGGGGTGGTATTTTGAGGTGGGTGGACTCAGGTAACCTCAGGAGGCCAGATTCAGGTAGAGCTCTGAGTGAGAGCCAAAGTGATGGCAAGACTTTAGCAGCAGCTGCAGAGCTTCAGCTCAGGACCTGCAGCAGTTCATTATCATCCCACTCTAAAAGAGATAAACTGGAAGTCAACAACAACCTACAACAACAATATACAGTAGAAGTTTACATACACCTTGCAGAATCTGCTAAATGTTTATTAATTTAACAAAATAAGAGGGATCATACAAAATGCATGTTATTTTTTATTCAGTATTAACGTGAATAAGATATTTCACATAAAAGACATTTACATATAGTCCACAAGAAAATAATAGTTGAATTTATAAAAATGACCCTGTTCAAAAGTTTAAATACGCTTGATTCTTAATACTGTGTTGTTACCTGAAAGATCCACAGCTGCATTTTTTAATTAAGTGATATTTCATGAATCCCTTGTTTGTCCTGAAGTTAAACTGCCTGCTGTTCTTCCGAAAGATCCTTTAGATCCCACAAATTCTTCGTTTTTTTCAGCATTTTTGTGTATTTGAACCCTTTCCAACAATGACTGTATGATTTTGAGATCTACCTTTTCACACTGAGGACAACTGAGAGACTCACATGCAACTACTCTTGAATTTCTTAACATTTTACAGATTCTGTAAGGTATATGTAAACTTTTGACCTCAACTGTACATATATTAATACACTGGAAACATAGAATGATGAAATGTATGCTACAAATACATTGCAGTTAAAAGGTTTGGGGTCTGTGAGATTTTTTTACAAGAAAGAAATTAATACCTTTATTCAGCAAGGATGCATTCAATTAATGAACAGTGACAGTAAAAACTTTGTTAGAACAAAAAATCAATTTCATATAAATGCTGTTAATTTTAGCTTTTTTTCCACAAAAACATTAAGCAGCACAATCATTTTCAACATTGATTATAATAATAACAAAAAGAAACATTTCTTGAGCGCCAAATCAGCATATTAGAATAATTTCTGAAAGATCATGTAAGACTGAAGACTGGAGTGAAGTCTGCTGAAAATTCAGCTTTACCGTCACAGGCATAAATTACATTTTAAAATATATTCAAATAGCAAAGTTTATTTATTTATTTTAGGTGTTTTTCCATTTTTCTTTGACAGGACAGTGGACATACGACAGGAAGTGAGCAGAAGAGAGAGAGGCAGGGGTTCGATCTAGTAGAGATATTTTAATCTTTTTAAAATATTGATGTTTTTACTGTTTCAAACAGATGTAGCCTTGCTGATCATAATATACATGTTAACATTTTATTACTAAAAACATTTACTATTCAAGCATAAGTAGCATAATTATTTGCAAATGCATTCTTGATCTCATCAGGTCTTACATTACAAAATATAAAGTATTCACTGTAGGGATGCTGAAATACTACCCAATATGATAAGTTGTTAATGCTATGGATAATAACTAATAAATGGCCAATATTATACATATTTAATATATAGTTAAATTTAGGCGTATTCACATTAAAATGTTTTCTATAAGTGCTCATAATGATAATAGGGATGCTGGTTTGACTCAGAATACAGCTAAGAGAGTTATATAACCAATGGATTTGAATGATTAGTTGGGTGATAAATAAGAGTTTGTTACGGCACATTTCCAAGTAGCATTACAATAGTTTGTTTGAAGAAACTGTTGTTTGTCTCACAGCTCTGCTATCATTACGTGTTCACATAAGGTATGAAAGGAAATTGCTATTTCAGGGTGCAGAGTCTAATGCCATAATTTATCATATCCATAGGAGGAAAATGTTTCTACAGTAAAGACTATAGCATCCATCTCACATACAAACACTCTTCTTCAACAACAAAAGCATGGTGAATTACAGTGCAAACACACATTCCATTACAGAACACCATAATTTGCATGCATATTGATTAAGATGAGTCTATTATGTGAGCTGAACCACCAATGATGTCCACAACATCTATCTCAACCCTTCTGTCCATATTTTCTCCAGTGCAAATAAACCCTGTAGAGCTCCATTTCACTCTTACCTCACTCCCAGAGTATCACATTCTGCAGCCAATGCAAACACTGCATTACCTGTCCAAAGACCAGAAAAAACACCTGTCTGGCTGCGTGCTTAGGGCTACTTAACAAACCACATCCTTTTTACCAGCCTGAACACAGAGAAATAAGGTGTGCGCATGTGTGTGTGTGTGTGTGTGTGTGTGTGTGTGTGTGTGTGTGTGTGTGTGTGTGTGTGTGTGTGTGTAAAAGGGTGGTAAAGAGGGAAAGAATGAAAATGGACTGGATTTGTTTTGTGAAAGCACCAGGTAGCCCATGGAAACTGCAAAACATATACAGACAGGAAAATCTAGCAACACTTTATTCAAATGTATATAACACAAAACATTTGTGGCAAATTCATTGGTTGAAAAAAGTGAGTGAAAATGGAACTACAGCAAAGTTAAAACCAACCACAAAGGTAAAACTCATACAGCTATGTATACTAGATGAGAAAAGACCATATAAAAATAAAGGAATGATTTTTGTGATTTTCTGTTCTTAAAAATAAAAATTGTTTATTTTTATTCATCTGATTTATTTATTCTAAATCTTATGAAAGACTATGTGCCCAAAAGCATTGGTTTAAAATCAAGTCTTTATAAATAAATAATAATAAAGTGTTGCTGGTTTACATTTTAGAGGAAAAGTCTTGAACGTTCACCAAATCTGCACATATTGTAATTAAAAACACCATAAAAATGTGTTTGTTATTATAATTTGAAATTACTGTTTCTATTTTATTTTACAATGTAATTTATTTCTTTGATTACTCCAGTCTTCAGTGTCACATGATCCTTCAGAAATCATTCTCTTATGCTGATTTGCTCCTCAAGAAACAGATGATGAAAATGGATGTGCTGCTTTTGAAAGCTAGTGTATGCACATCTTTGGCTCCGCATGTTTATGGTGTATGTCAACGTGCTGCTGTAAAGATGGTTTACCATACTGGACTCATGCCGAGTCTCTAGTTTCTGTCTCTTACAGAACTTCACGGATACTTTACAGTTTAGAGGTGCCCCTCCATCCCAGGGAGGTTAACCACTAACATGTGTGTGTGTACATGTGCCCATGTGGGAGATGCTGCTATTGGATAGTGTCTATTGTGCTTGCATTTCCATGTGATTGCTTTGTAGGAATTTTTGAGAAACACAAGAGAATGGAAAACAGCAGAGTCAGTTGGGAATGTGAATTCTGGGGCATGATGGATGTTAAACTGGGGTAAGTGAAAGGATAAATGAGTTACTTTCCCCTGCACGGATCTCTTGTCACACACCCCACACTGATTAACCCACATTTTTCACTGTAAGACAGTCTTCAAGACACAAACATCTCTCCTCAACCTTCTTCATCCTCACCACAACACAATCATGTGTGCAGTCTCCCCACAGACACGTTACTCACTGACCGCACCAAGGATTGTAACTAAATATTCTGTTTCTTTTTTCCATTTCGAAAGACAACACCTTTTCTGAGCTAGACAGGTTACCGTTTAATCAGTTCCACTTTGACCGCACACAGACTTCACCAGACAATCGTGACTTTCATGTAATCCAAGACTTTAAGTATTACTCTGCTGCAGAAATTTTTAACAGGCCACTTTATCAGACGATCTAGTGAGACCAGCCAAAAAGACATAAAGTGTCATTTCAGTGGACAATAGCATTGAGGAAGTTATGCTGTAAAGTTAGTAAAAAGCCTAGAAAAAAGATTAGCTCTGTTTCAGTCAATTTACTATACTCAAACTGGTCTGTTTTTCTATTTTATATCATACTTTCATCTCATGCACCTACGAATAATTTGGGTGTGCCAGACATTTTATTTTTATTCTGCAAAACTGGTAAGATAATAATGTTCTTCAAACTGTAAATTCTCTGATTTACAGTCAAAACAAGAGCCTATAAATCAGACCGAACCAACCTGATTTTCAGTTTTTACATAGTATTTTCAGTTACATTTACTCTCATTATAATCATTGTTAGATCACATAGAGCTGGGTGGACTGAAAAAGATACTTTGATCTATCTATGTTTTCCATCTATGAATTTATAATAGATTAAAAGGGGAGCGCTGACTGGGGGTATCTCAGGCCATCATTGGGTTTTAAGGGTAGGACTAACTTAGAATGTAGTAACATCTAAATGCACTAGATTTAAGTGAGTTATATGACTACTGTTTACATTTTTGTTCACACCAACGCTTTTTAAAATCAAGGCCAGGAGAAACAACTGCCCTTTTGCTCTTTTTCCTGTGAAGGGTGAAAATGACTCTCGTTTTTAGCTTTCAACGACTCCTAAATAATACAAAACAAACCTTACAGACCTAAGGTTGAGCGGCTCATTAATAACTTGTGTAAAGCAGCCACAGACTCAACTGAACATGCGACTGGCAACAGATGCAACAGCTAAAGACTTGCAAATATATAATGAGTTCATTTCATTCTATATATGATAACATGCACAAAGAAGCTGTATTCGATCCAGATAGAAAAAGTGGCAATTAGTGAACCAATGTGCATGTCATAAAGCACTATGACGCCCAAGTGACTGTCTTTAGCTAATTTATTCAACCGAACTTACCTTAATATCTATGGTTGAGCTCAAAATGGACAGACATAGCCGGAAAGCAGTAGAGGACGTTGCTCCAGGGCTCTGGAGAGTCGCGCCATTAGTTTTCGTGGTGTATCTGCTTCTGTCCTGAACTATTCGAGCATCCCAAACAAGCGCGCATCCTCCACGCGCACAGCACGCTATAGAGGGGGCAACGGCTCAACGCGACGCTCTGATTGGTGCGTCAAGCATGTCGCCCTCAAAATACCTGAATACTGGCATTAATATACCGTATTAAAAACCGGAGCAGAGCCAGAGAGTAAGAATCATCTATATATACACAAATATGATTCTTTGTAAAGAATCACCATATATCACCGCTATTAACTAATTATTAATTATAATAAACAATAACAATAATTAAAAGCCTTTAGAAACAGTGATACTTTAAAGGGTTCGCTGTTTTTTCTTACAGTAATTGTTTCATGCAAAAATAAATATAATTTTTTTAGTTAAAAAATTATATAGTAGTTATATATTTTGTTATTATTAAAAAATAGTATACTATTTGATACTAAATATATACTAAATCAAAAATATATTAAAATATTAATTTAAAAAAAGATCCATAAAACCACCGTCAACAAAAAACAAAATGGCAAAATTATTTTACCATGGTAATCATAGACTGTGGAAAATGTAATACGTACAGTTCATTGTCTTGTTTGCAATCAGCGAGTTATATCGCCATCTGCTGGTCTTAAATACTAAACTGTGCATCTAGTGCTATTGTGAATACATAAAAAAACAGTCACAAAATGAACGAGGAATGCTTTATTTCATCAGTATGCTGCTAGATACAGTTTATAAAAGTGTAGTTAATTTATAAAAACATTTGAGACAATACTGCTTTGTTCTAAAAAACAAAAGTCTACAGAGTGCATTAACTTTTTTTTGCCTGCAATGAATTATTATTTCACACTGGATTTGCTGGTCTTGATAATAATTGAGCTGTCTGTGACTTTGGTATTAAAGAATTCAACCATAAACTGGTTCTTCAGTCTGTGGAGGAAGTGAATGTATCTCACTCCCGGCCCATACTTGGAGAAAACATGGGAGACCTACACACATAAACGCATGTCATGTGGGCACATGAATATAAAATAATTATGAATGTAAATATATTTACATAAATGTGTATATACATCTGTGCTACCTTTTTCCAGGTGTGTGAGTAGCACTCCAGGTTCTCCTCAGGGTTATATGTGTGTTGCTTGATGACGGTCTTACCATCAGCACCCAAAAGCTTCACATCAAGCTGATAGATAGATTTATTAAGCTGGCTTTCCTCATACCTACACAAGAGAAACACTCAAATATTTTAAGCGGAAGTGTATATTAAACCTGTGATTTTGCCTGAAATTAGACGTGTCCCTTTTGAAACTCTGAGATAAAAATGCCGAAAGAAAGGAAGAGATTGCATAACAGATAACTTCCCATGTTAAAACAGCTTTTAACTGACATACAGTTTAATGTTTGACTCTTCTTCACAGCTCAGTTCGCAATTACTGTTTGAAGATTGCTTACATTGCAAATAACTATTTTTATAACAGGTCATAACTCACCAGTCCTTAATGACTATCTCAGGCTGAAACTCATCTAGCAGTTGGTCCCACAGACCCTCTGCCTTCAGGTCCACACACTGCTCTAGAGAGAACCACCTAAGATAAAAGACACATAAAGACCATGTCGGAGAGATTATATGACCTTCTTCTTAACCTGAAGAACTAAAAGATGCCAAACTCTCAAGTTTTTTGGATGAAAATTTTAGCTGACAAGTAAAATTACCTAAAATGATTAGAACATGACCAATACCTTTGTGACAAATATCACTGTTCTTGCAAAAGTGAGACTCACCTGTACTGAGGCAGCTGACAGACCACAACCCCGGGGGGGATTCCACTAGTGTCATATGGTAAAACCTCTGTACTGGTTTTCCAGGCAGAAAAATTACCTACAAATAACATCCAGGTAAAAGATTCAAACACCTTTTGTGGGTGTAAAGTTTAATCTGTTAACAATTCATGTTGTTTGAATCAAAGTTATTTTTAAAGTTTTTTGCATTGCAGTGGATTGAAAACTGAGGCGAGCTCATAAAATTTTGACTGCTGACTCACCATCAGGCTCAAACTGAGGTGGTTGATTTGGAGGAGGCAGCATTCCCGATTGAGGGGGTTCAGGTGGTGGGATGGTGTGGCTTACACCTGGTTGTTGAACAAGAAATAAAAGATGAGTTTAAAAGATTTAGATAAATAAAAAGGTTCCATTTCTATTGCAGTAAAACTGAATTGCAAATAGCAACAGGACTATTCAAATATCCATGTAGCTTAATAATAAAAAAAATTAAAGACAACTTTTACAGGAGTATTTTAATAAATAATCTACATATACAAGTATGAGATGCTTATATGCACATTTTGGCATTGTTTTAGCACCGCACAGGTTCAGTTCTTATATTTAATATCAAATAACTAAATAGTATCTTGGAAAAGCAGATGCATACATAAATCCACAAAATGATCAAACATTGACGTCTAGATTTAAATTTAATTGGCTGAAATGTTTCACAAAATACAATAAAAAAGGCATGGTATCCCCTTTTAACATATTACACAAACAGGTCTGACTACTTTTGTAATTTCCATGCTTAATGTTTAAGCATATAATGATATTCTAGGGAATTGTGTCCTTCTAGTTGTATAGCAAAAGTTTGGACAGGACCCTTTTTATTCTAACAATGCCTCTGTGTATAAGGCAAGGTTCATAGAGAAATGTTTGATTCAGTCAGTGTGGAAGAACATGACTGGTCTGCATAAAGCCAAGTCCTAATCCCAGCTGAACACCTCTGGTGTGACTTTAAATGCAGACCTTGAGCCAAAAACTCAGACCAAACACCAATGACTTGTGATTATTGGTAGTCATTTTTGACAAAAACTCAAAAACTGAAGCAACAGAGATGGAAATACAATTTTTAAACACATGAATTATGCTTCCATCTTTGTTGATACAGTTTTGGAAGTGCCTTTTTCTGTTCTAAAGAAGGGGATGTCCCAATACTTTTGTCCATATAGTTTATGTACAAGTCATTGGTGTTTGGTGATGAGTTTTTAGCTCAAGGTCTGCATTTAAAGTCATACCAGAGGTGTTCAGCAGTGACCTGGCTTTATGCAGACCAGTCAAGTTCTTCCACACTGACTGAATCAAACATGTCATGTTAGAATAAAAAAGGGGGTGAAGGGAGTGTCCCAATACTTGTGGCAATATAGTGTATATTAATGTTTGCCTAATATATAGTCACAGATTTGTTACTACGAAGATAATACACTATACTAGCTGCATTATTTTTCATGCGGGCTATAAATAAAGTTAATTTCGTATTATCTTTAAAAGATTTATTTGAATTTTTAAACAAAAATCAAGTCGGAAGTACATAAAATTAATAATTTAACAACAAAATAACAGTTTAGCCTACGTGCAACTCTTACTGTCACATCAGTAGAGTGACGAATTCATGCATGATTCACCGCTACGCTAACGGTAAACTACATGTTGCGTTTTACAATCTACTTTACTCTCTCTCAACATAATACTGTTACTTTCAAGCAGAGATTTAACTGATACAGTGCGAAGTAACGCTAGCTAGCCAGAATGGTGTGACGTAATTACCGTAAGGCGAGGGGTTCTGCAGTAGGTTGCGTTCAAACGGCTTCTTCTCGAACACCGATTTCCAGTCCACACTGTCGGGCATGGGGACACCGTGAGCCCCCAGCTGCCACTGCGAGTCACACTTGTGTTTCCAGTCAGCCGCCATTTCAGACTGTTTTCCTTGCAGTACACGCACAGCAGACACGAGGAAGTGTTTTATTCTGGACTGCCCCACCCAAAAAAGTGGTTCAGAAGAGCCTTCTGCATTTACGCAAGGTACTTTACCACACTTTACTCAGAAGTGAGTCACTGCAGACACGAATGACAGCCCACCTGAATCCAAATAGTGTCAAGATACCGATAAAAGAATGCACGGGGACAAATATCATGCCCCGAGTTGACATTAAGTTAGAACGCAGTGATTTATGAGTTCAGAGCATTTCAAACACTTCATTTGTTTTACTAAACAGACACAAGTTGAGCAAGTTGAGGCAAAATAGATCATAATTCATAAGCAGCCCTAACTTATATCACACCCATAAAGACAAACAAAAGGCCTATCATGTCAGAAAGGCTGCCTGAACAAGCAGGGTTCATTGCATTATGAAGAAATCCAAATCCATCCAGGGGCGTAGCCATCATTTCAGAAGTGTGAAAAAAACAAACTATATATATATATATATATATATATATATATATATATATATATATATATATATATATACAAGATTTCTCTACTGCTCACCAAGCCTGCATTTATTTGATCCAAAATACAGCACATTTATAGAAAGTAATTATTTAGCAAGGATGCTTTAAATGAATCAAAAGTGATGAAAAATAAATTTGTAATGTTAAAAAGGATTTAAATGCTGTTCTTCTGAACTTTCTATTCATCAAAGAAACTTGAAAAAAAAATCTACTCAGCTGTTTCAACCTAATAATAATAATAATAATAAATGTTTTTTGAGCAGCAATCAGAATATTAGAATGATTTCTACACTCAAGACAGGACTAATGATGCTAAAAACTTAGCTTCAAATTCAAATAGAAAACACTTATTTTAAATAGTAAATACATTTCACAATATTACTGCTTTTGCTGTATTTTGGATCACATAAATGCTGGCTTGGTGAGCAGAAGATACTTATATTAAAAAAATGTAAAATCCTACTGTTCAAAAGCTTTTGCCTGGTAGTGTATATATAGGCAACTTAAAACTTCTGTTCAAGAGCACCCTCCGGCTTCAAGTATAAATGAAACTGTGCATGGAGTGTTTAGCGCTCTGTGATGTTCATATAGCATCATTCTGGGTACGAATAAAACAATAGGACATGCACAGACTATTCTGTCTCTTTGATTTTAATCTATATTTATTCACACTGTGCATTGAAAGCCTCTATACGAACACACTTGCCAGAAAAAGTGCGGGGGACGAAATTACACGTCATAATCTGTGCCCCTGAATCCATCGGTAAATCTTTCACATAAATGTAACTTAATAGTATCTTGAAAATGCACAGGCATAAACTCAGGATAAGTTCAATAAATACTCATAAAATATTTTAATCTACAAATCTATTCAAGCTACTTTTATTAAGTAAAACAATAAATATTTGCTAACTCTTATTTCTCCACAAATACATTTTAGGTTAATTAATTACTTGTTATTTTTTATTAAGTACTGACCTAAGTAAGATATTTCACATAAAAGACATTTACATATAGTCCACAAGAGAAAATAAAAGTAGAATTTATAAAAATGACCCCGTGCAAAAGTTTACATACACTTGATTCTTAGTACTGTGTTGAATGATCTACAGGTGTTTTTTGTTTGTTTGTTTGTTTGTGTGTTTGTTTAGTGATAATTGTTCATGAGTCCCTTGTTTTACCTGAACAGCCGGCTGTTCTTCAGAAAAATCCTTCAGGTCCCACAAATTCTTTGATTTTTCAGCATTTTTGTATATTTTCAACAATGACTGTATGATTTTGAGATCCATCTTTTATTAAATTATTATTAAATAAAAAGAAGCAAGTGTGTGACTGTTCTGACTTCAACTCATCAAAACTAAACTATAACTGGCCTTTATTTATGAACATGTTTGTAATTAATTTCAGTGCAACAATGTACATACATATTTACAGAATAAATCTCTTCTGCCTGTCTTGCATGATTATGTATTGCATGATTGAATATTATGTATTTTTTTGCTTACTTATCCTCAGTCAGGACCTGTTATACTGTAAGCAAATAAAGAAAAGTGCAGAGACCACCCAAGCCATCCTCTCAAAAAATGCATCTGGATGACACTCAGTTTCTGTGGTTTCTTTCAGACAGATTACATCACTACTGACTTCTTAAAATCTAATGTCTTTTCTGAAATCCTTGCCTGGGACTTTTTAAACAATCTGAAGACAAACGCCAAGCCAGCGGCTCCCACAAGCATCCACCCAGTACCTATTAATGAATCATATATAAAACAAGCATTTCAGAGAATAGAACATTGTCACAATCTCTCACAATCTGTTACAGTGTTTTGTCATTTTCCTGTTTTGCCTACTGATGTGGCAACTCAGAAATAACCAGAGGCAAGGTCGGTTTTGCAGGCTGTATTTAATGAACTAAGTTGGTGCTAAAGCTTAAGACAGCTTGTAGAGAAAAAGGAGAGAAAAAATCATATTAACCACAGAAATGTTATGGTGTCAATGTTGGTTTAAAAAATAAAAAATATATATAATACTAAACATTAAAATACATAAACAGTGATTTAAAAACAATGTAATGAGAAGTGCTTACAATAGAGTTGAATTTAAATGTAAAACTCCCTCATTATTTAATTCATGTATCAGTGATTGTTTATTAATTAATAATTTCTTAACAATGCTTTCTCACTGCGTGTCTTATCAGTCTCAAAATCCTCACATAAGTCTCTTCTCTTGTTTTTAGATTGCAGTGGCAGCAGGTGACCATCAGGGAGAGTTGTTGGTTGTTCGGTCTCTACTAGAGTTCTGTATCTACAGGATCTGAAACGCAAACAACGCATCACTTTATATGGTGTACATCTGCTTCCTGAGCGCACAACAACATTCTGAAGCCAGTCCATAAGCTACACATACTGTAATCACAGAGAACGAAAAAAAGAATGCATCACAAAATAAACAAACAGATCAAACAAATGAATTTAAAATGACCTGCAATAAAATAATGTCTGGTTAACTAGAGTTTTCTTTGTAATAGACGTTTCAGACATTTTTTACAATTATGTATTTTCACCTTATGACACAAAGCAATATATCAATCTGAAATCTATATAGGATATTTACTAAGCTTCATAAATGCACATAAACAAATCTACAAAACAATAATGGTTTCATATGTACTGTCTAATTATTTAGAGAGAAAAATCCCACATAATTATATAAATAATATGATAAGTTAAGTTTACCGGGCACACTGTGTACTGGTGGACTCACTGAGCTGCACATTAATACACCCAGTCATATCACATTTCATGCAACACATGCCAGATGTACACATGATACACTCCTTATGTACTTATGTAAGTGACTAGACTGCAGTCACACACTTGGAGAGTGAAACAGTATGATCCAGGGTGTCAGAATAATTATCTGAGGCTCCATTAGCAGACTCACACTACTATGGATATGAAAGGGGAAGTTCTTTCTCTTTCTGTATTTCCATAAGTATATTCTTGTCTTGTATAAGATGAGACATTTTTAAACGGATTTCCTGTTCTCAAGTTCCTGAGGCATTCTCACCCTTTTAGAGTGAAACTTATTTAAAACAATCTATACTTGAAATATAATGCAGTGCAGTTATTGAAAAGCAGTTTTACAGTGTGCAATCAATTTTCTTTGGTAAACTACTAGTTTACTTAATCTGTATCCATATTCATCATGCCAAATTCTGCCATTAATCATTAACATCAAATTCTGATTTATATCAACTTGACTGATCTAGTTCTTTGCTGAGTCAATGCAATACAACCCAGAGAGAGAGAGAAGATGGGATGTAGGAGTGTTAAAAAGAGAGAGAGATGAGGGGTGCAGAAGAGTTTAACAAAAACATGTATGTGACAACCCTTCTGAAATAAAATAAATTTTAGCGCTTCACTATTCACAAAAAAAGCTAAATATTGAGGAAATTGCCTTTAAAGCTGTCTGACTAAAGTTCTTAGCAATGCATATTACTAGGGGTGTGACAAGACACTTATCCCACGAGACAAGACGAGACATGAGACTGGGTTCACGAGAACGAGACGAGATTTTTAAACTTTTTAAAGAAATCAATAATGAAATATATAGGGAAAAATACTATTTTATTCAACTGAAAAACACAAAAAAATATAGGTGCATTTTGATATAAACTTGTACTTTATCACGATTCTCATGATTCGGAAGAAAAAAAGATTATATTAGAAATCTAAACAAATAACAATTTACTAGTGATTCTGACACAACTTTCATTGCTTAAGTATTTTTTTTTTTTTTTAAATATAGGCCTATTTGATCAAATTAATTTCACAATTAATAAAAACTTAATTTACTATTGGAATCTCCTGAATGAATGATTGATAAATGCGTTTTTAAACGTGCAGTTGTCGCCACCTCCTGGTGGAAGAGGATAAACATTACAATACAGCACACGTGTTAAGATACTTTCATTTTGATCGCTATTATAGACATGAAGTGTTTATCCCCGAACTATAAAGTTTTATTCCAGTACTTCTGTTATTTAAATGTTTGTAACACAGAAATAATGATCATTATGTGGTTGAAACACAGGAATAAGATTGCATTGGCATTTGAACAGAGATCGCAATCTTTTTAGGATTAATCATGCAGCTCTAATGTAAACACTGCACGTACTACCAGACAGATCTCGCGGGACTCACCGGCTCTCCCGAGATCTCGTTCCACCAGATGTCGTCACATCCTTGCATATTACTTAAAATTAAGTTTGGATATATTTATGGTAGGAAATTTACAAAATCTCATAATGGAACATGATCTTTACTTAATATTTTAGTGGCATACAAGTAAAATCAATAATTTTGACCCATTCAATGAATTTTTGGCTTTTGCTATAAATATACCCACACTACTTAAGACTGGTTTTGTGGTCCAGGGGCACATATGGGTTGATTAGCTAATATTTCATATGTTCTCTCTAAACTTAGAGTAAGCTGGACAAACTGTAACGTCATTTGATGGACACATCCCACCCTGACACATAACAGATCTGCAGTGGTGCGTTTTCCATGCATTTAGGCATCGATTGCAATGCTGTAAATTCAATTAGTTAATTTAATTACACTCTGTTACTGCATAGTGTTGTGCATCATTCAGGAGCACCAAATATAGCAAGCATTAGACTATTACATGAATTGAAAATGAAATTCCACACCGCTTCAGGTGACCTGCGAGACCTCTTGCCTGTCCCACCACCTAACACTTTTTACAAGCATGCAAGAACATATGCATGTTTACATGTATTCAAAAGCAACATAAAAAAAAAGCAGCAAGGGATTCATCCTAGGTGCTAAAACAAAAATTGTGCAGATAAGAACAAGCTATAACATACACACTGTGTACAGTGCATACACACTGTACCTTAAAAACCAGCCTTGGCTGAAGGTCATATGGAGTGTTTAGACTCATGTTACCCTGCTGCCCTTCCAAAGGCCAAGTATATTATTAGCCACCGCTGCTTGTTAACTTGCTACGCTTACCAAGACTACTGAACATGATGATGACATGGCCTCCCCAGACCCACAGACACATACACACAACATATAATTCTCTATGGAGATTCCGTGCAAGACATTCTTAAGTCCAAGTCACTTCCACATTCTTTTTGTGTTATGTGTGTGTGTGTGTGTGTGTGTGTGTGTGTGTGTTTTAAATGACACCTGGTAGATTTCATTCTAGTTCGTTAGTAATTAACCAACCATGCATCTTACATCACTCCCTGACTGTATTTCTTAAGTTTGAGGCTTTAGTGTGGTTCCATGTTTCTTGGTTTACTTAATAAAAATTATAGTTGGATGTGTTGCACATTCTAATTTTCTGCCATGTTTAACAATAGTACCTAGTATGTAAGAAGTGCTAAGGAGAAAGACTTTAAAAACTCTCACACTGTCTTCACTTTGTGTTGTGTAACTGTCCTGTAGTAGCTGGAGTGGAGGGTCTGTTCTTTCACTGTATACGCAAACACACTTATGTTATGCAACCTTCCCCCACTTCCACATGCACACCATTCTGACACCACCTCACAGCCCTAGAAAGATAAGACATGCCTATACACACCCAACTGAAAGAAATAATGTTCAATGATGGGAAGGCATTTATTTAATTTATTACCATTCTATTTTAAAATAAATGCTGTTCCTTTAAAAGTTCTATGCACCTTATTTTTCCCGTAAGAGTGGGTGCAGCCATTTAAAATATTTTTTATGGATCTGGCTTCCGGTCTTAACCGTGTCCAGCTATCTTTTTAAGCTGTACAAACCAGTCAACTTATTCTTCAAAGTGAAAGTAAGACTAGTGCAGAGACTTTCAGTTCATTACCTGCTATAGGGAAATAATGAGAAGAACTATGTGCAGTGAATAGTAAAACAGTTTTCATTACAAACCAGTGTGTTCATAATTAGGATAATACATTAAAATAATGCAAAGCTGCTTGTACAGCTAAAAATGAGACTGGAAGCCACACACATAAAATGTACAATACTGATTAAAAGCTCTCCCCATGTTGCGAGAATTCAGGAGTAAGATTTTACTTTAGTTGTAGAATAAATGTGAACATGCATTAATTCATCTCAAAACAGATTCAGTGTTCCTCAAAACTAATAAAAACAGTAAAATGCAACTCAGAATATGACACAAACCTACAATAATTAAATATGTTAAATAATACAAATATCCTTCATGTGTTTGATTCCATTTTATTAACCAACATCTTTGTTGCTGACCTTAGAAGATCCAATTCAACCATACTAATAAGCAAAAATTACTCAAGATAAACTAACATTTTTTCTTCTTTTTTAAATTATTGCTGAAGAGTGCTGAACTTTCTTCTTTTGTGTTAAATTCTGTAATACTTTTCCTTCAGCCTGAGGCTTTTGGTGTAAAAGGGCTTTTTACATTTGCCAAAAATAGAACTTTCTATATTAAAAACAAACAAGCAAGCCCTTCCCAGATTTAAAAAGTAACACAAAAGTAATGCTACTTTCCATAAAAAGTACTAAAGTAACGTATTTTGTTACTTTTTTATAGAGTAACACAATATTGTAATGTATTACTTTTAAAAGTAACTTTTCCCAAAACTGGCGGCAAATGAACTGGAAATATTGCCCATAGTCCTACTTCCACTTATTCAAAGAATCCTGAAAAAAATTAATCATGGTTTGCTCAAACATATTAGGCAGCACAACAGGTTTGAGCATTGATAATTTAAAGAAGATAGGGCACCAAATCAGCATAGTAGAATGATTTCTGAAGGATCATGTGACACTGAAAACTGGAGTAATCACTGCTGAAAATTCAGCTTTGCTGCATAAATAAATATATTCAAATAGAAAACAGTTATTAGGGGCCAAGCACCGAAGTTGCGATGGCACCTGTTGTATTCGTTGGCGTTCTTTTTCTTCTTCTTCCGTTTCTTCCGCCATTAAGTCTATGGCAGCCCATAGAACCGCTTGCAGGAAAGTTGTGAACCTTGGCACACTGATAGAGCACCACAGCAAATTTGGGGGCTCTAACTCAAACTCTGTAGCACCACCACTTGTCCAAAGTTTCACTCATGTTTATGCTAATAACCTTTGAACCATAAGGGCTAGAAACAAAAATCAAATTCTGATTCGAATGCACTACACCACCATTTGAATTTTCTGCCATTTTGAATTTTCTGAAAAAACTCAACTCATTTTTCAAACTCCTCCTAGGCCGATGCTCAGATTTTCACGAAAATTGAACCAAATCATCTTCAGATCATGCCGACAAAAAAGTTATGGAATTCAAGTCCATTTGTTAAAACTGTTCTCGAAAAACGCACAAACAGTTTTGACAAAAAGCATGCAAAAATGGATCTGAGGCTATATCTCCGCAACAGTTTGGCGTATTGAGACCAAACTTGGTGAGTGTTACAACAAGTATGACCTGAGTGGTCAGGAGATATAAAAAATTGCCATTTTTGTTTAAAACTTCTAAATGGTTTGGCTAAAAATCATAAAACTATACCTTTTGAATTTAGACAAAAAATGCTATATCTTTTATGAACGCATTGGCGTATCATTACGAAACTCAGTATGTGTCTTCAGCACCATGCCCACCATGACAGTACTCACAAAGTTTGGGGGCAGCGCCACCTTCTGACCAAAAGTTATAAAAAAAATTCCAAAAATGCTAATAATGTTTGAATACATTTTTGTAATAAAATTGGTTTCAGTATATTCTTTGGGTACTGCCAAGAACATTGATACCAATTATGCCAAAATTGGATGAACTTTCTGTCCGCCATTTCGATTTATGCTGAAAACCTACCTAAATGATTTTTGCTTTGTGCATCAACAAATTTGCTGGTAAGGTGCCAAAATGCATCTGAGGCCGTATCTCTCCAAAGCTTGCACATATTTACACCAAACTTTGTATGTGCCATTGTCGCCCCACACTGAACACGCCACATCAATTTGGTAGCAGCGCCATACATACCAATTATGCCATAGCTGGTTGAACTTCCTGTCCGACATTTTGATTTATGTTGAAAACCTATTTTTTTAACTCATTCTAGACCACTCTTCAGACTGTGCTGACAAAAAGTTACGGATGTTGTATTGATTGATGAAACCGTTTTCATACAGTGCCACTACAAATTTAGGCTTGATGCCAAAATGACTCTGAGGCTTTATTTCTGCAAAGCTTTAACATATTGACACCAAACTTTGTGTGTGTCATTGTCACCTTACACAGAACACATCGATTTGATGCCACCTGTTGGTCAAAAGTGATAAGCCATTAAATCATATAACTAGCATTTCTACATTACTCTTCTGCCGTTTTGATTAAAAACATCTAAAAATTTCTTCCTTTACTCATTATTGTAGTTGGTCTGATGCTTCATGCCATGCTTAGCTCCTCATTTTGCCTCTGGTGTGCTTGGCCCCGTAATTGCTGCTTGCAGATATATTTTAAAATTGGAATAACATTTCACAACTGTTTTTGCTGTATTTTTGATCAAATAAATGCATAACTCACTTCTTTCAAAAACATCTTACAGAGCCCAAACTTTTAAGTAGTAGTGTACTTAGAAAAATACTTCTCAGTATTTCTAAAAAGCTGCTATTAGATAGATTGATAGGCTAGCATACTGTTTGTACAGGGACAAACGGCAGACAGCTGTATGAGTAAGGGGACATGGGGTGACACCACAGGGCAAGGCCACGGTGAACAACCCCTCCCCCTTACATATCCAGTACTGGCCAGAGATACTACACCCTCCCCAACCAACCAGTCTTCAAATATTATTATCTCTTGAATCTGTGTTTGAAACACGCCATGGAGCCACACTAAATCTTCAATTCAGAGTAATGAATTAAGCATAATGCGCAAAAGAAAGACTTTACGTTGGTCTGAGCTGTGCTGATATGCGTGTGTGCATGCATGACAGCTGCTGGTAAGCATGTGAGCCGTGGCAGGCCTGTTATTCACACTTGGTGCCATGTTGGAGACAGTTGGACTAGCATTAGAGTCCTGTGTAACCTAAAGCCACGAGGCACAAAGATAAAATAAACCAATACTGTTCAAATTAATTCCTAACAATGCATTACTGTATCAAATGTGTTAAATAAGTTGAGGCTGAATGGATTGCTAGACAGACACTGCGGGAGGGGAGTTACCCATAATATCCAGTGAGACTCTAGTACTGGGGACACTAATGGGCCTCCCTGAGTGAGAACATGTATGTGTGCGCGTGACCGAAACTGGAGACGCAAATAGCTCATTTTGAATTGCATAATTACGGAAAAGAAGACACAATAGTGTCTAAAATAATACAAACCTTAAGACTATTTTGTGGTTCTGATGGTTTTCAAAACGGTAAACAGACGTTGTTTTTTTTTTTTTTTTTTTACTCAATTTCAGTTATGATTAGGGGTTGTACATTGTTGGACAATTTTGTAAGATTTTGCTATTGTATACAAATTATTATGACTTTTTATGAGTTGGTGCACAATTTGACTTTCACATCTACTGTCTTCCTTAATTCACATTCAGTTCATTCTAAAGTGCCAGCTGATGAACTTTTGCATAAATACACCATCTAACATGAACAAATCAATGAATTAAATATGACACTGCAGCAAACTTCACCTGCAAAACTGCTAAGTGAATTTGCGCTAAGAATCATGTGATGGACTGAGCCTACCAGCTGATTTTTTCCAAAGCCGTCGGCCTGACGTGAGCACTTCTAATATCCGTGGTATGTTTGGCAAAAGTGCTGCTCAGCCTTTTTAGCATGGTAGACCCTCCATGCCCCATCACCCCTCCTCCAACCTATACCCTACTTGAAAGCTATGTATGGGGCGGGAAGTGTAAATGGATATGGGAGGAGAGGGGGGCACGACCCACAGCTGCCACCTCATCTAAGATGCCTGCGATCTAAATTGAAGCCTTTCTTACACTAAACAGGGCATAAGAGACAGGGGCCAGCCAATCAGAATTCAGCGAGCTCTAAAATGGGCCAGCCAATGGCTGCAGAGTTTGGAGGTATATAAACCCAAATCAGACTCTGCTTGCTTGGGTGACCCCTATTTCGGCTTTGGTGAACAGGATCTGATCCCAAGGACTGTTACCACTTTTATTGTCTTGTGTGCAGGTAAAGACAACATTCTTAATTAACCATTATACACTGTGAGGAGAAAAGAGAGAACGCTTAGGAAAATATATCTTTAAAAAAATAAAAATAATTAAAAATGACATAAGATAAAATAATTTAGAAAAAAAAGATCTGTAAGATCTGTTCTAGTGGAATACTCACTTAAATATATATATAACATCTAAATTAAAATGAAAGAATGTAATAGGGCTGCATTAATTTGTCCTGTTTCATAGTCAGATGCTTTTAAATTCAAATGTATTTATTGCTATAACACACACCAACATGACAACAAATGCATGTTCTTTTTTCCTGACAGAAGTACTGGAGTGTTTTTGAGTTAACTCTGAAATATGAATATATTTTAAATTCTATGCGTGTTTAAATATTTTGGGTGAGGGGCTGGTTTGGTTGACCTGGAGCAGATGTCAAACGTGTGATATGCAGCTGCTCTGAGAGCATAATCGGATACAGCTATAAAAACCTGGGGACGTGCTTCTGTTCCTCCTACTGACACATATGGGACAGGTTCCCTCTGCTGGCTATATTTAAAATAAGATCCCATGGTAAGCATGTGAGAAGCTGCTGATAGCAGTATTTGGTAGATCAGAATTGAATTCTAATGACTCAGTTCAGACCACCACAAGTTACTAGCAATGTTTGGTGCTAAATAAGAAAATAACAACAAAGATTAGCATGCAAGTCTAAGGAAACTCAAAGGTCAGACTATGTTTAATAACTTCTAAAACTTTAAGTGACTATATAGGCAGAATACAGTGCAATATGTTGGGAAAAGTTTGAGATTATGTGAAAGTAAATGGGAGGGAGTGGAGACCTTAGTAAAAATAGACCAGTCTACATTTAGACTTGAGAGCGTCTCTCTCATTCCTGGACCAATCAGACATATCGTATAACAAGTAAGGACCTCAAGTGGATGTTGCTAGGATACCAGACAGACTGTTTTAATGTGTGCAGATGTCTTTCACAGGTTATCATTCATCACAATCCACTGGAAGCTGATGTTTAAGCAGTTATGGTTCTGTACTGAATACAGATTCACTCATTTCAGTCAGCATGCTGTGAAACATTTGAAAACCATCTGGATATGCTAAAACTGTCCATTTTTATTGCCCATTATTAATATAAACATGATGCTATAGTGTCTGCAAGCTTTTACACACTTGGATGATAAAACTCTTTTCTGTTTCTGACTAAACAGAATTAGCGTTCCAAGTCAGGTGAGACAAGGAATCAAACGCAAATACTCTTTCTCTTTGTCCAATCCTCAGTGTTAGAAACGCAATCATGCCTTTCGGAAACACCCACAACAACTTCAAGCTGAACTACGCAGTTGAGGATGAGTATCCAGACCTTACCAAGCACAACAACCACATGGCCAAGGTGCTGACTAAGGAAATGTATGGCAAGCTTAGGGACAAGCAGACCCCCACTGGATTCACCCTGGACGATGCCATCCAGACCGGTGTTGACAACCCAGGTGAGTAAAGACATCGGTGCCGCAACCTTACCTCGATCAGAGAGCACAACATGTTTCCTTCCTTTATATACTAATGAGATGCCATTCTTCTCCAGGTCACCCCTTCATCATGACCGTCGGCTGTGTTGCTGGTGATGAGGAGTCCTATGACGTGTTCAAGGATCTCTTCGACCCCGTCATCTCCGACCGTCACGGTGGATACAAGGCAACTGACAAGCACAAGACTGACCTCAACTTCGAGAACCTGAAGGTACAAAACAGGAATGACCATTTTGTGAAGTGTTAGAAATCAGTAGACAATAGGCTATCAATGGTCTTAATTAATCGTTGACCTTAGGCCTTAGTCAATATGAAAATCAATTCTTATGGGTACGCTTCATACACAGAATCTATTGTATAACAATATTTGGGAATGTTCTGAATTGATTTAAATCCCTACTCACAGGGCGGAGATGACCTGGACCCCAACTACGTTCTGAGCAGCCGTGTGCGTACCGGCCGCAGCATCAAGGGATACGCCCTGCCCCCCCACAACAGCCGTGGAGAGCGCAGAGCTGTGGAGAAGCTGTCTGTTGAAGGTGTGCCCTCATTACAGTACATGTGTGCACACATCAGTGTTATTTATTATATTGTTTCACTTTTTTCATCTAATATTTATATTATTTCATTTTATTTCAGCTTTATTTGAGTTAACAAGAATGATTTTATAAGTTTTAGTTGTAGTTAACAATAACATTGGCACACATTACCCATCTGTCAATGTACACATAGTGGTACTTCAACTTAGCCCCAGCTAAAATGAACAATGTTGGGGGTCTGTTTCTCCTTACAGACCACAGCAACAGTCAGAAAGTAAGTAAGGGCATATCCACCTTATTTTTCAATGCGGAAGTAAGTGTTTTTTGAAAATTTGCGTGCTTCCGGTTCGCTGTAGGGAAATTATGAGAAGAATAACTTAGTGCAGTAAATGGTAAAACAATATTCATAATTAAGATAATACATTGTTACCAGTTTGCAATATCAAGCAGCAAAATGAGCCGTTTTTGTACAGCTAAAAATAGCTGGAAGCGAATGACACCGGAAGCCAGACACATTAAATTCACAAATTGAAAAAAAAAAAATGGGGGATAGCACAGTAATTCTAGAATAACATGACAACATAAGAATCAGTTTAAGCTGAAGCACTCCTTTTTTTTCCTTAGCTCTGACCAGCTTGGACGGAGAGTTCAAGGGCAAGTACTACCCCCTGAAGTCCATGACTGATGCTGAGCAGGAGCAGCTGATCGCTGACCACTTCCTCTTTGACAAACCCGTCTCCCCCCTGCTGCTGGCTGCTGGTATGGCCCGCGACTGGCCCGATGCCAGAGGCATTTGGTGAGTCGAATCATAATTATCAATTCCAAAGGTTGCACCCTTCACAGGTCACATTTGTCAGCCACAGGTTGTCTCATTTTAGAAAAGTAACCATTATAAAATTGACTGTTATTCCCTGTGAAGAGTAAATTACCGTAATTTCATTCTTACTTTGGGATGTGGTCCTTTTCTGATTTTTTTTTTTACTTTTATAAAACATTTCGGACAAATGAGACATCTAATGAGACATACCAAATGAATGAACAAAGATGATATATAATTAATCGATACCTCACGAGCAAAAACAAATATTCTGTCTCCAAGCAGCACACAGTATGAATCAGTGTTTTTGAATGAATCATTTGAGTGAATGATTCAATGAGTCACCAATTGAGACACCTACTGGTGTAACCTGCAAAAAGTGCAAACAACGACAAACAGATTGTGATACAATGAAAAGTTCCAGTGTGATTAAACTTATAGAATAGGTAGAACATAAGCGTTATAAAAATTGGGTTTTGATTTGATAAATCAGTCATAAGTAGCACAGGAATATTTGTAGCAATAGCCAACAATACATTGTATGGGTCAAATTTATTGATTTTTCCTTTTTGCCAAAAATCATTAGGATATTAAGTAAAGATCATGTTCCATGAAGATATTTTTAAAATTCCTACCGTAAATATATCAAAACGTAATTTTTGATTAGTAATATGCATTGCTAAGAACTTCATTTGGACAACTTTAAAGGCGATTTAACATTTTTTGCACCCTCAGATTTTCTAATAGTTGTATCTCGGCTAAATATTGTCCTATCCTAACAAACCAACATAACAAATCTCAGTTCACAAAAAAATGGACCCCTTATGACTGGTTTTGTGGTCCGGGGTCACGATTGTGGAACAGTGGTTTAAGTGAGGCCTGTGCTTCAATTACAGGCACAATGAGAACAAGACCTTCCTGGTCTGGGTGAACGAGGAGGATCACCTGCGTGTCATTTCCATGCAGAAGGGTGGAAACATGAAGGAAGTGTTCAGGCGCTTCTGCGTTGGTCTTCAGAGGGTATGGAGAACTTGCACACATAAACGCACATACGTAGACCTCTGTTGTTGCCCGCAGAATGTGAGCATGTGTTATGTTCTGCTTGGACAGATTGAGGAGATTTTCAAGAAGCACAACCATGGATTCATGTGGAACGAGCATCTTGGTTTCATTCTGACCTGCCCCTCCAACTTGGGCACAGGCCTGCGTGGTGGTGTCCATGTCAAGCTGCCCAAGCTGAGCACACATGCCAAGTTTGAGGAGATCCTGACCAGACTGCGTCTGCAGAAGCGTGGCACAGGTATCCAAACCCTGCCTGAATGATGATGTGAACGCCATGAAGACATCTGCTCCATTTGTTGACCTCCATCCTTATTTGTTTTCTCAGGTGGTGTAGACACTGCTTCCGTTGGTGGAGTGTTTGACATTTCCAACGCTGATCGTATTGGCTCTTCAGAGGTTGAGCAAGTGCAGTGCGTGGTTGATGGCGTCAAGCTGATGGTCGAGATGGAGAAGAAGCTGGAGAAGGGCGAGTCCATCGACAGCATGATCCCTGCCCAGAAGTAAAGCGGGAGCCCTTCCATTTTTTTTTCTCGTCTTTGTCTTTTTTTTACAGTCCATCGTGCAATCTGACATCAATGCAGAGGAAACTGCTGCTCAGAAAGACAGTCTCGCCTTTGCATCTGTCTTGCTTTCCTTTTTTCCCTTCTTCTTTATTTTTTTCATGTAATATCGCCATCACTTTTTTCCACTTTGTTTCCTGTTTAGTTGGTAACATCTTGGGATCAGATTCCTGGCACAGGTGTGAGTACCTGTCGTCGAGGCTTCACCTTAATTTCAGCCTTGGTTGTAAAAAGTGAATCAATCAAGTTGTATTTAAATAAAAATACCCCATAAAACATATAAACATGTCTTCTATTTTATCAAATTTGTGAGTCAATACACACACACACACACACACACACACACACACACACATACACATACACATAAAAAACTATTCAGTTTGTAATGAGTTCATATGTTCAAAGTTTAGATGAAACCGTTTAGATAAGTAAGGAATAATGCACAGCTACCTGTGCATTAAACATTTTTTTCTTTTTCAACACGAAAATAAGCCTATGGGCTAGACTTCTGGTTCATTAGCCGCTAGATGGAAATAACGAAAAGAATAACAAAGTGCAGTAAATGGGAAAACTATTTGCACTACAAACCACTGTTTATAATTAAGATAATGCATTAAAATAATATGGTAAGACACATCAATTTGCCATATCAAGTAGCAAAACAAGCTGTTTTGTACAGCAAAAAATAGCTGGACACTGAGACTGGAAGCCAGACACATATAATTTACAAAACTACAAATAATGAAGTCGTGAGTTTGGTTACATAAAAAACACAGATTTTACCTCCTCGTTGCTGAGGAAAATAATAAGTCACAGGGCAGCGTTGAACTGAATATTTTTGAGTGTGCAGAGTCCTGTGTGTGTTTGTGTGCGTCAATGAAAACAGCGCGTCATCAGTGGGCCATATTGGTGGCACTGAATGTAAACAATGCCACTGAACCGAATGAAACTCGCATATTTTGCTGATTATCTGCTGAAAATGGTCAGTTATTGTCATGTTTTGGGCTGTACTAATCGGTCGGACTGGAATAAACATTTTGAGTACTACAGACTAGCAAAAGTTACAACAAATCAATTAGAAGAGTGGAAATAACTGTCTGAGGAACAAAAGGCATTTGTGGCCAAACTGAACCAGAATTTCCAAAGCAAGAATTTTGACAACATTTGTGTTTGTTTGTATCATTTTCAGTAAGGTAGGTGAAATATTAGGCTAATATCTTAATTCTGCTCGTACGTATTGTCAAAGTAAGCAGGAAAGGGTGCAATATTAAGTCCTTCTCTATATGATTTAGCTGCTTTAACACCGAAAAAAATAGCAGAACAACGTATTCGGTAGTACATTAACCGTGCAATCAGTGCTGTTGTTTACATCCAAGTTATAAAAGAAGAAGGATAAAATTTTGCTAGGGTGACCATACGTCCTCTTTTTGCACTTAAAAAATGTGTCCGGACGGGATTCCTAAATCGCACAAAATGTCCGGGATTTGTCTTTTGCTTCCTACAGTCGCCATTTATTGTATGCATTTTTGTGTTAAAGCCTTGCTTGCATTCTAATACTGAATATCATTTTCGCGCATCACGGAGTCACTATGCAATATGCGGTGTATTTAAATCGCTTTGGATGCAGCTCGTGTTGGATGTAGGATTGCCAAATCCGCATTTTTCCACGAAATTGGGCTTAAAGGGGATTTTGAAGGGTACATAACATACACAGTTTCACCTAATCTCATGTTAATCCTGAGTACCTAGAGTAGTACTGTATCCTTAATATCTACAAAAAGTCTTTAGTTTTATTATATTTATAAAAGAAAAATACAGCTTTCCGATTTTCTTCGGAAAAAGCTAAGCTTCTGGAGGCGCGCCGTGGGCGGAGCTAAGATCGATGATCACTTGCGCTGGGATTGCCAATAAAACAGATATTTGATGCCGTTTCACTTACCATCTGCAGTTCTGAATCATGACCGGGATCTTTTATAGCTGGGACTGCTCCATCTTTCAGTATCAAACAATGTGCAAATCCAGCCTCGAACTGGGCCTTGTATATGAAACGTTTGTCAACAAACACACACTTGCAAAACTCCATTGCTGCCACGGAAAAAAGAACTGCATCCACTGTTCATGTAACGCTGGGTTCTTCAGGAAGCTGAGTAAAGTTATCGTTTCCTTACAACCATAACCACACTTCTTTAGAGACATTCTTCCCGAGTAATCCCTTGCAGAAGCTCGTTGATGGGTGCGCTCTCTTTCTCACGGTCTAGTCGATGTGATCGCGGGCGCTGCGGGCACGCTTTTCTGGGAGAAATACTCATATAAGGAGTTCCACCAGCGTCTACGTCATTAAAGCCATTTAATGATCGGAAAAAAAAAACAGCCGAAACTTGTACCAACCCGGAAGTAAGATTCTCGGCAAAGAAATTCTCCGTCATTCATCTAATTTTATTTTATTTTTTTTACTTTTTTTAAACTTGCAGCCGGTTGATTTTCTCCCTTGGGTTAAAAGTTTGAAATATTGCTTACATTCCATTTGACTGAAATGCTTGTATTGAAACATTCTACCTGTGATAAAACTGTGGTAGATATTAGTTGTGTGAAGGATGGCCACTGTGGTAGGAAGCTTTTTAGCTGTGTTTACGATCAATCTGCATAACGGTGACTGTAAAATATGTAGTTTTGGCATGGAAATGACATATTTGATACCAAAACTAGGACTCCAACCCCCCCGTCCTACATCCTCTTTTTTGAAAACTAAAATGTGGTCACCCTAATTTGGCACACCACAAGATTCCCATACATCTGGATAAAAACGATGCAATAAATGAGCACAAGCAAAGATGCCAACATCAGTGAAGTTTATTTCTCTCAAGATCTTTTGTTTCCATTTTAATATTTGGCCAGAGGTGCAAACACCTCTGGGGGAAAAAAAAGACTTTCTGCAAACAGCATCAAGGTTTGAATCTCTCTGTCTCTCTCTCGCTCTCTCTCATAGATATATAGTTTGTCCACCTGACTTCTCTCTTGTCATATTGCATATTAGCTAAATGCATCACGAGAAACCCAATGTCATAGCAGACAGTTTACGTCACAGACAGCACAACACTGAACTGGAGGGATTTACCATTCAGATGTGACGCGGCCGACTCACGATTCTCACTAATACTCTCTTTTTTTAACGCTTTGGGCATTAAAAATCTCATTCATACGACACACTTTCACTCCAGGTCAAGTATGGCTGCCAGAGCAAAAGTCTGCCCTAATCCTCTCACACAAACATTTCCTACCAGCAGAGAGAGGGAGGCAGGGCAACAGAGTAGCGCAATACACAGACGCACACATTCACACATACATGCACACGCATACACGCTCTCTCTCCCTCGAATTCTTTCGCCCGCTCTGTTATTTCACATTTGTCTTCTCTCTTTCTCCATCCTTGCTCTGAATCATGCAGGATTGCAGGTTAGTGTTTCACTTCAGCACACATAGAAACGTCTGGAGAGCTAGCAGAGGGGTCTCTGCTCTAGCTATGATTTAACCTGGAGTTCTAAGATACTGTATATACTATACTCACAATATTATCATCAGTATCATAATCTTTATATACAGCCAGAGTCTGGCTGATATAAACCATGTATGTTTTTTTTTTTTCTCCCAAGATAATTATTCTAGAAAATAAATTAAGTACCTGTGCAAATATACACAAATCGAAGTGTTCACATTTAAGACATTGGCGCCTTCCGGTGGCCAAACGTGGGTACAAACCCACAGAGCCATAGGATGCAGCTGATTCAAGTCAACATGAGTGCACAGAGGTCTTAATGGACATCGAACAGATACAGATCTCAGCAGTCCAAACCAGATAGAGCCGGTCTGATGCGGAGACCGGGTCAGACTGGCCCAGGACGTCCAGTCCTTACCCTGTTCAGTTTCAAACAGGAAGCTTCTCCACAACAGGAGTCCAGTCACAGAGCAGACAGAACAATGACACAAGGATTTTCAGTGATTCGGCAATCGGACGAGGAGAAACTGGGTGTCTTCGTGAATGTGTGGCACAAAGGCAGAGAATAAAGTGAACGAGACAACAAAAAAGTGGATCGATGAAGAGATGGCAGACTTGCAAGGTGGTCTGGGGGCACACTATGTGGCTAGAGGTCAAAGGTGACGCGCCACAGTGATTGCTGTGGAGTCGGTCATCACAACTATACTTTCAGTCATCTCAAAGCATCTGACATACAATCAAAATCAAGAACCAAGCTTTTTTTCTGTACCACAAACATGAAAAAAGTGGAATATAATCCTTTAGCATCTACGACATATTTCACAGCACGACTCCCCAGTCAAAACGTAACATATTAAACCAACCTTTTTATCCCAAGTGTCCTATACACCTTCCTGACTAAAAGAAAAACTCCACGTACCTGCTCAGTATCTCACTGTCTACAGGCTGGCAGCACCAACAGGGCCGAAGCATGGCTTTACACTAAGATAGAAACAACTTCTAAACGTGACAGTAACATCTATTGCTATTGCACAATTATCACCACTCACAGGTACATTTTGATCCACTCGTTTGTGAATCGCTGCTCATTTTTTTACGCTTGCCAAATTGACACCTATTGCAAAGTTAGGCCTTGTTATACAACAAATGACCAGAACCGGTTTGGTCAAAAAGCAAGCCAAGAGTATTATTTGAAAAAACAAACCTATTTCTACTCATGAGAAATAATCTTAAGCAGCGTGTATCTTTTTTTCAGGTGTCAAACCTGCGCATGAAATCCATGTTAATTCAGTAATAAGATACCTCCACATCTGTAGAGTCAAACTAAAAACCATCATGAGCTACAATGACACAATGTCTGGTCCAATCTTAAAACTGCATCTCTGTTTAGGTTACACAGCATTGTTAAGACTTTGCAATGGAAACTGAGTCTTATATAATGCCATGTTATCACAAAATTGCAAGTGCAACTTACTTTGAATCAAAAAGCCCTGTTGGTGCATTTGGCCCTAAAATGTATTTTAGCAGTAAGAGCACTGAACTTCTTCCTGCATTCCTGCATGAAAACATCCTGCATTTTAGATATCTGCTGCTTTTTAAGTATTAGTTGAGCGATTTTAAAAGATTTTTTAATACCAATATTTATCTATTTATTTTCAATACTGGAAGTGGAGAAAAAACATTTTTTATTTTTCCACTAAATACATAAATCGTTATTTGTTTGATAATTAAATAAATAGGTATTTTTCCAAATTTATTCAGATATCTACAATGCAGGAAATGTGTCTTTAATAACACTGAACACTAAAGCCATCTTTGCAGTAACCTCAACTCCACTCTGACCGGGTAAAGGGAGAGGGGACTCTATTCGCAAAGGATCACTGAACAGGAGCGGAAATAAAGGATTAATATCTAGAACCAACCAATCACAGAGCCTGTTTGCGAGGGGTCAGGGTAAGTCATTTGGCATTAAATGTCTCTTCTTAAATTAAAATAGGTAGGAAGTAAACAAACTGGCACTATACATCAGAAAAACATTTTCTAGGGAACAAACTTTAGCTTGGACGATCTCAAAAATGAAGCGTGGATGGTTGGCTTGCAGCCTGATCAAATTTGCGGTCGCCAGCGATGTAGATTTGGGTGGGCACCGTGAAGCTATGATGAAGTTAGGATAGGTTTGCCAATTTCACATTTGTGCATATAGTTCATTGGCAGCTACAGTCCTACATTGTCAATGACTCAATGCTTTTGACTCAGTATTAAGAAATGTAAGACACATTAAATCACAAAAACATAAAAATGATGACCCGTTTAAAATGTCAAGACTTGTCGAAAACATACAAAAGTGGTTAAAAAAAAGAATGACATCAATTATTGAAGTAAGAATTTCATGATTAGAATGAGAATAAAAATACTAAACTGGATTCAATCCAGATTCAGTGAATGAGGCTGCTCAGAGTGTGTGTGTGTGTGTGTGTGTGTGTGTGTGTCCATGTTAAGAAGCGCTCAGGTTTATGTTGTGCATGGAAGGGATGTGCTTGTTTTTGTACTTTAGAGATTTCCATATTGTCAGGGTTGAGTGTCCCGTGCTTTTAAGGTGACTGTGTTTGTTTACGTGTATGTGTGTACCGTTTCGGTGTGTGTTGAGTGTTACTTTGAGGAGGGATCAGATGTTGTTTTAAGTCTATAACACATAAGTGGGTGGGTCGACGTCAGTTCGCTATAACGACGGATATAGTGAGGGGACGTCTCCGAGTCAAGTGTCCTCCCCCGTCCCCTCAGAGCTCCACCTCTTTAGAGATCTGTGATGCGATGTGCCTGAAGGCAAGGGGGGCCCCCCACAGGCGTGTGTAGCGTACTCCGTTTGCCTCTGCGGGACCCACACTCAGTTGGCACACCTCAGCTTGGAAAGCGACCTTTGACCCTGCCGCCCCATGACTGCAGCACAGCAGAAACGGGCCAGCGTGCCGGACCTGGCAGCCGCATCCCCTCGCCGCCTCACGCAAGGCCAGTACCACTTCTGCAGGGGCCCGGGGGGGACGGGAGAGATGACCCCTTACATCCCACCCCCCTCCCCCGCTCCAGGGCTCGGACGCTTTCTGATCCCCAAATAAATGGCCACTGCGAAACAGAGAGAATGGAGTATGAAGAGAAACACCAACACAGAGAGATTTCACAAAAAAAATCCTTAAAAAAACTCAGGATTCCATTTAAGAATCTATTTAATGATGCACATATTTAAAAAACAATTACAACCATCGCTGAAAGTTTTATTCTGGGTTATTAGATTTTTTTATATATAATTTTATCATTTTATTTTTAGCATTATTACTATAATTTATTATCACTACATTTTACTATTCTTTTTATGTTAAAGGGATAGTTCACCCCAAAATGTCAGCAGCACCACACCGCATGTGTCGTGGTACTCTTATGAATGCGCGTCGAAGACTAACACGGAAGATTAGAAATTGTTGAATACAGTCATTCTTTTTGTTTTCTTTGCAAAGAAATGGTTGAATAAAGCCGTTGTTTTTGTTGTCTTTGCGCACAAAAAGTATTCTTGTAGTTTCATAAAATTCAGGTTGAACCTCTGATGTCACATGGACTATTTTAACGATGTCCTTACAACCTTTCTGGGCCTTGAACGTGTCAGCTGCGTTGCTGTCCATGCAGGGTCAAAAAGCTCTCAGATTTCATCAAAAATATCGTAATTTGTGTTTTGAAGATGAAGGATCTGAGGATCCTCAAATGCAAACTGTGTGTGTTTTGCTTCACGAGAGCAACCACACATTTGTGTTGTGTTTTACTTTCTTTTTTATTTTCTTAATTTATTCTTCATTCATTTATTCATTTATCATTTTATCATTTTATTATTCCATTTAATCATTTATAATAATCATTATAGTAATGTATCTATCCATTACATTAATTCATTAATTGATTAGTCATTTATGTTATGTTATATTATTGTTGTTGTTTTTTATATATATATTTCCATTGTTGTTTAGTCTTATGGTTGTTTGTCTTCATAAATAAGAGATGTGAGGGAATGTTTATGAAACCCAAGGTTTATGGGATGTTGTTGTGAAGCAGTTTGGTATAACAATACTTGTGGATCTGAGTTCTTCAGACAAAGTCTGAGCATTTAGACATACGCAACTAAGACTATTCAATAAACTCTGCTTCTTTTTACCATTATTACTTTGTCTCCTGCCTCTGCTCTTCACTTTCACTGTTTTTTCCTCAGTCAACTTCTTGGCTGACAGAAGACTGTTGATAGTGTTTTGAGTATTTTGGGTACCAGACAAGACCTCCTGTTTTGGGTATTAGACTACTCTGTTGACGAGTTGTTCTGTTACCGGACAAACTGATTTTTCTGACAGGATCTGGCGTCCAGGGCTGGATCTTAATTGTCTCGGCATGGGGACAGCGATCTAACAAAGATGAACAAAGTTCTTACAGGTTTGGAACGACATGAGAGTGACTTTTTTTTTTTTCATTTTTGGGTGCCTTTAGTCAGTTAATTTTCATTCACTCTGTGTGAATCTGAGTTTACTGATGCTTTTGGCAATATTTAATGTGAAACAATTAGACTAATTTAAACATTGAAATTAAAAGAAAATGAAAAAAGATACTACAAAAAATAAATTTAGATGATTAAGAAAAAGAATGCATCTTTTCTGTTTTATTTTCAACTGTATTCAACTCAAGTCGAAATTATTCCACAGCTCAATAAGACAAAACTACGGCTCAAGTTTTTATTCATTCATCAATGCAATATGTTGACAAAGTGCATTCTTATAGCTGGCATGAAATCAAAATATACAAATTAAGATATTTTTGATGGAATCCGAGAGCTTTGTGACCCTGTGTAGACAGCAATGCAGCTGACATGTTCAAGGCCCAGAAAATTAGTATGTACATAAAACAGTCTTCATAAACATGTCTGACGGTTTCAATAGACAGGATGACTTGCATTTTTTGGCCTAGCCTTACTTGTTTGAACCAGTATATACAGACAATGAACTAAGTGGAGATCTACGTCAGAATGCTGGTGTATGCGTCGTGATACTCTCATGAACGCACACTGAAGACTGACACAGAAAAGAAGAAATTGTTGAATAATTGTTGAACTGACCCGTAAACTTTAACCAAAACGTCATAACATAATCTTCCAGATGTGCACTTGGCACTTAGTTCAGCTGCTTTTTCCAAACCAATGTTAAAAGTTCCCTAAGTAGGCCATTCTTGATCCCAACATATTGTAAGAGGACTCACCCTGTGACCGAAGATCTGCTGACTCCCTCAGATTCATTTGTGACCCTGTAAAGAAACGCACACTTTCAGATGGGATGCATTACCCCAACAGTGTCTGATCCATGCAACAAAACTCCACCAAAACCAACAACAACAACAAAAAATGCAATCATATCTGGACCTCAATATAACTGGCAGACCAATGTTGACCTGAGCAATGTGTAATTGGTCATATAGAATAAAACTTGTGCATGTTCCTAGATGCATGCAAACCGATAAGAGACAAAACCTCCATGCACCATCATCCAGCCTTTTCCCACCCTCACATTCTGTTTACCAGACACACGTTCTGCAAAGGAGACTGCATGCAGACAGGCATGCCATGTGCAGAGACAGACGAACGTGCAGCTGCAACAGACAGGCAAAGAGAGGCAGACAGGGGAACTTACTAACTGTTTTGGATCCCTGTGGAAGAGTACAACCCGACACTGATTTATTAGAGCCCTGGCGTTTAGAGGGGTCAAGATTGACCCTAGGAGAGAGAAAGACACAATGAGGAGAGCAAGAGAGAATGAGAAGAGATGCAGAAAGTCACAGAAACACTGACTGACAATTGAGAGAAAGAAAGGTAACAGAGAAATAAGAGCAAAGAGGTAGAGACTAGGAAAGGGTACACATTTGTATGCTTGGAAAGTTTGAAAAAGAGAGGCAATAAGCCAATAATTGATGAATATATGAAGTGTAACAGTAAAAACTTTTAAAGAATGAAAGAATTCTCCAGTGTTACTAGACAGGCAGCACTCCGGCACTTTTTTTAAGGATCTGTTTTTTCTAATACGTGACATAACCCAGCAGGCACCGGACGTCAATATAACGTTCAGGCTGCATTTTGGTTAAGAATGAAAATCGAGTTTGCGTCAGTATTTGACGTTGATTTTGGTAACACAACATAAAAAGCTAAATATCAACGTCAGCTGGACATCAAGCTAACGTTGATATTAGATGTTGAATTGACATTGAATTTTGGTCACACGACATCGCAACTAAAATTTAACCAAATATCAACATCTTATGACGTTGTGTACCTGCTGAAAAATCATTAAATCCATGCATTTATCTGTTGGAAGAATGTGCCTATATAAAAGCATATTTACAAATGTAACCATATAAGTATTGCCTAAACCTCTAACCTCTGTCTAAGGTCCCACTCAGACTGACAACAACTTTGAGTGACAAAGTAATCCAAAGTCATCCATTTTCGATAACAGTTGTCAATTTCCACTAACAGTATTGACAGGGACCTTTGGCAAAGTGTTTTGTTTGTCCAATGACTCGATAAAGTTGAGAAAACTTTACATTTATGCAAATGAGCAGTGATGTACATTTTTTTTTACATTTAAAGTTAAAGTTTCATTTAGCAAAGAAACGGAAACCATAAATAACATTTGGGTAACTGAATTGGTGATAAATTAAACCAGTGGTAATAAAGTTTAACAACAAAGCTGCCTCTTTATATTTTAACCAAACAAATCAAGAAGAACTTTTAGCTTCTCTGTTTATACCAATTTTTACTAGTTTACAAGTTTTATTATTTTATTTTATTTAATTTTTTTATTTTATTTTCGGGCCAAATAATTTTGGTTGTCAAAATTTCTGTGCATCACTAAAGTTTATGCTACTGTGATTTTACTCTGTTCTATATAAATTAGGCTATTTCCACCCAGTGAAGTACAGCTATGACTTTAAATGTGAAAAGACTGAAATCTATGTGACTGCTTGTAGGATCTACATTTCAATAACATATTGCAAAAAATCAGGAATTCAATTTAAAAAAATTAACAAAAAATTAGCCAAAAAAAAAAAGCAAAAATGCCACCAAAATGAACAAAAACACCCAATAAATTTAAGATAAATGGTGCAAAAAATGAAACACCATATTACAGCTGTCACGGAAAAAGAGAAATGTGAAAATAAATTACGTGCAAATTTGCAAAATTACATGTAGTTCCACTCACACTGCATCAGCTTTTACGCACTTTTTTTACGTTTACGTTTTGTGCAGCGTTGAGCCTTATAACCAATCAAATGAGTTTCTGTTGAATTTAGCAATGTATTGGCCAATCAGAGGCACTTAGATTAGCCAACATAGATTATTTATATGCATTTATTATATGCATATAAATAATTACATTATATGCATTTATTTGTCAATAAATGCATATGTTCGCAAATTCCCTCATAAACATTATAAACAACACAGTGCAGATACAATGTAAATAAAACAATAATTTTGTAGCTTTAGTGATTATAAAGTATTTTTTTGCATAACTTGTGCTAGACTTGGCTAACTGATGTTTTGATGTTCATCAAAAGCATATTTCACAAGCCAGAATGCGATGTGCCCAAAACAAAAACATTTGTATTGTTTTCTATATCGATATTAATAATCATTATTACAGTATAAAGAGGAATAATCTACAATAATGATTTTTGTCATAATATTGCAGCCCTTTGAGCTTCTGATTTTTACATGTATAGTTTAGAATCTTTTTTAGATAATTTAGATTTGAAACAGTCTATTCATATTGACAATACGCTTAAAATATTGATTAAAGTAATTGGGTCAAAATAAATATTTGACATTAAAGGCAACATATGGTTTTCATAATAATAAGGCAATTATAATATTGCCTTCACAAATGTTAAAAAATGGCCTTGGAAATAAATTCCAGGGGGCAAATATTGCCCCTTAATGGACCACAACCAGTGTCATATATTGAGCTTTTTAAGAGCAATTCATGCCAAGAATGGTATTTTCCAGATCTCTGAATTGTAAAGGACTAGTCACAGTTACTGTTGCTTGGCAAAATGTATCATTTATCATGACAAAATATGATGAATGATTCTAAATAACGACTACGAAACTAATATCCAAAGCTATGCTGGCAGATAGCAAACTAACTGCTTTCCAAACATTCTTTCTTACTGATAATGTTATAATATTGAAATGTAGTGTTGTTCACAATACCAGAATGAGCGCTGTTGCTAAATTATGAATCTTGACCAAGAGGTCACTACTAAACCAAGAGGCTTGCTATTGATCAGTACTGCAAATTTGTTCACCAAACTTGAACTTGATTCGAAATCTGAAAATTTATCTCACGCCAGACGAAAATCTTTGTTGAGCTGGTTACAACATGACTTGAAATTAAACAATGGTAAATGTGACAACACCATATGGAAATACTTCTGTTCCTACTGTTGTTATATTGAGCATTGTGATGTCTCTGTCAGGTGTCTCTTTTAACTGTACAGACATATTGAGCATTATAGTTTCCAACAATAATTCTTCATCTTGTTCCTATGATATGATCATTATACACTGATGGATCTAGCAGCACAAATGCCTGATATTAAGCAATGACCTGCTGATTTCTTACCAAAAAAAATGAGTCCGTCTAAAAGGAGCTTTAGAATCATATCTTTCTGGATCAGAGGCCGACATTTTTTATGCTTTACATCAGAGGTCTTCAACCCTGCTCCTGGGGGCCCACTTGCCTGGAAAGTTAATTTGCAACCAGCTTCAGCACACCTGCCTGCAATTTTCAAGCAGTCTTGAGGAGCTTGATTGCCCGCTTCAGGTGTGTTTGATTAGGGTTGTAGCTAAACTCTTCAGGATAGTGGGTCCCCAGGAACAGGGTTGAAGACCTCTGCTTTACATGGTTTTCAGATTTTTTTTTAATTGCATGACAATGCATCATTAATTTATACGACGAGAGTCTCTCCTCTTACCTGCGTGTGAGTTTGGAGGTGAGTTTGCTGAACAGGTTAGAAGTGGCCCGGGTGCGGACATTGGGTGGCAGGGCTCCAGCGTCATGGCTGAGGGTGGGTGACGTGGGCGGAGGTCCATAGGTGGGCGGGACACGGTCACGGAGCTGACCCCCATGGAAGGTGCTCCGGATGGTGGATCCACGTGTCAGCCGACAGCGCTCACCTGAGGAAGAGGAGGAGGATGCTCCCGCTCCAACAATACTGAGAGTGGAGGGAGAGGTGGGAGGGAGGCGGTGAGACAGGGAGCTGAGAAGAGACAGAAACAGAGTGAATGAGAGGCAGAAAGTGCACTGGGATATGCAGCGTAGTGACAGAGTGTGTCTGTGTTTGTGAAAGTATGGGTTGTCACCTGTTGTCTTTGCCGTTCTGCAGCAGCGAGTGTCGGTCAGTGCTGGAACGATCTGTACATACGTACGTGTTTCTGCGGGTCATAGTACTTCCTGGGATATTGTTCTACAACAAAGATGGGACACAACATTTAAAAAAAACTGTGTGTATATAAATCTGTCTATATCTATATATTTATATTAGTGGTGTCAAAATTAGCACGTTAACACAGGCAATTAATTTTTTCATTTTAAAGCATTAAAAATATTTAACGCATGAGCGGGGCTAGGTCTGGCCACCCCACTCATTGTGTTATTACAGTATAAACGAACACAATCCTCAGACATAAAACAGCATCAAAACCATAGATTTGTAAAACTGTGTAACATTATAGAAACAAATGTCGACCCATTAAGAGGTAATAATGACTGTCAAGCTTTGGGGTGTTGATCAACTCCACCTACATTTTGATTATCATCTTTTTTTTTTGCTTTTTGTTGTTATTTTTTATATATAAAACTTACCCACGTTTAAAAAAAAGTGCATGATGCTAGACTAAATTGGTTTTGTTTACAAGCAGACACCTTGTTCTTTCTTTTGATGTTTTGTATGTTCAGATATTCATATAACAAAATATATACATAGGAGTATACTTGAAGTATGATGTAAAGTTCACTTAAAGAAAACTTACAAGTATATTTGCAGTATAAGACCACTAAACTAGTATTTTACTGAGACTATAATTCAAAGTGTACTAAAATGCGTAAATTATTTAATTAGTAAATTATCAGTACCTATAAGTTCACTTTTAGTATACTTGCAGTACAAACTGAAAACATAGATGTAAACTAGCTGTGTACTCAAAGTTCACTAGTGCTATACTTAAAGTATACTATTATATACTAGAAAGTGGGCCAATTTAGTCCCAAGGAGTTAGGGCTGGGCGATAAAACGATAACGATATGTATCGCGATAGACACGTGATCGATATCAATAAAAAATGTGTTCGATAAAACGTTCAATATTTTGTATTGTTCGTCGGAAGGCGAAGCAAGTTTTGTTGCATTAACAAAGGCACTCGCTCTCTGGTAACCTAGCAAAGTAGGGAGTGACACGCTGTGACCAATCATGTAACAGTATCATTTTGGTTGCGCCATATCGTTGTCTCGTGCTGTTCTGCTGGATTCCTCTTCAGTAACCGGCGACTGATAAGCAGAAAATGATCATCGCAGCGAGCTAGGAAATTGTAAATAAAAGAGGAAAAGTCTGCTCGCCAGTATGGCAGTTTTTTGGATATTATAAGTCTGACCATAGTCAGACCAATGTCGTCTGCAAATTATGCAATGCCGCGCTAGTAAGACTTCACTTTCGCTTTCAGTTTGAAGAGCGGTTCGGACGGCGTTTAGTGTCTCAGCCAGCAGCATTCCTTCAGTGCAGCTTCACGTTCAAGCAATAGACCGAAACTTGCCACAAAGCACCGGCAAAAATAAACAATGAATATGTCGTTGGGAAATAGTAAGGATATATTTGAATTATGAGTAAACTATTCTGAGTCAGTGTCACAAAGATCCCGACTCGCTGTTTGACGCGCCTTAAATGCGAAATCTTACGCATTAGCCTACATAATGAAAGAGTTTTTTCCGGTTTGTTTTATTTCGTTAAGTAATAATCTAAAGCTTTCTATATATGTCTTTATCAAGTCTGAAAAAAATCAAGTGACGGCGCTGGCGCCTCTGTCCTGCAAAGCGGCTTTAACATTCACTCTCCGCACAAACGATTGGATATGCGCACGTTTATCTAGGTTTGATGTTTAAATCAACATTGTTTTATACTTGAACTGTTTTATGTCTATAGATTTTATTTTAGGTCGTGATTATTTAAGAAGTCACTGATCAAACAGATTATGAAGAGTCTTCCGCTGGCCGCTGTTCGTTACTTAAAAAAACGAAAACTTATATTTAACAAACAAACAAAAAGTCCTCCCAACAATTTTCCAAATTAACTTAATAAAAAAACGAAACGAAATATAAGTCTAATCACTTTGCCATTACATACATAACTGAACTATTTTAGTATACTAAAAACACCAATCAAATATACAATAATAAATCGAGCATGTCCCATTTTAATTGCACAGCCCTAGGTTTCTCTGTTTATATTTAACACTTTGCACTATTTTATTACACTTTATTAAGCATTTCTTACATTTTCTTTCATTTTGCACCTTAAATGTTAAGAGATAACTGTTAAGTGTTCATTGTGACTTTACATTTTAATTATTTGAGTTTTCCGTGGTTGTTGACATTTCTGTCTTAATAACTGAGGGGATTATGGTCAGAGGAAAGTTAAGTTTAAAATAAAAATGTTTAAATGTAATATATTTTTCTCCTGGTCCTTATTTTAAATGGGTCATAAAAAATATCAATAATTATCGATATCGACCGATATGAAACACTGATATCGTGATACAGTTTTCAGCCATATCGCCCAGCCCTACAAGGAGTACTGAAATAGTAAACTTAAAAGTATACTACTAGTACACTGATATTTGTATACTTACTATATAAAGTATAGTTAAAATATACTTGAACTTCGCTTAAGTATACTTAATAAAATACATTTTTGGTAAAGGGATACATGTCAGGTAAATGCATAAGTTTATCAGAACCTCCTTCGGCAACATGCAGTTCCTTCCTTGCAAGTATCTCCTAATCAACCAGCAATATTCATGCAAGACAATGCCCCTGTCCCACTGCAAAACAGGTAAAGTAGTTCCTTGAAGCTAAGAACATTGAATCAATGATATGGCCAGGCCAGAATCCTGATCTAAACCCAACTCAAAATCTTAAAAAACCCACTACAGTTAACAAACTATGGAAGAGAGTTAAAGAAGAGCGGACCAAGATCACACCAGCGCAGTGTGAGAAACTATTGATGTCCTGCGGATGCAGATGTGCTGAAGTCATTCAAAGCAGGGGCCTCTACACGTCCTACTAATTTCTGACAGCTGCAACCCTCCAAAAATTTAGTTGTGATCTTCTTTCGCGCTACAGTGGTTACTTTTCTCTAATTTTGATCACAAAATAAAGTTTTTTGTTGAAATGCCTTGGATATTTTATCAAACATGTTAGTAGAACAGTGGTATACCTACAGCAAATATTCCTTCAAATTTTGAGCGAAGAACAATATTTCAGAAAAAACATATTTATAAAAAGCTTTCTATTTTTGATCTCCACTGTATATATGAACAAATTAAAAAATGGTATTCACAGTGGTGGCGGTCATCTCCTTGCGTCGATCAGGTATCTCAGCCTTATTGGGGTTGTTGGCGGTGCTGACCATTGGACTAGACGGTGGTAGGGTCCGACTGCCCATTACGCTACAGCTGGCCTTCCTAGGCGGCATGCGGCTCTCACGCAGCTCACGGTCTCCGCCGCTGGTCGGGCTACGCTTAGGGTGCATCACAGGCATGCTGGGACCACCTGCAGAAGAAACAAGTATTCATTTACAACTGGAAGTATGCTTCTCTTTAGAGTTTAAGCTAAAGTGTCTCGTACAGAAGTCACTGTGCCGTCGCTGGCGGTGGTAGGTAGAGGCGCTGCGCTGAGTCTTGCTGTGTGAGGATGAGGAAGATGATGAAGAAGAGGAGTGTTTGTTGGTTCCATTGGTAATTGGGCTCGGACGTACCCGCGGCAAAGTCATACTGCCACTAACCCGTGACTCAGCGCCATCCTATGACCAGATGCCAATCGAGAAAATTAGTAAAATATAAACTGTAAACAAACAAATAGTATTTTCGAGTTGAAAATATATATATAGTTATACAATGTGTGTGCAATGTATTACCTCAGTCTTCAGGCCCAACAATAGATATGTAGCTGTGACTTCATTATATTTCTGATTGAGTAAAGAGTCTTTAATCTCTTCTGTAGTAAAACCCATCCCAACCATAATCTCTGGAAAGACAAAGAAATCAGAGAACAGAGAGGAATATTAACACACACAGTCTCTTCATTCTAAGGATAATTTGTTACACAACAGTAAAATAATAACAGAAATACATAGTAAAACACTTTCCTACTGGTCTACATGCTCACCAATGCGGTTGGGGTCACTGTAGTCCTCCGCTGGCTCAATGTGGGGCTTTAGCTCATCGGCCTCATACCCTGCATTCATCCACTTATCCTTCATCACTTGCTGTGGAGTAAATACCAACATCCTGATTACACAGAAACTTCCCACCTCAGCCATTTAACTGCACTGACTTCATAACTCGAATCACACGCAGGTAATAGTTTTAGCAATTTCCAGCAAATGCATGCTGTATGCATTCTACAACAGAGAAAATTTACAGAGATATAACTCAGCACAGAGGCATCATATAATGTATCTGGTACAGGGTTTAGTATGTGTCTATGTACTGCAAGTATGCACCTCTAGAGTGCAACGTTTGCTGGGATTGAGCACAAGAAACCTGCGCAGAATCCCCTCACAGTCTGTGGACATGTAGAAGGGCACACGGTACTTCCCCCTCAACACTCGCTCACGCAGCTCCTGGAAAACACACATGCACCAGCAAAATGTGTGACAAACAGCCTTTTAAAGTCCAAAGTTAAGACACATTTAATGTAATGCAAAAAACAAACTAACAAACAAACAAAAAGATTAATTTCCCTCAATACTGCTTTATAGCAGAACTGAATTGTGTTTGCATTATTGATTTTTTTTTCCTGTTTAAAGGGGACATTGGATGCAGATTTTCCACAGGTTGGCATGATTCTTTAGGGTTTTCATGAAATGTCTGCCACATACTCTGGTTAACATTTCCCAATGGTTGTGTAACACACCCTTTTTCCTTGTCAAAAGCAGCTCTGTTCACAGCGAGACGTTTTGGCAAATGTCTCTTTAAATGATAATGTGCTACTGCTCACTCCACTCCTCTTGTCCATTTTTTGTGTATTTGGTGGCACGTTACTCTAAAAAAACTAAACCAATCCACTGCGTCCTCAGTGTCTCTGATGCTAGGATATAAGGAAGACTCTTATGTTCACTTTTACGTCCAACTACAAAACAACTGCATTGCTAACAAGACATTGTTGTTGCTACAGCTGTTCGAGGTTGCAGAAAATGGCGGGACATCTACAAGTGGCTGAGGGATGAAATATGCTAATACGGGACAGTCCATCAGCATTTATGGGCAGGGCCAAATCAAAATGTCTTGATAACGGTTTAGGTTTTTGGGGATTTAAAAAATGAATTTAATGATTTTTATCATTGTAGGGTGGTTGTGTCCACACACTGCCAAGACACATTTATATGTAAATGCCATGAAAAAGTGAATTTTGTATCCAATGTCCCCCAGTAACACTGTAAAGCTGCTTTGACACAATTAACTGTACTGTATAAAGCACTATATAAATAAATGGGACTTGGATTTTGTTGTAAATACCAATGTCACTCGTATCATTTAATCAACTAATTTTCACAATCAGAGAGTACTGCAATAAGATACTGTATCGATTCTTTCCCAGACTCCAGTAAGTAGGGTGTGAAGAGTCTGGAATGGATCATAATGGGTGTAGGAATAGAGTAACTGTACCTTGAGGTTCTGTCCATCAAAAGGAAGTGACCCGCTGACCAGAGTGTACAGGATGACCCCCAGGCTCCAGATGTCCACCTCTGGCCCGTCATACTTTTTTCCTTGAAACAACTCTGGAGCTGCGTAAGGTGGGGAACCGCAAAAGGTGTCCAACTTATTCCCCAACGTAAACTCGTTACTAAAGCCAAAGTCTGCTATCTTTATGTTAGCATCTGCATCCAAAAGCAAATTCTCTGCCTATAAAGACAGAAATAGCATAGGAGAGAGAAATAATTAGTGTGAAGGAGAGGTAAAACAAGGAATAAAAAGAAAGAAACAGGACAGAACGTGATACAAGCACATACTTCAAACACTAATTATATTTTAATATTTATAATAATATTTTATTAAATACAAATATCATGTATTTAATTAATATTTTTTATTTATTTATTTTTTGCAGTGCAAAGACTCGTACCTTCAGATCTCTGTGAACAATATTCTTCTGATGACAGTAATGAACAGCTGACACAATCTGAAACAAAACAAAAAAATAACACAACCTTGTTAAAACACATTAATGCTGAAACTGTAAACCAGAGACTTAAATTGATGCAATACCTTTGTGCTGTAGTGATAAGGTAAAATGTCTCACCTGTCTGAATTTGGCTCTAGCCTCTATTTCTTTCATTCTCCCATGAGACACGAGGTAATCAAACACCTCACCTGGAAAACCAAACCACACATGAGTAATATCCTAAATATCACAGATGCAACTATAAAGTATAAACACTAGTATAAAAACAAAGTTATATTCCATACTCTAGTATGTACATTAGAGCTCACCTCCACTTGCATATTCCATCACAAGATAAAGTGTCTTCTCTGTTTCAATAACCTCAAAGAGTTGGACTGTAATATATAAGGTAGTTGACATTTAATGCTTTTGGTAAGCTTAAAGTACATTTAAACAGCATAAACAAATTATTTTCTAATGCAGTTAAGACATGCATTTATTGCATTTTAGTGCATTACCAATGTTGGGGTGACGGAGAGTTTTCATGATCCGCACCTCTCTGAACAGCTGCAAGAGAAGAGAGAAAGAAAGAAAAATAGGGTGATGTGACTCTTCAGTGATTATCAAGAATAATAGATAGCATTTAAAATATTCTCAGAATATATTGGTATTTTTCCTCAACATCAATAATTATCAACATGAAGCATTCATGGACAGCAATATATACATAAAAGCCTCTAAATCCATCTGACATCTTTCTTTAAAAAAAATGCAATTTTATCAGGCTCCGATTTATAGGTTTCTATGTAAGTACTGGTACTTCTGATTGGGCTGAGGGTGGGATTTTAGCGAGATTGAAGTAAAAGTATTTGATGGATATATAATGTGTGTTAACAGCATTCACTCAGTATCATCATCTCATTTTTGACCGAGATGGCTTTTAGCTGGTTTTGCATCTGAACTCTTCATTCATATATATACATATATATATATATATATATATACACTTCAGTATTTTGTTCTCTCTCCATACCCAAATATACAATCCCTGCTGTGGAAACCCCAGAATGGAGTCTTGCACCTGCATCCCATAATACATCTCACAGATGTGTGTTCAGAAGTAATGGCGTTGATGCATTATTTATTTCTAATTTATATTATCAGATGATACATACACATTCACACACACACACAGAGCTGAAAATGTAAAGATTAAAACAACTCTGTTTTCTAGTCAATAGATGTCTAATCAAACATTTGGGTGGAGCTTGTACAGCTAATCCTGTCAATCACAAGAATATATGAGCAGCTGTTTTCTTCACCTACGTGGGTTACTGAGGCTTGTCGATTCATAAGCCAATCACATTACACTTCTCTTTTTATCACATTGCCTCAATCTTTCAAATTGCTTTCACTGAAAAAACTGCTATTGTCAGTTTAAAATCAGCATGAATTGAAAATATCGATTTTTTTTTTTAATTATGTTATTGATCTTTTTGTGAATAATTCGTCCATGCATACGTTTTTTTTTAACCTCTAATTTATAATCAAAATATCATAACTTGATCTACGAGTGACATATGTTAGTCTTCAAGCTTGCATTCAGATCTGCCTCCATCGAATCGAATCAAAAGACATATAGAACAAAGTCCTCATCCTGTTTTTTTTTTATATTTTTTGGTACTCTTTGTACATTGTGACTTTAAGTAGAATAAACATGTTTAAAACTGTGTTGTTGACATAAGAGCTCAGAAATGTTTGAATAAACTGCTAAAACATGCAAATCAGAAGACCAGAAGAAGATCAGAAAAGAGATATTGCTGAATGCTGACACAGCCACAGAAATGAATGCTGTGAGCCATGTCACATGTAAACATACTTAATTTTTCTTATTTTTGTTATATTACCTATATAGTAAAGCATAGGACCTATCATCTAGCAAACATGACATGAGACAAAACTGCTTTTCCTTATGTCCAAAACAAAAGGGCGAAACAAAGGGATAAGACAAACACTGACAACTGACAAATGCAGCACTAAACAGTGATTCTAGCATTAGTGTAATAGCTCATATCAGCTATATGAGTAATCAAAAAGCCATACGTGACTTATGTTCAATAAGGGTGGTTTACGGTTTGTGTACAATTAACTGTGTGTGTTACAGAGCCGGGATTGAATCACAGTGGGGCATTCTGGGCCTGTGGAGAACCGCAGCTGTCGACCTCTTCTCTCCAACACATACACTAAGCACACAAACATATGATGCATTTTAAAAACAAAACCGCCTTTGGGCAGATTATGAAAACGAGCTAACTGAACAGTGCATGGAAACATATAGATATTAAGGGAAAAATATTAAATGCCGGAACGCACACAGTAATGCCCTCTATCCAATCAGTTACTACATTTCATATTATGCTCAGCTCAGGGTCAGTGCTGAGATGTGACATAGTTGTGAGTGCTCAGATTTATACAAGATCTATCAAGATGAGTGAAACCGCTGATTTCACATGAGTGTTCAAAGTCAGAAGCATATAAAACATAGCTTTGTCAATAATCAATAAACATCTTGATGTATGCTCAAACTCAGTGCTATGTTTGAGTGGTGGGCTTCAGTGGGGGGAATGAAGGCCGGTGATAATCTATTATGAGACAGATGAGTCACTGGTGTACAGGAGAGAGAGCAAACTCAACAGCGACACTAAACACTAACACCACACACATATTACTGCAAGACTTCCAAGAATATATATGTACATATATATATATATATATATATATATATATATATATACACATATATATATTAGGGGTGCAACGGTTCTCAATAAAAAATCGAACCATACCGTTCTCCACCCACGGTTTTGGCATGCACTAGGACCGCGGTTCAACTTAAATCTGACAACAAATCTTTAATCTTTATATTTTTTAATACATAACAGCACGTAAAACAAACAGGGTTCAGCTAATGTATGTTTCTGTTGATGGATACACATTCTGGTTTCCCAGATAGCAACCGCAATGAAAAAAACACATGGACAAACAATTCACTCTTGTTTAATGCAGAATATGAGCAGTCATTTATTCCAGGGGTTCCCAAAGTAGGGGCTGGGACCCCCCAGGGGGTCGCAAAACCAGGAGGAGGGGTCGCAAGATGATTTCCAGAAATCAAATAATGTTTAAAGCATTAGAAATAGCATATTTTACCCATAAATAAAAAATATAAGGTGAATTAAAAATAAAAATCCAGCATGTTGCCCACCCAACACATTAGGTAAGATTAATGTTCAAATGTAAATAATGAGTAAATAACTATAAAATAATATTATGGTTTTTAGACTGTTGTATTCCTTAATGTTGTCATTATGTTTTGCAAAACGTTCGTATACTTTAGGAAAGTGGGGGTCCCGAGGTACTGGCACTGTTATTTTGGGGGTCGTGGGCTGAAAAGTTTGGGAACCCCTGATTTATTCCGTCATCACCCCAGTGCTGCTAACACACGTATGCAGGTGAGACCTGAACAGAACACGTTCTCCTTGAAGTATTTAGTTTGAATGAACAAATTTACACAAAAATTATGTAAAAAATAAATAAAAAATGCCCGAACGTAGTGCACTGGATCAGTGCATTCTTTTAAAGTGACAGCACTTTCTTAATATTAATCAAACAGCAACAACAAGGAAATAACTCACTGCTTCTGTAACTTTAATAAAGATTAAACTTTAATAAAGACCTCTAGTTTATACAGTCAAATATGCAATGTCATTTTACATTTTTTTACTTTATTCAGTTTCTGTACCTAAAAACTTATGTTAGACCTACCTAAAACCCTGAAAAGCACATGTCACAAAATGTCTTGAAAATGTATTAAAATTGGGTCTTACCTTTTGTAGGCTGGTTGGGTTCAACTGAGTCTTGTCGATAATCTTTATTGCAACCTACATACACAATGCACAAATTAGTGATTTAATTCTTTAACTGTCACTCCCATTTTTGAACATAGACATGAAAATGCAGTATTCAAACTTAATTTTTTATAATTCATGGACAAAAACATTTTGTAATATGATTTTGATGTACACTTTCCACGGTAATGCAATGTCTGATTTTAAAACATTTTTCAAAGGACGAATTTCAAGTCTTTTGTGACAAAGGTCAGAACTCCTGTTATGAAGTAGATTTTTGAGGTGCACTCTTGTCATAAATTAATCTATTACTTTTCCTACATAACTTATAACACAAAAAAGGGTAAAATATCTATTTAGGAGTCTTAGACCTTTCCAACGATATATAGTTTGTCATGATTAGATTAACAGCTGTGGTGCTAAATATTTTTTTTTGTAAAAAATATATATATATTTTTTTCTCAACATTCTTTGGTAGAAAGTTCATAACCTGGACCACAAAACCAGTCATAAGGGTCAATGCATACATTATGAGACTTATATATCATCTGAAAGCAGAATAAATATGCTTTCCATTAACGTATGGTTTTATACATACAACTATTTGAAAATCTAGAATATGAGAATGCAAAAAAATCTTAAGAATATTTAGAAAAATTGAGAAAATCACCTTTAAAGTTGTCTAAATTAAGTTCTTGGCAATGCATATTACAAATCAAAACTTACATTTTGATATATTTATGGTAGTACATTTACAAAATATCTTAATAGAACTTGATTTGTATTTAATATCCTAATGACTTTTGATATTAATGATAAAAATCAATAATCCTGACCCATACAATATATTGTTTTCTATTGCCACAAATATGCTATACGACTGGTTTTGTGGTTCAAGGTCACATTTATTTGAAACAGAACTGTAAAAAAATCTTTTATAAATGTCTTTTGATTAATTTAATGCATTCTTGCCTTCAAAAAGAAATCCTGCTGACCTCACACTTTTGAACAGTAGTGTATTTGACCCCATTATTAGAATACAATAAGAAAATATAAAAATAACATACAATAGTATATAAATAGGAATTTGTATCAGGATTTTAAAAGTATTCTATGTTTCATAGTTTTGTTTATTTACAGAAGTGACAACCACATTCAACAAATTAAAAAATTCAGGAAGTAATAACCAAATCTATTCATTAAAATACAACGTGTACAGAACCAAACTGTTAATGCAGTGATGTCATTAAGAGTGCATCTATGTCTCTTTTCTTCTCATGTGGCACTAGTCAGAGACAGAGCCATGTGTCTTGACTCATTCGCAAATTCACATGCCAGTCTGTCTCTCTCCACCGTAGCTGCTCCCACCAGCCATGTGGTCTAAAAGCAACTCATATTGTACAGTTCAAACAGAGCACATGCTGTTAGTAGCAGCTTTAAGAGCATAAACAAAACACTCTGTTGAAGCCTATTTTATTTTAGAATGTGTATGCGATCACTAATGTTACGCTGGTCAAAAAAAGACAGCAGAAAACTTCTAGCATCCATTTGGTTATGTCAACCCTCATGAGTCTGGGAGTGACGACTGTATTCCATGTACACGCGCAACTATAATTTAAATGCAGTTCTCACTCCCAAAAGTGTATACGTGGCTGCAGACTACCACACGTAAGTTCACTTTTATTGGTCCAAGAGTATTTAAACTCTCTATTATGGTATTTAAATACAATTTTAGAAAAACTTCAAACATTTGAACATGATACTTTAAACATCACTATTTATTACTGTCCGAGATTATTAAAGCTCTCTGCTGCCCACTAAGAAGTCCATCTAAAATCACGCTATATCAGCTTTGGTTTATAAAAAGTAAACGTGGGTGTGGAAATTTTCACACTTAAGTTGGATGACTTTAAACATATACCACCAAAAGAATTACAGCTCACAAGTGCTCTGATGAGAACGAGACACAATACAGCAGCTCCTGTACCAACATTTTATCACACGCTTCTGGTTTTACCTATGTAAACGCTCTCTCTAGCAGTCTTTCTGTCTTACCTCTTTGCCCGTGAGGATGTGGCGGGCTAGTTTGACTTTGGCAAAGTTGCCCTTGCCGATAGTTTTAAGGAGCCGGTAGTTTCCGATGTGTGGCAGCTCATCTGAGCAAGAGGCCATGGAGTTACGACATCTCGCACCCAGTGAACGACTCGACACATTCGTCCCTTTCTCTGAACGACTCGCCACCAGAGACGCATGCTGGACAAAGAGACAGACACAGAGAAAATGTATTAAGATCAATTACATTTAAAAAATAATTGGACTAAACAGGAGAAAACATGTGGAGGAGGAAGCAGGAATAAAAAATGGACTGCATGTGACAGAAATTGCATGTAGAAACTAATTTTGTTTAATTGTAGAATAGAAGAATTTAGACTGTATGAAATTAAATGAAAGAGTTTTAAGTAGGAAACTGTAGTGAAAAAGACTAATGCGACATCACTGACCAGGGTTCTGCAGGGTTGCCAGGTTTTCACAACAAAACTCGGCCAATTGCTACTCAAAACTAGCCCAAAACTAGCCCAATCACGTTTTGAGGGGGGTGCACGGTTAAAAATCACATTCTGGGGTGTAAAATACACGTTTTTTTTTCGGGGTTCCTCCTGTAAAGTCGCATTCGAGGGGCTAAATATGACGTTATTTGGGTTGCTTCCATACATATCTATGCTTCAACCCACGGATATGAAAAACAACCCACAGCAACGGTGTTAAAGTAGTCCAATTCCGCAGGAAAACCACAGACTTGGCAACACTGCACTTCTGCGCGAAAAACACAGACTTGGCAACACTGGCTCTAACCAACTGCACCAGATTTCAGAATTAAATCCTCATTTACTGAATAAGCTCCTACTTTACACACAAAAATCGGTCTACATATATGCAGATGAACCACACAACTCTTGTATTATCTAGCAATTAATATTTATTTATTTTTAATTGATCGATTGGTTAAACTATATTGAGAGCATTTCTAAAAGAACAATGTTCACTAACTTAGGGCCAAAACTGTGACATTTATTTAGCACTTCTCCGATGACATATTTCGACCATTTCAGCATCTATTTCATGCACGCAACGTGGATAATAACATACTTCAATGTGACCAGAAAGGATGCTAAATGTAAAATTTGTTTGGCTGAAATATCAATAGATGGCTTTCTGCTGAAGAATATTGTTTTGTTACATTTCAAACATTTGTTAAGACTGGTTTTCACTTAAGAACACAACTGGAAAGCATATAAAGTTCAATCACATAATTTGCTCAATTTAAATAATCAAACTTTACTATTTTGGTTTTTAGGCTAAATAAAAATTGGAATTTCTGTTTCAGTGTTTAGGTAAAAAAATAAAATTAAGTGTCTAAATGTATTCAGAAATACATAAATGTAAGGTGAAATTAAGAAAAATCAGCTTGCTTATGAACATAATACTAAATTTCAATTCAGATTGCTAATGTGATGATGGTATACGAGAGTGTGAGGGAAAACGGAGGTCGGCATTGGTGTGTGAGTAATTCTGCCCTATAATACAGGATTAACTTACTTTGCCATGAGGGTTTTAGTCTGTCGCCGCTAAAACTAAACTTTCTATTTAGATTAGCACATTTAAACCTGGCTGAGCCCTGAACACTCAGGCTAACATCTGGTAAAGTTTCCTGAATGGGCTCCAACTGTCCCCTTAAGAGGGGACATGAAGGAGCTTGCAGAGAAATCAAAACATGCCCAGGTCCCCATCTGCACCGCTGACCACAGGATTACAGCTCAGGGATTGAATAAATTACTCACGATGCCCTGCCCTACTCTTGCTGAACTCTACCTCACACACACTATACACAAAATATGCCAAATTGCGCATACTGCGCACTAGGTCTCCTATTTACTTATTTTTTTTAAATATAAAAAAGGAATATCATACATAGACTGTTCCTATGAAAAGAGTCTCTTTGGAAAAATCCAACCAGAAGAGAGAATAGGCTGGTGTTGAGTAATCTTAATTCCTTTCTGGCTCAACAAGGTACTTTTGTGTCACATACTAAGATGCCTTCAGCAAGTTGATGGCATAAGCCCTATTCGGACGGTAATTGTTTCTAATGTGTAAAAAAAATCTGTAAAAATACATTTACATGGCACCTCAGTGATAAAACTCATGGATTCGGATGACAGTTTATTTACAGTGGAGAACCGAGTTCTGTGATCTTACGAACCTGGGAACACACTGCTGAAGTGGGAAAACGATTACAGTCCGAATTGGGCTATAGATGTATCCTTCTCTGTGATATCCCAGAATTCTGTACTTGTTCTGGGAGTTGTTCTAAAGAACAAAGATGGTGTCTAAAGGAATTTTTTAATTAAAGGCAACATTGATAAAAATAGGACATGGTTCTTGAGCAATCAGCATATTACAATGACTTCTGAAGGATCATGACACTGAAGATTCTAAAGTGGCTGCTGTAATAATATTACTGTGTTACTGTATTTTTGATTAAATAAGCTTTCACAAACATTACCAAATCTATATGTTACCCTGGACCACAAAACCAGTCTTAGGCAACACGGGTATATTTGTAGAAATAGGCAAAAATTGTATCTGTGAAAATTGTCTTATTTTATAATATTCATCTATATTATTTTTCTTTTATGCCAAAAACCATTAGGATATTAAGTAAAGATCATGTTCCATGAAGATATTTTGTAAATTTCCTACCGTAAATATATAACAATTTGATTTTTGATAGTAATATGCATTGCTAACTGCATTTGGAAAAAGGCAATTTTCTCAGTATTTAGATTATTTTTTTATTTTTTTTGTACACTCAGATTTCCAGATTTTCAAACAGTAGAATCTCGGCCAAATATTCAATGGAAAGCTTATTTATTCAGGTTTCAGATAATGTAAATATATAAAAAGAGAAAGGAATTAATAATTTTGCATATTTTATTTCATAGTTCCTAAGACATCAAGAACCTGGTCCATTATAGGTCTATAAGATGTGGTTAGCTGAACATTCTCTTATTAATTACTTAAAGCATTTACCTTGGTGTTTGCTTTAAAATTTACAGTGAGCAAAAATATATTTATTGAGTGTTACCATCACGTGAGTGTTTTCAATGCTGTTACAATCAATAAATAAACAATAGTTGTTTTCGTTTACTAATTCACTAAAGCAACACTAAACACATTAGCAAACAGTTAATGTATTCAATGTATTCAAATCAGTTCATGTCATTTGTTGTCGCAGAACTGGTAGGCCACTACACCAGCCAGTGCGTCTGTTTATGGAGCGCCAAAGGCAGATCTCACAGCTAAAGCTAAAACCTCACTCCACCCTCCCTAGTTGATTCTGGTGCCCCGAATGGCTCTATTCATTTTCTGATATGCAGCGACAAAGTGTTTCCTTGCTTTTCTCCCGCAAATTCTGCCAATGAAGCAAAACCGCTCTCTGGGAGAGAAGCGCGCATGGCGGCCGTGCGCAGATGATGCGCTGATGTGTACACTATGCGGATGGCCTGCGCTCTACTGCCTGCGCGTTTCGCAGCGCCTCTATTGCTGCTTTGCACATTCAAGGATGCGGCCCATTTTGCCAAAGAACCTGCTACGCGTACAAGGGCCACTGTATCCTGCCTCTCCATCCTCCCATGAACGACAGCAGGCAATGAATTGCTGATATTCAATCCCGGCTGCAAAAAATGACCGTGCACCTGACGTTAAATACTGGGCGTTGTAGGATACGAGTGGAAACGCGGCGCTGAGATGATATATTGCAACAATAATAATTCATTTGAAATGATGATACTTACATGATCTGTGCTCCGGTCGTTCGCAGACGGTAAAGCAGACCGAGAGGACATTTTCCCTGAGATTGCACACGATTAAAGAGGAATAACGCGAACAGTATTTACAGATTTAATCTCCCCCGGTAAACGCAGCCCACATCGGCCGTGCTGCTGCAGCTGGGGCCGTGCTTCTCTCACACCGCCTGCTCGATAAAGCCTGCGTCTGTCATGGCAGCGGCAACAGCAGTCCGCAAATCTTACAGATGTCCTCGAGACAGCTGCATTATTTTTTTCTGCGATGCAAACCGTAACGATCAAACGAGTCGGTTGACGACGAAAACGCAAGCGCGGCGGTATATATGTGCTAAAACAGAGTAATGCTTGGCCGGAGCCCAACGATTTTGTAGCGACTCGCTACCCCCCGCCTCATCTCCGCGAGCAAAACAAATACGGCTCCGACAACCCCGTCCTCTTTTCTCATAATAATACCGAGGATCTCTCCGCTCCCCTGTACCGTTCACCCTCGCGCGCGCTCGCTCCCTTCTCGCATCTGTTTGTCATGGGAGAACAGAAGCTTTGGCCGGTGACGAGGCCGAGACCCGTTCACATCCTAAAACAGCCGTTATATTCCAGCGGCGGATATGTGAGATGCGCCACTGCTGCCTCCGCTAGCGCTCGTCTCAGCACTGACACAGGCGCGCGGACGAACACGCGCGCGCACTGATGGACAATTTAAAGAGCTCCACACAAGCGGACTGATAGACAACTGGCACGGGTCAAAATTCTGCGTACCTGTGGAGGTCTTTAAATTCTCAGTCATTGCGCTTTTTTATCATGGTCATTTTACTTACTCAAGAGTGTTTTAAGGGCTAAAGAGGAATAATCTACCGCAGTTGTTTTAAGATATAAATTTTAAGGACAGTATTAAGGACAGTAGCAAAGGACAAGATTATAAACAAACTACATACACCTTGCAGAATCTGCAAAATTATTAGAAAATTATTTGACCAAAATAAGAGGGATCATACTAAATCCATGCTATTTTTTATTTAGTACTGACCTGAATAAGATATTTCACATAAAATACATTTGCATATAGTCCACAAGAGAAAATAATAGTTGATTGTTTTATAGTTTACATTACATCTAATTAAAACTGTATACCTGAATGATCCATAGTTCATAGTTTTGGGGTTTTTTTTAGATATTTGTTCACAAATAGTTGTTTGTTTGTCCTGAACAGTTCAGCTGCCTGCTGTTCTTCAGAAAAATCCTTCAGGTCCCACAAATTCTTTGGTTTTTCAGCATTTTTGTTTATTTGAACCCTTTCCAACTATATGATTTTGAGATTCATCTTTTTACACTGAGGACAGCTGAGGGACTCAAATGCAACTATTACAAATGATTCAAATGCTCACTGATGCTTCAGAAGGAAACAGGATGCATTAAGAGCAAGGGGGTGAAAACTTTTTGAATTTGAAGATCAGGGTAAATTTAACTTTTTTGTCTTCTAGGAAGTATTTAAGTATCTTCTGTTGCTTCTGAAGGGCAGTACTAAATGAAACAATGTACACATCTTCATTCTGTTCAAAAATTTTCAAGTTTTGGCTCACCAAGAATGCATTTATTTGATTAAATATTGTGAAAAATGTTATAATGTAAGTTAACTTTTATTTCATGACTTTTAAAGGGATAGTTTACCCAAAAAAGAAAATTATGTAATCATTTATTCACCCTCAAGTTTCAAACCTGTATGAATTTTCTTTCTTCAGTTGAACACAATAGAAGATATTTTGAAGAATGTGGGTAACTAAACAGTCGCTGGTCCCAAATGCCTTTAACTGTTCAGTTACCCTCATTCTTCAAAATATCTTCTTTTGTGTTCAACAGAAGAAAGAAAATGAGGGTGAGTAAATGATGACAGAATTTTCTTTTTGGGGTAAACTGTCCCTTTAAGGACAAATCTGAACTGGATTGCATTAAACAGTACTGTAATTTCAGTGTGAATACAGTATTAAAGCATTCCAGTGCTCAAACAATAACACAACAGTGAAGGAAAAAAAATGTTGTGGCCAGAGTTAAAAGTTAAAAGTAGTGATTATGTCACAGAATTATGTCACCAGGAAAACAGAGGGCAGTCGGAGGGGAATGATTAAAGAATGATGAAATGTTGAAATGTTCACTACAATAGTAATGTGAGCTAACAAAGTAAACAAAGTTGTTTTTTTTATAAATAAGGCCAGTATGATGAGAGCAGACCACAGCTATTACATACTTAGAACTATAGACAATAAGAAAATAAACTATACGCATCCTACAACAAAGACCAAAAGAGCAAAGCTTCCTTTGGAAGATTTTTTTAAAAGGAATAATTCACACAAAAATGAAAATTTGTTGAAGGTTTTCTCACCCTCAGGTCATTTAAGATGTAGATGAGTTTGTATCTTCATCGGAACAGATTTGGGGAAATTTAGCATTACATCACTTGCTCACTGATGGATCCTCTGCAATGAATAGGTGCCGTGAACATACTGTACAACTGAATATAATATTACAATAATCCACTGTAAGCCAGAGGGTGAGAATAATAGCAGATTTAGCAAATTTAGCAGATTTTCAATTCTTTTAATCTCTATAAATTCTGTTATATCACATTACTGCTCCAGTTTTGTCCACTTATTTCCTAAGTTTAAGATACTGTTTACACAGCTGTCAAAAGTCTTGCCCTGCTCTACACTGAATGCTTCATCAAGCCACACACCCCATCCTATTCACATCACAGCCCACATCTTTTCACAATATTCACCTCAGCAGTACCTACACCACCTCAGACTTCTGACAAAGTTACTAAATAAGATCTTTCTTTTTTACAACACAAGCACTGTCTCATGTAGCACCACAGCCTAGTTTAAAAACTCAACTGCAAGGCCCTGCAGAGATCGAAATGCTCCACTGAGCGCATCATCAGGGATGCTCTTTCCACCTTACAGGACATTTAATTCAAGAGGTGCAGGACAAGAACCAGGAAAATCATTAAGGACCCTAACCATCCCAACAATGGTCTCTCTTCACTGCTGCACTCAGGTAAATGCTACTGCAGCTGTAAAATCAACTCAGAGCAGCTCAGGTTTAATGAAGATGCTGATCAAGGACTATTTATCACCTGATGTTCAACCGAGGCAACAAAATGTACCCATTCAAATACAATCTGATGTTTCCACATATTGAATTATTTTTGCTGGGCAACAATTAATCGCAATTAATCATATCCAAAATAAAAGTTTTTATTTATATAATATGTGACCCTGGACAACAAAATATAAATATATATAAATACATCGAAACTTAATTTTTGATTAGTAATATGCATTGCTAAAAACTTCTTTTGGACAACTTTAAAGGTGATTTTCTCAGTATTTAGATTTTTTCGCAACTTCACATTCCAAACTGGCCAAATATTGTCCTGTTCTAACAAACCATTCATCAATGAAAACTTATTTATTCAGCCTTCAGATTATGCACAAATCTAAAATAAATAAATAAATAAATGGACCCTTATGACTGGTGTTGTGGTCCAGGGTCACATGTGTTTGTACAGTATATTTATTCTGTATAAATAAAGACATGCACATACAGTATATATTTAAAAAAATATTTACATGCAGTTACATGTATATATTTATATTAATATAATTGACATTATATAGCCTATACATACATGTAATATATAAACATATTTTTATAAATGTATTATTTTATAAAAATATTTATTTTTTTATTTATTTAGGCTTTTCCAGATTCCTGCTATCCTGAGATCTGTAACCAGCAAAATCTCGTAACATCCATCCAACCAAAATTTGGATAATAAAACAAAAAAATGTGGAAAATGGTCAGGCAACCACTGAACCACATAAGATGAACTCATGCAATGTGCTCCTGCAGTGATCATTTATGCTTTTTACTTTCAGATAATTTTCCAAAACAACTAATACAGCACCGGTCTTTTAAACTGTGTTGATATCATGACCACCTTGAGCCACTAATATGAAAAACTTATTGTGTGAGTGTACATTTTTAAACGTAAAAATAACAAAAAAAGAAAAATTATAAAGTTACGTAAATAGATAAAATGACATGGTATATCATACCATTGATACTAAACGTATACCATCAAAAGACCACTAGATGGAGTTCTAACATGTAAATAGTTAAATAAATAATCTTACCTGGTGATTTTTTTCCCCATGGAGCCTGTTCTGTTCAGAGATAAATCTCTGAGCTAATTTCCAAATCTCATCGGCAAATTACTGACATTTAAACAGTGACAACACAAGTAGAAGCCTGCGATAGCCTATACGTTTCAGTGTAATCCTTGTGTAAATCATATTATTATTCTTGCAGTAATCTCAATTGATGAAGCCTGCTTCCCGTAGACGACTTGCTCTCTGCACTAAAGAGAGATAGTTACCCCACTAGATGGTCCCAGAGATCCATTTTCTTCTCAGTAACTGTATCAGCAAAACCCGAACAGAGACACTAATCGCTGATAGTGTGCTGCACAGTGAACTTCTAGAGTATTACAATATGTTAAGTTAGATCCCAAATCGTAGGAATTATTAAACGCCATACAGAAACCAAGTATACATCACTGTGCAGGTAGTGGAGACGGAAACCCAGTTATTACACATCACTAATACCCCATGCAGTTCAAATAAACAGTGAATAATTTTAAGATAAATTCCCCTCAGGAGACTTTGTATGGTTCACCTCAGGGGAACTAACTGGTTCGCGGTACTATATTTTCAGATTAAACATAACAGCCGTCATTTACTATTTAAGGGGTTTCCCCTTACATATTTAAATACACGTTTTTATATCATCCGATTTATAATAAAATGTATTCACTTTATTATTCATAAGAGCGAGCGGGGCTATTTGTAAATTGAATTTGTCTGACGTCCGGTCTCATCCGCGTCTAGCTGTTTTTAGCTGTACAAACCCGCTGGTTTTGCTGCTTGATATTGCAAACTGGTGTGTCTTACCGTATTATTTTAATGTACTATCTTAGTTATGAACATAATAATTTGTATTGCAAACAGTTTTGCTGTTTACTGCATTTCGTTATTCTTATGGTGGTTTATGAACCGGAGGTCTCACACATAACCAGAAATCATCTTACCTCCGCATTGAAAAATAAGGCAGATTTAGATAATATGAGAGCATGGTGTTGATTTCAATAGTCAAATATTGTGTTTGTTTGATGATATTGCGGAGCATTCCAATTGAACAAATAACAAGCTTTAAATTTGGGGGTTCATGTATGACTACTTATATCAACTGAAATACATAAATATTTTAAATAATACATTTGCACAGTAACACACATATTTTGATCCAGTTGTCTTGACGGGTAGCTTTCATGAGTAATGGCAGGACTGGCCTGCAGGAAGGCCTCTTCAGCATCTAAGGGTTAAGTGCCTTGCTCTGGGGCGCAATGACAGTGAACAAAGGAAGGGCAGTGACATTAGATCCAGCATTTCTCGCCTACAAATGCAACATCTTTATGGGCACACAATGTCAACATCCTCAGAAGGCCCTTTTGGGACTCGAACTAGTAACCTCTGCTGTGAACTGTGTGCTTTAAGGTTAAAAGAGAGTGCGTTGGACTAGATAAAAAAATGAGAGAATGACGTGTGTAATTGTATCCGCTCTGCTTTTGTGTGATCAACTGTATCATTACACATGGGGTTATGTGTGTAGTGGCAGTTTAGTTTTCGTACGTTTCCAAGTGTAGTGATGTATAAATGTGTGTGTGTTTGGGTGTGTGTGCCTGATGTCTTGAGTTTTGTACTGTTTCAGACCCACGCCACTCTTTCCTGCGGGACGTCCTCCTGACTGGTTGGCTGATGAAGCAAGGGCCTGTTTGCGTAAATATCCATGAAGTCCTGTGTGATGGGGGCAGAGGTCGACCGCCCAATGCAATATTTCAGAATGCATGCTATTGTGTTTTTTCTCGTTTACTCTCTCTCCTTCTCCCCTGTCCTCCCTGTTCCTCTCTTTCCCCACTTCTTCTCAGGAAGGCTTTCCTTCTCCTTCTACCCTAGAGACATTATAAATTAACGCATGACTCTAAATCACAGACATGTTTTTGGCTGTGCTCAGCTCTCAGGTGGACTGTCAAAGGTCACAAAAATGGCGTATGTGTTTAGGTTAGTGTCTGTTTACATGCAATTTTTCAGCCTCTTGAATTCATCCGAGGCAACTAAACAAAAGGTCTTTGTCAGGATAAGAGCTCTTCCAAGTTTATTCTTGTATATTTTAATAATAGGCCCTAGAATGTTCTAAGGACAGTACAAAGAACCACCCAAAATACAAACCTCCCGCTGACCCCACTCTTGACCAGCTCTATGAAATCATATCAAAATAAACCATATTAACCAATCAGATTGCTCCGTTAAGGCTTAACGAGCTTATTGTCCTCAGTATCTTCGCAGTTTCCTGTAAACATTCATGTTTACGCATTGAAGTCAGTCATTTTATTTGGTTAGTCCAGTCTTTAAACCTTAATAACCCTAAATTCATTGAATTCTATTCCTTGGAGTTCATCTGCTTCTAGACCCAATAGAGGGCCTCAGCAAATTTCCAATGAGGCCTCAAGTTGACTTAAAATTATTTAAAATAAGACAAATAAAGCATTTAACTCAACCATAACATGTACAAATCTGTTTCTATTTCATTTTTGTTTTTGTCTTTGTTTTTCTCAAGTTCACATTGGCCACAATTATTGGCACCCTTTTACTGCAACGTCAACGAGTTTCTTACTGTAATGCCTGATGAGTTTGGAAAACCCCTGACAAGAGATCAGAGTCCATTCCTTCAGACAGAATCTCTCCAGATATTTCAGATTACCAGCTCCATGTTTGTGCTTCTTCTATTCAGTTCACCCCAGTCATTTTGTGCTCATATTTTCATTTTGTGCTCCTAGACTAGAAATGAGAATATACTTAATTTCAAGATATTTTACTCATAAGAATTTCCAGGGGTGCCAATAATTGTGGCCAGCATGCACTGGAGAAAAACTTTTATTTGTGACTCTGGACCACAAAACAAATTGTCACAAGGGACAATTTTTTTAAATTGAAATGTATACATCATCTGAAAGTTAAACTACTATTTAAAAATCTGTAATCTGAGGGTGCAAATAAATCAAAATATTGAAAAAAAAATGCCTTTAAAGTTGGCCAAATGAAGTTCTTAGCAATGCATATTACTAATCAAAAATTAAGTTTGATATATTTTTAGTAGGAAATTTACAAAATATCTTCATAGAACATGATCCTAACATAATATTATCCTAATATTTTTTAATATTATATAAACATTTTTAATATTGTATAAAAGAACTCATACAATGTATTGTTGGCTATTACAAATATACCTGTGCTACTTATGATGGTTTTGTGGCCCAGGGTCACATTTCATAAAGTGAGTTTCCCCCCACTTTTTAAAGGTTAGAATTTTGTGATTTTTTTTAAATGATTTTTTATTTTATTTATTTATTTTTTTTTTTTACAACCACCTTATATTTACCAAGGGTGCCAATATTAGTGGAGAGCACTGTACGTAGAAGCCTCATTTTAAAAGTTTGATTACTAGACCTGGAAATGTCAAGCAAATTAGTAAATCTTTTAACTTATTACTTTATTTAATTTTTTCAAATTATTATATTTTATAATAATTATTTGTATTGGGTAGAAACTATATTTATTATCCAGTAAATAACAAACAACTAAAAAAAATATTGTTGTGGACAATTGTCTTCGAGTCCAAAATAGGTTAAGGACCACTGCTTTAGACTAACATTCACTTCAGATAGCAAAATTGATATTTCACATTAAATGATCTATATTTAATATCTTCTAGTATAGCTAGTTTGTTAAAATTCTGAATTGAAATTAATAATTTGAAATTAAAAAAATAAAACATTAAAACATACAGATCTTTACTCTTATATACAGTTAAACCAAAATGTAATCAGAAAATTTCTCACATTATCACAGTTTATTCGCTATAGTTTAGAAAATGGTAATAAAATATGACAAGAATTCAAAGTTAAACTGTGTCAGAACAAATTCTTTTTGATAATGTCAGATAACGTTGATAGAATGGTATGTAATGGATTACAATCAACCAAAAATGCAGACAACTGTTAGTATGACAATATTTACAGAACTATCAATAATTTGTTGACCAATTACCAAGCAATGCTTAATTTTGTTTAGCAATTAAAGAAAAAACACTTAAGAAAAACATGTTGAGGTTAAAGCGTCAGAATAATTTTTGGTCCCAAATTTTACTGGTAGTCCACTGTATGAAGAATTTTTGAGTTTACTTTATTTTGCTATCCTAACTTACATAAATGAGCTATAGTGTCCAGCACCCACTAAAACAATATAAAAAATTATATAGTAATTTAACAAGTAATTTTTGGTTTGACTGTATATCAACACTGAATAACTGACTGCCCATCTGAGGAGTCTGTTTCCTATACTGCTGTGCTCTTGTTCTGTCTCTCCACGGCCTCTACAAATACACCAAGAAAGTAAATTCATCTCAAATCAATATTTCATTTGCTTTTATTTATTTGGTAAGCAGCCATTTAAAAAAGGATCTCATTTGCTGTACAGTCAGCCTCCATTTTGTTCTAAGGCCTTGATTGTACCTTATTTTACGATAATGACTGCCTGACTACATTATTCCTGAAAATTATATTATGGTCTGTCTCTCTTCTGGCAGGAGTTCAGTGGGTTTGGGTGTTTTCAGTGTTTTCGAGTTGTGCTGATGACGCGGTCTGTCTTCCTGTAGATTGACAGCCTAAGACAAACACTACACACATTCATCTGCCTACAGGTGTAAAAGGGGCAAAGGTCAAAGCACAGAAAGGAAAAGGGAGATAAGAGGGGTGTATGTTGTCTTGAGTCTGAGAGAAAAGAAGGGAAGTTGTACCAATGCTCTGTGTGTGTGTGTGTGTGTGTGTGTGTGTGTGTGTGTGAGAAATACAAAGAGAGTGTTATCCTCACACAATTGACCTCTATAATTTCCTGTTGACTTTAAACTAATGTGAAACTGACTTTAGGGCAATACGTTTAAGGTGATCTATTGCTCACTTATATAATGTTAAGAGTATTCGCTCTTGAAAGGAAGACAGAGAGATTATGCTATTTGGCATGAGCCTATTCTAAGAAATCTCGACAGTGGGAATTTCTGTCCACCGTTAAACCCACCAAACACCCTCGCCTTCTTTCTGCAGCTATACAACATCTATTAATAGAATCGTCTAGTCCTTTTTTTTTCTTGGGGCTCTTGAGTTGTTTTGCCGTAACTCATACGCTCTGACATCCTATACCAATAGTGTTTGTGCATTGTGTGTGTATTAAAATAGTATGTTGCATATTTCAGATGCGTGTGTTTTACGTCCTGTGTGTATACAAGTCTGTTGCCCGCCAGGTTGGCTTGGGGGATGTGTTGTCGTAAATAAAGCACTTTGTGCGCACACAGAGACATAAACCATTTGTGTGCTGTATTCCCTTGGTTATTCAGATGTCACCAGTGTTTATTCAACGGAAGAGACACATCAGCCACCTCACCGTCTGTTTATGGTGTCTCTGACATCACTATCAGTATTTATGGAGCTCGTTTCTGTTGAACGCCCAAGGAAGATGTGTCGCCGTTAGTCACTAATATTCCTGTCTTTTCAATCTAATGTATCATAAAAGGATGTGGCTCATTCTTTGGAGTTAAATGAGAAGGAAAGGAAGTCCTGGAGAATGAATCAGATTCAAATGGTTTTCAAATAAAAAAAAAACAAAGCAATAAAACTTCGAACTATAGTAGTCAACATTTGACATCTTTCATCAAAGTTGTCCTAAAACCAAAACAATACTCGTTCTTGTCTTACAACAACTTTGTTTAACTTTTTTGATCCACTTCAAATGTTGACTACTGTAATATAAATGACACTAAAATGTTTATTATAATACAATTTCTAGTTAAACTGTTATTATAGATGTTTATATTTTGTTTATTAAGTTGGCTTGAGAAAGCCAAATAACTGATCTACTCCTTAAGCGTCTTCTTCTACTTTTTCTTCTTCGTCTGACTTGGGCTGCTATATCTTTTCTAACTGATCCGACTTATGGTTTTCATAAACCATCAAAACCACCAAAAATCCCATAGACTTTAATTGAGGGGTCAAAAATTTTGTACAATGAGGCGTATGGTGTATTTAAGCTGTCCATTGATATAGCAAAGCTTAACAACCCCCTACTGAAGAAAAAAAAACCCCAGCTAAAACCAGCCGAAGCTGATTGGCTGGTCTTCCAGACTGATTTTAAACAGTGTTTCCAGATTGGGCGGGTTGCCGCCCAATTGGGCTTCTTTTGATAGTCTTGGACCGGAGAATAACGTATTGGGCGGGTAGACAAAATTTGGGCTGCTTTTAAAAAAATTTAACCGCCCAGTCAGCTGCTTTTTCTTCACTTTTATTATTTGGGTCATGTTATTTTAATATGTCTGAGCTCAAAGTATCAGAGTAAAATAATGTGTAGTGCAGTCATCAACTCTTTTTTTTCCTTAACGCAACCCATGGTTCAGTTTAACAGAGACATGTCAATCAATTTACCGTCTTTTATGTTGGTGAGATGTGATGAATCGTGAGTGATGGGGTTTTGGCGCTAGAAAGGGCAAGATTTTGAATGTGCAGCTATATATTAATTAATTCATTTTATTTAAGTGATTGCAATGGCAATTTTTTTTGTGCTTTTTGCACAAAAATTTGCTTATTTTTACTGTGGACATTTTACACTGATTTTAAAGTGGTTTTGGCCACTTTTTAGCTGGTCAGGCTAGTCTTAGCTGGTCAAGCTGGGAGACCTGCTAAGACTAGGCAACCAGCTGGTTTTAGCTGTTTTTAACTGGATTAGCATAGAAACATGCTAACAACATGCTAGTAACTTGCTAATCATGCTAGTAACTTAGTAACAATAGAAATGTGCTAATGACATGCTAATCGTGCTAAAAACATGTTAGCAACATGTTGGTAACTTGCTTATCATGCAAGAATCATGCTTGAAACTTACTAATCATGCTAACATCTTAACAACATGCTACTAACATGCGTACAACATGCCAGTAACTTGTTAATCATTTCAGTAATATGCTAATCATGCTAGAAACATGCTAGTAACTGGCGTATCATGCTAGAATCATACTAGCAATTTGGTAATCATGCTAACAATACGTTAATAATGTTAACATGTTAATCATGCTAGAATCATGCTAGTAACATGCTAGACAGGTTAATCATGCTAGAGTCATGCTAGCAACTTGCTAATCATGCTAGAATCATGCTTGTAACTTACTAATCATGCTAACATGTTAACAACATGCTACTAATATGCGTACAGCATGCCAGTAACTTGTTAATCATTTCATTAATATGCTAATCATGCTAGAAACATGCTAGTAACTGGCTTATCATGCTAGAATCATACTCGGTAATCATGCTAACAACACGTTAATAATGTTAACATGTTAATCATGCTAGTAACATGCTAGAAACAGGTTAATCATGCTAGAATCATGCTAGTAACATGCTAATAACTTGCTAATCATGCTAGAAACATGCTAATAATGCTAGAATAATGTTAGTAACATGTTAGTAACTTGTTAATGATGCTAGCAACATGCTAATAACTTGGTAATCATGTTAACAACATTCTAGAAACATGATAGAAATGTGTTAATCATGCTAGAATGATGTTAGTAACTTGCTAATCATCCTAGAATTATATTAGTAACATGCTAATCATGTTAACAACATTCTCGTAACATTATAGAAACATGTTAATTGTAATCGTGCTAGCAACATGCTAATAACTTGCTAATCATGTTAACATTCTAGTAATGTTTAGACGTTAATCTTGTTAGAATCATGTTAGTAACTTGCTAATTATGCTAGAATCATGTTAGTAACTTGCTAGTCATGCTAACAACATGCTAATAATATGCTAATCATATACGGATGGATACATGATAGCAACATGTTAATCATGCTAGAATCATGCTAGCAACATGTTAAATCAAGCTAGCGACATGCTAATTTATGCTAGACCAAGCTAGCAGCATGGTTAAATCATTCTCAATCATGATAGCAACATGCTGATTTATGCTAGAAATGAGTGTGTGTTCCCACTCTGTCCAAAACTTCAATTTCAACAATTAAATTCAAACTTTCAAGCTTTTTGAATTTATTTCAAAGCTTTCTCAAGCCAACTTCAAAGTTCGTCTGCAAACTTTACTCATAGTTAATAATATACGAGACCACTAAAAAAAATAGTGTATTTACAAACATTTATGTTTTATTTGGTTTATTTAAATACGAAAAATCGTATTTATTTATTTATTAAGATTAGATTCTTTACTTGGATGCTAAACCATAGACAAACTGTTGGAAAAAATGTAGAAACGGTACTGATATTACTAAGCAAAATATAAGACTATTTATGCCTAGGATTTTGCAGTGTGATGTGAGTGCAAAAAGCATACATTATTTTTAAACACTTTGTACAGCAGCAACACAGTACACTGTACATAATACACAATGTGTATGTGTGTGTGTGTGTGTGTGTGTGTGTGTGTGTGCAAGTGAATTTTTTTCTCATAAATAAGGATGTCCTGTTTGCTTGAATACACACCTCCATTGTTCAACATAAGTGGTGGCACAGAGGTGAATGACTGACTGACTTTTTATTCTCAGGAGAGTGGAATGCATGTGTGTGTGTGTGTGTGTGTGTGTGTGTGTGTGTGTGTGTGTGTGTGTATGTGTGTTTGTCTGTGTCTGTGTGCGCATGCATGTGAAATTGATTGTGTTGTGTCATGTAACGTTATTCAACAAGCTTGTTTGGGTGTTCCTGTGTGTCTGCATCACATATATATGTGTGTGTGTGTGTGTGTGTGTGTGTGTGCCTATAGGGCTATGATACCAGTATTTTCCAAAACACTCAAACAAACAGCTAAAAAAAATCTGTGTGTGTACCTTTGGGTAGAAGGGAAGGAGAGTTCACGACCAAGCCTGAAGGTGAGCAGCACTCCCAAAACAAACACATGTTAGGTACTGACAGTTCCTCCAAAGCCATCCGTAATGAAAGGAAAGCTGCTTCTGGGAAGTCCATTGTAATATTCCTATATTCTGTTGCCACTGATTAGAATGTCTGATGAAGTAATTAACTTCTTCTCAGCTGGAGCCAATGGCAGGGGTCCATTACAAAGGGCGGGGCTTAACACCTTAGGAACGAAAGGTTTTTATAGTTTAAACAGCATCATATGACAAAAATTTTGCAGTGATGCTTTATAGACAACATAGACTCCTACAATTGTATATTTGCATTGATAATAGGAAAATATTATACATGTAGTCTGGTTTAGTTTTTTACTATACAGACAATTGCTGCATCCAAATTTATGTTGTTTAATGAAATAAACTATCGACTTTAATACTCACCCTTAGGCCATCCAAGATGGATCCTCACCAAAAGATCCTCAAATAATCCAGACAACTCCAGTCCATCAGTTAACATCTTGTAAAGTGAAAACCAGTGTCTTTCTAATAAACAAATCCACCACTACGGTGTTTTAACTTTAAACCGCTGCTTCTGGCTAACATACAACTCCATAATCCATAATAATGCTCCCTTCATTTACTAGCACTAGAGAAAGTAATATTATGAATGAAGTACTATATATACAGTATATAAAGATTTTAATAGTTTGAAATTAAAAACGTTCAGTTATGATGGAATTGTTTATTACATAAGCAGACCAGAGGGGGGCCTTGTCGGGGCCATTGCAATCCCTGCGGCCCCCCACCCCACCTTAATGATTTCTAACGGGGGTCTCCACAGTTTGTATGTTCTGGTGTCAACTCCGACGGCACCCATAGAGTATCCATTGTTGAGTGTGATGCAATGTAAAATTTCTCCATATAATTTCCAATGATGAAACAAACCCTGTATAAACCTTGGATGATTTGAGGGTGAGTAAACTTTACGTTTAAATTTTCAGGGATAGTTCACCCAAAAATGAAAATTCTGTCATAATTACTCACCCTCATGTCATTCAACCTTGGTTCATCTGCGGAACACAAATTATGATATTGTGGATGAAATCCAAGCTTTCTGACCCTCCAAAAATATCTTAATTTGTGTTCCAAAGATGAACAAAATTCTTACAGGTTTGGAACAGCATGAGGGTGAGTAATTAATGACAGAATTTTTATTTTTGGGTGAACTAACCTTTTAACATGTACGATTACTCACTTCCCAGATAAACTAAAGATATTGTATGAGCAATATGAGATTTGAACCAAGAATTTCATTCAAAATAACTCTGTACTCTTACAAGAATACTATTTTGAGATTTCAATGAAAAATGAAAAATCAAAGAAAAGGAAACTGTGAAGTTTTGTACCGAACTACATCAGTGGCATTAGAGGAAAATCCAGCTGACTTCACTTACCTTGTTCACGTGGATCTATTTTCACAAGTGTGTGCGTCGTTCTCCGACTACAGTTTGTTTGGGATAAAACAGGGTTGTTGTGTTGAAAAGGAAGTGGCCGCCTGCGGTGGTGTGTATACTTGGCTCTGATAAGAGGACTCGTTTGGCACCTCTCAGAACAACAGGAATAGACCAGTTACCCAAAACATCCCTAAGCTGACAGCAGAGCTCAACCTCAACTCAACCCGAACACAAAGAAATCCACACGGCTCACCTGCCGCTGAAAATCTATAATTAACAGCACTTATTCATGGAACATTTAGCATGTAGATGGCACAGAGTAAAACATATACTAGCATTCAAGTTTAAGTACGATTTAAAAAACATTGAAATGATTTAAATCTGACATTTTTTTCCATGTTTAAGCGCTATAAACAGGTTCCTGTTGGATCTGCCAACCCAGAAAACGTGAAAAAAGAACAAACCAGTAATTTTGGCTTTCTTTGCAAGCTTGTGAAAAAACAAGCAGCTTAGATACTGCCCTTAAAGGTTAGCTGGCAGTTGAAATGGGTACTGCAGTCCGAAATCAAAATATTGGAGAGAACAATTTCTACCGCTTTCTCCTACTCAGACTCGATGCTCACACGGGTTTGCCAGACTGAGGACACGCTACTAGCCTTACACTGTAATTTGATGAGTTGATTTACTGTGTTTTAATGTTCCTTTGATTGTAGATCATTGTGCAGTATGTAATATTGCCAGCTAGCGGTTGAAATGGGTACTGCAACTCCATCCCGGAATTTACCCGAAATGCATTTCAGAGTAGAGTTACTGGCTACAAACATATTGTTATTTTTTGGTTTAAGAAGAGTAAAAAACTTACATACAGCACCTTTAAGGCTTGTGCACACCGGAACGAATATCGCGCACACTTATCGTGATTAATGATTTTCACTGGCAATGAGCTGAGTGAACGTGGAAATTCACTCCCTGACATTAGACGGCGCTTAATGAGAAACAGTAATACCCCGGTACACAATGTGGAATTCCTCTCCATAACATCTCCCTCTTATCAAGATTTTTGTAGTCGCTGACGCATTTGTCATAAAGCTCTCTGTGTTCAGACACCAACAAGACCAGCAGCTCTACATTCATCTAATCTTGAGAGGCTTTCATCTCGCCACCAAGTAGTGTTTACTGTAACTTCAGCAGCTATAGGCACGTGAACAAAAGCGCCAATCTTATACCGTGTCCTAACTACACGCGACGCGATAAGATTCCAGCGACAAACAATCTGGGTGTCCACACAAGACTCGACGTGACAACGCGACGCGACAGAATCAATAAAATATCACAGCCAATCAGAAGCGCGTGTGGGCGGGCTCTCCCTGCAATCACACTGCACTCGCAACGAAATGGATTAGTTTGTAATACAATTCATAAATATTAAAACTTTTAACATTATTAAATGTACATACTGAGTGACTAATACCGTCTTTGTTAATGGAATACACTTTTGAACGTACATCTTTGCGGTTGTTGCTTTCAGTGTGGCTATAAAGGTCACACAAAATGATATTCAAACGCACATTAGACACATTAAACTTTGAGCATATAATCAGTACCTGAGATTATCACGGTCATTGGTCTGAATGCCGTTGTTCCAGCCGTGACGTCGCGGAAATAGAACCCGTTTCTAAATTAGAAATAGAACCCGTTTCTAAATTAGAAATGTAGTGTGTTGCCATCGCGGTTACTTAGGAAAAAAACTCTGATTAACGTGAAAAAGATACCTTTTATCGCGCGTCGCGGCGTTGCGTCACGTGTAGTTAGAACAGGGTATTAAGGGTATTTGGGTATTAACAAGCCGAGGCGTTTTTTAAAAATGACTCTTTACGCCTGGCATTTTGCGCGTCAGTGTGCACACTCACTTTGCCGCCCTTTGTTTAGTTATGAGGCGATAATCTCACGCAATATTTGTTCCGGTGTACACAACCATTTAATCTGCACATTTCAACCCATGGCACCACCATAGTGTTTTCACAACTGACAACAGTGCCAGTTTTAATGCCATGGCAAAAATTAGAGTCCCAGCCTTAGAGGAGACAAAAGAGCTGATCTGATATAAACATGAGATTTCTTTCCCAGCAGTTTACCTTCACAGACATAACCAAATGTTTTTGTAACTTGTGTGTTTTTAACAAACTTGTATGTATTTTGACAGCACAATAAGACATGAAAGAGAACTTTAATACTCACATGCCGTGTGAGAGCCGCTTTCTGTGCGGGTGCTTCAGATGTTTGCGCTCAGAAAAACGTATATCAGAAGTTTAAACTATGGTTTAAAACACATGATTTCAGTGCGATAGACATGATAATCAAAACCAAACAGATGTTTTTTAGCAGAGTATCTGAGGCAGGAGCTGTAAAGGCACAACTCTATTCTGGAAAAAGGGGCAGGGAGCAGCAGGTCATTTGCATTTAAAGAGACATGCATAAAAATGCATGTTTCTGCTTACACTCATAATAGGCATTTTCAAAACAATATAATAAATGATCTGTAGATTATTTTGAGATTAAACTTCACAGATACCTGAGACTTATATTACATCTTAGACATAGGTCTCCTTTAAAGACTTCAAAAACATTTAAAAAGTTTTACTGACCCTAAACCTTTAAAGAAGAGTGTATAAAAACAAAAGAGAAATGTTCAAGGAAAAAAAGCAGCAAATTTAATTACAATATAATTCATTTCCCAGTCAATGGGGCTTTATTTCTTATTTACCTGAAACAATATCACACACGCTTTTAATTCATGTCAGATTTCAGATCTCAGTAGTGATTAGACATGAAAAGAAATACAAAAAAAGAACTAAATCCGAGGAATTAACATTCACATTCTTTAAATGTCACAATCTCAGAATCTGAAATGTAGCTGTTTATGCATTGTAGAACTGTACCTGGTGTGTGACACATCATGTACATGCATCTGCTCTGTGTGTGCTTTAATGTCAAGCTAAAGCAGTGTTCTGAACACAGCCTGCACTAATAAAAATTTCAGCATGTCCCCACTCTACAGCGATGAGTTTCCTGCCGCTCCTCTCAAATCATGTGGCTGTTCACACGACAGAGGTCCAGCTAGTCAGTATACAGCAGTCCACTAACAGCCTGTTTAAAGCGAGAGAGAATTATAGATCATTTCCCGTCCTTTGAAGTGTCCACTGACTTATTCCGCTCCAGCTGTGCTCTGAAGGACAAGTATTGTTGTGATTTTACATTTGCTGTCATAACCTCATCTTATCCTCTCTTTTTGAATGGGTTCTGACCACATTTATGTAGTCTGAATCAACTGACTGAGTGAAAATAGACTGAGCACATTTTTCTTTTGATTAATATTATACTGATTTAATAATGTAATACTTGTGATGATGTGTATTTATCGTTTATTGTGTCTTTTTTTAAATATCAGGATGCTATAGGTTGTAGTTATGCTGTATTTCATTATTTTTAAGGTTCAGTAAAGCGCTTTGCACGGCTTGATTGTGATCTGTCTTCGGCATGTTTCTCGTTCCGACTCCTCCTGCTGTGGTTACGACGCGGCCGGGCACTGGCGACCCAGGATGACACAGTCAGACCGCAGCGGATCAGAACCAGCCCCAGACAGGACATGTCTTTCGCCACTGCGATTTCAGAGAAGAGGGCACGATCTCGGGGCAGATTGATGGAGCTGTCGCTGTTCTCTAAGTCACGGACGACAGCTAGAATCTCCTGACGGTCTGTCTGATGCACCATTCCACGGACATTCAACACAGCAGAGATGTGTCTCCTCCTGTGAGAAGAGGGCATGAGAGAATGAGGGCATAATTCACATTTCACGTTTCATATTTCGAAAAGCATATCCTTGCCTTTGCATAAAACAAAAAATATACTGATCATGGTTAAAAAAAGTATATAAACCTAAATAAATAATAATAGAGATTAAAAAAAAGCCCCTTTAACACTAGCGTTTTCTATTATTTTTCTATTTTTCAGCTTGTTTTCTTTTTTATTTATTAAAAAAAAATGAAATGACCCTCTAACACTGCCGTTCTGTTTTTTTTTTTTATTCTTTCGACTTGTTTTCTTTTTTTATTTATTAACACAAAATTTAAATGTCCCTCTTACACTAATGTTCTCTATTCTTTTGACTTGTTTCTTTTTATTTATTAAAAAAAGAAATGACCCTTTAACACTAGTGTTCTCTATTCTTTTTACTTGTTTTCTTTTTATTTATAAAAAAAATGAAATCACCATCTAACACCAGAATTCTCTATTCTTTTGTCTTGTTTTCTTTTTTATTAAATGAGCCTCTAACACTAGTGTTCTCTATTCTTTTTACTTGTTTTCTTTTTATTTATAAAAAAAATGAAATGACCATCTAACACTAGAATTCTCTATTCTTTTTCTATTCTTTCAACTTATTTTCTTATTTATTTAAAAAAATGAAATGACCCTCTAACACTAGTGTTCTCTATTCTTTTTTTATTCTGTTGACATGTTTTATTTTTATTTATTTAAAAAAAATGACCCTGTAACACTAGTGTTCTCTGTTCTTTTTGTATTCCATCCACTTGTTTTCTTTGGATTTATTATAACACTAATATTCTCTATTCTTTTTCTATTATTTCAACTTTTCTTTTTATTTATATAAAAAAATGAATTGACCCTCTAACACAATTGTTCTCTATTCTATAATATAATTTTATAATGTAAAAATTTTGAGCTCACTAGAAATTAATGGGGAAAAAAATACTTTAAAATATACATACAACTAATAAAATAAAAATAAAGCAGCAAAAATGCTGCAAGTGAACTTAGGAATTACAGCCAGTATATAACATTTATAATTATTATTAATAATAATTATTTATAATATTATTTACACATTATTATAGTATATTAATATTTTTAATGAGCTTTTTAGGTTAATATTTTCATTTCATCAAGTCATTTTGTTATGTGCTTTACGTCACTTTCTTTCAGATCAGTTTCAGTAATAATTTAGTACTTTTTAGTAATATAGTACAACAAACTTAGATTTACAAATGTAGTTGTCAAAGCAACATTTATAATTCCAGTTGTATTTAAAAATAACAACACTTATTAACACACCTAAATGTACAGTAACATGTAACAGTATAAAAAATGGACATTCATTTTGAGATTTGCATTTAATTAAAAAAGTATCAATTATTTAAATTATTGGTGTCATAAAGATCTATAATATCATCTGATTAATATTGTATATATATATCATACATCGAAAAAGAAAGATCAGTTTGACTTGATTATGTCTTTTCAGTCCCATTCATCAGTTTATTCTGAGGATGTTTAGTGACCTTTTTTTTAAGGCATCAGTCAAACCAAAGTTTCATCAGTTTCTTTTCAGACTATTATTTATAGAAAGGGACAAAGAGAATCTTTACGATCAAAACTTGTAATATGACTAAAAAGAGCATTCTGGCATTAATTCAGGGAAAGGTCATGTGTGAAATTTAAAGTGTGTTTCTTTGTAACAATCCCTTGACAGTGTTCATGGCTCAAAAAGCAAACTCAAGAGTCAGCGCTCTATACTGAGAAGATGGCATGTCCTGCCTATAGATAACAATGTGACAGTGTGAGTCTGTGACAGACTTTCACATAGACAGACAGTCAAAAACAGGAAGCACCACAGCTAAGCACAAAGAGAAGTTAAGTAGCCTCCACTTTTTGGCTTTTGATCTTTAGTTGGTGTGTGTGTGTGTATTTGATTGGAGTGTGGCACCAGTCAGTCTCCTGTGACCTGGCAGGAACAGGAAGTACTCCACAGCCACTTCCTGTCTGCTGAGGAGGATCGTGCGTCAGCAAGCAGGAGCACTGCCAGCCAGTGACTGAGTGCGCACACACACATATACACAAACACACTCTTCATTCAAACAAAAACATTGGACTAAAGTGGGGTCACATCTCATCCATTCCCCTGTTTACTGTCTGCCATTCCCTCCCGTCCACAGAAAGGAAAGTTGGCACTGAGATGGAGCACCACGGTAACTATTTTCAGTCAGACATTCTTAGAATGACCTCAGGAAACAGAGAGGTGTTGTGAAAAATAGTCCTCGAGGAAATGAGAGGGGAACATGTCAGATTTTTCATGAATGAAAGCACTTTAAGACGACAGAGTTCAGGTTCTACCCTTCCGCAGGTCTAAAAGTGTTCAGCGAAATTGTCTTAATGTAATAGTTACGTAAACGGACAAAGTTACATATTAAGATACTGAGTGCTCTATGAGCTAATAAAACGTGTTCCTTCCGGTTTTATGCTATATAAAAATCTACATCCTGTTTCACATTTGGCTTCGGTTTTATAGCAGTTTTTAAACAGCACTTGGTTCCGGTCCTTAAATTTTATTGGCCAAGTTGCTTTCTAAAGGACCGTTCACACAAAATGCATGTTCGCATTCCACCCTTACTTTTCTATTGCGTTCGCATCTTTTGCAGCATCTCACGTTTGAGAATTAATGCAGGCGATCTATTTTTTCAGTTTAACGCATACAATTTTTTAAGGCCATTAATGCAGGGGCAGGGCCAGGGTTGGCCACCCCACTCACAACTGCTGCTTCTGTCTCTCTTTTCTTGACAAGTATTTTCCGATCCCGTCCCCCATCTAACTTTACTGTTAGGTGGGAATAATCACAATTAATACCAAGGGCTCTAAACTATCCCAGCTGAAGAAAAGGGTCTTTTCTAGTGACATGATTGGTTATTTTCTAAAAAGGTTTACAATTTCTATACTTTTTAACCTCAAATGCTTGTCTTGTCTAGCTCTGCGATGCACATGCGTACAGTTAGGGTAGGTCAAAAAACTCCCATCTCATTTTCTCCTACAACTTCAAATTGTCCTACATTGCTGCAAAAGTACCGACTCAGTGTTTACAAAGTGAACATGCAAAAAAGATTAATGCCTTTTACAAAAAAAGGTAAAACTAGTAATGTTAAAAAGTATAAATTGTACATTTATACAGTACAGTGTTTAATTAAATTAAATTCAGTTTAGAGCCCTTTGAAGCTGCATTTAAACTGCATTTTGGAAATTCAAACTCACGGGCACCATAGAAGTCCACTATATGGAGAACATTACTAAAATGTTTTCCCTCAAGATACATAATTTCTTTACGACTGAGAAAAGAAAGACATGAACATCTTGGATGACAAGGGAGTGAGTAAATATCTGTAAATGTTTGTTCTAGAAAAGTGAAAACCTTCGTTTAAACCTTCATAGTTTCATGACAGACCTCTGCAAATGGTTTTGATTTGTTCGGCCTGGTGGTCTTACCGTATATCTGGAAATTCCTTCACCAAAACCCCGACTTCCATCTGAATAGAGGGAGTGTCCTCTAAAACTATGATGTCAGCCAGATGAACAATCACACTGTCCAACCAGGAGGAAGTTGACTCCTGAGAAAAAAATCATTAACTAATTTCATTAACTAATTTGGTCTTAGCATTTTTGCACAAAAAAATAAATAAATAAATAAAATACTAAGTTTCAATCCGATTTGTAATGGTTTGTTGCAAATAACTTTTTTTTCTATTTACAGTCATAGTTTTATGCTTTCTCTTCATTATCTTCAGGTTTATATGGAAGTGGTTATTTGCACTAAGCCCTTTATTTACCACTTTTTGATTATTTTCTTCTTTTTATTGACAAATAAATGCCTTTCCAATTAGATTTGTCATGTGAAAAAGCAGACGAACGAGTTCGCCAAAAGTTGGATTCGAACTCTGGTCCAGGAAAGTACACTAAGTTCAGATAGCAATAGATGTTATTTACACTAAGTGAAAATAGCAGTATTTTCTTAGCAATATGCTAAGTGCAAATAAATTCTATTCACACTATGTTAAAATGAACTAAAACGAACACTAACATGTAACTAATGAAACTTACTATAAAATGTTACCAAATGATTAAATGGATGCTGCCTTATTGGGGCAATAAAGTCACTTTATTCAAACTTAGGTCGATCGAATTAAAAAAGTCACTGCTATGGGCTTTACCACTTACACCACTGGAGCTGTTGTTTAGCAGGCATCTTTTGTAATGTTGTCTAGCCCAACTACATGTTGGTGGGCAGAGTTAGTGTAAACAGGCTCTGCCAACAAGGCGGGCTATTTGCACTTAGTGTAAACAGACACTCAGTGCTTGTATACCTAACAGTATAGTAAATGTTGGGATGATAAAAGATAGTGTCAACTTAACAGAAAGTAAATATTTACCATACAACAATTACACATTTATAATATTTTTAGATTTTGTCATACTAAAAATGAGTTTTTATGCATGAAAATATGCAGCTGCCTTTATATATTGAAAAGGCATAATATTTATTACACTTAGTGGCACTGACCAGATCTTTAAAAAGAGCCTTCAGCTGTTTGGCCTCATCCTGCAGACGGAATGCCACTCTCTTCCTCATTTTGAGTGATGTACAGATGACCCGCCCCCTCATGATGGCACGAACATATTCAACCAGGACCCGCCTGTGCACCTCATTCACCAATGCCTGATAGTCAATTAGATGATCAATCAATCAACCAACCAACCCAATCATGAGTCTGTGAGAATGCGTGTGTGCTCCAAGTCGTACCTGATATGGAGGGCAGTCCATTCTGCGGAACTTTTTAAAGTGCTGTTTAATAGTCATCTCAATGCTCTCATAGGCCTCAGTGTTTTCCAGCCACTTCCTCTTGACCAGCTTATCGAAGAATGGCTGGAATCATGCCAGAAAATCATCAGTGAATGCTTTAAGGAACACATCTGGGCCAGAAGTAAATGTGTGCAAGTGTCTCACCCTTATGTTTTCAAACAGTATGTCCGAGAGAACTTGCACCGACTGGTTAACAATTCGCTCCAGAGATGATTGAGCTCGCTGGGAGACGTCCTCACTGCCAAGGGGGTCACACAGACGACAGCGCTCCACAAAATTCCTACAGAGTTCAACACAGGTTTTAAAGCCTGCACAATTAAATGGATAGTTCATCCAAAAATGAAAAATCTGTCATGCCAAACCCATAAGACATTAAAATTGTCCATGTGACATTATTTTGGGGGCGCGCAAAATTATTCGTGTAGCTTCATAACATTACCTTGAACCACTGATTAAATTAGATCTGCAGCGATTCATCGACGTCATCGATTACGTCAATTATGAAAATACGTCGATTAGCATGGGATGCCTTGATGCGTCACAGCTTTAGCCACGCCCATTGTGCGAGCCTGCAGTTATCCCTACTTATGACTTTTGTGTCATGTTTAACACAAAACAAGACCCTAGAGCAGATGGTGAAGGCTAGTATGGCAACATCGCTTCATAGAGTTGCGTTCATAGAGCATTTTATTATTATTATTATAGGCTAAGCAAGACGGAGAAGGAGAAATGATTCGCGTTCATCTTGAGATCCACTGGAGCTGCCATCAGTGCCGCGGGCGCGATTGCGCGAGCTGTAAGACGCGTCTGCCCTCGATAACAAAGCATTTAAAAGTCATTGTTCGTTGTTTAACTTTGTGATAGATTGGACAAGCCTCGACTGGACTCTCTGTCGCTCTAGTTTCCTGAATGCGGTTGTGAGTGACTTCAGCTTGTAATTCGAGCCCGATCTCATGAAAATGTGTATAGTATGCCAAATAAAAACAAAAATAGCCTAATCCTACACATGGCATAGCATATAGACGCCAAAGTTACATATATGTATTCAAGCATGTTTTAATCTGCTGAATAAGTAACTGTGAATGCAGCCATAATGTGCATTTCTACTGATTGTATTTTATCACTGCCCTTTCTTTCTTTCTTTGATTCTTATTACTATTATTTCTTTCTTGCTTCATTGCTTTCTCTTTTTTCCTATTTGTTATTAGTTATTTATTATTGTTATTTTTCGCTCTCTTCTTATTATTTTTTTTTCTTTCTTTCAATTAAATTTTTTATATTAATTATTTATTATTTATTTTTCTCTCTTGGTATTATTTTTCTTTATTGTTATTGTTTTCTTTCTTTGTTGTTATTGTTAATTTTTGTAAAGTATTAATTATGAGAAAAGGTTTGAATAAAACATTAAAAGATTTGTAAAATCAGTAAAACAGTAAAACTGTTACTGTTATTTTTTATTGATAGTTTAACTAAAGAATTTATCAACTGATAAGAAAATAATAAATAGATTAATTGAAAAATAATCGATAGATTAGTTGACAGCAAAAATCAGCTCTAGATTAAATTGACTATTTTAACGATGTCCGGTCTTGAATGTGATAGTTGCATTGCTGTCTTTGCAGGGTCAGAAAGCTCTTGGATTTCATTGAAAATATCTTAATTTGTGTTCCGAAGATGAACAAAGGTCTTAGGGGTTTGGAAAGACAGATGAATGCAATTCTAAAGAATATTACATTTTTTTTTTCTTTTAGTCCTCAAAAAAAAAAAGATAGATATGGTGAATAAGTTGAAAAACCTGAAAGGTGGAACACAGTTGACAAGAGCGATGGTTCTGGAAACATAACCGTCCCCACGATCCCCAAACTCTGACTGTGTGTCATGGAACATCTCAACCTTTCTCTGGAAACTAAATACCACACAGACACATGAACACACAAATTTCATAATTTTAGACTTCCCTGTTTAAAAGGGAGATGAAAAAGTCAGTTTTTGAATATAACGTAAGGACAACACCCTAATCATAGATGGGCACACGATTATTGTGTTGACTATGAGTCTCTTTTGAGCTTTATGAAGTAAACATCTAAATATCATGACATTAATTATGAGTTTGCAAACAATCAAACTTACCTATGCAGGAAATCTGCAAGTCCATTCAAGGTGCACCGAGCAACACGAGCTCCAAGTGGCTGACTGACAGCTGTCGATCTGTCCAAATCTACCTTTAGCCTCTGAAACAGATTAGGACACATAAGAATACAAAAAGATATTCATAACAACCTTATAAACACAACCATTCACAAACATCAACATATATTAACAAGCGTACAAAGTGGAAGCCATACATACAGTCAGATTCCAAAAAATGCCGTAATTGTTACCTGTATAACAGAACGGGCGAGGCCAGACTGATACTCTTCAATGTGCAGCGTCTGAGCCCATCGCTTTTCTTCATCATCCAAAACCTGCGTGAGCTCCAGAGTCATCTTGTCCTGCACACATACATACATATATATTATTTTCGTTTCAACAGACAAATAATGAATGCATAATTTGACTCAAAAGTGTTACCCAAACTGTTTCGACGCAGTCCTGTTCCAGCCGGTCTACAACATCATCAGGCAGCAGAGGTTCTAGAGCTTCACACAGTATAGTCCCCATTGCTCCAACTGTAGCCAGGACATCCCTGTGGGACACTAACAGTCAGAACTAGTGCATGTTTGTGTGTCCATTAAGTGTCCACTAAGTTCATTTGTGTATTCGTGTTGTGTCGTGTTGGGAGAGTAACAACCTAATAATAATTTGAATTAGATGTGGGCAGCTATTTTGCTGTGGCGCCCAGGTAGCAAGCGGGGGTTCTTTGCTTTATTGAAGGGCACCTCAGTCGTGGGTAATGAGGGTGGAATACAGTGCTGTTCATTCACTCTCCCCACCTTTTTTTCCTGTCAGTACTGGGAATCGAACCCTGGTTACAAGTCTGGCTCTCTAACCATTAGGCCACAAGTGCACAAATCGATATATACATGGATTTTACTTTAGAAATAAAATGCAACATTTTAATGGTAGAAAACATTTAATTGAATCAGAGCTGTATGTTTGCTGGCAGTGTTTGAATGAATTAGCAATCAGAGTTGGGTAAAGTTACGTTTAAAATGTAATTACAATATTGCATTACTCCATAAAATGAACAAACTGTGTTACTTAATTGCTTTCTATGGAAAGTAATGGTCACTTTTGCATTACTTTCTCTCAGAGATATCAGTGAATAAATTGGAAACTTATATGAAACTTAACTGGCATTAGTTATATGAAAAAGTAACTTGTATTTGCTTGTAAATTTAAAAGTAATGAGTTTACTAGTTACTTGGAAAAAGTCATCCGATTACGTAACTGATCACTTGTAATGCGTTACCCCCAACACTGACAATCTCAATTACGGTGACAGTACACTATTAAAAATAAAGGTCCCAAAAAAAAAGGCAGTGATGTCAGAAGAACCTTTAAGAGAACAGTTCTTTTCTTAGTCTGATGAACATTTTAATAATTTAAAGAACCTTTTTTCCACTATGAAGAACCTTTTGTACCATGGAAAGATTCCAAAAATGTTAATAAAGAAAACAGAACAGCTAAACACCACAATAACTTCCTAATTTAGATAAGTTGAAAATATAGTACAGGGATTCATTTACTTGAACGATTAGTACAAATTAGTACAAACCAATTCACTAGAATAAAGCACACTTTCCGGTGCCGAGGGCCATATATGGTTAACTGATTCACTAGTCTAATAGTCATTTGTGGATAATGAGGGGTTTATTTCCTCTATTAAATTTAAGCTCTTCTTTAATTTTTAGTTGTTTTTTTTAATGTCGCTCTGACATTTACTTTTTCATGCAATGCCAAATTAGAAGTCCTTTATATTTTTATATTCCATTACCAAAATACAGGATGATTTCTTGACTAAACAAATCTAGTCATATTTACTCAACAACAACAAAATATCTTTATATATTTAGCTCTTTATACATTTAACTCTAATGCTAGAATGAACATGTCTTCTCAATGCTACAAATGAGAGAAAGAAAGAGAGAGAGATGGCCATATTTGTAGGTGAGTCTATTTGATTATTCCCTCAGGTAATACATGATTAAAAATAGTGCTATAGTTTTGGCCAGTTTTAGGAAATGTAGTTTGTTAACGGTCAGAGCTTAAATGGAAGAAATGACAAATCTTTTTTTTTCCCATATTGTGACGTACATCCGAGGGTAACAGATAATCAAAAATAAGTAAAAAGGAGGGCAAGGACTTCTGGTTGTTAGAATGTGGGTGTTGCACTCAAAAGTAAAGGCAGTTTAAGTGGATTAAATAATTGGTTCTGCATACATTGTTCACAATCTATTTTTCTTGGTTTTCTAAACATGCATTATATTTTAATTTCATTAAAGTGCTGAACTACTGTAATGATACTGAAAAATACAGTCAAATTAGTAGTGTGGCTACTTTTAGTACAAAAAAAACGGTGTTGTGCATGTGTACAGTAATTCTCCCAGGTATTCAGTACCGTTGTTGTTGATTCTAATAAACAATGCATCTGTTATTAATAGACCTGAGCTCATTCTTCCACTGGGTCATTAAACCAAGTGGAATGTGATTGCAGGAAAGGTGTGTGTAAAAATAGAAAACACACCTCTATGTCTATGTGCAAATACCTGTTGTAAATGTTGTAGATCCAGTCCAGCAGTGAGTACGTGTCTGTGATCTGAATTGGTCCACTAGTGACGGTCTTCAGTCGTTTTGCAACAGCCCTGTGATAGCTCTGCATGTAGACTTGAAACACACCAAACTCCTCAGGATAAACCGCCACCACATTCCGACGTGCCGCGTCCATATCTTCCACCACTCTGCCTCTCAGACGCTCTAAATACATGCCCATCTGCCCTGCAGCGATGCCCCCTGGTTGTGGAAGACACCAGTCAGCTGCCTCTCCCACAGCCTCCACCCATTTTTGACGCAGTCTTCTGGGACGCTTGGAAGGCCGGGAATGGTCTTCGGATTGCTCACCAGCTTGGGCGTTGGACTGGGCCTCTTGCCGCAGGGCCCAGACCTTGTCAGCCTGCTCCTCCTGTTGAATGACCAGCACCACTAGACCAAGCTGAGGCCCACTGCAGGGTTGACGTAGCGACTCCCTCACCACATCCCACATCTCTCTCTGAAGAGCCTCGTAAAGCAACTCAACATCTTTCACTTTGCGCAGCCCAGCGTCCCACATGCTCGGGCCGGCATCCTCACTGCCTGAACCAGCCAACAGGGGGAGCCAGGGAGATGACATGAGTGTGGGAGAAGATATGTTACTGGGTGTGGTTGAAGGGGGTGTGGTTTGTGTCAAGAGGGAGGGGTCAAGCTCACACTCCCTCTCAAGCTCCAGGATGTGCGTGTCGGCCAGCAGCAGGTCTCTCTGATTAACTAACTGCAGGATCTCCAACACTGTGAGAGAAAGTGAGATATCGAGTAGAGTTACTTGTCATGTACAGCCATGTGTTTAATCACTTAATGCGTTGTTTTCTTTCCGATTTTCTCTCCTTGCGCTGAGCTTATCAGGTGAATCTGCTGCACAAAGAAAGTGTGTGATTTCCTGTCTCTGTGAACGTGTTTGTTGATTGGCCAATGACTCACAGGGACTTTTGGACCTTGATACTGCTCATTAAAACCAAGGTGTTATGGGTCAAACATGGAGACCCCTGACTACGGACATAACAGTTACACTTTGTACGTGCCGCAAAAAGTACAAACAAGTACAAACGTAACAAAAGCAAAAAGACAGTTGTACCTGATAGTGGCTCCCTGCGTTTGACCGGAGGTTCTTCTTCTACTGACTCTTGTTCATCTTCCTGTGAACTGCGGTTTGTTAGCGAGTCTCCTCGGAGTTTGCTCAGACTGACTATTCGTAGGAATGAGGGACGCCTGCGACTGTCTTCATCATTTTCAATGGTCAGATCACCTGTAGGCAGACTATCTCTGCGCTCACTCTCCTTACGACGGCCTGCCAACCTGAGGAGAGAAGATGCAGTTAGAAATTGTCTCATAACATAAATTGGACAGAACAAAAATATATGTTTCATAGACAATTGGTGCCACAGTATTGTCAAAGGCTGTTTGTTCTTGACCTAAACAGTTCATAATTTTTTACTAACACATTCCAGTATTTTATTTAATGATATTTGTGTTTTAGTTTAGTATGGGGAACAATTTGGATCGTCCAGTGTAAAAGTCCTGAAGCATAACCAGTTAAAGGGGACATCGGATGCCCATTTTCCACAAGTTGGTATGATTCTTTAGGGTCTTCGTGAAATGTCTTGCAACATACATTGGGTAAAATTCCTCAATGGGTGTGTAAAACAACACCCTTTTTACCTTGTCAAAAAAAGATCTGTTTCGGCGCATGTCTCTTTAAATGTTAATGAGCTACTGCTCAACCCACCGCCTCTTGTCCATTTTCTTGTTTATTCGGTAGCACATCACCATCAAAAACAAAACTAATCAACTGGATCTTCAGTGGCTCTAATGTCAGGAGAAAATGAAGACTCTTATACACTTTTACATACAACTCTAAACACCTGCATCGCTTACAAGACATTGTTGTTGCTACAGCTGCTCGAGCATGGAGAAAATGGCGGACAGCATATAACTGGCTGAAATATGCTAAAACGAGAGTCCGTCAGCGGTTGTGGGCGGGGCCTGAGCAGTATGATGTCATATTGCTCAGAAAATCAAAACAGCTTGATAATTGAGACTGCTTAGGTTTTTAGGGGTGATGAGTGAATGGATTTTTATCATTGTAGGGTGGCTGTGTCCACACACTACTAAGACACATATATATGCAAACGCCATGTAAAAGTAAAATTCGCATCTGATGTCTCATTGCTATATAATATGCATAATACCATTCTCACCTCAGCAAAGTCATGATCTCCTCTGAGGCTCGTCGATAGTTCTTCTTTTTCTTTCCTGAGGCGGGAGTTGCTGGGAGGGTGGCACTCTTTAGTGACGGAGTGGCGCCCCACACGTTTCTTCCCGTCATACGCAGCCCCTTGCCTAATTTGCCAAGGGTCTTCAGTGGTGATGAGCCACAGATTCGTTCCAGAGTTCCTCTCTTTTCTTTTGATCCCTCAGTGATCTTTGACCCTCCACGTTGCTCTGCGTTTGCCTCATTCTCCAGTGCTTCGCTCACCTGTGATGATCTCTGGTAGTCTTGTCCCTTCTCCCAGACCCCGCCTTCTTCGTTATTCCACCCCATGCCTGCCCATGCCCCCTCAAATGGATTTAGATCGGATGGTGGCAGAATGAGTTCCCCATTGGTATGGTTACTCTTTAGGATGATTTCACCATTAGCGACATGATTCTTTTGGAGTTCAGCATTGCTGTGGTTACTCTTGATCCTCCTGGGCAGCCTCTTGAGGATGGGCATTCTGGCACTTGTTAACTAGAAGAGAAAACAAACATTGCAACATATGTCAGAATCAATTGTCTCATTAAAATCTCGTCTCATTAAATAGAGCGTTTTCACGACACATCATTGATCAGCCATTATGGCGGCAATGAATGTAAACAATGCCACTGAGCCGAACGAAACTCGCATATTTAGCTGATTATTGCTGCTGAAAATGACCACTTATTGTCATGTTTTGGGCTATACTAATCGGTCGATCAGGAAAAACATTTGGAGTACTACAGACTGCCAAAGTTTATAACAAATCAAGGAGAAGGGTGCAAAAAAACTGAGGAACAAAAGGTGTTTGTGGTTGGCCAAACTGATCCAGGATTTCCAGGGCAAGAATTTTGATAACATTCATGTTTGTTCTTATCATTTCCAGTCAATATTAGGCACAATTAGAAACATTGTCCAACAGCGACAAAGTTACAGCGGGAGTCCGTGTCTCTCTCGCCTCCCCTGAGCGCATTAAGTTTTAACAAAATCCCATCTTTGAAAACATGAAATTCCCCAAAATTGTTCACCAAGCTTACGATTAAATTTCATATTTGAAATCACCAATGAAATCTGATAACAGCTGTCTCATAAATGTTGTTTCTTTTGCTCTAATAGCATTGAAAAATGTGCATTTTTCAGCCTAGACCAGCCAATTCACATACACAGTCCTAAGTGAACATTTCAGGACTATTAACAGCAGCTGCAGCGAATACTTCACTGATTAGCGATTGGCTTTTATTTAAGAAACTGTGACCGGGACATGAAATTACATCTGATAACTTTGCCTCCTCGTTTTAGAACACCACTGAAAAGTATATATTATATTGTGTTGGAAGCGAAATTATATTTCATGAAAATGAAACTGAAAATAAAATCATTAATTTTTTCATTTAGTCATTACATTTATTTGTTTAAAGCATCTAAAGATTTCCTTGTATATTGTATCATGTCAATAGGCACGTCTGAAGTCCACTGTGTCCTGCTTAAAGGTAGGCAGAGCTGAAACCTGTTCAAACCGCCTTTATCAGGTCAGTCTTAAATGACTTTGCCTTGTTGCATTCTCATTGTTCAGTATTCCGGTGAGCTGAGTGCATTAACCGCATATGTATGCGTGTATGTGTGTATTCTTTGAGGAAATTAGCCGTTTTTAAGCTCCTATAATGGAAGCTTCCATCCAGATGTGTCAGAATAGTTTCCTGTCCTCTGAGTTTCTCAGAACATACACACTCTTTACTGAAACACAAACACTGAACACATACTCACTTTCTGCAAAGTCTCTCAGGGGAATAATAAAGTATCTACAACAAATTCTATACAATCTGCAATCTACATGTTAAAAATTGTCAGTGCTTTAGGAGAGAATCTATCAACGGGTCAACATTAAGAGCATTCCTTGTACAATTTAAACAAAGCCTCCTGAAATATATATTAAGATAAAGAGGTGAAGATAGAGTAGGAGGAAAAAAGAGAGAACAACGGAGGAAGGGAGAGGGAGGAAGGTGCCGCTATGTAGCACACAGTGACCCCTGTGATTGTGTTTCAGCATCCCTGCTTTGCGTTATTTCTCAGCAGAGTTCCCCTGTTGTGGCAGTTAAAGACCTGGGCTGGGAACCAAAAGGTTCTAGGTTCAAACTCTTTAGTTTCATTAATCACAAGCCATTACCGTTGTACCCTGCATTTGCGTCAGCTGTTTGAGTACTTGCATCGCTCACCTAAATTACACTGACCTATTTGGTTATTTATTGTCTGGATTCCAGGTGGACCTTCAGCAAGTACTTTTGTTCTTACATAATTCCCGGGAAACCATCACTTGTAAATGTTGATGCTTAGAAAGGAACGAGTTATGTATTTCTCTAATAATATGTATATGTCTAGACACAGACAAACATTAAACAAACATTAACAGATGAAAAAAAAAAAAATGCAGAAACAGGGCAGGCATAGAATCGAATAGTCTGGAGCAGAGCTTGATTACCTACATAAAGGAAATGAAAGCACAATGAATTGCTGAGTTTTAGCAAAAAAAAAGTGCTTGGCAAAGGATTTCACTCTATCAGCATCTGATACATCAGATGAACAATTAATTAGTGCAGTTAATATGTTAAAAAACAAACACACAAGCAAATTGAATAAAAGTGTGATCCACTTTTAGTTATAGGTGAACTTCAACAGCATCAACACCAGTAATCTGGACTTCTAATGACCCTTTGTTGGACTGCAGTTACACATACTCTGCGGTATAGAACAGTGTGCAGAAAACTGAAATATTTGTTTCTGTTTATAGCAAAAGCTATAGAGTCTACAGGAATAGTAAGGTCAACTCAGGAATAAAATAAAATGTTTGGAGGGAGAAAAATAGCTGGAGCTGTTTCATTTGCCAAGCACTAATTGAAGAATTTGGAGTATATTTTGTTATAAATATATATTTTTTTACACTATGAGTTTAATTTTTTTTTAAATAAAAATAATAGACATAAATATTTGTTTCACATTATTAATTTCATGTGTTTGAGATCAGATCAGGGAGCAACTGTGAAGTGTATATAAATAACTAATTCAAATTGTCATTAGGACTTTTACACACACACACACACACACACACACACACACACACACACACACACACGTGTGGTTATATAGATCATTTAAGTCATATATATTATTATATATTATTATTATTATCGTCCACAGTTAAATTTAGTTATACATTTTATATACACTACCAGCCAAAAGTTTTTGAACAGTAGGATTTTTTATATTTGTAAAGAAGTCTCTTCTGCTCAGCAAGCCTGCATTTATTTGATAAGTACAGAAAACTGAAATATTCTGAAATATTTTTACTATTTAAAATAACTGTTGTTTATTTGAATATATTTTAAAATGTAGTTTATTCCTGTGATTTTGAAGCTGAATTTTTAGCATAATTACTCCAGTCACATCATCCTTCAGAATTAATTCTAATATTCTTATTTGCTGCTCAAAAACATTTATTATTGTTATCAATATTTAAAACAAGTGAGTACATTTTTTAGTGTTTTTTTTTTTTAAGAATAGAAAGTTTAAAGGAACTACTTTTATCTAAAATAGAAATCTTCTGTAACATTTTAAATGTCTTTATCGTCACTTTTGATCAATTTAAAGCGTCCTTGCTAAATAAAAGTATTAATTTCTATAATCCCCCAAATTATAGAATCCCCCTAAAAAAACATACTCACCTGTTTTAAATATTGATAACAATAATAATAATTTTTAAAAAAAACGTGAACAGCAAATCAGCTTATTAGAATGATATCTAAAACATCAGGTGACACTGATGACTGGAGTTATGATGCTGAAAATTAATTTTTGCATCACAGGAATACATTATATTTTAAATAGCAAAAATATTTCATAATATTACTGTTTTAGCTGTACTTTGGATCAAATAAATGCAGGCTTGGTGAGCAGAAGAGACTTTTTAAAAAAAATAAACATTAAAGATCTTAGTGTTCAAAAACTTTTGACTGGTGGTGTATGTGGTTACACTTTAGACATTCCACTAACTATAAGTAACTTTGCAGCTACTTACTCTGTTCTTACATACTTTGTATAGTGATTTTTGTTTTAATTTTGTTAACATGTTGAAGTACATATACAAATCTTAAATTTAAACAATCATTGGACTAATTTATCATCTGTATTTATTTAGAAAGAAACACAGTTAAACTGAATTTGACTGATAATGCAATTAATATAAAAAATCTAAATATATGTATTGATAATAACACAAACATAAAAGCACAAGGACATATGCATCTCTTACCTTACGCTGCAGTGGGCAGTCAGCTCAGGGCAAATCCATTCCAGTGTCTGTGAGAGTGACAGAGAGCCTATCAGTTAGAGAGGGGCAAAGTGTGTGTGTCTGTCTCCAAGATTTTGGGGCCTTGTATTGGAATGTCGGAGGCAGCCGTTCGGTTTGCTAGCAGATGATGATGCATTTTCCTGAGGAAAAAGAGACACCCTGCCTAAACAAACATACACACACACACACAAGCAACAACACATGTACAGCAGGCAGGTACACATTTATTCACATAAGTTGACTTACCCTTGAGCATATTAACAGAGATAATGTTTTGACAAACAGCGAGCACCTCAACAGTTATTTCTTGTTAATAATATCAATGTTCTTAATCTTAAACCTTAAGTCTTAAACAGTTGACATACTAACTGAAACTCTTAAAACTCTACTATTAGAAGAGATGGAATGTGCTATTCTTGTCATTTTCATATTTGAATTCTTACCATTTGACAGTCAGTTACAGGTATGATTTTGAGATTCATCTTTTCACACTGAGGACAACTGCGGGACTCATATGCAACTATTACAGAAGGTTCAAATGCTAACTGATGCTTCAGAAGGAAAAACAATGTAATAGGAGCTAGGGGGTGAAAACTTTTTGAATTTGAAGATCAGGGCAAATTTAACTTATTTTGACTTCTGAGAAACATGCAAGTATCTTCTGTAGCATCTGAAGGGCAGTACTAAATAAAAAAAAACGATATTTACGCAAAATAAGAAATATGTACATCTTCATTCTGTTCAAAAAGTTTACTCCCCTGGCTCTTAATGCATCGTTTTTACTTCTGGAGCATCAGCGAGCAATTGAACCTTCCGTAATAGTTGCATATGAGTCCCTCAGTTGTCCTCAGTGTGAAAAGATGGACCTCAAAATCATACAGTCATTGTTGGAAAGGTTGCAAATACACAATAATGCTGAAAAACCAAAGAATTTGTGAGACCTGAAATTTATCGAAGAACAGCGGTCAGTTTAACTGTTCAGGACAATCAAGGTACTCATGTCCCCCCCCCCACCCCCACTCCCACTCCCGCTCCCACTTTTTAAAATTAATTTGTTAAATTAATGTATTGTATTGTAGAATGCACGCTCAGCACCACGGAGTTTCCCACGATCGTTAAAACGAAATCGAAAGTAAAACGCACACGTGCATTCAAAAGCAATTTTAATAGCATGCGTTAGAAAGTGACTCCCCAATGTGCAAATTAGGCTACATATCTAGGCTGTTATTAGTATGTAGGCTACAATAGGTTGTGTAGTTGTCTATAGCTCTGATCATGCTTGGAAAAAGTCGGTCTCTATTTACACTTTGAATATGGCTGCATTTATTGTTTGCTCTTAATACGACTAAGAAAGAACTGTGCTGTTTATTTTTTTGGTCATTTATACTGTTTTTATTTATATGTTCAATTTGTGAAAAGAACTTCAGTTAGGAGGTTATACGTTGTAGAAGCTCATAATTCATGATCCCACATTTTGTGTCCTCCCCACTTCTCAAACCAAAGTTACACCCTTGACTATCACTAAACAAAAATTCAACTATTATTTTCTCTTGTGGACTCTATGTAAACATCTCAAGTACAAAAAAAGAAAAAAGAAAAAAACATTCATCTTGTAAGATCCCTCTAAAGTAAAAATAATAACCATTTAGCAGATTTTGCAAGGTGTATATAAACTTTTGACCTCAACTGTTAAATAAAATCTGCCACCACAATCAATACCTGCCTTAGTGTCATGTAGACCTAGTTGTCTGGTGTGTATCTACATGTACGAGGCACTAAAATTCAGAGAGAAGTGCATGTGTCTGCCTCTGTATTACTTCTCCCTCTGGTGGATGACAGGTTGTAGCACACCCCAGCTCACTTTCACCTGCCATTAACACCACACACAAATTCAATTTCTTTTATTAAACATTTATTGCATGAAATCTACAGATTCTTAAACATTAACTATAACAATATGTCCATATATATATAATGACTTACTTTCCTGTGATTGTTAACATGATTTAGTATAGTACTGTGAATTTGTGGGGACAAAGATTCCCGGAGGTTCACTAATCAACCATAATAAAGTCAACAAGCAAACAAGAGCCCTGCAAACAAATTAATGCTACTGCATAGATTTACTTACCAACAGTGATGAGCTATTTTACAACTGAACACTGTTAATATACCACTCTTATGAGTTTGTAAACAAACACCTCACAGTTACTGAGTTGCTAAACTAGTCGTATACTTCGTACGTGTGTCCTGAGTCTGTTAGGGAGCTCAGTCCATTGAGCGCAATTATCTAAACTGGATGCAATCACAGCGTCTGATGTGTTGGATGTTGATGGTTGCCTCTGTGATGATGAATGTTGCCATGATGATGGGGGTAAGTGTGGAGACAGGGATGCTCAATTCCCTCATTCTGCAACTCTTCCTGTTTATGGAGACCATGCAGCTTCTGCAACAGCTCAGCAATAAAAGCCTGAACACACATACACATACAGATTAACCTTAAAGAGGTCATGAACTGAGAAATCACAATTCCATTGATCTTTTCACATATAAGAGGACATTGTACTATAAAACCATCCTGTAAATTGCAAAACTCAAAACTTTTTCATTAGTCTAAAAACAGCTTATAATAAAGCCAATCTGCCGAAAAGACAGGTTGTGAATTGATGTTTCAGGTTGTTCCACTTTATGTTCTAAAAGTGTGTCTGTCAATGCCGGTCTATGCAGAAATGAAACGATAAAGATGCTCTGAACAAAACAAGATACTGTGCAGTCCCAAGCTATGGAAAAACAGTTTTTGCATTGCATTTCTTCTGATCCGAACATTAGGAAGAGTGGATGAACTTTATTTTTAATGAAGTTCCAGAACTAAGAACTTGGTCCTTTGTTCAATTCATTTTACCACGGATGTGTTTACAAACAAGACACAACTTGCCGCATGATTTTCAGAAAGACTGAAACTAAAAGATGCTGCTGTGCCAACTATATTGGATCCGACAGTAATGTCGCACCACACAAGTGTGAGTAACTGTTTTCATTATGTGGTCACTATTGCTTTGTCTGTTATTATAGATTGTTTGATATGTACTGAGTATTTATGCGCTTTTATCCTAAATCATAGCAGAAACTATGAGCAATGTAGCCTGTCAAACATACACAACTATTGGCCAATTATAGCAGTGGGCATTCACTTCCGAATTTACAATTGGCCACATCTATTCAGACAGAGCATTCTGATGAGGGGGTCAAAACAGGACAGAAAATAGCCTATTATTTCTAAATTATGTTTTTTTGATCTAAAAATCTTGATAGCATTACAAGGGGACCTAACATAACAGTACAATAATAAAAAGGCAGTTCATGACCCCTTTAATCAAGGTGTACACGTTTATAGAAATTGTACTTATTAAGCACATAAATGTTTATACATTTTCACCCATTGCAATTTTGGACAACGTACTGTAAAACTTTGTAAATACTCAAGTAATAGTTAAGTGTTCCTGTTATCTTAACCACTACACAGACTGGTGCAAAATACAAGTTATGCAGTATATGTAATGTTTGATCATAAACTTGTATGCGATTACAGTGACGGCCAAAATTATTAAAACACTAGTATTTTCACCAGCTAACAAATTGTCAGTTTACATTTCCAAACATTCATTTGCCATTAATTGTAATAATCCAGTAAGGTTTTTGCTTGCACAAGGAGTCTGACAACAGCCAATGAGCTCCACACAGAGATCTGGGGCCAGTTGCATAAAAGGTTTAGACTAGTCTTAATTTCATTTTTCTTTAAGACTGGTCATAAATTTTTTAATTCAGTTACAGAAAAATGTAGTTGAATCCATAACATTAGACCAGTTACGCTTTGGTAATCTGACACTGTCTTAATATAGAGGCTAAGTTTATGCAACTGACCCCTGGTCTCATCATTCAGTCTGTCTGGAATGACATTAAGAAACAGAACCAACTGAGACAAATGCTTCAAGAAACCTACATGCAAAGCTACAGTACTGTTAAAAGTTTTAGGTGCTTGTGTAAAAATGCTGTAAAATGAGGATGTTTTAAAAATAAAGTCGTAAATGGATTTTCTTTATCAATTAACTAAGCTAAATCAACATTTGGTATGACCATCCTTTGTGTTTAAAGCAGCTTTTGCTCTAGGTGCACTTGCACATAGTTTTTCAGGTAGCTTTGCAGGTAGGTCTCTTAAAACATCTTGGCGACGTTGCCACAAGTCTTCAGGATTTAATCGGTCTCAGTTTTGTTTCTTCATATCATTCCAGTGCAAACAAAAATCTCACTGGATTATTACAATTAATGGAAAAATTAGTGTTTGGAAATGTAAACTGATATTTCCTTCTAATACACTACAGCAAAAACAGAAATAACTGATTTAAACCCATTTTTAGCTGGTGAAAATACTAGTGTTCTAATCATTTTGGCCACCACTGTAGGTATGTTCCATAATTAGAGCACATGTTTAAAAAGCAAAAACACTTAGAAAATAGGCTGTAAGATATATAACATGAAGAAGTTATCTTGTCTTATCTACTGGCTGCTCTAAAACTCTTCCACAGACTGTATGTGTACATGTACAAGTCAGCAGTTTGTTTACACTGTAAAGGGGACCATTCACACACAATGTGTTTTTCCATTCCACTGTGCAACTTTTCCATTGTTTTTTTTATGTAAACACAAGCTAGATGGACGTGTTTGACCACAGTGTGCACGTCTCATGTCTTTTGCAGCATCTCATAATGACACAGCATTCTAAAAGGTAAAATTAGATAGTTATGCTAAGTTAAACTGTTAAAACACATCTCTCCCATTCCTCTGGCCATGTCTTGCATTTAAGGCAAATCATGTTCTTGATCAAATTGAAAATGTTAAGAAACACGTCTCAAACTTGAAAACTGATAACGTTTTTCAGATGTCAGTGTTCTGCTTTGCTTGTTTGTGTGTGTGAGGTAAGTGCCACGTTCCCCTCCACTGATCCTCCATGATGTGTCAGCACTTCACCACTAGCTTACCCAGAGGCACACAATCTTCAGCGCATACACACACAATAACAGTCATGTACACACACTAATCAAAAGGCTGAGAGTGAACATTGTTAAAGAGCCCCCATGAAAGAATAGCTTTGTGCTAACTGAAAGAAATAGGGGCATGGGGAGAGAAAGAGAACAAATCATTCATTCATTGTGATCATTGTGAGAAACGCGTGGAAGGGAGTGTCAGCCACTGCAGCGTTCCTCAGAGAGAGAGAGAGAGAGAGAGAGATGGAGAGAGCGGGAAAGAGGGATGAAGAGGTAGAGCAACAAAATGATGAGAAAACAAGAGAGGTCCATAGATGGGTACTAAGGATGAGTAGGCAGAAAGATTGAAAAAGAACAAGAAAAACATTAGGAAAGACAAGGAAAGACTGATTTGCGGATGGAAGGATTGAAAATAGTACCTCAGTGCTGCTGGTGCAGGTTTGCAGGAGAACCTATAAAACAAAGTAAACAAATTCATTCTTGATTGTCATTTTAAATAACTTTATCCAAATTTAATTAAATTAAATGAGCCTATAAAGTCAGTATTACTAATATTATTTACAACTGTAAACTAACATGCACACAGTAGAGAACATAAAGCCTTAAATGGTTGTGTATTGTCATTCAGACAAATGAGAAGCTAGGGGAGAGTCGATAAGTGAGTGGGCCTCATTTCTGAGAAAAATGGTGAAATGGGGGCCCCTGCAAATACTTATGGTAGAAAAGCTCTGGCATCCACTCACCATCTTCATCTAAAATTAAAAGGTCAGGCTGCTGACCTCAAGGTCAATGGTCCCATCTTCTACATGTTATTTTCATGGGAGATACAAACTTCAAAAATTGAAAAATGAGCCAGTATTTTGAGAAAAGCGAGGGAAACAGTTTCATCTTTCCCAGTGCAGTGGGAAAAAAACGCCATTTCTTTTCTGCATTTCTGGCATTGAATATTATGAATATTGTTGTCTCAAACAAATTTTGTCCCTCTTTGCTTTTGTAAGTTTGGATAAAAGCATCAGTTTAATGCATAAATGTAAATATGGCAAAACCCAAGTACAAGACGTGGTGAGAGAGAGAGGAGGATTATGGGACCTGTAGTTTGTGCATTCGCTCTTCATCGCTTGGGAGGTCCAACAAATCATCAATGTTCACTTCCTCTGGCATGTCCTCCAAAATAAACACAAACAAAACAACACAAATTATCATGGATTCTGAAAAAATTAACTATTCCAGAAAACAAATTATAAAGCTATTAGAATTTAATAACACACTGCAGAAAAAAAAGTTTACATTTACCATGCAGAATCTGCAAAATGTTTATTATTTTACCAAAACAGAGAGAGAGAAAATAATAGTTGAATTTATAAAAATAACCCTGTTTAGAAGTTTACATACACTTGATTCTTAATACTGTGTTGTTACCAGAATGATGTGTATTATTTATTTATTTATTTTGGTTTAGTGATAGTTGATGAGTCCCTGAACAGAAAAAGAGTTCTTCAGAAAAATCCTTCAGGTCGGACAAATTCTTTGGTTCCTTTCCAACAATGACACTATTGGAGGACAACTGAGGGACTATGCAACTGTTACAGAAGGTTCAAATGCTCAGATGCTTTAGAAGGAAAAACAGTGTATTAAGAGCCAGGGGTGACAATTTTTTTTGTTTGAAAATCAGGGAAAATTTAACTTATTTTGTTTTCTGTAGCTTCTGAAGGGCAGTACTAAATAAAAAAAAAATATATATGATATTTAGGCAAAATAAGATGAATGTATAAATCTTCATTCTGTCCAAAAGTTTACATCCCTGGCTCTCAATGCATCATTTTTTCCTTCTGGAGCATCAGTGAGCATTTGAACCTTCTGTAATAGTTGCATATGAGTCCCTCAGTCGTCCTCAGTGTGAAAAGATAGATCTCACAATCATACAGTTATTGTTGGAAATGGTTCAAATCACAAAAACACTGATAAACCAAAGAATTTGTGGTTCTTCCACAAATTTCTGAAGAACTTTCTGAATTTTCTGAAGAACAGCGGGCAGTTTAACTGTTCAGGGCGAACAAGGGACTCATGAACAACTATCTCTAAAATCTGCCATGGTTAATTCAGGTAACAACAAAGTATTAAGATCTATGTGAAAACGTACATTTTTATGTCATTTTTATAAATTCAACTATTATTTTCTTTTGTGGACTATATGTAAACATCTTTTTGTGAAATGTGTTATTCAGGTCAGTACTAAATGAAAAATAACATGAATTTTGTATGATCCCTCTTATTTTGGTAAAACGCTTAACATTTTGCAGATTCTGCAAGGTGTATGTAAACTTTTGACCTCAACTGTATATAGATATCCACAAGACATGTTGCTCCCACAATTACAGCATACAGGACAACTGCTGAACCACTGCACAGGTATGTATTCATGTATGTACGTATTCCGGTTCATAACACTGCCCGTTATATATCACTGTTCCTCGACTTTTCAGCATCCTTCCGTTTCAGCATCTCAGAATTCTCAATATTATCAGTGGGAAACTTCTCTTGCACAAGCTGAGGAGGAAATCGAGATAACAGATCACATAACACAACTCTCACGAGACAACTCTGCCGTCTCTTACTGTGGGACAGCATCTCGCTACACACACAGCTTATGTTTAAACTTCCTGTTGCTGGTTGTTTCTCAGGGGGTGCCCATGTAAGGTAGCAACAGAACTGAGTGATCCCCTCTGTAAATTAGGGAGAGAAAGCAGGACCTCCCCGGTACCTCCAGAGGCCTGGTCCTCCTCACCTTTTATGGACAGTTAATCTAACATTGTCCAACAACTAATATTGTTCTGTCAGACGTATTATTGTCAAAGCATCCATCACACACTTACATTAACAAAGGCTGTTGTTTATACATGTGGGACTTGCAGAACAATGTCTCCCCTCATTCCATTTAAAGGAGGTGTGAATACAGACTTTAAAAAAGACAAATGTGCTATCAGTTATTAACCTTTAATTTCATTGAGTGGTGTAAAATGCCTGTTTTTAATGTACTTATTTCTCATGCATACAAGCAACATTCTTATTCTTTATATACTTATTGTCTCTACAGACTTTTTAAAACAAAGCCTGGTCCATGCATATATGTTCATGGACTTTAAAACAAAACAAAATAACTTTCGTTTGTAAAGAAAACTACATTCAACTATGCAGAAACTAACACACTTGTTAACCACATTAATTTAATTGTTAATATGCACATTTGAGCCTGATTTTAAGTGTTAGATGTATAAACGTTTGCGGTCAGCTTATTAGAGAAGGAACCGTTGCACATTTCAGCAGTCAAAGATTTCAAAATAACTTATGCCACAGCATACATGTGCACATCGACACGGCGCTATAGTTCCTTTTTCCATCAAAATACGTTGGTTTGTTTTTATTAATCAACTTGTAGCTTCCAGCGTTAACTCTGCACCAGCTACACCTGTGAGGATGCGCCTGGACACTCACCTTGCCCTCGTACAGCTTGTCCAGCCCTTCGTCGATCCATTTCTCAACGTCCAACCTTTTCTGAAGTTGTTTGCGGTTGTATTTTACCGTAACGCGTGATTGCCGCTTATGTAAATTCATCCCGTGCTCTTTAGCGTTGTCTAAATCCGGGGAATGACCGGTATGTATCTCCTCAGCCATGTTTCATGTGCCTGTGCTTGTCTGAGAATGAGCACTTGGAGGAGCGCGCGGACAGAAGAAGCTGAACGCTGAGTGGTGCGCGCTCAGCATGATTGGAGGTACAACGTCAGATGTTCGTGGATAAAATATTTTTTTACTGTTTAAATGGCTGTGGGATACATTAAAATTACGTAAGACATGTTAATGTCAGTGTTTATGAGAAACAAATTAGCATTTGTGATGGAATTAAAAGAGAAGCTCAATTCCTGAATGAAAATTTCTTGATCATTTACTCATTTCCATGTCATCAAAGATGTTCATGACTTTCTTTCTGCAGTCTTAAAGAAATTAAAGTTTTTAAAGAAAACATAACAGGATTTTTCTCCACGTAGATTGTTTTCACCACACGTCATCAATCGGCCATATTGGCTGTACCGAATGTAAACAATGTCACTGAAGCGAATAGAACACACAAATTTAGCTGATAATTGCTGCTGAAAATGGTCAATTATTGTTGTTTTGGGCTGTTTTAATCGGTCGGACCGGAAAAACATTTGGACTAGCCTACTGTAGACTCCCAAAAGCTATAACAAATCAAGGAGATGAGTGCAAAAAACGTCTGCAGAACAAAGGGTGTTTGTGGCTGGTCAAACTGAACCAGAATTTCCAAGGCAAGAATCTTGACAACATTTGTATTTGTTCTGATCATTTCTGGTCAGGTAGGTGACATATTAGGCTAATATCTTATTTAATACTGCTCATACATATCTTTACCACCTATTAACTTTAGTTTGTCAAACTATTGCTCCCTTTCCTGCTTATTAAGTGATTCTCTATATGATTTAGCAGCTTCCACACGTTTTTTCCATAGTTTAGACATCATAAATTAGCAGAACAACGTATTCAGTAATACATTATTCGTGCAATCAATGCTGTTGTTCACATCCAAGTATCTCCAATATGGGTAACTCCGGGTAACTGAACAAACCTTGATGTAAATGCAAAGCCTCTATAGTGGACCTCAGGGCATTTAACCACAAATGCTTGTCTTGCACTAGTTTAACGTCACACATCACACGCAGAAGTTTCGACCAGTGTTTACAAAGCGAACATGCAAAGATATCCAAATGGCCTTTATGAAAAAATAAAGGTAAAACAGTGATGTTGGGCAATTTTGAAGTTAGAGGAGAAAAAATGATGTTGGCCCAACTGTATCTTTTTTAGCCGAAATATACAGACGAAGAACTAATCGTGCGTGACTTTTCCAACACGATTACGTAATGTGTAAAGATGCGCATGCACGTAGATAAGATTGTGGGATTGTGTAGAGCCCTTTGAAGCTGCATTGAAACTGCAATTTAGACCTTCAACCTGTTGGCAGTGTTGGGGGTAATGCATTACAAGTAATGCGAGTTACATAATAATATAACTTTTTCCAAGTAACTAGTATAGTAAAGCATGACTTTTTAATTGACAAGAAAATATCAGAGTTACTTTTCCCCCATTATTGATTAAAAGCTCTCCTGTCCCATGTTAAGAGAAATTGGGAGTAAGATTTAGTTCTAAAATTCATCTCACTCACAAAATAAAAACAAAACAAAACAAAAAAAAAAACGATCCAGTATTCTTTAAAATGAATAAAAACAGTGAAATTCAACTCAGAATATCATGCAAATCTGCAATAATTAAATGTTAAATAATGCAAATTTCCTTTATGTATCTAATCCCATTTTATTAACCACTGTTTTTGCAGCCGACCTTCGATGATCCAATTCATCCATACTAATAAGCAAAAATTACTCAGGATAATCTAACATTAGTTTTCCTTTTTTTTTTTTCCCTGAAGAGTTGACATTTTTTTTCTTCTGTGGTGTACTGTGCAGGCATGACGTCCAACATTGAAATTGCGAAGAAAACGCAATTTCTTTGTGACTGATGAAAGAAAGCCATGAACATCTTGGATGACACTGGGGTGAGTAAATTATCAGGAAATTCTCATTCTGGAAGTGACCTTCTTCTTTAATCAAGCATTGTAAAAGAAAAAAAATAAGAGTTGAAAGAACAAGGTATTTGTCATATAATTTATTTCTTTCATTAAAGTAACAAACACATGTACAAAATAAATTAACATAAATTTTTTACAAAGACAAGACAATGATTGAAAGCAAAAGTACAAAAATGCAAAATAGAAACTTAGGCATGAACTTAGGATTAAATTAATAGGAAACATCTGGCAAAGAAATAAACATTCATTAGACATAAACCTCATTGAAGAACATCAGATTTTATACAATTGAACATAAGAACCAATGACACATTTCCCCATATCAGTCGAGGAAGAAAATACACTGCTTAATACGCAATACAAAACTGGAGCAAAATCTTACCATTTGGTCTTAAGAACATAGTTTAATCATATTCCTGACTGTTGCTTGCTTCCTTTTTCTACACATTTTTAATTTTTTATTTATTTTATTTATTTAAAAAAAAACTGCTGCTGGCAACATCCTGGAAAATAAGCAAAAGTGATATTCTCATCCTCATGAGAGAAAAGTTTTATACAGAGCCCAGAGTTTGACTAGAGAACACCTAATCCTTATGCTCTTCAGTTTAACCTACTTAATTCTCTTTCAATAGAGGTATTTCCGTACTTAGTTCTCTTTGTATAGAGTTATTTTCACTTCTTTATCTTTGTATAAAGATATCAGTTCTCTGCAAATAGAGTTCTGCAACCTAAGTCTGTTTCAGCTTTCAGGGCTTGTGTCTGTCACAGATTCACAAAGCCCAGCACACAATGATGTGCTTGTTTCTTTTAGTTTTTGGTTTACAGAGTCTTCCACCTATACAGATGGCAAAGGTCCAAACCCTTATTCAGTCATTACATACTTCATTCATTCATTCAAGCATTCATTCATAATATTTAAGACAAAAGCAAGTGCTACATCCAAATTCTTATCCCTGCATGTGAGTTTGTGTGTCTGTGTATATGCTCACTTGTCTACAGTAGCGTATGAATGAGTGTATGTGTGTACAAGTGTGTGTTGCCTTATCTAAGCCCTCCTCCAGCACTCCACAGGAATTCCTGCCCAGCAGGCAGCGTGTGAGAAGCCGTCAGTGAGATTCTACCCTCAGTGTTGGAGGGTTTCACCTGAGTGAAGTCTCTGTCATAGGGATAGTGCTGCCTGTCTAAATTATTCACCGTCTCCAAATCATTAAACACAGAATCGCACAGCTGCTGTCTGCGCAGTCTATGCCTTCTCCTCCTAAACACCACCAGTCCCACACACACTCCCAAAAACACAGCCAGCACACCTAACACACATGACACCGCCACCGCTGAAGGTGAGGTCCGTCCAACTCGGGGCGCCATCAGCTCCATACTTCCCTGCACAGGAAACTCGCAGTTTAGACCCATGAACCCAGGCACACACTGACACACTGGGCCGGAAAAGTGCGTGTAGCACGTTCCTCCATGGAGGCATGGGTTTGTGAGACAAGCGTCTGCTCGGAGGCTGCAGTTTTTACCGGTGAAACCTAGCGTGCAGGTGCAGGTGTAGTCGTTAATGCCATCTTGGCAGGTTCCGGCATTTTGACAAGGGTAGCGGGCACAGTCGTCGATGTTTGTCTCACAGCGAGGGCCGGTGAAACCAGGGCGACAGCGGCACAGAGCACTAGCACCCAGATCCACACACTCACCACCTAAACAGAACAGAGAAGAGGTGACATATGAGCAGGTGTAGTAGAGAGGAAGTGTAACAGATGCTGTAAGAGCATGTGTACATGTGTGTGGTTAGATAAAAATGTTTAGAACAGGAACCACTTAGTTTAAGCTGTCCTTTTAATAGAATGAAGTTAAATGGTGCCCACAGCTGTCAAGCAAGATTTTTAGTGAACTTAAATTGCATAAACTACCTTGCATGACTTCGGAAGACTAAGTGCATGGGTCATATGTGCTACATGCTACATTAATGTTTTTTTTTTTGGAGCTTGAGAGGCTGTAGTTGCCAACCATTTTCATTGTATGAGCATTCTTTAAAACTACCACATAAGAAAGACACCCAACATACAATCAGCACAAACGCTTACCATTGGCACAAGGTTTGTGGCTGCAGCGATCCAGTCTCTTCTCACAGTTAGATCCGGTAAAGGTTGGGGGGCAGCGGCAGACGTAACCACCAGTGAATTTTTCCTCACACGTCCCTCCGTTAAAGCAGGGGTCGTCCGCACACGTCATCGCAATGATCTCACAGTTCTTCCCGTAGAATCCCTGAGGACATGTACAGGAGTAATCGTTCTCCAAATCCTGCAGGGGTAGAGAAAAATACATATATTAGCAAAGTGTAAACATAATTCCAGGTCTCAGATGATTTTTGATCTGTGCACATAAAGCACATCTGAGTACTTTACCTCAATCATAACATATATTGATTTTTTACCATTATTTAATTTCTTTTTAAATAAAAAGCATTAAATTGAAGCTAAGTGTGCAAAAGGTTTTTTTTTTTTTACAACATTTTTTTTACTGCATCTATTAAAATTGCATGATTTGCAAAATGTAGTACATTTGTATGTTTAAGTGTCTATTTATATATACTACCAGTCAAAAATGTTTTGAACAGTAAGATTTTTGATGTTTTTATTGGAAGTCTCTTCCGCTCACCAAACCTGCATTTATTTGATCCAAAGTACAGCTAGAACAGTAAAACGCAATAATATTTTTACTATTTAAAATAACAGCTTTCTATTTGAACACATAAAATGTAAATTATTCCTGTGATTTCAAAGCTGCATTTTTAGCATCATTACTCCAGTCACATGATCCTTCAGAAATCATTCTTATATTCTGATTTGCTGCTCAAAAAAAACAAAACATTTTATTATTATTTTATTATTATTATGTTGAAAACAGCTGAGTAGAATTTTATTCAGGTTTCTTTGATCAATAGAAAGTTCAGAAGAACAGCATTTATCTGAAATAGAAAACTTGTAACATTATAAATGTATTTATTGTCACTTTTGATCAATTTATAGCATCCCTGCTAAATAAAAGTATTAATTTCTACCATTTCTTATTTAATTCTACTTTAAATTTAATATTACCGATTTTGCTGTATTTTAGATCAAATAAATGCAGGCTTTAAATTCTTTAAAAAACATTACAAATCTTAGTGTTTAAAACTGGTAGTGTATATAAATATATGTGACCCTGGACCACAAAACCAGTCTTAAGGGTCAAATTTATATACATCATCTAAAAATATGAAATAAATAAGCTTTGCATTGATGTATGGTTTATAGGACAGTATTTGGCCTGATATCTGAGGGTGCAAAAAAATCTAAATATTATTTAAAGTTGTCCAAATGAAGTTCTAAGCAATGCATATTACTAATTAAAACGTTATAAAAGTTTTTATATGTTCACAGTAGGAAATGTACCAAATATCTTCATGGAAAATGTCTTTACTTAATATCCTAATGTGCTACTTAAGACTTGTTTTATGGTCCAGGGTTACATATGTGTGTGTGTGTGTGTGTGTGTGTGTGTGTGCTGCATTTTAAATAATATAAATTGATTTATCTATAAATACTGTTTTATTATTATCATGTGAGCATAGACTTACATTGCAACTACCACCATTCTTGCAGGGGTTGCAGTCGCACTCGTTAATCTCCAGCTCACAGTTTGTGCCCCCATATCCCGGCCGGCAGGTGCAAGTGTAGCTGCCCTGTCCGGTGTTGGTGCAGGTGGCGCCATTAGCACAGGGTTTGTGGTTGGTACAATAGTTGAGGTCCTGGTTACAGAAGAGGCCTCCCCAGCCCTCCTTACACACACACTGCCATGGCTGCGAGCAGGTCCCATGCAGGCATCCCGGGTAATGCACGCACTCGCTGCAGGATGGTCCTTGCCATCCCAGACGACACTTACACTCACCAGGTGACTCGCAGTAACCGTGCCTCTCGCTGCAGTCCGAAGAGCAGATGGCTGTGGGAGGAGACAGAGAGAGGGGGTTACGCACACCACACACATACACACACACACCACGCCCCCTGGAGAGGGCAGATGAATGGGTGTGTTAAGTGTTGGGGCCAGCAGCTGGTGAGCTGACAGAGGTAATGCACTCTTTTGTATTTTGAGCTGTGGCAAGCGTGCACACACACACACACGCACAGAGAGAGAGAGAGAGCGAACGACCCTCTAGCATGTATCTGTTGGGTTTCTTTGTTCGGCTGAACAAAAGAAGTGAAGCTCTAGTGGAGCAGCTCAGCTTCCATCAGACACACATGCACACAAAGATTTAAGAGATAAGGGGATGTATTGCTGCAACTCAGGTTCCAACACACAAACCACAATCACATTTAAATACAGAGTGATCGGGAAAGGGAGTGGGACTGCTTTCACACACACACACATACAGGTGGTACTTACGGTCAGAGCAGTAGTCTCCCCGCCATCCCGCCAGGCATTCCCTGTTCCCGTTTTCATCACAGGTGTAGTGTCCCAGCGTGTCATCACGGGGACGGCAGTAATCTGAACACGCCTCGCCAAAGTAAAACTCATCGCAGAAAACATGATACGAGTAACGGAGCTCGCTCTGATCACCAAAATGAACGTCCTGAGACCAGTCTTCTCCAATTGCCAAGCGCCTTCGTGTTGCCAAACGACTGATCAGGTTGTTTTGATTCTCTGTTGTGGAAATTAAAGAAAATATTAAGCACAAAATAGTAATTGAATAAATGAATCATTTAAAAAAAACTCCACCAAACTGTGTAGCCCACCTGTGTAGTCATGATGCTCTTTGGGAGACTCTGCATACCATGCTTCAATAATAAGAGAAAATGTCCCCTGAAAAGAACAAAATGTTGTTTCAGACATATGAAAAAAGATTAGCACAAACCAAAAAGCAAGCATTCTTCATTGACTTTCACTTTTTTTGTTATGAACTGACAATTTCTGGATGGTCGTCTGCACGGTTAAGTGTTTAGGTAAGTTTAAGGGCACCTGAATAAATAGGCAGTAATGCAAAATGGTTGTCTTATTCATCATTTACTCAGATCAGCTTACTAAATGTGACCATGGACCCCAAAACCAGTCATAAGTAGCACTGGTATATTTGTAGCAATAGCCAAAAATACATTGTATGGGTCAAAATTATAGATTTTTTTTTTTTTGTAGGTATTAGATAAAGATCATGTTCCATGAAGATATTTTGTAAATGTCCTGCCGTAAATATATCAAAACCTAATTTGTGATTAGTAATATGCATTGCTAGGAACTTAATATGGAAAACTTTAAAGGTGATTTCATGCTTTTTTTTTTTTTTTTGCACCCTCAGATTCCAAACTTTTCAAATAGTTATTTCTCGGCCAAATACTATCCTAAAAAAGCTTTCAATAAACTGGCCCTTATAACTAGTTTTGTGGTCCTGGGTCACAAATACACTATGAATGGAATAGTTTGCACTTCATCTAGTGTGTAATGAACTTTACCGGCCACTTGAAGTGGAAAGGCACCCGGATGGCTGCGCTGTTGGCTATAGAGCTCTGGTCCGCTCGCAGGACGTTTGTCTGACCGGTTCCGAAGGTGCACGGAGGTTCAGCGGAGATGACATCTTCTGAATGCTTGAGACAAATCCTAAAAAAGATGTTGCACTCTCGCGTCCTCCTGCAGTAGCGGCGTGACGTGCTGAACGAGTTAACTTTCAATTCAAATACACCCGATGAAGCCACCTGTTCAAGTACAGAGAACCAGTATGTGATTTCTGAATCTTTTTTTGGAAATAATAAACAGTACACTGCCTAGGAGATACATATCTATACTGTTAAAGAGAAAATGAATATATGAGTGAAATATAAGACTTGAACTGGCACCTTACCAATTGCAAAAGCGACACCGACAGCAGGCAGTACAAAGACAGATGCGCCATCTCGTTTAGTTAATCCTAAACTTTATTACAGGAACACACTGGTATCTTCATCCGTTGCTTTTTCCCAAGAATCAAAGTGTTTACAGACCAAGAAAAAAACAGTTAGATGTCCTGGTACGAAATCATCAGCAGGTCCATTAAAGTCCACTGTGTCTTCGGTGGAAAAGCGCACTCGTCCTCTTCGTTCCTCGGCGAGTGCGGTTTGTCTTCATTGAATGTCTTGATGAATGGACACCGTTATATACGTCTTGCCCCCCTGCATGTGACGTCACAGGGGACATATGGCGTAATATTGGCCTGATTAAATTGATCTGCTGCTTGTGTTGATGGAGTTAGAGTAAGTTAGCCACACTGCTGGCTGTATCAAAACATGGAATTTTAATTACAGTGATACAGAGCAGATGGGCTCAGGAGATCTCAAGTGTGAAAATCTGACGAATCTTCCTTTATTTATTTATTTATTTATTTATTTATTTATTTTTGAGATATTAAAAATAAGTTGAGCTAAAATTAAGTTTTACACTCATGTCGAATCTCAGAATTTGTTTATTATTTGTATACCTTGCACACAGTCAAACCAAATTATTCAGACACCAGATATATGTTTTGATATTTTTTTTACTAGCAGGACACTATACTAGTTCATTTATGCAAGCAAACTGTGACATAATATATCCCAAAAAATCTTCATACAGTGGACTACCAGTAAAATTGATAACATTTTGGCAAATGGTCAACGAAGTATTGATAGTTGTGTAAATGCTGTCTTTTGTCAGAATTTTTGGTTGATTGTAATCCATTACATAGCCTACCTTTATATCAAAGTTATCTGACATTATCAAGATGAATTTGTTCTGTCACAGTTTAACGAGTTATTTTATTATTTTTATGTGTATGTTTGACTTTTTATGGTTCCTGAGTGGTATACTGTAGGCACGTTTCTGTTTTTAATTATTTCCTCTGTCCCCTAAACACACACACACACACACACACACACACACACACACACTCGGTCATTACTGTGTGGTCGCTCTGGCGCGTGCGGGCAGGGGGAGGCCATAAGTTTTTATTTGCAATGTTCTTTGTGTCTGCAGGCACAAGTATGCGTGTGTGTGTGTGTGTGTGTGTGTGTGTGTGTGTGTGTGTGTGTGTGTGTCTTTTGTTGAGCACGATGCAGAGACGCTCAGGCTGCTCTGGAGGATGGGTGGGGAAATATCATGATGACGCTTTTGTGTGGGTCAGCACCAACAGCTGTATGTTAACAGGCGGCACATGGTCACTTATTGTCCGCCACAAACCGCCCCAATTCGCCCAACCGGCATCTGTTGCAGCCGGTTGCCGCCATTTCACTTTTTTTTTTCTTTCTATAACGTAGTGTTTTCTTACATATATACCTGTTTATTATTTTCCCACAGTATTATGCCTTCGGGATGAATAGAAAATAGTGAAATATTGAATATTAATAACAATTGCACCTAATTGCTTATGTCATTCAGTGTTCGTTTTTTTTGTTTTTTTTTTTAATAATAATTTATTCGAGAGTAGATCATTATGACGTTGTGTGTGTGCGTGTTTGTGATCGGTTACGCTGGCTAGAGCTCTGCTGTTGTTATGGTAATAAGTGACGCGTGCCTCAGAACCCTTTCATTAAGCCATAATCACAATGCATCACTTATAATGTCTTTTAAAAGACCTCATATATAATGTATCAAAGACCACAGATACGTGTAAATCTGAGTCACAAAACATACTCTGACACTGTAAGCAAACAAAATCACTTTATTCAACTACTAATATGATTCTGTGCTTAAAAAAAGTTGACGCTGGGGACAAAAAAAAACAATTTTACACAACTGTTGTGTCAAATGTATTGGTTGAGAGAAACCTTGTTGTCATGAGAGGGCAGATGCGTTAAAGGGATAGTTCACCCAATAATGAAAATTCTGTCATTAATTATTCACCCTCATGTCGTTCTCAAACCGTAAAACCTTTATTCATCTTCGGAATAAAAATTAAAAATTTTTTTGATTAAATCTGAGGGCTATCTGGTCCTCCATATACAGCAAGGGTCCTACAGCGTTCAAGGTCCAGAAAGGTAGAAGAACATTGACAAAATAGTCCATTTGACATATTTAACCACAGGGTGAGTAATTAATGACAGAATGACATTTTGGGTGGTTTAAAGTAAATTTGAGATCAGAGTTAATACAGTGATTGTGGCAATGATATTTCGCACCTGATACAACAAAACTTTTCATTATACAGAAGGTCTTTAGGTTAATGATGGCCTGAATTAAAGGTGAATTTTAACCTCAAGATGTTGTTCATGAGCAAAGACTCTTTTTTAAATCTTTAAACCTTTTTTAAATATAAAGAACCTTTTCTGCATTTGAGTGTATGATTAAAGTGCTGTACTCAACAAGTAAAGTTCAGGTTTTTCACCTGTCCCATCCATCCACATAATGTGCCGCAATAGTAAAACAACTAAAATAAATCAGTCAGAACTAAAACAGAAACAGCTGTGACTAAGGCATGCAAGTTTGTTTAATCCTTAAACGAAAGCATTGTAACTTAAGGTTAAGTTGACAGCAGTTGACACATGGTCTGGGCTAAAGACTGGTAGCAGGATTTAGGCTTTTGAGACCCCTGACATCTGCACAGATGAGAGAGAAAAAGAAGCACTTATCCGAAGAGAGAATCTCAGTAGGTGCTTAGTTGAACAGTCAAACAAGTAAACAAGTCAATAAAATAGGAAAAACACTTTCTTCTAAAGATTTTCTTTATTGTTACAGTTTGCAGACACTATTCCACTTGTTTTTTAATGACAATTGTTGTTTCTTAAAGAGATATTTCAAGCACCCCTAAAAGTAAAAGGAAAAAAGAAAACTCTGCTCATGTTGTGTAAAAAATTGTGGTGCAGTCTTGTATAGAAAATATTGAGAACATTTCACTAATAAAACAAAGAGATATGTTTTCTTACTTTTTAAAGGAAACTTAAAGGGACCCAAAAATTCTGTCATTAATCACTCACCCTCATGTCGTTTCAAACCAGTAAGACCTTCGTTCATGTTTGGAACACAAATTAAGATATTTTTGATGAAATCCGAGAGCTTTATGACCCTCCATAGACAGCAAGGGTCCTACCACATTCAAGGCCCAGAAAGTCACAAAGAATATCAACAAAATAGTCCATGTGACATCAGTGGTTCAACCATAATTTTATGAATCTACGAGAATACTTTTTGTGTGCAACAAAAACAACAAAAATAACAACTTTATTCAACAATTCTTCTCCCCTGAACGTTGTAGGACCCTTACTGTCTATAGAGGGTCAGAAAGCTCTATGATTTCATCAAAAATAACTGAATTTGTGTTCAGAAGATGAACAAAGATTTTACGGGTTTGGAAAGACATGAGGTTGAGTAATTAACTAATATTATTTTGGGGTGAACTACTTTTAAGCAGTTTTGAGGCTTGAAATGAAGAACTGATTAAGCTGACAAAATTAAATGGGGGTACAATGGTGTTTCTGTATTCAGAGTTGTTTACAGTGTTAAAGAGTTGGATTCTCATGCTAAACATGGCCAAAGTTTAAAAAATAATTTGGACGAATGACAGAGAATTTCTGTGCAGAATATCTTACTTTCAGGTTATTACAAGTTTCGGCTGTTTTTTTTTCGATCATGGCTTTAATGACGTAGACGATGGTGGAATTCCTTATATGAGCATTTCTCCTGGAAAAGCGCACCCGTGCACACATCGACTAGAGGAGAGAAAGAGCACGCCCATCAACGCGCTTCATTCGGCTGCATTGCTGCAAGGGATTCACTCAGGAAGAATGTCTCTAAAGAAGTGTGGTTTTGCAAGTGTGTTTGTTGACAAACGTTTCATATACATGGCCCAGTTTGACGCTGGATTTGCACATTGTTTGATACTGAAAGATGGAGCGGTCCCAGCTATGAAAGATCATGATTCAGAACTGCAGATGATAAGTGAAACGGCATCAAATGTCTTTGTTTTATTGAGAATCCGAGCACGAGTGATCGTCGAACTTAGCTCCGCCTGCAGCGCGCCTCCAGAAGTTCGGCTTTTTCTGGAGATATTAAGGATACAATACTACTCTATAGGTACTCAAGATTAACATGAGATTAGGTGAAACTGTGTATGTTATGTACCCTTTAAAGAAGAAAAGCTATTCATTTTAAGAGAATTAGTTCAGTCATGCTGTGTTATTTTGCAGTGATTGTTAGTTCCCAGCATGCTTTGCACATGCCTGGATATGGTAAATAAATATTTAAAATACTGTTTTATGTGGTTTTGAGTGAAGGGGAACATCTGTTAATGCTTGACATTTAAACGAGTTTGTGTTATGTTGAAGTTTCTGTCATTATTATTGTGCAGAAGAGTAGAGTCAGAAAAGGTCAGTTTTCACCAGTTTCAACTTAAAACTTGTTTAGCAGCTGCCTTAAAATTTTAAGTTAAATCAACTTAAAACTACAAGTCATTTCAACTGATTACAATATAATGCATTAAAATGACTTATTTGTACTTTGGAGTTGATTTAACTTAAAATTTGAAGGCAGCTGCTAAACTTAAGTTGTTAAGTTGAAACTGGTGAAAACGTTTTCACGTTGTGCATGTTCTAACACTATGAGACATGATGCTTTGTTCAACGAGCAGTAGCTTTGCTAACACCAGAGCAGTTACAGCATGTTTTTTCCTACTTGAGTTGTCCAGCTGAATACCGTATTTTAAGTCAAATACGAACAGACTTAAAGTAATAATATAACAGAATTTTGTTTTTGTTTCTATTAAGTTTAATATTTTTTGATCAGTATGTTTCAGTGTTTTTTGTGTTTCTCATCTGAGAACAGGTGGTTTTAGGCATAGTGCGTGATAATCCCATTATTCTGATAAAATAATGAGAAATCCAATGAAATGCTGAATTTGTGCTAACAACATTTTAGTATTTATTTCTGATCACTGTGGGTTTTGTTCATGTCTCAAGAACCAATGATGGGCTAATCAATTAATCAAATCAGAAGATCCTAAAGTGGATGCATTTGAATAATATTCCACAATTATTCCTATTCCTAATCTAAAGGCATCTGTTAATCTCATTGTTTTAGAAAGAGAATGATTGTGTGTTTGCATTACATTATAGCATGTGTGTGTGTATGTGTTGACTCATTGTCTGCGTGGTGCAGATGGGCAATGACTGATTTGTGTCTTGTAATGTGGGTGTTGGGGGATGGTGGTCCCTTGAGGTGGGACACAAGCGTGGCAGGAGCATGGGAACCCCAGAACACCCTTCACTCCACATGCATATATCCATATTCATGAACTTACATCCAGACACATCAAATATCACATATGTGCAGCAGGCCTGGAAAAAGCCACATAGACTTTCCTCTCCAGTAATTTTTGCCATCCTATCCGGTACTTCAAACACCATAATCTCCATCTTAATTAAGATGATATCATTAAAAATAATGTGACTGAAAACCAGTTCATAAACAAAACAAGCTTGCACATTCATTCACAAGAGAATAAACAGAAGAGAGTAATGTCCGTTCATAATCCTCAGACTTGAGATATCTGACTACACGCACATACAACTTCACACATTCATTCACTTACATTGCCATATCCTCTTTCGAGCCTTTAGATGACACCCGACCCAGAATTTCCACAAACGTCATGACATCTGCTCGCCCTGGAGACCAGCTCCCATAGGACACAAACATACACACACACACACACACACACACACACACACACACAGTTCATCTGCCTACATTAGTGACCCACACCAGACCAACATCCTGAGGACACTCCCTGACTGCATCTGTTGGGCCTTGAGCCCTTTGGGACAACAGACCAGTTCTTTCAGACAAACACACACACATACATACATATACACACGCGTACAAAATCTGCTGGCCTTGAGGGAAGTACTGACCTTTGCCTGATGATCAAACTATGTAAATGTGTGTAGGATCGGAGCTGCTGTGGGTGTTTATGTATGTGCAGCTGCTACGTTCAAGTAAAAATGACAGGAGTAATCTCACAGAAACAGATCACATATATTCAGACAAGCATATACGGTTGAAAACACATTAAGACAGAGCAGTGATCTTGAGGTCAGTGCGAGTGCTCATGGAGATTTGTATTTGATTCTGGCTTGGTACATTTTCTCAATAGACATCTGTGTCTCTGAAGAAGAAATTGGAATTCTAGCTAACTAAAAAGACTTTACTAATTATGGAGTCTCAACACAACAACAAAAACACATGAACTTTGTAGGTGAAAGTTGAAAACATGAATATTAATATGTGCTAGACATTACGTGTCAGAACAGGTGCAGTGAACACACCACAGCTACACAGCCACACGACTGGCTCATGCAGCTGAATAGGCTGGAATGACATGGGCCCCACCGTGAAGCTCTAAACCTCTGAGGAGGAAAAGAGGGCCTCACAGCAGAGGTAGCGTTGGGTTATTAGAGAACCCAGAGTGACAGATGTAGGATAAAAGAGAGGGCAGGAAAATCAGCAGGGGTGAAAGAGAGAGAAGAAAAGGTGAAGAGGTCAGCAGGCCAACAGAAGAAGGGGAGGAAAGACAGAGATGTACTTGAAAAAAAGAAGGATCGATAAATCTATCCGCTGTTGCTTCAAAGTCTGCCTCTTTTGTTCCAGATGGCAGCTGATGTGCGGCAGGTTTGACGGAGAAATCACGTCGAAACACACGTACACTAACATTTGGGGTCAGCAAGATGTTCTTATATGCTTACCAAGGCTGCAGTTATTTGAGCAAAAATACAGTAAAAAAACAAATGTTTTCTAACTTTAGAAATCATTCTAATATGCTGACTCCCTGCTCAATAACCATTTTTGCTTAATTTATTGTGGAAACATGATGTTTCAGGATTCTCTGATAAAAGTATTTTTTTGAAATGCCATTTATTTTTAAATAATGTAAATGTCTTTACTGTAACTTTAGATCAATTTCATAAGTCCTTGCTAAATAAATAAATCAGTCAAAAGTTTTTGAACAGTATTTTTTTTCTTTATGTCTCCTGCTCAAGCCTGCTTTTATTTGACCCAAAGAACAGCAAAAACAGTAAAATATGGAAATATTTGTACTATTTAAAATAACTTTTTTTGTTTGAATATATTTTAAAAAGTAATTTATACCTGTGATTTCAACGCTAAATTTTTAGCATCATTACTCCAGTCACACGATCCTTTAGAAATCTGATTTGCTGCTCAAAAACATTATGTTGAATTTTTTTAGGTTTCTTTGATGAATAGAAAGTTCAGAAGAACAGCATTTATCTGAAATAGAAACTTTTGTAACATTATAAATGTCTGTATCATCACGTTTGATCAATTTAAAGCATCCTTGCTAAATAAAAGTATTCATTTAAATTTGATCACAGGAATAAATTACTTTTGAAAATATATTCAAATAGAAAACAATTATTTTAACTAGTAAAAATATTTTACAATATTACTGCTTTTGCTGTATTTTGGATCAAATGAATGCAGGCTTGGTGAGCAGAAGAGAATTCTAAAAAAAAAACAAACAAACATTAACTCTTACTGTTCAAAATCTTTTGACTGGTAATGTACATACACAAAATCCCAAACAAAAAAAAAGTTTTTTACAAAAAACATCTTTAACATGGACATGAAAGTTTAAAGTTACAAACTTTTATCTACTTGCCTAATAACTTAAAATAAAAGCGAGAGAAATAAACCAGTTTCACAAGAACTAAATGTCAAAGAAACCGAAACAAAACACACACACACACACACACACACACACACACACACACACAACAGCAGTTTAATGTAACACAAACCGAACACAAAATCTATTATTGTATGTCCGGTGTGCTAAACGTTATAGATTGTTTATGTGATAAATGAGCTGTACATTATACAGATATATTCACAATCTGTAGACAGACACAATACAGTACTTTTTTTTTTTCAAAGGAGGTCCCTAACCACACAATAGGTCTACCAGCTGCCGTCTTACACACGCTCAAAGCATTTTCAACCACAGCCCTACATCAGCACACACACGCCCAACACCACTCACCATCAGAAAAACACACACACACACACACACACACACACACACACACACACACACACACACACACACACACACACACACACACACACACACACACACACACACACACAGCAGCTGTTTAAGCAGAGCTCTTGAGCCCTGGAGAGCCGGAGAACAATGCTCAAGTTCTAATCACTTCTCTTTTACTCCTGCCTGAAACTTGCAGGGTGTCAATGTCAGTATTCCAATACAAGTATAGACACACAAAAGCATGTGTGTTCAAAAAGGAACATAAATTCAGTAAAGTACACACGAAACACTCAATTCAAACTTTCAATTAAAATTTATTGAAATATCTGGCTCACTTATGGAGCTGATTTCATTCAGAAACCAAACATACACAGAAAAACTCACACTGCTTGAAAACCCAATGATTTTGAAGAAAGAATTTGTGCAGAAAAAAAAATTAGAGGCCGTTCGTGTGTGTAAATGAAAAGACACACTGCCCTCTAGTGACAAAACAACTGCTTTAAGAGATTGAAATAGGAAATTCAGTTCCTGAAGATGTACATTTGTCCACTTCCTTAAATCAACATACACAAGCATAGGAAAAGAATTACTGGAAAAAAATGTCCTACAAGACAATATGAGAGCCTCAAACCTTTACACTGTCTTAAAAAAAGTTTAAATTGTCCTTAAACACCATTAAATGTGACTGCATATAGTGTATATATAATGTTTCCTGTCTGTTAAAAACATCAAATATCACAGAAGCATCACCTCTCACAGGGTTGTAATAAATACAGGGTTTGCACTTACGTCACGGAAGTGTGGCCATATTGGTGATTGTTTTGCTAATTCATGCTGTCTAAACCACGGAAAAATGTGTGGAAGTTGTTCAATTATATAGAGAAGGACTTAGTGAGCAGAAAAGGGCACAATATTTTGACAAACTAAAGTTAACAGGTGGTAAAGATATGTCCGAGCAGTATTCATTAACATATTAGCCTTCACTTCCTGGACCGGAAATGATAAGAACAAATGGTATCAAGATTCTTGCCCTGGAAATCCTGGTTCAGTTTGGCCGACCACAAACGCCTTTTGTTCCTCAGACAATTTTATGCACGCTTCTCCTTGATTTGTTATAACTTTTGGCAATCTATAGTACTCCAAATGTTTTTCCCGGTCTGACCGATTAGTACAGACCCAAACATGGTAATAACTGACCATTTTCAGCAGCAATAATCAGCAAAAAATGCAAGTTCTTTCGGTTCAGTGGCATTGTTTTACGTTTAGTGCCGCCAATATGGCCAATTGATGACGTGTTGTGAAAACACATGTTTGTGAGTTAAAATACACTCCTTGCAGAAGCATCAGAATGAGTCATTCTCATAACAACCTAGAGATCATCATGATTGATTACAGGATTTTTTTAAACAATGATTTGTAATTCCTTGTCTCAATGTAGATCAACAGTCACCAAAACGGTTTGGTAACCAACATTCTCCAAAATATTTTTTTTGTGTTCCACAGAAGAAAGTAAGTCATACAGGTGTGAAAAAATGATGAGACAATTTTCATTTTAGGGTGTACTGTCCCTTTAACTCGTTTACATATGTTACATGAAATTCATAAATCATCAATCATCAAATTTTAAAAGCAGAGTTCCCGCAACAGGTTTACCTCAACAAACCCTGTGTGACAATGCGGTGAATAAAGAAAAAATGTAATATTTAGTTAGAAAACGATATTACTAAAATCCCTTTGCGGTCACACTCTTTGTTGATCACTAAAAACAAAAACCCTACGTCTGTTCTACTGATAAACAGACATTAGGGACAAATCTTTGAAAACTACAAAAGCATCTCCTCCGCACTTAATCACAGTATTTTGACATCCTAACATTGCGCCCTCTGATGGTCACCAAGGTTCCAGTGAGAATATTTGTAGCTTGGATGCAGTATCATATCAGCAATGCATCACACACTGTGTTGCTCGTCGGTCGTTATTTGATTGCCAAACACAAATTTCACAAAGCAGGTTTGCCGTTGACCTTTTCTTGAAGTATCGTTAATGCGCCGGAAGCAAAATCTCGCAACACTTGCACTGTGTCCCTCTGTAGCTGCAGTGATTCTCGTGCAAACTCCTGTTGCGTCTCTGCTAGCTGCTGCACTGACTCCGCAAGGAGCTCGAGCGAACGGGAGACCGTGGCCAGAAGAGCGTTAGTGGTGTGCTGTTCCTGCACGCTAATGTTTGCGTTGTGCACTAACTGTTCGCGTGGACTGTCAGGCTCCACCCCTGAGAAAGACGAGGGTCTTTTAGTTGCAGCGGTGGCTGTGGAGGAAACATGTCCGGTACTGCCTCTAGGCGCAATTCCATCCTCTTCAGAGTATGAGTTAGTGACAGATGCCATAGAAGATGACGGGAAGAGGTCACGGTTGTCCTCATCTGAGTCTAAGTGGGATTCAGGATCTGTGATCAAACAAGTAAACAGCAATGTTATACATCATATGATCATTTGCTTTTGATACACGTACAGTTGAAGTCAAAAGTTTACATACACCTTGCAGAATCTGCAAAATGTTAATTATTTTATCAAAAATAGAGGGATCATATAATATGCATGTTGTTTATTTAATACTGACCTGAATAAGATATTTCACATAAAGGATGTTTACATATAGTCCACAAGAGAAAATAACAGTTGAATTTATAAAACTGACCTTGTTCAAAAGTTCACATACACTTGATTCTTAATTCTGTGTAGTTACCTGAATGATCCACAGCTGTTTTTTTAGTGCTAGCTGTTTCTAGTCCCTTGTTTATCCTGAACAGTTAAACTGCCCACTGCGTTTCAGAAAAATCCTTCAGGTCCCACAAATTATTTGGTTTTTCAGCCTTTTTGTGTATTTGAACCTTTTCCAGCAGACTGTATGATTTTTAGATCCATTTTTTCTCACCGAGGACAACTGAGGGAGTCATATGCAACTAAATGAAAAAAAAAAAGTACACATCCTCAGTCTGGTCAAAAGTTTACACCCCTGGCTCTTAATGCATCGTTTTTCCTTCTGGAGCATCAGTGAGCATTTGAACCTTCTGTAATAGTTGACTTTATGAGTCCCTTAGTTGTCCTCATCATTATAGTCATTGATGGAAAGGCTTCAAATACAAAGATGCTGGAAAATCAAAGAATTTGTGGGACCTGAAGGATTTTTCTGAAGAACAGCAGGCAGTTTAACTGTTCAGGACAGATAAAGAACTCAACAACTATCACTAAACAAACAAACAAAACACACACACACACACACACACACACACACACACACACACACACACACAGAGAGCTGTGGATCATTCAGGTAACAACACAGTATTAAGAATCAAGTGTATGTAAACTTTTGAACAAGGTCATTTTTATAAATTGAACCACTATTTTCTTGTGTGAACCATATATAAACATCTTATTCAGGTCAGTACTAAATAAAAAACAACATGCATTTTGTATGATCACTCTTATTTGGGTAAAATAATTAACATTTTGCAAACTCTACAAGGTGTATATAAATGTTTGACCTCAACTGAATATAAACACACACACACACACACACACACAAATATATGTACAGCTTTTATAGAGCTTATAAAGAAAAATGTGCATAAAAAGTCATGTGACTAAATTAGTTACAAAAAAACAGATGGGATGAAATCATTCCTTTATATGCAAATTCTTTTGCAATATTCAGACAGAAATTTAACAACTTAAAGCAAAAAAAAATACACTATTATCAGAGGCCAGTTACATTTTTTAATTTTTTTTTATCTTTTATTGAGCAAGGATGCATTAATTTGATCAAAAGAGATAGTGAAACGTGTTTAGTGTTACAAAAAATTAATATTTTAAATTAGAGCTGTTTTTGGAACCTTCTATTTATCAAAGAATCACGAAAGTTATTAAGTTAGAACTTTTTTCAATGTTTCTTGCGCACCAAATCAGCATATTAGAATTATTCCTTTTTTTTTTTTTTTTTTTTAAAGATTTATTTTCGGCTTTTATTATTATAGGACAGATCAGGAAGGACAGGAAGCGAAGTGGAGAGAGAGAAGGGGGTAGGGTCGGGAAAGGTCCTCGAGCCGGGAATCGAACTCGGGACGCCCGTTGCGCAACGGCGCTGTATGTCGGCGCACTGCCCACAAGGCTATCGGCGCCGACATTAGAATTATTCCTGACAGATCATGTGACACTAAAGACACAGCAATAAATTACATTTTAAAATATATTCAAATAGAAAGCAGTTATAATAGTATAATAGTAGTAGTAGTAGTAGTATAATAATAGTACAAATATTACACAATATTACTGTTTTTGCTGTGCTTTGGATCAAATAAATGCAGACTTGGTGAGTGTAAGAAATGTCCTTCAAAAACATTAAAAAAGCCCTACAGAACCCCAGTGTAGAATTAGAATTTAACTGAGATCAAAGCATATGTGAATACTCAAAGTGCACTGAAAATTCGTGAAATGAACTTTTACTGGTAACGGATCGCAGTGAATGGAAATGCAGTGCTATTTGATGTTTATGTTTACCTCCAGTTTTGGAGCTGTCATACTGCATCTCACTTGCACCCCCAGATCCACTTGTAGTAGCAGGCATTCCTCCCACATCCATTCCTCTGCTGGGGGAACTGTTGACGGACCCCATCCCCACAAACCCTCCATCCTCCTCTTCCTCATCCTCACACGCAGCCTCTTGTTCGTCACTGTGGCTGCGAGATCTGGACCGCTGTGTAGCTTCCCACGGTCTCTTGTCGAGTTCGAGGATGGATTCCACAATGACTTCCATCGGGGACAGTTCAATATTGGACCGCGACAATCGCTGGGACACCAAAGCACCGGTCTTCAGGGCAGCCACTTTACGTTTTGTGTCACATTTTAGATCGGACCATTTCTTGATCACCTCCATGATCTCCCTGTCACACTCTCCAATCTCATTTACACGTGCCGTGATCTCAGCCCATTTCCTGCGCTTCACGTCAGAGGGAACGCCAGCGTTAAACTTACCTAGGCCCAGACAAAGAAAATTATTAGAACATTTTATTTAGCGCTTATTGGTTTTATAGGGACAAAAAAAATGAATGGTGGTTTAGTGAAGTGAGTGAACTCATCTAGTTTATTACAGATTGGTAACTTGCTTAGCCAAGATAGGTAAGTTGCCAGAGGTAAAACTTACCCACAACAATGTGGCGGTTCTTCCGCACTTCGTCCAGCAGGATGTGCACTTCACTGAAGGAGAAACGTGCTTTTCTCCTCTTGAAGCGCACCATGTTGTCTTGTTTGAGGTAGAGCGAAGGCACAGACATCTTCACAGCAGAATATCACTCTCTCCAGCCAGGGGGAGTCTGTGTTTAGTGATAAAATGACACTTAAAACAAACAAACAAACAAAACTATTAGTAATCCTGTTGAATTTAATCAACTGGCTCTCATAAACAGTTAGTTCAATTAGTTCTACAAACCGCATTGTACAATATTTAAATTTCATCATACTTTCTGGACATATAAATAATAGCTGCCTTTTTTTCCCAGACTATCATTTCATATGTCAAGCTTTACAGGATTAAACGCAAGAACCATTTGCTTGTGTTCCAAGTTACTTGAAATCTGAGGAATTACACTACCAGTCAAAAGATTTGTAAATGTTTTTTTTAAAGAATTCTCTTCTGCTCACCAAGCCTGCATTTATTTGATCCAAAGCACAGCAGAAACAGTAATATTGTAAAATATTTTTACTATTTAAAATAACTGTTTTATATATATATATAAAATGCAATTTATTCCTGAGATTTCAAAGCGAATTTTTAGCATTGTTACTCCAGTCACATGATCCTTCAGAAATCATATTCTGATTTGCTGCTCAGAAAACATGTATTATTGTTACTATGTTGAAAACAGCTGAGCAGATTTTTTTCATTCTTCTTTGATGACTAGAAAGTTCAGAAGAGCAGCATTTATCTGAAATAGAAATCTTTTGTACCATTATAAATGTCTTTATCATCACTTTTGATTCATTTAAAGCATCCTTGCTTAATAAAAGTATTAATTTCAGTGATTTCTCAACCATTTTAAATATAGTTTAATAATAATACTAATTATAAATGTTTCTTGAAAAGCAAATCAGCATATAAGAATGATTTCTGAAGGATCAGGTGACACTTAAGACTGGAGTAAATAAATCAGTGAGTATATAAATCACGTAACTTAACGTTACTAAACTAAAGATCCGCGTCCCTAAGTAAGGTGAGCATGCAGTGAACATCAGCGTCACCTTGAGAACAAAATAGTTCACTTGATTTCAAACTACAAGATGATCCTAACACACGATGAATGTGCCGGAAGGAAGAGCAACTAAAACACCGGCTCATTCATTCATTGTCACTCACTGTAAACGGACAAGCGCATGTTTCCGTCGAGGTGTAGTTGGAACTGTAAGTTAGTTACATAAATACAGCGACATTACGATCACGCGTTCTGTCTTTGTGCCGAGAGGCAGCGCCGCCGTTGTAAAGCAACTGAATTAAACCAAACACAAACATCCCCAAGCAGCACACAACTGTTGTCCAGTAAACATAATTCATGTTTTTCCACATAAAACATCATTTCTATCATAACGAAACAAAACGCTCGAATGCGGAAGGACATTTCGCCCTCATTTTCGTATTACCTACATCATCGCTGTCTAGCTATTTAAGCTAGCTAGCTATTTTACACGATATGTGGGATCACCGTCACTTTGTCGGTCAGTTTGTAAACTCCTGAAACGCCGTAGGCATATAAAAGTACTTCAAGACTGCAAAAGTGTGATATAAATACCTCAAGAGTGGTCAAATGTAATCAATATTTTGCGTTGCGGCCAGATATCCAGAAACTTCGTAGAAAGCAGCGTATGCGCTGCGCCTGCGCACTTGCTGGCCTGTTCTCCGTGGCGTAGACGGGTGGGTGCAGTTACCAGGTCTGGCCGCTCCTGTATCATGGCGCTGTTGCTCACTACCCCAACAGGTTCAGCACACACGCTTTAGCTAAAGCTGACGGTAATGGCCCATTAGCTAGAAATTTCGCGTTCTTATGAATACGTTTGTTTTATTTATAGCTTTTGGAGTTATGCCGGATATATCATACATAGAAACAGTGTCAAAATATCACTGCATCAATACATAAATCAATGTTAACCAAATGAACCAATAATCTAATGAAACACAGACAAGTTTATCACTTTATACTTTTTTATTTCATATAAAATTGCATTTGACACGTTTTTCATGATAAATTCTTGGCATTTTCTTGGCTTCATGCAAAAATGGCACCAACTGACAACATGAATATGTAATACAGTTTTGCATATTTGTGACTGCACCTAGACTCTTCAGTGAAGTTTCTGACACATTTGTTGTAATTTTCTATCTTTGGTTAGTTTTGTGTTGAACGATGCTACTCATGTGCCGCACAAGTAAAAATAAAAAGTAAAAGTTATAGAGAAAGAAAATGGCACACTGAAGTGATCCACATAACCCCAGTGGTTGACCAGATCCATGCTGTTTTTTCTCTGGAATTAGTGGTATACGTGTGAGAAACAATAGAGGGAGCTGTGCAAAGCATAAAGTCATTATTGCATATAAGCACGGAACTGATTGTTTCGATCTGAACTGATTGCAGGCCTTCACATCACTCAAGAGTACATTGTCAGCTGCAGCCACTGTAAAAAGACAGAATTGTATTTTATAATTATATATTACAAACATTTTTTTCCTAAGTAAATTTGATAATTTTAAGAGAATGTAACGCAAGGATGTCAAAATGTTCTTACCTCCTGAACATTGACCTTGACTGTGCCATCATTGTCTTTATCAAGAGTCTTGAAGGCACCTGGAGAATCAATGAATCAACATTTTTAACACTTCATTAATTCAAAAATAATTTTTATTTTGTATAAATTTACTGACACATAGATTAAAGGAGCCTTACAATGGCAAAAATAAATACATTTAAAATAAATAAATTCCACATTTTCCCAAAACTTTTTCAAATATTTTATACAGATACACTATGCAAACACAATTTGACTTTTAGATCTAAAGAGAAATATCAGAGTCCAAAACAACCATTTATTAAAACTGCGCTAAAACATCCAAAATTCCAAAATTGCTGGATATTTAGACATCATACTCAAAGAATTAAAATGGCTGAAATTTCCCAAACCCTGCAGGGGGAGCAAGTAGTAATTATATTGAATAAATTTGATAAACCCCCCCAAATTCCTCAACAGCTGCCCTTAAAGTATTAGTTCACTTCCAAAATGAAAATTTCCAATTTACTCAGCCTCATGCCATCCAAGATGTTCATGTCTTTCTTTCTTCAGTTGAAAAGAAATTAAGGTTTCTGAGGAAAACATTCCAGGATTTTTCTCCATACAGTGGACTTTAATAGGGATCAACGGGTTGAAGGTCAAAATTAACGGTGGCCGAGAGAGCTCAACACGCAGCAAATAAAAAAACAAACAAAACATCTTCATCAGTTTGATAGCACGTGCTGCAAATAGTCACAACATGTTGCAAGTACACACAGACCACACCGGCGATGTTTAAGGCAACCGCAACAACTTAAATGACAAACCTGGCATCCTCCGAAAGGATATTTTAACATCCTGATCATATGATTCCTTGGCTTTTATTATATTATTAGCCTAAATAAGCTGACAAAATAAAAAAATTACTGTAAATGAAATGTTATGTAAGCTGGCTACTTTTACAACTTCCCTTACAAAAATTAACCTTGGCTTTACTATTAAAATAAACAAATAGCATATCTATCTATCTATTTATATATTTATTATTATATAACAAATACAAATAAAAAATGGTTTCTATTTAAACCATGGTCAATTAAAGAAACTCTAACCATACTTTAACCATGGAATGTACACAAATGAGATGTGACTGCTAGCTATGATTTTCAAAAATGGAATTTTGAGAAAAACTGGTTTAAATTGAGACGGGCTTCTGCAGCTTCAAAGGGCTCTACACGATCCCAGCCGATGAATAAGCATCTTTTCAAGTGAAACAATCTGTAATTTTCTAAGAAAAAATAAAAATGTAAATACTTTTTAACCAAATGCTAACGTCCTAATCTAATTTTCTCCTCCAACTTCAAAATCAAATTTTTTGTAAGGGCCTTTTACTTTAATGTATGGAGAAAAATCCTGGAATGTTTTCCTCAAAAACCTTAATTTCTTTTCAAAAGGATTTTTTTTTTCTGAAAGTAAACAATCCTTTAATAATGCATAAAAATGACAACATTGACAAACAATGTTTTCTTTCTTGTTTTGACATGTTCCAATAGCCTTTAGGTTCCACCAGACAGTTTTAATGCTTGCTATTGCTAGTCAGAGACATGTGGCATTGATGGGAGGGGGAATTCTTCTTTTAGGAGGCATTTTATTGGACAAACACTTGTAGTGCCTGTGTTTGCAAGCTGAGTCATCATCCAACTCAAGCAGTAGCACATGGCTTCAAAGCAGACATTGACTAAAGGGCACAAATCTTATCTTGAAGTCTTTAAGTGTTTTAAAGTGCCTACATACCAAAAGAGCAAACATTAAATTGGCCTTGCAGCTGTCATTTGATTAAATAGCTACTAAACAAGCCATCTTTTAGATTAAGAAAAATAAGAGTGTATAGTGTATACATTCAATGTCATGTAAATGTAAATGTTGTTTCCTCACTTTATATACTCCAGAGCTATTAAATTAATTCATACAGGTAAAACTAGTACTTTTTTTTTCTCTATTAACACTTTCTAAAATCAACTTACGGCACATGGCATCAAGTCTCACAAGGCAGCCGATGTAATTGTCAAAGTCCATGTTTCCACTCTCATCGCTATACCTGCGAATAATCATCTGGAAGAGCTGATCATTCAAAGGGAAACCTGTCAGAGGCACAAGAGACAGAATATGATTTATAGAATAAACATTTCAAATGGGATCATAATGCACATACAGTCAAATCACAATTTATTCAGACACCTTTAACATTTCTCACATGATCACACTTTATTCAATATAGTTTGGAAAATGGTAATAAAATATGACAAGAACTCAGAGTTAAACTGTGTCAGAACAAATTCACCTTGATAATGTCAGACAACGTTTATAGAAAGATATGTAATGGAAAAAATTTAGACAACTGTTACTATGACAATATTTACACAACTATCAATACTTTGTTGACCAATTACCAAGCAATGCTTAATTTTGTTCAGTCTGTGGTGTAAAAAGATCGCATTAGCAATTAAATAAACACTTAAAGCTGCAGTCTGCCTCTTTGTCGCCATCCCTGTCTGAAAACCTGCAATTGCAGGGAAGTGCGGAATTATCTTCCATGCGTGGGTTGTGCGCCGGCATGGCTCCGGTGCGGATTATTCTAATGTTTTGGCAATTGTCAGTCACTGCACCATTGTGGATATTCACTGTACTTAGCAATCACAAATTAACAGATTCAAATACACGGGCCAAATAAGAATTTTCACCGGATATCGTCATCTAAGAGTCAAAAATTTTTGTTCTGACCAACTGAGGAAAAACGCTACAGGTGTTGAAATCTAATGATTGTTATCTCATATCCCATCAAACTAGCAAGTTATTATTACTGTTATACTTTGTTCTCAAATTGTTCAGCATTGTGTAGCTACAAGTAAGTAGTGTGTAGGCCTATTAGCGTTTCTGTTTCTGTACAGTCTAATCTCTGATTGACATAAAATTTAAATTTCAGTCGGCGCCGATAGCCTTGTGGGCAGTGCGCCGACATACAGTGCTGTTGCACTACGGGCGTCCCGAGTTCGAATCCCGGCTCGAGGACCTTTCCCGACCCTCCCCCCTTCTCTCTCTCCCACTTCGCTTCCTGTCAGTAATGATCTATCCTGTCATCATAAAGCCAAAAAGGCCAAAAATAAATCTTTAAAAAAAAAAATTTAAATTTCATATGAAGAAATTCTTTTAGCCGAAAAAGCAAATCATTCTTCCTTAGGACCGGTTCTCTTTAAAATACAAAACTTGTGTAATCCCACATAGGCTATCTGCAATCAAATGGGAATCAAAACTGGAGTAATCTAATTTCAGTCACTTGTGTTTCATGAACACAAACTTTTTGGATTACATTCCGAAATCAAAATGATAAGTTTAATTATTTCAGGCGCTGTTAGAAAAGGCTATAAACTAACCGACACCTGCAGCTTTCTCACATGGGATAAAGCTACTATCCGGGACGCCGTCTTTATGTTTACAGATGTGACGTAATGACGCAGTGGCATGCTTGAATTTCCCATTAACCTACCCGTACCACTCAATTTAAAAAACATTATTATAAGCTTACCGTTGTGAATCGGGCTAAAGTAAGGCGATAGCTTTAAACACTGGCTGGTTATGTACTTGCTCACAAATTGATTTTGTATCATTTTTAACCAAAAAAGTTACGGACTGCAGCTTTAAGCTAAATTAGACTCAGACTCAGTCGGGTCAAACTGTCTGAAGAATTTTTGGTCCCAGATTTTACTGGTAGTCCACTGTGTGAAGAATTTTTACGTATAATATATCACACTTTATTTTGCTATCCTTACTTACATAAATGAGCTATCGTACACCCACTAGTAAAAAAAAAATAAAAATAAAAAAAATTATATCTGAATCTGGTGTCTGAACAATTTTTGGTTTTACTGTTTATTAAAGGGACAAGTTCGCCAATTGATTAAAAATAATAATAATTGCATTTACCTGCAGCTCTGAAGGCACCTGGAAGCTCATCTGCTCCAATAGTTCCTGAGCGATCCCTGTCATAACTCTTATAAACTCCCTATAAAACAGAAAGCTTACAATGTTAACTGGGCTATCTTGATGTTTTTATCGGTCTCACTGTTTCAGACATCTGTTCACCAAGTAATTTTTTGTTGCAGTTATAGCAAAACATGTACATCTTAAATCCGTAATATGAATAGATCAAAACAAAGCAATTAACAAATGCACAGCTTAGTAAATCAAACCTCTATTCGAAAACCAAACAAAGGCAAAACTTCCAGCTGTGTTGTTACACCTTCTACTCACCTGCCATTTCTTGATGTTGTTCCAGAGGTGTTTAAACTCATGGAAGCCTAGTTTACCTGTGCTGTCACTCTGGAGCACAGCGTTAAGATCCAACACCATCAAACAATCTCAACATCAACCTCAAAAACTTTTCTTTTTATTTTCAAGTTGATACTGGTTATTCATGTTAGATTCTTTTATCTAGATTACATTTGATGTCACATAATGATCCAAATTAATACCTCTTTCGTACTGTACAATATAATACTGAGATGCCAAAATTCATTTTATCATTTTAAGAAAGTCAAGACTGGAAGTTTCCAGCCCCTTAGACACCTCTAATCTAAATGACTGATTTTATGTTTTTTCATTTAAATTGAACAGCCATTTACAAGTTATCTGCCATGAAATTAATTTTCGCCTCAGCATTCACCAGAATTGCTGCAATAGATTTGCTACTAAAATGACTGTGAAAAGTGCAAACTAAATCTTGGTTTGTATTAGAGCAAGTGTTCAGATCAAATGAGACAGGATACATCCATGACAGCCACCATACTTCTACAGGACTCGATGGTAAAGCCATCTGTCTTCAGATCACCATCTGCAATAACACACAGGGAAGAATATCAGCATCATATAGCAGCAAACATCAGGCTACACACACACACACACACAAACAAACTCACGTTTGGAAATGATTTTGTTGAGGATATTCATCAGCTCATTGGGGCTTACTTCCATGTCCTGAAACCAAAGAAAATGTTTATGACAGCCAGTGTTTATTGCACGTATTGGTGTATTTGTGAATATTTGTTTGTCTAATACTAACATCGCCAGCGAGCTGCTTGAACACTCTGCGGAACTGCTGCTCTTCCTCAGACTCATTGGCCTCAGCATACGCAAGCGGTCTGCGGGGTGGAGGCTGGGGGGGGATGGCTAATATTATTCGTGCCTCAAAGGCATTTCATTTTCACTCCATACTTAAAATCCACTGATTTCATAAGCACATCTAATGCAAATATTCTTAATGTTGCAAGAACTCTCAATCACTCATATTTTGACTAAGCATACCAGTGACTCTCTAGCTGACATAATGGACATAATGTGCTTTATTTATGTAAACATAAATAAATTAAATTAAATTAGATATCTCTAAATGTTTTTTTTCTAGCAAGAACATACAGCTATATAATTATAGGGGTCAAAATATGTGTGACACATTGATACATCAATTAACGAATCAATAAATCAACAGAGATTAAGCAATTAACGCGTGCATAGACGTGTGCATTAAAAGTTTTTTTAATCACAGATTTTTATTTAATTTTATTTAATTTACATGTAGCTATATAAAACTAATTACGGACACAATATTACATTTACTATAGACATTTACTATAGAAATAAATCAAATAAACAATTTTTCACCTATTATGTGATTACAAAGTGATCTTAAATGCATTCTCTCAATTTGTTTATGCACCAGTTATTGGTTTATCAACAAACAATTTCATTGTTAAGCATTACTCATATATCAGCAATTAGTAAACTTGTATATCTAATAGTTATATGCATTTAATATAACATGTATTTTCTATTATTTATCTACATTTTTTAATAAAAGATAATTTAAAATTGATTGTTCATCAGACTGTGAATTCTTTAATCTATGTACATGCTGATAATTGACTGCTTGATTGATTTATCAATCTCAGTTATTCAAAATTGTTATTTTTTAAAATGTATAAAAAGTTTAAATCTTACATGACTACTGAGTGCCACAATTGTGCCCCTATATATTCCATTCCATTCATTATTCAGTTTTCATAGAATTTATAGAAATTAAGGAATTCTGCAACAATAATGCACATATTATTATACTGAGTGTAAACAATGGCTCTTTTTTTTTACAGATCAGATGACTGACAACAAGCATCAGACATACTTATGTATAACATCAAATTGAGAGCTGCTGTTACTCACAGGATCTGAAGGCACAAACTGGCCGGGGTCGATGTTACTGTGGGAAAAAAAACAAAGCCGGCATAATTATGCTTTTATATGAACTTCACATATATAAGAAGTCACAGCTGTATAAGTACATTCTGATTTAGTATTTCCATCTTATTAACAGACACATATACCACCACCACAGCAGTACCTACATTCTGAGCCTAACTTAGCATACTTAAATTCTCCGAAAATTAGATAGCAGAGAGAAAACAGTCTTTTAATGTAGATTTCTCCCTGAAGCTGTGCATGAACATATTCCTTCTCAAGTGAGAAAGAAACAAACACATAATCATACACATTCACAAGGAAAAGTTACTCCATGAACTGCACCTGAAATTATGCCAAAATGGGGCTCAATGCAACAGTGACCAATCACTTTCCAAAGAGCCTAGGTTTTCTAGAGATTTTCCAATACATTCCATGAACCAAACCAACAAGCTCAGAGATGATTCCCAACTGTACAACCTTTGATTTGAAGCAAAAAAGCACTGGCATGTCAGATAGTCACAAGCCTGTGTCCTTAATATCTTTTATGAAGGAACGAACTACAATCCCACAAAGCACTCATGAATTAAAATGGCACTATAATATAAACTGTCTTGTATACAGAAGAAAGAGAGTTAGTCTGTGGTGAAATATTAGCTTACCTGACCACATCAACAATGCCTCCAATCACTTTCTGTAATAGAAACATCTTATGGCACAAATGGTTTAGTCACTTCCTAAAAGGAGGAAGAGTTAGAATTAAAAAAACACACATATACAGTATACAGTAGATGTATTCATATGTGCTAAATCAGTGAACACACATCGTATTATTAGTAACACAATCAACATTTAAATGTCAGGTTTGTTAAAAGGTTAATACAAAAATGTGAGCACACAGGGGGGTTGTGAATGTCAATCATCTGAGTGTTGACACAATGCGGACACACCTACTGCAAATATGTTTGCATCCATCCACCACCCACAATAAACAACCACAAGTAAAAAAAAAAAACCTCATACCGTTTCAAAGCAAAGCATGTATAAAAAAAACTTGCATTAACATACTCTAAACAACCGTTTGCAACAGATTGGGAATTATTCAGAAGTAATTAATGGGCGTTTTCAACTCTTCAGATTTAAAATAAGAACGTTACAGCGTAATTATCTTGTTGACAAACGGTTTTGTCTCCTGACAACAGTATTTGTAAGTCCTCTGTAAAAATGGTTAGCGTTTATATAATAATCTGGGCAATCAAGTAAGTATATGCTATTAGATAACTTACTCAACTAAATTTAGATGCGAGTAAAACATGCTAGCACGCTAAACCAGCTAACGTTACCCGACATGAATATGCGTTAAACAAGTAAAATCGGGGGTAACATTAATTTACCGGACATTATTTTTGCTACTACACTTGTAAAAATATGTTTTATCTCGCTGTTAAGGGCGTAGAAAGATTAACCTCACCAGTTAGCAGCGGAAGGTAGTGTCAACTGTCGTTTGTCACACGCTAGTGCACTGCGCAAGCGACAGGATACGCAGATTCTACAAGCATAGGTCTCTGCAGGATGAAAGTAATGGGAGTTACCAGATCGGGGCGTTTTTAGACCATGTTAACTGATTGGATGGCGTCATAGTGAAAGTAGGTTTAGGGGTGGGGTTATGTAAAGGACATCATTTTATCTGCATGATGTAGAAACACCCTATGGTTTGAAAACACCCAGAAATTCAGAAACGCCCTTGCTCTGCAGAAACCTCCATCTCAGATTATACAATAAATTACGCAAACGGCGTAATGCCTGCGTGAAAACACCAACCCCAGTCCCCCACAAGAAGTACATGCAAACATCCTAGAGAAAGACCAGCCCATATTTCCAAGAATTGTAGGAGGGGAAGGCTTAAACCGGAGCGACGAGTTCTAGTTTGCATCTCAGACTGGTACGAGACTATACAAATGCATAAAAAAATTGCTACAATAGTCCATAAATACATTGATTTATTTGTGGCAAAACAGTCACTTGTTTATCTTTTTACTAAAAATGGTCAATGTAGATGTGTTTGTACAAGATTAGTCAAATCTGCAGACCTTTCAAAGGCTGGTGCATACATGCCACCTAGTAAGGTATCTATAAAAAGATATCTTTACAAACACGAACGCTCTGCATTGTAGACACTTTGCATTTCCACACATTGCTTTGCAGGTGTAAACATGTATAACCTGTTCGTCTGGTTCACAGTTCAGGCAAGTCTCTGAATGTATCACTTTTTGCCAAGCAACAGACTGGCCCGGATGACTTTAGGAACGTGGCGAATGGTAAGGGAGACTCTGGTACTGCGGGGCAGCGTGTCGCCCACCTGAGCCCCCGTTGATGAAAGATTCACCACACGTTCTGACAAAATATCCTCACAAACTCCATGAATACCGTGAAGATAAATCTTGTACATGTCATCCTGGAGAATCAGCAAGCTTCTTTGTTGAACCAACAATGATAGCATGTAGCGGCTTGCTTCTGTTTGAGGAATTTCAGACTGCAGGGAGAGGAGGAGAACGTTAAGAGACTGATGCGCTTGTGTTTGATAGTTTGATTAGTTGCTTGAGTTGTTCTGCTGCTACCTGAGTCTGACAAACAGGCTTGTAGAAATCCAGAAGTGTATGTGAACCCAGACTGATAGTTGTTACTGTGGGGTGATACAGTGGTCCATCCTCATGAGGCTAAGGAAGGGGGAAAGAAGGATATTAAAAAGTGGGTTAAAATAATAACAACAGGAAATGAAAAGGTACCATAATTTCTCTTTACCATAATTCCCTCCCCAGGCTTGTATTCATTTACAAGCACATGATTAGCTGTCTTTCCAGCAAAAGCTCCAAGAGCTGATATTTTCTCTGTGTACTGTAGCAGCCAATCAGGGAGTTTCTCAGCAAGCATTCCTTTGAGATTTGGCAATCCACCTGAAAAAGGAAATAATAATAATAAGAAGAAGAAATAATAAATCTATGCTTTTTTTATATCCCCTTCAGCTCAGCTACTGGACTCTTGTTAAAGTGAGGAGTAGTGACAAGTCAATCTATGTCAAGAATAAAAGTTACAACTTCACAGATCACAGCTTTTTAACTCATCATTTGTAAACAAATATTTCCTGTGGACATGAATAGGCAAACATTTTTGATGTCATCAAACAGAAATATGATCAAGTATACCAGACAGTAGAGAATAATTATAATTGATAGACTTATCATATCTGATACTCGAGTTATCATATTTGATTTGCTGAAAAACTTGCACACAATCTACTACATGCCCTCTGCCCTCTTTTTTTTTTTTTTTTGCTAAGTAAAAGGCCCTTTAGTATAATTCTAAAAATGTCCACCTTCAGATTGTGGTACACACGTCTTTTTGCTTTGAAATCTTTAATAATTTGTATAAAGTAAACATGAGCAAACCTTTTATACTGTTCATAATACTTCAAGATTAACATTTACTAAGACATATTACTTGGCAATATAAAGTGTCCAAATTAGAGAACACCCTGCAGTTTTCTAAATTTCAAGGTCACTGTTTAGTCCTTATGGTTGGAATTGAAATTGCGCAAATGGCCTTAAGCTAATAATTAAATAAACTGCTAAAAGATTTCTATAACATCATGGACAGAGTAGCCCTGAGAGCGCTATACGAGCTCGTGGCGCCATCTGCAGTCAAAAGCACTGAAATGATTAAGAGCACCAAATGTGAGCAGAATCAGGGCTGAAACGTGTTACTCCACCTGGTAACTTTTTATGAATGGCGGTGAGAATTTGGGATTGTTTAGTGCTGTCATAAAAATCGCAATGGTTGTGATGCAATTATATAATAGACTGTAGTCTGACATGCTACATGTATGCTGTTGTTGCAGTACTGTTTTTAGTTTCGATTCACTCTGCGCTGCCATTGGTTTGAGCCGCTTAAATTTGCATTTTGGAAACAACATTCGTCATTAGAAACATTTATAAATCTGTTGTTTACAAAGAGAATTTTTAATGTCACATAATCCTTCAGAAATCATTCTAATATGCTGATTTGCCGCTCAAGAAACATTTCTCATTATTATCAATGTTAAAAACAGTTATGCTATTAATATTATTGTGGAAACAATGATAGCTACCACTCAAACATTTGTATAAGATTTAAAAAAGACTGAGAAATTAATAAGTGTATTCATCATGCATGAAAGTGAGTGACATTTCAAATCGTTTATCTTTAATAAATGCGTTAACACATTTAATTAATGTGTGATAAAAGCAAATAAATGTTGTTCATTAACTTTATATTTATCAAAGAATCTTGTAAAAAAAAGTGCATCACCATTTCCACACAAAATATGATGCAGCAAATTTGTTTTCAACCAAGCGGCAACCTCCCGCTCTCGCTCTTGAAACAATACGGAAGTGGCTGAAGCTGCAGTTCATCGGCTGGCCGCTTGAGGCTGGCTGCAAAAAGGAGCAAATCCCCACAGACTCTCGTGTTAAAATGGTCAACTTTAAAACAGATAAAAACATGTTTACAGCCTGGTACAAAAAGTGGTTTTGGTTTTTACAGCTAGTTTTGCCCTTCATGACAACTCTGAGGGGGGTGAATTTTTTTCTAACTCACTAAATTATATTAAGCATTAAAATTCTGCATAATTAATGGCGTGGTCACTTGAGTGACAGCTGGTGTCAGGCAGCCGTCACATTCCCTCAGCTTATTCCAGCAGTTGATCTTGGCATCTCAGCCGTGTTATTGCATTTGTTTTTTGTTAGGATGTTACTTTATCATGATTATTTTAATACATTTAAAAACCAGACACCTTAGCTCCACCCGCGTCCCGCCTCTTTAGTGACGTGCGGTGACGCACTTCTAAAATGGCAACGGCAGACCCCGCCCAACTTTTGCTTCAAAAACGCTCTTCGGAAACCTACGGGTGACGTCACTGACACTACGTCCATGTTTTTTTTACAGTCTATGTTTTCAACATTGATAATAATCAGAAATGTTTCTTGAGAGTCAAAATAATTGCAATGATTTCTAAACGATTGTGTGACACTGAAAACTGGAGTAATGATGAAGAAATCTGCTTTGCATCACAAAAATAAATTTTTTTTTATTTGCAATAATATTTCACAATATTGCTATTTTTTTTTTACTTTATTTAGATCAAATATTTATAGATATAGAAGATATTTATTTCAAAATCATTGATAATTGTAATGTTTCCTTTTGGCAGGTACTTTAATAATAATAACAATTCTATATACTTTACTGTAATACATTATAGTACTGTATTATAATGTATTTAATTAAATTGTTATCATGATTATTAAATGCTGCTTTTTATTTTTTTACAGGACAATATATATTATTACATTAGAAGATTAATCTAATGTGATAAATCATGATTAATCGCATCCAAAATAAAAGTTTGTGTTTACATACTATATATTTGTGTAATGTGTATATTTATTATGTATATATAAATACACACACATGCATGTATATATTAAGGAAAAATATTTATATCTAAAATATTTATATTTATTTATAATCTAAATTGTATACAGGTATAAATATATATACATATAAGTATTTTGTTTTAATATATACACGTATGTGTGTCTATTTATATGTACATAATAAATACCCAAAGTAAACACACATATAGTATGTAAACATAAAATTTATTTTAGATGTGATTAATTGCGATTAATCGTTTGACAGCCCTTATATATATATATATATATATATATATATATATATATATATATACACACACACACACGCGCACACACACACACACGCACACACACACACACACACGCACACACACACACACGCACACACACACACACACGCACAGTTGTGCTCAAAAGTTTACATACCCCTTGCAGAATCTGCAAAATGTTAATTCTTTTAGCAAAATATTTTTTATTTAGTACTGACCTGAATAAGATATTTTACATAAAAGACATTTACACATAGTTCACAAGAGAAAACAATAGTTGAATTTATAAAAATGACCCAGTTCAAAAGTTTACATACCCTTGATTCTTAATACTGTGTTGTTACCTGAATGATCCACAGCTGTGTTTTTTTGTTTAGTGATAGTTGTTCATGAGTCCCTTGTTTGTCCTGAACAGTTAAACTGTCTGCTGTTCATCAGAAAAATCCTTCAGCTCCCACAAATTCCTTGGTTTTCCAGCATTTCTGTGTATTTGAACCCTTTCCAACGGTATGATTTTGAGATCCATCTTTTCACACTGAGGTCAACTGAGGGACTCATATGCAACTATTACAGAAGGTTCAAACACTCACTGATGCTCCAGATGGAAAAAAACATGCATTAAGAGCCAGGGGTGAAAACCTTTGAACAGAATGGAAATGTGTACATTTTGCTAATTTTGCCTAAATATCATATTTTTTCATTTAGCACTGCCCTTCAGAAGCTACAGAAGATAAACAGAAGACAAAATTAGTTAAATTGACCATGATCTTCAAAAAAGTTTAAAAGTTTAATAAATAAGTTTAAGGCTCTTAATGCATGTTTTTTTCCTTCTGGAGCATATGAGTCCCTCAGTCCTCAGTGTGAAAAGATGGATCTCAAAATCATACAGTCATTGTTGGAAAGGGTTCGAATACACAAAAATGCTGGAAAACCAAAGAATTTGTGGGAGCTGAAGGATTTTTCTGATGAACAGCAGACAGTTTAACTGTTCAGGACAAACAAGGGACTCATGAACAACTATCACTCAACAAAAAAACACAGCTGTGGGCCATTCAGGTAACAACACAGTATTAAGAATCAAGGGTATGTAAACTTTTTTACAGGGTAATTTTTATTTTTATTTTTCAACTATTGTTTTCTCTTGTGAACTATATGTAAATGTCTTTTATGTAAACTATCTTATTCAGGTCAGTACTAAATAAAAAATAACATGCATTTTGTATGATCCCTCTTATTTTGCTAAAAGAATTAACATTTTGCAGATTCTGCAAGGGGTATGTAAACTTTTGAGCACAACTGTACATGCGCATGTGTGTGTTTGGGGCGTGGTCAGATTTTCCTTCTTTTTTTAATTCTAGCTGATCACATGCCTGAGAGAAGGAGTTAGTAAGCAGGAAAGGGCACAATATTTTGACCAGAAATTACAAGAACAAAGACGAATGTTGTTGAAGATTCTTCCCTTGGAAATCCTGGTTCAGTTTGGATAACCACAAACGCCTTGTTCCTCAGACAATTTTTTGCACTCTTCTCCTTGATTTGTTACAACTTTTGGCTATTGTACTTAAAATGTTTTTCCCGGTCTGACCAATTAGTACAGCCCAAAACATGGCAATAATTGACCATTTTCAACCGCAATAATCAGCAGAATTTTGTAGCTGCTATATTATTATGAGGACCTCCTCACTGACTTACAAACCAGAATGACATAATACTTTTTGGCAATATAATTAACAGTATCGGTTCTTAACTGCATATCTGTGTGTGTGTGTGTGTGTGTGTGTGTGTGTGTGTGTGTGTGATTGGAGGTGTTACTGTATGGACAATAAAAGCCTGACACATCAAATATGATACAAAACATCAAACTAAAAATTCAATAAAAAAATTGTTCCAATGGAAAAAGAAAAAAAGTAAGTATTTGCATTGATTTACTGCTTATGTCAAATCTAGCCTCTTACTTACCCCAGTTCTGTAGCCTCCTCCCTGACAATTGTGTCCACTTGGGCTTGGGAGCTCTGTATACCTTACAAAAGAGACACAGACCAGTGTATAAAGCACTGCTGACATGCTATGCAGGTGTAGATAGTAACATTACAAGCAAACAGGGCCACTTAAAAGTCCTACCTGCTGTAAGAGATACTCCTCCTCAGCCTCCGTTATAAAATTTGGAACATAATAGACAGTTGGAGGAGCCTAAATATAAAACATTAATTTAAAACACCAATATGCGTTCACTCAAAAGTCAAAATGACAAATCAAAGCTTACCTCCTTCACAATATACTTTTCCAGGTCAGCAGCAATGTCACATGGGTTTGCCATCGCTGTCATCATGTGAATAGTTAACCATCACAGATTTATTGACAATGCAAGAAACTGACTGTCATGACACTCGCGAGTCTCTAACCAAGCTTTCTATGGCTAAAACTTAATATAACAAACATTAAAAAAAAAGTAATGTTTACAGTAGCATCTAAGTTTTAAATCACAGAACTGTTGCTGAATGAGCAGGATTGTTCATTGATGTGTTTGTTGAGATCTGGTTTCCTCGTGTACTGTAGTGAAACGTATGACTCAACGTCACCGTCTACAGGTTTGGAGAGGAAGTGCACATTTACAGAGGGCGCTGTGACCATTGAAATGAACCGTCAGGAATGTACGCATATAGCATGATTTGTAATAAAAGCAGACCATGATGTGCAGGGAGCACACGAATGCCTCTAAAAGACTGAAGACAAATAAAAAATGTTTATCAAATCAAATACATTTATAAAATCAGGTAGCCAAAGATGTTTTGCTTGTAAGTTAAGTGGTCATAAAATACAGGCGTTTGTGGTTATAACTATAGGGGCTACCTTTCTCCACAATTCCAGCTGAAATACCCCCTCCTTCTCTATCTCTTTTTTTCTCTCTTTCCCGTCTTTTTCTTCCAACTCCCAATTTGAGCCTGCAGCGCTGCAGCTCTGGTTTCCATGGCAACGCAGAGCAAGAGCCACATCTTGAATCAGCCATGGTTTCCTTCATTAATAGTTATTGATCAGGTGTGATAATGCTAACAACATCAACTCAGGAGCACAGCGCGGGACTGCATATGCCTTCATCGCTCTTGACCACTGGAAGAAGGGAAAAGAAACAGACCGGCATGTAAATGTTAATACTGGCCACTGCAGTGTGTGTGTGTGTGTGTGTGTGTGTGTGTGTGTGTGTGTGTGTGTGTGTTGCATAAACTGAGCAAGACCAACAACTGTGAAACACATCATAAAAACGTGAAGCTTAATAAACAACATGCACCTTTTAATGCATATTTAATGTATCAAAATACAGTGATTTGATGTTTTAACTGAGTGTGTTGCCAGATATGCTGCTCAGCTCTTCATGCATCATTAGAAATGCTTACAGTGTGCGACTCTTCTGATACTATGAATCATTCTGACAAAGCAGCTTGAGTGAGTGTTGTAATATGTATTTACCTGGTTGTAGTGTTGCGGTTTTTGGGGAGTTTGGGTTGCCAAGGTTACGCAGAAATAGTGATGAAATCGTGACAGGAATACGCCTGTGTTCTGACACACTCTCCTCAAAGCCATGCTCCACACAAACTTGTCGCCTTGACAACATGATTTAATGATGAGATCCTCCCCTACAACTATCTTTGAAAAACAGACACCTATAGGAAAAAGCAGCAAACAGTAATCTCACAGATTACTTCAGTACATCCCTCTCCTATATGATTAGATGAGAGACTGTTCTGCCATTTCAAAAAGGGGAAGGCTGGATTGTATTGCGCACAAACGGTATTCGTGCAATTCTGATGACCTTCAATGTCGATGAAGGTGACATGGCATGGGATTTGTAACTAAAAATCACATTTATAGCCAAATGGTCCAGATGAAACTGGAGTGCTTATGGAACTAAAGTTGCAAATAGTGTAATGTTCTAATTATCTGTTATTATTGTCTTTGCACTGTGCTTTACACGTATAACTGGTGTTACATAAATAATACATGATTCACAAATATCGAGAACTAAAGAGATTTTGAGATTTGAAGATGCTGTAATGCTGCACTGAGGTTGCTGCTGCAATGTATACGTTGTGAAATATGACGTGCCTGACAAATCATTTATTAATGTTTTGTACTGCTAATAATCGTGTTATCTTTATGCAGTGCTCCCAGTATACTGGACTCTCTGTATTTGTGTCTGTGTAAGCATATAAAATGTAGGACAGTAGTGAATGTAAAAGCTGCTACAATGCAGACAGCTCACTGAATGAGAGCGAGAATGAGAGGGCATGGGAAAGTGATCATCCCTATGCCATATTCCCCTCTTAGGCGTCACCCTTCAGAGCTTTGGAGGCTGAAAACATACCGTACATTTTAAAATCTTGTTTAGAATTGCACAGTGTGTGTGCTGTGAAAGAGATAGAGAGACATAAAAAGACCGGATAAGAATCGACATATACACTCTTAAAAATAAAGGTGCTTTAAAAGGTTCTTCACAGCGATGCCGTAGAAGAACTATTTTTGGTTCCACAAAGAACCATTTAGTCAAAGGTTCTTTAAAGAACCATCTCTTACTTACCTTTTTATAATCTGAAGAACCTTCTTTCGCCACAAAAAAGCTTTTGTGAAACAGAAGGTTCTTCAGATGTTGAAGGTTCTTTATGGAACCATTTAGACAAAAAGGTTAAAGGTAGAGTGTTTGGGCCATTCTACAGAATTGGTGCAAACTGCTGTCCCACATCCAAACAACACATTTAAAAAGCATTTAAGTATTCAAATCTTAGATTTTTACTAAGATCCTTTTATTATCTATTGAAACCCACAATGGTATTTAAAAGATCAGTAAGCTTAATATATATATATATAAAATCATCATTTAGTGGGAACTGTCAAATGGGAGGTGGCTGTCTAGAACCCTAACCCCTAACCCCAATTTTTGCATTTTATTTCATTGTTGTTTTTTAAAAGATTTTTTTAATAGTATTAATACTTATTTTAGATTTTCTTTGTAAATTATGGAACTTCATGTAAAAAAAAAAAAATGTGTCCTGCATTTTCATGTCACTACCATAGCTACTTGATGAGTAGATAGGCCCTATCACTTTGAGGTAAATGTGCTCAAAAGTCTGAATATCTGTATGTAACTTTAAGGAACGTCACTACTTTGGGAGTTATTCCATTACATTTAGTTTTTATATGTGTACAACTGTTCAGAACTTTGCTAGCTAACCATGTGCTGATTAGCATTTTTGAGGTTGGTTCAGAAGTATCTAAAATTGTCACCACCGAAACAGTCACGACCGAAATATTTGGTAGTGACATTTTTGTTTTTTGGGGGTTATCCCATATAATTGTCACTACTATAACAGTCACAACCAAAACATGTCATCAATGTTTCAGTAGTGACAAAAGGAAACACATAAAATGCAAATCCTTTGCATTTTAGTATGTTTTAGTTTGTGGGTTGAAATTCTGTAATGTGATGTGGTTGCTACCAAAACATTATTGTCACTACTGAAAACATGGGATGTTTTGTCAAAAATAAAGTATACTAAGTTATCAGCTGATGTTATGATAGTGTTTGGTTCAATGTACAGTAAGGATTCAAAATACAACAAATTTCATACATCACACTTGAAATATCGTTAAATTTGTTACTGATTTAATAAATACTTTTTAATAAAATAGAAAATATATACAGCAATGTGAAAAAGTTAGGAAACTCCATTAAATTCCATGGTTTTCTATATCAGGACATATTTAAAAATATCTGTTACTTGGCAGGTCTTCAAATTTGGAAAGGAAAACCTCTGAACAACAATACATAACATATTGCACCATGTCATTATTTATTTAATAAAAATAAAGCCTAAATGGGCACCCTTACTCATAGGATTTAAGAGGGTAAATAGCAGTAAGGTACTGCTAATCAAATGCCTTTGATTAACTGATCATCAGCAAGAGTTAGCACATCTATAAAAGCAGACATTTTGGCAGTTTGCTGGACTGGAGCTTTCAGGTGTGTGTTATCACTATGCCAAAGGGAAAAGACATCAGCAATGATCTTGGAGAAGCAATTGAAGAGTTCCGATGCAAAAACCCCTCAAAGCCATCTCTGTCAAAAATGAGATAATGATACTGAGTGAATGCTCTAGACACATATTATACGTTCATCAAATACTTCTACTTCAAACTCAATAAAATCCCATCCTCAGCCCAATCAGAAGTACCACTACTTACATAGAAACCTATACATAGGAGCCTGATAAAATTTTGCAAAAATGCATTTTTTGAAGAAAGATGTCAGATGGATTTAGAGGCTTTTGCATCTGAACTCTTCAATTGTTGCTGCCATCAATCTGGGAAGAGTAACACTGCCATTTCCAAACAATTTGAAGGCCATCATTCCACAGTGAAGAAGATTACTCACAAGTGGAAGACATTCAAGACAGACACCAATCCTCCCAGGAGTGGACATCCCAGGAAGAAGGATGAATACTCAAAGAATTGGCAGACAATCCAAGAACTTCACAGACTTGACAGGCCTCAGTTAACATTTTAAATGAAAAAGTTCAGAAAAATATAGGACAAGTATGGCATTTTTGGAAGGCTTGCAAGAAGAAAACCTCTTCTATCTAAAAAAGCATGGCAGCATGGTTTAGGTTTGCAAAGTTGCATTCGAACAAACCATAAGACTTCTAGAACGTCCTTTGAACAGACGAGACCAGAGTGGAGATGTTTGGCCATAACAAAAGTCACACATGCAGGTGGAGGGCTGATGACTTTGAGCTTGTTTTGTAGCCACAGGACCTGGGGAGCTCACAGTCATTGAGACGACCATAAACTCCTCTGTATACCAAAGTATCCAAAGTCAAATGTGAGGCCATCCGTCCGACAGCTAAAGCTTGACTAAAATTGGGTCATGCAACAGGACAATCATCCCAAGCACACCAGCAAATCTACAACAGAACATCTGAAAAGAAAAGAATCAAAGTGTTGCAGTGGCCCAGTCAAAGTCCAGACCTCATCCTGACTCAAATGCTGTGGTGAGAGCTGTCCATAAACAAATGCCCACAAACCTCAATAAACTACAGCAACGTTGTAAAGAAGAGTGCACCAGAATTCCCCCAGAACAATGTGAGAGACTGACAAAGTCATACAGGAAATTATTACTTCAAGTTATTACTGTTAAAAGTGGATCTACAAGCAATTGATTCACAGGATGTCTAACTTTGTCACACATGGCTTTTCCATCTTGGCTTTATTTTTGTTAAATAAATAATGACACAGTGTGATTTGTCATGTAATGTTGTTTATCTGAGGATTTATGTTTCCAAATGTTAAGACCTGCAAAGGACCATATAATTTTTTATTATGTCCTTATACAGAAAACCATAGAATTAAATAGGGTGTCCTAACTTTTTCACATGACTGTATATATATATTACAAGGAAGCAAAGAAAATATAAAAATATAGCCCTTCTTATTAAATGATTATTAATGTGTTTCGGTAGTGATAAACTTAGGAAGAGACAGATTAAGACAGATAACAAGCATCTTGACACTTAACCAATTAACCATGTTCCAATACAACAGGTGTTGAAATATCAACAAGTTTAAAAATTCATGTCTGTGAAACATTACACTCTCTAGTAGGCCCTTTTTCTGTCACAGATAGCAGATGCCTGATTTATCGGGTGAGTAAGACATGCTTTTAATGAGGTGTTGTGTGCAGAGAAAAGATGTACTTGTCTCCTGTGGGACCTGTGAAGTCATTGTGACCTGTATTAAACAAGACATGGTAAAATAACACATCGGCGTTTGAGCCCTCACACTCTGGCATTAGGCTACCGACCTGTTACGTTCATTTTTGTCTGCATTGTGGACATTTCTGCGTCTAGACTTACCTGTGCATTTCTTAACACAAAACACATGCTGTTAGAACAAATGTATCCAAATGCAAATTATTAAGTCTCAATTCCTTAAGTTCTAAAGGACTGGAAACGCTAGGATCCTTAACTAGATATCTTCATAGCAAAACAGCCCCCCTTTGATCTTTTATTTTCATCATACATTGGATTTAATAAGTTGTCATGAGCCTTGTGCAGGGAAAATTAGCCCTTGGGTCTGGTATAATGAAATGTGCTGCTACTAAACACCAACAGAAAACAATTGATTTTATGACCCACAGAGTTAGTATCCCCTGGGCCTCTAAATTAATTTTAGTTGTCCAGGAAAATTTAAATAAAGCATTTTGTCCCACTGGATGACACCTATTTGGTTAGTGTACCAATAATTAATAACTATTATTATTAAAATGAAACAAAAGAACCGGTCAGAGAATGAAAGAACAGCAAAAATAACCGCTCTGTTTGAAAACACAGTGTTTAATTGTTACACTATACAACCACATAGCCAGCCTAGTGTTCGTATAATTTATGGCTATATGCAGTTTAACAGTGTTGGGGAGTAATTATGCTAACTAAAATTAGCGACGCTGCTGCTAGCATAACTTTTAGCGGCGTGTTTTAATAATGAGGGTATGCTCGAAGGTATGGTCGAATGTGCTCACCTTAACAGTCCTCTGTCCCTTATCCAGCACTGGAAAGTTAATCGCTTCATCCTTAATGATCCTGTTTTTCCTAAGTATCGCTGGGGTGAATTATTCTTATGAATTCAATTATATTCTAAACGGCACGCTTACAGTTTCGTTCGAAAATTCTGAAAATATAGTGAATCGGTTCATTCACAAATACAAAACGATTCACTGACTCGACTCCCTGTACCGTTTTCAGTTATGTACATAAGGCTTTTATTGTATTACCCTACCAGAAATTCTGTACAATATTAATTATTTAATAGGTATTTTATAGTTGTTGTTTTTTTATTTATGAATTACGCTTAAATTCAGTTTTTGTTTTGTACCTGTAGTTTGTAGTGTCGCTAACGCTTTTATCACTACGGATTAAAATTAGCTTCTAGCTTGGCCAGGTACCATTTCTAAGTAGCTTCTCTAATACTGCAGCTAAGCAATAAGAACAATTCGTCGAGGTGTGTCTTCAACATATCAAATAAATATAGTGTAACGTTATATGTATGTGTCTGCGTGTGTGTAGCTGGCACACAAGACACTTTACAGTCTACTCTAAAAGCACCGAGGGCTGGAATGGCATCTTTTGATTCGCTGTTTACAGGCATAATCAAGGAAACATACCACGTATCAACATCCATACAGAACGCAATTTACAGCAGTCTCACTGCCATGGCAACTGCTGAGGCGGTCCAGAAGTGATCACTTTAAATTCTTATCTTATGAATGTCCTTTCATTTTCAAAAAAATGGTTGAGGAAATTTTACCAATACTACACATTTAAATGGTTTCTTTTAATATCATATGATCTTTAAAATAATCCCCTTTTGATATTATTTCTTCTCATATCCTATACCATCGCAAAATTAGATATTTAGTAATTTTTCATTTTAGTATTCATTGTTAGCATAAAATGTGTCATTTCTAATAACAAGAAAGAAGCTGTGGACATAGTTAAGTTTGGCATCCAGCAGATGTGTGTGTGTGTGTGTGTGTGTGTGTGTGTGTGTGTGTGTGTGTGTGTGTTAAAAGAGGGTTTGTTAGAGCAGGAAACAGGACAATTGAGGTATGGCTGCGAGAGGTATCCAAGGCAACCAGGTAACCACTTCAGCTCAGCAGTACATATAAATAAAAACTTAAATCATTAACATAGTCTCTCCTGCTACTGCTTATTGCCTAAATTTATTAAACTCAGTCTTAACAGCCGTACAGTTGTTTTCTGGGCTATAATTTGTGTCAGTGCATTACATAAATGTTGTTTATGCATTTCTCATTGCTTATGAGTCTCACACATACACACACTTTTTGGCTCTTAGCGACCTAACAGCGTCACAGGCAGGCGTTATGATTCATACTGATCTTGCCATTCATCATAATGACACTTCAACCGCGCCGTCAAACTGCAGCTCTGCAGGACCATACCGCTTCCACACAGCATTACCACAACCAACAGTGTGTGTGTGTGTGTGTGTGTGAGACAGAGAGAAGAAAGAGAGCTTCAAAATCAGCTCCTGTTGGCTCTGCTGCACATGCAGTATGCTGTGTGACGCTATTTGGATAAATGTTTGTTTGCATGTAATATAATAGTTAAATATAGCCTACAATCACCTTAAAGACCACAAGGACTGATATGAATTACTGCTACAAAAATAAAAAATCTTATCACAAATATATATGTATATAAATGTTTCTAATTAGATAATATAAACTGTAAATCAGTGATTCCCAAAAAAAAAAAATATTTAAAGATGTAAGGCTTTTCATGTATTACTCGCTTTTTTATTGTGTGAACAGCTTGTTACCTTCACAGGTTGTCTACAGCCTGTAGGCTGCGTCCAAAATGGTATACCTCCTATCTATATAGTAGGCAAAAAACAGTATGTGACAAAAGAAGTATGTCCAAATTCACAAAAAAGTAGGCAAAAAGTAACAGGATGACCTTCTACTTCTGCCATGGTTCTGAAGTGTGCATACAATGCACTTTACTATCCCATGAGGCCGTGGGAGAGGATTTATGAATGGCAGTGATGCGGCGCAAGTGATGCTGATAGGTCACGTGACAATGACAACATAGCTAATGTAATATGTATATAATAGTATAATATAGCATGTACTCTTTCTGTGGTTGTGAAGTAATTGCTTATTTTAAAAACAAATGTGTATAAATGTTCAGGTTAATGCTGAATAGTCTATTGTTTCAGAAATAATGTATAATCTAGCATAAAAGTGTAATTTTAATTACATTATACGTTGACGTGATAGCGGTGAATTGCAGAGCTAGTGCAAACATATTCATTATGATCAGATGCTTACTTAACTGCTGTTTTCTTACCGCTGTCATTTCTGTTGTGTTTATTTTGTTACATATTTACATTTTCATTGAAACGTTGCTCACAGCAAGTGTGGACAGTCCAGAGACGGTCGTTACCAGTATATCACTCAAAAGGTATTTCTAACTTTTTTTTCTTTGACAGGACTAATCATTCACTTCCAGAATAAAAATATCTCACCCCCAAGTCATTCAAGATGTTCATGTCTTTCTATCTTCAGTCGAAAATACATTTTTCAAAAAGGTTTTTGAGGAAGACATAGCAGGATTTTTCTCCATATAGTGGGCACAATCCCAACCAATGAATAATGTTCTTATGTAATGAAACGATCTGTAATTTCCTAAAAAATAGAAACAAAAATACTTTTTCGTTACCCAGTATTTACTAAGCAAACGTGCAAAAAAAGTCAAACACCGTTAAAAAAAAAAAATTAAAAGAACATTGGACAAGCTTAAAGTTGGTCAGGCAACTTGTCAGAGAGCTCGTAAAGCTAGTGCAAGACAAGAATTTTGGGTTAAAAAGTATATAAATTGTTTTTTTTTTTTAAATGGCTAATTGTTTCACTAGATAAGACCCTTATTCATTGGCTGGGATTGTGTAGAGCCCTTTGAAGCTGCATTGAAACTGCAATTTGGACCTTCAACACGATGATCCCTATTAGAGTCCTCTATATAGAGAAAAATTATGGAATGTTTTCCTCAAAAACTTTAATTTCTTTGCCACTGAGGAAAGAAAGACGTGCACATCTTGGATGACATGGGGGCAAGTAAATTATCAGGAAGTTAACTTCTTTAATAGGCACCAGTGTTGCTAATAACAAGGGTTTCTGAATTTTACAAATAGCACCTTTAATATTAGTATGAAATATCATTTTTCATTTAAAAAAACTATGTGAAATGTGTGCAAGTTTCTGGATGACAGGACATACGAGCAGCTTGACTGGTCTATTTTTCACCTATTGATTGTTGTTTTTTTATAAACATTTACCTGAATAATATTAAAAGGATAGTCTACTCAAAAATGTTGTTCCAAACCTGTTTGACAAAAGAAGAAATTTTAAAGAATGTTGGGAAACAAGCAGGATATTCATTTTTCGGTGGAGTGTCCCTTTAATGATAATACGAAATAAAATCTACGAAGGGTTCTTGAATCTATGGAGCACCTGAGACAGAAAATGTGGGAATTAATTGATAACACAAACTTCTCAGAGGTTTCTGCAATTTATTTTCCATTCCTCTAAACTGAACAGAACGTACAGTTTTGAAAATCAAAAATAACACCTTTCACTTTCAAAGCAGTTCAGCTTCACACAGTTGGCAATTACAATGGTAACAAGAGTGTCTGCGTGTCATTATCTAGACACTCACAAACACACACCCATGCAAACGCTCTCACTCGCGCTCACACACACACACACACACTTCCACACAGAAGGGAATGTAGCAGGAGAGACAGTGGAATGCAGGACAGATATCACACACACTCTCCTTCTGACCTCTCCTCCCCGAAATGAACAGAAATACAAAAATAAACACACTTTAAAAAAGTACAACTCATTTACAAACACCAAAGGAGGAAAAGAATAAAAACACAACAACAGGAAAAAACAACAATATATCTGTCAAAGTTCTCCATGTTAAAAACAGGTTGCTTGGTTCAGTTTTGCATCCAGTAGAAGGTTACACTGTGTGTGTTTGTGATGGGACCTAATGCTCAGTAAAGTGCATTTGATGCATCAGCAGACAGGAAGAGAGAGAAATGAATTTTGGGTGCTAATGTGGCTCTGGGCCTTCCTAACACTGACAGATATGATCGAGCTACATGAACTTTACAACCTCCGCCGTAAACATCACACCTAAAAGACATTTAACATTGAAATAACATTTTGTTTCAGTTTATGCAAATGTAAATACATTCATAAATTACATGTGGGGTTAGGAGAATCAAGCTGAGAAACTAGAGAAGTCTGAAACCGATGAACGCAACTCCTCGTATGAACAAAAAGACGACCGTAGCCTAAAAAAGCCAACTCAAATGACGTTTTCCATGCATGGGTATTTTCCCCTGAAATTAGAGGCCGAGGGATGGAGTCTCACGCGTACGTACACATTCCGCCGTCATGAACTGGAATCCTCTCGCTTTTATGAATTCCTGATTGACTCCAGTTCCCATGGTTACGCTGCAGTTCTTAGGCCTATGTGTACTGGCCTTTAGAAGACCACACCCATCTGACCGAGAAAAACAGAAGCGGTACAAACCAGAGAAACACAAATGAAGTGCTAGAAAGAAAGAAAGACAGAAAGAAAGAAAGAGCGAGCGCTCCGTTCGCGACACATGCAGAAGTGTGTCCCGGAGCGACGCGAAACGTTTATTTGTTCGTTTTCTTTTTTCATGTTTGTCTGTTTTGATTTCCCACCCCTCAATAATTCACTTGGATATCATGCAATAGAGACGTGCAAAAAGATAACACCTAAATCCACAAAACACACTTTCATAAATGGCTGTGTTATGAATGCGTATAACATGTGTATGCCTACTCCATGCCGACCTACAGAGACAAATATGACTTAAAAGCAGTGCGGAAGCCACAGGTCAAACGAATGCACAGGATGCCTCTACTGAGTGTATTAAAAAACCGTATGGATGCATAAAACAAGTCTTCTCTTAGTCTATGCAGCTATGGGGTCAAAACAATGCTAACATTGCGCTATGACTCTTTTTTTTTTTCCTTCGCTGATTATCTTTTCATTGGAACTAAAAGATATTGATTGATTGGCACTTGTTCAATGCTTCTAAATAAGTTATCGATATCTAATGTTTCATCACACACCTACATGTCGAGAAGCTGTGAAGGTCTAGTTTGGCACAGGTTGACTATTATTACTGCGTCTATGTAATTAATATTGATACACCTCGTTTATACCCCTGTCGAAAAACGAGCACAATCCTAATCAACAGACCAGACGTGTGTTTCTTTTTTTTTCTTTTTTTTTCCTCAACTAAAATATTTCTGTATATTTCACTTATCAAATAGCAGCATTTTTTAATTTTTTTAAACTTACGGTATTACAAAAAAGTACATGTAAACCTATTCATTCAAAATTTGTAGTAAATCCAAAGGCTCATACAACAGACATAACAAAACACAAAACTTGACAACATGCTACAATATTGCTTCCAATAGTTCTTTACATTTTAAGTCGATCTAAAATTATCAATGACGTAGATATGGACACCAGCACTCCAAAGAGAGCAACTCTAATGCACAAACAAATCGCAAAGCTAATCTTAACCAGGCTTGATTGGCACTTTCATCATCCACACGAGTATAACGGATAATCACACACTGAAACCAACAGCGCAAGACTGCATTTAGACCACAAACTAGAGGAACTACACCAAAGTACACAAAGAACATGAGACGCGACGGATTCCACAGTTTCATTTTTAAAAAAACGAAGGAAAAATGCAGAAATGATCTTCGATAGTTCTCACAGAGAGGAGAGAGAACACAGAGCACAAACGACAGTGACGTCATCGTTTGAGTTTGAGGTGGCTATCACATCCATCTCCCGTAGATTATTGGGTTTTTTTCGTTTGTTGTTCTTTTTTTTTTTCTTTTTTTTACCCAGAGTTCTTTGCTCTGGTTTTACAAACCTCTACGTTCTCTCAGAGCACAGATTCCCTGTTCTAGATAGTTTAAGGTAGAATACTGAATCGATCAGGCAGAGAGCACGAGAATCTGATCACATGTATTAATGTTAGACCATGTGGCGTATTAATCCAGAGGTGCGGTGTTCACGACAGGGCGGAATACCCATCGGCCCCCTGCGGAGACACACGCACCCTCCACGATAAACACACACACACACACACACACACACACACACACACAACACATCCGTGGCGACCGGCAGCCTGGAGGGGAAGAAAGGGGAGACAACAGAAAGCTGGAAAGGTGGTGAGAGAGCAAGACACGAGGGAAGAAAAAGAGGTAGTGCAAAGACAGAGGGAGGACACAGAGAGAGCGAGAGACAGAACTAACCCTAATGTCGTGAGTGTCAACAAGCAGTTTTTCTCCAAATATAAATGACAACTCCCTTTCTGTTATCGTATTACCCTCATATTGCTGCACCGAGTGCTTGTGCTTCTGAAATCAGGTACACAGTTTGATCGCCAAACAGCGTGGAACAATAATTTATACTCGGAGAACCTGATATCTCACGGCTGGTACCGAAACATAGTAAATAGTCCGGGAGTACGTTAAGCGTATGGCATATGTTTAAACAGCAATCATGAGAGATGTGAAAATGGTAATATTCCTCACAATTATGTAATGGATATAAATAGGTTACTCTCTCGCCCTCTCTCTCTCCATCTCTCTCTCTCTCTCTCTTCCCTCCTTTTTCTACGTTTCCGCTTCCCCTCTAGCGAGTAGATTAGAGGGCTGGTAGTTGGAGGGAGATGATGAATGTCTTTTAGAGTGTGTATGTAGGTCAGCAGTAGATTGGGCTGTGCAGTGTTGTTATATATAGAAGTCCAGGGTTCAAATGGAGATCTGCTAATTAATGACAGGCCTGGGCGCGGGGCGTGAGAGGGAGGGGGGGGGCGGGCTTGGGATCGGACCCTCGGCGACCTCTGGTTTTGCGAAAGAGCAAGGTAAACTACAGGTAGACGTTCCTACAGCGGAGCCTTGCGGCCCGTGTTCTTGTGCTCGCTCGGTTTCATTGCTTTATTCCGTCACGCCGTGTCTCAGTGGGCGCACTCTCGATGGTGTGAAATATGTACAGTACATTCCATAGTTGCGATGGCGTCAGGCCGCTGGATTCACAGTGTGGTTCAGAGACGATCACTCGCCCTGTACGGGAGCTCCTGCTTACTCTCCATGCAAGAGCCAATTGCTGGCAAGACCGAAAATGCTGTTAGCAGCAAACATTTTGATGCAGTGTACAACTGTGGAATTAACTAATGAGTAACTATCACCACCAGTCTGTGCAACTGATGAGCTGTTGTTGATCAGTGGAAAAGGTGGAGGGCTCGTCAAACTCTCCGGCAATGCTTTAGAACGTTGGGCACTGTGCGTCTGACGCTACGGCCTGCAGTTTGGTTTCTCAAAGGAAGCAGAATTATGATCGGTTAGCCTGCCAGAGTTCGCCTCGCAGCGAAGAAGAAGGCTGAAGGTCGACAGTCGTTACAGTAGCATCCTCCGGCCTTCGAATGAGTTCAGACAGGTTTACAAAAGCTGTGTCGTTTTAGTCTCTCGTTCACTACCTCAACCGCACCTCTGCTGCCAGTCTGACGCAAACAGGGATTAACTGCGACGTGAACGAGGTGGCATCTGTAATGCACCCAAGACTTTGCTGCACTGCATACAAACTGGAAATCTTTCTCCTTCTTCACAAACATGAGGTATGACAACCTGAGCTCCTTTCAAACGAAACAGGCACAGACATTGCCTGGCTCCTCCAATCAGAGGAAGAGGAGGAGTTAAGAGGTACATCTGTCTAAACAGGTCCAATTATTTTTCAAGTTCAGGATTCTAAGGACTTCATTTCCTTGGTAGTGTGTCCAAAGGTTTTCTGTAGTAAGAGTTAAAAGTCAATGAGACAAAACAGACAGCTTTTTTTTTTTACGATCCTACCGTCGTGTCTCTGCTCTGGTGGGATCTTTTGAATATCCGCTCGCTCTCAGTCTCGTGAGTAAATCGCAAAACGCCCCCAGTAATTCACGAGGGCTCAGAGAAACTCTTCCATAAATACTAAAATCAGTAGATATGACAACAAAATCTTTTCAAATGTGTTTTCTTATAGCACCAAAGTGGGATCCTGTGACTAAACTGCACTTGTATGTATGTGTATTACATTCCAGTTCTCTAATGCTGAGTTTCTGAACGTTGACGTATGATATCCGCCTCTGTCTGTCTGTGGCTGAAGGTTAGTTATCTACTCTCAACAGCATCTCAATTTGATACTCTATTTACATATAAAAAACCCCAACAACATCAGGAAGTCTTTATACATTCAGGTCAACCTGGAATCACAGGTTTGAGGAAATCTAAAAGAGACTGACCGTAATGGAGAATCACAGAGATATTAGTAATGTAATGCAGATTGAAATCTTTCAGCAGGTGTTTGAGATTAAGTCTCAGTCAATAAGGGGGGAAAACAATAAGGGGGAAACCGAGATTGCCTATGGAAATGTTTCATAGGTATCTTCCTTTTCATTTCAGGCCTACACTACAGTTGCGGAGACTGATTTGACTGATATCAAAAGGGGGACTGCTCCAAACTCCAATCTCCTTGCTCAGGGTGTGGATCGGGTATGAACTAAACTGTGAGGGTTCTGCAATGGAAGCCAAAAATTGAACACAGAATCCAAAAGACCCTGGCTAAGAGAGAGGAAGTGAGGTTTAATCTCCTCCTCCTCTGAGTGCCCCAGGGCACGGTACTCGGACCTACACAACGTAACACAACTTTAAAAATACAGCAGAATTTCAGTCACAAAATATCACATTTCTTCCCAAACAGATTATCTATCCACAGGTCCATCAGATCTTTTGTCGTTTGTTTTGTAATCGTCCTTATTTTGTGTTTAAATATTTGGACATGTTTCTCGCTCCAACCCATCCCGTTCTCCCTTGATTTCATTCATTCAGTCATCTATTCATTCTCTCTGGTTTCCTTCGCTTTCGTCGTTCCCCTCCCCACTCCTGTCCATCCCTAGCCCACCTTCTGAGGGTTGGTGGCACGGACGCCTTGCTCGTATGTGATTCGCTGGCTGATGAGATACTGGGCGGCCTGCGTTGCTGCCGGCGACCCTGTGATGGTCACCTTGCGATTGCGTGTGCCTGGAATGAACTCTCCCTTTTTGGAGATCTGAATTCGCGCGCCTGTCAGCTCCTGATACTCCACGAGAGTCTTGCCGCCTTTTCCCAAGATGGCGCCGACCAAGTTCTCCGGCACAGCGATCTCCACCACTTCCTTTCCGCCTTCTGCCAGCTTCTCCGTGCCCAGCAGAGATGATGCCACCAGCGGGGATGAGGGATTAAGGTAACCGTTAGATGCCCCTGTGGCGGCCGCTAGGGAGCCCAGCGAGAAGCCCCCTAAGCTTGGTGCGGCAGGGTGACCGCCCCCTCCAGAGGCCTCGCTGGCGTATGTTGCAAGCAGATTGGCCGCGGCCGCAGCCGCCGGATTGGCGCTAGCCGCGACTGCAGCGAGCACCCCGGACGCAGCGGCCGGGTTGAGGCCAAGCCCCAGTGTATTGGTATTGTAGCCATAACTGGCCAGAGTGTTCAGAGCAGATGTAATGGCAAGCAGGTCATTACCGGAAAGACTTGACATGGCCGTAGGGAACCCGCCCATGCCCGCGAGACCCGCCTGGCCAAGGAGCGTGGAGGCTGTAGCTGCCGCTGCGGCGTTGGGTAACACCTCTGTAGAGTTGGCGAAGGGCGACCCGGTCGGGTTAGAGTTGGCCACGGGGCCGGTGATGTTGGAGTAACTGATATTGAGACAGCTACTGCTCTGTGGGTCCTCCTGGATCTTCTGAACAATGATCTCGACGGCCTTGCGGTTTTGCTCCGGCTCCCCGCTCACTGTCACAACACGCTCCTGCAGATTGATGCCCTCAGGCTTCTGAGAAAGCTGTACCCAGGCTCCCGACTGCTCCATCACAGCCTTAACTGTTGCCCCACCCTTACCGATGATGAGTCCTGCTGTGCTGTTGGGCACGATCAGTTTAGCCTGTGGAGGAGGGGGAGTGTCACTTTGATTGAGGAACAGAATTACATGCATGAGACTGCACACAGCCCCAAAAATAGATGCTGCAATAAGCTCAAGTGCGTCTGTGCTGGTTATGTAGATGTTTGATTTCTATCCACACTTATGCAGTAAAAAAATGGTCATTATATATTTAAAGAGAGCTGCATTTACAATATGTAACCCTGTATGCTTTAGAGTGTATAATAGTGTGTGTGTGTGTGTGTGTGTGTGTGTGTGACTGTGTAAGGTCTGGCTCTTAAGTCAGTGCTTATATCAGCCATTTGTTGATCCCCGGTCTTACATTGCAGCTGCTCTCTCTCTCTCTCTCACACTGCCTCTCTGTTTCTCATTCTGCAAGGATCAAGCAGGTAAAAATAACCCACTGCTCTCACACTTTACTGCCCCTCTCAGCCACTCTTTCCCTGGGGAACAACCACCAGCCTGCCCTGCCCTCTGCCTCCTCTGGGCTAGTATATTTGCCTGTCTTCAGTGTTGCTTATCACTGTCAGATAACTGACAGTAAGTACGTTTACATGCACTTTAGAAATTGATTTCAGTAAATCTAAAGCAATAATTCACCTTTCTAAAATGTCATGTAAACGCTCATGCACTATGCAAAACTTAATTATACTCAATGCTCATTTATATGCATGTAAATGTACTCACTGACTGTGCTGTCATTCCATAAGCAAACTAAATCAAAACATTGCAAATATTATGAACTAAGATCTGGTTTAGGGGAATAACTAATTTGCAAAGTCTGATATGTTTAACTCTACATCATACATTTAGTAACTAAGAACATATCTGAATTTGGTGTGGTGTAGTAGTAGATCAACATCATCAACGAACCTGTTTAACACGGTCAGGGTTAACAGTAGTCTGTGGCTGGAGAATGCTGACTGGTTCGGTCTTCTGGCTGCTCTGAGGCATCTCGCGAACTTTTTCAGCGATAAAGTTATGAACTCCATTCAGAGCTTCCACCGTACCCTGAATCAAACAAACGCGCTCTGTCGTACCTGACCAAACACACAAAAGGAAAAACATAATGTTAGCATATTAGGTTTGCATGTAAAATTTAAATATGTAAACATGTCAAATTAAATTATGCATAATGTATCAATATATACAGTCAAACCAAAATTATTCAGACACCAGATATCATTTTTTATATTTTTAACTAGTGAGTGCAGGATACTATAGTTCATTTATGTAAGTGAGGATAGCAAAATAAAGTAAACTGACTAATTTTAACTAAAATTTCTTCATACCGTGCACTGATAAAAATGATTCTGTGGTGTAGTAAATACTTAAAATACTAATTATAATTTCTACATGAAAAAGTTACTTAAAAAAAAAATCTAAGTAAATTCTATACTGGTACTCGATTTAAGCTTGTAGAATTACAGCGAAAATTAAGTAAAACCTACTCAACGTTTTTGATACTGGTGTTCCCATCATACACTGGGGCATGAATAATTAATAAGTTAGATTTCCCCCACAGTTTTATCATTGCTTTTGTTGTTAGATTTATTAACTTGCAATTTTGTTTCATCTGCAGTTCATTTTTTACTCAAAATGACACATGCACACCACAAAATGTTAAGTGACCAAGTTGAGTACTGAAGTCTCTGTGTTCAGGTAAGTGCCTAATATTATTAATTATGCATTTTTGTTGACTACATTATATCTATTTTATTCTTTACTTAGATGTTTCTAAGTAACATACACTTTAAAAGCACGTTTTAATTAGGTGATATAATTAGTAATATCAAAGTATTGCTAAGTCAGCTTTGACTAAGTAAAAATTACTTTTATTTGTCAACAAAAAGTGACTTATTTTCTTTGTTAAATTTACTTTATCTTTGTTAGATTTTATTTGAAATGATATATAATTGGTTAATATTTACTTAATTTCTTTATGAATGTTCAATAGTAAGTAGATTGTACAGAGCAGTAGCAGTAAATTTTACTTAAAATGTGTTATTGCGATTTGTGTGTTAAAATGTGTGCAAATCCTACAAGTTATTTTTTTTTCAGTGTGGACTACTTGTAAAATGTATAAAAAATTTGGGACCAAAAATTACTTAGACACTTTGACCTGACCATGTTTTGCTGAAGTGTTTTTTCTTTAATTGCTAATGCTAATTTTTACACTACAGACTGAACAAAATTAAGCATTGCTTGGTAATTGGTCAACAAAATATTGATAGTTGTGTAAATATTGTCATACTAACAGTTGTCTGAATTTTTGGCTGATTGTTATCCATTAATAATATTTTAAATGATCAAATTTTAAATTGATCAAATTTTAACATTTAAAATGTTCAGCAGCCATTATTCTAGTCACATGATCCTTTGGAAATCATTATAATATGCTGATGTAGTGTGCATTTCTTCTTATTATAAGGCTGAAAACAGTTGCTGCTTAATTTTTTTTCAGGGTTCTTTTATGAATTGATATGTATTATATGCTAGTAGTATATATGTAATATGCATACAGATGTGTTGTTGTATTTAAATTAAATTCAAGGTACATTTTTTTAATTTAATGAATTTCCTAAAAGCTGAACCCATGACCCTGGAGCTGTAAGTACCATGCTCTACTATTTAAGCTATATTTCATAAAGTCATGGAAAAACACAAAAAAGCTATTTCTCCTTTTAAAACAAATGCATCTATCAGAAAGAATGAAATGGGCTGTTGTAACACAGGGGGAAAAGAAAACAGATGAAGTTGTCTGCATGATGTAATTCAAACTGAATGCGCAGAATTCTGAACCTGTCCTCTCTAACCACATCACTCCCATGGGACACGCCACATAAATGTCCAGGACACACACACACACACACAATCTACTAATCTCTGCTATATCACTGTCCTGAAGCGCTTGACCTGTCTGGAATACTGCTGTAACTGTGAGAACCCAAAAAGCCCACGCTGGACTGGACCTGTTTGACCATGACCAGCAAAATCTACAATGAATTATTGTTCTGCGTATTGTGTCGACCTGAATTCAAGTTAGGATTTGTTCAGTCTGGTGGTGGAAAGTATCATTCAATGTCCTAAATATACTGTCATGATCATCTTCTATTTCATTTCAGGGAGAGAGATGTGGGAAGCGAAGGCATGTAGGTTGTTGGTAGTGTGTGTTTGTTTCCGGGCAACAGTGCAGAGATATAACCACACGTGTGTGTTTGCTCCAGCACACATGCATACTTGACCAAGTGTTTGTTCCTCGGCTGAGATTTTTTCTTTTAACTAGATCACACTCGTATCTGAAACACAGCACAACACACACACACACACACACACACACCAAAGCCACAAATTCTCCCCCAGTTTCAACATGTGCTCTTTAAGGCTTACAAATAAAACATGCTTTAATAATGTATGTACGAGAGAGAGAGAGAGAGAGTGTGTGTGTGTGTGTGTGTGTGTGTGTGTGTGTGTGCGGTGTTAATTTCAGTCCTTCTCTTGTTCAGGAGGTGTGGTTTGTGGTAAGATTCTGCAGTTAAATAAAAAAAGAGTGAATTGTATTTACATGTGTGACAGGTTAGAATGTGTGTGTGTGTGTGTGTGTGTGTGTGTGTGTGTGTGGTAAAACACACGCTGGCTGGAGTAAAACCGCTCAGCTGTAGGTGAATTCTTTTTATAGCTCTCTTGCGAGCCAGAGAGAGTTTAAATGTTTCCCTTTCACCGTCTCATAAGATAAATGAGGTCTGGACGAGAAACTGCTATTATATCAGAGACCAGAATGATTGAGGATGTACTGGTGTTTGTGCCAGAGCTGCACTGCTTGTTGTACTCAGGGTTTGGCAAAATTCAGAATCAAAGAATTAACTTCCTTTCAATTTATGAGTTGGAATTTGAATTCAGTTAAACTGGTCATGGCGCACAGGAAGTTATTAATTATTATTTGTATTTAATAGGCTCCTCACAGGTAAAAGACATTTAACACAGATAATGCCTTCTGGAAAATGACTGTTCTTCCACCTTGGTCAACTACAGTTGATTTATTAAATATGATTAAAAATGTAACTATATAAACTAAAAAGATCTATCTATCTATCTATCTATCTATCTATGGTATTTAACAATGTTCAAACTTCAAAGCTAAAATTTAATTTTATTCAAAAGATCAAAAAATGCTGTCAAGGCAACATGCAAACTTTGCTTTTTATTATAACAGTTACAACACTTCAATGAATTTTCTTGTAAAGAAGCTGAATTAAAATTAACTGAAATTCAAATTGCAATTTTGCATCCTGTTTGCTTCCTCAATTCAAATTAGGATGCATTTAAAATTAAAAACAAATGGAACTTGAAGGTATTCTCAATTCTGAATAGTGCACAACCCTGGCTAGTCGTACTATATACAGTCAAACCAAAAAAAAAATTCAGAGACACCTTCAACATGTTTTACATTATCACAGTTTATTCGCTATAGTTTCGAAAATTATAATAAAATATGACAAGAACTCAGTTAACTGTGTCAGAATAAATTCATTTTGACAGATAAGTTTGATAGAAAGGTATGTAATAGATTACAATCAACTAAAAATTCAGACAACTGTTAGTATGACAATCCTTACACAAGTATCATTTGTTGACCAGTTACCAAGCAACACTTAATTTTGTTCAGTCTGTGGTGTAAAAAGGTCGCATTAGCAAGTAAAGAAAAAACACTTAATCAAAACATGGTCATGGTCATGTGTCAAGTGTCTGAGTAATTTTCAGTCCCAAATTTTTCCAATGTATGACGAATTTTTGGGTATAATGTGTCACAGTTTACATTATTTTGCTATCCTCACATACATAAATAAACTATAGTGGCCCGCACCCACTAGTAAAAAAATATAAAAAATGATATCTGATGACTGAATAATTTTTGGTTTGACTGTACATGTTGACGTTGTGCTGTTAGGATAAACACACTGAAAATAAATGATCAGTTTCATTGAAATCTCAAAAATATTTTAAAAATGGTGGAATGATGAAAGGTGAATTTGCAGGATAATAAAACTGCGCAAGCAAGTGAGAAGACGACTGAGAATGTGTGTTTGTGTGTGTTAGTACGGTAAGCAAGGGTGAAAGGCAGAACAGGTGGTCTCAGGATAGTTTTAGTTGTAACGGGTGTGTTTAATGAATGAAAACATAGCTATTCACCGACAAATTATGCTCACAATATTCAGCTGTACGCTTCACAGCTGCGACACACACACACACACACACACACACACTTTCTCTCTCTCTTTCTCACATATTTTCTCTCCCTATGGGCACATTTTCCACTGTCATTCTCTGCCGATTTTATTTTTCACGCTACAACATAAAGCAGCTTCTTAATGGCACATGGTGGAAAAGATACTATAGTCAATGACACAAACAGGCCAACATCTGTAAACGGACTCATTCACATTAATCTACCACGGTGTAGCTCTGAGGCCTCCGTCAGACCTTCAGCATAATATTCAGGAAACTTACAAGCTTGTTGTTTTTTAGCATTCTACATTTTTCAGCTTGCATAAATCTACTGGTTAGTGGGAGTGAAGATTGCACAAAAAATGCACATGTAAAACTCTTTTATCCTTTATTCTTTAAAATAAAGGCTCCAATTATTAGCAAAAATACTGATTCCACAAGAGAACCTCAAACATGTTTTTGTCTCTAAAAATCATATACAGTGAGAAATAGTTACAGATAAGAAGACGAAAGAAAAACATTTATTTTCAAGAGTGTTTAGTGTGAAAGAGATTAATGCAGGGCACCATTAACTCCTCCATCTGTTGCACAGTAAATAAAATGATTTAACTGTGAGGATTTATAACACAGATCTAATAACATAAATTATCAATAGATGGGAGCTGTTTCATTCAAAATAAACAAAAAATGACATGTTATAAATTCTGGAATAAGTAATGCTCATTATTATTAAAGCAAGACAGAAAATTTGATTCATACCTGGGTAGAAGTCTTTAGATTTGGACAGTTTGATGGTGGCTCCAGTCTCTTTCTGAAGCTGGACGATGGTTTGCCCCCCTTTACCGATGATTGAACCAGCTGCATAGCTAGGAATCAACACCTTCAGGAAATATTCACCCTCCTCTGCAATACGCACACAAGAAACAAACACAAAGTTAGAGATGAAAACATCTCAATGCTAATATTTTTAACAAATCAGATATATGTCATATCGTATGTTTACATTGCTGAAGAATAAAAAAAAATAACAGCATTTCAGAAAGGTCTGAGGCGTACATTCACTGTACATTACTGTTACTGCTATAATTTATTTGACAGTTTTTTCATTTTATAGTGGTTACAATAACCGGGTAATAACTAGGTACTAACCCTGAACCTAACCTTACCCCACAAAACCAATCATAAGAGTCGATTTTTTGAAACTGAGATTTATACAATCAATATCAATAAACAAGTTTTCCATTAATATATGGTTTGTTAGCATAGGCCAGTATTTATTTGAGATACAACAATTTGAATATCTGGAAAAAAAACTACAAGAAAATAGCTTTTAAAGATGTCCAAATTAAGTTAATTGCTATGCATATTACTCACCAAAAATTACGTTTTGATATATTTATGGTAGGAAATGTACAAAATATCTTAATGGAACATGATCTTTACTTAATATCCTAATGATTTTTGACATAAAAGAAAATTCAATCTTTTTTTTTTTTTTTGATTAATACAATGCATTTCTGTTGTTCCTGTGCTACTTAAAGGATTAGTTCACTTTCAGAACAAAAAATGTACAGATTATTGTAGTCACCCCCTTGTCATCCAAGATGTTTATGTCTTGCTTTCTTCTGTCATAAAGAAATAGTTTTTTGAGGAAAACATTTCAGAAATTCTCTCCATATAATGAACTTCTACAGTGCCCCCAAGTTTGAACTTCCAAAATGCAGTTTAAATAAGATTCAAAGAGCTCTAAATCCCAGCTGATGAAGAAGGGTTTTATCTAGAAAAAACGATCACCCTTCACAAAAAAAGTTAAAACAGCACTGAAGACAAAAACGAGGTGGGAGTTTTTCGACATATCCTAACTGTATTGACCCAGAGCACACAGACTACATATGCACATCGCATTTGAGGTTAAAAAGTATTTTTTTTTTTTTTTATGACTGAAGAAAGAAAGACAGACCATCTTGGATTACAAGGGGGTGAGTAAATTATCTGTACAATTTTGCTCTGAAAGTGAACTAATCCTTTAAGACTTAGTAGTGAAGTACTTTCTTAGTGAAGTACATTCATTGTACGGACAAGTACACGTACTGTAAAGTAAACTGCAGTTTTTAATATAACTGAATATTTCTTTTTGTTTTCTGTAGTCATGTTTAATTCAGAGGATTTTTGGGATGTGTACTGTAAAATGGGACATTTCTGTAAAACCGTAGTAAGATTATATAACAGTTTGAAAACCTTATAAAGCCAACCAGAGGCCACACGAGCGCACCATCATTACCTCATTACGGCTCCTCCTTTTGAAACAATATATAAACTAAACATGAAAAGTACCGTCTGGTTCTTTTGTTCACTTCCTCTCATTTTTCATTTCTTTCTTCACTTTTCTTGCTCTCCTTCTCTCCCTGATGAGTTCCTACTGATTCTGCCTCTGTCCCACTTTTTCCCCATGCAGAGATAAAGTGACCTGCTTTGGGTTGGTAGAGGTCTAAATTTAACCAAACTATCTCTGTGTTTTGTGTCCTTCACTATCTTCTTCGCCATCTCTCGCGCTCACACACACGAACGGTCGACCAGCCGACAAACCGCTCAGATGCTCAGCGTGGAGGTTCAGTGTCACAGTCAGAAGTTGAGGCTTAAGTGCGAGTGTGTGGCGGGTGGTGTGTAGGCAGTCTGTGGCGCTTCACTATACTGAGGCCGTGGGCTTGTGGGTAATTGCCTGGAAGGCTGTTCAGGCAGGAGCATATGGATGCTAAATCCTCAGATTTGTCCTGAAGAACCCAGCCAACAGCGCATAAGTCACTCAGAGGTTCCCGGGGGGACGAGGCTTCCCTCTCCAACCACAATATTACACATCCTAAACACAACATATGGCCCAGAGTCCATTGCTAAAGCAAGGGAAGAACCGGAAGGTAATTACAATACATCAAAAAGATTTTTTTATTTTTTTTTTTTTTACACTGGGGTCATCAAACTCCCTCACCACTAAACATGAAATGCACAGTGACATCATACCGCTCAAGTCATGTTGAATACCTGATTAAACCCTTCTAAATGTTACTGTTGGCATAACTAAAACGAATCAATAACTATCTCAATTTGATTTGCACCTAAGATGGCATTTCTTATTTTCAGTACATTAAGGTACAAAGAATGTACAAAAGTACATTGTGTTTGTGTACTACATCAGTGTCTTTCAGAGACTGTAGTAAATCTGAGAGATAAGATGGGTTTCGCAGACTCAAATGCCCCCAATCTCCAGCAGCTGACCCTTTACCACTGCAGAGAGGAGGAGAGAGAGTCAGAGATACAAGGAGAGAGAGAAAGACTGCAGGATAAGCGCAAACACGCTAATAATAAATAAAAAAACATGCAAAGGATAAGAAAAACATGGAAGGAGAAGCTGGGATTTGTTAGAAGGGAATAACGGAAAATTTGACCGAAAGGAAAAGACCATTCCAGAGAGTGGCAGAGGAAAACAGCGACTGGGGAGAGGACAGATGAGGAGAAGAGGAGAGGGGAGGGGCGGCAGGGAGAAGGTGAAAATATTATGGTCTCTAAGCAACTCTGATTGACTCTCCTGTGGGAACGTTTGATACATTCAAAATAACAGCAAAGTCCACTACATGCCGTACACGTCATCGCGTTCACCTGTGAACTAATGCCGGCGTGAATCATTCAGCAGGGAGCGACGTGTGCAGTTCTTCCAGAAATGCAGCACACACTCTCACAACCGGAAGGCCAGTCCGGTCAATACGTGATCAATCATCCTATCCAGACAATCCCATTAATACCAGAAAAATGGGGAATCTGGGAAATCCAGACAAATATAATTGTCAGCCCAGGCATATATAATCAAGCCAAGAGTGGGAGGGCCAGTTAGTAGATGGCACCAGGATCAAAGCGAACATTAGCTTCAGTTGTAATACATTATCTAGCCTAACAGGAAGACAAAAAACTGGGAGAAAAGGAAAGAAAAAAAAGAAAGAAAGAAAGAAAGAAAGAAAGAAAGAAGCAAGCTCACACGCAGTATAAGTCGCTTAAGCGCAGCTGAACGTGCAATGCACAGTTAGAAAGATACCCGAGCAGAATTTAAATTGAAAAGACAATTCGAGAGAAACACAGAGCCATACGTTCCAATAGAAATGCAAGAAACTCTGGAAAAGGGGGAATGAAAACTGCATTCCCATCTCTGTTATACAGATCTAAAAGCTGTTATCTGCAGCACTGCTATTCTTTTGTTCATCCCTCTCTTTTCTCTCTCCCTGACTGACTGGCTTTGCTCTGTGCTCAGTCACTCCACAGAAAATCATTTGTTAAATGAATATGTGCAAATGTCAGAGGGTGAGAGATTTATTATTCTCTGCACCGGGACTGACCTCAGGGTTTCTCGATAAAACACGCGCAGCGTACGACAAATACTTTATCTTGCGACGACGTCATACACAAGGACACTAGCTCCCTTCGTAGGGCCCTGGAGAGAGGCTAGTGGATACAACCGATATCTGGACGGAGCCTTGCAGAGCGGTTCAATCTGTACCTGTCCTCTGCAGCGCTCCAGGTGCGCAGTGGGATACGCATTACATCATTGCCTCACCCGACTCAATGCTCCCTGCCACACACACACACACACACACACACACACACACACACACACACACACACACATGACTGACAGGTAATGATAGGATTCCAGTCCACGATGCTCACTGCAGCCGAGCAAACACACACACACACACACACACAGCTGGGCAGATCCCGATCTTATCAATGACCGGTCTGTTAAAGGGGAGGGTGCGAGTGTGAATGGAATGAATGCAGACACTGTTAGAGGGACCGTTTAATGAGGGCAGTTTGCAGTGAACGGAGGAAGAGGACAGGACGCAGTGGACACACGCTCAGGAATCCATGATGGAGGTTTTTGAAGAGCGCAGCCAGAGATAAGGAAAGAGTGAGCGTGGAAAAGATAGAGAAAGGGCAATCAGGGCTCTCGCAATCACTGAAGTACGGCGCGCCACAGCGTTGCAGGAAAGCGAACCTCCGGCAGCCGTTTTTTTACAGAGCGGCGGCGTGGGGACCGTTTGACCTTGGCCGACAAGGAACGAAAACTTCACTCTCTCCGTCACGGCCGCCTCGCAATTGTTTCCGAGATGACTTGGAGGTGACATTCGGAAGGCGCGAAGAGCCAACGGGAAGGTCTGCTGCTGCTTACCTGTTGTTAAAAGCAAAACCTAGGGCACATTCTCATGCAGCAGTGATTTGAGAATGGCGAGCGCTTTGGGAGCGCTCCTCACCCGTGCGCTCCTGCTTGCGGCGATGATGTAAGGAAAGCTGGTGTAACAGGTTTTCAGCAGTGAGTGTCTGAGTAAATAATACAATCTGTTGCTGCTGTTTGCCAGTGAGCCATACTTACACAGCCGCTAACGCAGTCAGACGGTTACGGGCTCAAACCTATGATTACACACAGCACATAGAGTGTGAACAGAGTGTCATGCAAACACACAGAGGGAGTGGGTCAAGAGGGATTGCATTGTTAAAACCCCCCACCCCCATGCAACACACACACACACACACACACTCTGCATGTGAAAAGGAGGGCCTGTCCTAGGCACACTGCAAGGACAAGCAAGCCTCTCCTTCCCACAGAATGAATGAAGAGACGCCAACTGAGGACGGGAAAAGAAAGGGCGAAAGAACGAAAGACGCAAAGCGAAACGGTCAACTCGTCCGCACGCGCATTCAACAAGTCAACAAAAGGGGACAGAATCTCTTACCCATTCTGCTGTAGCGTGCTGGAGGTGGGGTTCAGATAGCCATGGACGCCAAGACGCTGGACCGGTGAGCGATGCCCGACTGCAGGCTGATCATAGGAGCTCTGCCGCCGTCAAGGAATGTGGCCAGTCAACCTTTTTCCCCAGGTTCGTATCCGAGAGGGGGACAACGTCAGCGCATCCTCCCCTCCATACCCGCAGTCAGCCCCCGTCTCTCTCTCTTGCTCTCTCTCCCTCAATTTCCCTCTCTCTCTCTTTCTCTGATTGTGTGTGATGGCAATGCAATTGCCGTGTGCCGTGTGTGTGTATGTGTGTGCGCGTGCGTGTGTATGTGTGTGAGTGAGTGTTTGAAGCGGAGAGGCTTGGTATTGTTCAGGCAGAGGCGGACTGACGGGGGGAATCTTCCTACTGCATCACCCTCTGCTTTCCTTCTCATCCATATTCAGCGAGAGCTCCAGCCCTGTGCTGCATTCTACAGAGAGGCACCTAGCGTGTCCAATCACCCCGCACCCCTCCCCAGCGTCACACACACATTCGCGCGCACACACACACCAAGGCTTTCTTTCTCGTCGCCCCCCCCTTCGCCACTTTGACGCAGCACTATAAAAGACGTAGCGCCTCGCTCACGTTTGGGTGAAATATGAAAAGGTAGGATGGAGGGAGGCTGCGGAGGAAACGAAAGAGAAATAAGTGAAAGAAAGTGCGAGGGAGTGACCTTGCGTGAACGGAGAGGAGGTATAGAGCGAAAGCGGGGAGGCGGTGGGCTCCTCGGACGGCCATGTTGGAAACACAGCGAGAGAGGGAGATTTTTGAAAATGGCAGAAAGGATCTGCCGCAGAGCGCCAAGGGGCCGGCCAACTAAATTACTGCCTATAAATCCAAAGACGCTATACCCAACCAGCGTGTGCGGGAGGGCGCGCGCCGTACGTGGCAAGGGGGAGGGCGTACGAGCTCGGTCCCAGGGTCATACTTCATTTGCATAGTAGCTCTTTTCAGCTGAGCTTGATAAATTCTCTACATATCCATACTAGCTATATCGACGCGCTCTGCTGGGTGTCTCGGATGCAGCATGCAGAAGTACGGATGCTTCTGTTCAGGCAAACCGATCACGTTCAACACATCCACTGGACATTCTAGAATACATGAGCCCTCTCTCTCTTTCTAGCCCCTCCTTTCTCCACCACCTGCCCAATTCACAGTCAACTCACGTCACCACACACTGCAAGGGCACCTGTGTCCTTCTCTCGCTCGCTTTCGCTCTCTCTCGCTCGCACCTTTTGATCTAATACGGAACCACACAAAAAACACCAACATAAATAGCTCTGCCAAAACCTCCATTAGCAACATTAACATGCCATTTCAATTGCGACGGGTAAGAGGCCACACACACGCACGCACACACAGACACATGCTAAGTAACTAACTGTGCGCACTGGCGAAATTAGCATCAGCAATCAATGGCCGTTTACAAAAGGGAGGGCATAAAGAGGATCTCAATCACTGACCGTCCTCTTCGCCGCTCTCTTCGGGTCAAAGGTCATGCAAGGGGGAAGGGTTCGTTCATTGATAGGATTATGCTTTAATTAACAAAGCTAGATAGGTGAACGCAATGAATGATGGTCTGAACTGCTAATGAACAAAGAAATAAATAACTTGCTGACTACATAAAAGACTGATCTCTAAACTGTGCTCAGTGAGATGCTTTGACAAAAGCTGTCATTGCTTTCACACACACTAGTACAAATTTTCATTACACCAGTCTCTTTCCTCCCCTCCATTTAAATTGCCACAATCTTTTCTGTAATTTCTACTCAATTTCAAACTCAAAAATGAGTTGTCAAGAGTTTCAGCTTGATTTTATGCATCAGTAGTGGTTGAATTCAAAGTAGTTTAATAATGCAATTAATGTATCAGGTTAGGTTATAAGATCTGCACTGATTTGCGAACATGGACCGCAAAACCAGTCATAAGGGTCATTTGTATTTTATACATCATCTGAAAGCTGAATAAGCGTGCTTTCTGTTGGTTAGGATAGGACAATATTTGGTTACATTACTAATCAAACTAATCAAAAATTTAATTTGATATATTTACAGTAGTAATTTTTTTAAATATCTTCTTTACTTAATATCCTAATGATTTTCATTATTCTCATGAAAGAAAAATTGATCATTTTGACCCATACAATGCATTTTTGGTTATTGCTACAGATGTACCCGTGCTATTTAAGACTGGTTTTGTGGTCCAGGGTCACATTTGATTTTACTTGACTGATTTAATCTTTTACAGTGCATAATAGGATTTCAGCTAGCTAGCCTTCAGTTTGTTAATGTTAAGCAAAATAAACTAAAAAGCTAAACACTACAGGGTCCTTAGGATTTATATGAATTATTTTAAAATTATATAATTTGTCACATTATTTAGCACAATACTACCACTGTTTCTACTACTACTATTATGTTAATAATAACATTAATTGTTTCGCTGCATTTATATAAAGCATATAGTGAGTACGAATTAGTAAATTCCCTCGTTAACAACATTGGTACATAGTTAAATTATCTATGATGGATTTTGAAGTCAAAGCCTCAACGAATTAAACACATAAATTTCAAAAGCAACTCTAAAAAACAACCCTATATACATAACACACTCGGCTCACCTCACTAGGTCTGAACAACGAAAAACATAATCTGTGCATAGGCCTAATCTATTAAACGCGCTCGGCAGTGTGTGTCCCTACACTGTACTGCGGTGATAAAACAGTCGCTGGACAGCTGCACCGGGGCTCCACAGCGGGAACTGCCGCCCCGTGAGCAAAACTCACAGACACATGCTCACACACAACGTTACTGAGACTTTCTTTTCGCTTCTCTCCAATCCAAAATATCCAAACACGCACATACGCAGTAAAAGAAACGCTCTGGGACAAAACTTTGTGTTTATCACGTGACCTCCTTCTCAGTTATTATTTAAAGAGCAATGACTCAGACTACCGTCTGAAGGAGAAATATGGATCAGAATTTGAACCGTCCACAAAATCCTGCCTAGAAATTGATAATACCATGTCTATTAAAACGATTTAGTATGTAAAGAAAACTAATAGCCGTTTTGGTTTACGCACAGGTGATTTGCATGATCAGAAACACCCCACTGAAACTTTTCTAAATCAAGATTGGCTCTAATGCTCTTTTGGATATGTATTAGGAGCTCCACACGACGCTATAGAGGGAATTTCAATCTTTTGTTTCCACTGGAGTCTGTTACTGCATATGAATAGGGATTAAACTACAGCAGCATGTGCGCTTTCTCCCTTTCATTCATTTTCTGCTCAATTTAGCTTGAGTCCCAGAGGGACGGCCACCGCCACACTGCACATCACCCCACCGGGTCATTCAGGGTCAGGCTGGACAGATGCGACCCGTTTTAATTGTCTGTAACACTGCCGTAGCATTTAATTTTCACAGGTGCTTAAAATCACTTTACAAACTAAAAAAATATCGGTCGAAACCTTCTGAAGCCCCGCAGAGTCAAATAGCAGTTATTTAACGTTAGATAAGCACTCGTAAAACTGGAGTAGGCACGCGACTCAAGCATACTGGAGTGTGTCGTTTTGACATGACTTATTTGGAGCAGCAGGCCCGAGCGCTGCCCGAACCCCCGCGAACTGTCGATCTTACCTCCGGTGTTGGAGCGCTTGGTGCTGCTCGCCTCAGTCGGTGTTTCCAGGGGTCTCTTTCGGGAATCGGAGAGATCCGCGTCCATGTGTGGCGACTGTGAGAGGTGCTGAGGAGTAGAGAAGATCCCGTTCTGCTGAACTGCCCCGCCAGCCATCATTTTGTCACCGGCTGGAGTTTACACCACGTTAAGCGCACCGAAAGCACATAAAAACCGGTCAGCGTCTCCTGTCCGAGCTGTCCGTTTGATTCTTGGAGCTTTAAATGTCATAAAAATGCCATTCTGCGGGGTCGCTGCGCGCGTCCGTCTCTGCCTCGCTGTCCACTATTTCCCGTTGGGAGAAGAGGCGCATTAACGCTCTAAATATAAAAATCCATTCAGTGAAGTCTATTCATTAGCGCGCACCCGACACTTGAGACGTCTGTGTGTTTAACGAGCCCTCACGCACACGCGCAGCGCCCTCTCCAAAAAGCTTCTCGCGACCATTGCCTGACAAACTACGAAAAGATAAACAAATCAACATTCACTCTCAGAACAAAAAGACAGTTCAAAACAACACTGTTTCGCTTGCTCCTTTTCGGTCTCCGCGCAGCGGCGCCGGGTTTTGGAAATATTGTATCGCTGTTGGTGGTGTCAGTCCGTTTGTTTTGGAGTGTAAAGGAGAAGATTTTGTTTCAGAGATGTGAGAGTCTTGGCCAGCGCGCGGCAGCGGCTGCTCGGGTGACAGAGCACTCGCGCAGCATCCCTGGACCAATTGTGAGCCAGAGCGCCAGAGCCTCTCCTGACGTCACGGGCCGCAGCTTCCAAAAGAGCTTTTCGACGGTAGCAAGTTTCAGACTCAATAGTTTAACAACTTGTTTTTCAACTAAATTCTCCAACTGTAAATGCGAGAATAATAGCGTAATGTTAGGGATTATTAAATAAAGAGCAGCTTTTAGGTGCTAAAATGTGGAATAAATTGCATTTTGCATACGTCGAATTCATATATTTAGCATATTTTACATTTAATCACTGTAATTTTATATAATTGATAATTGATCATTTAAATAAGTGATCTTAGAACACTATAAATGACGTTTTTTTAAAAAAAAAAATATTGAAAAGTGCCATAGAAAAAAATAACATATAATACACCAGCTACCAAAAATTAAAAATTAAAAACACAGATTGTCCTTACAAACACCACATGGAGTTACAACTTTATTGAATTGCTAATTTCTTTAGTCACAAAACAGTTCCAAAAGCAACTAAATCCAGTATATACTACCAGTCAAAAGTTTTTGAACAGTAAGATTTTAAATGTTTTTTAAAAGATTTTAAAGCCTGCATTTACAAAATACAGCAATATTATTACTATTTAAAACAACTGCTTTCTATTTCAATATATTTTAAAATGTAACTTTTTCAGGATTTTTTTCTTTGATGAATATAAAGATCCAAATAAAAATAAATAAAAAGCTTTTGTAACTTAATACACTATACCAATCCAAAAGCTTGGAGTCAGTATAATTTACTTTTTTTTACTCTTTTGTAACAAAAGATGTCTATTTCAGATAAATGCTGTTCTTCTGAACTTTCTATTGATCAAAGAAACTTGAAAAAATTTTACTCAGCTGTTTTCAGCATAACAATAATAGTAATGTTTTTTGAGCACCAAATCAGAATATTAGAATGGTTTCTGAAGGATCACGTGACTAGAGAAATGATGCTAAAAATTCAGCGTTGAAATCACAGGAATAAATTACATTTTAAAATACATTAAACAGAAAATGAAAAATATATATATATATTTAAAAAGTTTATTGTTTTTGCTGCTGAAACCGTACACTTAATATTCTGAATATATTTTGCATGTTTTACATTCAATCACTTTAATACTTTTAAGCACTTAATAGTCATCACATGATTTGTGTTTGTTTTATTAAAGGAAAATTATTGCATTACTAGCATTTTCTAGCACATGTAGTATTTTTTTTTAATATTGAAAAGTGCCCCACAAATAAAAATAACATGTATACAATACACCAGCTACCAAAAATAATTGAAGAAAACAAAATCCACAGATTGTCCTCACAAATACCACAAAGTCCTACAATTGCATTTCACAGTCACAATTTGAATTTCACAAGTAAAACTCAAAAAGGACAAAACTCTTAATTAAAAAAAATGCAATTTCTTCAGTCACAAAACAGTCCCAAAAGCAACCGAATCCAGTATAAAAGTGTTCTGTACTGGAGATTTGGGGTGATAATTGCATAATTCATGAAATCTGCATTACATGCAGATTATCCACAGGGTAATGTGTTATAAACTAACATAACAGCAAAGGTACACATACAGAGTATATGTAAACAACACCATATCCGAAGTAAAATTAAGGCTAAATATATAATAAAATGTGTTTCCTATTATAAACAGTCATCCACACACACACAAAAAATCATGAATCGACAGTGTAACCTTGTTGGAGTGTTCACAGGCCGTTTCACAAAATCAAGGCCGAAAAACATGTCACAGATTTTCAATAAAGCTCATAACCATGAAATTACCCATTTTTATATTTATATTGTTTCTTTTTAATGTTTTGGGCCAACAGTAATATCACTTTAAAAGCAATATTTTCTTTGGACCATGTAAACATTTTAAAGCAAAAGTTTACTGACAGTACAACTAACAATCCCTGGTGCTTGCAATTAATTATGTACCATTCTCCTCCACAGACATATACGGAATCGGAAGTATTACCACATCTGACCGACAGCCTCATACTCAGAGAAAAGGCAGACCTCTTCCTGTGTCAGACAGGGCTTCCCGTTTCACGGAGAGCCTCTTGAGCTCCTTGCAGTGTTTCTCTTTTCACACATTTCCAAAAACCAGAAATACCATGCTGAGGCTGAACCTATACAACACACAGGTGCAATCTACAGTAAGTCTACCGGATGCTGCACTGAGCCACTCACACACAATCACAAAGATTAATAACTACTGTCACAAGATTTAGCTATAATTGCTCTTCAAATTAATATCCATCATGTGCATTGTTGTTGGCATAGACATTAGCATTTATGTCATATTTTAGTACCAGTAACACTAATGATATTTATTAAATGATTAATAGCATAACATTGTAAATTAACTAAACGAAACTATGGAAATGAATAATTAATTATCAATTAAAAGGCAAAATGCTTTCTTACCCGGAGTCCACGGAGTACTCTGTCTTTCATAACACCAAGGAACTCTTTATGGCTCAGACAGTTGTCCCCATCCAGGTCAAAGATCTTAAAAACTGTGTCCAGAACGTTCTCTGAAAGTTCGTGACCTGTTGCTATCTTCACTGCTCGCTTAAACTCAGCTATGGAGCAAAAATTGAGGGAGAGTGCTATGCATTTCAGTTAATCAACACAATTTTGACCTGTCAAGAAATGCATTGAGGATGATCAATTATTTATTATTAAAAGTTAATAACTACTGGCATCCAGATCAGTCTTACCCATTCCTATTGGCCTGTTGGCATCATTAATCATTTTGACGGAAAAGGCAAAGTCCTCCAGATGGTTGGTAAAGAGACAGAATGCTTTAAATTCATCAAAGGTGATGCTCTGACAAATAAATATATTTAAAAAAAAAAAAAGTCAGAAACTTTAAAATATACAAATGGAACATAACGCTACAGGATTATATAAATGTGTAATTTCAAACAACATTTCTTCTGGTAAAGATATCATTTACTTTTAACTTTATATATGACCCTGAACCACAAAACCAGTCTTAAGTAGTATGGGTATATTTGAAGAGTTCCGATGCAAAACCCTCTAAAAGCCATCTCAGTCAAAAATGAGATAATGATGCTGAGTGAATGCTCTTGACACATATTATACATCCATCATATAGTTTTACTTCAAACTCACAAAATCCCAAGCTTTAGCTCAATCAGAAATACTTACATAGAAACCTATACATCTGAGCCTGATGAAAATGCATTTTTTGAAGAAATGTGTCAGATGGATTTAGAGGCTTTTGCATCTGAACTCTTCATTTGTAGACATATGCAAAAGTACATTGGATGAGTCAAAATGATAAATTTTTCTTTCATGCCAAAAATCATTAGGATATTAAGTAAAGATCATGTTCCATGAAGGTATTTTGTAAATTTCCTACTGATAATACCTTTATAACTGGTTTTCGGTCCTGGGTTACATATTATAATTTAAATGCACAATGTAATGCAACCAAGCATGCTTTTCAATTGATATCATTTTAGCCAGGTGATGGTTTTCATCATAAATGGCACTTGGCAAACAGGTCAGCAGGTGCCAGAGTCCTCTACATGCCAATTGTCCAACTCCAGGTGGACTGTAAGTGCCATATTTCTACTCTAGAAATACAGCATTACAGCATACAGCATTTTTATCTATATGCTGGAAATCTCTAAAGAGAGGCTTCTTAGACATTTATTAGTTACATTTAGAATATATACTTCTAAAACTAGAAGTAATGACCTAAGATCAATCTTTATTCAAGTCAGTTCATTTTTAAAAGCAGAAATGCTAACAGTGTTCAAGGCTATCAGTGATAGCTTTTAAAACATGTTACCTGTCCGGTAGGAATCCTCTTTCTCACATTGTCCCAGTATGTCTCATTGTTTTGTTCATTGGTGTAGTGTAGCAGCCAATCAGCAAAGTCCTCCCGCCTCATGGTCTTCATCCCTTTAGAAAACCGCAGGAACTCAACTTCTTGTACCTCTGCCTGCAGGTCTTCCATAAACCTACACAAAAGCAAAAAATCCTAGCAATACTTCTCAAGGCTAAACAAAGGTAAAACACAGGATAGTTGCACTTAGGAAGCCAGTTTATTTTGATCAATGTTCATATATTCTATTGGATTGATGGATTCTCACTTTTATGAAACAATATTGATTTTTAAATCCCAAGAATTGATTAGTCTAGCCTGTTTTCAGTTAATGAACAAAATATTGTAGTGCACCTCCCATCCAATAAAGTACAGTTTGTTACTTTTGAAATGAAAAAAGTTTTAGATTTCAAATTCTGTCCATTTTATTTTACTATTCAAACAATAAATGCAGTTTTGATGCTGTGAATTGACAGGTGCACAAAGAGCACATGAACTGATCATCTCCCCCGCTTTAATAAGTTTCAGAGTATAACTTTTCGAAATCTGTATCCTGCATCATGTAAACAGCTTGTAAACAATGCGTCACATTTACCTTTCCTCAGAAAAAAAAATTCTTTGACCATAAACTTGTTAATCCGTTAACTCTAGAGAGGAGCATTTTGCTAAATATATGCACCATATAACATCATATTCATTATCATTTTTTATTATTCTTTAATGTTTCATTTATGTTTGAATAAACCTGTCAAGTTATGACAGCCACCAAATAAATGTTTATATTTCAAAAAACAAATTGAAGTAGAACTATAGTTATGTAATTGTAAATTTATTAGGCTATTATTACATATTAATTGAGTTTAATTTAAGCATTGTATACAAATTAGTTATTTTTAAACCATGAATGTAATCTGACTCACATGTATATTTTACAGCATTAGTTGAGCGATTTTTTTTTCCTTGAGAAAATTTGTATGTACTGTACCTAATATACAGTATATCCAAAATAATCAATAGCAAATCGCAAACTGAATCACAAGCTTGTTAATCCGAATCGAATCATGAAATTTGGGTCAAAACCCAGACCTATTTTCTACAGATTTCTTTTATTTTTATTGGAGGTCTAAAGTACATGTTGCTGTATTCTGCTAATCTCATATCTACATTTAATTTAAAAAAAAATAGAAAATTTTTGAAATTCTGTCAATTATGCTATTTTTATATCATACATGAAGAAAATTATATTTTATTTCATAAAGAAACATATTAAGGTAACCAAAGTTGGGGTAAAATTATTTTACCTGCAGAAATCTTTGTATTGGAGTTTATCCTTGCCATTTTTTCCAAAAAAGAACACCTGTAGTGTAGTGTTGACCTCATCAACACTGTCTGAAAGCTGTAAAGAACCAGGCATAGCTATTCAGTACAACAACAAAAAAATATGAATACAATATTATACCATTTCTATAAATATAAAAACATCATATTCTACATTTCCACATAACATGCAAAGTTGATAAAGTTACCCACCTCTGTCCCACTCTGTCTTAGAAGCTCTTTCCTTGGTCTAATTACTTTCTTCAGCTTCAAAAAACAGCAAATTTAGTAGACTGCTGGTAAAAGTCACATTCAGATAACTGACTCTTATTCTCTTGTGTTTATGCATGTTTGTTTGTTAAGGTACAGTGGGTTGTATGTACAAAAAATTGAAAAAAAGAGTCTATTCAAACAGCTTTTTCAGCTTTTTTTTCAGCATCTTCTAGACCTCAACCACATGGCACACTGATACATGTGAATAGACTCAACATTTAAATCCAACTAAATTCTAAATAAATCAATGCATTTTTCTGATGCTCCTATCATGCACCAATCATGCATCAACCACTCCCACATACCTGTTGCACATCAGTCTCATCTCATGCCAGCATTAACAGAAACACAAAGCAGATACACCCTAATGACCTCATTACTTACATTCCAGAATGTTTAAAATCCAGTCAGGAGAACTTTCTTAGTTCTGCACATATCTTCATATAATTATAAGCATTTACAACAAAGTGTTTTTAAACAACATTTGCATGAGTGTGAGAAAAACTAGGTGTCATGTACTCCAATGTAAAAAGACATTCCATACCTTTTGAAATTCCTTCTTGTCCACATGCTCATTGCCATCAATATCAAGCATTTTGAAAGCAATATGAAATCCTGTTTGAGGTTCTGGAATCACAGTGCAGTACAACTGAGTAAAGCAATGGATACCGGCTTTCTGGAATAATCTGTGACCCCTCATGTGAGCCAAAGAGACCCCCGCCACACACTCACAAAACATATTGCAACAAGGGGAAAACAAATGAGTATAAAATAAATTAATGAGATGGTTTGGTGTATTGCAGATCAGTGTCAGTCAGTATCACAGATTATAGCTCTGATATACACTACCAAGTTTTACCAAGTTTAAGATTTTGAATGTTTTTTTTCTCTGCTCAACAAGCCTGCATTTATTTAATCCAAAGTGCAGCAAAAACTAACATTTTGAAATATTTTGACCATTTGAATATATTTTTGCATCATTACTCCAGTCTTCTGTGTCACATGATCCTTCAGAAATCATTATAGAAAGCAGATTTGCTATTCAAGAAACATTTATTATTATTATTATTATTATTATCAATATTTAAAACAGTTGAGTATTTTTTTTATGAATAGAATGATCCAAAGATCAGCATTTATCTGAAATAAAAAGCTGTAACATTATACACTAAACCATTCTACAGCTTGGAGTCTGTATAATTATTTTTTTCTTTTGTGTTACTGTTATTGTTGTACTTTGGATCAAATAAATGTAGGCTTGGTGAGCAGAAGAGACTTTAAAAAAAAAAACTTCCAAATCCTGTTCAAAAACTTTTGATTGGTAGTGTAATTGTGATGTTATGGTAACTCCAGTATAGTTTCATAGCAAGTACTGAGTGAACATGCACATGCACAGTATGCAACATATTTAGATTTGTCACTAAATTAGGAAAATTAATTAAAATTATAAACAAACATAGAGCTCTAAACATGCCTAAATGGATTGAAGTTTGACATTATTGAACAGTTTTATACATCGATTCCAGTACAGACCATTTACAATCTTTGATTGTATTCAAGCATTTAAAGAGCAATAATTTGTGCTGCTGAAACTTCACAGTGATTAAACTGTGAGTCATTTTTCTTCCTACCTGTATTCTGTGAACTTTTGGGACAAGGAATGACCATTATAAGAACATATTTTTGATTTCTATTCTGCTTATTGATTTAATTTGTCACAAAACAAGTCATCAAATCTCTAATTCAAACTAGACAATATGCTCATGCTGTATCTTTAATGCCGCATGCAACCAGTGAGTATAATGATGCACTGACCATTTATAGTGTTTGTTTTTGCATTATTTCACAGCAGTCAGTCACTCTATTATCACACTTCAATTCAGACTCCAATCTCAGGCAAAAATGAATTTTTCCATAATGCTGTTGATTCAGTAGTGGTGCAGAACAGTACAAAAGTAATTTGATACAGTGTCAAAGTATTAGAAATCAGAAACTTCACACACACACACACACACACACACACACACACACACACACAACATATTGTAAAGTACAGAACAAGTCCTGCTTAAAATAAAGTAAAAAATTTACTTTGTGTTCATTTTTGTCTACAAATGACTATGACTAAAATTAGTGTCCATCTGATCATCAAGAAGCTAAAAGCAAAGAAGTCTAAGTAAGGACATAGAGACTCTGGACTGGCACTGATAGGACACTGTGTATGAAATTATGGTTAGGAAATACTTACTCGTAAGAATAGTGAGGAGAAACAGGTACTCCGTGTAAGAGATCAGCCCTGAAACAATGGTCCAGGAGATGTATTAATATTCAATCTTAAAGGAACACTCCACTTTTTTTTCCAACTCCCCTAGAGTTAAACAAATCAGTTTTACCGTTTTTTAAATCCATTCAACCGATCTCCGGGTCTGCCGGTAGCACTTTTAACATAGCTTAGCATAAATCATTGATTCTGATTAGACCATTTGCATCTCGTTCAAAAATGACCAAAGATTTTCAATATTTTTCTTGACTCTTTTCTTGACTTGACTCTTCTGTAGTTGCATTGTGTACTAAGACCAACAGAAAATGAAAAGTTGTCCAGGCTGATATGAATAGGAACTATACTCTCATTCTGACGTAATAATCAGGGAACTTTGCTGTCGTACCATGGGTGCAGCAGGCGCAATGATATTACGCAGCACCTGAAATAATCCCCAGCTAGTTGGTAACTTCCAGCGTGACCAGCACTAAGCCACTAAGGTAATAGTAAAATAGCTGGGGACTATTTTCAGGCACTGCATAATATCACTGCGCCTGCTGCACACATGGTACGGCAGCAGGCGCAAAGTTCCTTAATTATTACACCAGAATGACAGTATAGTTCCTATCCATATCAGCCTGGAAAATCGCAGCTTTTCATTTTCTGTCTGTCTTTGTACACGATGTAACTACAGAAGAGTCAAGTTTTAAATAAAAAAAAATATCAAAAATCTTTGGTCATGTTTGAACGAGATGCTAATGGTCTAATCTGATTCAGCAATTTATGCTAAGCTATACTAAATGTGCTAACGGCAGACCCGGAGATCGGCTGAATGGATTAAAAAAACTGTAAAACTCATCTGTTTAACTCTAGGGGAGTTGGAAAATGAGCCTATTTCTTAAAAAAGTGGAGTGCTCCTTTAATGTCAACAAAAACACTCAATTCTGTAACAAATAAATGTTTTTATGAACCATTCCATTTTAATAAAAGCTTCAGTTATAGCACTTTCCTAAAGGATTTGTTCACTTCCAGAATATAACTTTCCTGATAATTTACTCACCCCAGATTGTTCATGTCTTTCTTTCTTTCTTTCTTCAGTCGTAAAACCAATTAAGGAAAACATTCCAGGATTTTTCTCCATATAGTGGACTTCAATGGTGGCCAATGGGTTAAAGGTCCAAATTGCAGTTTAAATGCAGCTTCAAAAGGCTCTACACGATCCCAGCCAAGGAATAAGGCTCTTTTCTAGCAAAACGATCTGTCATTTTCTTAAAACAATAAAAAATTACATACTTTTTAACCACAAATGCTCGTCTTTCACTAGCCCGACCTCACACTTTATGTAATGTTGTTGGAAAGGTCACGTCTGATGTAGGCGGAAGTACCAACCCAGTGTTTATAAAGTGTTTTTTTTTCACCCTACCCTACCTTTTTGAACCGAAGTACACCAACGAAAAACTAACCACATGTGACTTTTCCAGCACGATTACGTAACGTGTTAAGACGTGCAAAGGTAGAGCATTTGTGGTTAAAAAAAATATATAAATATACTTATTCCTCGGCTGGGATTGTGTCCCTTTGAAGCTGCATTGAAACTGAGATTTGGACATTCAAAACATTGGCCACCATAGAAGTCAACCATATAGAGAAAAAAATTGAATGTTTTTCTGAAAAAAAAAAAAAGTCATATCTTTGCAACTAAAGAAATAAAGACATGAACATCTTGGATGGCATGGTGGTGAGTAAATTATCAGTAATTTTTTTTCTGGAAGTGAACTTCTCCTTTAATGAGAGGAAGTTAGTAGAAACACAGGTACTTTACTAAGGCACATGGACTCCGGCATATATGAGGCATGTGTTTGCTTAACATTTACCTTTGTCTCCGATTCCTCTGAACATGTTATTTCCTGCCTCAGCCCTGGAAGCCACTCTTATCATATCGTCCACATCCTGTCAATGGACCAATAAGATATTAGGCAAAGCTTTGACTGTGTCAGTGAGACTTCCAACAAAATCACGCATCATACACAACCATTTAAAAACATTATTCATTTAGAACAAGTCTCCTTGTGTTTGGAGTAACACTCATGTGAACTAACAAACTGTGAACTAATACTTACTGTTTTAGTCAGCATCTTTTTCTCTAGTTTGCCTGTAAGAGGAAGATGAAGAATTGCTGTAACAATATTATGCAGCATAGTGAAAATCAGAAAAAATATGAGGCCTGTAGTGGTCTTTGAAGACATCTTGGATTACATTACGCCCACTTTATGAATACAAGGACTAACATGTAGAGGTGATTACTTCCAGAGAAACAGTATTTTCACCCAGATGAACACTCACCAGAAACACCCTTATATAAGTGAGAATGTAAGTGAAAGGACGTACATGTCAGCATTTTAGGGTCTTTGTGTTCTGTGGTCTCTCGCTGTAAGATTGCTTCGATAAGATGCATGTTATGAGAATTTTTGTTGATAACAGCTCTTATAAAGAGTTAACATTTTAGCAAATGTGGGTACATTTACATAAAGTCAAATGTGGTTAACACTTTATTTTACAGTGTCCTTGTTACACGTTCCATGTCCTTACTATGCTAATAATAGTACATTATGTGTAATTACATACAACTCTAAACCAAACCCTAACCATATAATTGTGTAATTACACTGTCAAAAGGACACCTTAAAAGAAAGTGTAATTCAAATGTCAAATAGAATAAGAATGCAAGCACAATATCACATAATAATTTTTCCATAATACTACCTCCCTAGTGTATGCATATTTGTTTTTGAGTGTTCGCACATCCATATGGTGGCATGTCACTTACGGTCCACCTTCTCCATCAGGACTGAATGGAGGAAGTCTCTGGGTGTCATGTATGGCTCCTCTTCATAGACCATGGAGGCAAACTGGTTAAACCGTAGGCGTCTCATGGACACTTGTGGCACAGCGATATCCTCTTTCTTTACAGATAGACCAAAACGGAGAGAAAGCGCAGATGTTTTATATATGAGCAGTGCATCTCTACTCTATTTAGAGCTAGACTTGAACTCTAGAATGATAAAACATTGCAATTATGAATCCTTTTCTTTCTAGTAAATTGAAATAATGTTGAAACTGGAAAGTTCAGTGTCATTTTAAACAAAGACGTGAATTCTATGACTTTAAGAAAGAAGGGGAGCAGTGTTGTTATTGGTAATATTTAAAATTATTTTCATTATTAGAAAACAGCTGAAATAATACAAAGGATAAATATGATGTTGCACTGACAAATAACTTAAATAACTTTAAATGTTAAACTAATTTTAAAATTAAAGTTAAATTGAAATGCCAAAAACTAATAAAAAGACAACTGCACATAACAAAATCCCAACACATCCCAATAATAAATAATACTGTAATATACAGTTTAAGTCAAAATTTTACATACTCCTTGCAGAATCTCAACTATGGGGGATCATACAAAATGCATGTTATTCTTTATTTAGTACTGACCTGAATAAAATATTTCACATAAAAGACATTTACATATAGTCCACAAGAGAAAATAATAGTTGAATTTATAAAATTGACCCCATTCAAAAGTTTACATACACTTGATTCTTAATACTGTGTTGTTACCAGAATGATCCACAGCTGTTTTTGTTCATGAGTTCTTTTGTTTGTCCTGAACAGTTAAACTGGTCCCACAAAATTCTTTGGTTTTTGAGCATTTTTGTGTATTTGAACACTTTCCAACAATGACTGTATAATTTTGAGATCCATCTTTTCACACTGAGGACAACTGAGGGACTCATATGCAACTATTACAGAAGGTTCAAACGCAAACAGAAAACACAGATGTGGATCATTCAAGTGTATGTAAACTTTTGAAAATTCATTTTTAGTCATTTTTAAAAATTCAACTATTATTTTCTCTGGTGGACTATATGTAAATGTATTTTATGTGAAATATGTTATTCAGGTCAGTACTAAATAAAAAACAACCTGCGTTTTGTATGATCCCTCTTATTTTGGTAAAATAATTAACATTTTGAAGATTCTGCAAGGTGTATGTAAACTTTTGACTTCAACTGTATAAATGCTAAAATAATACTGCAGGAGAGCCAAATGTGGAGCCAAGACTTCATACTTACATTCGTTTGCACAATAGTATTGAAATAAATCGATTTACAACTAATAAAACACCTGTTACAGTACAGTAATATGTGATCATGGATATTTACTTCAGTAATGAACCCTTGGCTCTGATTGTAACATCTTAATATTTAAATTACTTACTTAGGTTTTCTAGATTTTATTTACATAATGAGTCATTAACCATACATTTCATTATTTAACTTAATTGACGCATAGTAGCTACAGTTTGTTATGACACTATAAACAGAGCTCCACCTACAATGTGATGGCAACAGTGTTAGTATCTAAACTATCTAAAATATGTGTACATGAACAAACATTGGCAACAGAAGACATATTAGGATTTATACTAAGACTCCACATAGGAAACAAAACACGTTTAATAACCCGTTTATTAAATGTAAACATCAGTTGGTCCCACTTCAATATTTAAACTTTAACAGACGACGGTATCAACATAATGTTAGTGACTCTACGAACAAACAGACGACATGGCAGTGCGTCTGTTAAGTCTTTAACTTCACAAGCAACATTCGAAGTAGTTGAGAAGTTATTTGAAAAGTTTTCTCTGATTATAAAAGTTTGTTTACCTTCGCTTCCTCCGCGTACACGATGTGTGGCCAGAGTCTCCATCGCGGTTCATTTTTATAGTGAATAAATCCGCTTGCTACAACAGAGCCCAGAACACCCGCTCCAACAGCACGACCATATCCTATATTTCTGAGAGGCCAGAAACGTCTGACCGTATTCCGCAAACTAACGCCTAACCTGGCCCAAGTCGCCATTGTACTACGGAAAGTTTTTATCAGTCTACTTTGGTCGATAGTGAAGTTAGAGAGATAAGACGCTGTGATTTGGCGCCGCCATCAGGCTGACAGCATCTACACTGCTCGTTACAGTTGATTGTAATGGAAGCCGAGCTAGTTTATACAAGTAAATTAAACATTGCTGATGTTTTAGTCATTTCTAATCATAGCTATTTGTAGCCATGCCGTGTGAATAATTATACATGATGGAACATGACTGTCTTCTTCAGTTTGCTCTGGAGAAATGATATTAGAAATATTATTTATATACCTATGACAGACATAGTCTTCCAGAATTCAGTGAGCCATCAGGTAGAGTGGGTCGTTTAAGCTTGACTGTACTGTGCTCAAAGGGTTTAGCAGGGCATAACAATGTTTTTTAATTAAAGTGACACTATTTCTCTAAATTGTGAAATAGAAAATAGTTTTGGCTGATGCAATATGACACTAGTGGGTGTGGCCACACCACAAATGAGGAATGTGTCATGGTGAAAGGTAAAAAACTCTTTGGCATTAAGATTTTTATTTGCAATTTATAGGTTGCTCACCACATGGAAACAAACCTTATTGTGACAGTTCCTGTTTTATTCAATAGTACCATCAAAGGTAATAAAATGCAAAGAATAAAATTGTAAAAAAAAATGTTTTATTGTAAGGTGTTTAAATATTGCTGGCCCACTTTGGCTGAGTGTGTTAGATTAAGCAGGCGAGTGGGATTCAGGTAAAGTGGGCCGGCATTTAAAGGGATACTCCACCCCAAAATGAAAATTTTGTCATTAATCACTTACCCCCATGTCATTCCAAACCCGTAAAAAGATTGATCGTCTTCGGAACACAATTTAAGATATTTTGGATGAAAACCGGTAGCTTTTTGACTGTCCCATTGACTGCCAAGTAAACACTGTCAAGGCCCAGAAACGTATGAAAGACAAAATAGTCCATCTGCCATCAGTGGTTCAACCATAATTTTACGAAGCTACGAGAATACTTTTTGTACGCAAAGAATACAAAAATAGCGACTTTAGTCAACAATTCGTCTCCTCTATGTCACTGTAGTGCCATTTTGGGAAGTATCCACTGGACGTAAACAGCGTACGCTGTTCTGTGTCAGCCAAAACACACGGATACGTTTTCTATGTGTATTTACGCTTTGATTCGAATGAAAACAATGTATCCATGTGTCACAGCTGACAGAGAACAGCGTACGCTGTTTGCGTCCAGGGGATACTATCCAAAATGGCGCTGTAGTGATGCAGAGGAGACTAATTGTTAAATAAAGTCATTACTTTTGTTTTCTTTGCGAACAAAAAGCATTCTCGTAGCTTCGTAAAATTATGGTTGAATCACTGATGGCAGATTGACTATTTTGACAACGTCTTTCATATGTTTCTGGGCCTTAAAAGTGTTATTTACTTGGCAGTCAAAGGGACAGTCAAAAAGCTACTGGATTTCATCCAAAATATCTTAAATTGTGTTCCGAAGACGATTGAACCTTTTACTGGTTTGGAATGACATGGGGGTAAGTGATTAATGACAAAATTTTCATTTTGGGGTGAGGTAACCCTTTAGTAATTATACCCAGATTAATTTAATAAAACAACATTCACTGGTCATTTTATAGTTCATGTGTAGAATTTACTTTTTAGAAAAGGGAAATGAGACTGCAGTCAGGAAATTCAAATCAGAAATGGAAGAAAGGCAAGAGAGAATAGCAAGGAACATACTGATAAAATATGGACATAAAAAATGTGTTTTTAGAGAGTAAAAAAAGCGTTTAAAGAACATAGACTGAAAAACATTTTTAAATATGTTTACCGTTTTAAATGTTCCTCTTATTGTTTAGCCTATTTGTTTTTGCTTGTGTTATAGTCACATCCTTAATATATTGTAGAGTAAAATTTTTTATCAATTATTCTGATTTCTGAATATTTCAGATATTCAGATATTTGGATCTTATCTGACAACATGTTCTTTCAGTTGTTTAAAATTTCACACATGAATGAGATGTGGATTTACATTTATTTTACTCATAACCTGCACACTGTAAAAAAACAATTTGTTGAGTCAACTTGTTTACTTGTTACCTGGCTGCCTTAAATTTTTAAGTTCAGTAAACTAAAAAAAAAAAAAAGTTTAGTCAACTTGAAATTTTATGTTTTACTAAGTGACAACTTAGATATTTGTGTTGATTTAACTTAACATTTTAAGGCAGCCAAGTAACAAACACAGCTGTTAAGTTTAACAAACAATTTTTTAGTATAGTCAACTAGAAAATCTAAGCTGTCACTTAGTACAACTTAACATGTCCACTTGAATAAACTTATTTGAGTGGACTGAACTTAAAATTTTAAGGCAGCAGGGTAACAAATTATTTTAAGTTGACTCAACAAAGTTTTTTTTTTACAGTGTAGGTTATATATTTTAGTTAAATATGTTAGTCTGATCATATGTGTTAATAAATCATACGTTTTTTATTCATGTCCAGATTACTTTTTGATAAATAAGGGATGGCCCACTTTACCTGACAAGAAATTTGTCTGGAGTACATGACCACAAAATGTTTGTATATATCTTGAAAAGATAAAACACTTTATATTCAAATTGAAATACTATAGCTAGACCTTAAAGTTAACAAAAGCAATAAAGAAAAGAAAAGAAAAGAAAAGAAAAGAAAAGAAAAGAAAAGAAAAACATCTAGGTATCTAAATTACACATTTTACAAAAAGAGTTCATCCTACAGATCAACAACTAATAAAAAGAAAATATAGGCTATAGAATAATAAACAAAAAATAAAGTTAGCATAGATTAAATAAAATACTTTGTGTTGCTTATGGAACAGTAAAACACTGGTCTGTCAGTAGACTGTGGTAATTTATGACTGTATTGATAGTCCATGATTGGAGATGAAAAGGAGGAAAGGATGGGACGGGGTAAAGTCCACACTCTATAACACAGAACAGCAGCTTATAGGTGAGAGAGCAGGTAAATAGCTTTTACTTGACTATATGACAGCACATACATGCTACATCAAAATACAAAATACGATTTTTATCTTTTATTTTTTATGAAGTAATTAAAATGCTTGTATTTCTCTTGCAAAACTGTCAAAGAATAATACTTGGGTGAAAATTCATAACTCTGACTTTTACTGCCTAACTGAACTGACCGTTAGTGGTGAATTGGTAACATTACACGTTGTTCCTGGTGTAATATTTTCTACAGTACTTCTTAAAATTGCGGTTTAGTTGATTTACAGCATAAGCCAGCATGAAAGACCAAGCATACATTGGTATTTTTGTAATTTTTTCTCCGAAACATGTCCCACTGGCCTTTGCGTGGTCCACAGTGTCGTGTCCATTACCCGTTTTAAATGTTTTTTTTTTTTTTTTTTTTTTTATTGCATATGAGACCTACATATGTGGAAATCTCATTAAAAAAACTCCTAGAATATATTCTCATTGTCGTGCTAATCCCATATACAAAATAACACATCTAGCAAATGAATAGCTTAAATCAGTCATACCTGTGTAAATATTTATATTACATTAATTTATGACTACCTAAATGTAAATACAAACATTTGTAGTTCTCACTCTGAAGCAATACTGCATTTCCCACAGGCCTTTGCGACATGGGCGTGTTCCCCAATGTCGTCTCCGTTACCCGTAAGTTGAAGAATGAGCCAGTGAGAGAAAAGGACTGCGAATCCCAAAGAAGAATTTGTTTTAATGACCTCAAATGATGTCCATTTGAAAGTATTTCGGGACTTTGTACGTCTGTTCAGCGTTTGTACGCTTGTTACGCGTAGTTGCAGACCTCCGGGAGTTGTTTGTCTATGTTTATTAACTGATTAATGTGAGGCTCATCCGCTAGTCGGTTAGCAAAGCGCCTTTGCCGCTGCGATGATGGAAACTTGAGCAGCTCAAAGCAAACACTCATCCAGCTCTCCAGACCATCCAAACACAGTGAGTTCTACTTTTAAAAGTGTACTTTTAGCAACGGCGATGTGGTGCTGCCTTACTGAATCGCATAAATGCCTGTTGTAGTTAGCGGATCAGCTGCTAACGTACTAGCTTGAACAGATTTATTACTTTGTTTTGGGTCTTTGTTGCTTGCAGAGGTCTCTCATGTTAAAATATCTCTCACGTATTCGATTTACCTGTACTACGTTGTATTTTGTCTGTGCTGTTGTCTGCAAAGTCTGGTACATGTATAGTGAATAATGAAGTCTCTCTCTCTTTTTCAGGGACCCCTGTGCCAGGCAACAAAATGCAGACCATAAAGTGTGTTGTTGTTGGTGATGGTGCAGTGGGAAAGACCTGCCTGTTGATCTCCTACACTACCAATGCCTTTCCAGACGAGTACATTCCCACGGTTTTCGACAACTACAGCACTCAGACCTGTGTGGACGGCCGTGCCGTCAGCCTCAACCTGTGGGACACGGCCGGTCAGGAGGAGTACGACCGCCTGCGAACCCTCTCCTACCCGCAGACGCACGTCTTCATCATCTGTTTCTCTGTGGCCAGCCCTTCCTCTCACGCCAACGTCCGGCATAAATGGCACCCGGAGGTGTGCCACCACTGTCCTGGCGTGCCTGTGTTGCTGGTAGGCACTAAGAGAGACCTGCGGGGGGACAAGGAGACCCTAGAGAAGCTGAAAGAGCAGGGGATGAGTCCAACCACCCCGCAGCAGGGCAGCGCGTTGGCCCGCAGCATCGGTGCGGTGCGATATCTGGAGTGCTCAGCCCTTCTGCAGGAGGGGGTCAGAGAGGTCTTCAACGAAGCAGTCAGGGCCGTTCTGTACCCCAATGCCAAGAAGCACGCCAAGAAATGTGTGCTGTTATAACTACGTGAGGGTGTGTGCGTGAGAGAGATTTTATGAAGGGTGGAATGTAAGTTAGTCATGTGATCGTCTCTGCAAATGTGTGTTTGCTACCACTTTTTGTTCGTATCTCTACACTACAGTTAGCAATAGGTGCACAGACTGTTAAAGAGGGAGAGTGAGACTGCGTGTGCTTGTGTATTTGTGTTTCAACTTTATGTACATATCACCTAAGACATAAATACGGTGTTGTAATCTAAAGTCAGGCAGACCAAGACCAAGTGTATTTGCCTGAAGGACTACAGGCATCGGCGACTTCTGCCTTCCAATAAGGCCTTAAAAACCCCAGCATATTTTTAGGAACCACTCAGAGGATATTTCATGCACCAAAGTGTAAATTCAGACTGAATGTCTTATGAAGGTGCTGTCTTTCCCGTGCCGCATCATTAACACAATCCACCTGATGTGCGTGGTATTTTAATGTGAGACCCTAAGGCTTGATGACCTACGCTTACCACAACATGCCATTTTCTCTGTATTGTTGCCTTTGTAGGGTTGATCGACTTTTAAATCAGGAAGTGCTGTGGAATCCCAGCGTGCCTTTTAGTGCTTGGCCCCTTCTCTGACATCTCATAAACTCCTTCCTCTCCGCTCATTTCATCTAGGGTGCTACTTTGGGTGCCAGTTTGACATTTATTGCTGGAAAGGGCTGCTGAAAGTTTACAGAGAGCTGTTGTAGCTCACTTGCCTTCTAAAAGAGCTGTAAATGAAGGGATATAGTGCTGTTTTATAACACTCTTGAGGTAGAAATGAAGATCTTTGTATTTGGCCCATTGTGCCTGGATCCTCACAATTTACAACCCTGTTTTTGAAACTGAAGTGCCACTAATAATTGTATTATTTGTATTTTACCGTGAATGTTGATCCACTCCAATGAAGTGCCCTGTTAAGAACTGATGGAGGAGATAAACACTCTGTCTTTCATCTCCGTTACAATGAAACATCCAGACTGTAGTTAATGTGCACAAACACTAAGAACATTCAGGTTTAGGCTTCATTTGGGTCCACATTTACATTTTATATATTGAATGTCTACTTTTTATATGATAAACATCAGCTGTTTCCTTTATAGTTTTTTAGCCAAAGGCTGCTTTCTCAACAATTTTGTTTTTAGGACATCAATAACACACCAAAAATTGGCTACATTTTTTTTTGGTTGTTTTTTTTCTTGAAACTGTCATTATTTTAAGAATATACCTCCACTTGCATGAGAAAATAAACCAGTTTTAAAGTGAAACGGAATGGTTGGCTCTTGTTCTTTGACCTCAGAATTGTTCATGACGCTCTGCATAAACACAGACAGAAAGAGGGACTGAAAAAGAACAAGTGGGAGAAAGAAAGAACAGCTGCATCTCTCTGACATTCTTTACAATGCTTTTACAGATAAACAAAACCGTCAGCTGTGTACGTGTGATTTGTGTTGAGGCATTGTTATTAGAGTAATGATCTAATGTTTAGGTCTGAATGCTTAACATTTGTTTTAGGACAGGATGTCTTTTACAAATAAGTAGGGGTTGGTTGGCACAGCGTTAATTTTTTCGTTCATGGATAATGTAATGTTTTAGTGTTTGGTCTCTACCCACATTTGATTCCATCAAACCACTACAAGATTAAAACAAAAAGGCTGTGGAATTTAGGAATATTTATATTTTTATTGATGTTAATTAATAAAGATGGAAACCACTTCTATTCTCATATAGCTGATATACTAGTTAAACGTAAAAATAAACCATCATTGTTTATAATAAAAAAATAAATATATATATATGTGGTTAGTTGGTACATGTGTAATATGAGAAGAATTAATAAATCCTGAATTTGTGTCATTTAAAGACATCTAAGTAGAAAGTGATAAAATTTTTAAAAATTGTACAATTTATGTAAGTAATAAGTATGTTATTATTTTTATTATTAATAACTTACGATCATATAAATGTAAATTAAACATTCCCAATTTTAAATAAGTCTCTTCTGCTTACTAAGCCTGCATTTATTTGATCCAAAGTACAGCAAAACTGTTTAAGTATTTTTAAGTATTTTTACTATTTAAAATAACTCTTTTCTCTTTGAATATATTTTAAAATGTAATTTATTCCAGGGATTTTTAACCTGAATTTTTAGCATCATTACTCCAGTCACATGACCCTTCAAAAATAATTCTGATATTCTGATTGGCTGCTCCAAAAACATTAATTATTTTTATGTTGGAAACAGCTGAGTAGATTTTTAGAAATTATTTGTAACATTATAAATGTCTTTATCACCTTGCTAAATAAAAGTATTTATTTCTATAACCTTTTATTTCTATTACATGTAGATTTACTGACTCCAAGCTTTTGAATGGTATAGTGTATATTTTATTGAGCTAAGAATTCTGAAAAAAATTACTCAACTCTTTTAAATATTGAATATAATAACTATAATAGATGTTTCACAGCAAATCAGCATATTAGAATGATTTTTGAAGGGTCATATGACACTGAAGACTGGAGTGATGGTACTGAAAATTTTGCTTCAATCACAGGAATAAATTACATTTTAAAATATATTCAAATAGAAAGCAACTATTTAAAATAGTAAAAATGTTTCACAATATTACTGCTTTTGGTGTATTTTGAATCAAATAAATGCAAGTTTGGTGAGCAGAAGAGACATCTTTAAAAAACATTAAAAATCTTACTGTTCAAAAACCTTTGACTGGTAGTGTAGATTTAGTCATTAAAGTGATAGTTGATCAAACAATGAATATTCTGTTATCATTTATTCACATCGTTCAAAAGCTGTAAGACTTAAAACATTTTGAGATGTCTTTTTTATTATTTGTTTGTTTGTTTGTTTGTTAGTTGTTTGTCCATACAGCGTAATGCTTTTGCCTAAGAACATGAAGGTAGTCAAGAATAAAAATTGTTACAGCCAACATTCCGCTATGGTATTTCCAAAATAATCTACCATGGGAAAACTTAATTCAAAATAGTAATTCCATTATATTTTGCTTTATTGAAAAGGTCTATCTGAACCTCCTGGAGTTTTGCTTTTGCTTTGTTCTATTTTAATTCAGTTAACTGAGCAAAATATCCTGCCTTTGCATACAAAGAGTCCCTACTTGAAGTATTCTCCTTTACGTGGCTGCATCTTTAGACCTGCAGGGGGAGTCAAACAAACGGGATCAGCTCCTCCGAACACAACAAACAGAAACGAAACATACACAGCGGCTACTGCCCGCGCATGCAGCTCTAGCAGCTCATTCATTGCAAAAGCAGTATGACTTATTTATATCTAAACGTTACACATTAAATAATATAAGCTTGCGTATAATATTCTTGAACATTCTGCGCGCATGCTTTCACGCGTTCCTTTTTCGCTATCTGGTAATAGCTAATCGATCGGGGTCAGGGAGTTCCTCCTCCGGTCAGATTTTCACTCGAGCCCGAGGATCCCAAGGCCTACGAGCCGGTTAACAACAACAGAGGAACAGGTACGTGCTCATAAACACTGCAATGGTGAATTCATAACAGTGTCTTAAAATGTGCATAAAAGTGAAAGAAAACAAAATTGAAACAGAGAGGGAGCCGTGTGAGAGAGTAAAAATGTAACGTAAACTGTCTTTGCTCTTTTACTAGCTCACATCTCAGTTCTCTTGTGTTGTCACCATAAAATTAAGTATGCTCCAGCAATTTATGTATAAACTGTGTAGAAGTGATGTACTGTTCAGAAAATAATTGCTTTATACCACCTAGACTGTTTCAATGATAACACTTTACAATAGGTTCATTAGTAAACAACAACTAACAATTTACAATACTACTACAACATGTATTAAGCTTAATGTTAATTTCAGCACTAGTGCATTAATAAAAATAAAGTTGCGTTTGTTAACATTAGTTAATGCACTGTAAACTAACATGAACAACTGAATTTTTATTAACTGACATTTGCAAAGATTAATACATGGTCTAATAGATGTATTGTTCATTGTTCATTCATGTTAGTTAATAAATTAACTAATGTTAACAAATGACACTTTATTGTAAAGTGTTTTTCGTTTAAATAATCTGAGAGTGTTGTGGTAAGGAACTCAAAACCGAAAGGTTGCAGGTTTGCCTCCCAAAGGGAGAGTTTAAATAAAAGTGACTGCTAAATGACTTGGAAAAACCTGAATTATAAGATCCATGAAGTCTGATTTGCTGGGCTGATGAATGATGAGATGTTTTTGTTTGTGTAGAATGTCAGACTCAGACAGCGATGAGGACCAGGACCGGCCCTTCCACCTAACAGGGTTTCTGTTTGGAAACATCAATGAGAACGGACAGCTGGAAGATGACAGCGTGCTGGATACGGTAAGAGAGTAAATCAGGGTTGCCAACTCTCACGCATTTGGCGTGAGACACACGCTTTCAGGCTCAGTCTCACGCTCTCACTCTGCCCATGTAAATCTCACGCCAAATAAAAGACCCCATCTCGCCTTATTTTGCGGAGCGCCACAGTAAGTCGAATGCAGGTACTGAAAACTGGCTGCAGCCTCTTGATTGGACAAGTCTGTACCAATCACATTTTCCCTACACCATGCAAGGTTGCTGCTGACCACCCACCTGGGGTGCGTTTCCCAAAAGCATTGTTAGCTAACTATGGTCGTTAGTTCCATTGAACTCTATTGGTAACGACGGAGCTTACGACCATAGTTGCTTTCGGGAAACGCACGACAGTTGCTGAAGATGGTTATGGCGGTATTGTAAAATGTAAGTATTTGAGCACACAACGCAAGTCTAAGATAACTATTATTTTTTATTTAAAATTTGTGTTGAAAATGTAGCTCGCGTCAGCCAGTTGTACATCGTTGTGATCGTTACTGTTGCAGACAACCCGCAGAAAATGCGTCTGTTATAATAATTGACTAACGTACACCTGCTTGAATGCACACCATCTTTTAATCAGAGCATAAGCGTGTAGCTATGTCATTATAAGCAGAACATATATAAAACGATAAGAACAGCATATGAGCAAGTCGGCCACACCGCACATCTGAAAGACGCAACACAACATCATCTTGTTACAAAGCACCGGCAAAAGTAATTACGATGAATGTTTCGGGGGAAACGGTAAGGAGATATTTGAATGATTCATTAATAAACTAGTGTATTCTGAGAGAGTGTCGCAAAGACACTGACTTGTAATCTCCTTTTTGGCCGCACCAGAGAGAAATGCATCTTTACAAATTACATAGCCTAATGAAAGATTTTTTTTTTTCTCGATTTGTTTTATTTCGTTAAGTAATAATTTAAAGCTTTCTATTTATATGATTATCATATATGTGAGGCATATGCGCTACGTTTTGGTTTCATTTTTGTGAATCGCTGCTATTTAAGTAAGGACAGAAAGCGCATCATGTTTGTTTTCTTTATTTTATAAAGCCACTGTTTGTAGCGTTTTGTTGATATTATGAGTGCACACAAATAAAAGTAGACCCTTTACATTTCTGAATGATGTATTACTCTTTCCTTTGTGAGCAAAAATGACGGATTATTTTAAATTGTTTCTGCTGAAAAACATGCGAATGATTGCGCTGGCGCCTCCATGCAAAGCAGCTTCCGCAAAAAGATTGAATATGCCACTAATAGCACACATTTATCTGTTTAACATTTAAACTAACATTGTTTTATAGCTACTTAAACTGTTTTATAACTATATATTTTATTTTAGACAAGTTGTGTGATGATTTGAGAAGGTAAATTGATCAAACAGACTATGAACAGTCTTCCGCTGGCCGCTGTTCGTTTCTTTAAAAAACAAAAACATATATTTAACGAATAAAATAAGTGCTCCAAACGTTTTTCTAAGTTAACTTAATAAAATAACATGATTAAATGATTAAAAACTCATGAAATGAGATGCGTGAAATGTCTGAAAAATGTCAGTTCTTTTCTGCTTTAAAATACAAGCAGAAATGGCATCTGTGTTCCGTTACCCTGCATACAACAAAGAGCATGAATCAAAATAAAATGTCAGAAAAATGGCAGTTCTGTGTAGTTTTTATACTACCCCCACTCGCCCCATCTCACTCCAAGCAGAATTCAAAAGTTGGCAACCCTGGAGTAAATCCCTGCTCTTGATGCAGAAATCAATTGCCATGAAATGCAAATTCACTAAATCTATTTTTAAATGCACATTATTAAAGGGTTAGTTCACCCAAAAATGTAGTCTGTCATTAATTACTCCTTCTCATGCTGTTCCATAGGGGTAAGACCTTCGGTCATCTTCGGAACACAAATGAAGATGTTTTTGATGAAATCCGAAAGCCTTCTGACCCTCCATAGACAGCAAGGGTTGTGGAAGAATGGATGGTCAGAAAGCTCTCCAATCTCATCAAAAACATCTTAATTTGTGTTCTGAAGATGAACAAAGGTCTTAGTGGTTTGGAACGACATGGGGGTGATGAATTGACCATATGCACGGAGCTATATATAGGTAGAGACTCTTTGAGACTCTTACAGGTAAAACACTCCTGCCTCGTTTTTATCAGAAACCGATAACAACAAATAATTTCAACACCATAAATAATAATAGGGGCATTAACATTCAGTTTAATGTTATTTAACAAAATATAATTTTATATGCCGAGCCTGGTAATCCCAGGAAAGTTCATAGACACTTAACTGTACATTTAAATGCTGACAGCGAAGCACTATCATAACTGTTTAGGCTAACATAGCAAGCTAGCTAGCAATAATATCTCTTCAGTGACATTGTAATGGTATTCTTGATAATCAATAACTTGCCTTCATAGTCATGAACACATTTTTTTTTAATCTTATAATATTTTAAAGCCTTTATTATTTTTCAACTCTACAACTGTGCAGTAAAATTCACTTTAAAGATTCACCTTTCATTCATTAAGGCGACATGAAAAAACATCTTTTCGCAGGAAAACAAAGATTTTAAAGATGGAGATTTTAAACCAGGATATGGCAAGAGAGGATCACTCATTGGCTACAGCTCCCTTGTTTTTTCATGTCTTGCTTTTGGATTTATTGTAAAATGATTATTAGAACAATTTTTTGTACTTTTACTACACAAGTATATAGTATAGCAAGTGCAGAAAGTCAATAAAATAAATAAATAAATAAGCCAAGACACCAACAGCCTATAAGGGTGAATTATTTAAATCCGTATTTAGTTAACTACAAATTAAATAAGTTTAAATATTAATGGTATAACAGTTAAATAAGGCATTCAATATGAATCGATATGAATTGGAAATATTTTAGATTTAATTTAACTACATCTTTCAAGTTCTATCTTTAAACGTAAAAGCTACTTATTACTAAATGTAAATAGCCTATATTTAGCCAACACAAACTTGTTACTTCTGTAGTTTTGTTACTCTGAATTTACTCTGTACAGTTGACCAGAAATGACTGAGCTGACTTATTTAAAACAGAGAAGTAATTGTGCATATGGCCAATTAATGACAGAATTGTAATTTTTGGTGAACTATCCCTTTAATCTTATAGTGAATGATTCATTCATGCATATGTTTCATTTTTAGCCTTTTATTTTAGTTTTTAATTAAAATGTCATAACAGTCTTCCGTTGAAACTACATACTACTTGCCCTGAGCACCCTTTGTGGAGAGAGGCTAAAAAGGAATAATGACCTTCATATTATATATATGCTTGTCAACTGTCTCTTTCTCTCTATCAGGAGTCAAAGAAGCACCTGGCTGGTCTGGGCTCTCTGGGTTTGGGTTCACTTATTACCGAAATTACAGCCAGTGAGGAGGACACGGCTGAGCAAGAGCAAGACCAGAGCAACACTGATGCAGAGGGTCTGTCTCTTTACTTCAAAAAAAGCTTTACTCCATGTGCAAGATTTGGGCATTTAGAGGAGAGATGCAATAAAATAACCTAACTTTGTGAGCTATTTGTGTGTGAATGTAGGTTGGGTAAGGAGCACAGATGATGCCGTTGATTACTCTGATATCAGTGAAGTTGCAGAAGATGAATCCCGCAAATACAGACAGGCCATGGGCAACCTGCAGCCGTCACGGAGAACAGGTACACACAGGCACAACTGGTGCAGAACACACTGATGTATATACACCACTTCATTGCTGACGTGAGTGTTTTGGTGTGCAGATGAAGAGGAAGATTACGATGCTGATTGTGAAGACGTTGATGCCAAACTCATGCCACCTCCCCCTCCACCTAGTCAGCCAACCCCTGCCAAGAAAGAAGACATGCCAACTCAGAACAGCAGTGGTAAATGAGACTTGTAATTGATGAGGAATCATTCATTTTGTGTGTGCTGTTCTTATTTCTTTTTATCATTTCTAGTGACCGATGAGGGTGACGGCATTATCCTACCTTCCATTATCGCTCCTTCATCTGTGGGTGATAAGGTTGATTTCAGCAGCTCATCAGACAGCGAGAGTGAGAGCGATCGACCATCTCAGGGCTCAGGGACAGGAGGACAGTCAGGGTGTCTTACCCTCCCTCTTGCGGGCATCATGCAGAAAGATGCTGCTAAAGCCCTGCCTGGAGTCACACAGCTGTTCCCTGAGTTCAGACCTGGAAGGGTAGTGTTACACACTATCTCTTAGAAATAATCCAAAGTTTGCATTCCACAATTAGATTGTTTGCAGTGTTTCATGGTGAGTGTTAATGTTTTGGGTCTACCAGGTGTTGCGGTTCTTGCGGTTGTTTGGTCCTGGTAAGAACATGCCATCTGTATGGCGAAGTGCTCGCAGGAAACGGAAACGAAAGCAGAGAGAGCCACAGTCAGACACGGGTACAGGTGACAGCGAATCACAGCCACCTGAGCCAGGGGCAAAGAAAAAGTCAGGATGGGACTATGAGTATGCGCCACCTCCACCACCAGAGCAGTGTTTATCTGATGATGAGGTAAACCAGACATATTCATGCCACTTGGCCACTTCAGAAAATACACTTGCCTATATACTTTTTTTTTAATGTGTCTTTCTCTCTGTAGATCACCATGATGGCTCCAGTGGAGTCTAAGTTCCTGCAAGTGTCTGGTGAAGGTGATAAGGTGTCTGAGGTGAGGCCAAAGGTGGCTGAGTGGCGTTATGGTCCAGCACAGCTTTGGTACGACATGCTTGGTGTTGCAGAGGATGGCAGTGGCTTTCATTATGGGTTTAAACTCAAAGATGACCAAAAACAGGAAAGTACTGATACAGCGGCTAAAACTGCAAACCCTCCAACTGCTGAACCAGTCAGTGAGCAGGAACCACCCAACGAAGAACATGCAGAGGTCAGTGTTGTTTGTGGCGAGTAAAACTACATCTGTTAAAAATAAGGTTAATGATTTATATTAAGACATTTAAGTCCTAATACGGGGGGGGGTTCCTTGTAAACACCTTTGTAGCACAAATTTGTTCTAGTTTTAGGTATAGCTGCTAATGAATTGTAAGTTTCGCACATTGCAAAAAATGGCTTACTTCTGCAAAATATGGTGCATAGAAACTTTTAAAAAGTTTTTTCGTTCACAGTGAAATTAAAAGTACAATAAATTGTAGCATTTATAGACCACTAAAAGAATCTTGTGGGTGCTTCTGTCTGTGTGTTATTGGAGGAGGGGGAGGAGGAGGAGGTGTCTCCGGTCCAGGATGAGGTGTTTTTAATGGTGACCCAGCTGAAGTGGGAGGACGACATCATCTGGAATGGAGATGAAGTGAAACACAAGAGCACTAAAACTCAGCGCGCCAGCCTGGCTGGGTGGCTGCCTACTAGCATGACTCGTAACGCTAATGCTTACAATGCTCAGCAGGGTGAGAAAACATACCTGTAATGCAACAAACAAACAGAGAATGTCACTCTGTCAGTGCATCACATGAAAACACAAAAAAAACTATTTATAGACATGCCCTGACTGCTCTGTGGAATGAATGTGTGCATTTTTTCCAGGTCTAAGTCGCAGTAATTCTCAGTTGGTTCCCCCAACCCCACCTCCTTTGGCCAAAACTCCATCCATATCAGGCTCTAAGAGGGACAAACATAATCATGATCATCAAGGTACTGTCGTCCGTTTGTTCTGTGGTCGTGTTTAGAGTATGACAGATGCTGTGGTGTTAATATGAAGCCTGTCCATTTCTTGGGGCTCAGAATAGAAAAAACTGAATTTGTATCTTCTTACAGTCTCTCATGAGGATGACACTCCGTGGTTCTCCATATTCCCGATTGATAACGAGGAGCTTGTTTATGGACGTTGGGAAGACAACGTAATCTGGGATGACCAGAACATGGACTGCCTCCCTTCTCCTCCCATTCTTACTCTTGACCCCAATGATGAAAACATCATACTCGGTACTATATGTAACATTTTATACCTCTTTCAGTTCTGTCTTTACAACTGTTGTCCTGAATCTTTTGTACTCCAAAGCCCCCTAGTGTTTACAAGTAGGCAATAATTTAGTTAAAGGTTATGTTTTAATAAAGATTAAAGGACCATTAACAGAACCATGAGGAACCTCTCTTTCCTCTTCTACACTGAAAATATGTAAGTGTGCATGGAACCTAACATTTGCCCCATTAATTTTGTTCATTTTTTTTGTGATTTTGTTTTTGCTCTTAATTTTTAATTGATTTCTTTTTTTTTTTTTTTTTTTTGACAGTTCACCCAAAAATTAAAACTCATTTACCATTTATCATTTACTCAACCTTAAACTGTTCCAAACCTATGTGAGTTTATTTCTTTTATTGAGCACAAAAGAAGATATTTAAGAATGCTGCTAACCAAACAGTTCACAGTAACCATTGACTTCCGTAGAAATTAAAAATATCTTCTTTTGTCCTCATAAGAAGAAAGAAACTACAGGTTTGGAACAATTTGACTTTACATTTTTGGGCAAACGACTCCTTTAAGTCATCTTTAGAAGCAATCATTTAGTTAAAGGTTATGTTTAGGTTGTGTTTTAATAAAGTTTAAAGGGCCATTAACAGAACCATGAGGAACCTCTCATTTCTCTTCTACACTGAAAATATGTAAGTGTGCATGGAACCTAACATTTGCCTTTGATATGTGTTTACAGAGATCCCAGATGAAAAAGAGGAGAGAGCTTCTCATTCACCCTCCAAAGAAAACAAAAAGGAGACGGCACTGAAAAAAAGTCGCATTCTGTTGGGAAAGACTGGTGTCATCAAAGATGAACCTCAACAGGTAAGAAGAGAAGGAAAAGTTGTGGAATAAGGAGAGAAAGAGAGCAATTATGTGGAAAGTCGATGATGTGTGTCATGAGTGGCTCTCTCTTATGTCTAGAATATGTCTCAACCGGAGATTAAAGATCCTTGGAATCTGTCCAACGATGAGTTCTACTACCCCAAACAGCAGGGTCTAAGAGGCACCTTTGGAGGAAACATCATCCAGGTAGGACATTTACACTAGGAGTGTGAACGTGGACCCCGAGTTGAAGCCTGCTCCCTGTGAGCCAAAACCTTTTGTGGAATGTCTTTCCTAATTTTGGTTTGCCTATCCTCACTTACTTTGTTTTCTTTCCTCAGCACTCTATTCCTACTGTTGAGTTGAGGCAGCCCTTCTTCCCCACTCACATGGGACCTATGAAACTACGGCAGTTCCATCGTCCCTCCCTTAAGAAGTACTCATTTGGAGCACTGTCCCAGCCTGGCCCACACCCAGCCCAGCCTCTCCTCAAACACATCAAGAAGAAGGCTAAGGTAGACTGACACAGAGAATTCATTTTTGTGTTTGTGAGTGACAGTGAGGGTTAATTGTGTGTAATATACATTGACCCATATTTCATTTGTCTTGTTATATTTTATAATCTCTCAGATGCGAGAGCAGGAACGTCAAGCATCAGGTGGAGGTGACATGTTTTTTATGCGCACAGCTCAGGATCTGACAGGCAAAGACGGAGACCTGATTTTGGCTGAGTATAGCGAGGAGTATCCTCCGCTTCTCATGCAAGTTGGCATGGCAACCAAAATCAAGAACTACTACAAAAGAGTAAGTCAAACTGACCCCTGAGATTTAATGCTGACTTGTCATAGAATGTGAGGGTCAGTATAGAGCATACTTTGAAGACGAGTGACATGAGCAAGGCCTTGATCTAGCTCTGGGTCTCATTATTCTGTATTTCCGTCTAAGTCTCGATCATTTGAAGTCTTGGTTTGGATCTGGGTGTTTGAGTCTGGTCACCCTTGATAATGGCATTGCTCATGTTTCTGTCTGTAGAAACCAGGTAAAGACCCAGGGGCACCTGACTGTAAGTACGGAGAGACCGTGTACTGTCACACTTCACCATTCCTGGGATCACTGCACCCTGGACAGCTACTTCAGGTAACAATTCTGTCAAGTGCATGTTTTCTTAATCGTATCATACTGAAGTCTTTATATTGTCCTTCCGTTTGAATTATGTTGTACTTTTGTGTTACAGGCCTTTGAAAATAACTTGTTCAGAGCTCCCATCTACCTACATAAAATGCCTGAGACTGATTTCTTGATTATCCGGACAAGGCAAGGCTACTTCATCCGAGAGCTTGTGGACATAATCGTTGTGGGTCAGGAGTGCCCTCTCTATGAGGTGCCAGGACCCAACTCTAAACGAGCCAACACACACATTCGAGATTTCCTACAGGTATCACTCGCACTCATAACTGCCTTCCTATTTTATTCTGGTTATGTGTTAACAACTGATAAGAAGTAATGGATAAGTAGACTTTGAAAATGTCAAGGCTCATTGCGTGGGACACCAGTAACATTAGCTGATATATACTACTATATATACTTGGTGTATTTAATATGGATGTATTTGTATTATCAATATCGTGGTATCATGATAGCAAAGCTATTGTCTCGATATCATCATGGTCACATGACGATAGGAAACGATAGGTCAAAAAGTGTCGTTTTTAAAATATGTTTAAACTTCTTGTTCTTATATGAAAGGTTTTTATAGTTGTGTTTTGGGCCATTATGCTTTGGCACAGTAGCTGTCTAACAAACTAAAACCGAAAGCCAATATTGCTTATTCCTTTTAATTTAAAGTGAGTTTTAAAGCAAAGCGTGCACTTCATTCTGGTGAACAGCTTGTTATTTCTGTGCCTCAAAATGGCTCAGTTCACAGTGAATGCAATGAGCTTGTTTATTGCACATACTATGAGTTTAGCGTGTGTTTGGGAATGCAACGGCCAACAGTTATGCTTTATTTTCACAGCAGATGATTACAGACTTTCACTAAAAATGAGATTGTTTATAAGCCTGTTTTCACTGAAGCTGGAGTTTTCAGTCAAAATAAAAGCTCTACTGCCATTTCTGTCAAAATAAAAGCTTAAAAGTGCAGTACGAATTGCGGTCAGTTAGCGGTTTAAATAAGTAACATTACTGCAGTCCAAATTCAAGATATCTCTGTCAAGTGCAGAAATTAGAAAATAAGTATTTTAATTCTCCTAGTGTGTAAAGCAAAAATAATGTACCTATGAATTATTCATTTTCATGTATTGTACTGTGCAATTGTTTTGCAATCTATGACTATTACTGTCATATGAATAACAGTAATATAACATTGTTATTAGTATTATTGTTTTCTAATTTGTTTGGCTTCCTAAAACACCAGTGGGAATGTATTTTAGACTAAGACAGTATACCACAAATAAAAAGAGTCCCCTTTGAAGTTCAGGTACAAGTTAAGACTTTTTTCTGTCTTAAGTTTCTTTAAGAACATGGGTTGGAGCTCTTAATTTTTGAACCCTCAAAGTGCATTAGATAGAATGAATGAAGTCTACATGTGTCTTTTTTAAAAATATCACAGTAAATATTGTATTGTGGACTTTATATCGAGATATCGTATTGTGAGATTTTGATATCATTGCATTTCTAGTATTTAACATCTTCAGTTGTATGTGCAAATTACAGTAACACAGTTATGACTTTATGTCGGGCCCAACATTGAGCCTTGTGGGACACCTAAAGAAGTTTGAAATCCTGATCTTGTTTAAAATTCCTCTGGTGTTTTTTTTTGTAGTGTATTTATGTAATTTCTCTCTCTGTAGGTGTTCATCTATCGTCTGTTTTGGAAGAGTAAAGATCGTCCTCGACGTATACGTATGGAGGACATAAAGAAAGCATTTCCCTCTCACTCTGAGAGCAGCATCCGCAAACGCCTCAAACTCTGTGCTGACTTTAAACGCACAGGTGAACTTACACTCTCTATCATTCACACACATTGATTTAATTTAAGATGAAAACTTACATGCTGGCATTTCCTTTAAGAAGTTTTTAAATGTGCAAGGAATGTAGAACAGGAAGACAAACTCAAAATGAAGGATGTTTCCAGTCGCTGTGTGTGTCTGACAGGAGAATTGACAGATTCAGGAAGTATTCCTGGTACTGGGAAGGTAGAACAGGAACAGTGGGATAAGGAAGTGTAGAACAGGAACAGTTCTGATAAGGAAGTGCACCAGATCACATAATTCTTTCTTATCCATGTTTCATGCATACTTGTGCCCATTACAACTGGTCCTCACAGAATAACAGGAATCCAAACTGTCTGTGCTGTAAATCTATCAAGTTGATTTTTATCCACAGTTTGGGTCACATTCTGTGTAAGATGTAAATGTGGTGTAAAGGCACATTTGTATTTATTTCAATTACAAATTCCCAATAACCATTTTATATTTTATGGACATTATTCAAGGAAGTTCATTGTAGTATCTATCCCAGAAGTCACTGTTGTTGTTGTTGTTGTTTTTTAAAGCTGCAGGTCAGTTATGCAGCATAAACACTGAGTGTAAAAACACATGTTTGTGTAAAACAGGCCTTATAGAATGCCACGAAAAATGAGAAACTTTTTTTTTTTAGAGAGGAAAAAAACTATATATAAGTCCTGTTAAACTACTCTCCTGTGTCCTGTACTGAAGCTGTTTCATGCTCAATCTTTCAGGCATGGATTCTAACTGGTGGGTGCTAAAACCAGATTTCCGGCTTCCTACTGAAGAGGAGATCAGAGCGATGGTCTCTCCAGAGCAGTGTTGTGCATACTACAGTATGCTGGTAGCAGAGCAGAGACTAAAGGTTTGCACGTGAAAACTTCATATCTCTATATGTGCATGATTTTTTTTTTTTTTTTTTCCATTTCCACCACACCAGCTAATGTACACTGTTCCGTTTTCTCTCTCCCAGGATGCTGGATATGGTGAGAAGTCTTTTTTTGCACCAGAGGAAGAGAATGAAGAAGAATTCCAGATGAAGATTGATGATGAGGTCAGAGGTTGAATGAGTGCATTTAAATATTGTATTTGTGTTGGTTGTAGGTTTATATATATATATATATATATATATATATATATATATATTATAATATTCATGTTGTGGTACGATCAGGTACGGACTGCCCCATGGAACACAACTCGGGCGTTTATTGCAGCCATGAAGGGGAAGTGTCTCCTTGAGGTCACAGGAGTCGCTGACCCCACCGGCTGTGGAGAAGGATTCTCATATGTTAAAATCCCTAACAAGCCTACACAGCAGAAGGTACATGGTTTCTGACCATTTAGCAAAGCTCCTGAGAATTAAATGTTTCAGATGCATGAGAATATTCCACACACCTTCATTTTATACACATTTCCTGTTTTTTCCGCAGGATGACCGAGAGCCCCAGCCAGTGAAAAAGACAGTCACAGGGACTGATGCGGATCTGAGACGCTTGTCACTTAAAAATGCCAAACAGTTGCTCCGCAAGTTTGGAGTTCCTGAGGAAGAGGTGACACTAAACTAACAAACTAATCAAAGATATCACCTCTAAATAAGCTAATCACATAATAGTTATCTGAGAATATATGCTGTGTATTTATTTTTTTTTTTTATGTTATTAGAGGTCGACCAATGTTGGATTTTACGGATACCATTAGCTAGGTTGGACCACACTGGCCGATATCGATTAATCGATCAATAGTTTGTAAAAGGGATACTGAATGGAAACTAAAGCAGTGGTCTACTATTTTAAAAAAGGGACTGAACCATACTTTGTAAAAGAATAAATGCATTAATGTTAATTATATATTTAAAAATATCAGTAAATGTTGAAATTGACATACTAACAAGAAACAACACTTACATTCTACAGCTTTTATTAATCTTAGTTAATGCTATAAATGGACTCTTATTGTGAATTGTTACTATTTCATACCAACAGTCTTTAAACATCTACACAAAAGAAATAGTATTGAAATGACATCATATGGATATTGTATGTATACTCTCATAGTTTAACTCCTTTCTTTTCTAGAACAATTGATGAATATCTAATAAAAAACTAAATATTTCAGTCACAAACTGAGCAAAAGCCCAGCTCCACATCCAGAGATCTTGTATCAGTTATCACACATACTGGATGTGTCGCGTTCAGTTCAAACAGCGGTCTAAAACTGTTTAGTTAATCACCAAACAGACATAAGTTTACTTCAAGAATGATCAAAAAGCGGCATAGATGAGTTTGAAGCTCTTTGTTTAAAACAACAGACCAAACAGAAAGCGAAAACGCAATCTATATTCTAGCTCTCTATATGAAACGAACAGACTTTATGAGAGCCACAGAAAGAAAATGTTTTGCTGAAAATGCACAATGCACACAATCTTCCAGCCTATGGTGAAGTCTTTATGTACATTTACATAGATTTGTGACAGATATCATGTATTTAATGTAAAACTCTGTGATGCGGCAGGATTTCTGTCAGCTGAATAAAGTTTTTGCTGTTTCACATATATATGCAACTTGCCGGCTAAAAAATGCATTAATGTGATCAGCTGGATATAAACTAATGCAAATAGATTGTAACAATTGTGACATTAAACATTTGGGTTGGACAACATTTTGGTCACGTTGTTTTAACCTCTTGAGGTGCGGCTAATGTCCGCTTCCTCTTAGCCTTGATAGCAAACATACTGCTGTGTTTTCTCTAGTAATGCAGCATCAAGTCAGCAAAGTACTTACTAATGATAATGAATGAAAACATGCACTATAGTTGTCGATGTTTTAAATCCACATTTGAAGTGTCCCGCTCTGTTCGGCGCGCAGAATCACGTTGTCAATGATTTATGCCTCTGGAGGCCGCTCTTATTATACATATCTATGGCACTCATACAGTATAATGACAGCAGAGCCTTCTCAGCCGCTTCAGCAACGAGCGCAACCCGGAAAAACTATCGGCACATTTTTTTGTCGATAACCAATAGTTCCGCCAACCAAAACTGATACACCGGTCGACCTCTAAATGTTATTAACTTGATCTCTATTGATATGAATGTTTATTAGTGGTAATTCTGTAGTCTCCTACCTCTGTATGCTCTAATTTGTTTATGTTTGTGCGTATTTAGATAAAGAAACTTTCCCGTTGGGAGGTGATCGATGTTGTGAGGACCATGTCTACTGAACAGGCCCGTTCAGGGGAGGGTCCCATGAGTAAATTTGCTCGTGGGTCTCGATTCTCTGTAGCAGAACATCAGGAACGTTACAAAGAGGAGTGCCAGAGGATCTTTGACCTGCAGAACAAGTAAGAATTGAGAGAAATTAGCAGCACAGCTGCATAGTCACACCCAAAAAATGATCTGTAGCAGATTTGGTTACGTTATCAGAGTTAAGTTATCAAGGTGGTTACATTTAAAGCTGCAGTACGTAACTTTCGGTGTAAAAAACAACTGTATGCATCTTGCAAAAGAACATTGTACCCAGACTTCTGAAATAGTCAGAATATAGCAACTTATTATAGGTTTACCGTAGTGATTCAGGATAAGCCAAAAACACGATTTGGGAGTTGGATTCACAATGTACTCGCTGCTTATATAAATGTTGTAAATTTTGTACACAAAAAAGTAACGGACTACAGCTTTAAATGAATATAGAAATTCTGATAATTGTTACAATTCTCTTATGTATGTCAGGTCTCGCAAAATTTCAAAATCTCTGGTAGCCCTTCGGGCAGGTACTCTTCAGATTTTGGTAGCCCGAAAATAATTTAACTAGCCAAAATAAAAAAAAATACCTTTTTTTTTAATAAATATAAAAAATCACATAGAAGGCTAAATGTCAATCAAAAATATTTTCAATACACAAATGTCAAGGAAGGAATTTTATTTTTTATAGGCAATTTATGACCCTTTTTAAGAGCTGCACAAGTAAAATGAACACAGTATGAGTGGGGTTGGACAATGTACGGTAACATATTAAGCCATAATATTATGATTTTCAGTTCAGATACAGGTTTTCACAAAAACCAAATATCTTACACAACAGCATTTCAGCCTTTATACCATTGAAAGGGATAAATCAAGTATATAATTTATTATATTTATTTAAAACGTACATATTACTGTTCTAATTGTTTAGATTTTTAGAAGGCACATTAACTTCTTTCACATTTACAACTCTGTGTGTGCTGCATAAAAACATGGGTCGATATTTGTAATAATCTGACCATAAACAGCTGAAAAATGTATTGGAAATGTAAATTCTTTCTCTGCCACGAGGTGGCGCTTTAGGTGTGCTGCAATACTACGGTTTCCCTAGAAACTAATGTACACAAAGCATCACCATGCTCAATAACGCTGTTTTATCAGGCATTATAGGTAAGATGAAATCTCAATACCAACGACATGTTTCTGAGGACAGTCTGTTCCCTTCAGATACATTTATATAAAGGCATCCGTGCCGCGTTTTGACTTTGACATGGGCAGCGCGCATATTTATTCAGATATCATTGCCTTTTGAAGTTTAATCCAGCCCTTTTGCAATTCTTGTCTTCCGTCCCCAACTATAAGACCTCTTAAAATTATAATTAAGACTTTTCTTATGCTATTTAGTGTATTGAAAACCTTTTATGGCCTTAAATTTTATACAACTGAATTGAGGAGTATTTAGGACCTGCAGGAGCCCTTTACTTTAAGATAGCCCGTCGGGCAGGGCGGTGAAACGTTTTGGTAGCCCAACTGGAAAACACAATAGCCCCGGGACGTCGGGTTAGCAATTTTGCGAGCCCTGTATGTAATATGAGTCAATGTGTGTGTTTTTGTGTTTTAGAGTATTGGAGTCCACAGAGGTGTTATCGACAGACACAGACAGCAGCTCAGCGGAGGACAGTGATTTTGAAGAGATGGGCAAGAACATTGAGAACATGCTGCAGAATAAGAAGACCAGCTCTCAGCTGAGCAGAGAGAGAGAAGAACAGGAGAGAAAAGAACTGCAGCGGATGCTGATGGGAGAGGACAATGAGAGAGAGAGAGGCCGCAAAGAACGACGCAAAGGCTGTACGTGTGTGTGAAGTTGACCTTGTCAGTATCCAAATTTTTGTCCATCTTTGTATCTAATAATTAGGCATCTGTTTATGCATTGTAGCAAGTGCCCTGTCCACCAGCTCTCACAAAGATGATGACGCTTCCTCCGTCACTAGCCTGAACTCTTCAGCAACAGGGCGAAGGCTGAAAATCTATCGCACTTTTTGTGATGAGGATGGCAAAGAGTATGTACGCTGTGAGACTGTACGCAAACCGGCAGTTATTGACGCTTACTTGCGTATACGCACCACTAAGGATGATGAGTTCATGTAAGTGTCTGTTTGTTTAGTTGATCCTAGTACACACCATTGAACACTCTTTTATGAAAAAAGTTCAATATAAATAACAATAAAAATAATGTCTTTGTGACTCCCTGAATGTGTCTGCAGTCGCAAGTTTGCACTGTTTGATGAGCAGCACAGGGAGGAAATGAGAAAGGAACGACGAAGAATTCAGGAGCAGCTGCGGCGCCTCAAACGAAATCAGGAGAAAGACAAATTTAAAGGTCCGCCTGAGAAAAAGGCAAAGAAGGCCAAAGAACGACCAGACCTTAAGGTATAAAATTAGAAATGCCCTTCTACTCATCAATGATCTTTGTTTCTCACATCTGAAAATGTCTTGCTGTGCACTCACTGATTCTAATGTTTTTGGTATTCACAGTTGAAATGTGGAGCTTGTGGTGCTATTGGCCACATGAGGACCAATAAGTTTTGCCCACTGTACTACCAAACCAATGCCCCGCCCTCTAATCCTGTAGCAATGACAGAGGAGCAGGAAGAGGAGCTTGAGAAGACTGTGATCCACAATGATAATGAAGAACTTATTAAAGTAGAAGGAACCAAGATTGTGCTTGGAAAGCAGCTCATTGAGAGGTAAAGCAACATGGTAGTTGATGCATAATGTGTTATGTACATTTTCTTTTAAGCAACGCCAAGATGTCAAGAGGTTCAAATAGATAGTTTAATTGAATGTGTATATGCCATTAATATCATGTTTCTATTAACCATCTTTGACCTTCATTAGATTTCAAAATGGACCTATGGTCAGTGTTATGGTTAACTAAAACTAAATATTAATAAATTGGAAATATTAAAGATTAAAGATATAAACATTAAATTAAAAACAAACTTGAGGGGTAAAAAATTAAGGTTAGATATGTTGCCCTTGCTGAAATAAAAACTGAAATAAAAGACTGAAACTGAAATATTAAAGGCACACTACCAGTCAGATTGTTTTAGCTCTCTTCTGGTCACCAAGCCTGCTTTTATTTGATCCAAAACACAGCAAAAGCAGTAATATTTTGAAATATTTGTACTATTTAAAATAACTGCTTTCTATTAGAAAATGTTTTAAAATGTAATTTATTCCTGTGATCAAAGTTAAATTTTCAGCATCATTACTCCAGTCTTCAGTGTCACATGATCCTTCAGAAATCATTATAATATGCTAATTTGCTGTTCAGTAAGATTTTTTTTTTATTATTAATATCATCAATATTTAAAACAGCTGAGTAATTTTTTTTCAGGATTTTTTGAATATAAAGACCCAAAGATCAGCATTTATCTGAAATAAAAAGCTTTTGTAACGTTATACACTGTGCCATTTTAAAGTTAATTTTTATTCAGCGAGGATGCTTTAAATTGATCAAAAGTGATGATAAAGACATTTATAATGTTACAAAAGAGTTCTATTTCAGATAAGTGCTGTTTTTCAGAACTTTCTATTCATCAAAGAAACCTGAAAAAAATTTCTGCTGTTTTCAACATAATAGTAATAATAATAAAAATAAAAAGAGCAGCAAATATTAGAATGATTTCTGAAGAATCATGTGACTGGAGTAATGATGCTAAAAAATCAGCTTTGAAATCACAGGAATAATTTACATTTTTTAAATGTATTCAAATAGAAATCAGTTATTTTAAATAGTAAAAATATTTCAAAACTGTATAATAATGTTTAAAAGAATTACCAAAATACTGTTTAATATGGTTGTAGATAATGTATGGCATGTCACATCGCAAGTCACCTTCCCAAAAGTTTTGTCAATTGCTTAAACAATTTGAATGCTCGGTTGCTAAAATGTTTTAGTATTTGTAACATTATTATAAATATTAATCCATTGTTCATACGTTTATAGTGCTGATGAAGTGCGGAGGAAATCTCTGGTTCTGAAGTTCCCCAAGCAGCAGCTTCCTCCTAAGAAGAAGAGACGTGTGGGGACCACGGTTCACTGTGACTACCTCAATGTAAGAGTATGTTTTAAGTGTTTTTGTTTGTACATTTATCATTTACAGGTCACTATAGACTAGGGATCCTCAAATCTGGCCCACGAGATCCACTTTCCTGCAGAGTTTAGCTCTAACCCTAATCAAACACATCTGAGCATGCTAATCAGCGTCTTCAGGATCATTAGAAAATCACAGATAGGTGAGTTTGATCTGGGTTGGAGCTCAATTCTGCAGCACATTGGCCCTCCAGGGCAAGATTTGAAGAACCCTGCTATAGACCCTGTATAAGTATTCAGCATATGTCAGCTTCACAGTGTGCCATCATCATTCATTTTCCTTCTCTTCCTTGCTCTCAGCGTCCGCATAAGTCCATCCATCGCAGAAGGACAGACCCCATGGTCACGCTCTCTTCAGTGCTAGAGAGCATCATTAATGACATGAGGGACCTTGCTAATGTAAGGCGCATTTATCTATCTTTATGTAGTTGACATGGACACATGCTCTGAGACACTGAGGGAATATGGTGTTTGTCTTTCAGACATACCCATTTCACACTCCTGTGAACGGCAAGGTGGTTAAGGATTATTACAAGATCATCACACGGCCGATGGACCTGCAGACGTTACGTGAAAATGTTCGCAAACGCATGTACCCTTCACGAGAAGAGTTCAGAGAAAGTGTCGAACTCATCTTCAAAAACAGTGCGACGTACAATGGTACTTTTACATGGAACTCGTACAGGAACTGAATTTCTTTACTCATGCAAGACATACTCATGATCTGATTTTCTGTCTGTTTTCAGGGGCAAAGCATCCTTTAACTCTTGTCAGTCAAGGAATGCTGAATCTGTGTGATGAGAAACTCAAAGAGGTAGATGTCAGTCTTTTACTAGGACTCGGGATGTACTTGCAGAGAGATTAAGGACTAACTGTTGTCATTCTCTTTGCAGAAAGAAGAGCGTTTGGTTCGTTTGGAGAAAGCCATTAATCCCCTTCTGGATGACGATGATCAGGTCGCTTTCTCCTTCATCCTCGACAACATTGTCACACAGAAGATGATGGCTGTACCAGATGTGAGTGATGTTATTTACAGTTTTAGCCTTATATATTTTAGATTTACTTCTCTTTAAAGGGAACCCTTAGTATTAATACTTGTATTGGCGTAATGTAACATAAATGACGTCTGAAATATGTAGTAGAAAACTGTGTACAATATTTAAAAAAATCCACATCCCAGTAATGAGGTCACCATTATTTAGATTACGTCAAATCGCTGTACTCAGAGAGCTACTGGCACTACCAGTTGCCATTTTTATTGCAACACAACTCAACAAAATACTGATACGATGCCACATTGTTCTGCTTTTGGTTTTAATTTTTTAGTCAAAGGGCAACAAGAGAAGCAATGTAAGTCTTTGCTGCTTTCCTAAGGATTAGAAGAACATCTTTGTTTTCTCCACTTTAGCCCTGGTACCTTTGAGTCTTTTAGTAGAGCTTACAAACGGCATAGACCAGGAACTCTAGATGCCATCCTGGCAGGATGTAAACATGCCAACGCTTGTCATAATGCCGCAGCCACTGAAGGAGTTTCTCAGCATGGATTTCACTTGAAATTCAGGAGTGTTTAGACTCCTTGTGCAGGAGTACAGGTACAGCACTTGGCTCAAGCCATCTCCACGTGTATGCTCTTTCAGTAGCTCTGGTCATTGTATTTTATATTCCAAGTTGGGTTGTGGTAAAAATGCCAACAGGTAGCATCAGTAGCTCACCATGTACAACCATTTAATGCCATCAAAATAATGTAGGGCCCTATGAAATCCATTTTATTTTTTTTTTTTTTTCAAATTCCGTTTTTTCCGTCTTAATTTTTCTGAACTCCTTTTTAATGGTTAAACAAAATCTTATTAATCAAAAAAGCATGTCTAATTAAAATCGTGAAACTTATACAATTTAACATCAATTTATTAAAGGTTTAACAAAAATGACGTGTTTAGGGCCCTATAAAATATTGTATTTTATTGTTACTAATATTGTTTTAGCTTGTCTAATTATTTGAATGCATAACAACTTTTATTTATTCTTACAATAGCCTCGGAAATTCTGTTGTATAAAAATATATTTCTGTCATCTGTAAGTTTTATTTTGATGGGTTGCCATGAATACCTGTAACTGACGCTTCTTGTGACTAGATTGGATACAGCTGCGGCTGGAAGCTAACAATAAATTTTACTCAAATGGAACGGTCAAATGCGAATGAAGTGACTCTCAGGGCAGTTCTGGAGATGTTGTTCATGTATTTATGTCCTCATTTATTGAGATGCCAGATGCGGAAATCACCGTGAGCGTGTATGTGTATTAGGGATGGGAAGATTCCCCGATTCGCTCGGTGCATCGGCTTAAAAAGTTAACGATGCGATGCATCGGTTTAAAAAGTGTGCATCGGATACAAATTGGCATTTGTATCGCGATGCATCGTTTCTAACATATTTGCATCGGTAAAACCCGATTTATTTCTTTATAAAGTTTAAAGTATTACTTGATGGCGAAACATACAACTGATGCAGAGCTCTCCTCCCCCTCGCCAACGGCAAACCACGGCGGCGGTGCTTGAACAGGCAATAGACTCACCACAGCGATCGCGAAATGGGTGGCATGTAGGCAAGTTAATGTAGTAGAGGACGAGGGTCTACTGAAATGTGATGTGATGTGATCTGGCAAAACCCAACACATGGTGAAATCTTACCTTTTTTAGTTTTTGACGTAAAGCTGGGTTCAAGCCCTTTCCATAACAGTTTTTTATTTTGTCCATAGTTTAAACATAACAAAAGTTATATCTATCTGAAAATGGCTAATATGATGAAATTTTTCAGGAATGGAATTTTTGAGAAAAGCGGGTTTAAAGTGAGACGTGTTTTACTTTCACTTTTATGGAGAGCTATCAGGAGCACGATACGACATTACTACACAAACAAACGTATTTTTTCCCCGTTGTTTATCATAGGTATAGTCTCCGAACTTCTGATCACCCCTTGTATGTTTAAATAGCACGAATAATGTACCTTGTAGTTGTAGTTAAAATTTAGAAACGCGAGCGCAGCACAACTGTTTGCGCACTGATTAGCCTATATAACAGACTGTCATCGGACTCCTCTTTAGTAACTTCATCATTCGATCCTTCATCTCTGGATGTGAAATGGTAAAATATAACATCGTTTAGGGCACAGACATCACCAGATTTAATCAGTTTGAGACTAGTTAGATCGTTTGAGTGAGCAGCTTCCTGCAACTGCGCTAATCTCTTGCGCGCCTCCATTTCACGGTATGAAAAAAAAAAGAAGAATAAAATCAATGAATTTTAATCAATTGACAGCCCTAGAAATGACTGTTTGAAATTGAAATTGTTTCGCTGTAAATTTTTGAGCTGTTAAAAGTTTAAGTGGAGACAGAACAGGAAAAAAGCATTTGGTTTTATTTATTTATTTATTTTGCACTACCAAAGCCTATTTGTGTAAGGGTCATGCACTACAAATCAGAAGGCACTTAAGTTAATTTATGATTTGTTGTCTGAAACAAAGAAATACAAGTATCTGTAACATGAAATGCATAGCATCATATTTGTTTAATTCCATTATATTGCATCGAATCGTGTTGAATCGGATCGAAATCGGATCGCACTGCATCGTAATGGGTGTATCGCATCGCATCACTAGCTGCTTCATGTATCTTTAAAGTATCGTATCGTTGGCTATGCATCGAGATGCGTATCGCATCAGCCTCAGTTATGGAGATGCACATCCCTAATGTGTATGTATACAAGTATGTGTAGTAAACAAAACCGCGTTCACCATTCATGAACACAGACATGTCGAACATCCAGGATTCGTATTTAAATGGTCTTTTTGAGACTTAATATTTACACATACTAGTTCACATTGCAATTTGATTTAATTTGATGACATATTTTTGATGAATTCTTCCAAACTTCTGTGACATTCCATTTTTATGACTGGATTCTGCAATTTTGTCCGTGTTTTCCTCATTGCGGAAATCATAGGGCCCTAATAATGGAACCCCCCCCCCCCCATAGTCTAAAATATCAATAAAACAAAGTGGATTTTTTAAGTAATGTAAATCTTTCATGGCTTTTCTACTACATGTTTCAGTATAAGAAATAATGTACATTATATTAATATTCATACAGTAGTCATACAAATATTAATACCTGGCATACCCTTAAAGAACTGTTTCCCTTCTTTCATTCATTCATATTTAATGTAGTTCACTATATAAACCCTAATAAACAAAACTCCAAACAGTTGCATACATTCTAGTAAAATTAAATACCCTGATCTATGATGAAATGAATATAACAAAATAATACATTAGTTAATTACACAAAAATCATTAAAAATGTGTGTTAAAAAATATAAAAGGGGTGTGGGATGTGAGTGCTCAGCTGTTTATAGAGTCAGCCAATACATTATCCATTAACCTTATCTTATCAAAGGTCTTTTGTGAGCCTGTGAGTGATTCATTATTTTTTTTTTTTTTCAAAGCTTTGTACAAGTAAACAAGTAAATCAACATCACGTGTATAGGTGTTTTGATTTTGACAATAAATTGTCAAAATGTTATGACATTGAAAATTTGCCTCTTTAACAAACTGGAGAGGACCAGCTTAAATCTGTCAGTTTGCAAAAATAAGTGACTTACTCTTTCTTAATGAGTTAATATCTTTCCTTTTCTCTCTGTAGTCCTGGCCCTTCCATCATCCTGTTAACAAGAAATTTGTTCCTGATTATTATAAAGTCATCATCAACCCCATGGATCTGGAAACACTTCGTAAGGTCAGGAATATCTGTCTGTAGACGTAAGAAACTTCAGTGTGATTTGTTTACGTGTCTCTGAACTGCTTGTGTGCATGTTTTTGCATGTAGAACATCTCCAAGCACAAGTATCAAAACCGAGAGGTGTTTCTTTCTGATGTCGGTCTCATTCACACCAACAGTGTCAAGTACAATGGTGAGAAACATGAATGTTTTAGCTATGCTGTTTTGTTTTGACTACATTTGTGATTTGACTTTTGCGTGCATTCTTACTTTTTCAGGCCCTGATAGTCCTTATACCAAAACAGCTCTGGAAATCGTAGATGTCTGCAAGCAGACTTTAGCAGAGGTATGTCTGTGTGAGAGCGAGCGTGCTCTTTGCAATGTTCATGTGCTTTGTTTGACTTGTTTGAGGTGTTAAATGTGTATCTCTCTGTTAGTATGATGAACACCTGACTCAACTGGAAAAGGACATCTCTACCGCTAAAGAAGCTGCTCTGGATGCTGCAGACCTTGAGAGCTTAGACCCCTTGACCCCTGGACCGTACACACCGCAGGTACACACACAGATCATACTCAGGGCATGATCTCAGGTGTCTCAAGCATGTCAGCATAAGAGATTCTGCCAGAAATAGAACAGAAGGCTTGTATTTCTCTCTTGTGCATAATCCGAACTTTCTGTAGTGCACAGCTGTTTGATTTACATTTCCTCACTGTTCCTGTCTTTTCCTCCTCCCTTTATGACAACCTGATTGTCTTTCTGTGTCTGGGCCTTTTTCTTTTTATTATTTCCTTCTTTTTATGATCTTTCCTATCTTTTTCTCTTTCTTTCTTTCGTTCTTTCTTTCTTTCTTTCTCTTTCTTTATTTATTTCTTTCTTTCTTTCTATCTTTCTTTTTCTTTCTTTCAGCCTGATGTGTGTGAGAACAGTGTGTCTGTGAGTTTGCAGGGAGATTCTAGTCTGTTAGCTGAGGCTACGCTAATCCCTCCCACCCCTGAGAAAAGAGGGGGGCAGGTATTCCTCTCTCCCTCTCTGCATTCATCTGTTCCTCTGTCCATCCATCTCTTCATTCATTTTATTGGCCGGCTTGCTTTAACCCATTTAGATATGTCCTCTCACCCCACCATCCATTTATGTGGTCACCCAACCCTGTACTGTGATGGTTTCTGTGTGATGCTTGATTTACTCACTTGATGTCTAGAATGCATTTTAAGTTGGTCTTTAGTGAAATCCAAAATGTCAAGTTTCTTTCAGATTAGGACTCATACCAGCCAAAAACAAAATATAGTAACCATTGCAAGGAGTGTAGCTGAAATGCTTATTTCAGGAACCAATCTGTTTGATCTAAAACTGCTTTAAGGTTTTAATGTGCAAAAAATTATATCCAAAGCCCTAAACTGGAAAATTATTCCATCCCCTTCCTTCCCTTCCTCCCTCCATCTGTCCATCATCTGCTGCATGCATTTTTTGATTGGTCCTCTTCTGCTGTGTATCACTACACTTTTCTTAACCATGTTTTTGTGTGCACTTTCTTAAGGGTCGTCACGGCAGAGGCCGATTGGGTGAGGAAGAGTCTGATGTGGACATTGAAGGATTTGAGGAAGATGATGATGGCAAACCTAAAACACCTGCTCCGGTAATAATCTGTGAACAAAATGAGCATATGCTTCAAAGGGATAGTTCACACAACAATAAAAATTCATTAATTACTCACCCTCATGTTGTTCCAAACCTGTAAAACCTTTGTTCATCTTCAGAACGCAAATTAAAATATTTTTGATGAAATCCAAGAGACAGCATTATCAAAATAGTCCATGTGAAATCAGTAGTTCAACCGTAATTTTACGAAGCTTGGGTGAGTAATTAATGGCGAGGGTGAGAAATTAATGTCAGAATCTTCATTTTTGGGTTAACTATCCCTTTAAGCAATTATACAGTATTAACTCAAAGCAAAAGTTAAAAAGCTTTGGTATAGCTGAATGTTTCAGTGTCCGATTTGAGTGTTGTATGTACTTCTAGGCTGAAGAGGGTGATCTGGATGATGAAGATGATGAGGATGATGACGATGAGCTCCTCATGCGGCCAAGGAGGCATATGCGTAGGAATGATGAGGAGGAGGAGGATGATGAAAGGTCCAGCCGGCCAGTACAGGCCAGTGTCCTCTACCAGGATCTGCTGATGTCAGATGCAGAGGACGATGCCAGCGAGGAGGAAGGCGATAATCCATTCTCTTGTGAGTTTGTGTGTGTGGTCGTGTTATACTTTTCTGGGGTATTTTAGCTGTGTATGTAACACTGACTCTCTCTGCTCTCCATTGAAGCTATCCAATTGTCAGAGAGCGGCAGTGACAGTGATGCTGAACTGGGGCATCAGGAGAGCACCCGGATTGGACTAGAGCATGAAGAGAGTATGATGTCTTACGAGGGCGAGGGACCTGATGGGGTGACGCACATGGAGGACAGCAATGTCAGGTCAGAATACATGTGAAAAATCATATTTTTGTCTGAGTAAAGCTGATTTTGTTTCACTGTTATTGATATGCTACTTTTGTTCAATAAAAGCAGGATTCTATAATCGTTATTGCTTGGTAGCCCTCTAAACATTTAATACTAATAATGTTTGTCTTGTACTTCGATAAGTGTTGTGATTATTTTATTTATTTTTACATTTTGATAATGCCCTCTATTAGCTATTTTCTAGTCATGATCTACAGTTAAAGTGAAAAGTTTACATACACCTTGCAGAATCAGCAAAATGTTAATATTACAAAAAATAAATAAGAGGGATCATACAAAATGTTTTTTTTTTACTTAGTACTGACCTGAATAAGATATTTCACATAAAAGACGTTTACATATGTTATCTTAAGTAGCATGATTATATTGGTAGCAATAGTCAAAAATACATTGTATGGGTCAAAATGGTCACCTTTTCTTTTATGCCAAAAAATCATTAGAATATTAAGTAAAGATCATGTTCCATGAAGATAGTTTGTACATTTTTTTACCGTAAATATATCAAAAAGTACTTTTTGATAGTAATATATATTGCTAAGAACTTCATTTGGACAACTTTAAAGACGATTTTCCTATCCTAACAAACCATACATCAATGGAAAGCTTTAGTCAGAAAATTAAAAATGACAAGAGAAAATAATAGTTGAATTAATAAAAATGACAAAAAAAAAGTTTACATACCATGTTGTTACCTGAATGATCCACATTTTAACCCTTTTTTCACACTGAGGACAACTGACGGACTCATATGCAACTATTATTAGAAGGTTCAAACACAATGCGTTAAGAGCCAGGGGTTTTTTAATTTAAGATCAGAGTAAATTTAACTTATTTTGTCTTCTGGGAAACATGTAAGTACCTTCTGTAGCTTCTGAAGGGTGGTACTTAATGAAAAAAATATATTTAGGCAAAATAAGAAAAATGTACACATCTTTATTCTGTTCAAAAGTTTAGAGATTTGCTTAATGTCTGATTCACATGCTCTGTTTGATTTTAGTCTTTCTACCTCTACCTTTTCAGTCTATTAATGAAAAGTTAATATAACACTACGAAACCATTGACAGCATCTCTGTAAACTGTAACTAATATAGAAAACTATTAACTATACACAACAAAACAGCAGCAACCTGCTGTGTGCGAGGCAGCTGCAGGATTCTATTAAAGGGATCTCCAAAAAATGACAATTGTCATTAATTTCTCACCCTAATTCTGTTACCTACCTGTAAGACCTTCGTTCATCATTGAAACACAAATTAAGAGCTTTCTGACCCTGCATAGACAGCAATATAACTTCCACATTTAAGGCGACCTTTTTGCGACCATATTTTTATGAAGCTCTAACAAATACCATGTCTTTTCATTTTCTTACACTTCCTGTGTGTTACAGCTATGGCAGCTATGACGATGGAGATAGTCAGATGCAAAGGCATGTGTCCAGCCCCAGGACAGGTGAACGGGATGTAGAGGAGGTGTACGGGATAAGTGAAGAGGAAGAAGAAGAGGATGAGGAGGATGAGCGGAGGAGAGGGCCTAGTGTTCTCACGCAGGCACAGCTCAGTGATGATGAGGAGGACAGTGAAGAATTCAGATCCATCGGCGGAGACAGTGACATGGATTCTGACAACTAACACATACTTACTCCTTTTCTGTCATATGTTCTGTGTATAACTCTCCTGGTGGTCATGGTGTTGCACATAAACTGTATATTTTGTCCTGTTCTAGTAGTTGTTTTACATGTTATTTTTATGACTTATTGAGCCTGTTTAAGAGACTCAGACAACTTTTGAATAATATGAGAAATAAATGTTTATGTATCTAAAGTGAATACATTGTGATTTTTGTAAACCTCAACAAATATTATTTTTTAACTAGAATAAATTTTTCATTTGAAAACACTTTGAACTCAAACCTTGGTAGTTCATAATGACGGCTGATATTGGCAACTTTTAGTAATTTCAAGTAAATTTTCCATGCGATGTGGTTTGTTAAATAAAAATAATTTAAATATACTACTATCTAATTTGCTCTTGAGATGGAATAACAGACACTTTTACTTTGTACTACTAATTTGATTTAACTTGATTACACTATATACAGTAAAAAGAAAGAAATATTACCATTTCAAATAATGGTTTTCTAGAATGTATTGTAATAAAATGAAGATTGTTTATAATGGTTTGCATTGTAACATGATAAACATCTAAAATGTCTTAAAATTAGTGGTGTCAAAATTAGCACGTTATTGCAGCGTTATTATAATTTTTTTTTTTTTTAATTTTAACCTGTTAAAAATATTTAACGCATGGGCGGGGCTAGGTACTCACAACTTCTAAAGAACTGCATTTATTTAGATTAGTCTTTGCCAGCACATCAAACAGGAGACTTTATCAGATGCATGCTCCAACTTTACTTCAACTCCAGACTGTAGTCAAACGAGCGCGGAAATGGTACAGGTGACAAGGAGCTTCAGTAGAACATCAGTGCACTGCGGTCAGATGAGATGTTGTCAGGCCATATGTCGGTAAAAACAAATTGACCTGTCCTGTCAGCCATTATACTGTGATCGTAGTGAGTGCACTGTGAGCTGTAAATAAGTTTTTGAAGCTTCTTAAGCCAAAACAATAGCATAATATGTTTGTAGATATTTAGAAAACATGTTGTTTACATAACTATTTCTCTGAAAACTGCCAGTAATTCTACTCTAAAAATTAATAACTTCTGTAGTTTTAAGCTTTATCTTTATAAATGTATATAATTTAGTGTTTAATCATATTAGGCTATATTTTCTTGTTGAAGAGCACAGGTAGTTAGCCTGTATGCCATTTATTATAATGGGTTTATGTGAAGATTGATTCAAGTTCACTTAAATTAAAAGTTTTTTTGTCTAATAAATGTTAAAGTAATAGTGCTCAATTATGCTGATGAATGCTTATCATCAATGGTTAAATATTAAATTAAATATCTATTAAAAATAGAGACTTCAGTTGAAAATCAGTGATACTTGCCTTCAGTCATAAAAAAAAATGGCATTAAACAAATATTATAAATATATACATTCTTTATGTTGTATCTACATTCATTTGAATCATGAATGTGAAATTATTGCAATATTAAAAGTATAATGAAAAACTTTGTCATGTGGGGTTACTCGCGATTAATTTCAAGAAATAGTGTGATTAATTAGTACAATTTTTGATTTCGATTGACACCACTACTTAAAATAGCGTAGTTGTGACTGTTCATGGCCTTATGTTACATCAAAGCAGTAAAACCACAAAATGGTTGCACCACAGGACAAGTGAAAGGAATGATGGAAAAATTAACACGTCCAATGCTAGAAAGAGTTTCACATCCACTGTGTAGGTGTGTTTGCAGCTTTGCGCATGCTCCAGCTCTCACTATGTTGGGTGTGTGTGTGTGTGTGTGTGTGTGTGTGTGTAACACTATAAATACCCGTCAGGTGCAAAAGTCCCTATTATACAAGTTTCACTGGTAGACCTCGGATGTGTGTGTGTGTGTGTGTGTAGGAACTAAAAGATGAAGGACTTCATTTTATTGACACTGTGTTTCATTTTATTTGTTACTGATGAGGCAACTGGACAGACAGAATGTAAGTGTGTGCTTAAAAGGTGGTTCAAAAATGGTTACAAAGTACCTTTTGTTACATATAATAATGACACATTAGTTGTAATCTTACTAAAGTTTCTGAATGTATGTTCTTCAGCCCTATGTGCAGATGTTGCTGACTTTGACCTGTGTTTGAATGATGGGAACTGTACTGATAACTCCAAATGTTTCTGTTATGAAGGAAAATCGTTCTGTCGGTAATCTGCTCCTATTAGATGACTTTTCCGTGATACTGTACATTGTAGTCTAAACACAAGCTGGTGTTGAGATTCACTGCTTTTCTCTATTCCAAGTGTAGGTGCAACAGCAAAAAAGGTGAGTTTTACCTTGATGAAGCCTGCAGTCAGAGTTGGACAGTAGTGACCTTTGCCCTGGTGGCATCTCTGCCTGGTCTCTCACTCGCTGTGTTGGTGGGGGCGATTGTCTACGTGATTATGTTGTCATCAAACAAGAATCACAATGGGTAAGAATGGCAAACACAACACTAGAAGTAGTTTTAATGACTTCATGAAAAAAGTTTGGGATCAGTAAGATTTTTAATGTGATTTAAAGGAGACTTTTCTGCTCATCAACACTGCATTTATTTGATTAAAAATACAGAATAAAAACTCTAATATTGTGAAATGTTAATGTACTTTAAAATATTATTTATTGCTGTGATGCAAAGCTGAATTTTCAGCATAATTACTCCAGTATTCAGTGTCACATGATCCTTCAAAAATCATTTTAATAATTAATGTTGGAAAAGTTGTTCTGCTTAATTATTTTTTGTGGAACCTGTCGTAATTTTTCAGGACTCTGATACATAAAACATTAAAAAGAACAGCATTTATTTACAATCGAAAAATCGATAAACAATAAACACCTTGTTCAAAGTTAGGGGTCAGTCTTTTTTTTTTCTTTCTTTCTCTCTTTGAAAGAAATGAATACTTTATTCAGCAAGGATTTGTTAAACTGATAAACAAAAAGTGATAGTAAAGACTTCTATTGTTAGACAAGATCTCTACTTTTTATTCATCAGAGAATCCTGAAAAAAGTATCACAAGTTCCAAAAAAAAAAAAAGATTAAGCAGCACAACGGTTTCCAACACTGATAATAAAAGTAATCAGTATATTAGAATGATTTTTGAAGGCTCATGTGTATATTAAAGTATATTAAAATAAATTTTGAATTCCAATAATATTTCATAATATTATTATTTTTTTTTTTCTGTATTTTTGATCACATAAATTGAATTTTGATGAGCATACGATACTTCTTTAAAAACATTACATTTTGAGCGGCAGTGTGTGACTTACATGCAATGATGTTCATTATGTCATTACACATTACAAGTAATTGTCTAACAAGTAGTTAATTTTGTCTCTGTGCATGTGTTTGTGTAGAAAAAATAAAGCAATGACAACACCAAAGACAGACTCTAAAGAGCAGGACTTGTTCCCCGGAATTGCTTTTGCTTCTGATATGAAGGTGAGTCATCGTAATGTCTTGTCAGTAAAAACAGTTAATGATTCATAACAGCAGCACATGGCTTACGTTATTCTAATCATAAATGTGGATCTATCTGGAAATACCTTTGGAAGTCATAAAAAACACAGGGCAACAAATCATAATAAGGCATTTAAGTCTAGCAGATCTGACAGGGTGCAAATGTTAGCTTCTTGAGTCATATGCCAACTATTAAAATGCATGTGGTCTCAAGATATTTTTGTTTTTTGCTGCCTTTTGTCTTGCTTTCAAAGGGTCGAACTGCCCCTAACATGAGACCTGGACAACATGACCATGTTCCCATGAAAGCCATTCCCAGCCACCCATATAGGTAATTTTTATTTTATTATTATTATTATTATTATTTTAAGGCACCACAGTACAGGTAAATCTATTGTTTTTTTCATGCACTGGTCAGTTTTGTCAATTTGGGCTATTTTAGTGGCACGAAAACATCCAAATTACACTTCACCTGTTTGCATCTGTAGATTTTAATTACAATATATCTTAAAAAGAGCTGTTTTCTCATAAACTGAGCCAGAAATTTCCATTTACAAAAAGTATGTCACTTTTTATTCATAAAAACGCTCTGAAATATGTTCCTTTCTGTCTGTTGACATTTCTGATTTTATGGCCTGAGAGATATCTAAAAGAGTAAAAACTGTTACATCTAAAACTTTAACACTTCAGTTCTGATATTTCTTCTGAAAATATTTAACTATTTGCATATTTGAGCATTGCATTTCAGAAAACTTGTAATACAAAATAATTGCACTTATTAACTGATTCTTTGTGGTATTCAGATTTCCATAGAATTATCTTTTTTTTTTTCCCAGTGAAACGCGTGATCATCAAATGGGAGGTCCTGTTCGGCCCTATGGGTACATAGTTACATAAATTATTGTCATAATGTTATCTGTATATTTCTTATATATTAACATTCCTAGATAATAATTATTATAATGAAATTTATCCTAAATGTGTTTGAACCACTGATCTATTTATATTACAGATCACTGCAGTGGTTAGATAATGTACATTTTGTTTATATACTTTATTTTCTGCATCATTATGTATTTTAATATTTATCAGTCATTTTGATCACTTATCAGTCCATCTAGTGGTATGCGTCCATCTGTTGAAAGGATGAACGATGGACGACCTCGTGAGCCAAGCAGGTAGCTAAATTCTTCATTTCTCTCTACTGACAAAATGCTAACTATCAGACATGTGATTAATTAGCATGTACAGTTGAGGTCGAAAGTTTACATACACCTTGCGGAATCTGCAAAATGTTTATTATTTTACCAAAATAAGAGGGATCATACAAAGATGCTTGCTATTTTTACGTAGCACTGACGTGAAAAGATATTTCACATGAAAGACGTTTACATATAGTCCACAAGAGAAAATAGTTCATTCACGCATGATCCACGGCTGTTTTTTTTAGTGATAGCTGTTCATGAGTCCCTTGTTTTTCCTGAACAGGTAAACAGAAAAATCCTTCTTTGGTTTTTCAGCATTTTTGTGTATTTGAACCCTTTTCAACAATGACTGTATGATTTTTAAGATCCATCTTTTCACACTGAGGGCAACTATTACAGAAGGTTCAAATGCTCACTGATGCTCCAGAAGGAAACAGTGCATTAAGAGCCAGGGGGTTAAAACTTTTGAACAGAATGAAAATGTGTACATTATTCTTATTTCACCTATAATTCTTATTTTATTTATTACAGAAGATACTTACATGTTTCCCAGAAGACAAAATCAGTTCATTTACCCTTATCTTCAAATTTACATTTTACTCTTAATACTCTTAATGCATTGTTTTCTTCTGAAGCATCAGTGACTGTTTGAACCTTCTGTAATAGTTGCATATGAGTTCCTCAGTATGAAAAGATGAATCTCAAAATCATGCAGTCATTCACACCAAAAATTACGAAAAACCAATTCATTATATAAACTTTTGAACAGGGTAATATTTAAAAATTCAACTGTTATTTTCTCTTGTTGACTACTTGTAAATGTCTTTTATGTGAAATATTTACCCAGGCCAGTACTAAATTAAAAATAACATCCTTTTTTTTTTTTAAATAAATAGCATTTTGAAGATTCTGCAAGGTGTATGTAAACTTTTTAGGGCTAAAAATCAACACTAAAGGGACTGAAGCTGAATAACAACATTGCTGCCTTCATAACTGATACACTTTTTGTTATGACACTATCATCTTTTTAGAGAATTTGACTTGTCTGTGTAATTGAGTTTCTATAACTGATTCTGCTGTTTTCCTGCAATCTGTATTGTAATTTGTATCTTATTGTACCTTATTTTTCAACTCACAAGTAACAAATGTGCTAGGCTTTATTAGCAGTAAACTTGCAAACTGTTTGCACTACAAACTAGCGTGTTCATAATTAAAATAACATGTTAAAATAATATGGTATGACACACCAGTTTGCAATATCAAGCAGTAAAACAAGCTAAAAACAGCTGGAAGTGAGAAGCCGGACTCATTAAATTTACAAAGGGCCGCACCCACTCTTACGGGAAGAAATAAGCAGATAAAGCGCTTTAGAAATGAAGGTGATTTGACTGAATAATTAAAATGTTTGCTGGATCATCAATTTTTGTAAAAAAAAACAATTTGTTGAGTGACCTTAAAATAATTTGTTGCCCTGCTGCCTTAAAATTTGAAGTTCAGTCAACTCAAATAAGTTTATTCAAGTTGAAATATTAAGTTGTACTACGTGACAACATAGATATTCGAGTTGACTTTCTTTGTTAAACTTAACAGCTGTGTTTGTTACTCGGCTGCCTTAAAATTGTAAGTTGAATTCAAACATCTAAGTTGTCACTTAGTAAAACGTAACATTTCAAGTTAACTAAGCTTTTTTCGAGTTGACTGAACTTAAATTTTTAAGGCTACCAGGTAACTTTTTTTTTTTTTTTTACGTGTATCTTAAATGTCACTTTCTTTGTCTCCACAGCATGCACTCTGGAATGCGTGACCCTCATATGGGAGGTCCTGCGCAGCCCTACAGGTAGTTCATAATTCTATATAAAATGATTCAAAGTACATATGGTTTCACTACAGATTCTCTGGCAAAATATATTGTCTGTATGCATATTTATATCAATATCAAAAGTGAAAATCCTAGTCTCATGTTTTGAATTCTATGTCAGTGGTCTTTTGTGCATTTGTGTGATTGTAGCAATGGAGGAGTTCGGGCTCATGTTGTTAGCAACCCTTATGCTAGAGATTCACCCAGCCGAAACCCCTATGAAGATCACGGCCCTTCTGCAGACCACCACAGTGATTACAGATCACATGCCCCGTCACACACTTATGACGACCTGGTATGGTTCAAATGTATTTAAACGTTTCAGTTTCAGGAATAGAGTAGTAAACGTTTATGAGTTTGTTTTTTCCATTGCGTCAAAGAACACTGGGGAAATTATGGTACCGTATGCAGGAATTGAGCAATTGAACAATTTAGCGGCAGTGTTCTGATAAGACTCAGGATATGAGCTTACAGGTGGCCAAAGGTCTTCTTATCTAACAAATGATCCTTCTGCTCTTTATCGCTCCAACAGAAACACAACCAGCCCTACTCCTCGGCAGCACCTTACGGTTCCTCTGAGCAAGGATTTCCACGACCCCAATTAAGTCTACGATACTAGAATAATTTTTTGAAATCTTAAATGTTCATTATTAATTAAACCGATTTTGTAATTATTTGACTGGTTAAAATATATTTTGTTGCTCAAGTATTTGTCACCCTGGACCACATACTTAAGTAGTACAGGTATATTTGTAGCAATAGCTAACAATATGTAGTATGCACGGGTCAAAATTATCGATTGTTCTCTGATGCCAAAAATTAGGATATTAAGTAAAAATCATGTTTCATGAAGATATTTTAGAAATTTCCTACTGTAAATATATCAAAACGTAATTTTTAATTAGTAATATGCGTTGCTAAGAGCTTTATTTACAGCTTTAAAGGAGATTTTTTTTTTTTTTTTTGCACACTCAGATTACAGATTTTCAAATAGTTGTGTATCTCGGCCAAATATTGTCCTATCCTAACAAACCATACATTAATGGAAAGCTTATTATTAAAACATTTACCCTTTTGTGGTTCAGGGTGACATTTTAGTTATCTTAGGTGTTGCTAATTTTTGCTTGTTTAATACAGTAGTGGTATTCATTTATGTGTCCTGTAATACAAGTACTTTGGAAAAAGAAAATAGGAGAAGTTATACATTTTTTAGGATTTTGAACAAAAGATATTAAACAGAAATGTCAGAATGGGGAATCTGCAGAACTGCAATTCACAAACAAGCAAACTTTCACCAAAAGAAAAAAAAACTATCAACTGTAAGCATGTTTAAGGGTAATTTATGTATGTACTGTAATACGTATTTTTTAAGGATTATTTTCTATATTAAAGACAAATACACTTTTGCTCCGTTTGCCACCTTATTTCAAATTTAGGATTTTATGTGGAATTTAAAAATGCATTCCTAATTTAATTATGAATGGCATAAAAAATATCTGATTTCTGATCAATTTTTGCACTTGTAAAGGCAATTGCTGGCATTAAAACAAGAGAACACACCAAAATGATCAAAATGTTCATTTTTCAATTCAGTGTCTGTGACACTGATAAAAAATGTGAAATGTTTGGTCTTAAATCACAAAAGCCCAGATTGCATGTAACATTCAGACATAAAGAAATAGGCTGTGGATGTGTGATTTGTCTTTATGTTTACTGAAGAACTGAAAGTTGAGCTCACAAAAGAGTTTTCCAAAAGAAAAGTTGCCAGATAATAAATAAATTTCAGAATACAAAGGCAGTCTTGACAGTTTGTTTCAATGTCCCACACAGTACGGCCAGCAATTCTGAACCACAGTGGCAGATTCATGCAAGCGCTGAACCACCTTCACTGAAGTATCTCATCTGAAACAGACAACGAGGCCTAGCAATATCAGCTAATACTTAAACATGCAGTCTTAACTGGCTTCATACCAAACAGCATAAGGTGTAATTATGTGGGTAACAATATCCTTCGGAGTCAGCCGATTTTGACTCGAAAAGCTGACACTAGAGGAAACATTTCTGTTGAAATGCTGCACTTAAAACAACATCTATGAAAAGGCAAACTTTTAATCATGTAGCAAAGGGTGACTGATGCAAGAAGGCCCAAACATCCATCTCCATAGATGCTCAGGGGTTTAAGGTCTCATTTAAGCTCACCAAGATTTAAGATTTATATAGAGACATATAAAAGAATGTCAAATACACAAACTCGGTTTAGAAAAAAAAGTAACCAAATTAAATAACTACTACAGCGCCACACTCTGTTGTGTCCATGTCACATATTGGCAGCATTGGGAAGTTTAATCGTGGGAATTGAAGGGATGAGCGTACATGTATTTATGTGTGTGTGAGTGAAATCAGATCAGCCCATGTTTTTGCGGTTGCCATATCCTCTCCGGTGTGTGTCCTTCCAGTCGTCCCAGTCACGTGCCTTCTGCAGTGCCTCTTCATCATCGTTCTCCTCCTTCCTCTCTCTTTCTGCTCTCTCATCTTCATCTGCATCACCATCTACTGTTGAGGAAAGACAGAGCCACTCGATGATCTGATTAACTGAGCTAAGTAAAAGAAAGACTGCAGGACACAATCATTTAAAGAGTCATGAACTGAGAAACCAAAATTCCCTTGACGTTTTGATATTTAAGAGATCACTGTGCTTTAAAAACTTTTTGTAAGTTTCAGAAATCAATACTTTCTCGGTAAGAATTGTGTCCTTTGTTCACTTCATTTTATCGCGGATTTGTTTACAAACAAGGCTCAATTTGATGCGTGATTTTCAGAAAGATTGAAACTAAAAGACGTTGCTGTGCCGGATATATCTGATCCAACAGTAATGTTGCATCACACAAGTTTCTATTATGTGATCACTACTGCCTTGTGTGTTACTACAGATCATTGTATTACATCATTGTAGTATTTATGCATTTTTGAAATAAATCACAGCAGCATCCATCTATGAAGCATGTGAATGTTTGGGAAACCCATGCAGAATCTGTGAAATTGGGAATTACATACAAAATGCATGTTATGTATGTTTTTTATTTCGTATTGTCCTGAGTAAGGCATTTTATATAAAATATGTTTACATATAGTCCACAAGTCTACAAAAAAACAGCTGAAATTATTAACCCCTGGTTCTTAATATTGTGTGTAGTTACCTAAAAGATCTATGACTGTTTTTTTTGTTTTGTGATGGTTGTTCATGAGTCCCTTGTTGGTTCTGGACAGTTAAACTGAGCACCGCTCTTCTGAAAAAAAAAAATGTTCTGGGTCCTGCAGATTCTTTAGTTCTCCAGCATCTTTTGCATATTTGAACCCTTTCCAGTGACTTTATGATTTTGAGATCCATCTTTTCACAACTGAGGGACAACTAGTAAAAAAAAGTTCAAACATTCACTGATGCTCCAGAAGAAAACACAATGCAGTAAGAGCAGGGGGTGAAATCTTTTTGAATTTGAAGATCAAGGTGAATTCTACTTAATTTTTCTCCCTAACCAAAAAGCCAAAATGTGCTATTTACAGTTTTGTCTCGCTTTTCAAAAAAAAAAAAAAAAAAAAAAATTAAAATTAAAATATTTACTTAACACTGAACATTTTTAACATTCTAGTAGACACTATAGCCTACCAAAGCAGCACAATTTAACTTAAAATAAATAAGTTAGTAAAATAATATTCTTTGGCCATTTTTAAGACCCCCTTCTTGAATCAGGCATGTGTTTTTTTTTATGTACAAATGAATTGCTGAGCAGAAGATACTTGTTTTAGAACATTAGAAAATATTACAAATCCCAATTTGAACACTATGTGTGCAATGTTATAATAGATGTATTAATAGAGCTGTTGTAATTATTGTTATCATTATTTTTGTCTTTATTATTATTATACAGAACAACAGCAAAATTACAGTACTAACATTTACGAATGTTGACTTCTTTTTGGCGGCAACCAGAATAAGACGTCGGTACTTCTTTTTGAGGAAAGGAGCAGATTTATGAATGATTCTCTCATTAAGCTGTTTCAGCGCAGATTTTCCTTGCGCTTTAGACTTTGAACCTTGGCTAACGAGCTCATGCGGCGCTGTCAGAATACATACAATTTGTGCGTGTATTAGAAAAAATAAAGTTCTGTAGGCAATTTCATTGCGATTTTCATGTGGTGTTAAACAGTCTTTCGCTGTTGGTGCATGTAATAATGTTTGCGTCTTTCTCAGACAGTTTTAAATGCTTCCACACTATGGATATGTTTGCTACATTAGTGTGCACCTCTATTTGATTGCATCACATTATTGTTCAGTATAATTTATTCAGTCTTTTCGCTTATTGCTATTTTCGGCCGACTAATTTCGGTTTCCGAACCTTCGGTGCATCCCTACTGTCAAACGTACACAAGTGTTAGCCAATCATAGCAGTGGGTGTTTACTTCCGAGTCTATCTGTCATGCTTTTTCAAACAGAGCATTCTGCAAAGGGGGGTTAAAAACAGGCTTATTATTTCTAAATGATGTTGTTTTTTTCTGTAAAAATCTTGATAACATTTTAACTGGACCTCAGAGAACAGGCAGTTCATGACCCCCATTAAAACATTCTAAATATAATTATAATTTATGTTCTGCAAAAGTAGTCATTATGTATTTAAGCACCTGCACTGCGTGGTATGCCCTGGTCAGGTAAACATCCTTTTCGCCGGTGCTGCTCATACCAATCATCCACTGTCATGGTGGGAAGGCTGGGATACCCCGCACCAAACACTCTGCAATACATTTAGAAAAATAAATAAATAAATAAAATCACACATAAACAAATACTGCAGCACTGAACTCCAGACACACTCCAAATGCACACATACTTTGCCTGCACAGCATCCTTTGTCAGGATAAAAGGCTTCATGGGTGGTCTTTTAGGTGGAGATGGCTGGGGGGCGCTCTACAAAAGCAAAAAGTTATTAATAAGATTATTTAAAATGTTGAAATTATTATTAATCTTGAAAAAATATATTTTTGCAGTAGATGTAGGTAGAGTGGTATATTTGAAGAGTTCAGATGCAAAACCAGCTAAAAGCCATCTCGGTCAAAAATGAAATAATGATTCTGAGTGAATGCTCGCGACACACAGTATACATCCATCAAATACTTTTACTTCAAACTCGCTAAAATCCCACCCTCAGCCCAATCAGAAGTACCAGTACTTACTTAGAAACCTATACATCGGAGCCTGATAAAAAATTTTTTAAAGAAAGATGTCAAATGGATTTAGAGGCTTTTGCATCTGAACTCTTCATATGCAACCACACCATTAATGTAGCAATCAAATACCTGCTTGAAAAGCTCCATTCGTTTCAGAATCTCAATCTCCTGGTTGATAGAGTCGATCTCCTCAAGTGCTAGTGTGACCCACCTGCGTACATGCAGTAGGTAAAAATCTCTCACCACATCTTCATCGGCTGATCCAGATTCAACCAGCCCCCTGATCTCACTTAGCTTGGCTTCTGTCTCCTTACGCTGCTTAAACCTGGAAACAACTTACAGAGTAAATATGCCACACATGAACATTACACAAACATTAGCACAACTACTGGAAAAGACACAAACATTTTAAAATGGTTATTTGATTTTTTTTTTTCCACAGTATCATTTTTACTGTATTTTTTATCAAATAAAGGCAGGATTGGTGACCAACAGACTTGATTCAAAACATTAAAAAAAAAAATCTTACCCCAGTGTATACAGGCCATTCTACAGAACTGGTGCAAATTGTTGTCCCACAACCAAAAAACAAATTTAAAAAGCAATTAAGTATTCAAATCTTAGATGTTTACTAAGATCCTTCTATTATCTATTGAAACCCACAATAACATTTAATATATCAGTAAGCGTAATATTTATAAAATCAGAATTTATTTGGTACTTTCAGTTGGGAGGTGGCTGTCCCAAACCCTAACCCTTAAGTTTGAACTTAAATAAAGTCATATTGAAATAATTTTTGCATTTTATTCCACTGTTGTTTTTAAAATTATTTTTTTGATTTTGTAAAAAAGTGAAGTTCAAAACAAAATTATATTCTCTATATTGTAAATTATAAAAAAAAAAAAAAAAAAACATTTTCATGTCACTACTAAAACATTATGTTTTAATGCATATACTGATTTTAATTACATTCCTACATTTATTATAGGAAATATTCCGGTGTCCCTCTCTCTCATAGCTACATGGTGAGCAGTTAGGCCCCATCATTTTGAAGTAAATGTGTTCAAAAGTTTGAAAATCTGTGTGTAACTTTAAGGAACATCACTAACAAACACCTTTTTTAGGCAATTAACCACACTTTTTTGGGGTGTTTTTGTGCTGGCTACCCATGTGCGGATTAGCATCTTTGAGCTAGGTTCAGAGTATCTAGAATTATCACTACTAAAAAACTCAAGGACAAAGAAAAAGACAAAAGGAAATACATAATCTTTTATTTGGGAGGGAACAAACAATTTTAGTACAGTTATGCTAAATATTTTAGTACTGTTTAAAATACAACTCTCAAACCACACTTGAAATATTGTTACAATTGTAATTGTTATTGATTTACCTTAAAATGACCAAAAATGTATTTACAAGAAAGATGTAAGCAAAATCTTAATAGATCAACATAACCCTTCTAATTAAATAAGACATTACTGTGTTTCGGTAGTGACAAATTTAGGGAGAGGAAAAATATTCCAAAGCGTTCTGAAATACAATATGAGAATTACCTGGACAATTACTAGAAATGTGTACTTTGGATATTATACAATTTGCATACATACAACATTAGTGGAAACTTTCCAAGATGTTTCCAACTCTGACTTTGCACTAATTCTGTAGAATGGCCTATATATAAAATAAAATAATTAAAAAATATATACATTTCATAAAGATTTCATTGGTGTGCCCTTAGACACTGGATGATAAATAGATACATGCATGATACCAAATATTCATCGCCAACCCACCTCTCTATTTTGGCTTGTCTTTGTGTTGCCATGGCGATGAGGTCTGGCTGTGACACTGGCATGGGTACTGATGGATTCGTCTGCTCCTCAGTAGGAGTATCTGCTGTGTTCTCACTGGTTCTGGGCAGCTGAAAACTACATACCTCATATTCCTTGCACCTCTGAAGGAAGTCCATGAAGTAGACGCGGGCCGCCTGCACATGCTCCAGCCGCTTGCTGGGGCTCACCTGTTTCATGGTGAGCGCTCCCAGAAGAGCTGGCAACAACAGGTACTTCAGGTCAGCTGTTGAGATTTCCTCCAATGCCTCATTACGACTACAGGAGAAAAAAAGAAAAAAGAAAATTAAGTACTTCAGTACGTTTATTTAGACGTTGCTTTGTAAAGGTCGTGTGATCCATTGGACTTTTTTGAAGAAAAAAAAAAAAATCTGTGCAACCAAATAACGAAATCAGTTACGGTTTGTCATCACCACGACGTCTTCAGTCTGTGTAAAGTGTACACAGCTGAGCCATACTGTAAATAACTAAAGGAAGTGGGTAACAATACTTACACTTTGTTAAAAAAAAAGTGTACAGGCCTTTACTGTACATTACTGTGCTGTAAAAGTATAATGCACATCCTAAACATTTACTGTTTCAATTGGCAACTGATGACTAGACAAAATATAAAGTTATCATCAATATCAGAACATCGTTCGCTCGCAGTCCTTTGACAGCTACGTTGATTATAACAGAAGCCGTTTAATTTGTCGCCTCGTTTGCAGTCGGTGTGTTTTGTTTAGTCTGAGTGCGTGTGTGTTCCTCTAACCTGAAAAGGTTCAGCTGATTTACCATCCTCGTCGCCTCCTCCAGCTGCATAATACCGCGCTTCACTTTAACCTGCACTGCATTGGAGCTGCTCGGCTCGTTTGTGGTGTCCACCTCTTCATACAGCTTCCAGCCTCGGTCCAGTAAATCCGACAGTTTCGGTGCCTCTGAACCACTGGGGTTTTGTGTACTGTTAGTGTCTTCAGCGGCCGCCATTTCTCAACGCGTATTTAACATCCAGTTCGGCTTCCGTTTGTTCCGTTTCTGTGTTTCCGGTCGGTTCGCGGTGTTGCAGTTCTGAAGTCTCACTGTAGGTGTCAACAGAGATCATTGCACCAGTGTCAGTTTTCTATAGCGTTATTGTCGCATTTTTTTCAAACCTCTTTAAATAACAAACCATTATCACCATAATTGAAAGAAAATTCAAGTAGGTAAGTAAACAAACAAACTAAGAAACACACAAATACATATTTACAAATAATAAATACTTAAAAAATAATAATAAAATATGTAAAACATTGGAGTAACTTTAACAAATACATATTTGTGTAAATAAAGCTATAATCTAAATATTTTTTACACAAAAATAACTTAAGAATGTGATATCTTCGTAACTATCTATAGATTGTGTCCCGAAGTGTTTTTTTTTTTTTTTTTTAACAAAGCAGAAAAAATTTTCCAAAGATCTTTTTGACAAAACGTACAAGTGTCATTCCTGGGATTCGGTAACATTTAAACTTGGAATGTATTTTTTTTTTTTTAATTACGTATGATTCATTTTCTAAATATCCCACATAAATAGGCACATATCACCTCCAAAAATAATTTTTTCCCACCTCAGGCATTAACGACCTTTTTCATTTTCATTTTTTTTTTTTTTTTAGATTTAGACACAGTTGGACAAAATGGTATTGGTTTAAAAAGGATTTTACACAGAACTTGTTATAAAACAAACATCGACCTACTGCGCATGTGTCCTTGATAACTCGATCGTATTTTTCAAATTTTTACAGGACTGAAATTTAATATACACAAATTGTGTGTCTATGGTCCCTTTATTTTTGTAAAAAAAAAAAAAAAAAAAAAAAAAACAACGCATGTGTCCTTGATAACAACTTAATTATAACAAATATAACATTTATCATATTTTTCACATTTTAACAGGACTGAAATTTAATATACACAAATTGTGTCTATGCTCTCCTTATTTTTGTAAAAAAACAACAACAACAACAACAACGTTTAATTTAAAAGTTTAACTAAAACCACAGTTTTAATTTTTTTAGTCTTTAACATGACAAATATTAATTAACAAGAAATGCTTTCATTCTTATTGGTCTTCCCTATATTTTTTCAAAAATGTTAATGTGACAAGGGGTGCCATGGTTGAAGTCTATAACCTGACTATAATATGCCTCAAAAATATAAATAAAAAGTATGATACTACTAACCATTTTCTGACAACTATTATACTGACCTGAATGATGTCATTTCTGGTAAGTGATGTCACATATGAGCAGAGTCTAAATGTAGAATGGTTAGTGTGACATGGTTGAGTTCAGACTGAGAGACATAACATTAAAGTCTTTTAATTAAGTTTCTTTAACTGAATATGTTGCAGGGTTTTTTTTTTTTTTTTTTTAAGAAAAATATATATTACACAAGAAAGGAACACAAATAAATGCTTTTTAATTCATTTTCATTAAGTACCTTTAATTGTTTTGAAGTAAATTTTCTCCATTTTAAGTAACGAAGGAAATTAGTAATATGTAGCTTAGATAGTGTCACTGTCCACTTTTGAAAACCTTAACATTAAAACATTTATTTTATTAGGATTATTCTTTTGTCATATTTACAGATATTGTAAATACCAGGACCATCTATGCTAAATACTAGGACAAGCATTTGTGGTTAAAAATAAAGGTTTATTTATTTTTTTTTTTTTAAATGACCGATCGTTTTGCTGGATAAGACCCCTATTTCTCGGCTGAAGTCCACTATATGGAGAAAATCCTGTAATGTTTTCTTTGCAACTGAAGAAAGAAAGACATGAACATCTTGGATGACATGGGGGTGAGTAAATTATCAGGATTTTTTATTGTGGTCCTTTAATGGCCAATGTTCTTTTTTTTTCTTTAACATTTATGCTTAAAAAAGAAATAAGTCATACTATCTATTATCTAAAAATAAGCCTTGTTACAGTTGCAAAACTGCTTTTCCTGCCCTAAATTTCTGTCTCTTGTCCACCCCTGGACAGTATATGTTGACACGGTATGAGTTCCCACACCATGCATATATAATTTTGCTTTTTTAACTTATCAAAAGGTTAACTTTACAAAGTGAAAATCCTCAGAGAAGCTTTGCCTCTCAGTATGCACATAAAACTGTTTTGTATGCAAAACTCCTGCTCTTTTTCTGTCAACATGGCCATTCCAAACTATATCTTCAAAAATTCAAAGCAGGAAAACCAAGAACCCTTACACAGATCTCCCACAGGTCTACTCAGTTTTCATTTTAAAAAGCTTTACACCCAGTATAAACACAGATCTGTGACAACATTAGCATTCAGAAACCATTTGTCTCAGTGGTCTCAGTCACTTCGTGCATTACAGTGTGCTGGATTATTTGTTTGTGTGAGTGAGTCCATGAAGGCAACTTAGCAAGTTTGGCTGATATTAATGATTTTGCCTGCAGTAAATGAGTCTGGGAGTGTTTAACCGAATCATTCATGCTGTGTATGACAAATAAACTTCATGAAGTAACATAGTCCAGGGCTGCTTTAACACCGAAGACTGAGCCTTTGTTAGGACAAAGCGGAAACTCGAGTCGTTTTCCCATGGTGTTGTATCACTGAACCTCTGGCATGATCAGCTGTTGAGAAACCATGACACATTAGAGCCGTTACCGTGATAGACGAGAACTCTCTCTAGGCTAAAGCAAATGTGTTTATTCAGTTCACTGATCCTGATGCAGGCTTCTCTTAATCTGATGCTTAACCACACATTTGAGTTTTTGTCTACAGCTAAAGACTGTTGAGCAGGTGTGAGATCATGTCTACTCTCTAAAATGTCTGTTAAACATACTATTCTTTAATCAGTTTAATGGGCTCTGAGGTTATTTTGTCTTTCTGGCCACGAAAAGCAAATTCCCCTCATAGTAGAGTACTAACCCTAACCCAGTCATGACCTTTAACCCTGATCTCTACCCTTGGAACATACAACATACATCAACTGTCACTCTACAGAATAACAGCCGACATAGAAAAACCACATTCAAATAAACACCAGGAGACCCCATGAGCTGAAGAAAACTATAAAACAGCACACATACGAACATTTCTACTCAGTTTTCCTACATGTTGTGTAGCTTAAAAGATTTTTAGGTTCTATTTTTGTCACGCCAGGCTGTTGATTCTTCACATATTTGGAGTCACTTGCAGATCTATTCTCAGTATGTGTGCGTGCATGTGTGTGTCCAGCTATGTTGTGAGATTTACAGCCTTTTGTGCCCTTTGCTTTGTCATTTGCAATATGGGGGGCAGAAATGACAGGTGCCACACACACTCAAATACACAGCCCAAAAAACTGCTGTTTCACAGAGCTCAAATGGAAACCTCAGATAGCAAATAGACGTTCCTGCAATGAGGAAAAAGGCTTAAAGGGACTAAATCTTTTTGATGGAGACCTATTGTTCACCTTTTTACAAGATGTAATATAAGTCTTAGGCGTCCCAGAATGTGTCTGTGAAGTTTCAGCTCAAAATTTCCTACAGACAATTTTTTATATTATTTTAAAAATGCCCACTTTTATTTAAAACGCTGTTTTCGTGCATGTCTCTTTAAATGCAAATGAGCTGCTGCTCCCTGCCCCCTTTTCCAGAATAGAGCTGCCTTTACAGCTTGTAACTAAGATTCTCTGATTAAAAAACAAAACAAAAAAACATCTGTTTGGTTTTAATTATCGTGTCTTCCGTGCTGAAATCGTGTTTTAAACAGTTTTAAAGGGTTTTCTGAGCACACACAATCTGAAGCATGCAAACAGAAAGCTGCTGTCACGCAGCATGTGAGTACTAAACTAAGTTCTCTTTCACGTCTCATTACACTTAAACTGTCAAATACACACAAATTTATGTTAAAAACACATGCGAGTTACGAAAACAGCCGGTTATGTCTGTGGAGGTAAACAACTGGGAAAGAAATCACATATATATTAGATAGTAATATACAGTAAATATATCAATAAATCCACTGCTCTCTTGTCTCTTCTGAGGCTGGGACTCTAAATAGTGTTCTGCACTCATCTTTGGAGCCAACGACAGAACAGTTAGCATGCTTTGCTCTAACTTTTTGGTGTTAGAACTGGTACACCACTGTCGCTTTTGAAAACTAAATGGCGGCGTTGTGGGTGGAAATGTGCAGATTAAGGGGCGGTAATATTGTAATATGATCCCCTTACCACGTCACAGGGGGAGCGAAATCTGACACACTCATTTTCTTCCACGTTTGCAGAAACGGGGTTGGTAGATGCACTGAGGACTCGATTATAGCACTTAGATATGGAAAAAGTCAGATTTTCATAATATGTCACCTTTAAAAACAAAAATTTTTTGAAAAGGGAAGGTTTATGGCCTAGGTCAATATAAAGATAGCAAAATGCATGGACAATGTTAAAAAAAGATTTCGTCTGCATGTGTGGCCCAGGCTGAATCCACTGAAGCCACCTACATTGTGAAACCATCCCAAGGTCGCCATAAGAAAAAACGAAATAACTAAATGCAAAGTTCCCACTGTGACAGAAAAACAAATGTGTGTGCGAGAAAGAGGTTTGGATGAGTCTGTCAGCAGAGATCGGCGGGATTGTCCTGCATCTGTTTTCACAAACAGTCACTCAGCAAATAGCCACGCACTAATAAACTCTTCTTTAGACTGTGTGTGTAAATACTCATTGTGTGGGAGTGTGGTGTTATACTCTCAGTAAACAATACATGGGACCTGGTTGAATGAAGAGCTGCATTCCACAGAGATTCACACCAGGAGCACAGTCAACAGAGAAGAAGAGAGCATAATCTCATGTTAGAAAGACAGATCGATATTTTTAAACAGAGAAAGAAATGGCATCTCTCATGCATTTCTGCTGTCTATTGCTTCCTGTGGCTGATTAAATCCTTGTGATTAAGTCTTCAGATAAACTTTAGTAAAGGGAAAATATCTGCTAATATCTTAGCAACATGTTTTTATATCTATGATATAAAGTTAAGTATAAGCTGTTGAGCAAAGCTAAACCCCCTCCAAGGCTCAGCCCGGTCCTGTAAAGAGCCCAGAAGTCTGTGTGTGCCTTTGTCTTTCTGTGACAATGCCGAGATAAAAATCAGGCAAATCAAAGGACAAAAGGAACTGCAGAACAGGTTAGCCCTCTGTCTCTTTCTCCCATTGCTTCCGTTGAATGCGCACTATCTGGGTTTTAAATCTCTCTATAGCACTGATATCCTGAAAATGTCTTTGATGTGGAGGAATGTTGATGAGAGATCAGAGAAAACATGCTCACGTTCACATACGGAACTGCTATAAAATGCTGATCAGATTCTGACTAACATAAATCTTCTCAAAGCTGCTTTAGACTGACTGGAAGCAAGAGCAGTTTACCAAAAAAACCCAGAAAATTCTGTCATTATATACTCACAGTCATATCGTTCCAAACCGGTATGACTTTCTTTCTTTTGTGGAGCATAAAGCATGATATTTGGAGAAAAGGGGAGCCAACTTTCTTTAAAATATCAGAAAATGGGCCATTTTTGGGCCAGCTATTCTTTTAACTCTTAAATGAAGAAAATTACAAATTAGTCTCTTTCACATTAAATATTTTTAATAAAATAAATACAAATTTTCATTTTTACAGAAAATGTACAAGTTTTCCCAGGGTGAGAGGCATGGCCTTCACCTTTCTTTTCATGAATACAATGGTGTCATAAAACCCTTCATTATCAACATTGAGTGCATAAAACTTCTGAAGTCAACCAAACTCAACAGTCTGACTTCCATTTCTTGCTACTGTGTAAACTGTGAAATTTATCTGACCAAAACAGATCTGAATAAAGTAACTCTTTTCCAACACAGTTCTACCCTCCCCCCAAGTCTTTCTCTGTCCCGGAGCTGATGAGTTTTGCTGTGAGCAGCCACTACTTATCACTCTGCTTTTCCGCAGGGTGCCTTAAGGGCTTCACCGCAGGGTTCTTTGTTTACAGCCATTCATTAACTCTTTCACCATCCGGTATTCCTCACTCCGGCTCTTCTTTCTTCACTTTCATGCCATCCTTACAGCACTCAGAGAGGATTATCCACTCACTTATGGCTCTAAAAAGTTCATACACATTCACTCAGCACTGCACCGTGCCTCTCTATCGACCAAGACAGTCCATAAGGTGGTTTGTCACTTGCAGACGTATCTCTCAACAGTGCGATGGCAGGTTTTGCAGGACACGTAACAGCACCAGTGATATTTACACTGGCAGCGCTCCACCAGCACCTCCGTATAGGCATTATACCCTCGTCCACAACACATGAGTCCACAGCTCTCGCTGCCCGTCGCAGTCTTGTTACATTGCCTGCAGAGACGATGCAGAAAATTATTCACATATAATGTATTTTAATACTGGCAGATAACTTTGTGAGAATCAGAATTTGTGTCTCTGTGTGTGATAATGTTTAACCAGTTCTATTCATGTGCTTCTTTTCTTTGTGCTCTGTTCCATCTGTCAGATCAGTGATAGTCCCTCATTCATTACAGTGACTGTGAACTGATTGCTCTTTCTCAACTCATCAGTAATCAATAATCTGATTGACGACGCATATCTCACCTGTCTGTGGTTCCAAATGACCCCTGCTTCGCGCTCTGCGAGCAGTAATCAGGCGAGCTGACCAGATAGACAAGTTCATTCTCTCCGACCGGCCTGACCTCCATCTCACGGGGGACTAGTTGTCGGCGAGTGCCGATCTGGCGCGGAATGACCTTGGTGGCCGACAGGTATTTAGACTTGAGGTCGGCTGAGATGCTGTTGATGTCTTGAAGGCCCTTCCAGCAGGTCTTCACAGAGCACGAGCCAGAAACACCATGGCATTTGCACTTCATCTCCAGCGCATCCATGAGTGCCTATGCAAAAACAACAAAACAAAGTTTATTTGTACCAAACTTTTCACTATAGCTGCCTTAAAGAAAATGCATGTCGCTGTGTTACAATCAGAAAGTGTTCTCTTATCTGATGAGTGTGTCAAGGTAATTGATAAATGAAAATTGAGGTTACCTGTCGCCCTACTGCAGTGTTGTGTAGCTGCATGAGTCTAAAAGCCTGCGGTCCTGAGCGCCGGTTCCTCATGGGTGCGTCTGAGAAAGCCGAGCCCATCTGCAGGCCGTAGCGAACATTATCTCCGCAGCCACCCCAGCGGAAGTCTGGGGCCGCCTGCTCTGAGGGCGCCGGCGCACAGGAACAGCTGGGGAGTTCTCCGGAAGCACAGGCGCGGGCGATGGCATGACTGACCACTGCAGCGGCCAGAGAGAACACAAACGCTGCTTCACGAGTGCCTGCACAGAGATACCGCCGTTAGATCACCTATACAAACACTAGCAACCTGAACATAGCATATTGTTTGAGTTTGCAAATGTATAACATTCTTTAAAAAAAAAAGAATGAACTGTTGTTTTATACATAGCTGATGCTATCTAAAAAAAATTGGGTGGCTGTTGGCCAATCCACCACAGAGACTTCTAGTTCATATAGGGAAATAAAGAGAGCAACACCAACATGCAGACAAATGTGCTCATAATTAAGATAATACATTAAAATAATATGGTAAAACACACCAATTTGCCTTGTTTTGAACAGCTAAAAATAGCTGGACAAGGATGAGACGGAAATCAGACCCATACAATTTACAAATGGCCACAGCCACTAGTACGGGAAGAAAAAGGTGGATACAAAGCTGATATAAATCCAGCTGAATGACTTCAAATTTAATAAATACTTATTTATTGGGCATGTGTCTAACTGACAACAAGGGCAGACTATATATTACGTGTTGTCCATATATGTATTCACCTTTGGCCAGGTCCGGGGTGAAGTGAGGGGCGCTCTCGATGGACGAACAGTTCCAGCGCATGTCGCTGAAGGTGCTCTGGCACGCGCTTTTGGTGAGTTTGGCCGCGTGCACGATGCTGTGCATGAGCTCGAGGTTCCGTTTGCAGAGCTGAAGCTGATCTGGCACGAGTCCGTCCAGGAGTTTACAGTGATGTGTTTGATTCCACCCGACCGAGCTCCCGTTTGCCGTTAAACCGCTGCAAATACAAACACTCTAATTGAGCCAGTCGTAAATATCCAAACATAAGTCTAACTTCATTTTACTCAATAATGCTAAATTACTAACATGACTCGATATGTAAATATCCAAACATAAGTCTAACTTTATTTTATTCAACAACGCTAAATTACTAACATGACTCGACATGTTTTCAACAATGTAATCGGAAAAAACCCTGGAAAACATTTATATAACTTTTCAATCAACATCAGTGAATTTATTCACAAAAACGTTCTGAATGATTCGTAATTATTCATTCATCTTATTCGGTTCTCGAATGAATGTCATTCAGAGCTGGAATAAATGAGCTTTTTTGGTGAAATATCAATTAATTCAACCCATTGTTTTATCATGCTTGCTTTTTAACGAATAAAAAAATACTTACAGCCATGATATTCCCGTGCATGGATAAATCGCGCTCCAAGACATGACGAAAAATAGAAGAAAATTCCTGTACGCTGTCATTTTGTTCTTCTGTCTTTTAGAAATCCTAGTGAAGTCCGGTTTGATGTCTTTCCCAGTGGTCAAGATGCACACCGAACTACCTGATGCCTACGCTGAAATGTGTCCGAGTCAAAGTAAAGCTCTCTCTCTTTCATAGATCAGCTATGGGGCTCGACCCGCCCCTCCGCCTGTGGGCGGTCTCAAGATTCATATTCAAGAAGCCCGCGTAGGGATTACATACTATACTAAAAAATAACGTTATTGATTAAGCAAACAGTATACGCCAGGTCTTTGCAGCTAAATTAAAGTTTATCAAAGCTCACAAAGTGTTGGTATCAAACAGATAAAAATCAATTAGCCATGTTCGTGTCTTGCCACTCCACCGAGCAAACACTGTTTTATAAAATTTCCCATGAGAGACTTAATGGTTTGTTTGTTGTTATTTTCCTCTGCGCATGTACCCTGTTGAGCAAACAACGTTTTAACCGATTTGTCGAGGTTGAGGGTATAAAAGCCATTAGCAACAGACTCGTCATCTGTAAAGCTCATCTTTTCAGGGTGTGCGCCTTCCCAAAGGAAACAATTGGGGTTTAGCCTTTTGAAGATTTCTGTCCAAACGGGATCAACAACCCGTTCATTTACATTAAAATCTGTTTGATTCGGCTTTTCCCTGAAGATAAGCCGGATTTCTCGTTCCTCAAGCCTTACAAGCGCAAACATCTTAAAACAGCAGTAGGTCTCTGTAACCGGGTAAAAAAAAGCTACCGAAGGCATTACAAGTCAATGATCTATAATTCAGTTTATTCTAAATAAAAATTTCTCAGTACTAAGTTACAGTAACGTTATTTCCAAGTCTCATATATCGGCTCTTCTGGGTTAAAAACGACAACAACATAAGTTTACACAGTTGCACCGTTTTAAACTAAACCTGCCTCAATAGTGAATAGTTTAAATGTTAAAAAGAAAACTAAGACTGATCCGAAATAGAACGTTTCTAACTTGTCTGTGGTAGCCATTAAATACGTGCTCTCCCGCCGCATGAAAACAACGCGGCTCGTTGGTCTAGGGGTATGATTCTCGCTTAGGGTGCGAGAGGTCCCGGGTTCAAATCCCGGACGAGCCCTACTTTTAAACATTTTAAAATAATCTCTGATTGGATTGTTTACCATTAAGTGAACACCACTAAATAGCGTCAGTGCACTAAAACGGCTCAATAAACACAAAATATTTTAATTCTGTGATCAACCGATGCTTATTCAGTTGAGCTGAATGTCCTCAGTGGCGGAATGCAGCCTGGCGCATGTGAATGGCGGCGCTGAGACAGTGTTAATCACTCTAGTCTGATCATCACATAGGTGTGAATATTCACAGGTTCCAGAGCAGCCATACTCACCGAGACAATCAGAAATAACATATCCCTCACCTTTGCGAGCAGTCAGCTCGGCCACTCTACGAAAAGGCGAGAAAAGCTTCTCTTTGATTCGACTCGTCCTTGAATACAGTCCGCTGAAATGTGTCGGGACAAACCAGAATCACGAATAGAGTGCTTATTGATCTAGCAATGGGCCATCAGCGGCCGAAACTGCTAACTGGAATTTTAATCGATGTGCAGGCGAGTGCATGAATTAGTCGGGATTAAGATCAAACAAACCAGTTCTCCTTTCTTTAATGGAGACAGAATAATACAAATGCCTTGCGGGGCTGCTAATCCGATCAACAAATCCTGCCATAATCGGAGGCCTAATCACCAGGTTTCATGAGCATTGTGTGCTGTAAATAAGCGACACCATTGCATCAATAAACAAACCAACGAACGAAGTTCCCTAAGATAGCGACATGTATAATAATTCATAAGTAAGACCTAAATAAGTGTGTATTTTTCTTCGCTGTAGTGCACTGAGGTGTGCTTTTTTAAGAGACTGGAAGATGGACATGATTTCAATTAAATCTGGCCTTTAGTTGACCTGTTGACAAAAAAAAATTCAGTACAATACATACATACACACTCTCAGGAAATAAAAGGTACAAAAGCTGTCACTGTGAAGCAACTAAAATGTACACTTTAGGTTTTAATATTCACGGTTTGGTCATTTACCCAGATTGGTGATACTTGGATGTAAACAACAGCATGGATTGCACATTTAATGTACTAATGAATATGTTGTTCCCCTAATCAATGCTGTCTAAACGACGGGAAAAAACACTGAAGCTGCTAAAGCATAATGTGAAGGACTTAGTAAGCAAGAAAGGGCACAATAGTTTAACTAACTAATGTATAAGATACGTACAAGCGGTATTAATTAAGATACTCGCCTAAAATATTTCACCTATGGAAATGATAAAAACAAACACAAATGTTGTCAAGACTCTTGCCCTGGAAATCCTAGTTCAATTTGGCCAACCACAAACACCTTTTGCTCCTCAGTTTTTTTGCGGTCTTCTCCTTGATTTGTTAGAACTTTTGGCGGTCTGTAGTAGTCCAAACGCTGGTAGCCCAAAACATTACAAAAATGGACTATTTTCAGCAGCAAAAATAAGCAAAACATGCGAGTTTCATTTGGTTCAGTGGCATTGTTTACGTTCTAAGATACCAACATGGACTTTTTAGGTACAAATATGTACCTTCTGAAAAGGTACCACTCCAATGACATTCATTTTTTCTGAATATGCCACAATCAGAAATTGACAATGGTCAATTTTTGTCAATTTTTCTAGAACATTTAGGCATAAAAACAGTTTTTCCCCCATGCCATCTCCAGCCTAAACAGCTAACACATAAATCATCACGTGTTCCGTAATTCATTTCTGTGATTAATTCTTCATCTTTAAAGATTGCCTCTTTCTCAAGTATTATGTAAATACATATGCATATTATACAGCTGTATATAGAGTAAACAATGCACAAATTTGTACATAAATCTTCTGTTCCAGATTCATACACTTATTATTTATTGTTAAGTTTTACTATTTAAATGTTTTCTGTTTTTATATGTATGTATGTATGTATGTACCAAGAGCACCTTAAAAAACCACAACAAATTCCTTGTGTGTTGGCACACACTTGGCGCACAATGTTCAACTTTGAGAAAGCCACAAAGAGAAAGATCCAGAGCAATCATGAGGAACCAACAACCATTTGGTTTGAGGAAGGCATTCCTCCAAAAAGCTATTTAAGTAATTGTACACAAGCCTAAAATATTTATACATTTATTGTTATTAAGAAACTCTGTGGTATGTCCTCTACATCTCTATAGAGGTTTAGAAAGTTAGTATGACACATGAGAGAAGAGAGTCTGGTTAGCAATAGCAAATCATATTCTTACCATATTAAAAACTGGACTTCAGCAAATCCTTTGTTCTGAGCAATAACAGAAACATGAAAGAGCTGCGGATGGTGAGGTGTGAGATGCAGGATGCAGTCTCACCTAGAAACCCTTCTGTATAGAGTTCACCTGTTTGAAGCAGTCAGGGGGCTTGTTAGGACGAGCTCTTTGCTTTCTGTTTCGTGCTCTTTGACGTAATTGTCCTGAGATTTTAGACAAAAGCTTAGCACCAAGAGTGTATCCTGTCTTTTGCATTTGTTTGTGTGTACAATGTAGACAGTAAGACAGAGGAATGTGGAAACAGAGGTGACGAAACCTTCATGTTTGTGAAAGAGTGACATTGTAAGGTGTTATTAGCCATTACGCCACACTCCAGACCACTTAACACTGAATACACACAGGCAGAAAGGACGTTTCTATTCTAGACAGTGTGGAACAGCAATGAAGCTGATGTGTCTTTAGTGAAACTGGTTTGGTTTCTCCACTGAGAGCTTGAACAAATACAGTCAGTTTTTAGATCTGTTTAAATTAGGTCACCAGCTTCTCTATATATGACTACAAGCATATATTGATGATCATTTTTGAAAGTTTTTTTGTTGAACACTAGGTGGCAGTGCACACCAACTGGCCTAGCTGCAGCTCGCACCGCGAGAACACTTGAAACTGAAGCACACTTTAAAAACAAAATTTAATAGGACATTAAAAAAACTTTACAAAAGAGCAAAATATCTTATGTACATATATACAGTCCCTGTATAGTTTACAAATATACATTATCTTCAGTAAAACAGGACTACATACAGTATGCAAATCACTTACCTACAAAGACACTCATATCTAAAAACCCACACACAACAGAAACAAAAATTAAAACAAGCTGTCGGTCGGATGTGATGTTTAAGGGAAGAAAAAGTGAGATAAAAACAGCAAATCTATCAGGACACAATCAGACTTTTTTTTTTTTTTTTTTTACATTTCCATGTGGAGACAGAGAGAACATGCAGAGGAAACCTGAGGGCAGATTACCAGCTCTCTTCAGAAGGTTCCAGATAATTCCCATGGTTCATTTTATTCCAAGACCTTTGAACACACAATAAAGCAGTTTGTTCTCACTGTGAGGATCTGATTCCTATTAACTGAACTACACTTGCATCATTCAGTTTTTCTATACAGCCCATTCAGATCCACAATCCTGAGCTGTCAGTCAGGCGCTGGAGAAGTCTCAAGGGCTGATTCATGACACTGTGTGTCATGAATCAGCCCACAGTATGTGCTGGAGTGAAAGACAGGCTCAAATGTTTGGAATGGAATACTAGCTTACTGTATAGTGCGCAGTATATACTGCCTACTGTTTTTAAAACCCCGGTATATGCAACAGAATAGATGATGAAATGCTGTTTCAGTAGTATTATACATTGTTTACTGCATCAAGTTGCATGCCCAATTCAGTGAGTTATCTCATGTGTTTTATATGATTTTTTTAAAAATCATTTGTGTAAAACTGTCTGTAATTATGAGTATATTTGTGAAATTTGGCATTGTGGGATACAGTATTCAGTATATGCACTACTGTTTAAAAGATTATATGGTCTTCTGCTCACCAAGGCTGCTGATTTAATCAAAATACAGTACAAAACAGTATTTTGAAATATTATTGCATTTTAAAATAACTACTTCCTAGTTGACTATATATATATATAAAATAATTTTGACTTCATGACCCTTCAGAAATTATTCTAACAAGCTCAAAAACATTTATCATCAATGTATTGATTAAGATATTCTTAATTCAAATTTTGAGAGCTTTCTGACCCTGCACAGACAACAGTGCAACTGAGATGTTCCTAGATGTGCTTTGTTTCTTGTATTCTTGTTGTTTCATAACCAACCATAATTGGTTGAACCACTGTTGTTACATGGACTATTTTAATGATGTTCTTACTACCTTTATGAGCAGTGAACATGTCAGTTGTGTTGCTGTCTATGCAGGGTCAGAAAGCATTGAAATTAATCTAAAATATACTTATCTGTGGTCCAAAGATGGACATGAGGGTGAGGAATTAATGACAGAATTTTCTTTTTTGAGTGAACTACCCCTTTAAAAAATCTCACTGACTCAAACTTTTAAACAGTAGTGTAATACACAGTATATATAGTTGAGGTCAAAAGTTTACATACACCTTGCAAAATGTTAATTATTTTACCAAAATAACATGGATTACACAAAATGCATGTTACTTTTTATTTAGTACTGATCTGAATAAGATATCTCACATAAGACATATAATATAGTCCACAAGAGAACATCATAGATGAATTTATAAAAATGACACCGTTCAGAAGTTTATATGTACTTGATTCTTAATACTGTATTGTGAATCCACCTGAATGATCCATAGCTGTGTGTTTTTTTGTTTAGTGATAGTTGTTTATGAGTCCCTTGTTTGTCCTAAAGTTAAACTGCCTGCTTTTCTTAAGAAAAATCCTTCAGGTCCCACACATTCTTTGGTTTTCCAGCTTTTTTGTGTATTTGAACCTTTCCAACAATGACTGTATGATTTTGAGATTCATCTTTTCACACCGAGGAAACTGAGGGACTCATATGCAATATATATACAGAAAGTTCAAACGCTCACTGATGCTCCAGAAGGAAACAATGCATTAGGAGCCAGATTTTTGAATTTGAAGATCAGGTTAAATGTAACTTATTTTGTCTTCTGGGAAATATGCAAGTATCTTCTGTAGCTTCTAAAGAGCAGTGCTAAATAAAAAAATATGATATTTAGGCAAAATAAGAAAAATGTACACATCTTTATTCTATTCAAAAGTTTTAATACCTGGCTTTTAATGCATTGTGTTTCCTTCTGGAGCATCAGTGAGCGTTTTAACTTTCTGTAATAGTTGCATATGAGTCCCTCAATTGTCCTCAGTGTGAAAAGATGGATCTCAAAATCATACAGTCATTGTTGGAAAGGGTTCAAATACACAAAAATGCTGAAAAACCAAAGAATGTGTCGGACCACAACTATCACTAAACAAAAACAACAACAACAACACAGTATTAAGAATCTTGAGCCTTGAACCTTGAACAGGGTCATTTTTATAAATTCAACTATTATGTTCTCTTGTCGGCTATATGTAAACATCTTTTATGTGAAATATCTTATTCAGCTCAGTACTAATTAAAAAATAACATGCATTTTGTATGACCTCAACTGCATATATATTAGTAATACACTAGTATACAGCATGCATACTATATATTGTAGCAAAAATAACAGTAGTACAGTATTCTATTCCAAACACAGGCAAACTAATCAAATTTGTCAGTGCTACATTTGCTACAGAAGAGCACTACTGTCCCCTACAGGAGGCATATGGTACTGTATTGCATATTCAGGGTGATGTTAAAGAGGACACTAAAAACCATGGACTAACAATCAATTTCAGTGTCTGAACTACTGCCATCATATGCATACGCTAGGTTTTCTCCACATGTAAAGAGCAAAGAACCATAAAACTGTAGATTTCATGACTTCATATTAGAAATGGGTATCTTGACTGCATTAGAGATAACTGAACATAGATATTCTGTTTTATACATTGCCATTATCAGTGCTTAATAAAATAGTACACAGGTTCACTATTTATGTGGTGTTGAATCTGTGTCTGTTATGGATTGAGCAGGTTGCTACCGGTGCATTGAATGAATAGAGTATCTCACTCCTTTTGCAGTTCCAGTCACTGCAATCATTTCAGGTGCACGTCCTCCCTGTGCCATGTGTGCCGGATACCACATACACAAAGGCGCTGAGCTCATCCAGTTGCACAAACCAGAACTGCTAAAATGGCGGAAACACAAATCTTGGTTATTCACCAGGAAGCCAGTCAGTTGATTTAATTTATGCGATATGGTGAATGTTGTTGCCAATGTTTGAGGAATGATGAAGGCTGTGTCAGTGCTCAGAGAGAATTGGATCTTTTTGTCAGTGTTGGTGATGCTACATAGTCACATTTGCCTGACGCTCGGCAGATATGTAGTTGAGCCCGTTTGTTCGTAAATTGCTGGCTCTGTGTCCTTGGGGCGGGGCTAATGAGACATACTGGCTCAGTTGAGTTCAGGGGGCATGGTCTGTGAGCTCATCAGCGTGATCTGTGTGTCTGATCGGGTCGACCTGTATGCTCAGGTGTGTCCAGCAGCCGGGGCGTCCCCTAGACGGATGCTGCCGAGGAAGGTGGTATGGTTGCTCATGGAGATGGAGGTGTCCTCGTACACCATGCGGATGGAGATCCTCTGGCGGGCTCGCAATAAACACACACCCGCGGTGTAGCAGGTGTTGAACTTGCGCTGGCCGGTCTCGATGCTTCGCGTGCAGCGCAAGAATGGAGTCTTATCAACCATCACCTCGTAACTCGCTATGTCCGTGAAGTTCAGGTAATATACCTGTTGAACACACAGACACAGACACACACACACACACACACACACACACACACACACACACAGAAAGCAAGTTGGAAAAATGGTTATTGATTTTCTAGTCAGGTTAAAATATGTTTTGTTGTATTTGTATGAAATGTATACTGTATTTGTTTGTGTATAAGGAGTAGAGTTAGTCCAGGGACTGTACTCACTTCTACCTGACTATATATAAAGTATGTTCCGTCAAGCAGGACTTCCAGCTCTCCAGAGCGCGAGTGCATTTTAAACACTCTCTGGTGGATTGAGATCATTCTCCAATTTTTCAACACACCTTCTGACAAATCTCACAAACAGACACCAGTAAATACTCAATCATCTGTTATGACAGCAGCGATACATAGTTAAGACACACACACAGCAGGGCTCAAGTATAAGGAGGATTTTTATGAATTTTACTTGCCTTGTGACTCTTACATTAGTAAATTATACATTTCTCACTGATCATTTGTGACCCTGGACCACAAAACCAGTCATAAGTAGCACGGGTATATTATTATATTATATATCCGATGTATAGGTTTCTATGTAAGTAGTGGCACTTCTGATTGGGCTGAGGGCTGATTTTAGCGAGTTTGAAGTAAAAGTATTTGATGGATGTATAATGTGTGTCAAGAGCATTCATTCAGTATCATTATCTCATTTTTGACCGAGATGGCTTTTAGCTGGTAAGTATATAGAAACGTAATTTTTGATAAGTAATATGCATTGCGAAGAACTTCATATGGACAACTTTAAAGGCGATTTTCTAAATATTTTGATTTTTTTTGCATCCTCACATTCCAGATTTTCAAATAGTTGTATCTCGGCCAAATATTGTCCTAACCTAACAAACCACACATTAATGGAAAGCTTATTTATTCATGACTAAAGGAATACTGGAAATACAACTGGAAATATTACTACAATTTAAAATAATGTTTTTTAATTTAAAAATGTAATTTATTCCTGTGATTGTAAGGTGAATTTTCAGCCATTAGGCCAGTCTTCAGTGTCACATGATCCCTCAGAAATCTTTCTAATATGCTGATTACATGCTTAAGAAATTTATATATATATATATATATATATATATATATATATATATATTATTTTTTTTCACAATTATGTGATGAATAGAAATTTTAAAATAACAGCATTTATATGAAATAAAAATATTTTGTAACATTAAAATCTCAAGATCAATTTATTGTGTCCTTGTTAAATCAAAGTTTAAACTTTTACTGACTCCAAACTTTTGAACAGCAGTGTATTTCTTCATTAAATGTTACTTTTTATTTATTTATTTTTAAACAAAGAATGTTTACAATAGCCAGTGGGATATCCTTATATTTGAGCCCTTTATACAACCTTTAACAAATGAAAGGGATAGTTCACCCAAAAATAAAGATTCTGTCATGAATTACTCACCTTCTTGTTCCAAACCTGTAAAACTATCTTTTATCTTCAGAACACAAATTTATTTTACAGAGATATTTTTGATTAAATCTGAGAGCTTTCTGACCCTCTGCAGACAGCAGTCAGAAAACTTTTTGTGAGGCAGACTGACCGTGAAGAGAAGAAATCATTGAAGAAAGTCATTATTTTTGTTTTCTTTGCGCACAAAAAGTATTCTCGTAGCTTCAAAACATTACGGTTGAACTACTGATGTTACATGGACTATTTTAATCATGTCCTTACTATCTTTCAGGGCCTTAAACGTGGTAGTTACCTTGCTGTATATGCAGGTTCAGAAAGCTCTCGGATTTCATCAAAAATATCTTAATTTATGTTCCAAAAATGAAGAAAGTTCTTATGGGTTCGCAACGACATGAGGACGAGTAATTAATGAGAATTTTTATTTTTGGGTGAACTAACCCTTTAAAGTCATTGCAACACACAATATCAATAAGCATTATGAAACATATATATGTAGTTGTGTGTATGCGAGGGATCATTATTTAACTCTTACCTTCTTTCACTTGGATAGTAGTTTCCTGACCTTGCAGATGCACCACAGCTGGCTACAGAAACAAACAAATCCAAAAAACACATTTTCTATATACTTGATGCCCAGACACATTAGCATGTTCAAACTATGTTTGATCTACACATTAATCATCCTCTTGTTTACTAAGAGAATATAACTCAAGGTTCAGGAGATGGTGCATACCTGTGTCTCTCTGTGTCTGGCTTTATCTGCGCCACCTGTTGACACACAGAGGGAAATAAATTTTGGTCTATTATTAGTTGCTTATGGGCACACTGGGTTGGTACTTCTGCAGTGATGTAGGACGATTTTGAAATTACGGAAGAAAATGAGATGGGAGTTTTTCGACGTACCCTAACTGTATTGACCCAGATCACACAGACTATGCATGCGCATCACAGAGACGAGACAAGATGAGCATTTGAGGTTAAAAAGTATAGAAATGGTCAATTTGTTTCTAAAATAATCAATCGTTTCGCTAGATAAGACCCTTCTTCATTGGCTGGGATCGTTTAGAGCGCTTTGAAGCTGGATTTAAATTGCATTTTGAAAGTTCAAACTTTGGGGCACCATTCATATCCATTGTATGGAGAGAAATCCTGAAATGTTTTCCACAAAAAACATAATTTCTTTACAAGTGAAGAAAGAAAGACATATCTTGGATGACAAGGGGGTGAGTACATTATCTGTAAATTTTTGTTCTGTTTTGTTCTGTTTTTTTCTTCCCAATTAAGTTGTATATCAGAGTACAGCAGCTTCTTGAAAAGTAGGAAGGGACCTGATTTGGTCCACTGGGAATTGCTGGATGAAGGGATGTGTTTATTGTCAGAGAAGAGATGTTGCAAAGTTTAGATTCAAATTTGATTAAAGATTATGAGGGCACATAAATTTAAAAAATGGAGCTCCATTAACAAGAATTTGAATTAATGATAACCTTAAAGGTCTACTGAAGTGCCTTGAAACGGACAGCGTTATCCTGTGTGCTGATGTAATAAACAGCTTGCTGTGTAAAAGCAAGTGTCTGTATTAACCTGAAGGTCCCTGTGGTCCAGGTGGACCTTGTGGTCCCGGTGGCCCTGCAGGTCCAGGAGGTCCAGGTGGGCCAGAGGGACCCATCGCGTTACTGCCTGGGATTCCCGGGATCCCTGGTATTCCAGGTGGTCCTTGTGGACCAGGCGGGCCTGGGGGTCCAGGAGCGCCAGGGGGTCCTTTCTTGCCTGATGAAATAAAAACAACAAAAAAAACCAAAACGAAACGAAAAACAAAAGAGAGAGGAATGCAACGTCAGTCTGACACAAACTAAAACATCAAAACACTAGAAACAATACACTTTACATAACTTTACAAGTGTGAAAATGATATAATTACCCTTTTTCCGCTCTCCTTTCTTTTTTCCATTAGTTTCTGTAAGAGCAAGAAAAGACAATCATTTACAATGTATAATTTTACATTCACAATCACAAATGCGAAAAATCTTCTTACTGGCCTCCTGCGTTTTGCTTCCAGAAAAAAAATTGATTTGTTCAATCAGACTGTTTGTTTGTTTCAAAGCAGCCTAACCGATAATGGCACTCACATGACCACAGAAAAACAAACAAAATGTAATTTGAAGGACAATTGCTTCTGCTGGTGTCTACAAATAACACACATCTCACTGTACAACAAACTGTAATACTGAAGTAACAAATGTAGACACAAGAGTCAAACGATATCCAGTAAGACTGTATTTGTCTGCGTGTAATAAATCCAGCACATCCATAATAAACAAGTCTGACAAAATTCACTGTTTTATAGTTTAAAGTCTAGCCTAAACACACACACATACTGACTCTCAGGAGACAGATCTGTGTTCCTAAGGCCTGAGGTCACTCTTGTGTTTGTGTTGGCTAGCATTCGGGGGTCTTTTTTTCACAATAAAACTACTTCAAGTCATTTGTAAATGACTGCTGCTTTCACTGTGTTGTCTGGTGGGCTTCGCACGCGATATCTCTTTTTCTCAAAACACAGAATATCAAAAGTGAAGAGAAACAACTTGCCGCCTTTAATCTTCTCCTTTAATCTTTCTTTTTTTTTCTCATTATATGAAAAACAACAGAAGAGGGGGGAGGAGGGCACCATGCACATACATAAAATCAAGCAAGCGCAACAAAAACCAAACATGACACACATAATAAGCATGCAAAGAACTTGACCTGCCTTCAGTACCTCCCTGCAGATGTCCCTGTCTCTTTTATAAAACGATCAGGGATGAACTCACCAAATAGTTGTTTTTCTCAGCGCAAACCTTTTTTACATACCACCCACAATCCACGTTGAATTAACACAGTGGCCATAGAAAGCAGACGGATAAAATCATTAAAGAATTAATTCGCTTAAAGTATACAATTTATTTGAAAATAGATGCATTTTCAAGTAATTCAATTTCAAGTCGAAACTGTAGCCTGACTGACTTTGTGTTCCTGCGCTAACAACACATAAACAAAATGCATTTTTTCTGAAACTGTCAGGGGCTTCACACATCAAATGTTTAATTTTTAAGTCATATTATTTTATTACTTAAGTGTATTTAAGTTGCGGCCTTTCAAAACTAAACATGAACATAAAATAAACATGCAAACGTGACATTTTCTGTGAATTCTGCTCTCAGTATGCACAAATCATCCAGACCACTTCACAAAGCCTTAGTTTGTTTTGTAAAACCTTTATTATCTACATACTCTTTACTTCTATTCCCAGAAATCTCTTAATCAGAAAATGTTTACCAGATTACCACATGTAATGTTTGTTTTATAAATCCCTTGCACATTTATTTATTTAAACAAATCCTTGCAAACTGTCCAAGCAGCTTTTGCAAATCCACTCACCTGATTTACAAAATATTTGCTAAACATAATCGTTTTATTAATCTCAGGTTTTGTGAAATTCTCAGACCAGTGAATGAACTCCCTCTGGTGGTGATGGTCAGCCTCTGGGAAAACGGTGCCATTTATACTGCAGTTGAAACGTTTGACTCATAAGCATCATTGATAAGCATAAGTGCTTTTAAATGTTGAAATATAAATATAAGAACTGGTCTGCATGTGTGCACACGCGTCTGCGTACATGCATGCACGTCAAAAGAATTCTAAGGGAGGGTTACTTGACATTGGGTATGTCTGTGTTTGTTTTAAATGGGAGAAAAAAGAAAGAGTGTTAAAAGTCTTTAATGAATGGAACAAATTAGCATCAAAGACAGACAATATTGGAACCATATTTCACACCAAACATGCAGCTGCGCACACAAACACCGAACACCAGCTGTACATTCACAAAGTGCATGTTTATGAGGCCACAAAGTGAGCAAGTTTGTGTATGTCCATGTGCAAGTGCTTTGACCCATGAATCTGAGAATTGGGCAGAAAACAGGATGACTTTTGATCACAGGAATGGATTAAAAATGGCTTCCTTATTGAATCATTCATGTACCCACAGATGCTCACAGACAGTTTGACACTAGATGGAGTTACCTAACACAATCTGATGCTTGGATTTTATACTCAAATCTAATCACTTTAAATCTGTTGTCAACATTTCATGGAAATTTAGTTTAACAGAATTACAACTAAGCCATAAAAATCAGCTACAATGAGTTATGTGTGTGGACGCTGTTCAAAATGAACTCACAGCGATGAGTGAGGTCTATAGTTTCAAACACACACTTTGAGCTGTATGCAATATCCTATATGTCTACATAACAGTATGTTAGGGATTTATTAACATCCATACACTGCTGTCAAATGTACAGAGATTTACAGCTCAGCATATTACAGGCATTGTTTCCATTAGAGTCCATCTGCAACACACCTGAATTTAGTGCACAGGACTCCCACATACAGACAACAATAATGTGAGAAATACTGGGTCTCATTCACTAATTAATACATACTTATGTAAATGTGGTTACATAGCTTAAAAAGACACGCTTACAGCAAGGGTAAAGTCTGTTATTCTCAATACCAGTTGAACCACATTAATCGTGTTTAAATTAATAACTTGCCAAGACAGGCATTTTGAAAAAAGTGCATTTAGCCATTCACATGTGCTTACATTACCACTAGGTCATGACAATATATGTGGGTAAAACATTACGAACTGCTCTCAGGCGCTGTCTCCTGACTTTTGCACCACAAAAATTAACATTTTCTGTAGACATATTCTCATTTGATCTCAGAAAAAGGTGAGATCCATCCCTTTTACGTTGGCTAATAATAATAGTAGCAGTAGCAGTAGTAGTAATAACAATAATAGTTTGCTAGCACTACTCTTACAATAAAATATTTAATTTTCTTCTTATTAAATATTCAGGTTAGCTGAAAGTAGAGCTGAGCTGTGCAATATATCGATACAATCAGAGTTAAATGAAAATGTCATAGCTCTTCCAAGCTTTCTAATGTCAGTGAATGGCTGTTCAGATTTTGAAGTAAAATAAAGTGTACCCATTCATCATAAAAAAGTGCTTCTAGGGTTAATAAAGGCATTCTGAAGTGAAATTATGTATTTATGTAAGAAAAATATCTATATTTAAAACTTTATAAACCATAATCCGTAGCTTCCCCTAACTGTTGGACACAAGTTAGCAGGAGAATGGCATTCTAGCAGATGATGTAGGACGTTGGAAAGAACAAAATTCCAGTCACGATGTAGAAGTACAAAAACGAGAATTTGTATCTCTTTGCTGTAAACAAAATTTGGTTCTCGCGAGACTAGCATATTCTAGCATATTCTCACTGGAGCTTACGCTACGCTTACATCCTATGTCATTCGCTGGAAGGTCACTCTCTCGTGAACATACTTATGACAGCTAGCGGAAGCTATAGATTACGGTTTATAAAGTTTAAATATGGATATTTGTCTTACACAAATGCATCAAAACACTTCAGAAGGCATTTAGACTTTTTATGATGGATAGGTGTACTTTATTGGACTTCAAAATCTCAACCACCATTCACTACCATTATAAAGCTTTGAAGAATGTAACTCTGATTGTATTTGTCTGAAAGAAGACAGTCATATACACTTAAGATAGCTGAGTAAATCATGGGGTAATTTTCATTTTTGGGTGAAAATACAATTTATATGCAATCACAAAGCCTTAAAGGGTTGGTTCACCCAAAAATGAAAATTAACCTATTATTTACTCACCCTCCAGGCATCCGAGGTGTATATGACTTCCAAAAGTCATAAGATAAGATTCCAAAACAAGTCCAATAAAGTGCATCCACACATAATAAAAAGTGTCTCACATGACTCAGGTTGGATGAATAAAGGTCTCCTGTAGTGAATCAATGCGTTTTGTAAGAAAAGTATCCATATGTAAAATGTAATAATCACTTTAATCTAGCATGCGCTAACAGTTGTAAATGGAAGTAGCTCCGAGTGGATGACGTATGACATTGAGAGAAACACTCATCGCCATGATAATGCTTGGGAGAAAGCTTGAGCCAGAGCAATTTTTAACATAAGTCCGATTGGATTCGTCTGAAAGAAGGAAGTCATATAAACCTAGGATGCCTGGAAGGTGAGTAAATAATGGGCAAAATGTTCATTTTTGGGTGAACTAACCCTTTAAGGATATCATTTATTTCTCAACTGACACATCTAAAAGAAGTACATCTCATTTAAGCTGCACTATATTATCTACCTAACATTATCATCATCTGTAACCTCTCTCTGCAGACATCTGCTTCAGCATCATTTTAGATGGCATGCATGTGTAGTATGCGTGCAGATTATCTGTGTTGTATCGGTATTTGTTTTGGCACATGACGCACACAGGTGCAAAAGCTGAAACAGTAGAACTCCCGATCAGAGCCAGTGACTGCACAGCCATAATCAAAGCCAAAACCACCTGCCAATCAAACTGCTGCCAACTGGAGCCAATCACGGCTTTGGAAAGAGGAGTAGGTAACCAAAGCTAGAGTCGGCCAACGAGAAAGAGCAAGAGAGGAGCAATATCAGTTTGTTAGAAGCTACCAGAATGGAAAAGGAGAGGGTATTCACGTATAAACTACTGGTGCGCACAGCATAGCCGAGTAATGAGTAAGATGGAAGGAATGAACAAGGGGGAGAGAGAGAGTGAGAGGTAGCATGATCAAATGAAGGAAATGCATCTCGTTCTGAACTCTAAACCACATCAAAGAGAAATCGTTGGCAATCTCACGGGCTTTATACTCACGTATACACACGCACACACGCAGTCTTAATCTAAGCTCTAAATTTCATGAATACCAACACACACAAAAGATTTTTTTTTTTACCTGAACGTTTGGTACGATGAATGACTCTCTCCAGCCCTCTTGTGTGTTCATCCCTCCATCTGCTCTGTGAAGACGAAGGAATACGTTTTTTTTTTAAATACAGTGCAGAAGAATAAAATTAATTCATGGTGCTGTTTCAAAGCATTTTACATTTTAACTCCAGCTTGAGTTTGAGCCAAGACATGATCAATGAAACTAATCCATTTCTTTATAAAATAAATGTCACCACGTAAACTAAAACTACACACGCGCACACACACACACACACACACACACACACACACACCTCTGCTGAAAGACAACTCTGAACATAATGAACATAATGTGTGTGTGTGTGTGTGTGTGTGTGTGTGTGTGTGTTTAGAAACCCTGTGGATTTACAGCAGTAAGACATTCCAATGAGATGATCCAGCACACAAACACACACAAAATCACATTAACTTAATTAATTATTTAGAAAGGAAATACCTTTCTTATCATTATCTCACATATGAAAAGAGTAATAGCGATGCAAGCCTTAAACACACACACACACACACACACACACACACGTTGAATTTTAATGTTTTATGGGGACATTCCATGTCATAATGGTTTTATACTGTACAAACTGTATTTTCTAACCCTTACCCTACTGTCACACAAAACGTTTTGCTTAATTATTAAAGCTTGCTCCAGATATTCTGTCCCCATAATGTGATACCTGAACTACCAATGCTATCTCATGAACAATTCATACGTATTATATGAAGTGGCTAATTTGTACGAATTTTCTGTGAGGGGTAGGTTTAGGGGTGGTCATTCGTACAGATTCCTACGCATTTTCAGCCTCATAAAATACATATGATTTTTCACAAAACGTATAATTTCATATGAGCCAGGTCCTCGTAAAATATCTACAAACTGCCGTGAGATCGGGTTGGAACCTAGAGCTGGATCATAGACTGTAAAAAAGAAGGACGACGCGTCTCCCATTCATTTCACTATAGAAAAGTGAAGTCAAAGCATCTCATAATGGCAGCTGCCATCATGGTCACCGAGTCTGCGCAGTAGTGTTGTGAGGTGGAGCCACGGTATCAAAGTCCCACCCAAATTCCCGCAGACCCAATCACAAGATCACAATCATGACACCACACCCCATTTTAATGGCATCAAATAACTACCTAAAAGCAAACTTATTAGAAAAACGAACACTTGAACATAAATCAGCATTATAAGAACTACCGCAAATGATGGAAACCATCTTTGGAAAAAAAATATTCAAAGTGTCATTTTATTATTTAGTTCGCCTCACGTCCTTTTAGATTACATGGAGAGGGTGGGGTTTATGACCTATACTGCAGCCAGCCACTAGGGGCGATCATAGAGCCCACAGCTTCAGTTTTCAGGACGCGTGAGGCACACCTGGGCTGGACAATTAAAAAAGTAATCGAAATCAAAATTCAGTCTGTAGTAATTGAAACCAGTCTGCAGATTAGAGTTGACAGATTCCACAGAAAATCGGTCAGAGGACATGAAACATGTTTGATATTTTCAGCCGGTTTTAGAACACATAACATTTCTTTTGTCAGCGTCTCCTTTAGTTGAGTCCTTGAGTTTGTTGTGATCGGAACTTGAAAATCTGGTAGTGTATAATCCTCAGTCGTGTAGTGTATGATGGCCAGTTTTCCTTTGTCAGTAAGTGTATGATGCCTAGTGTTTTAAAAATCTGTTCAGATTTTTAAAGTCATGTTGTGTATTCCAGCCTTAAGACGCCGTGTCAAGTTAACAGAATTTAAATGTTTACACACAGCACCGCTCATCAACATCAATGTCAGCTCCAAAACAGCGGACCAATCAGAAGACTATGGAGGCGGGGCAAGCGTTGCTAGCTTTTGTTTACAGTAGCAGGTTGGTAAGGCAAAATAGCGGAATAGGCATTCTTGCGCTGCTCATTCCTGAGTGCTATGTCTTACATTTTTGATGCAAAGACGTGTTCTGCATGAAGGCCAGTAAGAACCTAGAGTAAATACTTGAGGATATACAGTGACATGACAAGATTGCTGAGAGGAAGATCATATGCAACAGCGATCATGAGTCAGATTCACATCTATGAGGGAAAAAAATTATATATTAATATATATATATATGACCTTAGTTTGTGACCTTAGGTCATATCGTCCAGCCCTATTGGAACCACACACACACACACACACACACACACACACACAAGCAATTGATGAGGTTGGGAGAGTACAAATTTTTTCTTCTTTTTTTTGCTTATTCATTCTTCTTTTATTTTATTTTCATTCTTTATTTTTTCCTTTCTTTCATATTTTTCCTTTTTTATTCTTTAATTTAATTTCCTTTTCTTTCTTTATTCATTCTTTTTTTTCCATTTCTTCCTTCTTTTTTCACCCTTAGTTCCATTTTTCTCTCATTCTTTCCCTTTTTCATTCTTTTTTCCTTCCATACATTTTTTCTTTCTTTCTTTCTTTCTTTCTTTCTTTCTTTCTTTCTTTCTTTCTTTCTTTCTTTCTTTCTTTCTTTCTCTCTCTCTCTCTTTCTTTCTCTTATTCTTTCTTTCTTTCTTCCTTACATTTCTTCCTTCCTTTACTTCTGCCCTTTTTTCTTTCTCCTTTTCTTACATTTTCCCCATTTATTTCAGTTCTTTATTCTTTGTATGTGTATAAAATACTCCTATTGTAACAGTGACCCTTTGAGATTGCAACAGGAGGACGTTCAGGCAGACGGTGGAGACACACACACACACACACACACACACACACACACACACACACACAGCATTATTCAGGGATATCTATCAGGTCAGGACACTTCAGATCTGGAGTTTCCATGTATGTTTATACACAGTGAATAAAAAGGTTGAGAGAAGAGTAACTCTGGGTCAGTTGCAGTAGCACATATCTGTGTCTGTGTCAGAAAGACAGAGAACATGACCCTGCTATTCTTCACAGTAGAATCACATTACAAGACCTAGACTGCCATTGTCATCTTCATAGCTTGTCTTTTTTTTTTCTTTTTTTGATTGCAGGATTGTTGAAGGGAAAGAAGTCTAAATTCTCTCTCTCTCTCTCTCTCTCTCTCTCTCTCTCTCTCTCACACACACACACACACACACACACACACACACACACACACACACACAGACTCATAGAGCAGGGTTAGTGGGGTCATGCAGCTGTGTCTGGGTAAAACTCATGTTATTTATGTGATTAGAGAAGCCACTAAATCACAAAGTTTAGCCCCAGAGTGCACTGGGTGTCATGTGTATTCATGTATCCACGTAAAACATTGACGCGTGAGTGTGAACGCGAGTATGTGTGTGTTTTAACCGGTAAGATGACACTTTTAGATCTGTAAACACCTTGCTCTGTCATACTTTTGTTTTTTAATCCAATGTGTGTTTGTAATCAGACACTGTAGGGCTGTCTTCCTGCCAGAGGATGTTCCAGCCTTTGGACATGATGTTCTGGCTCAGAGTCTGTATGTGTGTGTGTGTGTGTGTGTGTGTGTGTGTGTGTGAGAGAGAGAGAGAAAGAGAAAGCAGTGAAAAATTTTCTTCAAGCTTACTGATCTGCTCATTTACAATTATGATAAGCAACAAAAGAAAGCGAGTATGCAGGTTTAATTACATGTACTTTAGGGACCAAATGGGCCCTAGAAGTTAGCCAAATCTGACAAAAATAGCCTTTGGGGACTATCCGAGTCGCCATCAGATGTAAAAGGGATTTATAAATAAAGCAAGTAATGTGTTTCTAATATTAAACATTGCAAAAGGTTTTCTTCTAGACGTATGGTTTGGGTTAGTCCGCAGTAATTATAATTAGCTTTAAATATAAACAATAGAGGTTTACGGTTATGTCCTCATTTAGCAAGACGTGTGTGTGTGTGTGTGTGTGTGAGAAACAGCTCTGTGCAGTCTAGACCTTGTAACTCGACTCTAGTGTGAGATATCTCATCTGTCTCTCTTTTACACACACTAAACAACACACACACACACACACACACACACACACACACACACTAAACAAAACACTACCTTTTTCATCTGTACACCAATCTCTTTTTTTCTTAAAGGTCATTGCAAACTTTGTCTTACTGTAGGGATGTACAGTAGGATATTAGGGCCCTATGAAATCCATTTAATTTTTTCCCAAATTCCGTTGTATTTTTTTCTAAATTTAATACAAATTTAACATCAGTTTATTAAAGGTTTAACAAAAATTACATGCTTAGAGCCCTCCGAAATGTTGTGTTTTATTGTTACCAAATTCAAATTCAATTATTTAAATGCATAACAACATTTATTTATTCTTACAATAGCCTTGTGAATTTTTATTCCCAGGATTTCTGTGTTGTGTATTTACTATTTAAATTTTTCTGGTTACCAATGGAAGGCATAAAAAATTATTAAATTTTTCTTTTAATAAATAAAAATGAACATTTTTTTAGCAGTTAAAGGGGATTTACCATTACAATTTAAACATAAAAGAAATATTGTGTAATTACTTCCTAAAAAAATAATAATAAAGTTTTATTAATATTTCAACTATTTTAGATTGGGAATACAGCTGCGGAAACTAACAATACATTTTACTCAAATGCAACGGTCAAATGCTAATGAAGTGACTCTCAGAGCAGTTCTGGAGATGTACTTATGTCCTCATTTATTGAGACGCCAGATGCTGAAATCACCACGAGAGTCATGCGTGCTTCAGTATGTGTAGTTACCAAAACCAGCGTCTGCGCCATTCATAAAAACAGAGACATGCAGAACATGCATGATTCATATTTAAATCTAAATATTTAAGTCTTTTTGCGGCTTAATATTTACAGATACTAGTTCATATCACATTATTTAATTTGATGACATACTTTTGTTACATTTCTTCCAAACGCGTTAAACCGTAAATTCTGTTTTTATGACTGGATTCTGCGATTATGTGCAATTGGTTGACATTAGTTACATTAGTTATCGCAAACTAACACTGAACAATACGTTCCGTAGACATTTTTGAAAGAAAGAAATAATGAAATCAGTGTGCAGTAAAGATTTTAAAAAAATGCTGTTCCACTGAACTTTCTATTCATTATATAATATGGTTTCCACAAAAATATTAAGCATCGCTAATATGAACACTGCTAATATGAAATGTTTCTTGAGCAGCAAATTAGCATATCAGAATGATTTCTGAATGATCATGTGACACTAAAGACTGGAGTACTTATACTGAAAATTCAGCTTTGACGTCACAGGAATAAATTACATTTGATATTATATTAAAATAAAACAGCTATTTGAAATTGTAATAATATTTCACAATTTTACAGCACTATACTATACTATACTTTCAAAAACACACAAAAAAAAACTTTGAACGATTATGTACCAAATGCATGAATACGATCAAACTGAAACTTACTGTAAAGTGTTGCCAAAACACACAAGAGGACACAAGTTATAGTGAGAGAGAACTGTCTTTCTTTAGACCACCCACAACCTGATTGGTCAAATGCTCCATCAAGCTAAAATTGCCTCGCTCAAACGTGTGTCCGCATGTGTGTACATTTCTTCATGCTTGTAAAACAAGAGATTGTGAACAGATAAACGCTGCTGCGTGATGAATACGTGCGTGTGATTAGTTTGTCAGTTGTCACCGAGGACAGATACACTCACACCCTCATACGTACACGTGTGTAGACTCACACATACACATGTGTTGCTCTGAAACAATATTTATAGTAACGGTACACGCTGTATGAGGCCTAATTTATTTCTGTTTGAATTGTATGACATTGCGTGTTGAAGAAGTTGTGTATGTGTGTGGTCTGAGCTAACGGTAGCATCTATTCCACTCATACTTATTTTGACATTTTCCATTCTTTCCGCTGACAGCCGGAGAAAAACGACCGTTTTAATCAGACTGACCACACACACATAATCGCAACACAAACACAGCGCAACACAAGAAAGCGTGTATGTTTCACATTAATACACTACACTTCATTTACATTATTCTTGTTTTTCTGAAACATTAGGGGCAATTCTTTTTCGAAACTTTCCCTCTCCACAAACAGTTTTAACCTATTGTTGACCTGTTCTGACACAAACACACACACACACACACACACACACACACACACACACACACACACACACACAAAAACACCTAATTTCTAAAAACTTCTCTCACAATGTAATGTTTTTTTATTGTGTATTTTGTGTTTGGGTCCAAACCGGAGTTTACTTCCAGCCTTCTTTGCCCACGCTGGTCACTTTTTACTGTGGGTTATTAACTAGGTCCGAAATGCTTTAAATTTGCATCATCAACATGACTACCACCACTAGCGCTATGGAGGAGAAGACAGCAGTGTTTCTGAGTCACATGTTTAATTACATTCTGAATAAAAAGCTCTCAATTTGAGTCATTTAGGCATATGAAAGAAATCCTTTTTCAACTAATGCTGTAAGCTATATGGGCCATTCTATAGAATTTGTTAAAAATCAGAGTTGAAAATGTCTTTTCCTGCAAATTTTATATGTATGCAAATTGTATAATATCCAAGGTTACATTTCTCGTAATTGTGCAGTTAATTCTCATATTGTATTTTCAGAAAGTTTTGGAATATTTGTTCTGTCCTCAAATTTGTCACTACTGAAAAAGAGTAATATATAATTTATTAAGAAGGGTTATATTCACCTGTTAACATTTTATTTACATCTACCTTGTAAATGTTTTTTATATTTTATTAAAAAGTTCACAGAAGTAAAACAATCATTTTTATTTCAAGTGTGAGATTTTTCTTTGTAAAAGGCAAAAAGGTAATCTTACTGATTTCAAACTTAAGAAGTCATTAGTTCAATATACATTGAACCAAACACTATCATAACATCTTAGTTGATAATTCAGTATACTTTATCTTTAACAAAACATCCCACATAGAGTTTTAACCCACATAGTAAAAAAAACACTACTAAAACATACTAAAATACTAAAAATTGGCATAACTGTACTAAAATTGTTCATTTCCCCAAATAAAGGATTATGTGCTCCCTTTTGTCACTACCGAAACAATGATGACATGTTTCAGTTGTGACTGTTATGGTAGTGACAATTAACCCCAAAGTTTCGGTAGTGACAATTTGAGATACTTTTGAACCTAGCTCAGAGATTCCGAACAGCACAGTTCTGAACAGTTGTACACGTATAAAAACTAAATGTAATAGAATAACGCTCAAAAAAAGTGTTTAATTATAGAAAAATGGAGTTCGGTAGTGACATTCTTTAATGTTACACACAGATTTTTAATACTTTTAAACACATCTACCTCAAAATGATGGGGCCTGCCTATTTACTCACCATCCATGTAGCAATGAGTGAAACTGAAGGTGAAGAACAAATTTAGGGGTCAGGATTTAGGACAGCCACCTCCGAATTGCAAGTACCCAATAAATGATAATTTTATATGTATATTAAGCTTACTGACATTTTAAATATTATTGTAGGTTTCAATAGATAATAAAATGATCTTAGTAGACATCTAAGATTTTAATACTTAACTGCTTTATAAATGTGTTTTTTGGTTGTGGCCCATATTGGAACCATTCTAAAAAAAAAATTATCCATTTTTTTAACATTAAATCAGTACAGACCAAAAATACTCTGTAGATACCACCTGATGTACTTTTTATTACAAATTTCTAAACTAATGAACACTTTAGTCATAAACCCTCATGAAAGAGTATGAAGTTTTATCCTATTGAATGATAATGAATGAGCCTGTTTGAGAGTCATTTGATCGTAAAGCAGATTACACTGTTTGTATTGATGTATGATGTATGTATTTCATTCACGAAAAACAAATTAGTCTACTAGTGGGTCAGCATTTCCTTATGTAAATGACTCATTATGTGTGGTACAGGATCAGCAGTCTTTCTGTTTCTGGATAATATGGGTGAAAAATGAATATGTACATATCTCTATTGCCACATTCATATATTGGCATAAACAGAGTAAAAAATACATCTGAATCACATAGTTTCTTTCAGACTTTGGGGTTAATTTGAGGGTGGTTTGCAAGAATTTTAGCTTGTATATGAACAAATTTTGTGAAAGAAAAATCACAAATCACCTTGCCATTACAGGTTATAAGGATCATGTGTGCATTTAATTTTAGAAAACTACTTTCACTCCAACCAAACAAACTGAACTCTGATGTCAAATGTACTCCGATGCGCACAAAAGATCTATTATGAAGTATACGAGTACGAGTTTGCTTTTTTGCAAACCATGTAATTATCACTTCAGGGATGAAACCCTCAAAGATCAAATGGTCAACCACCACAAGACACCAGATGTACAATAAACGACTCTAAAATATTTCAATAAACCATCCACATATTGTTGATTGACCATTAACATAAATTAAACGCCAATGGGTAGAGATCTGGTGACAGAATGGCGTGATAAATCCTGAATGTTCTAGAAGAAGAAGGGAAATAATGTCAGGATGGATTAAAATGTTTGAGAGTTTGACATTATGACCCAATCACAGAGCAAGACAACACTCGCTTTGAGCAGATGTTCTCATTGTTGCGAATGACCGCAGTCCTCCAGGACCAATGAAGCTCACTTGACATCATACAATTAAACTCCTACTGAGAGATACAATCCTCTAGAGACACACACAAGTGTGTGTATGAAAGTGTGACGCTGAATCTGAATGCAATCGATAAACATTGCACATGAAGACATTTCATTGACGTGGGAAGAAAGGACATACGCCTAGAATCAAGTGGAGAATCTGACGAACTGCAGTGGTAGTTTAGCGGGGCCTCCAGCTGAACGATCGGAAGATGTATTCCAGGAAATTGAGAGTTTCTGAGATCACAGCCAGCTCTATCACCATTACAATGTTGTGAGAGGCAGTTAATCCTACACTGCTCCAGGGGGACCATCTCTACGACCGGTCAATCATAAATCTCACGTCATCACCATCATTAGAAAATCATTTGCAGCTATTTAAGCCAAGAGTTTAATAATAAAAATGACATAGCTGGAACCTCAAGAAATATTGATAACTAAGTTGTTTTCCCTCCTTTTCAAAGGGCACAAAATCTTCCAGCACTTTAGGACATTTAAATGTACAAAGAACAGAGCACAAGACTGGCTCTCCATATATCACTATAACCATCTGAGAGCATGTAAAAAAAAAAAAGGGCTAAATCATGCCACATTTTGACAGGCATCTCAAAAACAAGCTCAATTTAGCAGAAATGACCTGAAAACACAGAGAGGCTGAATTTTCAAAAGTTAAAGGTGGTTGTGAAGTATTTTACGTTGGAAAGAGGGTCAATGATGTAATGCTCAATTTTTATACAGATCTATCAGTTTGTTAAAAACCAGGGGTGGGTGATATACCGGTAGACATGATTAACTAGTAGAAATTTTGGACTATTGTCTCCATCACGGTTACAGCTCACGGGACGTTGCTGTGATCAAAACTTTTTGTGTGCACGCATTTTTAAGGATTGTGGTTTAAAAACAAGTGATTTTAAGCAGTTCAAATGCAATCAGCAGAGAAAGAGAAATCATTTTACTATATGCGCAAACTGTCTGAGAGACGTGAAGACGGTACTCAGAGCGTGGGAGTATTGAACTAAGAAATTTTTGCTGTTTCATAGGCCTTAAAAGGTTAAATACACAAACTTGTATTTGTCAAAATCTTTGCAAGTATTCTCGTAAACACATTCATTTAGGTTTTAAGTGAAAGCAAACAGCTGAGAAAGAAAACACGTGTAACAAAATATTGGATCCGGGCAGCTTTTAAAAGAGACTAAATGACTCTTGTAACTTGAAAAGAAGAAATCTATATTTCATTTACACAGTGAAAAATATGCACTGTTTTTATACATTTGATTACTATGTAGCATTTTTTATTTATTTGTTCTACTGTAGTTTGTGCGTCCTATTGCTTGAAATTAGTTTTTTATTCTTATAATTTGTGAGCTTGAGTTTATTTAGGCTAGTATTCGTTTTTGTGATATTGACACTGGTGACATGAATAATGAAGCTTCTATGGTATCAAAAATTGTGAGATCATAAAGACCTTACTTAAAGGATAAATACTATACTATATTGTGATATAGTATTGTTACCGTGAAATAAAATTACTTATATCATGACATAAGATTTTGGTCATATGTGACCCTGGACCACAAAACCAGTCATAAGGGTCAATTTTTTTTAAATTGAGATTTATTAAGCTGTGTTAGGATATGACAATATCTGGCCAAGACACAACTATCTGAAAATCTGGAATCTGATGGTGCCAAAAAAAAAAAAAAAAAAATCTAAATATTGAGAAAATCAAAAAAGTTATTAGCAATGCATTTCTAATCAAAATTTAGACATACAAAATTTGGCATAAAAAAAGTGTATAATTTTGACCCATACAATGCATTTTTTGCTATTGCTACAAATATACTCATGCTATTTAAGACTGGCTTTGTAGTCAAGGTCACATATTGCCTACCCCTACTAAAAATCCATAAAAATTGCAATTCATACATAGATAACTATTATGAGCCGATTCTATGATGCCTTTAATTTCTGAATGAAATGTATTTATTTTTGGCCATAAATGTCAGTAATGTCAGGGAGATGCAATCCTGAAATAATAATGAAGAAAAAAAGACAATGTTTCACTGATCCTTATCCTTATTTATAAACACTTCTCTAAATTCAAAAATTCAAACTTTTGTTGAATTTAGTGTAGTGTTGTCAAAATCCTATGGCATCTACATGGATATAGTGATTTTGCTGAATTTTTGCAATATTTTCTTTGTCCTTATCATTGACACTGTCATCTGTCATTAGCACAACAACGAAATGCATACTTTTTTGTGATTATGTTACATCCAGAGCATTTAGATAATGTTACGGTTCATTTACGCAGAGCACATTGCTTTAACCAACTTAGCTGACTTTCTAAAAGGGTTTAAAAGAAAAAGTTCTGGTGGAGTTTAAGCAAAGCATGTCAAGGTTGTCGAACGGTTTGTGTCAGGTTGCGAATGAGAGTGAGAGACCTTCACAATAGTTAATGATGTCACTCCCTCAGAGGAGGGATCTTTTTACCGTGGCAATCTGATTACAGCTCTGCTTGCTTTGGCTAAAGAGCACATCAGAAATCAAATGTTCTCTGGCAAGAGTTATATTTTCTCAAACACACACACACACAAAAAAAGTGAGTTTCCGAGCACACAATACTGACTAGCAGGTCAGAGCGGTGTTTGACCTGATAGGAATGCAGACTTGAGTTTGGTACAAGACAATTTATCAAGTAAAGAACACACATCCGTTCACATCCTGTATAACACTGTATGATTCCAATGGTGGTTAAAACAGCTGGTAGTTCCGTAAAACAAACACACACACACACACACATATAAAGAAGAGTGCCAGACCTTATGTGACAGTGGTCTCAACATGTTCTCACCTCATAAGCGGTGAGTTTCTCCAGTTAGAGGGCAGTGTGACACACATAGCACGGACAGCTGGATGTGTGGTTTTTACTTGTACAGCTGGAGCCCATCTGGGACCAACACTGGATGAGATGTGCATACACACTCACAAACACAGACACACAAGATGCAAACTGTGATAAACTCTAACTGGCCTCTTCATCAATAGACCCCTTTCTTCTCTCCTGTTATATCTACATATCCTCACGTCACCTTGTCTTCCTCCAGGAGGAATGCTCGTATTGTTATGAAGATAAAATAACCAGATAGACTATTAATATGATTTTATTCATAGGTTTTAAATCCAAACTATGAGCTAACTTTTTGGAGAAATCTGGATAAAAGAACAAAAATGGAAACACAAGACAACCTTCTGATGACCTACTTGCTCTTCGGTCTGCAGATTTCAGTGTTGAAGCTGATCAAAGCATGTGTTCCTGCTTTGATACTGCTGTTAGTGTTGGATTCATTTCCCTCTGTCTTTTCATCTATTATTGCTCTATTTCATGTTACATCCCATGGGAGAAAAAAGGCATTATATCATCATTCCAACATGCAAACAATAAAATAAAATAGAAAAAAAACATTAATCCCCAATGCAAGCTGATCACTATAAATGTGTCACGAACGTGGCAATGATAGCTTGACACAAATCAAAAGTTGGCGAGATACTATCAGATCACATCAGAACGCTGACTGAGAGTGGCATTCTACTCTGTGGAGGGGAAATGTGCTTAATTTTTATAAAAATGATTTACAGTACTACAAAAATAGGCTCCATTTTCCCTCAAAACATAAATTCTGCTGATTTTAAGGGATGCGTATTAACACAAATTTCCAATTTGCCTCGGATTCACAAGCTCTCGACTGAAATGGATTTGATTCAAATGTAGAAAGTGATTTGTCAGACAAATTGAAACAGTAAATCATAATTTAGTAAGTCATTCTGAACGATTTATTAAGAAGACTGGCTCAGAAGAGTCGTTTGTTCATTAAGTAGGCTTCACAGGTTGTACTGTATTTTTCTGATTCACTAAAAAGAATCAGTTCCTAAGAGTCATTTGTGTGTGAATTAATTACACCAGTTTTTACATTGTTAATTGTATGTGGCTGGCAAGTAAACTAAAAACAGAACTACTTAAACAAGAAAGATGTATTTTCTTGACATTTTACGGCACATGCCCTGTTCGTCTCAAAAATACATTCCATTTTCCCTAAAAATATCAATTCTGCTGATTTTAAAGTTACATTTATTTTGGGGCTGGGTATCCAAAGTAGAGAAAGGATTTGTTAGACTAACTGAAACAGTAAATCATAATTTAGTGAGTCATTCTGAATGATTCATTAAGAAGATTAGCTCAAAAGAGTTGTTTGTTCATTAAGTAGACTTTACAGGTTGTGCTGTATGTTTCTGATTCACTGAAAATAATCTGTTTCTAAGAGTCATTTGTGTGTGAATCAATTACTCCAGTTTTTATATTGTAATTACTGTAAGTGGCTGGCAAGGAAAAGTAAAATGGAGCAGCTTAAACAAGAAAGATACATTTTTTGACATTTTGTGCCACATGCCCTATTCGTCTCAAAAATATGTTCCATTTTTCCTAAAATTATAAATTCTGCTGATTTGAAAATAAATTTATTTTAGGGCTGAGTATCCAAAGTATTGAGGGATTTGTCAGACTAACTGAAACAGTAAATCATAATTTATTGAGTCATTCGGAATGATTCATTAAGAAGATTGGCTCAAAAGAGTCATTTGTACATTAGGTAAGCTTCACTGTTTTTCTGATTTATTCAAAAAGAATCAGATCTTAAGAGTCATTTGTGTGCGAATCAATTACACCAATGTTTACGTGGCTGGCAAGAAAAAGTTAAATGAAACAGCTTAAACCAGAAAGATGCTTTTTCATAACATTTTGCAGCACATTCCCTTTTTGTCTAATCACAGTCACTGTGGAATGCAAAATCAATCTCAAAATATGAATTCTTTTGCCATGGGACTGTATTTAGCCACAGTGGTTAAAAAGCAGTGAGGCAAATACTGGCATAAGTAAAAGAATGCTCTTAGAGTGGGTTTCCAGAGGATCCTGTAGCTTCACTATCTTACACACAGTGTCCTAAACATTTAACAACACACCTACATGTGACCAAAACAATACTTGATACAGACAGTATACTTATGAAGTGAATCACTTCACCTCACTATCTCCAGCCTGGGCAGAAGATCAGTCTGTTTCTCTTCTGACAAGAGAAAACACCAAATGAATTCAACAAAAGCTCCAAAAAACACACAGGCCTAGCTTAGAGCTTTGTTCAGCAGCAGCAAATGACTCAGCTGTTATGATTCAGGGGACAGATGCAAGAAGAAGAGAGCTGAAGAGGCAAAAAGAGAATAAAAGATGTAAAGAGCTGTTTTGAAGATGTAGTCAACAAACTGACAGAGCTGCCATTTCTGAAAAACACCCATCTTACTCAAATTCACACGCACACAAACACGAGAAGACAGATGCTTTGGGTTCCACTGATATTGTTGGTTATAAATATACATTTGCTCACATTACACACTCTCCCAGTACGGCAGCGAAACACACCACATTAAAGATTTATTACTGGGACGCATATTTGTGGGCAACCAAACATCAGAGTCCATAACACAGTAACAAAGGAATGAGAGGAACAGCCATTATACCCTCTATTACAGTAAACAGACCAATATCCAATTTGAAGAAGTCTGTTTTTCTAAAAAATACCACTCTGCAGAAATTTGTGGTTCTGCAAATATGGTTAGAAAGCAAAATAAAGCTGATTGAGAACTAATTAATTTTCCTCATTCAACAACCCATATCCAGAATGTATAATTCTGAACAATTAGAGTCACCAAAACAATTGCCTCGTCATCATTTTCACATTGTTGCTTGGACCAAACTCACTCTATTGGTTGAGCCAGAAGTTGACACATCAGACCACTTGAACAAACAGAGCAATGTTTGAAAGTGCCAAAGATTCAAGTGTTTACACATTTCGGGAAGTCATCCTTGGAGTTGTCTCTGCATATTATCCTGGGATAGCAGAAAGTATGTTCACAGAAAAAAAAAACAAAAAAAAAAAAACAGCAGCTTCAACTACTGATGAAAGAAGTATAAAAAATATATTTACAGCTTCTGCAGTAAACCAGGCAAGCAGCAAAACTGCATAGTCTAAATCATAATTTTAACCTAATTGCCATGTGAGTTGGCTTGCACAAAACTTTTGCTCCCAGTCCAATCAACCAACACCGTTTCAAATCAATACAGGAAATGCATGGCGACATCAGTGAACAAATGTGATTAATGCATTCCATATTAATGCAAAACAAACTACAGATGTGTGTCAATAACCTATTGGTTCCAGTGTATCAGACACGCGCTCTTTGCCCTCTCCTTCATATCATATTGCGTATCGCTTGCAGTTAGATTGTTTGACCACATCACGCAGAACTGTTGTTTACTCGCCCACACATGTATGTTATTTTGGTGAATGTTTTTTTTTTTCCCATTGGTGAATGAAAGCCATCAAGATTTTGGGTGCAAGACACTATAGCTCATTTATGTAAGGGAGAATAACAAAAAGTAAACTGTTACATATTATACCCAAAAATTCTTCATATAGTGGACTTCCAGTAAAACTGGACCAAAAAATAGACACTTTGACCTGACCACGTTTTTCTTAAGTGGTTTTTCTTTAATTGCTAAACTATTGAACAAAATTAAGCATTGCTTGGTAATTGGTCAACAAATTAATTTTAATCCATTACATACCTTTCTATCAAAGTTATCTGACATGATCAAGATGAATTTGTTCTGACACTTTAACTCTGAGTTCTTGTCATATTTAATTACCATTTTCTAAACTACAGTGAAACTGTGATAATGTGAGAAATGTTGGTGTTTGAATACATTTTAGTTTTGACTGTATATCAAGTCCTTTGAAGCAATACAACTTCTTCCAAATAAAGAATAATAATAGTAAATGTATAATAATATAATTCTTAACAATCACTGTTGTATTAACAATACACAGAAGAACAAATTAAATTTGTTTCTGTTTCTGTTTATCCTGTTGTGTAAAGTGAGAACACTTCCAGATTATGTAACTGAAAAAAATCTTTCATATCTCATAACAATGCCAGATTTGAGGTTTGACAGCCATCACATACAGTGAGGGAAAGAATTATGTGATCCCCTTTTTGTACCTTTGCCCACTGACAAAGAAATGATCAGTCTATAATTTTATTGGCAGGTTTATTTTAATGGTGAGAGACAGAATAACAGGAAATGCGTTATGGATTTTTTTTGTTGTTAGGTTGTTGTTGAGGGTGGATCTCTGTAAATGTAATATGTATAATAGTAGGGTTGGGTGATGTCTACCAAATTGGCATCAGTGAAACAGAGAAACATCACAATGGACAATGACATCAGACTGGGGGTTGTGCTGAATCCGTATTTGGAAAAATGGATAACGTGTTCTATGGAGCCACTAAAGGGGCATGGTTAGCCGCTCGCTAGCGGTAGCCTGTTACATTACAGTACATAAAATTTCACTTACCACATAAACAGAGTAAGGGGAGATGACTGATAGGACAATGGCGAATGACATGCAGATCCTGAGCACCACTGACAAACATCTAATCTTGTAAAATGTGTGGTAAACACTACCGCTCCGTAACAGAGTATGTGTGATGGCAAATTTTAAAAGTGAAAATAAAAAGCAAGCATGCACTCAAAAGCAATTTCAGTGCCCTGCATATTAATAGCAGCTTCCTAATGCCCGCAATAATTACCTAACAATATAAGAGGGGAAGAGGAAGTATTGAAATATATTTTTTCCTCCCATCTCATACGTATTCTTCTTACGGATTCTGTAGTAAACGTCATTTTCTTTCCAAACATGGTTTTCGGATTCGGGCATATGCCTAATGAGAAGTGTATTTTTGATTTAGTAGGAAGTTAATAGTTAATAGTTAATAGGAAACACTGATTTCTTGAGTCAGGACTACCCATACTATAGACAGGTGTGTTTTTGTATCCAAATACTGGTGCATTTGATGTCTAGTGTGCACAATTTTTTTTTTATGAAAAATCAGTACTCATAATTAAAAAAAAAAAAAAAAAAAAAATGACAATTTGTGACCCCAAGAATCAATATGAAATGAATCGTAAGGTACTGACAGATTCCAGGTAAATCTACTAAAAGCAGCCCATATGACTACTGTAATATATATCAAGCCCTTTGAAGCAACACAACTTTGTGTGAAGTGAGAAACGCTTCCAGATTATGCAATCGAAGAAAATCGTACATATCTAGTAACAATGCCAGATTTGAGGTTTGAAACACATAACTTAGTGTGTGAATCATACAGACTACATTTATGGTACTTCTTTCTGGAGCTTTTTTTTTAGACATTAAGTTATATTTCTGTTTACATGATTTGAAGAACAGTATAAACATGAGCTGGTTGAGAATACAGTGTTCATAAAATGCTGTGGTCCCTTCTGAGGGTGGATCTTGATAACTCTAATAGGCATAGAAGTACATATCTAGCTAACTTGTACATTTAAAATTGAGTTCAATAAGAGAGCTCAAATCTTTCTGACAAACGCACTGAAGAAGCAGTCATCCCTGCTCCTGCTGCTATATACAGAGCTCAGAATGGAATCCTCAGAGACCTCTGCTAAACTTGAGCAACATCTAAAAGCTGTTACACCCTCCCATGAATATTGCCAAATGAGAGCAGAATGTGCTCCAGAGGTTGCAATCAGATCAGGCCATGACATTAGACTGAGTTATTGGATTCTCAAAGGAGCGAGCCAGTGAGGGTTATGTGTGAACACCGTAAAACATCAGATCACGAGCATTCCCAGAATGAAGACAGAATCTAAATATGAATCTAGAAATGTGACAGGGTCAACTGGCAGTCTTACGCACATTCTGAAATTGGGTTAGTTTGTCCTGACATCGATCATAGCTTGTCTGAATACATGCCACGGAAATGGCTCAAATTTGTTCTTCTCCTCAGCTTTGGCACATTACTTTGATATCCAGAAGATGGCAAGTGATCAACAGTTCAACAAAACTGCAAACGAGTGTTTCTGTGTGTGTGTGTGTGTGTGTGTAGTCACAAATCCATTCGCCCTATTAAACTTTGTCTCATCCGTGCGCAGTCAAGCTATTTCTGCTTGTCATCACTGTAGCTAAGCGACAACTGCTCCAGAACCAGCACAAGTGTGTGCATGCGAGTTTGTATGTGCTTGCATACAAGTATTTGCCCTCTTAACTAAAACCAGATCCTGGGCTTCATTTCCTCTCTATCTATCTCTCTCTCTCTCTCTCTCTCTCTCTCTCTCACAAACACACACTCAAAGAGTCGTGTGTCTGGTGCCATAAGTGGTTTGTAAAGTGAGGCGTTCCCGTTTGTCTGAAGGATCCTGAGTGTTTGGAAGGATTAATACCAGCTGATGAACAGAATACAGCAGAAAAAATGAACAGCTGCAGAGAGAAAATCAAGGACAACTCAAAGAAGTCGGTCCTGTCATCTGTTAGTCTTCACCTCCGAGCCTCATCTAAACCTCTCTGGGTACACAGTCTGTTTCTTTACAAGCTAAATCAATAACATACCACAAAGTTACACACAAGACAGTATACAAACATGCACACATGTTAATACAGACATGTCACACATGTACACACACATGCACACCAGTGTACACTAACTACTATAACAGATTCATTCTTAACTAACCACTTAACCATAGTCACGCTCGCTTTCACCCCTAACAAATGACAAGAAACAGTGTCGTCAGTGCGACTAGACTGAGCCAAAAGGCTACTTTTGCATTTTCTTTGCGGATTTTTTTTTTTTTTTTTTGTGGGGGAAAAAAAAAGAAAACACAAAAAAATACTACACACACACACTGGTAGCTGAAAGCATAATCATATTATCCAAAATATTTAAGTAACAAACATGCAAGGAGTGGGGAATGTGTCAAGCTTTTGTGGAAATCTGCTGCTTTCTATGTAGTTCTGCGCGCACAGATCCCATGTGGGCCTGGTCATCGGTAACTCTTGCGGCTTGGACAACGCACACAGACTTGTACGCATACATCACAAATATTTATCCCGAACTTAAGACGGGAAACATGTAAGCAAGAGATCACAGAGTCCTCCACATATTTCTGAAGGATTACACGTCTCAGCGTGTGTGTTGTGCTGTGTTGTATGCAAACCGTGACAGCTTCAAACAAAAGCCTTGGCTCATCAAGCACACAGAAGAATGAATGTTCTGCTTTCTCGCTCCTATTTTTGTTTTTCCTCAATCCTTCGCTCATTATTTCTCTTCTCTGATACTTTTTCCTCCATATTCATCCTTTTCATTCTCATGTTTGTGGCATGAGTCACCAGAGCTAGCTTTAAACTAGAGAAAATTAACCTTTGTGTAACACTGAAATCCCAGTATACATACACACAGACGAGGTTTTGTAATGAATTCATGAGTAATGCAAAAAATCATGAGTAATGACTGTAATACAATAGTACCAACAGATATGGCAACAGTACTGTACAGAGCAAATAACTTTGATTATACTCCACTCCAACTTTCTATACAATGTTATTTTATTATAATCCATCCACGGCCATTTAGATGCCGAGGTTCTATGCAGGTCTTATTTTAAACACATTTTCTTTGTCTTTGGAGATTTGGCAGCAGGCTTATGACTGAATGCAGAGCACCAGCCTAAATCAAAAAAGTAAAGACACAAATGCTTTTCTCAGTAGCTAATGCTGGCCAAAATAGCTCACACAAAGAAGCAAAGAAAGAAAGAATGTGGACTGATGGAAGGATGGACGGACGGACACACAAAAGCGGTACAATGCAGATCTTTGATTTGTGAATAAATTACTCTTCTTAGTCTTATCTTTTCAAAGAAACAGTTGATCTATTTCACAAAACGGGTAAAAATTATTCAAATTCTAGAACTGGGGTGATACAATGATCCAGTCACAGTAATAAACTGCTTGTAGGAGGGAAGATTATTTAAGTTACTTTATAATCCATATAATATTTCTGATTCACAAGCTTGCAATTTGTTTCGATTACTGATTCAATATCAATTCATTTGGATATACATCAGGTAAAGTACATGCCAAATACTTTCAAGGAAAAAACTTAAAATAACTTTGTACTTAATATAAAATAACTTTGTATACAAACACTTAAATTACACTCAATTAAGTTTTTATAATAATAAAGTTACAATTCCATAATCATATTTCTACTCCATTTTATTTTACTTTTTTTTTTTTACATTTAAACATTTAAATGGTGGCTGTCATAAAAACTTGACAGATTTATTCAAATATAAATTAAACACTGAAGACTAGTAAAAAATTATAATGAATGTGTTGGATATATTTAGCCAACCGCTCCTCTAGAGTTCATTTTACTAGCTGACTAACGAGTTTATGGTGACCAAATATGTTTTTTCTGAGGTAAATGTGACGTTACATGACATTGTTGAAACACTGATTGGTTCAATCACTGATTGAGCGAAAAATGAGACGGGATACAGACTTCAGTGAGTTGTACTTTTTCTTTTAACATATCTTTGTATTTTTATTCATGTTTATTTCATACTAAAACTGGTATTAAAGTGAATGAGATTATCAGTTCACATGTGCTTTGCACTGCCGCTTTGAGGCAAAACAGTGATCTGTCACTTCACATTAAACAGCACCAAAAAGGTATTTATTGTTTGAATACTATAATAAAAGGCACAGAACTTAACATCGGAGACTTTGTTTCACATCAATGGTACAAAGCACAAAGCTCATTGTGATTTAGTGAATGGGAGGTATGCTACAATGTTTCTGTCATTAATTGAAAACTAAACAAATTTATAAATCAATAGTTCTGTCATTGGCATGGTAATGTACATGACCATGTTAACGTATTTGGTCTTGGTAGGAATAGATCTGCTACGCTGCTGTGGCAGAGGAAGTACAGAGACTTCCACAACATGCTGCTGTAAGCATGTAAGAAATACTGCTGCTGCACATAACATATACATATATGCTACACATAATAGCCCCCAAAGCATACATGAATCATATCGTAGCAGATCTATACAGGTGGAGCTGGGGAAGGTGGAGGGTTTCTGAAGCATGCTGCAAACTGCTACATCTAGCACTAGTCATATATTTGAATGTTGAGCAGTGAGCTCATTGGCTTCTGATACGGGAGAGAATCAATCGGCTGTGCCATGTGATTATGATGTCATGTTGTCAGATTGAGTTAGACCCATCAGACTGCATTCTACAGTTTCATGCCAGAACTCAACAATATTTTTACCCGGCCCTAGTTTCTCAAACAAAATGATTGTATGGGACAATATAGGACATGTAAAAAAAAAAGCAACAGGACCATCCTTCTTGCGTTCCACTGAAGAAAAATAGCTGTATATGGAACGAACGGTTTTGGAACGAGTCTGGCTGAGTAATTTTTGGGTGAATTATTCCTTTAAAGGGAGACAAAGACTGATATTGCCACATATAAAAGTATGTCTCAGCAGCAAACCCACTTTTTATTTATGAATGTATAATTTTGGAGATGTCATTTGGTTCTCCAAGTCTCTTTTTAAACATGCCAGATGATTTCTGCTCCAAACACCCACCCACCAACACGCACACACGCAAGCTTTGGCCATCATGATCACTCATACATTCACACCATCATCAGTCTGGCTTTTTAGAACAAACATTAAATTAACATGTGATCTAGTGCCTTTCAAGAGGAACGTGTGTATACGATCACGCACATACGCACGCACACATGTGCCTGGAACGTGTTCAACATCTTGTTCAATGCTGGAGCCGCTGCTCCACCTTTTCAATAGATTTTGCGTTGTTAATGCCAGACTTTAATGGCTTCATTAAAACACCTTAAAAAAGGAAACATTCTTTACTCTTGAGACATAGTGGGACACGGGAGACCCTAGGATAATGCTTTAAAGTTTCATATTAGACATCCAACTTCCAAAAGGCATCACTTCTTCGATCAACTGTAACGAGAGGGAAAAAACTAAATCAACCATTAACAGGCATTTCCTTGTTCGTCTTCCAATTAGAGAGTTGCTGTCCTGACCCCTGACCTGAATGGGCAGATGATCCAATCGCGGGCTTGTCAGGTGGTCAGAAAGAGCAGCGCTGATCAAGTGGTTAGTATTTTATGTGCGTGCGCAGCGAGTGTATGGTGACTGTCGAGTGCTTGGTGTCGAGGCTGGGCCGCACCTGTCTGCAATTTGGCACATACTCTTCTCCACCTGCTCTCTTGATTTATTCTCTCTCTCACTGGCTTTGTTCCCCCCTCCTTTGCTTTGCCTGGTGTAAAGGGCTCTGTGTTGTGGCTTTTAAACAATTCCAATTTGGGACAAACCACAAACCACATGAAACAGAGAGAGCAAGAGATAGAGAGGCTAGTGAGAGAGAGAAAGACATCTGCTCAACAGCTTGACGCACACTTAAATGAACATACAGCTTTTGGACCGAAGGGAAGGAGAGAAAGAAAGGTGAGAAAGCGAGAAAGAAAGAACGAGATGAGGAGAGACATACGTATTTGTGTGCATGTATGAATGCGTTTAGAAAAAAATCACTGATAGTTTTTCTTTTTTTGAACTTTTGATTAATTATGACGTCATAATTGCTTTATCAAATGCATTTCAATAGGCCCTACATATTTATACACCAGAGACACTTCCTTATATATACAAATTCATATTAATTTCCGGAGTCTTGCTAGATATATGACGCAGGGCATCGGTCTAACCAGAAAAACATGAACAATCATCTAAGCCGTCATAAATCAATGATACAAATCTCAAAGGGCACACCGTATTCAGATCATATCATTACTGTCAGCCTCACTCAAATGTCACCATATGTAAAACAGCATACTGTTCAACAGAGCCGCTTCATGAACTTGTAAGTGAGGCCCCTTGCAAAGTACATAGTGTTTTTATAGCAAAAGGTCAACCATTACATTTACACTCATTTCCTTAAGCTATGCCAAAATGACCATCTCAGGAGGTGGTTTTTACAGAGCTTGTTTTAGAGAACAGGTTGAGAGCACTGCATTTATTTCATCTTTATTTATTTTACATAATAGTTACTAAAACATCTGAATATAAATCACTTTATACTTTAAATCGCAACTTCGTGATTCTGTTATCCCATTAGGACCATTTTCAATAATGAAATGATTAAATTTACATTAATTAAAAGAAAGTAAACTGTAACCAACAGTGCTATTAGTAATCTTTTAAGTCTGTGTGCACTGGGAATCAAACATTCTTAAATAAGAACCAAGCAACACTAATTTTGCACACAGTACACAATGAACAACGTAACATACATGGTGGTAAAAATGATATAGTGAAGAATAATTTGAAGTAGCTCGCTCATGGGTGCGTCAAAAGACAGCCAAACTCTCCCGTTCACGTCCAGTTCACACGGCTTGAATCATACACAATTTCACACAGACTAACTGTCAGGCAAAGAGTACACACATTTTTATACAGGATGCAATGCACACTTTAGAAGACTCAACAGCTGGATTTGCCAAAGTTTGGGAGATTTGTAGAATGTTTGTTAAGGGTATAGTTCACTCAAAAATGAAAATTCTGTCATTAATTATTCACCCTCATGTTGTAACATACCCGTTAGTAGGGCTGGGCGATATATATCAATCGATAAATTCATGCGCATCTCGTCAGTAAAGCCGTTTTTTTGATTAGCGGTAAATCTCCATCACCTGTTTTCAAATGGAGCGCCAGTTAATACACAGAGCCATAGATCACTGAAAAGCTACCCCAATGAATCACCCGCGAAACTGAACCCGATATTGCGTAGCTTGTCAGTGATCTACGGCTCTGTGTATTAACTGGCGCTCCATTTGAAAACCATCACCATTTGGTGATGGAGATTTACCACTAATCAAAGAACCGGCTTTACTGATGAGATGCGCATAATATCGATATAAATATATCGGCTAGCCCTACCCATAAGGCCTTCGTCCATCATTTTCGGAACTCAAATGAATAATTTATCAATTCCGAGAGCTTTCTGACCATTCATAGTCAACAACGTAACTAAAATGTTCCCAGGCAAACTAAAACGTTTCGTGTAAATGTGAATCGTTTTGAAAACATTGTTGTGTATGTGCGAAACTTTTTAAAAAACGCAAGGGAAAACGTTTCCGTTTTTTTACTACATCATAGTCGTGCAAACGTAGCCTTAAAGTAATTATAAAAACTAGGTACTAACCCTGAACCTACCCCTAAACCTAACCCTACCCCATGTAGTTACCTTATATTACCAGTACTTTTTACACTTTAAGAACACCAAGTACACTGAAGTACTGTTAAATAAAGTGCAACCGAAGAATTGTTGAATAAAGTTGTTATTTTAGTTTTCTTTGCACACAGAAAGTATTCTTGTAGCTTCGTAAAAATACATTCGATGTCACAAAGGACTTGTTTTACTCATGTCCTTACCTAGTTTCTCTGCCTTCTCCGGAACATTTAAGTTGCGTCTATGCAGCAAAAGCATCATTATTTGTGTTCCAAAAATGAACAAAGGTCTTACAGGTTTGGAACGACATGAGGGTGAGTAATTAATGACAGAATTTTCATTTTTGGGTGAACTATCGCTTTAATGATTTGTTTAAAATGATATAAATGAGTATTTTTTAAATGCAGACAGTATGTTATTAAACATTATAGCGTTTACCATTGTATTAGACAGAACGGTTAAACAAATATAATAAACTAATGTAGACACAAAATGGGAGGTCTTCTGCATCTGCAATGAGGCGCTGTGTTCCCAGCACTGTCAAAATAAAAGTCTCACTTACCAAACGTATTGGCCAAACTGCATAAAATTACCTGCCAATTCAATCATTTTAAAAAAATAGCTAGCCAATATAACGGCTTTATATTGGTCAGCCACTTTAAAATCCAACCAAAATATATCATTTAACTTCAAAGAAGCCAGAATTGGAACTAGAAAATGCATCTCTGAATCAATCCACCATTACTATACACCTTTCACTGATTATTAATGAGATATGCAAGATATTAACACAAAGAAAACATGTTAGGCTACTGAATTAAAAATGTGCCCAGTATGGAATATTAATCTGGAATTTTAAGTGAATCGTGAAAGTTCTGAACAGAATTCTGACATCATAGTCTCAGATCCAGAAACACTGAAGAAGAGAACAAAACTCTAAGCAGGATATTAGAATTTAAGGGCACAAGAGCATACAAATAAAAGAATCTATCTATGATTGTGAATGTCACCTTCATCACTCTTACTCCAGCCTCATCTGGATAAGTCTCTTTTCAAACACACCCCACACAGATGTGCACGTCCACACACACAGATTAGAGCAGGTTTAGATTATGAGCATGTTATCACATATGGATTACATTATTGAGAACAACATTTCATACGATTCTCAAAGGACCATCAAGAATATGCTGGTAATGACTCCAAAAACAACACAAGCCTCTGCTCTCATCTCAAACCACAGGGAGGTTCACATATCACAGACAGCGAGATAGATTGTCCTGTTTAGTCAAGCTTTCACTCATCTTCCCTTCTTTTTTCCCTACCTCTCCGAATGGACGGAGGTTTCGTCAAAGGCAACAAATGATCAAATACACCCATGCAGCTGTGCTCAAATTAATTTACCATACAACATCTAAACTGCTTTTATTCAGAGGAGTCATTTCAGCAGAGTGATAACAGGAGGCCTTGTCAAAATATACACACGCTCACGCATGACCTTTCGACCCCTACGCTTAATGACAGATCACAGCCTGGTCACAGACAATGATGTTTGTCTGGAACTCTCTCAGTCGGTGAACCTCAGGGCGAACCAAACTCATTTAGGAACAGAGGGAATTACATTGCCGTGTAAAGAAACACACACACACACACACACACACACACACACACACACTCACACAGATGTCAACAAGGACGGAAACCACCAGGAAACACAAACCGCTGCAAAAAGTTTAAATCACCACAACAGAGACAAAATACAATATTAACAGATACAGACACATACACACATACACACACCACAACAGAAGGACAGAGCATTCTTCACAAATGCCAAGCAGGACCAGAATAATGGGTGTTATTATACATACAATGTCAAACACATACACACACAGACTCTTACAGACAGACTGATATGCACACACAAACAAACACACACACACACACACACACACACACACACACACACACACACACACACTGGGTTACTTGGGGACAGCCATGCTAAAAATGGGGCAGTATGTTCAGACTCCAGTCACAACCAATATAAACTCACATTAATCACAAAGAAACCTTTTTAAATTTCAAAAGCTTTATTTATTGACAGAGAGGCCATTGGGCGGTTTGTAGTTGTTTTTAAGTTGGCAGGACTTGTGTAAAGAGTCAGAGGTCATGGGTCAGTGAGGATCTTCCCTGGGTATCCAAGTCACAGTAAATACGATAAAAACGGGAAGTGAAGTCACACCCACCAAAAAACAATACCAACAACAGGACTGTGACTATTTACTGATTTATTAATCTAAAATATATTATATATTAGGGCTGTCAAATGATTAATCGCGATTAATCACATCCAAAATAAAAGTTTATGTTTACACACTATATGTGTGTTTACTTTGTATATTTATTATGTACATATAAATACACACACATACATGTATATATTAAAACTAAATATTTATATGTATATATATTTATACCTGTATACAACTTAGATTATAAATAAATGTAAATATTTTAGATATAAATCTAAAATATTTTACTTAATATATACATGCATGTGTGTATTTATATACACATAATAAATATACACAGTACACAAATATATTGTATGTAAACATAGACTTTTATTTTGGATGTGATTAATCACGATTAATCATTTGACAGCACTATTATATATATATATATATATATATATGGAAGGTGTGTTAAATCAGTTATTTCATTTCAGTCACTAAATAAAAAATAAAATAAGGTACTCGCAAGCTTTTTCTTAGAATTGCGTAACACAAACTCACAGTTCTAACATTTTTTCTCAGAATTTCAAGATATAATCTCACAATTCCGACTTTAAACACAAATATACACTTGCAGTTGTGAGTTATAAAGCCAGAATTGCAAGATATAAACTCGCAATTGCAAGACATACATTTGAATTTTTCCTCGCAAATGCAAGTTTGTATCTTGCAATTCTGCCTTTACCTCACAATTCTGAGTTTATATCTCACAATTCTGACTTTTTTTTTCAGAATTGCATAATTTAAACTTGCAATTGTGAGTAATAAAGCTACAATTGAGTTATAAACTAGCAATTGCAAGTAAATAAAGTAGACTTTTTTCTCGCAAATGTGAGTTTGTATCTTGCAATTCTGTCTTTACCTCACAATTCTGAGTTTATATCTCACAATTCTGACTTTTTTTTTCAGAATTGTATAATTTAAACTTGCAATTGTGAGTAATAAAGCTACAGTTGAGTTATAAAATAGCAATTGCAAGTAAATAAAGTAGACTTTTTTCTCGCAAATGTGAGTTTGTATCTTGCAATTCTGTCTTTACCTCACAATTCTGAGTTTATATCTCACAATTCTGACTTTTTTTTTCAGAATTGCATAATTTAAACTTGCAATTGTGAGTAATAAAGCTACAATTGAGTTATAAACTAGCAATTGCAAGTAAATAAAGTAGACTTTTTTCTCGCAAATGTGAGTTTGTATCTTGCAATTCTGTCTTTATCTCACAATTCTGACTTTTTTTTTCAGAATTGCATAATTTAAACTTGCAATTGTGAGTAATAAAGCTACAATTGAGTTATAAACTAGCAATTGCAAGTAAATAAAGTAGACTTTTTTCTCGCAAATGTGAGTTTGTATCTTGCAATTCTGTCTTTATCTCACAATTCTGACTTTTTTTTTCAGAATTGCATAATTTAAACTTGCAATTGTGAGTAATAAAGCTACAATTGAGTTATAAACTAGCAATTGCAAGTAAATAAAGTAGACTTTTTTCTCGCAAATGTGAGTTTGTATCTTGCAATTCTGTCTTTACCTCACAATTCTGAGTTTATATCTCACAATTCTGACTTTTTTTTTCAGAATTGCATAATTTAAACTTGCAATTGTGAGTAATAAAGCTACAATTGAGTTATAAACTAGCAATTGCAAGTAAATAAAGTAGACTTTTTTCTCGCAAATGTGAGTTTGTATCTCACAATTCTGACTTTTTTTGCAATTCCGAGTTTATATCTCACAATTCTGACATTTTTTCCTCGCAATTCTGACAATTTCTCGCAATGTTGTCTTAGAATTGCGAATAAACTCGCAATTACTTCTCGCCGCAAAGTAGATTTTTTTTTTTTTGCAAATGCGAGTTTATATCTCACAATTCTGAATTTTTTCCTCAGAATGGTATAATATAAACTTGCAGTTGTAAATTATAAAGCCAGAATTGCGAGATATAAACTAGCAATTGCAAGAAATAAAACTCGCAAATGCGAGTCTGTATCTCACAATTCTATCTTTTTTCTTCCCAATTCTGACAATTTCTCACAATTAGAATTGCATGATAGAAACTTGCAATTGTAAGTTATGAAGTCAGAATTGCAAGACATAAACTGGCAAATATCTTGCAATACTGACTTTTTTTGCAGTATAAACTCGCCAAAACAAAAACAGTGTAAAACAAACATTTTACATACATACACATTTACCACAGATTTATATATACAATAAATACCAGTGAATAAAAATGCTACATAACTATATTTTATTTTGTAGACATTTTATTTTAGACAGTCTACAATTACAAAATACGATGTGTGGGCATCTAAATGAGGGCTGTGTTTCAATGAATTTGAATGAATTCATTCAATGAATGAATTTTTATAAAAAGGTTTATTAAAACGAATCATCCAATTGATTCCTTAAAATGATTTTGAACAGAAAAACTATACTGTTATACTGAAAAGACTTGAGCTATTCTCACATTACAGAAAAGCTTTTCAGCCACCTAGCTTGTGTAAAAAATGACCTTCACTGATGTGACCTATTGTAGTCAGGTAGACTCAGTCATCTATCCAGCCATCCATTCATCATGCCGCTCTAAAGTGTAATTTTAAAGCTTTGGTTCCCAAACTTACACACACATCTGTGTGTTGGCTGTTGTCTGAGACTCCTTAAATAGATCCAGCTGTTTAAAGTAAAGCCATTAAAGTCATGCAAACATTCTGTTTCTTCAGAGCACAGCTCTCTAACACCTGTTTGGCTGAGGTGAACCCGCTCTTAGATCCCTCATTAGCACACACATACACACACTTTTGTAATCAGTCAGACAGAGCAGCGCTCTGGGATATATGGCTAACACTATATCAGATCTAAGATGCTGATCAACAAGCGCATTCCTTACTGCTAACTCCTCACTGCTAACTCAAAGGACAAAGGACTCGGGCTAACACACCGGGCGCATGTGAGAAACTTGTGTGTGTATTAGTTACAGCGGTAAATACTTGAATGGAGAGTAATTAGAGTGTGGCTGACTCCATCCATTAATGTAATATCCTGTCGAGGAGGAATCCCGTACCTACAAAGCTTAATAAGGAATAGTGTATGTGTGCATTAGAGGGCTCACACTGCGATCTGGCCACATGCCATAATGCCTGAGAGAGAAAGAGAGAGAGAGGTTGATGGGGAAAGTATTCCCTTCATTTTCCCATACTCTCTCTCACACACAAAAACTCGAACAAAGGAAAGCTCTGATCTACACTGTAAAAGAAAAGCAGGTATGACTTTCACTGAAACACAAACTGGATGTGCAAAACATCAATAGCATTTTTGCAGCTGAGTATTTCATGTGTGGACTTACAAAGGGATTGTGCTATCGTATAATTGCTAATATTGGCAATATCAACCAAGCCAATATGGTACGCATTCCTAGACTTTCACTACGACTGGTGATACCATGATGCTTCCATTTTGTTTCAAAAAAAATAAAAATACTGCAACCATGCAACACACCAAAACAAAATAAAAAATAACTTTGGTTGTTTTTGTTTTCTTAGGGAAACTATATTTTACATGACAGCATGTTGCACACACACTTTCCCTCGCTCTGTGGCTTCATTGCATGTCGTTTTCACTCTGACAGACTAACCACGCTCACGCCTCCATCCATCAATCAGAGTCGTCATGGTTACACGCCTCCTTTTGACATGCATCAGTGCAACACTCTCAAACACGCATATGCACGCACATGCACACAGCAACACCTCCACACACACATATTTAACCTAAGGCAGAAAATTTGTCATCTCAAGATGTTTTGGATGATTGTATTACATTACGCCTAGCAACAGTATCACTATATTTGATGGAAACACTGATGCCCAAAAATAGCTAACAAGATCAAGGGTCACAAGTTCGAGCCTTACGCTTAAAATTTACCGAGATGCAAGTGTATTTGTGACCCTGGACCACAAAACCATTCGTAAGTAGCACTGGTATATTTGTAGCAATAGCCAACCATACGTTGTATGGGTCAAAATTAGTGATTTTTCTCTTATGCCAAAAATGTTTGGGATATTAAGTAAAGGTAGGTAAATTTGATACTTAATTTTTGAATAGTAATATGCATAACTTCATTTAGACGACTTTAAAGGCAATTTTCTCAGTATTTTGATTTTTTGCACCCTTCTCTGCTAAATATCCTATCCTAACAATGGAAATGTAGCTTATTTATTCATCTTTCAGATGATGCACAAATTTCAATTTTACAAAAATGTACCCTTTTGACTGGTTTTGTCGTCTAATGTCACATTTTTTATAAGTGCCCTTGAAGATGAATGGGAACAGGTGGCTGCTTTTGCATTTTAAGCTTTTGCATTTGTTTATGACAAATTCTTCATCTAAGTTGAGACAACTGAGTGCCTAAAATCATTAAGATGACTGCGATGGACCAGTATGGTAACATCTACACAGTAAGCAAGCAGAACCATCACTACATCCCATTCCACTAACTTTTACTGTACCATTCGTGTACACCAGGGATATGTCTTTGCACCTTCATATTCTCTTCAGAAAGACCACAGCCATAGGTTAGATTCATTCATTCACTGTAGGAATTTGTCTGTGTGTAATTCTACCTCCAGAATTATGTCTAATAAAACGCATCCATAAGCCAAGCGTCCTGGATCCAGCACTAACGCACTGCCCGCAGGGTGAACATCAGGAAATGCTGCGACGAGCCTGGCCTTTTGCCAAAGGAATTAAACACGAGTCCGGGCCAAACCGCAGCAAAGGCTAAATAAACAGCGACCTGTGCCGCCTGACAGTAAAAGTGCGTCTGATGAAGAGAGCTCGTAAAAAGGACAGATGTTGTTTAAACAGAACAAATGTACCCTGCAGGTGAACGATTCACAGTTACGAGAAGCGCGTCACTCCCGGGCTTTTGACGCACAATGTGAGCGGGGTGAAAGACAATGCTCACCTAAATCAATGATTAAGCTTACAACCCAGGTAAGGTTTCTGTCATGCCTAGGGGTTCAAAAATTATGGATCCTCACAGGAAACTCAGTGGGTTACAGGTTCAACCCCCTGCAAAGGGAAATTCATCAGCAAAATTGAGATCTGTGCTTGCTATATGTGACCTTGCACCACAAAACCAGTCGTAAGGGTCACATTTTTTTAATAAATAAGCTTTCCATTGATGTACTGTATGGTTTGTTAGGACAGGACAATATCTGGATATACAACAATTTGAAAATCTGAAATGTGAGGGTGCAAAAAAAATCTAAATACTGAGAAAATCGTCTTTTAAATTGTCCAAATGAAGTTCTTAGCAATGCATATTACCAATCAAAAATTACATTTTGATACATTTATAATAGGATATTTATAAAATCTCTTTATGGAACATGATCTTAACATGATCTAGGCATAAAAGAAAAATCTATCATTTTGACCCATACAATGTCTTTTGGCTATTGTTACAAATATACCCGTGCTACTTAAGACTGGTCTAGGATCACATATGTGGAAAATGAATTAAATGCTAATGACGGTAAATAATATAGAAATAACACATTTAATAAATACTGATTGCCTTTTGTACCTGAATGTTGCAAAATATATGAACATTAATCTAACATTACTAACAGTTTGTAACTACTGACTACAAAGAACTACAGTGCCAAAAAAAACAACAACCTTTGTGTAAAAAAACTTTGTTTTTGTTTATATAGCATAATACTTTCTGTAATTTTTATTTAATTTGATACATTTTTCAGCTTGATTTTATTCATTAGTAATGTAAATGGCATAATTATGAACACTATGATGTCTGCACCAAAATGTAATTGCTGCTTTAAAGTTTTATTTTAGTGGAATGCTTTTTGTATTGTATTAGTCTGTCTCACACAATTATTACTTGGTTCTCTATCCTGGTCCTAAAGACCAAAGCACACCTGATATAGACCACTGGCTCATCAGTAGAGGCTCCAAGACCTGAACTGGGAGTGTCAATTAAGGGTGACCTCCAAATGAGCAGCACTGGGGTACTTCAGGGTCAGGATTGAGAAGCACTGCTCTAGGAAGGAAGTGGACTAACAATAGTTCTCCAACAAAACAAACACACACACACACACACACACACACACACACACACACACAGGCAATCAATAGTCTGTGAGGCAAGACAATAAGAAATTCTCATCTCAATAACAAGCTGAAGATAAGTGGGCAGGAAGAAGGTTTCTGCTCTTTGTGTAGAACAACAGATAACTCAGTTTACCTGGTCGTCTATTGTTGGGTGGTCGGTGTCCGGTAACCGGAGCACTGGCGCTGTGGCTTCATAGTGCGGTACTGGCCCCGTTGATGACACCTCATCTTTGTTCTTCTGGGATATTTCTCGTTTGAGCTCCGAGCGCAGGTCCAGGTAACAGAAGAGCGTGACGAGGTGCAGAGAGAGCGAGAGGATGAACAAACTCAGGAAGATTTTGCAGTTGTTGCATTGGCTTTGGCACTCACACGCCGCCTGCGTGCGCTCTCGCTCCTCCAACTTTACCGGTTCGCGCTTCGGTACCATGGCTGCGTGCAGGTCAGTCATCATTGCTTCTGCATACCGAACTTCCTCGTCCTCTCAGCGACTTTTGGCTTGGATCGGTCGCGGTGAGCAAGCGCTTCTCTGTGGGCTCATCTGGCTTCCTGACCTCGGACTGCGAGGATTCAGGCTGATAACCTACTACGGTCAGTTCCAGAGACCGACCCCTAGCTGCTGATTGGCTGCCCGGCGTGACGTCATCTCATTGAAAATCCTCCCGCGGAAAAGCGCGGCACTGTGACATTGATCAAGACGCAAACAAACATTTATCACTGTAGCGCTAACAATAGCGTCAGGCGTTCGCTGCAGATTACACAATATTTCCCCTTTCGTAAGCCCTGAAAGGAACAGTTGAAGTCAAGAGAGTTTTGCTGCTCCACATCAGGAGTTTTTTAAACTTCACACACCTACTGCACACTTACACTTTAAATAAGTGGCATCATCATCATTATTTGTAAAGTTAATAGATGACCCACAAGGACCCCTAAAACATTCTTTCTTGTCAGACTTTCCCTAGCCACATGTTTGTACATTAGGCTTACTCTGTGTGTGCATGTGTGAGCGTGCAAGTGTGTGAAGTTCCACATCTTTAAAGTGTTAGAACAGAGGACTGGTAGTGTAATTGTGGCATATGTTGAGAATCAGAGCAGACTGAGTGTTAAAAGCGGGACAGGACTGCCAATCAAATAAAAACATCAAATGACACACATGCACAAAAACACACACATGAGCACACACTGCTTTTCAAACAACACAATTATACACATACATGCACTCTATCTTACACACATTTATCATACTGTCAAGCGCCAAAGCATGCACACACCATTTTAATTTAATTCTAAAATACACAGTTATTTATTACTATGACAAAACTCTTTTGCTTTGTGTTGTGGGAGGTGAGGTTTCTATGGAAACCACTAATTGATAATATTTGGGTAGTCATTTTTCTTTCTTTCTTTTTTTTTTTTTTTTTTTTTTTTCTGGCAGATTTTGCAGTCCCATCACTCTCATCCAATATTGTGAAAAACAGTGAAAGGGGGAAATGGATAGATTAGTAGAAAAGGGAGGATTACCAAGAAATCAGCAGGGCCGGAACTTTTTTTTTCTAAATAAACATGGTGCAGTATCATAATCTGAGTCGGCTTTACGGCTAACTGGTAGATGCAGTCTATACAGTGTACAGTGGTGGCCAAAATTATTAGAACACTGGTATTTTCACCATCTTAAAAATGGTTTTATGTCAATTATTTCAGAAAGAAATATGTTTACATTTCCAAACATCCATTTTGGCATTAATTATATAAGTCCAGTGAGATGTTTTGTTTGCACAAGGAGTCTGACAACAGCCAGTGCTCCACACAGAGATCTATCTGATCTCAGCATCATCATCCAGTCTGTCTGGAATGACATGAAGAAACAGAACAAACCGAGACAGACTAAATCTGGAAGAACTGTGGCAACATCACCAAGATGCTTTAAGAGACCTACCTGCAAAGCTACCTGAAAAACTGTTGTTGATAAAGAAAAACGATCCTCATTTTACAGCATCTTTACAAGTGCATAAAACTTTGCCTCAGTTTATTCGGTTTCTTCATGTCATTCCAGACAGACTCCCTGGGCAAACAAAAATTTCACTGGATTATCACAATTAATGGCAAAATGAATGTTTGGCAATGTAAACAGACTACTGACACACTACAGCACAATATAGAAATAACTGACTTAAAAAAATGTTTAGCTGGTGAATATACTAGTGTTCTAGTAATTTTGGCCACCACTGTATGTTATTCAGAGAAAAATCTAGCCCGAGAAGTTTGATGGATGCTATCTGACCCCTCTCCGTTGCTTTTTCCCTCTCGTTCTCTTCCTCTGTTCTCGCTCCACTCACAGCTGCGCTCTGTGTACTGCAGATCCTCTGTGACCTCATAAAGCTGAGCCTCTTTAATATGGTTTTATATTAAATCTGTGCCGCTTTTATTCGGCTCCAGACTCTTTAATCTTAAATCACTTAAATATTCACAGCTACACTGCTGCTGAATCGATTCAGCGCCACACACACACACATGCACACGGTCTAGCTGTCTCACACTCAGACAATGTCCTCTGACAGTTCATGATAGATCTCTAAACACAGACATTACTAAATAATGTAATAAAAGCATCATTACAATTAGCGCAACCCACCCAGAAAGTCTGGAAGGAGTTCTAAAAACACGCACGCAAACGCATTCATGCACACGCATGAACAAACAAGCGCACGAGAACGCGCAACAAAAACATTCGCCAAATCACTCGAAGGCGCGCACAAACACACAAATACACCAAACCAAAAAAAGCAACGCTGCAGTGAATAGACAGGTATGGGCTTGGGGCCTTTGGGCAGTTAAAATTAAATTATACAAATTAACTTAACAGAGAATCCAGCCCATACGGAGGCCAGAGTGGCTGGACTCAGAGTGCTAAGAGTTTAAGAAAACAGTAATTGCACACACAGAAAGAGAGAGGCGGAACTTGAAACCGAATGTTCTAGGTTTCTGTGGAACAATTACAGTTTGTAAGTTCAGTAGCTTGTACAAAATTCAGGTAAAAAAAAAACATAACAATGGCAATAACAACATTTTAGTTAATGCTAAAGTTATTATTTTAGCAAGCTATTAAGCGAAATTGTACAGGTTAGAAGATTAACTAATGATCAAATTATGCATTGTTTTCATTAGTCATCCTTGTAAAATGCGTTTTGTAAGCTTAATGGAAGTCAGGAAGTGGTACTGAAGAAAAGATACTTGTCAGAAGGCTGTGAGTCAGTGATACTGATAAATCTGCAAGATACAAGCTGCCTACATTCAACACACTCACACTGAGAAAACACTGCCTCCTACTGGCCAAAATCGTGTCACACAGGCCTATTAAGGATATGCACCAACATAGTTGAAGGGTAAATAATGCAATAGGAAAATGATATGCATATCTTATTGGGATGCTACAGTACAGTATCAAAGTCTGTACATGGAGAACTGGCATTAAACTCAGACAGATTCAAGTCTGTGCTCATGCAGAACATCCCGGCAGGAGTTTAGATGGTGCAGGAGATAATCTCAGGCGGAAAAGGCCAAAATGAGCACAGAAGCAGCGATCCAGTGACTCAGCTCAAAGACTTTATCTCTCAGACTCAAACACATCACTCACCCGCTCACCGAAAACGGATGAAGCCACTGAGATGAGCTGCTAAACGCCTTCATCTATTGGATAAACAAGCCCAGCTGCTGTTGAGTAAAATCTGACATTCAACAATAAACACTCACATGAGTAGAGGAAATAGTTTTGATATGTTGGTTGCTTTTTTTTTAGGCTACCAAAAATAAAATAAAACAGTATGCTGCTCAGCATGGTCTGTGATGTAGCGTCCGTCAAGATGGTTATGCACAGACAGTCTGCTGCCACATTGTTAGCTGCTGTAGGCCAAGTCTCAATCGAAAGTGTTCATTCATGGCCTTGAAACTAAGTTTTACTAAAGTTTAACAGAAGCATGTCAATCCTGTCAATCACAAAACAATGTTTACCTCACTCATATGACACATTTCTGTGCATCTGTTATGCTTCTATTCACTTGTATGATGTATTTAAGATTGCCATGCAGAGCGATGTTGTTTGGTTAAGCACAGCTGTGCTGATATACATCCAGAAGAGGCATTTTAGAAAGAATCAGTGTTTCTGTACAAAATGGTTCAGCAAATGATTCAATAATTAATTCCTAAAAACAGTCACTTTGAATGAACTGGTTAAATGAATTTTTTAATGAGTAACTCATGCAGACAAGTTCCTGCCTAAGAACTACAGTTGAAGTCAGAAGTTTACATACACCTTGCAGAATCTGCAAAATGTTAATTATTTTACCCAAATAAGAGAGATCATAGTTATTTGTTTTATTTAATACTGACCTGAATAAGATATTTCACATAAAAGACATTTACATATAGTCCACAAGAGAAAATAACAGTTGAATTTATATAAATGACCCCGTTCAAAAGTTTACATATACTTGATTCTTAATACTGTGTTGTTACCTGAATTATCCTCAGCTGTTTTTGTTTGTTTGTTTGTTTGTTTAGTGATAGTTGTTCATGAGTACCTTGTTTGTCCTGAACAGCATTTTTTTTTGTGTGTGTGTGTATTTGAACCCTTTCCAACAATGACTGTATGATTTTGTGATCCATCTTATCACACTGAGGACAACTGAAGGACTCATATGCAACTTTTACAGAAGGTTCAAACACTCACTGATGCTTCAGAAGGGGGTGAAAACGTTTCAAATTTAAAGATCAGGGTAAATTTAACTTACTTTGTCTTCTGGTGAACATGTAAGTATCTTCTGTGTCTTCTGAAATACAGTACTAAATGAAAAAAAAAATGATATAAAGGCAAAATAAGAAAAATGTACACATCCTCATTCCATTAAAAAGTTTACACCCAGCTCTTAATGCATTGTTTTGAACCTTCTGTAATAGTTGCATATGAGTCCCCCAGTTGTCCTCGGTGTGAAAAGATAAATCTCAAAATCAGTCGCTGTTGGAAAGGGTTCAAATACACAAAAATGCCGAAAAACCAAAGAATCTGTGGGACCCGAAAGACTTAAAAAAAAAAAAAACAGCTGTGGATCATTCAGGTAGCAATAGAGTACTAAGAATCAAGTGTATGTAAACTTTTGAAAAAAAGTAAAAGTAATTCTACTATTATTATCCTTGTGGACTATATGTAATTGTCTTTCATGTGAAATATCATATTTAGGCCAGTACTAAATAAAAAATAACATGCATTTTGTATGATCCCTCTTATTTGGGTAAAATAATTAACATTTTGCAGATTCTGCAAGGTGTGTGTAAACTTTTGACTTTAACTGCAGGTAAATGATGTGTCCAGGAATGCAGTGGAATCATCTGGACTGCTTTTAATTAATAAATCTTTGGGGGAAATTAACTGGCATTATTTATTTGGAAAAGTAACTCAGATATTTTGTCAGTTAAAAAGTTATGCGTTACTAATGCATTAAAATAACATGGCAAGACACCAATTTGCAATATCAAGCTGCTGCTTTGTATAGCTTAAAATAGCTGAGACGGGATGCCTCACCCATAAAATTTACAAATGGCCATGCCCACTCTAACGGGAAAAATAAGGAGGACTGCATAAATGTGACTCTTTGGTTGCTATGATCCACGACAGTAATGTATTACTATAGCTCATTGTAAAGAATATTACTGAATATAAAAAATGATGTAACCATCATTTGTCCATATTAACTTCTCTTTTGTTCAGTTGTACAAGTAGGATTGTAATGTTTGGTCGGTTTAGTGTTTGTCCATTAATCGGATAGCTGGGTAAAAAGTTACAGTGACAAGAATGGCTTTACAAACGATTTACACAAAATTGCTGAAATATTGAACGTCATAAAGACTTGAATCATTCGAATTAATGGCTCACACATAAAGCCAGACACTAGATTCGTTCTTGAATGCATGAGTGTTTTGAACAAATAATTTCACTGTCAGTCTGTCTAAAGCTTCTTTTTCTCCCACAGCTGCTTCTGAGTCTGACAGCTAGAGCTGAATGAAATATATACCCATTTACTACGAAATTGAACATCACTGACCATTATGTAAATGCTGTGTGCCTGAAACATCCCTGTCTGAATGATGCAATAATTTTAAACTTGTTTTCATGTTGTTATTGGGGAGTTCGCAGAACTGTGACAGACCACATGGAGTAAATTTGTAATGTTTCCGAAGCTTTTCCCACAGTATTTTTTCAATTAGTGCACTGTGAGTTGTTTTGGAAGAGAAGCATCTGCTAAATGGTAACTACCAAAAGCCCCTTTAACAGCCCCCAAACATTAAGACCAACATAAAACCCATGAGTAAATGTGAGAGGCGTTAATAGGCTTTGGCTAAGGCAGTGTGTGGAAGCCTTTTGAAAGAGAAAGAGAGAGAGACAGTTATGAAGGGAGCATAAAAAAGAAAACAATACAAAAGAACACGTCATCGAAAATACCAGCAGCAACCACCCTAAATTCAAACGCAATCTTAAAAAAATGAAAAATGTCTCCAATAGTGTTGGTTTTATTAGAGGAGAAATGTAACAATGTCATTCGTTCATTCTTCATACATTCGTTTTTGTTTCCAAGAATGTTGTCTAAAACAAGATCGTCATTCATGAACCGTGTTTTAACATGTGCAATTAGTCCTGATAAAAGAAACGAAACACTGAAAAACAGCTCAGAACATTCACTCATTCACACAAACAAACACACAGATACATGCACGCTCATATCAAGCCAGATGTTCCAACCCTCAAAAAAGACAGGCACAGATGCTTCAGCGGTGGTGAGACTTCCTGTGTTTTCCAGGCATTTGGAAAGGTTCGTCTCATGCACGGCAGACAAAAACACTTTCACAGCATGTGCGTCTTCCAAAAAAGAGCGAGATGTTCCAGTCTCTTACTCCTCCCTCATAGGAACGTCTTCTAGAGGCACTATTGCCTCCAAAGAGCCCGTACTGCAATGCTGCAACGTTGTTATGGAGATAACAGTGTGTAGTAAGAAGAGAACAAGCACACACAGTTTCAATTTACTGCCATGAAGACGATTTGTACATGATGCCGCTCCTGATGATAACCTCCTATGCAAAGAGAAAGAGCCTGGGAGGCGTGTCAGAGCACATGCAGCGCCTACAGCGGAGTCACACCCACTCCATCTGACATCACAGCAGTCTGGACCCGGGCTGCTCAGATACTCCTCTTGAAACCCTGATGACAAAGAGACAAACACTGGGTTAGAACAGGACACAGCAGAGCGTCGGCTCATTTTAGTAAATTTCTGAATGGGCAGAACGTCATTCATTTTCGTCATGTCCAACTCTATTTTTGTATTATTTACAGTCAAACCACAATTCATTCATACAACATTTCTCACAGCTGATTCACTATAGTTGAGAAAATGGTCATAAAATATGACAAGAACTCAGAGTTAAACTGTGTCAGAACAAATTCATCTTGATAATGTCAGATAACTTTGATAGAAAGGTATGTAATGGAGTACAATCAACCAACAATTGAGACAACTGTTGGTATGAAAATATTTACACAACTATCAATACTTTGTTGACCATTTGCCAAGCAATGCTTAATTTTGTTCCGTCTGTGGTGTTAAAAAAAGGTTGCATTGGCAATTAAAGAAAAATGCTTAAAGGAATAGCTCTCTCAAATATGAAAATGACTTCCGAACACACATACGGCCGTTGTCGGAAGTCAGTGATTTTAGTTTATAATTTTAAAATAAAAACATTTTTGTTATAAAAACCCATGGATCCGCTTCAGAAGACATGTGTTAACCCCCAGAGGCATATGGGTTAGTTCTACGATGGATGTATGAGCTTTTTTGGAGCTTCAAAATAATAGCCACTATCCACCACCATTATAAAGCTTGGAAGAGCCAGGATAAATTTTAAAACAACTCAGACTGTGTTCGTCTGGAAGAAGAAAGTCATATACACCTAGGATGGCTTGAGAGTAAGTAAATCATGGGGAAATTTTCTTTTTTGGGTGAACTATTCCTTTAAGCAAAACATGGTCAGGTCAAAGTCTCTGAATAATTTTTGGACCCAATTTTTTTTTTTTTAATCAATTTTAATTTTAATAGGCACTAATATTTATAAAAACTAATAAAATAAGTTTTATTTTGATTAACAAATATTATTTTAAATGATTTTTAATAGTTTTAGTTAATAAATAATATTGAAGGCTTTTGTGACTTAATTACTGCAGTTACTGACTGATTGCTCATATGACAATATTTAGTCAAAGACACATAGAAATTTTATCAATTAATTGTCTGAACTATTGCTTAAAAATGACTATATTTCTTGCTAAAAAGGTAGCCAAAATAGGTTTAACAAATAATGTTTTTAAATGTTTAATAAATTAACATTTATTAATATGTTTAATAAAGGAACATTCATTAATAAGTTGAATAAATAATAATTACAGTAAATAATAAACATTTAACAGCTAATTAAAAAATGTTCACCTGTTGATTATTGCTGAATTATTGCTACAGTAATTTTTAAACAATAGCTGCGTTAAATGTGACCCTGGACCATTAAAACCAGTCATAAGGGTCAATTTTTTGAAATTGAGATTTATACATAGTCTGAAAGCTGCACAAATAACTCTGGTTTGTTAGGATATAACAATATTTTGTTGAGAAATAACTATCTGATAATCTGGAATCTGAGGTTGCAAATAAATCTAAATATTGAGAAAATCACCTTTATAGTTGTGAAAATTAAGTTTTTAGCACACCTGAGTCAAACACACCTGATTCAGATCATCAGGCCATTGGTAGACTGTGTCAGACAAAGGAGACATGCAAAATGTGCAGTGTTGGGGGGCCCCCAGGAACGTGGTTGGGAACCACTGTCCTAATGTTTTTTGACATAAAAGAGAAATCGATAATTTTGACCCATATAGTATATTGTGGCTATTGCTACAAATATACCTGTGCTACTTAAGACAATCGCTGAGTTGTGTAATGTTCTTAAGAATTGTACTTTCAACTTTAATACAACAGTCTGAACAATGTCTTCTTTTATTTCAGAATAGCAATGAGTCTGTGCACACAGCGAGGACCATGTAGAATTGGTTTCCTGAGTCTGGTGTGAAAGGACTTGATTGGCCTGCACAAAGTCTAGACATGAACACCTTTGGGATGAACTCTCTGTTACAATTCATCCCAAAGGTGTTCAGTGGGATTTGTGCAGGCCAGACTGTTGCAACAAAGTCGGAAGCAGCCAATTTTGTGCAATTACTGCAACAGCCAATCCTGGTGATCAGAAAGGGCTGTACATATAACGCTGGGCCATATATAGTCAAACCAAAATTTATGCGGACACCTTCAACATTTCTTACATTATCACAGTTATGCGCTATAGTTTAGAAAATGGTAAACGGAATCAGAACAAATGTATCTTGTGTCAGATAACTTTGATAGAAAGGTATGTAATGGATTACACAACTATCAATACTTTGTTGACCAATTAGCAATGTGTAAAAAGGTCACATTAGCAATTAAAGAAAAACGCTTATGCAAAACAGTCATGTCAAAGTGCCCATGTTTTGCATAATTGTTATCAATTTTATTGGTAGTACACTGTATGAAGAATTTTTGGGTATAATATGTCACAGTTTGCTTTATTTTGCTATCCTCACTTACATTCACAAGTTCGCCCTAATGTTAATGAACAGTGTCCTGCATCCAATAAAAAACATTATAAAATTATATCTGGTGTCTGAATGTGTTTTGGTTTGACTGTATGTATTGTGATTTACCTGCACAGAGAAAGCTTGGCAGACCTGCATACAGCAGACGGTCATTGTCAGGTAGGATGAAGGGGCAGCTGGCTGTGACCTCACCACAGTAGTGCCTGCACGGGAGCCACCGCACACACTGCCGCTGAGGAACCGGAAAATATTCTGCACAAAGCCAGGCTTTATACACTACCTGAAACATACAAATGTTACCACACTCTTATTCAGAGTTATGCTGAATGTAGTACTCTAGTAGGTTGCTGATGGCATTACTAGGCTACTAAAAGAGCCTCTCACCTGACACAGGTGTGTTTGCGCGCGCACCGAGTAGTCATCCGCCATGTATTTGCGCGTAACGACGTGAAACTCGTCATATTTTTCCTGAGCGTGTTGGTCGAGTCGGATGTACGCGTGAACACATGCGCTGCACAGGTCCCCGTCCTCCGGTCCGCCGCTGAACAGGTCACGAATGACACGCGTCAGACTGCAGTTGAGCCCGTCAGGACTGCTCATGCTCTCCAGTAGGTCCGCTATTGTGAGCGCATCGCAAAAGGACAAGCTGAAGTTCCGGAAGTACTCCAAAAACGCGTGTGGCGACACCGTGGGCACCGGCACGGAATAGGAGGAGCTCACCAAGCCGCTCTTTTGCCGGTAAAGCGTAGAGCACGCGGACTCCAGTGGCGCGCGGCGCCGCGCGTCAGCCTCCACGCACTCCGGCCCGTTTTCTGTCAGATTGTTCAAGAGGACCCCGCAGTCCTCATCGCGAAGGCCCGTCTGGGCGTCGTGACTCGCGTTGCTCCACGTCCTCCGGTGAGTCCGGTCTCTCGAGCGGAGCTTGCCTCCCGCGCAGAGCCAGAGGTGATCGGACAGCAGCGCCGTGAAAAAGAGCAGCGACGCCAGGCTCATGCGCCATCTCTGCACCTTCTCCGGCTCCGCGCACGGTTTGTCGATGGGTTCGGTCACGCGGCAAATTTCTAACTCGGCGTCAAGTTTCCTTCCACACCGCCAGGCGCCCGTGATCATATTTTAGAGGGGGAGACAAAGAGCGAGCTCACACGGGCGGGTCTCCTCCGCAAGATTCCCCACCGCGCGACGTTTACATGATGGCTCGAAGCATCCCTTTCACCTGCTGCTCAAAATTAAGCTGCACTGCAAACACCTGCGTCTGAATTAGCGAGACAGTGCATGATAAAGCACATGCCGCGAGACTCCATCACCTACCCCGCATCTCCTTGACAACACATCGTACGCAGCCGAGTCTTACTCATTCACGGGCATCTCTGAGGCGGCGGGGTGAAGAGCTCGTGCGTGTTCGTCTGTCTGTAGGGGGCTTGTCATCTTTCCGTGGTCTCCTTCACTCTGTCGCCATCTTCGCTCGCACTCAGACGAACCCTGAGATGTTTTAATTGAAGGCGGGGGTGTGGCGCGTGCGCTGTCGCGCGCATCCGTGCCTCCTCCATTGAAACTTCATTCACTATGCACTCACCATTCAACAGCGCGCATTGTTGCCCACCCCACCCCTCGAGGAATCACCCCGCGCGCCGTCCTCGGGCACACACACGGATCCCGGTTACGAGCGTAGAGGATCACTGAGGCAATGTGTGAGAGAAAATCTAAACTATAAACGTTTAAGCCGTTTGTAGTCCTCTGTTTATTTTGATCCGTTTTCAGTATAAATAATTGCGCTATAAATACCATATCGTTTTAGCAGTGGAACCAGGCTCTGTGACGTCAAAATAATTGACAAAAATGATCTATTTATCTATATATCCAGAGCTGGGTCGTAACCGATTACATGCAATCTGGATTGCGTAATCAGATTCCAAAAAGCAGATTATTATTATTATTATTATTATTATTATTATTATTATTATTATTATAAATACTCGTAATTAAACCACAGCTACTTTTTTATGGATTACATGTTATTTATACAATATCAAAAAAAAAATATTCATAATTTATTGATTCTCCCCAATTCATCTTTCAAAATGTCCTTTCTAAAATAGCCTACTATTATAAACATTCAGAAAGTCTGAATGTGACATTCACACAAAGATCAGACATTATTCAGGTGGCGACACAGCATTTGACCACTGCAAAAATCATTTCAGGTTTAAGTAACATTTCAACTTTGCAATGAACACATTGATTTTTATTTGAATTATCCCTCTGTATTCAGAAGGCTTTTGTCTTTCAGGCACATTAAAATGCACACATTCACAAACTATTTTGTCATCTGGTCCTCTTTTACTTATTATATTTACATTTTATTTATAAGTGCCTCATTTTAGATTTTAAAATACATTTTTAGAGATTTAAAAATAAATATTTTATTAATTAGCACATTTGCATGTTCATGGTTCTCTGTTGGTTATGGTCACATGACATGCAGGTAAACAAATAAAATATGTAATTTTTATTAAGTTTTTAAAATGGTTTATATTCATTTTTATGATTTAATTAATTATTAGTTTTTCATTAAACTCATAACCTCCTTGCAGTTCCTTCACAGAAACATTTTGGAAAAACTATGTAATTTAATATTTCATGCATCTATCGTGATTTAAAAAAAAAAAAAATTAATATGTTCCTTGAGGTTTACTCATAATGTTAATAACGTTTTTTGAACAAATAAATAAATATGTGGAAAAATATTTTTTTTCAACCCTCATTCTGACAATCTAAAACAACCTGTTTTAAGGGGCGTGTCCTTTGAGGCTTGTCAGCAATCTGCCAGTGTTTTCAACAGTACCCTCGCTAGAGCATGTGGGTGTTTTGACAACATGATCAAAATAAAATGTTCATTTCCAGACAAAGCATTATGAAACCATTGACTTACGGTCTGTGATGCAGCTGTGGTCAAATCTAGTACCGCTTCATTTATACAGAGATACTTTCAACAAATGTTTCTTTGTGAACTCTTAATAACACTGTGCCTCGTTTACAAAATAACATGCTCTGAAGTCCAATCCTCTGACATGATCCGGCATGCCATTACAAATAAACCATCCACTTGTCCCTTATGCTGGGGTCCTTCTGATATCTGTAAAGACGCAAATGAGCTGTGTAAACCAACACCTCAAAGTGAATGTTCTTTCACCCTATTTGTCCTATTGACGACAGACTCAAGCACATGGACTGTATGAGAAAGCGAAGGCACATCTGTATACTGTATCCAGTGTAGACAAGATAGTGCCAGTGTTTGTAAATCCTATTTGGTTTTGACACAACACAACACTCGCATTCAGCATAATCAAGTGTCGGCCGCTGAGCAAATGTACGCCAGTGGGCGGGGCCTATGGTGAGAAAACAACTTTTTGTCAATGTCCTGCACTGCAGTCAGTGTTTATTTAAATAACTGTGCCCAGGTGTGACGTCACCTTACACCTGTTTTGTAAGGGTTATTACGTAGATGCGTTTTTTTTTTTATAGATGATGAGGACATTTAAAGTTATGAAACTTACAGGGTGTATTAAGCATACAATGACCTCTTCTATGTAAAACGATCAAGGGTAATTTGTTTTCTCATGTCATGACCCTTTTAAATTCATCACTTTCATTTCACCTAATTAGCCCCTTACACTACTGCTCTAAACTACAAAAAAGGCCACCAGAGGTAACAGATCCCTTGTAATTTTGAATGTCATTTTCTTCTGAAATGTTACATGGAAATAAAAACAACCACGGCACTTTCTCAAAAACCTATAGTACCATAACAAATTGTTTGGCAGTAGCGAGGATGAATGGATTTGTTGCAAGGGATGTGCAAAGTGGGTATTGACTGCTCCAGTCACAAAGAAAATGTATTTGTAAAATATGCATTAACTAAAATTGTAGCTCCAAGATGTACACTGTTCATTTAATGAAAGCGATTTTTCATATTGTGTGAAATTTGAAAAATGGATTCAAATTAAGCAAGAAAAGATGTTCTTTACCTATTATTTTTACTTCAGTAATTTTCTATGATGATTTAGGGGGTTGACAGATAGATAGATAGATAGATGGATAAGTCTCTTCTCTTCACACTAGATGGCGCTTTAAACCCAATTAAACTGCAGTGCGAAACTTGGCAGCAGTAGCTGAGAAAACAATGTGGACTGAGGGGCTCTGTTGAGTGTTGAGAGAAGAGGGTGGGATTTATCATCTGGACTTTTGATCCTGTGCTATAATAAGCCTTGGGGGACTAGGTGTGTTTCCGGGCCGAGCTCTGTCCAGATCTTTTACTGGTTTTAAATAAACTCTAGAGCATTTGCAAGCCCTGTAGGGCTTATAAAAGACTTAGAATTCTCCTCAAACAGCATGAGTTTTGAGTGCTTTTGTGGGAGCGAGAGATGACTGGGGCTCTTCTTACGATTTCTTGTTCGGAAATCAGTGTTGACGTTTGTGGTCTTGTTAGTTAGTAGCAGATGCTAAATTCTAGACTTTATCCAGAGCGAAATACAGAACACTAATTACAGAGAGAATCCTCATAGTGCAACTTTTTTGGTTCTTTTAGATCACATGGTGCAGTGGCTCTCAAACTTCATCTTTTCCACAGACAAGCAAGAACAAGTCTTTTTTTCCGCACATCTACATGAGATGATGTCCTTCTTCTTCAGTGTGGTTCACTTGGCTGAATTTTTAACTAAACTGTGTTCGAGCATGTTTGTAATGGTACATCAATACTCAACAGGGAAATGCTGCTTCCTTGTAAATGTCACAATCAAGCCCCATGGGGTTTGGGTTCCACTGAAATTTGCTGAACCCTCTGTGGAATTCAGTGTGCCCATATTTTTTTGCTGGTCTGCTTATGGTATTACAATTGTGTGAATTAAAATTCATTACACACAGGCAAGCAGATAAATGCTATATAAATGCACCATCTTAATAAAGCTATATTAAGCATTTTCATAATATTTCATTATGCATATTATTTGTATGGAAAAACATAATGTGTAATTTAGTGAGTTTATTCTGCGGTCATCTGCTTGCCTGTACATATTACACTACCAGTCAAAAGTCTCACCAAGCCTGCATTTAATTTGATCCAAAGAACAGCAAAAGCAGTAAGACTGTGAAATATTTGTATTATTTAAAATAACTGCTTTCTATTTTAAAATGTAACTTATTCCTGTGATCAAAGCTACATTTTTTTTTTTTACCATCATTCCTCCCATCTGCATTGTCACACAATCCTTCAGAAATCATTCTAATATGCCAATTTGCTGTTCAAGAAACATTTATTATTATTATTATTTTTATTAACAATATTTAAAATAGGGATTGAAAATCCTGGGCCAAAACGGAAACCAAAAATTCTGAATGCACTTGGTCCAAAAACTGAAAATACTTATCTACCATTTTATTAAATAATATATAATAAGTAATTTTGTATGATTTTTAAAATTAACTTAATAATTTGAATTGATACCACATTTAAAAACACACGTCAATAAAACAACTACACTTTTACTGACAAAATAATACAAAATTGGACAGAAAATAATATTAAATATCAATATATTATTTTTTATTTCTATACAACAGAATCTGATATTTGTATTATTTTATTTTGTCATTGTTTTATTTTATTATTTTATAATAAAATATTTATTTTAATATTTAATATTAATGTTAATATTTATATTCAAATCTAGTTATTCAAATAATGTATAGTCCTACAAAGCTATTCTTAACAAAGCATGTGAGCAGAGCACAGTGGATGAGATAGTAATGTCATTTTACCAGTCTTGCCCAGCACAGCTGTATGCTACAGCACAGCAGGTTACTGCAAACAGGAACATTTCCTATCGGCGCGTTATTTGAGCACACTCTGCTTCTCCGGTGAGCATGAGTGCGCGGTACACGACCGGAACGCACATTCATAGAGCGGAATATTGAGCAGAGCAGAGCGTCACGCCGCGCAGTAACGGCGGCTAGAGGAGAGTGAAACTTCGCGCTGAACACTGCCGGTAAGTGCGGTGCGGCGCTGCGCGACACATAGGCCTATATATACATAGGCGACACATAGGCCTATATATTTTATATTTTTTTGGCTCATATTTTCGACTACTGAAAATTCGGTGCATCCCTAATTTAAAACAGTACATTTTTTTCAGGATTCTTTGATAAATAGAAAGATCTAAAAGCTTTTTTTTAACATAATACACTATACCATTCAAAAGCTTGGAGTCATTATATATATATATATAAAATATAATTTCTAATTAAAGAAATTAATACTTTTACTTAGCAAGGATGCTTTCAGTTGATCAAAAGTGATGATAAAGACATTTATAATGTTACAAAAATTTCTATTTCAGATAAATGCTGTTCTTCTGATCTTTCTATTCATCAAAGAAACCTGAAAAAATGATACTTACTTGTTTTCAGCATAATAATAATAATAATAATAAATGTTTTTGCGCAGCAAATCAGAATATTAGAATGATTTCTGAAAGATCACGTGACTGGAGTAATTCTGCTAAAGATTCAGCTTTGAAATAACAGGAATAAATTACATTTTAAAATACACTACCAGTCAAAAGTTTAGACACACCATCTCATTTAATGTTTTTTTAAAGAAGTTTCTTACACTTATCAAGGCTGTTTTCACTTGATCAAAAATACAGAAAAACATTTTAGATTGTGAAATATTATGATGTAAATCAATGTTTTTCTATATTAATATACATTAAAATTTTATTTATATCTGTAATTAAAGTTGCATTTCATTTCTCCAGTCTTCAGTGTCACATGATCCTTCAAAAATCATTCTAATATGCTGATTTATTATCAGTGCTGAAAACATTTGCGCTGCTTAATATTTTTTTTGGAACCTGTGATACTTTTTTCAGGATTTTGTGATCAATAAAAGGTTAAAAAAAAGAACAGCATTTATTTAAAATAGAAAGGTTTTCTAACAATATACACTACTGTTCAAAAGTTTGGGGTCAGTAAATTTTTATTCTTTCTTTTTTTGAAATTAATACTTTTATTCACCAAGGATGTGTTAAATTAATAAAAAGTGATAGTATAGATTTACCTTGTTAGAAAAGGTTTATATTTTGAATAAATTCTGTTCTTTTTAACTTATTCATCAAAGATTCCTGAAAAAAAAAAAAAAAAAACTTTGGCAGCACAACTGTTTCCAACACTGATAATTCTAATAATAAATCTAATAATAAATAATAATAAAGCATATTAGAATGATTTCTGAAGGATCACGTGACACTTAAGATTGGAGTAACAGCTGATGAAAATTCAGCTTTGCATCACAGGAATCAATTATATTGTAAAGTATATTCAAATAAAAACCATTATTTTATATTGTAATAACATTTTGCAATACTACTGTTTTTTTTTTCTGTGTTTTTGACCAAATAAATGCAGCCTTGATGAGCATAAGAGACTTCTTCAAAACATTAACATTAAATGAGAGGGTGTGTCCAAACTTTTGACTGGTAGTGAATATTAAAATAGAAAGTTATTAGAAAGAATAAGAGTTATTTTAAATAGTAGAAATACTTCAAAATGTTACCGTACTTTGGATCAAATAGATGGTGAGCAGATTAGACTTCTTTTAAAAAACATGAAAAATCTTACGGTCCATAAACTTTTGACTGGTAGTGTTATTCATCAAGGATATGTTAAATTGATAGAAAGTGCTAGTAAAGACTTATATTGTTAGAAAAGATATCTATTTAAAACAAACACTGTACTTTTCAACTTTTTATTAATCCTTTAACTGTTAACTTTACCATATTACAAACAAATCCTAATCTAATCATGACAACCTGTATATCGTTGGAAAGGTCTAAGACTCCTAAATAGATATTTGACTACTGTTTTGTGTTACAAATTATGTAGGAAAAGTAACAGATTAATTTATGACAAGAGTGCACCTCAAAAAATCTACATCATAACAGGAGTTCTGACCTTTATCACAATAAGACATTCTTCGTTGCCTTTTTCCCTCTCACGCTTTAGAAATCATAAGGAATGATATATCAGTAGAAACCTTAATCCTTTGAAAACCATTTTATAATCAGACATTGCATTACCATGGACAATTTACATCAAAATCATATTACAAAACATTTTCATTCATGAATTATAAAATGTAAGTTTGTATAGTGCATTTTCATTTTTTGTTAAAAAGAGGGAGTGACAGTTAAAGGGTTAATCAAAGAGTCTTGAAAAAAGTATCACAGGTCCCCAAAAATATTAAGCATATTAAATATGAACGTTAAATATTAACGTTTCCAACACTGATAATAAATCATCATATCAGAGTGATTTCTGAAGGATCATGTGACACTAAAGACTGAGGTAAGGATGCTGAAAATACAGCTTTCCATCACAGAAATAAATGATATTTTAAAGTATGTTAAAATACAAAACCGTTATTTTAAATTGTAATAATATTTCACAATACTACTGTTTTTTTCAAATAATACTGGCCTTCAGACTAAAAAGGTACAATTTACTCTGTACAATTTTTTTTTCTTTTCCTCATTTTTTCTCCCTTGATAAGCATGCTATTTAGCTTTGTGCTGTGCTGTTGAGAGCACTTTTGTGCATACGTTCATTTTGTAAATGAATTACCCGACCTCTCCGCAGCTTTATCCAACATGGGGTCACAGTCGAGAGGGCACAAGTCAAACTTCAAAGATGAGATAGAGATCAAATGAAACGCACACCAACTAAGAACCCACATACTGGCATCTACTTACAAATGGATGCAGAAACACTTAGTTTCACATCATCACATACACAGTTTTAAGAGACGAGAGAGAGTTCTGAACTTATAGAAAAAAAATCTTGATTTTATAGGAGGACGTTAATTGGTTTTACACTGTTGTTTTGCCTTTGATTAGGGGCTGAAGTGTATGTAAGTGCCCCCCTCCATCCACATCACTAAGTTACTCATCATGATCCTTGACATCTGACCCCTGATAGACAAAGGTCAAGTTGGGAATGTGCTGAGGTGTGCTGGGAACACCACTTATCAAAAAGACACGACTCAATCTGTCTTGATGAGTGTCATTCTCAAAAAGTAAAAAGGATACGGTGAAAAAAGTATTTTTGCAAATGAAGCAGTGAAATGTATCCTGTATGTGTAAGTTTGTGCTTTACAGAGCGTTGTTGCAAGACTGCAGTGTGTCAGAATGACAGAAGAGGGCAGCAGAATCTGCATTACATACCTCCATGTGGAATGTCCGTGTGTGTGTGTGCATAATGAAATGTGCTGATTGATTTTGTGCTTCGGAATTCTCAGAAATACAACCCACTGCTTCATAAGGAGCCATAGAAACCGCAAATCTGCACCAAAAACACACATAAGTCAAAGCCCTTCATTTAAACAGTTTCTTATAACAGCATTCAGGTTCCCTTCAGTCAGAATTGATCTTGGTCTGCTCTGTTAAAGCTTACAGCACACATAGGAACACATTCTATTTTATTATTTTGACTTCTCATATTAAAAAGACCGCAACTGTACTGCCACCACTTTTGTTTCGCATATAATGTGAAGAAATGAAACATGCTTCCATTGGTTGTTAACAGTATTATATCATTTGTAAAGATGTATTAACTTTGGGTAAAGAGCTCAAATTTAGCTAAGGCAAACCTCACTGTGACCTTTCTCTTTCTTCTTGAAACGTTTAGTAATCTTCTCTTTAGCTTTGTCTTTCTACAGACTCAGAGATAAATTTGTTTGTCTCCTTGTTAAACACTATTAGTTAAACTGCAGTGATGTTTGTCTTTGGATAAAAAGTCTGCTTGTGAAATTAATGAGATAAATCAAACTCGATGTCTGAATTAGAAATAGCTTTCCTAATTGTCAGAGCTGCTCATATCTTCAGGACATCCTGTGGGTCTGTTTCTGATTCTGACCATTTAAATGCGTGTATCTGTAATTTAAGAAAATTGACACGTTTAAGGTTTTGGGGTAAGTAAGATGAGGTCATATATATTTTTGGTCAGGTTTCTTTTCCCCTAAAAGTAATTCAGATTTTTATTAATAGGTTACAGATGACAAGTTACAAATGGAATATGTAATAAGTAGTGTAACTATTTCAGTTACTTTATTGATGTAACTGATTACATTAATTACTTGTTGATTACTTTTCAAAACTTCTAATGAATGAAACTATTATTGGTTTTCAAATCAGACAGGGTTAACCTTACAGTACTCGACACTGATTACTATCAGACTTTCAAAATTCTTCATCACTTGAATTAAGACTATAATAATTTCATTTTAAAGCACGCCACACCACCACAAAATAAGACTATAACACCTCTGTTTAGTTTGAGATCATTCTGAGGTTAAATACTGATTTAAAATCATGACAAGATATATGTATTGACCCAAATATAAGCTGACCCTGGTTATAAGACGACCCCCCCTTTTTCAAAGCTTTTTGAAAACCAAATCTATTGGTTTTCTAAATTGAAATTATTTTCATATTGCATATTTTCCTTTTTTAGTTTTAAAAGTATGGTAAATACTGGTAAAATGCACCAACAACCACATTAAAAAATATACACTTTTTGATATACCATAAAAATAACAGGTAACCCATCTAAATTATACAACAATTAGGCTATCCATCTCATAGTAGCCTGCCAACATTTCATTCAGTAGGAGTGAAAACGTATGGTCTTCAAATCTGGGTACTGTCTTACATTTTAAAATCACTTACAGAGAAAGTTTGGTTCCATAAGGTTGACACAGTGGTTTTCATACCCTGGGTCGTGACCCTCGGATGGGTTGCCAGGATGATCTGAGGAAATTGTATAGCCTATGTGTATGTATGTGTGTGTGTGCAAAGTTCAAGATTTGAGGAGGAAGGAAGCGGGAACCGGCAAAATTAACTTTAATAACGAAATAAACATAAACAACAAAACGAAAGCGGCGGCTGCCTCGTGCGGAATCCAACGTATATTTTGCACTCTGTTTTGCAGTGTTAAACACTGTAGCCAATCACAGACATATCTGTTGATTTCTGAAACGCAATGGCCAATCAGTTAGTCAATGGTGTTTCAGTTTCAGTCAGAATCCACTCGCCAATTTTTTTTTCAGTCCTGAGTTCTGGACACTGACAGATCCTCACATTATAACCAAGTGTAGACGCAATGTAAATAAAAGATTTTATTGTGCTGTGTAACGAGATTCATGGATCATAGCAGAATTTTCTGAGATCACGATAAACTGAAATGAGTGTCCGCTTTTTAGCGATTAAGCTTTGCTTGCTGCAAGTTTCAGGAGTGACGCATATCCGCACATAAATGGGAGATTCGTTCGAAATCTCTTTTTCTTTCTTTGTTATATATATATATATATATATATATATATATATATATATATATATATTCGGGTCAAATTAAAAAGGAAAAAATAGGGTTGCTCTTAAAAAATGTTTGAAAACCACTGGGTTAACATGACAGTCAAGACTCATACTGCTGTAAGCTTTGCTTTTTCTTTTGTTTTCAATCGCGTTGTTCTAACATTACCGACAAACATTACATTACGTATTTCTCTTTTTATGTGAATTTTGGTGCCACCGAAAGTTGGGGGTGTATAATTACCATACCTGAAGATACGACGAACATGTTTTTTCAGATGTATTTCCAAGAAAAAAAAACTTGTCTTATACGGTACTTTAATAGCTATGATACTGTTTTTGAAATCAAATCTTTGACATTTAACAATGCATTGGAAAAAAGTTAATATTTAAAAATGACACACATACATAAACCCAAATAGACAATGAAACAGTTATAGAATAAGCATGAGTCTATTCTGTGTCCTAAACTCCTGAATCCTTGGTGTCTCATATTCTAGAGCAGTCAATGCAATTTGGAAAATAAATCAATTAAATCTGTGTGTGTGTGTGTGCGTGTGTGTGTGTGTGAAAATATTTAGATGTGACCCCTTTTGTAAATATTAACATTTTAAGTAACTAATTTAGTGAATTTATTTTATAGCTACATCATTTTTTTTACAGTTAAATTTATTTTGTAATTAAATTATGTAACTCTGTTACCCAACACTGACATTAATTAACATGAATTAACAATGAACAATACTTCTGGATCATTTAATAATCTTCGCTAATGTTAATCTTAATATTTACTAATACATTTTTTAGATCAAAAGTTGTATTTGTTAACAATAGGAAATGCAACTAACGCGAACATGATCACTTTTATTAAAAGGTTGTATGCTGTAAAAACATATTGTTCAAGTAATGTTAGTTAATGTAAATAAAAATATGGGACATTGTAAAGTGTTCATTAAGGGCACATTAAAAAGTGACATGAAGGCATTTATAACGTTGAAAAAGATTTATATTTCAAATAAATGCTGTTCTTTCTATATATTACAGAAAAAATGCATTAGGGTTTACACAAAAAACTTTTAGCAGCACTATGATAAATAGAAATGTTTGAACAGCAAATCAGCATGATTTCTGAAGGATCATGTGAAACTGAGTTTTGGAGTAATGATGCTGAAAACTTAGCTTTTTTCAAAATATATTAAAATGCAAAACCGTTATTTAAAAAAGATATATTAGGTTGTATCTGAGTGGCCAGGAGGTTTTAATAGTAAAAACTTCATCCATCTACTGCCATATATGTTATCCATAAAGACAAGTGAGCAGGGCCAGCAGAAGCCCCCCATGTCCAAGCCTTGAGACCCCACACTGTGATTCACAGATGGAGTTGAGTGATGGCCTGTCACAGTTTCTCCCCAGACTCTCTCAGTACCAGCCATATTCATTTCATTAGTCTTTTAGTATTGAATTAGCTGTAAACATTTTAGATGCACTAAAAGTGTTCCTGATGTGTGTCGGCTTGGTAGAGTATTATTGTTTATCTAGTAAAATCATTTTAAAATGTGCAACAGAAGCGACACCTGCAGTTAGTAAGTCTGACCCTAGACCTGTGAGACCTTACATATTGTGTGTGTGTGTGTTTGTATGAATGAATGACAATGGTGTGTGTGCTTCTCTTGAGGACTGCTGTTCTGAGCTGAAGTTTGGAGAGCCTGCATCCGCTCAGCTATACAAACACTGACTCACAATTATATTACAGCCTGTGCGTATGAGCGCGCATCTAAATGTGTGGTCCGCGGCCCCGTACACCTTCCCCAATGACAGAAAAATTGTCCTCTTTGCCAAGTTACATTAGTGTCAGTGCAAAGAGGAGGTGAGGTAAAGAATGCGCATTTGCATGGTAGATCAGATTCAGTGTGAGTGTTTGTGTGTGTGTGATGGAGAAAGATAAAGTACTTTACAACACAGCATCACGAAAATTACCTCCACATCCTGTCTCTCTACATCCAAGGAGGTCTGTAATATCTGGAGAAATCTGTTAACATTCCCATTCATCTCAATGGCAGTTGCTGACTGGCATAGAACCCCGTGGAAGTAATCAGTCGGCAAGTTGCCATCTTTTCTTCAGGTCTATCACCTGAGCTGTAAATGCTACTTGACTAATCCATTCTAGAGTTGATTGGCTAATGGCACCACAAGAGAGAACACTGTCCGAAAACCAACAAGTATCCTGAACTGTGAAAGGCCAGAGTAAGTATGGAAGCCTGTTTTCACCACTGAATAATAATAATAATAATAATAATAATAAAAAAGGTTATCGCAAATTTTTATCTCAGTTTCTGACTTTTTTTTCCTCAAAATTGCATGATACAGTTGCAGTTGCGAGTTATAAGGTGAGAAATGCATGATATAAACTCACAAGAAAGAAATAATTGTGAGAAATAAAGTCAGAATTGGAAGATAGAAACTCACAATTCAGACTTTTTTTCTCAGAATTGCGTGATGTAAACTCACAATTGTGAGAAATAAAGTCAGAATTGTGAAATGCAAATGCTAATTTATATCTCGCAATTATAATTTTTTTCTTGCAATTATGACTTTTTCTCAGAATTGTGATATAAACTCACAATTCAGACTTTTTTTTCCTTTCTGAATTGTTACATAAAAACTCACAGTTTTGACTTTTTTTCTCACAATTCAGACTTTGTGCCTCAGAATTGTGAGATATAAAGTTGCAATTGCCAGTTATGAAGTCCGATTTTGAGGGGGGAAAAAACTATGTTTTCAGAATTTTATATCTCACAATTCTGACTTAACTCACAATTGCGTGTTGTGAGTTTTCACAACTGCTGTGAAAAAAATCACAATTCTAACTTTTTTCTCAGAATTTCATGATATAAACTCACAATTTTGACTTTGTTTTTCAGAATTGCATGATATAAGCTTACAATTCTGACTTTTTTTCTCAGAATTGCGTGATATGAACTGTGAAAAATAAAGTCAGAATTGTGAGATAGAAATCCACAATTTGGACTTTTTCTCAGAATTGCACGACATAAACTCGCATTTGCAAGTTATAAAGCCAGAATTAAATAAAAACTCAATTCTGACTTTTTTCTCACCAATTGCTAATTTATATCTCGCAAGTAAGTATTTTTTCTTACAATTATGACTTTCTTTTTCTCACTTTTCAGACTTTGTTCCTCAGAATTGTAAGATATAAACTTGCAATTGCCAGTTATAAAGTCAGATTTTGAGGAGGGAAAAGACTATGTTCTCAGAATTGTATATTTCACAATTCTGACTTTTTGTCTCAGAACTGCATGATATAAACTCAAAATTGTAAGAAATAACGTCAGAATTATAAGATAAAAACTCACAGTTCTGACTTTTTTCTCGCAATTCAGACATTGTTTCTCAGAATTGTGAGATATAAACTTGCAATTGCCAGTTATAAAGTCCAGTTGTAAGGAGGAAAAAGACCATGCTCACAATTTTATATCACACAATTCTGACTTAATAACTCGCAATTGTGTTTTTTAAGGTGTCGCAATTGCTGAGAAAAAAAAAGTCACAACTGCAAGATTTAAACTTGCAATTCTGAGAAAAAAAGTCAGAATTGTGAGTTTATATCTTGCAATACTAACTTTATTTTTCAGAATTGCTATTTTATTTTTCAGAATTGTGAGTTCTACTCTATCTATCTATCTATCTATCTATCTATGCCTTTACTCCCAGCAAAATGTAGTTACAGCATCTAGCAACAGATTCTAACTGTTCATGCTAACCAGCCAACTCTTGAACTCTTGTCTTTGTGACCATAAAAAATAAATACACTTACTATTATATCACACACACACACACACACACACACACGCAACCTTAGACAAAAGCAAGTGGTGTATTTAGACAGTGTGAATAGCAAGATGCGCTCATGTGAAGAAATGACATTCAATGACACTTTCAATTAACTGTGTGTGTTTTGTTTTGAACTGGATGGTGTTTGAATTTACACTTGTCAATAAAATGGCACCATGTGTCAGATTTTTTTTTGCCATCTTACTTAGTCCTGAGCTGTCACATATATCACAGATCTGGCAATTTGCTCAAGATGAAAGAAGGAGATAGACAGAGAGCTGTACGCTGGCTGCGTAAATTACTTTTTTAGCACAAACTACAGAAAGATAGGCAGCACAGACACCGCAGGCTTATTTTCATTAACGTTTCTTGAGGTTGACGCACAAACCAATGCAGCATTTTCATGGAATACCATAAAAAAATATGGTTTGAATAAGTGAATAGATGAGTGTGTGTATGTGTAAAAATAAGTGTGTGTATGTGTGTGTGTTATTCTAAAGACACACACACACACCGCTGTCTCAGAGAACACACACACACACACACACACACACACACACACACACCGCTGTATCCTTTACCACGTGTCTTTCCCTTTGACCTCTTGGTGCTGACGGATTCATCGTAAGCGGTTGCCTTCCTGCTAAGAAAACTTTTAACACCTTCTATTTGTACAGATGTAGGCATGCAATGCTCACTCTCACACACACAGCTAATCATCTTACTATTCGTCTTCTGTAGTTGTGCCTTGGCTTTCATAGCACAGAGATGTATGTTACCCTAGATACCTAAATGGACCACAGCTAAATATTTAAGATATTTAATACTGAATCATATGATTTGGACAGCGCCCAGATTTAGGCTCTGCTTTACATATCCAAAAGCGATCAAGTGTGTGTATGTGTGTGTGTGTGTGTGTGTGTGTGTTGTTTTGATGGGAAATCAGGCTGTTTTTGTAATCTGGGGTTGCAGTTCTGACCATATTCTTTCGCAATGAGTCCATGAGACTGGGGAAAAAAAGATAGAAAAAGAGAAGAGTGGGAGGACAAAAAGACATTGTTATGTGAAACACAGTTGATAAAAAGAACGGTGGTTTGTGCAAGAGTGTGTGAGTATGTCTGTATCATCACTGTCTGCTCCCCAGAAATTTTATGAAAGAATCAACCTCAGAGGCTTTACACTGTGAAAATCTGAGGGACTTCAAATCCCATGGTGCCCTACTGAAGTAACAAAGGAGTGAGATGATGAACTGGTCCAACATGGAAAAAAAACTCCTACAGATGAATATATAAAAAAAAACATAAAAGCTGTCTCATCTGTTCTTATCCTGGATAAGAAAAGAAATGCTGTCTGGTAACTTAGTAACTTATATTTTAATGGGTTTTAATTAAAAAATAAAGGCAAACATGTTGTGATATATTTATATACAAATAAGTACTTTATTTTGCAATATCAAAAATATTGAAGTCACAGTAGACAAAACTGACTAAAGCAGACAAAAATGATTCTGTGGTGATGTTTTCCAGCTGTATTTACACTGTTGGTTGCTACCTGATCTCACCAGACGTGAATGAAGCGTTAAGCGCGAGTGATTTACATGTTAAGTCAATGCAAAGACACCACAGACATCCTGCAAAAGAAAAATCTGAACTATGGGGAATATTCATGCTGTGTTAACCAATCAGGAGCTTGCTCTAGTAGTAATGTGATTACGACATTATATATATATATATATATATATATATATATATTTTATATATATATATATATATATATATATATATATATATATATACACATACATACATATACATGTTGAGACTACCAGCTAACTAAATCTGAAACTAAAAATTGAGCTTATTCTCCGTATTTTACAACTACTTTTTTGCTGACGAGTTGATGTGTTTATTCACTGGAGCCGCCTGGCAGAAGCCCCTCCAATCACGCAAATCTGTGTCTGTTGTGAAATGAATTTACATGCGAATGAAGCAAGTAAACTCAAAATGAGTCCAACTATGCGCGAATAGCGAAATTTATTTGCACAAGTCGCGTCTGATGTGAATGTCCCATTAAGTGATTTACATTTTAAGTCAATGTAAAGACGCGATAGACATCCTGCGGCGCGATTTGTGCGAATGACGTGATTCGAATGACGTGGCACAAATTGAGTGTTTCGGGTGAGTTGAAAAATCTGAAGTTTGGTGAATATTCGAGACATGTAAAGTGAATTTCTCACACGAATAAAGCAAATTTCAAGCACGAATGAAGCGAGTAAGCTCAAAATGTTAAAGCGTCCAACTATGCGTGAATAGCGCGTTTTAGTTGTGCAAGTCGCATCTGGTGTGAACGCCCCATTAAGCGCAAGTGATTTACATGTTAAGTCAATGCAAAAACGCGAAAATGTGGCACAATTCGTATGAATGATGCAGTGTGAATGACATGATTCGAATGACGAGGCACGAATTGAGCGTCTCGGGCGTTTGACTCACTTGAGTTGAAAAAAACTTAACTTTGGTGAATAGTAGTGCTCTAGTAGTGAGGTGATTATGACATAGCGGGTGAAGGCAGAAATCAGAAACAACAACGGAGGACAAAATCATTGTCGCTGTATGTGGATACCAAGAGCTGTACGATACATCTTCGTACTTTTATAGAAACAGGAATAAAAAGAATCTTGCTTAAAAGAAAATGAGTGAGAAGGTCAGACAATCTGGTAAATTGTAAAAAACGCTCTTTACTCAATTTGAGCTATATATATACATATTGAGACTACAAGCTAGCTAAAGCCGGCAAAGAGCTTATTCGCCGTATTTTACTTTCCTTCTGAAAAGTTGATATGTTTATTCATTCATACGTTTAATGAATGTTTATCTGTTAAAAAACAAACACTTTTCACATTGAATTTGACACGAAATGTAAATGGCGGCGTGTTTTCGTTATAACATCAGGTTGCTTTTATCATTGCTTTTGTTGTTGGGTTTAGTAACTTGTGATTTTGTTACATCTGGAGTTCATTTTCTACTCAAAAATTCTGTTACTGTGTTAAAAAAGTGTTACTGTATTTTTTTATTTATATGTTTTTGAGAAATTAATACATTTTAAAAGCATAGCTTAAATCTGTGCTACACTGAGTAAAATCAAAGTATTGCCAAGCCAGCTTTGACTAAATAAATTACACAAACTTTTACTGAAGCTCTTATTGTCCTTGTTAAATTGATTTAACTTAACTTAGGTAAGTAGATTTTACTTTCAATAGTATTGTATTACGATAATTGTAATAATTGTAGTAATAATACTCAGCAATAACAGGTAAACTGTACAGTGAAGTAGCAGTAAAATTTACTTCAAAAGTGCAAATTGTTATGAAGATTTAATCAAGTAAATTATAAAAAGATAGTAGTGACAGACTTTCTGCTGTTTTGTGACATACAGTCAAACCAAAAATTATCCAGACACCAGATATAATTTTTGATATTTTTTTTTTTACTAGTGTGTGCAGGACACTATAGTTCATTTGTGTAAGTGAGGATAGCAAAATAAAGTAAACTGTGACATTTTATACCCAAAAATTCTTCAAACAGTGGACTACCAGTAAAACTGATAAAATTTGGGACCAAAAATTTGATTTTATTTTCTTACCATTTTCTAAACTATAGCAAATAAACTGTGATAATGTGCGAATTTTTAAAGGTGTCTGAATAAAATTTGGTTTGACTGTATATCAGAGTAAAAAAAGAGAAAATATTAAGAAAAAAGATGGGCTGAATTTTCATTGCCAACTTTAAAATAAACATATTAAAGTAAATATCTGAAATAATAGTTAAACAGTCTAAATGTGTTCAATGTTATTAAATTATAAAGCATTTAATTAAATAATATAGAATACATTAAAACACTTTATTTTTGTATTTATAAAATACATTAAAATTTTTAAGATTTACATTTTAAAGTAAAAAATATTTGTGAAAATTAATATTTAATTTGACTGAATCCACCTGACTGTATGTTACCCACAAAACCAGTCTTAAGTAGCATAGGTATCTTTGTAGCAATATCCAAAAATACATTTCAGGGGTCAAAATGACAGATTTTTTTTTGTTTTTTTATGCCAAAAATGATTAGGTTATTAATGGAAGATCATGTTGATCATGAAAACATTTAGTAAATTTCCTACTGTAAATATATCAAAACTTAATTTTTGATTAGTAATTTACATTTCTAAGAACTTCACTTGGTCAACTTTTTTCAATTTTCTCAATTTTTTTTTGCACCCTTAGATTCCAGATTTTCAAATAGTTGTATCTCGGCCAAATAGTGTCCTATCCCAACAAACAATACATCAATGGAATGCTTATTTACTCAGTGTGTATAATGTATTATTAAATTATTTATTCATGTGTATAAAACTTGAAAAAATGGACACTTATGGGGTCACATATTTGGTTACATTGGATTACATCAAAATCATTTTTTAAGAGTCGGATTAGATAGAAATAACTACTACCAACTGGACATATCCCAAGTTTACAGTGTAATATAATAGCATGTGAGCTCTTCATGAGAAAAGTCTAAATCAACATTATAGGCTTGCTTCTCTTGCAACATATTCAAAAACTCTCTCTCTCTCTCTCTCTCTCTCTCTCTGTCTCTCTCTCTCTCACACACACACACACACACACACACACACACACACACACACAAACACAATGTAAAATAAATATACTGTGACTGATCTAATATCAAAGCACTTCTCATGAAGCGTAAGCTTAGGAAATCTTTCTGTCCGTTTCTCTCTCCATTTCACTCTTTTTCTCCGTTTCTGTCTGACACACATTCCTTTGCATGTCTCTCTCTCTCTCTCTGTGCCTCACTCAGCCCTTCTGTGTATGAATGTGTGAGACAGAGTCCCTTTTTGTGTTTCTTTGTCTGTCCTGCTTTGTTAACTCTCTCTTTTTCCTCTCGCATTCACACACGCATAAAGCGAAGAATCGTGTAGCTCCAGCTGACCCGCGGAAAAGTCAAAGACGGAATTAGAGGAGACTTCAGGAAGCAGCCGCTTACTTGGGATGCACAAACGCAGTGAAGCCAAAACCCCCCATTCTGGTCAAAACATCCAATTTACTCATCAAAGTGTTTAGGCTGCCGCTGCTGGCTGTGACAAGGCCAGAGAGGAAGATGACAGTGTTGTGCTTTGACTTCAACAGTGAAGAAGGGTGAGGCTTCATGGCTGGAATAACACAGTCGGGCCCGCAGCAGAGCTCTAATAATGGCAACACGCAGTCTTGACACCGCAAGCGAGCTGCTTGATGTGATATGACTAAACCAGAATGCTCATCGCAATGGTGTCACCTCAAGACTAAATACAGAAAAAACATTACGTAAATAAGCCCTCTGACCTGTTAATTGGGGCGTAAATCCTTCAGAACGAGCTTGTTTAAAATGCCAAAAAAATCGAAATGATACAGTGCAAAGCAAGGGCAATGATTGATGGACTATACTTTCATTTTTCCATACATTTTTAAGTTGTTGACACATGCAAAGGGTGTTTTCCTACTAAATCACCACAGAACATAAGCCATACTTCTAGAAAGCAAATTCAGATTAAAAGCAAACTCGCACTCCCTCTTTCTCATAGCTGGCGGTGTATATTCGCGGTCCAGGACAAACAATGATCTTAATCCTCGGCTGGTTTTAGGCATGTTTATAGAAGTGAACTGCAGTGGTCTCTCTGCGGTTTGCGAAATGAAGCCTCTCCCTGCACAGGCGAACGCGTTCTGCCGTGAAATCTCTTCTCTTAATCAACCACAGACAACAAGAGAGGAGGGCCGCAAATAATAGTACACGCTGAGCACTGCAAAAACAAACATCCTGACTGTGGAGGACGCACATTTCTCTGTCCCTCAAATCTTCCTATTTCTCTTCATCTCTGTCACTATTTATTTGTCCTGAGAGACAGTAGAGGCGATGCTGTTTCATCTCAGCATGTGCAGATTCAGCCCTTACTGTGCCATTAAAGGTTCAGTCTATAACGTAGCATTAGAGGGTGGAGCATTACCAGTAGCAACCCCTAGTGACATAAAAGACCTCAGAAAGCCTCTCTTTTTTGCTTAACTGTTTATTTTGCATAACAAAACGTATTAGGGAAGGGGGAAGCTCTGCTCTGGGCCTCCATACTGGGTTTTAGTAATGCAGCCCACTTTGAGGAATGGTAGTATTTGGTTAAACACTAAAGGCGACTTCATTAATGTGTAAACCAATGAAAGTAGTGCTCCTGTTTGGAGAAACCATGTAATCAGTACAAACATACAATACTGACATATTTAAACGATCAGTTCACCCAGAAATGAAAATTCTGTCTTAATTACTCCTTGTGTCATTCTGTAAGACCTTTGTTCATTTTCAGAACACAAATGAAGATATTTTTGATCCGAGAGCTTTCTGACCCGGCATAGACAGCAACTACCACGTTCAAGGCAAAGAAAGGTAGTAAGAACATTGTTAAAATAGCTGTGACATCAGTGATTCAACCTTAATTTTATGAAGCTACGAGAATACTTCCTGTGCGCAAAGAAAAGGAAAATAATGACTTTATTCAACAATTTCTTTTCTTCTGTGTCAGTCTTCGATGCACATTCAGGAACTGAACCACTGATGTCACATGGACTATTTTAACAATGTCCTTACTACCTTTCTGGGCCTTGAATGTGTCAGTTGCTTTGCCGTCTATGCAGGATCAAAAAACTTTATTTGTGTTCTGAAGATTTGGAATGACATGAGGGTGAACTTCTGGGTGAACTATCCATATATGAACAGCTTTAGATGCAAATCATTTTGAAGCGCCAAGCCCTAAACGCTTTATAACAATATAAAAAAACTTAGTTAGGAGATACATGTGGAGTGACAATGATTTTAATTACAATACTATTATATAGATATGCTATTTTCAGGTTCCCAGTGTTTAAATGAATGCAATATTTGAGTATGATGGAGAATGAGGATGATACATAAAGAGTTTATGGTCTTTTTTTCTAATCCTGAGCTATCATATGGTTTCTGACGACTTGGAATATAGCGCACAAGTATATAGATCGCATTTATGGTTGTTTTATGGTGTGTTTGTCATTTTTATAGCTGTAGCTGTCTCATAGAAAACAAAATGTTTATTCAGTGACGATTAAATCATGACAGATTTTCCATTCATTATCACATTTTAAAGTTTAGGCTCATGTACTGGGATAAAATCCTTTGAAATGACTTGAATATGGCACCAGAAATTACTCAAAACAAAATGAAACTTATACTGTAATATCAAATTAGGTATATATAATGGCACTGAATATATTTAATGTCACAGATTAAAAACAATGAAATCAAGCTACTTATTCCATAAATTAAATATTCTATGTACCTAAAAGCATTGCTCATACATTTTAGATTCTGACAATACTGTATTTTAAAGGGATAATTCACCCAAAAATGAAAATTCTGTCATTAATTAGTCACCCTCATTTAATTCCGAACTTCATTCATCTTTGGAACACAAATATATTTTTTGATGAAATCTGAGAGCTTTGTGACATCAGTTGTTCAACTAAAGGTACAAGATCAAAATAAAGGTACAAGAATATGTTAAATAAAACATATTATTTTCTTCTCCCACCATTCATAACTTGGAACATTTCATTTGCAATGCTGTCTATGCAGGGTCAGAAAGCTCTCAGATTTCGTCAAAAATATTGTAATTTTTGTTCAGAAGATGAACAAAGGTCGTGTGGGTTTGGAATGACATAACGATGAGTTGACAGAAATGTAATTTTTTGGGTGAACTGTCACTTTAATAATGTAAACTACTGTTCAAAAGTTTGCGGTCAGGTCGGCGCCGATAGCCTTGTGGGCAGTGTGCCGACATGCAGTGCTGTTGCGCTACGGGCGTCCCGAGTTCGAGTCCCGGCTCGAGGACCTTTCCCAACCCTACCCCCTTCTCTCTCTCCCACTTCACTTCCTGTTAATAATGATCTGTCCTGTCATAATAAAGCCAAAAAGGCCAAAAATAAATCTTAAAAAAAAAAGTTTGCGGTCAGTAAGATTTTTTTTTCCTCAGGAAGTAGGTCCAGATGCATTAAACTGATCAAAAATTGAAAGTAAAAACATTTATAATGTCACAAAAGATTTCTATCAGTTCAACCAAAATGCTACTTGAACACAAAATCAACATATTTAGGGCCCTATCATTTCCGCGATGCAGAAAATGCAGACGGAATCGCGGAATCCAGTCATAAAAATGGAATGTATTATTTAGCGCGGAATGTCACGGAATTTGTCAAAGTTTGGAAAAATTAATCAAAAGTATGTCATCAAATTAAATAAATATGAACTATTTAAATATGAATCCTGGCTGTTCCATGCGTCTTTGTGTTTATTAATGGCGCAGTTGAGCAGGTTTGTTTACTACACATACTTACGCATACGTGATGCTTACAGTGTTTTCAGCATCTGGCGTCTCAATAAATGAGGACATAAATACATGAACCTCATCTCCAGAACTGCTCTGAGAGTCACTTCATTCGCATTTGACCGTTCCATTTGAGTAAAATTTATTGTTAGCTTCCAGCTGCAGCTAAATCCAATCTAGCCACAGCGTCAGTTACAGGCAGAGTTGCCAGGTTTTCACAACAAAACCCGCCCAATTTCTACTTAAAACTAGCGGACTTGGCAACACTGGTTACAGGTATTCATGGCAAGCCGTCAAAATAAAAGTTTGGTTTACTTTAAGATGACAGAAATCTATTTTTAATAATTAGAATGTATGTAATACTACTACAACTACTACTATTGAAAAATTAATAAAACTTTCATTTTTAAAGAAATAATTACACAATTTTTTTTTTTACACTAATTATAATAGAAATTACTAATTATTAAATTTTATAATTAAACTAATTATAAACCCCTTTTACTTGCCAAAAATAGCATTTGTTTAATTTTCATTAATTAAAAGATAAAGGCTATTGTTATGCATTCAAATAATTAGACATGCTAAAACCAGAATTTGGTAACAATAAAATGCAATATTTCATAAGGCCCTGAACATGTCATTTTGTTAAACCTTTAATAAATTGATTTTAAATTGTATAAGTTTCATGATTTTATTTAATTAGACATGATTTTTTGATTAATAAGATTTTATTTAACCATCAAAAAGGAGTCCAGAAAAATTAAAAACGGAAAAAACTGAATTTTGAAAAAAATAAAACAGAATTTGGTAAAAAATAAACTTCATAGGATTTCATAGGGCCCTACATATTAGAATGATTTCTGAAGAATCATGTGACACTGAAGACAACTTCAGTTTTGCCATCACAGGAAGAAATTAGATTTTAAAATATATTCAACTAGATTTTTTTTTATTGCAATAATATTTCACAGCATTACTGTCTTTACTGTATTTTTGATTAAACAAATGCATCTTCGCTAAGCAAAAAAGACTGTTCAAATACTTAAAAAAAAATCTTACCACCTTTTTTTAACAGTATTGAACGTTTCAGCGTGTATGTTAACTTGTTCATTTTAACAAGGTTTCAACAGGAGCAGGTATACTACTAGACTAGCATGAGATATCCTGAATTAATCCAGTGCTAATGCAACAGCCAAACATTTCAGCAGAGAGTACAGCCAGACATGAAGCCAGAGACCATAGCCAACAGAATCGGGAGCCAAAGCGAGGCCGGGCCGAGCCCTGTTACAAACCCACACTCAAAGAGCTGGCTTACAATTCCCTGCGCTGTCAAGTCCCTGTTGGACGGGGGAAAAAGAGGCTCGGTGACAGCGAGACAGCAGCACATGTATGCAAGTGAGAATGGGTATGCTGTGAGAAATTTCATTTAATTTCCAAAGCAAACAGTCATCAAGTTCACGTACAAGGCAACACCCACACGCATACACAAAACACAAAGACAGAGAACTATCTGCGGCCACAAAAACAATATGGTCCGGTATATAATGTGGTTAGCTGATTGAAGGCCTTTTTGTGTGTCCTTTTACTGTTCACTCAACTGTAAAATGATTTGAAATAAATAGAAAGCTATCCTTTTTTTGCGGTTGTTCAGATTCACACAAACAAACTGCTTTTCTCTCTCTTCGTTTCTGTCCCTCTTGTATGAAGCTGCAGCTAAAGAGACAGGAGAAGGGTGTGTGAGTCTTTCCCGGAAGTGGTTGGCCACTGGGTTGTGTCTCTGATTCCAACCCCAAGGAACAATCAGCAGGAACTCTTACACAGACACAGGAAATGAAGGGGTCAGGCGACACACACACACACACACACACACACACACACACACCATGTCATGCTGTACTGCATGCAGCTGTTTGTAATTCACACTCTTGGATAAATAAAAAGGTTGGTTTTGGGATGTTTGGGAAATCTAAAGGAGCAGCTGTATCCTCTCAATATGAACAGAGAAATAAAGGTACACACACACACACACACACACACACACACACACACACACAGCTTTCTGGGTAATGAATATGAGAGACGTGAAGAATGAAAATGTGTATGTTGCTCCTTTGATGAAAGAACTGAGAAAAACCACCAGATGAAGGAAATGTCCAGCGATGTGTTTTCTTTCTAAATGATCTATTTCATCCCAGCTCTCTTAATGAAGGTCTGAAATATGATTTCATCAGCCACGATAAAGAGAGAGCATTTAGAAATGACTGCACTGTGTGTGTATGTGTGTGTGTGTGTGTGTGTGTGTGCGTGTGAGTGTGTGGTTATATGAGATGTTCGGCGTGCACGCTGCTCTTGTCTCAGAGCCACTTAGCTCTGAAAACGGAGAAGAAAATCTATCCGCCCCTTTCTTCTCCTACAACCCTGAAATCAATCTTTTGTGCACTGAGAAAATTTGAATTTATTTGCTTGGTTACCTTCACTAAACAAGTCATAGGAAAACATGGGATAGTGATCATGCAAATGCTGGAAGTGTCAACATAAAACACACATCATGTTGATACACTGCATGCAAACAGACATTTGGTCACACACTCTAATTCTGAGGTTTCAGAGAGAATGAAAGGCAATAACAGAGTGGTCAGTTCTTGTAATCAGACGAACAAATCGAGAGGCTTATTTATTTTCTGAGTAAAATTCCCTATACAACACATGCCACATTTTGTGAAACACTATAGCCGTAATAACGTGTGCAGTTTTCAGATGCTAAATAAGTCAACATGAAACAGTATTCACAACCTATTTAACAAAACATTGTGATGTAAACCACCGTAGATTTTTTTTTTTACATTTTTGAAACATAGTAAAACATTAATATTGTTAAATGTTACAATTTTCAAAACCTACTTTCGATTTTAAAACATTTAAAAATGTAATTTATTAATGTAATAGGAAAGCTGAATTTTTAGCAGCCAATACTCTAGTATTCAGTGTCACATGATCCTTCAGAAATCATTATTTGGTAAATTTTTTAAAAGAATGGCATTTATTGAAAATACAAATCTTTTGTATCATTATAAATGTGTTTACTATTACTTTTACTAACAAAAGAAAAACTATTCAGTAACTAATAACTATTCAGTAAGGAAAAAGGGAAGATTTTCTCCAAAGGGGACTTTATATACCAAGATGTAGCCAGACATGAATTTGAGTACAGTTGAAGTCAAAAGTTTACATACATCTTGCAGAAACTGCAAAACGTTAATTATTTTACCAAAATAAAGGTGATGAAAATGCATGTTTTTTTATTTAGTACTGAGCTGAATAAGATATTTCACATAAAAGACATTTACATATAGTCCACAATAGTAAATAGTTAATGACCCTGTTCAAAAGTTTACATACACTTGATTCTTAATACTGTGTTGTTATCTGAATGATCCACAATGATCCATTTTTTTTTTACCGATAGTTCATGAGTTAGTTATACTGCCTGCTGTTCTTCTGAAGGTTCTTTAGGTCCCACAGATTCTTTGGTTTTTCAGCATTTTTGTGTATTTGAACCCTTTCCAACAATGTATGATTCTGAGATCCATCTTTTCACATTGAGGACAACTAAATGACTCATAAGCAACTATTACAGAAGGTTCAAACGTTCACTGATGCTCCAGAAGGAAAACGATACATTAAGAGCCAGGGTTGTCAACTTTTGAACAGAATGAGGACGTGTACATTTTTTTTGTTTTGCCTAAATAGTACCACTTTTTTCCCATATAGTACTGTGAAGCTACAGAAGATACTTACGTTACAAAACCAAAGAATTTGTGGGACCTGAAGGATTTTTCTGAAGAACAGCGGGCAGTTTAATTGTTCAGGACAAACAAAGGAACTCAACTATCACTAAACAAAAACAAAAACAAAACAACAACAAAAAAAAACACAACACAGCTGTGGATTATTCAGGTTACAACACAGTATTAAAAATTAAGCGTATGTAAACTTTTGAACAGGGTCATTTATATAAATTCAACTATTATTTTCTCTTGTGGACTGTATGTAAATGTCTTTTATGTGAAATATCTGTGAGTATAAAAAAAATTTTGTATGATCCCTCTTATTTTGGAGATTCTGCAAGGTGTATGTAAACTTTTGACTTCAAATGTATATACAGTTAATTATAAGATCATAGTTAATATTTAGCTTTTATATTCATTAGTTTTAATTATCATAAGGAATTTTTTAAATGTTCATTTAAAACAATCAATAACTTAAAAGGAAAGCAGCAGCATCTGCATTTACATTGTTTCAGCTAATGTGTCTGCTGCTTTTTGATTCTTCTGCACAGGCAACAGAAAACAAGACACACGCTGAATTCAATGACATTTCTAAAGCCTACGGCACTGAGGCGCCATTTAATTTACACAGAATCACTTCAGAACTTTTAAAAGCCACAAAAACAAGAAACAGTTTAACGTTCAGAAAATGTACAGTGCTTGGTCTCAGCATGACTGTGCACACGTACTAAAATAACAATGGTCTAAAAATGAATCAAAAGAAGAACCACCTTTTATAACAGAATAAAAAGTTCTCTGCTGTTGCCTTCCAGACACTGCGATTTCATTTGTGTCCATCATTGTCATCAGTATCAGTGTCCGTACTGCCATTACACACCATATGGCCTGTGGGATGTCCACTCCCACACACAGGTCAGATTATTCCACCATGTGATGAGCACTCGATGACTACTAAAACAATCATTCAAATTTGCAATTTATAGTTGATTATTTCAGTATGTTTTTACTTTAAAGGTTAGTTCACTTCCTGAATAAAAAAATCCTGGTAATTTACTCATCCCTATGTCATCCAAGATGTTCATGTATTTCTTTCTTTAGTTGAAAAGAAATTAAGTTTTTTGAGGAAAACATTCCAGGATTTTTCTCATGCAGATGCAATGGTTGAAGGTCAAAACAGTTTCAATGCTGCTTCAAAGGGCTCTACACGATCACAGCTGAAGAATAAGGATCTTGTCTAAAAAAATAAAAATTCATATACTTTTATTTTTTATTTTTTAATTACCACAAATGCTTATTATAGTCCCCATTGAAGTTCACTATATGGAGAAAAATGTTTGCCTCAAAAACGCTTTCTTTTTGACTGAAGAAAAAAGACATCTTGGATGACAATCGGGGTAAGTAAATTATCAGGAAATTAAAATTTTTGGAGTGAACTAATCCTTTAAGCTTTCATATAGTATGTTAGTTGACTTTGATTAATTCAAAAAATATATACTGATAAAACTCTCCATTTACAGGTACACCAAATGGTAAAATGAAAATCCATGGCTTATTTTTCTAGAATGTGATACTTCAGCTGCCTCTCCATGACCTCATCAGTCTTATCAGCGCCTCATCACGTGTCTAAGTGCATAAATTGCAACAGACGTGTGACAGACAATGTTTAGTAAGACAGCAAATTCCATTGAAAGACTTATCTGAGAGTGATCATAAGAGTATGTTATGTCTCAAGACAGTTAAGTCAAAACTAATTTGAGGTGGGGAGGACTGCGAGGGAAATTTATGATCACATGAAATAAACTTATCAGCCTTTTTTCTCTAGATACAGTAAACCTCAGTCTGCCTGTTTGGGCATGGCTTGATGTTCACTCTCATGGCAGACACAAATGGAGCAGATGTCAAACAATATCTGAAATCACACATGAGTATTCAACATGTTTAACAGGGCTGCAGCTTGTAAGTCATCTCCAGTCTAAGAAACAACATGTACAGACACAACACACACAAATAACAGAGAACTCATATCCCCAACATGAAAACATTCTATTGTAATCCCTAATGTGGACTTCACACAGATAATTCTGAAAAATCGGAATGATTGTTTTCCATTTTGTTTCTTTTATATGCTAATCTGACCAAGTCAAACAAAGATGATACATATCACTAAAGCTTTACCACTTTATTTTGCACCACAGTAGGCTTGAAGTAGGCTTATTGAAGAATACAATAAAAGACATCACAGCAAAGCACTGGAAGGAGTGTGCTTTTACAGCGTGTGCAACAATCTGTGCATGGGAAAATTCGTCACAGTTACTTTTTCATCTTTTTATACGGCCTTTAAAACTCCAGAGACATTTTTCATGTAAGATGTTAAAAGCATGATAGCAAGTTGAAATTTACTGTATAATAAGTTCTCATAAGGTTAAAAAAGCATTAAGTCTCAACCTAATACTTCAATGGTGAGCGTATTTTAAGATATTAAAAGGCCCCATAGGGATCTCTCAGACTCCAAAGAGAAAACGAAGGTTTAGAGGTTTCACAGAAACAATGAAAAGTTTTGTGTTACGCTATACTTCCTAATAACTTTCATAATCCTTCTAGCTGGCGGATATCATCACATCTACTGAAATGAAAAGGATCCTGGAGAGTGAATGAGAAGTTATCACTGATCAAATTCATTTAGACATATATTGTATATAGTAAAACCTCTCTTAAGCCAAAAGATCTGGAGATCCTTGAATTATGTATATATAAATATGTTTTTAAAGTAAACAGCACAGGAACCTGAACTGCATGAGAATTTAATCAGTGTGCCAACACCAGTCATACTTCAGACGGAAAAACATGTCTGTTTTTCGGCTAAATATGATCTATTTTGATTAAAAACAAATTTTGATTCCAGATGTGTGTGAGTTCCACTTCACATGCCAGTGCGTCCCATTGGCTCGTTGGGAAATTTCCTTAGTAGTTAGTGTCAGACGAATTAGCCTGTCTCATGATATCTGGCTTTGAACTGTAGTGTTTGGAGAGTTGCCCTCATAAGTAAGAGAATAATGTGTATGAAATATACTGAACAAGCAGACTATTAATATAGAGAATGGATAATGCTAAATACGTGACTCTATACAACTTTTTTTATACAACATAAAAACTAAGCTAAACATTTCAAAGCTGCAGGTTTGTGGGAAATTAGAGTAGAGAACACTTTGAATTTTACATAACTACAGTTGAAGTCAAAAGTTACACCTTGCAGAATCTGCAAAATATTTTATTAATTATTTTTTCAAAGTAAGAAGGATCATCCAAAATGCATGCCATTTTTTATTTAGTACTGACCTGAATAAGATATTGCACATAAAATGTTTACATATAGTCCACAAGAGAAAATAATAGTTGAATTTATAAAAAAAAATTACCCTGTTCAAAAGTTTCTTAACACTGTGTTGTTACCTGAATGATCTGTGTTTTTTTTTTTTTTTTTAGTGATTAAGTGTTAGTGATTAAATTAGTTTATGGGCCCCTTGTTAGGACTGAACAGTTTAACTGCCCACTGTTCTTCAGAAAAATCCTTGAGGTCCCACAAATTCTTTGTTTGTTTGTTTTTTTTTGTGTGTATTTGAACCCTTTCCAACAATGACCGTATGATTTTGAGACCCATCTTTTCACACCAAGGACAACTGAGAGACTCATATGCAACTATTACAGAAGGTTCAAAACACTCACTGATGCTTCAGCAGGAAAAACAGTGCATTAAGAGCCAGCGGTGTCAACTTTTGAACAGAACGAAGATGTGTCCATTTTTCTTATTTTGCCTAATTATTTTTTTTTTCATTTAGTACTGCCCTTCAGATGCTACAGCAAATACTCTGTCCCAGAAGACAAAATATTTGTACCTATTTTTACACGAAATATAATTTACCCTGATCTTCAAATTCTAAAAGTTTTCAGACCCAGGCTTTTTTGTTTTTCCTTCTGAAGCATCAGTGAGCGTTAAAACCTTCTGTAATAGATGCATACGAGTCCTTCAGATGATCTCAAAATCAACTGACCTCAATTATATCATTTGTGAAACATTAAAAACAGAAGCCCTTGAGTGTGACATCAGCTGACTACCAGCTGTGCCCAGCGGCTCATCACCGATGTCTGATGGAATAGACAGCTGCTGGACTGTTACTGAACCTGTTTTTATTTACAGACATTTTATGTCTTTTTTATGTCTTTAATGGACAGAGCAGGAGACAGACAGGAAAGTACAAGGAAAGAATGGAGGAAATGGGATCAGGAAATGACACTTGGAATTTGTGTCCCCAATGAACACCACGTGCCACAAACGTGCCATCGTTTGCTACCACTGTACCTCGGTTTTAAATCTGAAAAGAGCCTGTTAAAAATGTAAATTGAATTATAGGTGGGAAAAAAAACATACAAAAACAGAACGCACAAAACCCTTTCCCCGAAGTCCTGCCATGGAAAGGTTAAAAAGCACTGATTTATCCCAGGCGTGGATAAATCAAGCTGTTTATCCTAGTTTACTAGTTGGGTCTTACTCCTATGAGACATTTATTCCACTGCTGGCTTTCGGATGTTTATTTATTTGTATATCAGACATGAAACTCTGTAATCAACCCAAATCAAATGGATAACGGCTCACAGAAGCCGAGCGAGGCGAGTCTGTACATGTGCGTGCATGTTTGCATGTGGCTTTTGTATTGAATGTGTTTTTATGTATGCGTGAGGTTAGTTAATCAGTAACGCTTCATACGCAGATAAGCTTCCACCCTCGGGATCTTAATCTACTTCTGCACCTTTCACACAGGGAACAGTTACACTCTTTCTATCTCTCAACATCCCTCCAATCACATCTGCCATCCCACTGTGTTATTTAAGTCCTTACATTACGTCAGAAATTCGAAAATGCAGAAAACGTCCAACTTAAACAGCACAGAGCCAGACAGATGTGTGCGAGCCACAGAACTTGCGGTATTTACTGTTTTCGTACATAATGAGCTTGTCCAAAAGCAAATGTTGCTGTCTATGTGAAAAAGCTTGTTGATTTTTGAAAACATGATTAAAGACCAAAAGAATTTGGCAGTAAAAATGATTTTTTTTTTATCTCTCTCTCCTCTGTCTCTCTAATGCTCAGTTATAAATCAAAGCTCATTTGGGCTGATAACAGTTCTAAATACATTTAACAGTGAAGATTAAAAATGTTATGTGCTATCTACTTTATATTACACATAATATTTTGAGTAGTTCTTAAGGTTTGATCATCTTTAATAGAATCTACCTGAATAAATCATGTAACATCTCCTAAACAATTTAATCTGTAAAACAATGAATTTAAGATTTTTTGTGAAATAATTGAGCATTTATTTTAAGTTGTTTCTTAAAAGTCTTTTGAGTAAGGCCTGTTTGTATTTGATTTTGAGTTATCTTGTGCAGTTGAAAGACTGTATACAGCAAGACAGCTCAAGTAGGAAAAAACTTGTAACTGCAATGGCATTAGCAAAGCTACTGCTCATTGAACAAAGCATCATGTCTCACAGTGTTAATACATGCAGTTCTTCACAACCTAACCATAAGCTCTACTCTTCTGCAAAATAATAACGAGAGAAACTTCAACATAACAGAAACTCCTTAAAATGTCAAACATTACTGAACATTAAACATTAACAGATGTTTCCCTTCTCTCAAAAACACATAAAATAGCACTTAATTTCAATATTTGTTCTCCATATCCAGCCAAATGCAAAGGGAACTAACAATCACAGCCAAAACAAAACTGCATAATTGAATTAATTCTCTTAAAATAAATATGTAGCCTTTCTTCCTTCATTTTATCAACTTATTCGAGCCTCAAAACTGCTTAAGTTTCCTTTAAGAAATGGGAAAAACATATCTCTTGGTTTTATTATTATCAAGTGTTTCTATACAACACTGAACCACAGTTTCTTTAATCAAACATAGACACCATTTTTAATTATCACCAATTTTTATGTGGTATTTCTTTATACACTGATAAAGCAGATATGATGATTAAAGCAGTCTCTGGCCTTTGTGAGTGTATGTGTTGTTAGTAGACTGTAAGTGTGAAGTCCTGATGACAGCGGCAGCCACTTTTTATCACTGCATGTTGCTAGTTTCTGTACTGTGAAGTTGCTTGTGGACGTTTTTATTGCTGTTACTCTTAATATTATTGGTAGAATGCATGTCTGTGCAGTCACAGATTATATATACACTGCTGGAAACCTAAGATATCTTTCTAGTTTGACTTGGAATTAGTTTTCTTATCGCTAAAAAATAACATTATGCTTTTGTACATATATGTTGTTATATATGAACTACAGAAACGATAGTTCTGTCATAACTCTCGGAGTGATTTGTATTGTAAAGTACATGACAATATTAGTGTGTTTGGTCTTGGCGGAACTGATCTGCTACACTGCTGCTGCAGGGCAAGTACTGAGACTTGCTAGAAAATACTGAAATACTGCTGCTGCACATATAACATATATAAATAACCCCCATAGCATACATGATCACCCTGTAGCAGATCTATACAGGTGGAGCTGGGGAAGGTGGAGGGTTTCTGACGCTGCAACTACTACAGCAAGCACAAGCTGAGTATTTTAATGTTGAGCAGCGAGCTCAGTTGCTACCAATACAGGTGAGAACCAATGTGCCATGTGATAATGATGACATTATGCCAGATTGAGTTAGACTTATAAGAATGTGCTATCTACAGTTTCATGCCAGAACTTTGGGTTGCATTAAATCATTAACAAGATGAACAATATACAACTTAAACTAAAATACCTTCAAAATTTCCAAAATGTCATATGAATTTGATAAAAAGTCTATTATCTTGTGCCTAATAATGAACATTGTGCAGAGAATGCTCAAAAACGTTTGATATATAAATCATTCACATCATGCACATCATTTTTATCACATCCACGTATGTGTTTACAGACAAATCACACAGATGAATGAAATCTAAAAATTATCTTTCCTGTCTTGCCTGCACTTGAGGCGGCTGACATTTGAACTCCACTGACACTGTTTTCCTTCTTAGTTGTGACTCCCGCGAGTTGCTCTTCATTTACATAAAGTTAAACAATTCTCAACTTTCTCAAGTGGCTGGGAACGCCTACGGTCGCTACAGAAGTCAACAGCTCACCAGTGAAATGAATGGGATCATGTTGCTTTGTCGCTGTGTGCCGCAGGGGTGTTAATGGGGTTAAAAGATAGTTTGTGCATGTGAATATTAAAAATTAGTGAAGTCATGAAATCTAACTAAGAACATAGACACACACAATGACCTATAGCCCTGAAAAAAAGCTGTGTGAAAGAAAAGAAAAAAGAAAGTAAGATTAATTAAAAATGAAACATTTGAAAATAAAAAAAATAATAATTATAAAACTAAATATAGAAAAAAATAAAAAGAGCAAATAAATGGTGTAAAAAATAAAACAGGCAAGTGTATAAATAAATTAAAAAAGCAAGCTAATAAATAAATAAATAAATAATAAAGCTGTTAGATCATGCCTCCATGCCAGAAAAATCAGACTCTGCCCTGGAGGCCAGATCCTGTCAGAAAATATCAGTTTTGTCCAGTAACAAAACAACTAGCCAATAAAATTACGTAATACCCCAGACCCGAGTCTTGTCTGGTACCCAAAACCAGTGAGCAAAGCCAGAGAAGAGCAGAAGCAGAAGACAAAGTGATTGTGATAAAAAAAAAAGAGCAGAGTTTATTGAATAGTCTGCATATGTTTTAATGTTCAGACTTCGTTTGACGAATAGAAATCCATCAAGTAGTGTTATACCAAACTGCTTCACAACAACATCAGACAAACCTTGAATTTCCATAAACATTCATGCTTATATCTTATTCATGGAGGTAAACAGCCCTTGAAACCACACATCATAAGACTAAACAACAAAGGAAAAATAATATATATTTATTAATTAATTAATCTAATTAATCACAAATTAATCACATTTGGCTGAGAAATTACTCCCAAAAGATAATATAAAAAGTCACTGTTGTGTAAAGCATCAAACAGACATTACAAAAAGTAGCTTCAGCAAGAAACATTTTGTTTGAAAACATTTATTACATATACTCTTTTGGACCACGAGGCTGAGTAAATGATGACACAATTGTCATCTTTGGGTAGGTGAGAACTATGTCTTTGATCATTTATTTCATTAATGTTCTGAATATTAATATGGAAATATGAAATAATTTCTTTAATGAAAACCCCGCCCCCCAAAAAACTAAAACTGCTTTAAAAATAACGCTCATATGGCAAAGTGGTTCAACGCGCTAAATGGTTGACCCAATTTGTTCAAATTGTGTATTAAGAAATTAAATGCCATTTGTTGCTCGAAAATGAACAGTTCTGCTTTGTCTTTATATTTTCGTTGGTTAAATTGAGCAAAACAGGCAACATTGTGTCTAAAATATCACAACATTGACTTCTTACTTACTGAACTGTTGTATAAGATCGGCATCACATTTGCACTCAGCCTATTGCTCGTGTGAAATTGCTTAACCTTATGATGTAAATATGAGACAAAAACTCAAAAGCGCATTTTTGCCCCATATCTTGAATTTTAGGAACATTCTAACTACTTTCTCTAGGCTCCATCACATAGCGAGTTGTTGCCCTGCCTCATATTCGTCATCAATCAACTGCAAGAAATGTAAGATGACCCACGTAGGTTTGGGGCGGGGCAAGTGTATTAACTGCGTTAATAATTTTAAATTACCAGCCCTAATATATATCAAAAAGACAAATCAGTTATATACATGATTAAATGATAAATGATTATGAATGAATAAATGAAGAGTGGGTGTGGCCATTTGTACATTTTATGGGTCTGGCTTCCAGCCTTGCCTGCATCAAGCTATTTTTAGCTGTACAAAACAGCTCATTTTGTTGCTTGATATTGCAAAATGGTGTGTCAAACCATATTATTTGAATGTATTATCTTAATTATGAACACTGGTTAGTAGTGCAAACAGTTTTACCGTTTACTGCATGTTGTTATTTTTCTCATTATTTTCCTATAGCAGATAATGAACCAAAAAGCTCACCCATAGGCTTGATTCCACATTGAAGAAAAAGATGGATAAAAGAAAGTAAAACAACAAATGTATGGTTGCTCTCTGCAAGCAAATGACACAGTTAGCATTTAAGGATCCGTAGATCCTTCAAAACCAATAACAAATCAATAAATTATAAAAAAAAAAAGAAAGATGTGTATCTGTATGAGATTAAATGTAGAATAATGAAATGCTTCCCGAACTGATCTACTGCAGGCAGATCAAAGTTCTGCTCTCCTCTCTCTCTCCTCCAGAAAGAACAAATGGAATATTGCAGACGGTTTATCATTCCAGTGATGAAAGCTAACCTAAACTCACACAACGACCCTAGACCGACGAGGTGTATATCACTCTGTTTCTCTTCCCCTCTGGAGAGGAGAGTCATGCTGCGTGCTTTTGGGTCTCCTCCTCGCTGATATCACTCCCCCACCCCCATCATCACCCCTAAACACACACAGCCAGGTTGTTCTCTCATCTCCTGCCAGGTTTTCGTAATAATCCTGCTATTCAAATTTTTTGGATGAGAGTCTGTGTGAGTGTTCAAGTGTGTGTATGTGAGGCTTTGCAACATTAAAAGAACTCTCCAGAGGGAAAAGACTAAGATAAGATCATGGCAGATTCAGGAGAGGAACTTTTAGTGCATTAGTAAATACAACATACATAAATCATAAGACGAATTTGACACCACTGTGATGGACTATAATGTCTTGTGACACACGCTTGCGCAGATAAATAAGGAGATGACAAAGCAGCTCTTCTAAATGACAGCTGAAATTGGGCTTGAGAGCTGAACTGGTGCAGGAAATGAGAAACAAACTGTCTCTATTCAGCGTGGGGGCTATGAAATACTGTCCCATTACAGCGTCTCTGTCTATAGAACACAAGCTCTAATCACTGTCACTCCCTCCTCAACGTCTTAATAAACTGGAGACAGACAGAGAGAGAGAGGGTCTGCTGGGATCGAACTGAATTTGAAACCTCTCATAAAATATGAAACATCAGCGCTCGCAGCTCCCACTGCAAAACGGGACCCGGCGATCGCAGAAGCAAAAGAAACAAATAGAAGAAGAGAACATTGATAACATAAGGAAAGAAAAGGAAGAATGCTTCTCAGAGAGCATGCTGGGAGCTCTCAGTGGGGGGGTGGGACTAGAGGAGGGGTGGGGGGATGGGCTTGTTTAATTGATGGATGCTTTGTCAGGAGCTATGTGCATGATAATGAAGTCAGTTTTCACAGGCCATGTCATGTTGAGGCCTTTATTAAACAGGATTTTTACAGAAAATTGACTGATTTTCCTTATTACTAGAAATAATAACAAATTCCACACACTCTAATTAGGAAACTTTTACTACTGCACCAAACTTCACTCTTGCTACATATATAAAAAAGTAACTGGTGTTTGTCTGTCTACTTGAATGAGGTCTTTTGGTAAGGCGGCAGGCATTCAGTGTGTGTGTGTGTGTGTGTTTCGGCATTTTTGCTAGGAGGTCTAGGAGCCGCTTATTTTGGCTTCTTTTAGTGAGGCCAGTTGCTTATTTTGGGCTTGTTTTGTCAGACTAGGTCGCTAGCTTTTTCTAGCGAGACCTGGTAACATTGTCCACGGGATACAAAAGGACCTCATTTTTAAATTTTAAGTAGATTTGATGGTTTTCTGTGAAAAGTCACTTTAAAAATATTCATTAGCTATTATGCGCTACTAAAACTATATGATTTTTACATTACTGTTCAGAGGTTTGGGGTAATGTATTATTTTTTTCTGGTAACACTTTACAATTAGGTTAATTAGTTAACATTAGTTAACCACTTTAGTTTACTATTTACATTTATTACATCTACTATTACATTATAAAAAACAAGTCACAAGAATTTACCTTCGTCATCACATTAATAAATTACATTTAGAAATAATTACAAAAAATACATTTTATATAAATATTATATATACACATGATATTTTTGATATATAATAAAAAAAAGATTATAATATGCTGATTTGCTGTATTATTATCATTATCAATATTTAAAAACAGATAAGTACATTTTTTCAGGATTCTTTGAGGAATGGGGGGGGGGGGTAAGAAATTATAGAAATTAATACTTTTGATGATAAATGTTAATGTTTTGATGATAAATGTTACAAAACATATCTATTTCAGATAAATGCTGCTCCTCTGAACTTTCTATTCATCAAATAAACTGTTTTCAACATAATAATAATAAATGTTTTTTGAGCAGCAAATCAGAATTTTAGAAGGATTTCTGAAGGATCATGTGACGGAGTAATGATGTGAAAAATTCAGCTTTGAAATCACAAAAATAAATTACATTTCAAATATATTTAGATAGAACATTTTAAAAAGTAAAAATATTTCAAAATTGTACTGTTTTTGATGTGCTTTGGATCATATAAATGCAGGCTTGGTGAGCAGAAAAATCTGTATACAGTGTTAATGTTCTACTTATTTTTGGATAAAATAATGCAGCCTTGGTGCATCTGGTCTTTCTCTACCGACCCAAAACATTCGAACCGTAGCGTACATGTAGGATTTCTTCAGCAGTCCCACAGTTGTGCATTTAAAGTCAGTAAGGATGATCCCCTTAGAACCAAGAATGACACTATGGTATGAATTTTCATTCCTTCAGAGAAAAAAGACTAAACTTAACTTGCCTATATCTGAAGAAACACTCATTTATGAGACAAAAAGAAATAAATAAATGCATGATGCATTTTGCATCAATAAAACACCAGTTATTCTAAAATTGACACTAGAGTGATGTTTCCCCTATGAAACAACTTCGGCTCAGTTCTGATTTACTCGTTTGCCATTTTTACAATACCTATAGTCTAAAATCAGTTCAGAAAGAGTGACAGTGGCAAGGAAAAACTCCCTGAGAGCAGGGAAGAGACATGTCTGTTATGCTCCAAAGCCACAAATAGTCATTGTTTATGGTCACCTGTCAAAACGCACCCAGTCCAAAGTGCCCATGTGCATGCCAGTGTCTATGGGGGAACATGGGGCTAGAAGAAGGTTAGAAGTGTTTAAACTCATGTTTCACTTTGTGTGTAATCTTGTGTGTGAGTAGTGGCTGCATATTTATAAAGCTGTGCTGATTTAGTGCGCTGAGAATGTGTACATGTGTGCATGTATGTATGATTTAGTAGTCAGGTCATGGACAGGTGAGACCCTACTCTGAGTAAGACGAGCCAGACAGGTGCAGTTTGTATAGAGCTGTTGTCTTTGACACAGCAGGGTGTATGTGTGTGAGAAACAGAGGAATGTGTTTTGATAAAGATAGCTGTAAACAGAGAAAACCTGTCACTTGCTGATCTACATACACACACACGCACACACACACACACACACACACACACACATACACATCTGGAATGTTCACAGTTAACCATGTAAATTACATTACAAGGCAAACTAAAATTACATGTTCAGCTTAGATATATTTTCAGAAGCTTGACATTAACGTAATTATTCCCACATCTCCTGCAACACATGCAGTACATACGCTTGCCCTGCTGGGAGCGTTAGGCGAACTGAAGTTATTTTTGAGGTTCATCACGTTGCAGCTGTGAGATGACCTTGGTATGTTTTTTTCAATGTGCATTTGTGTTCTGATTTTAAATCAGTTTATAATGACATAATGACATAATGACATAATGGAGGTCATACGTTTCCACTGAACAGCCAAGTGACAACAGCCATGCCAGAATCCGCTGCACTCATTTAGCGGTAAACACTTAAGAATGAACACGATTAAACCGCATCGTATGAGATTTAGACTTTAGACTACTGTAACTCCACTTAAACGCATCCACACACACACACACACACACACACACACACACACACACTCACATCTGAACAAACACACACAAATATCCACACCTGCAAACACACAAGAATTTTTGGATCTTTTTTCAGGCATGCTAACCTTTTCCCTGACCTTCAAGGCTAAATTTGGATGTCTGGACATTGTCCTTCCGCTACAAGACTTTAATAACAGAAAGCCTAATAAGCCTAATAAACACACACTCACCTATACTGACACAATTACACACACACATGCACTCAAGAAGGCAGGATACAGACCTCAGGATGTTTTATTTTTCTGTTTTGGCTGCTTGACATTAGCTACACTGCACTTTTGTGTCAGCATGTTGGACAGATTTGCCCATTTTCACAAAAACACTTTTTAACCTCACGGTTCCCACGGTCATGGACGACTTGTGACTTCAAGACCCGGAAAAGTAATAATAAATTGTTCTAGCTCAGCTCATTGTTCTAGTTATACTTAATATGTGACCATGGACCACAAAACCAGTCTTAAGTAGCACTGGTATATTTGTAGCAATAGCCAAAAATACATTGTATGGGTCAAAATTATAGATTTTTCTTTTGTGCCAAAAAATCATTAGGATATTATGTAAATTAAGTTCCATTAAGATATTTTGTAAATTTCCTACTGTAAATATATCAAAACTTAATTTTTGTTTAGTAATATGCATTGCTACAAACTTAATTTGGATAACTTTAATGGCAATTTTCTCAGTATTTAGATTTTTTGCACCCTCAGATTCCAGATTTTCAAATAGTTGCATCTCGGCTAAATATCCTATCATATCCTTACAAACCATACATCAATGGAAAGCTTATTTATTCAGCTTTCAGATTATGTACACATCTCAATAATAAAAAAAAATGACCCATGACTGGTTTTGTGGTACAGTGTGACATACAGGTGCATCTCAATAAATTAGAATGTCATTTCAGTAATTCAACTCAAATTGTGAAACTTGTGCATTAAATAAATTCAGTGCACATAGACTAAAGTATTTTAAGTCTTTTGTTCTTTTTAATGTGATGATTTTGGCTCACATTTAACAAAAACCCAACAAATTAGAATACTTTATAAGACCAATAAAAAAAAACATTTTTAGTGAATTGTTGGCCTTAATTTAATTTACTGTATATATACACTCAATACTTGGTAGGGGCTCCTTTAGCTTTAATTACTGCCTTAATTCGGCGTGGCGTGGAGGTGATCAGTCTGTGGCACTGGTGAGGTGGTATGGAATCCCAGGTTTCTTTGACAGTGGCCTTCAGTTCATCTGCATTTTTTGGTCTTTTGTTTCTCTTTTTCCTCTTGACAATACCCCATAGAGAGGTCTGGTGAGTTTGCTGGCCAGTCAAGCACACCAACACCATAGTCATTTAACCATCTTTTGGTGCTTTTGGCAGTGTGGGCAGGTGCCAAATCCTGCTGAAAAATGAAATCAGCATCTTTAAAAAGTTGGTCAGCAGTAGGAAGCATGAAGTTCTCCAAAATTCCTTGGTAAACAGGTGCAGTGACTGGTTTTCAAAAAACACAGTGGACCAACACCAGTAGAGGACATTGCACCCCAAATCATCACAGACTGTGGAAACGTAACACTGGACTTCAAGCAACTTGGGCTATGAGCTTCTCCACCCTTCCTCCAGACTCTAGGACCTTGGTTTCCAAATGAAATGCAAAACTTGCTCTCATCTGAAAAGACGACTTTGGACCACTGGACAACAGTCCAGTACTTCTTCTCCTTAGCCCAGGTAAGACACCTCTGACGCTGTCTGTGGCTCAGGAGTGGCTTAACAAGAGGAATACAACAACTGTAGCCAAGTGCCTTGACACGTCTGTGTGTGGTGGCTCTTGATGCCTTGACCCCAGCCTCACTCCATTCCTTGTGAAGTTCACCCAAATTCTTGAATCGATTTTGCTTGACAAGCCTCTCAAGGCTGTCATTATCTTGGCTGGCTGTGCATCTTTTTCTTCCACACAACTTCTTTCCTTCCACTCAACTTTCTGTTAACTTGGATACAGCACTCTGTGAACAGCCAGCTTCTTTGGCAATGAATGTTTGTGGCTTACCCTCCTTTTGAAGGGTGTCAATGATTGTCTTCTGGACAACTGTCAGATCAGCAGTCTTCCCCATGATTGTGTAGCCTAGTGAACCAAACTGAGAGACTGTTTTAAAGGATCAGGAAACCTTTGCAGGTGTTTTGAGTTGATTAGCTGATTGGAATGTCACCATATTCTAATTTGTTAAAAGTGAATTAGTGGGTTTTTGTTAAATGTGAGCCAAAATCATCACAATTAAAAGAACCAAAGACTTAAACTACTTCAGTCTGTGTGCACTGCATTTATTTAATACACAAGTTTCACAATTTGAGTTGAACTTTTCCACGACATTCTAATTTATTGAGATGCACCTGTATATCAGCTACAGATTTTTTAAATGCATGAACTATATGAACAAACTAATACTTACATGTAACCCTTTAAAGGATTAGTTCACTTCTAGAATAAAAATGTCCTGATAATTTACTCAACCCTATGTCATCCTAGATGTTCATGTCTTTCTTTCTTCAGTCGGAAAGAAATTAAGGTTTTTGAGGAAAACATTCCAGGATTTTTTTTCCATATAGTGGACTTCAGCGAAAGCCAATGGGCTGAAGGTTCATATTAAAGTTTCAATGCAGCTTCAAAAGGCTCTACATTATCCTAACTGACAAATAAGAGTCTTGTCTAGTGAAACAATCGGCCATTTTCTAAAAAAATACATAAATAATAATTTATATACTTTTTAACCACAAATGCTCATCTTGCACTACCTTAACTTCACGCATTATGTTGGAAAGGTCACACGTGGTTAGTTTTTTGTCTGTATACTAAAGGTAGGGCAAAAAGGTAAGGTAGGGCGAAAAATTCCATCTCATTTTCTAAATCAAACTTCAAAATCGTCCAACTTTGTTGTTTTACATTTTTATTAAAGGGGTGTTTGACTTTCTTTGTACATTCCTTTTGTAAACATTGGGTCGGTACTCCGTCTACGTCATGCGTGACCTTTCCAAAGTTATTATGTAATGCATTTGTAGTTAAAATAGTATATAAAATTTAATTTTTTTTAGAAGATGACCAATAATTTTGCTAGATAATAACTTTATTCCTCAGCTGGGACAGTGTAGAGCCCTTTGAAGCTGCACTGAAACTGCCCCATTAAAGTCCTTTTGTTTTTTATATGGAGAAAAATCCTGGAATGTTTTCCTGAAAAACCTGAATTTCTTTTCAACCGAAGAAGGAAAGACATGACCATCTAGGATGACTTTAATTTTCATCAGGTCTCACCAAGACTGCATTTAATTTAATTTTTTAAACATTATATGTTTGTGATGGCAAAGCTAAATTTTCAGCAGCCATTACTCTAGTCTTAAGTGTCATATATTTATATTTTTGTTGGAAACAGTGATACATTTTCAAGATTTCTTGATGAATAGAAAAAACTACAACTGTATTTTTATGTAACAAAGTACAAAAATATATAAAAATACTAATTTATTTAAAAAAAATGTAATGACTCCAAACTTCTGACATACACACATACATACATTCACTTACACACACACACACACACACACACACACACACAAACAAACTAAGCTGACATCCCACTGCTACTTTGATGACTATAACAAGAAAAAAAAAAACAGCTGTTTTCTCAATTTCGAAAACACAACAATGCAAGCACAGTTCTTATCTATCACTGTCAGGCACACACAGATGGAGTGAAGTTTGATGAAGTCATCACTCAAACACTTAGATAGTTTACCAGCTAATTCAGGATTAGTATTCAAATGTCAGTCAGAGTAATGAGAGAAACAGCTTAGCACTGCGACATCATTAGGCTTACTAACTCCATTCACTTCACTCTCTCTTTCTGTCTCACAAACACACCAGTGTAGAGGAGCCAGTCAGAGGTTGAATGGCAATTCACACTATTCTACTCTACTCTACTTCACACTAAAGGTACATTCTTCACTAAGAAAGATACAGGAAAGTGCATAGTTTTAATAAGTAGTAAAAACTAAACGTTATAAAATTCTTGGTATTTTGGTCGCTTACTGCATGTTTACATGCGTACTTTAAAATGCATTATTATATAACTTTTAGGTTCATTATTTAATTGTTACGTTTATTTTGCCTTTTATTTCCTGGATTATCTCTGCCCTTTTCTCTTGCACAAATGGTTTGGGGACAATATTACCCCTAAAACTGTATAGTGATCTAGGATGTTCCAACCCTAACCTTGTCTACCATATAGAATAGCATGCAAATTGTTCATCAGTGAGAGTCTGATTTACCATGTCCACATTTTAACCCTGTGAGTAACTAAAACCTACCAACTAAAGCTTCTTAGCAAGCCAAAAACAAAGCCTTTACTATGAGTTAGTGTGCACATCGGTAATACATCTGTCCAGACAGAGACAGAACGAGAGAGGGCCAGTGATTAATTCGACTGTAGTTGTCATAGTAAGGTTGAGTGAGATACCACAGGTCATGAGTGGGTCCATATCATACCCTCTTACTCCCTTTTCTCCAGTGTCCTCCTCCTATTTCAGTGATCCACCTTTCCACATCCTCCTCCTCCCACCCTCCCTCTCTCTGTCTGTCCTTGGTGAGCGCTGAGGCATGACACTGTGTGTTTGACCTCAACAGAAGTATATTCTAAGTATAATAATTCAAACTTCAATCTATCCTCCTACATGCACCACCCAACATTCATTACTCTGATTTAATAATTACATTACAAAGTCAAAGAGTAAACAATGATAAACTCGCATTAAAGGGAGGAGGCGAATGAAACTCAGCTGGGCTCGTTTTAACAAGACAGCTGACCGTTGTACATTACAAACATAAGTCTACATTAACCATTAACCATGAAAATGACTAAATTAACTATTAACTGTACATTACAAACTTGACTCCACCAATGATCAACTCCAACATTGTAGACATCCACATTACATATCACATCTTTCTTTTTTTTTTTTCTTTTTTTTTTTTTAGAAATTAAAACTTTTATTTAGAAAGTATACATTTAAAGACACTTATAATGTTACAAAAAGCTTTGTTTTTAAATTTGAAAAAGTATCATTTCCACATACCTGTTTTTTTAACATTTCCAATGATAAGCAATGTTTCTTAAACCAACATTATTCAATATTACTGTTTTTACTGTATTACTGACTAAATAAATGCCGCCTTGGAAAGCTTAAAAACATAAAAAAATAGTTAACAGTACTGTGTATGTAACTCTATATGACTGAAATACATCTGCACAACAAATACTGAATTAAATGCTAAGCTGAAGATAATGAATCTACTATAATAAATCCCTCTGAAAGAAATCTGGCTGTCATAATGGCTCCTTCACGGGAAGGAAACCAGTCAGATTGCTGCTTTTCTTCAACTTTCCGCTACCATTGATTGGATGGATATAAATACCCATATGTCCTTAGAATCGCCCTTTGCAGGTCAAACACACCATCCAACATATCTTAAGTGGGAAGATGAAAGCCACAAGGCCAAAAAACTGACAACAATGCTTTTTATGACATCTATGAGAAATGACATTTTCATATTGTCTCTTTACTAACTGGCATTACTTAAAAGTAGATTGTTAACATCCGTAGTTGCCTGAAGCGGTCTGTTAACCTCTCCCAGCAGTCACCGGGCACTTTATTTAAAGACTAACACAACTTCAAAGCGACTCTTGCTCAAAATATGTTTACATGACATTCATATGTAATAGTTTTTAATCTGTGGAAGACTGTCGAATGGTAAACTAAAGTGAAAAACATAGAAATTGCTTCATTTTGTCAGTTACGCAAGTGACAAATTTATGGCTTTTCAGATAAAAAGTATTCATGACGTACAATTTCTAAACGTATGTTTAATTCATCATAACTAAATGGATGAGCAAAAGTGCATTTTAACATATACTACCAGTCAAATGTTTTTAAACAGTAAGATTTTTAATGTTTTGCTGTTCTGCTCACCAAGCCTACATTTATTTGATCCAAAATACAGCAAAAGCAGTAATATTTTAAAAGTAAAATATTTTTTACTATTTATAATAACTGCTTTGTATTTGATATATTTTAAAATGTAATTTATAACTGTGATCAAAGCTACATTTTCAGCATCATTACTACAGTCTTCAGTGTCACATGATCCTCCAGTGTCACATGAAATCATTCTAATATGCTGATTTGCTGTTTTAGACACATTTTTCATTATTATCAATATTTAAACAGCTGAGTGCATTTTTGTTCAGGATTATTTGATGAATAGAAATAAAAAAAGCTTTTCTGACATTATACACTATACCATTCAAAAGCATGGAGTCAGTATAATTTTTTTTTTTTTTTTTGGGGGGGGGGAAGCAATTATAGGAATTAATACTTTTATTAACATGGATGCTTTAAATTGATCAAAAGTGATGATAAAGACATTTAGAATGTCAGATTATATTTTAGATAAATGCTGTTCTTCTGAACTTTGTATTCATCAAAGAAACCTCAAAAAATTCTACTCAGCTGTTTTCAACATCATCATAATAATAAATGTTTTGTGAGCAGCAAATCACCATATTAGAATGATTTCTGAAGGATCATGACTGGAGTAATGTTGCTAAAAATTCAGCTTTGTAATCACAGGAATAAATTACATTTTAAAATATATTCAAATAGAAAACAGTTATTTTAAATAGTAAAAATATTTCAAAATTGTACCGTTTTTGTTGTATTTTAGACCAAACAAATGCAGGCTTGGTGAGCAAAAGAAACTTTTTTAAAAAACATTAAAAATCTTACAGTTCAAAACCTTTTGACTGGTAGTATTGACCTAAAAACAAGACACACAGGTACGAAAAAGAGACAAACGGATGGTACTTTAAAAAAAGAGTGAGGGAGAGACAAGGGCAATTTTATCCTTTTTAAAAGAAGGAGTGTGTGCGGGGATGGGCAGTAGTAAATAATGTCTGACCAGGCAGACAGCAGCAGATAAAGTGCCTTTATCTGGACAGAGGAATTCTTGTGTTTGAACACACACTAACACACACTATACATGTTCCCACAATGTCACACACACTCCTACCTGTCACTCAGAATGATTGATGTGTACTCCGGCACTCCCAGGCCTTTGATAGGGAGGGGAAGAGGCGGGGCAGTAGGAGGGGGGCCGGCTCAATCGGTGACATCTGTCCCCTACTTCTGAAGAACAAGAGAAAAACACACATGCACAGCCCGAAATTTACACATTCGGGCTTTATATTCTTGCTAAAAAGAGTAACCAGTGTTAAAAATGTGTAAATGTGGCTTGGGAGCTTCTTCGGTGGTTACACACACATCTCACTGGCAAAATTACACCGACAAAGCAATTCACTTTGAAAGGCGAACTACTTTTTTCACCCTTTCCCACAAAAAACATAAGCTCTCACACACACACACGCACCTAAATCCACAGCTGAGAGGCAGTTCAGCTCCATTTACTTACACACTGTGCCACTTAGACACGCTTTACTGCACCCACTAATGAACACATAGAGGCTCACACACACACACCACGAACAGAGTGGGGTTAATGAACGACAGGGTCCTTTGCTTGCTTGGCACCTTTAAGCTTGTGAACATAATTGGCTTGTATTGTATTTCAGTCTCGTTAGAACAGAAATCTCAGACACAATACGATTTTAGCGCACTCACGAAATTCAGAGCAGGTTCTTGGAAGTTGTGTTTAACAAAATTTTTATTTCACACAGTTTACGTGTCTGTATCCGTATCTATGTAGTCAGAGAGTCTAGACATTTCTAAATAAGGTATAGAGTATTTCTGTACTGTTCATTATGTTTAAATACTCAATATTATTACAGACATTAGAAAACACGGTTTTGCTGAAAAGGAGATGCAGGGTTTATTTTTAACCTCACCAAATCTTTCGGTAAGCGGTGGACTTTCAAAACACGACTGTGCGTGCAAATGTTGAGTGAGTGATGTTAGTCCGCTCTTATGGATATGGGAGTTTTGTTCACTGTCATCTTGTATCGTTATGTGCGCGCACACATACACACACAAAAACCATTTGAGCAGTTCACGGCCGGTATGGTGGGGTCAAAAATGAATGACAGGTGCTAAAGAAACAGGACAGTCGTTAGAGCTCAAGTTACAGAAGACACACACATGCTCATTTGTACAGACACGCACTTAAAATCATACACTCATTAAAACATATACACGAACACACACGTGCACACCAAAAAAAAAAAAAAAATTCTTTCACACACGCTGTGAAATCGTCTCTGGCGTGAAAGCGTATACACATAAAACATCACAGTTATCTGTAATGTGAAAAGAGAGGGTGATGTAATTCACAAGGCTCCTCTCAAAACAGCCGTTCGCAATCACATCAGATTCTTTCATGATAATATCTTATCTATCACAGACTATAGCTGCAGGCAACACCACAGAAACAGAACAGAGAGAGAAAAGAAGAGACTGATATCTGTGACCGGACATCTCGGTGCCAACGTATTGGACTGTATACAACCAGATACACTCACACAGTTACAGCATAATTACATCAGACGTCTAAACTAAACTAATATGTGCTGGCCGATGTGTGACGGTCTTTAAAACGGGTACAAAATGACACGTAATAGGATTTTCCTACATTTCTCTCCTTACAAAGAGCAAGAAATACAAGGAGAGAGAGAGGGAGAGAGAGACAGACAGACAGAGAAATATATTAAATTACAAAGGAATGCTGGATAATTGTGTGTTGAGAGCAGTGTTCCGCTTTCTGTCCTCTGTGTGTGTGTGTGTGTGTATTCATTTGTTTATTCATGAACAGCACAGTCAGTCTGCCGTGGTTTGAGTAGCTATAAAACTAATAGATTTATAATGATCAGTGAAGAGCATTTCATCATGCACTCTCATTAAGCATGAAACACATGTTCATCTATCTTATTCTTGTATTTCTCCAGATAGAGAAGTAGATATATGTGGAAATAGCCTAAGTAAACAATGAAACGCACATACGTTCAGTAAACCAACAGAGTACAAAAAATAACATCCTGTCTGTTTCTCAATATGCACTGCATTCTTGACTGATTATGAAATTACATTGTAAAATCCATTTCAAATTAGGTCTGAGTTTTTACATTATATTTCAGTATGAAAATATTCTAGTGCTGGCGGTTTAATTTTTAGTTGTCATTTTCAGTGTTAGTGTTAAAATCTAAATTTTTGTTGTGTGCAACAAACGTTCATATTCTGCAAAACAAGTTGCGTTGCTTCCGGTTCAGGTCTTTTGTATGCGCTTCATTAAACATACAGCTGTTTAATACCAAAGATGATCATAACTGATGTTCATGACATTTGCAGATTTTCTCCAGATTTTTCATCTTTTTTGAGAACAAACAATGAACAATACATTGATTACACGATTTATTAATTTTTGTTAATGTTAGTTAAAATACAGTTGTTCACTGTTAATTCATGTTAATTCACAGAGCATTAACTAATGTTAACAAGCACAACATTTTGCAATTAACCAAGATTAATAAATGCTGTACAAGTATTGTTCATTCTTATTTCATGGTAACTAGAGTAGTTAACTAATAAACCTTATTAGAATGTGTTACCATACATTCATTAGAATGTATATATGTGACCCTGGACCACAAAACCAGTCATAAGGGTCCGCTTTTTTTTTTTTTTTTAAATTCGTCATGTTTGTTATGACAATGTTAGGCTGAAATACAACTATTTAAAAATCTGGAATCTGCAAAAAAATCTAAATATTGAGAAAATCACCTTTAAAGTTGTCTGAAAGAAGTTCTTAGCAATGCATATTACTAATCAAAAATTTTATATACAAGTTTTAATATATTTATGGTAGGAAATGTACAAAATATTTTCATGGAACATTACCTTAATATCCTAAAGATTTTTAGCATAAAAGATAAATCTATAATTTTGTATGTATTGTTGGCTATTGCTACAAATATACCCATGCTACTTACTGGTTTCATATTTAATTTTGCAGTTCTCAATTTTGTGATTTAGTCAAGTTCTAAACTAGTTTTGCTGCATATCTTTTAACTTTACCATATTAAATTCTCACTGTTTTTATGCCACACATCCTGAAACTATAATGTTACTGTTAATGTAATTCATTCAGATTTAGTTCCTTAACCTTTCACTCACTTATCTTTCTTAACATACTTTCCCCTCTGTGTAAATATTTTAATGGCATAATTCTATCCTAAAACATCCCATTATATGGCAAAACCTGATCTTGACAGACTTCTCTGCCGACAGCATTTCAAAAGAAACCACAAATAAAGCTAATTATGCTAAAACTGAGGACAGAATGAGTGGAAGGTCTGTGTGTAGGTTTAGCCATGACACAATGCAACAAAAATCTCCCTGTTGAGACGTAAAACAACAACCCGGCCGACTCCGTGTCTGAACCGAATGCAGATCAGTGGTTAAGAGTAACCTGCACACCGGGGTTAAAGGTTATTGATCGCCGATTGATCGGAATCCTGTCACGTTTAAATGGAGTATGTAAGTGCAGCATGGAGTCCATTAGAAATACATTATTTAAGAGTCAGGAAAGACGATCAAACCTGAGACGCAGACACTCGTACAATGACGTGAAATCAATACTGGATCCATTTGCCGAACATAATGGGTTTCTTAAACAATCATTAAGGCCACTTAACACGACTTTTATTTAGTACTTGATACATGCGAGCACACGGATGCACACACACATTTTTCTTCTTCTCCAACCTGTTGGATAAGAACAAAGGTAGTAATGTGTGTGTGTGAGCACCACTGTCAGAGTGGAAATGAAGATCCGTCACAGTCGCCACCACAATTTCACGCCAAGTTTACCGGTTCAGACATCCACGCACACACTTATTCACGCATAGTGACACACAGAAGTTTTCTGAGCCCATTGCTCACCGTGACAACCAGATCATCTGCCTGTGGCTGCGTTCCCAGATACACATACTCATAGAGGACTGGCACACCACATACGGGTCCATGTGCGCGTGTAGGTGTCTAGTTTTGCCTGTATACGAGTGCTTTTTTTTTTTTTTTTTTACTATGTGCATGTGTAGGTGTGTGTCTCTTTTTGGCTCAAGCTAATGTTTTTGTTGTAATACTGTGTTCTCAGTGTGCTGAGCCGGGCCTATCGGGGGCTTTCTGGGTGGGGCAGTGTTGGATTGTCATTCATGATTCCCTACTGACTGAGTGTGGGAGAGAGAGAATAAGAGAGAGAAGTGTGTGTGCTGGGGTGGGGGGTGTGCGTGAAATTGGTCTATTATCTGCTTGAATATTCCATCAACACCCTCCTGAGTTCCTCCATTACAGTCATTCCACCTTCTTGTCACACACACACACACACACACACACACACACTCTCTCACACTCACCTACTTCAGCGAAACTATTTCCAAACATTGTTTAGTTAATCTACTGTATTTTGGACCAAAACCAAATCCAACATTACACAATGTAAGGCGTTCGCCCACATACGTGTATAAACATATACACCTTTCTGCACATGCAGACATCAATATTAACTTAGCTTAACCAACAATGATGTCAATTAGTAATATCAGGCACAAATGAGAAGGAAACGGAAGAGTTTATTAGGGCAGGGTCAAGTTAAGCCACTATCACCACCCAGTCGACTTTATATGAGCTTTGGGCTGCCTGGTAACAAATGCCCAGACGTTAACACTCAAGCATGTGTGAACAGGAAAACAGGGTGTATATAGGTTGGCAATGTATGTATGTGGTCACAAAATATTAAAGAAACTGAAAAATAAACAATATATAAGTTTGTATACACACCTTAAAAAGTTTGGGGTCTGTTTTTTTAAAGGAAGGATGCATTGATCAAAAGTACAAATATTTATAATGTTACAATATTTTTCTTTTTCAACTAAATGCGGTTCTTCTAAACTTTGTGTTCATCAACCCTGTGGTTTCCACAAAAACATCAACCAGTATTTAATAATAAGAAATGTATCTGAGGACCAAATTGGAATGTTAAAATTATGGATCATGTGACACTGAAGACTGGCGTAATGACTGAAAAAAATCAGCTTTGCCCTCACAAGTATAAACTGAAAAAAAAAATCCACTATATTACGGGTTTACTGTATTTTTGTATATTTTTGTATATTTTTCTTGTATATTTTTCAGGAAAACAAATTACATGTAAAACGATAAATGGTAAGCATACGTCTTCTTTCAAAAACATTTTTAAAAATCTTACGACCCCAAACTTTTGAAATGTAGTGCCTGCTTTTTATCAACTTTTTATGCAAAGTTCAAAGTGATTATAGAGTATGTGTGGGTCTGTGGGTCCATGTGTGCTTTTGGTTTATTAGTAACTGTGTGTAGACCGCAGTGTGGACATATAAGTGAATAGCTGCTGACAAATGCACTCCGGTAATTTCTTCTTGGGTGTGTGTGGTTTTGCTCTCTCTGAGCTTGTTGCAACAAATATTTTCAGTTCAGGCTCGAGGTACTAAATGTCGGATCACCCCAGATACAGAAAGAGCAGCTTAAAGAATAGAGGAGAGGAAAAAGAGGGCGTGTGACTGGCTGAAAGGTCTTACACTCAGGCTAAGGTGGAGGAGCTATATTTAGCTCCGAGTACAGGAGAAATAAGAAAAGGTCAGATATTTGTACTTATGCAGAAGGACATGTAAACTTCACACACAAAGCTGAAGAAAGAAACACAGAAAAACACCAAAATGCCTCTGCTAACTAAAAGTCATCTATCTTTCCGACAGAGCTGATGACGTTCAGGCTTAAACACATCACGTTACTGCATATATATCATTTCTAAATGCATAGCTTGCTCTTTCAGACCTGATCTAAATGTGGGTAATGAATAAACTGACATTTCGCACACACAAGAGCTCAAAGAGTAAAAGCTACACCACACGCATGTTATCTAAACACACGGCCGGAGGACTAACTCTTCTCAAGACATATGGCTCTCTGAAAAACCACACACACACACACACACACACACACACACACACACACACACACACACACACACACACACACACACTGGTTGTATAGTGGATTGACAGGGCACCATATGTCACTCAGAATCACATCTTACTCAGGGAGGAAGACATACAAATTAGTCACAGACCTAACAGTCAGATTTGCCATCAGTCATGGGCAACTTAAATTATTAAGAGATAAACGATAATTAATTTTGATTCACTTGTGTGTCACCGTTTGTTACAGAGTATATTATAGTGGTGTTGTACTAAAACAACAACAAAAGCAATAATCGATCATCCACAGTTTGAAACATTTAAATATTTTTTTTTTTTTTTGCAGCCGATAGGGGGCGGTATTGTCTACTGAAAGGATTAGCATTATCTTTGTTTGACCATCAAATATCATTAGTGTCACTCTCTTGGATGTCTTTGGGATAATGATCCTAAATCTGTTATTAAACGCTTTTACGGTGAAGACCCGGTGTTTTCAGCTGTAAGCCGTGATGCATTGTGAATATAAAACAGACTTACGTATTCAAACGTCTCCAGAAAAAGACTCCAGAATATTATAAACTAACCGAGAGGGGAAATGAAAATACAACGTGAGAGATGAAGATACGGAGTAGCCATAGTAACGAACAGTCCGCTTTTGCCACACAATGTCTAAGAAAAATATTAGTTTGCGGCGTAGTTACTCTGCATAAAACTTGGGAGAGTCAGTTTCTTAAACTTCAACTTCAACTTCGAACATCTTATCTTTAAGGAGAAAGACTAGACTCACTATACGTTTTTGCAAATACATCAGTCAGCTGAAGTTCTCCGAAACTCGCTGTACATAGAGGGGCACCATGTTGCGACGTCGCCCTAAGCGTGCGCTCTGATTGGTCCGTTTCGAAACAGGGCGGGGTTTAGCAGCTCGGTGGGAGTGGAGTTGATGGATCGCAAGCCACTGCGCTGTGAACGGTGTGCGGGACTGACTGCGGACGCACCGGATCCACGGTTGAGCGCCGAACAACTCCAAACAAGATCCAAGGCTAAAAGACGAGTCATTAACTCGCAGAGGAAGCACCAAGCTGCTGGAGTTTCCCCATCTGTTTATATCCTTGAGTCAAAACTGTGTGCACCTTTCGGCAGGCGAGCCAGGAGCGGACAGTAGCTGATATCCCGTCTATCAGCATGCAGTGAAACGCCAGATCTTACAATAGCAGCAAAACTCGGGAGTTTACTTTTCATGGTTCTTTTTGAGAGAAGATCCAAATGGAATTGGACAGACATTTTGGGCACTCCTGTGACTGACAGTTAAGCTTTGTTCCTGGAGACTTTGAACATGGATATAGGTCGATAAATTTCGGACAAAAACTGTTGCATATCTAAAGCGCATCTCTATGATCTGGGATCAAAAGCGAAAGGAGTCTAATTTTAAATCTGACACATGATCTGGACCGGATTTGTGCACCAGCCCGAACCCCAACACGGGATTGATGGTCCTTATACCTGTGTGCATGTCACTCACCCCCTATCTGGCGTGATTTGACCTTTTGTGAGGCTACTAGCTCAACTAATAGATGAGTACAATAAAACAGTTACGCGCTGCCGTCTACCTAAGTGCGAGGTAGCAGCGATTTTGGTTACAGAGAAACGTTGGCCCAGAAGCCGTCTGTGCAACGTTGTGCGACACCTTTTTTTTCCCAACAGGCAACGCTAGAAAAATTGGATTTGGAAGTTGAGCCATGGAGCCCCTCCGCCTGGACGCCTAACCTACTCTGTTGCATGTGGTTCGGTAACCCGGAGTACAGTCGATCGAAAGGATCTTATCTTCTTGCTGGCTCGTGTCTCTCCGAGAACCGCGTAAGATGGCTGGAAGTGACGGCTCGTGGAAATATTACCTCTGGATTCTGACAGCCATGTGCAGATACGCGTTACCCGCAGCCAAATCACTGGAGTCTGTCGTGTGGAATTCGCAAAATCCCAAGTAAGTGCACGAACGCGTGTTTAAAGAGCACCAAATGCAGCCTATAGTCTCAGATTAGTGAAATCAATAGTTTGACTTCTGTTGCTTATGAAGCAGACGTACAGTTTGACCAGTTCGGTGTGAAAAATCTGCGCTACTCGTATCACGGCTCGCTCTCTCCGGTATGATGACATGAAGCTCTCGTTCGTTGAGCTCTCCCGGGGATATAACACACAGCTGTCATACTCCACCGCCGCTTCTCATCAAGTCACAAAAATCCCTTGTTGAGAAGGGAAAGATTGTATTTTTTAAGAATCACTTTCTTTTTAAGGCTAATTTTAAGGCTTTCTTAACTACGTGTTCGGATACATATTAACGTGTGGCCTTGACGCGGGCCTAATTTCTCCGTTACGTACTTTTACAAATTAGAACTAGGCAGATCTGCTACTGTTACGCTTTGTTTTTTAGCACAGAACTCTCTCTCTCTTTCTCGGCGTGTCCATCTTTTTTTTTTTTTTTTTTTTTTTCCCCATGAGAGGCGAGCTGACGCTCCGCCACCGGCCTGGCTAAACTCCCGGCGGCCCGGTGGCTCTTGCGCCTGTCATATTGGTCAAATCAGGATTGTGTCGAGAGAGTTAATAGGTTTTTAAGCGGGGGTTTCCTAGACGCTCATAAAATCTCCCTGATTGCTCCTCATAAAACGTTCAAGGGAGCGTCCAACATGTTTACTTAACCTGAATAATGACTCGAGACGCCACTGAAGCTTGACTCAACAGAATGAGAAAGAAAGCTTATTGTTTAAGTTTGCATTCGCAAAAGTCGTCATGACGTGTTTATTATAATTTTTTTTACCTCAGTGTATATCGTAACCAAAAAGTTGACTAACATGATGATTTGCACTTGTTTTAAGCATACTGGCTGTGTCTCAAAACCTAATGAGCTGTCTACCCTGGCAGCATTTTTTTGGGCACCTAGACAGCATTTTGGGCATCATTGGCTCGTTTTGGTAGGCAGCTCAAAAGGTTTTGAAACAGCCGCTGAGTTATGAGTGTAAACAGGGGGATAGGAATAGTGCACATGTGTTTTTCATCTCGGGGGGAATATTTTAATTAAGGAGTCTTTCGGCTGGCCTTGTAAAAGATGAGCAAAAAACTTGAAAACTTTAGCATGTGAGAACCCGAGGGGCGACGCTAAAACATAAATTCTGCTGTTAAAACTAAAACCGCGTCGTAAATTACAAATGAACATAGGTTTATTTTGTTTTTCATTTTTACTGATCTCCTGCTTAAACTGATTTAGGAAGGAAAAGAAGGGTTAGCTATGAAATGGTTAGCTGTTTAGAAATTCTGTAACACTTTGCAACAATCTTCCTATATAATTAAATATAGTTAAACATTATTACATTATGTAATGCTTAACAGATATTTAGTTAATTTACACTCACACAGTCAGACATGTTATGAAACATTTATAGATCACATATAATGATCTTGTAAGCACTGTATGAAGTTTAAAATTACTTTAAGTTATTTTACATAAGTTTTCTTAAATCAAATTGAATGCAGTCACCTAATTCAAACATTTCATATACATATTTTTCCATTTATTAATAACTTTTAAGTTATTTTCATATGCATGTTGAAAAATAACCAATTTTCCTACATGCAAAGCACGTGGGCCCTCAAGATTCAAAGTATGGAAAATTAATGTCTTTAATGTTTAATGTTTTTTTTTTTTTTTTAAATAATTAATATTTTTTAATTGTATATAGGAGTTTAACCCATTAGAGAAACCTTAAAAATCAGCAACATTTGAGCTTCTCGTCCTGCGAGAGAAAATTTCAGATCAGTCGCTGGAGCCCCTCTGTGTGTGGATTGTTTTGCTCATTGAAACAGCTTTGAGCTCCACGGCACAGCAGATGCTCAAACTGGCCTGGTCTGTTTTACCACAGTTGCTGCATGTTGTTTTAAGTACTTAATGTTTATTTACTTACAGACTGTGTATGCACCTGTGCATGTGTGTGTGTGTTGCTTAGTCATAGGTTCAGAGACCCTGAATGAAGACTGAGAGGAAGAAAATTTCAAACAGTGTGTGAAGTCAAAAAAAAGAATATCAGAATTGTTTGTTAGTGAACGTTTTGAGTTTAACCAGATGCAAGTCCCGTATCTCAATCTCATTAAAATGGCGCAATAACTCAATGCACACGGATGAACTGGTCGTTGAACGCAAAGATTATCTTAAGCGCTCTCATAAAGACATATGGGCCTCGGGCAAACACACTCTCTGCAACGGACATATGGGAGCGTCCACCACCACCACTAAGTCCAAGTCACCCTTTAAACCTCTTACCAGACTCTCTCAGCAGCTAGGCCATCATACACACACTCACACACACACAGACGTCTCTCTCTTTACCCATAATAATGTGCCATTTGTGTTTTAGGTCAGACTACTCTCAGACTGAATGCGAAATATAATTGAAGGACTGTAAAATTAGAAAAACTCGGCCTGCGTTCTCCACCCCTCAGCACTCTGATATTTATATCAGCAAAACGCAAAGTTTACTGAACGCAAAAGCTACCGCTGCGATTTCTGTAGAAGCAACATTTGGTGGAACAAGAGCTTCACTGATTTATTCTGTTGACACAATTATGTAAATTTAATTACTTCTAGACACAACTACACATACGCGCTCTCGCACAGACTTACCGCTGGTTTCAGATGTATAATTCTGTTCGTATCTGCATGGTTCACAGCTATAATTTGGACTGAGAAAAATGTAAAAGCGACACCCCTCCCCTCCCTTCCTCTGCCTTGAGGGAAGAAAAGAGAAGTGGAGTCTGCTGGGAATGGAGAGAGAGCGACAGACAGAGAGAATAAAGTAGCTAATCATTGGGACAATTATCACATTGAGGCAGAGATTTCAGGTTATATCTTATTCCCTTAATGTGTCACACGCTATACGCCCAATCAAACACACACACAAACAACAAAATGAGGACTCGCTTTGCTTCCCACGTACGTCATCGAATTCTTCCAGCTTCAAATTAATATAATTTTACTACATTCAAGTTCCTGGCAGCCACTCGCTTATCAAGTAAACACTCTAGCTGCTTAAAAACAATTTTCTGATAAACGACTGCAAATTAACTCAATTTCTTTTGGATTTTCTTTTTTTAAAAACAAAATAAGAGGGAATCCATGATATATGTATGAATGTGCCTGTGTGTTTTGGCCATATTCCAGTGCTAAGGGAGGAGATGAGGAGCTAATTGGAAATCTGTCTCTCATTAGCTCGAAAATGCTACTGAAGTACTTTACTTGTGTGTGTGAGAGTGTGTATTCAAGCGTACAAGTTTGTTCATTTACCCAACACTCTGTGGTGCGCAATTAGTCTTAATCAGCAACTTGTATGTGCACATATAACCGTCTAAAGCAGCAGTTAAACATCCTGTTTAGCTCATGAACACTCTTTAAAAATGTAACAAAAGAAATCCAACACAAACTTTTGCCAGCTAGAGAATATTCTGAAAAAGTGTTGTTTTGGATCCCACTGGCAAAACTCTTCAAAATACAGCTTTCAGTTCACACAGCTTTGGAAATGACTTAAGTGTTATTAAAGAATGAAAGAATTTTCAAGGATTTTTAAGGAATAATTAGGGATAGGCCAAACCTGCATCCATGTGAGTGGCTCCAACCTGTTGCAAAAGCCTACGCCGCGTCTCATGAACGTCGAAATTTCCCAAAGCATTTTTTTGGGCCTGAAGAATCTGATTATGACGACATGAAAAGACATTAATGACCTTTGACCTGCTAGGGGATCATGTTGGTCTCAACTGCGATCAAAGTTACGGATCTCAGCGGATGCCTGTGTGACTGTTCGGGAGCGTTTAGGACATGTTTGGGCGTATATTCAGTCATCCACAACAGTAATAATTATTCTCCGAGTCGTGTTACTTTCAATCATGTGTCCGTGTGCATTTCCGAAAGTGTGTTTGTGTATGCATGAGTTGGTGTGTGTGTATGTCATGATCAGTGGTGTTATAATAGGAGTTGACAGTGAGGAGATTAACTCTGTCAGAGTTTCAATATGTTGAACAGCAAGAGAGGACTCACGCAGACTCACACACACACACTTCCCTCTGTCTCAGCCGGCATTTCCACAACAGACCTGTTCCTCTTTGAAGTGTGTGTGAAGTGGCTTTTGTTCCAACGTTGATAGCATTTCACGGTGTTGTGGATGTTTGTCAGCGTGTGTGTGTGTGTGTGTGAGAGTTGAGTCTAACTATGTGATGTCTACAAAGTCTACATTTTAACGGGGATTCAGTTTGCAACTTAAAACCCTATTTCTGTAGTCGTTATATAACGGAGAGAGAAAGCGAGAGGGGTTGGCGTGAAACCTAATTTTTATTGTACATCCGTGTGTGTGTGCGCACATGGGGAGGGCTTCATTAACAACAGTGCTTAAGTAACAAACGCACATTGTCTGTCCCTGACCAAGCATGACCGCTGGGCTCTCACAGCCTCCTCAAACGGCTCTCACACGCACAGACGCGCTCCGAGCCCAGCGCCCGTGTTGTTTTAAGGACTGTAATGTTTGTAGTTGTAGGGTCTGTTGGAGCACACGACGGAAGAGGAGCAGTGGCAGCTGCTAGGGGTTGGGTTTACTTAGCTAAACTTCGGGGACAAAATTGTCCCCAGAAGTTAGCTAAATTTTGACAAAACCTCCCTTTGGGGAGGCCCAGGATATCCGCAGAGGTCAAAATCATTCATAAATAAAGTAACTAAAAAGGCTAAAGTGTTTCTATTAGGGTTTTGGGTTATGGTTAGTGTGTTGTAATTATAATTAGCTTTATTTATAAACAGCAGAAGTCTGTGCCGGAATGTCCGTGTTTAGATAACTAGGTAGACATGTAAACACAGGCTTTTTTGGGGGATTTCTGTGACGTGTGCTAATTATTTAAAGGGACAGTTGATTCAGAAATAAAAAAAAGTGTCATTGTTTACTCACCCTCGTGTCGTTCCAAACATGACTTTCTTTTTTCTGTGCAGCACAAGATGTATTTTGAGAAATGCCTCAGTTTTTTTTTTCCCATAGTCTGAAAGTCAGTAACTAAAGAGTAATCAAAACTGTAACAATCTGAGGTAAACAATGACAGAATTTTTAGTTTTTTGGTCGAACTATTCCTTTAAGGTGGTTTCAGTGGGTTCATGAATATGCTAAACATTCGCTGCACAGATATAAATCAGAGTTTCATAGCAATGCCATCTGATAACATTGCTATATCTTGGTACCACCACAATGCGTTTTTGTAAACAGCCAAAACTTTTTGTAAACAGTCCCACTATACTTTCTCCTTGGTCCTTTAGTTATCCTGTACCACCACTGAAATGACACTATTGTCCTATTTCAACTCCTTTCAAAGGATATCATTACTTTACCCAAGGCCTTAACTTCTAAAGTTACAATGAGAATTCAGACATCACTTACTTACCTTCATATCTTTCCAAACTTGTAAGATTTTCTGTCTTCTGTGATGGACAAAGTGCTTTTGTATTCCAGAACGTCCAAACTACAATGAAAGCAGACACTGATTTTTAATATCGGGCTCCAGTAGGGGCAAAAATACAATAAAAGGATAATAAAAATAGTCTGTTTTACTCATGCGGTATATTCCAAGTCTTCTGAAGCAATATGATAACTTTGTGTGAGAAGCAGACTGAAATTTAAGCTAGTCTCCCCTGAAAATTCTCCCTTCCACCAAAGCACTTAAATATCTTTTACACAATTAACCAGTCAAAATTTCTTGCCCGAAGACACGCCGAGTTTTTTGAATGTATAGTTTTGAATGAGCTTTGAGAACCAATAATTTGTCTTTGTCCCTGACACAAAGCCATCATGTGGAATATAGTGCATGAGTCAAATGCACTTTTATGATTATATATATATATAATTTTTTTTTTTTTCACTTTTTTGATTCAGTTATTGCAGCTGTACATTTATTTGTCTTGTCTTTACGTAATATATAACAAAAATATTTAAATATTTTGTTGTAGTTAAAGGGACAGAATTCTGTCAATAATTACTTACTCTCATACTATTAAAAAAGTATTCTTATAGTATATTGATGTCACATGGACTATTTTTTTATTGGTACCTTTGCTGGGCCTTGAGCATGGAAGGACCCTTTCTGTCTATGGAGGGTCAGAAAGCTCTTGGATTTCATCAATAATATCTTAATTTGTGCTCCGAAGAAGCATGAGGGTGAGTAATTAATGACAGAATTTTCATTTTTGGGTGAACTAACCCTTTAAATGTATGGTTTACCTCATTTAAACATTGTTTGCTTAGGACGCAACAAGAGTCACTTTTAGGTTGCAGGATAAAGTCACTACAGTGCTGTGGTTTAGGGTGGATGCTCGTGTGTATCTTTATAGCTGGGCCAGATTCCTGTCTCTGTGTAGCGAACGGTTTCCTCTCTCCTTTTTCTGATCAGTCATTATGCAAATACCTAGACTTATAAACGTCAAACAAACCGAGACGTTAAACACCAGTTGATCTGTCTTTCTTTTTAATAGAGCGCTGTATCATCACGATAAAACCATCTCATGAAAGATCTGACCATAATGTGTCTCTCCTTAACGACACACATACATGCTTCCCTGCAACAGCTGCAACCTTCCCTGCAAAGTGACTTTGGAAATTCGGAGAGCCTGTCACACACACACACACACACACACACACACACACAACAAACACAAGGGCGTGAGGTGGGAAATGATTAGCGTTCTGTAAGGAGAGGTTTGCGATCTGTTGGTTCCTTCGCTTCTCTGTGTGCACATTCACACTCTCGTGTTTGCTTTCTCTTTTGGCTTTGTGAGACAGTACATACTGGTGGATTATGGGCATATATATCTACCCTTCACACATTTATGCTCGCATACAAACAAAGAGAGAGTCATTGCAAGTCTAGCAACTCCAAACCTGCTTAAATTCTGCTACGTTTACTCACACACACACACGCACACACACAGCGGGCCATCAGTCACACCCTTTTAGAGTTCAAAGCTCCTCCATCCTTTTTATCCACTTTCCAGTCGACAGCTCAGACCATCACACTCACTAAACCCATCATTCCTTGCCCGCGTGTGTGCGTGTGTGTCCGGAGAAATGGTCACGCTTTCAGTCAGCTAAATGCTGCTATAAAGCATCAGAGAAGCTGAAGTCTCCAGCCTGCTTTCATCTGCAGCTGATCTGAGCTCAGTGCGCTCTGCATGCAGTTTCAAATCACAATAACCTTTATTAGCTCCAGCTGACCTGAGAACAGACCTCTCACGCAGCGGTTTTAAGCTGCTTAGGGTTACCTGCCATTAGAAGACTTACTCCTGGACGCACACCGGGAGATCAAACTCTAGTCACTGATCTTAGGTTTGGTTGAAAACACACAAATATCAGGCTCAGGACGCCCACAGATAGATCAGGCTGAAAGCTGTTTACTGGTCTGGGAGCTGTGGAAAGCTGCTTTTAGGGATACGTCTGAATCAGCCATTTTAAAGGCTCATTATTATTTAAAATGGAGGGGAGAAGGAGTTTAGAGCCATTATTGGTGAGACAGTGATCTCTGCCTGCAGCTGGACAGAACAAATGGAAAATCTAATTATAAAACAATGCTGAAAACACACTCGACGCGCACACATCCGCACTGCTAAATCACAAAACGCGAGCAAAAAAGTTTGTGTTTACAGGTTTGGCTGTGCTTGTGAGGCCTACATTTTGGAAATGTCTTTACAAATGCAGTGAAACCTGTTGAAAAGTGGACCTCACTACATGAAAGCCTCATAAATCGTGTTTTCTTTTAAATGTGCTGATATCGACAATATTTTGGGTTTGGCAAATATCACAACAAAGGATGAAGTGTTATTATAATGCCGGCTGATACTGCTAAATTAGTAGCAGTTATTATGACCAATAACTGATAAATGGACAAGTCTGTACTGTTTAAAAGTTTGGCGGTGAAGCATTTACATTGTTACAGAAGATTTCTATTGCATAATTGTTCTTTTATACTTTTTCATCGAAAAAGCCTGAAAAAATGTATCGAAAATATTAACTGTTTTAACATTCATAGTATTTCTTGAGTATTAAATCAACATGTTAGAATGATTTCTGAAGGATCATGTGACACTGAAGACTGAAGTAATGGCTACTGAAAATTCAACTTTGCCATCACAGGAATAAATAAAATTTTAATATCTATTAAAATACAAAACAGTCATTTTATTTCAAAATTTTATAGTTTGTACTGTATTTCTGATAAAAGAAAAAGGCCAAATATTACGCCAAACAGCATTATTAAATAATTTGGTAACACTTTACAATAAGTTGTCATACATTAGTTAATGTATTAACTAACATGAAGGAACAATGAACAATACATTTATTACTCTCTATTAATCTTTGAGTAACAATTTATAATACGTTGTCATTTGCTAACATTAGTGTATTAACTAACATGAATGGACAATGAACAATGCATTTATTACAATGTTTGTTAATCTTTGGTAATGTTAGTTAATAAAAATACAGTCATTCATTGTTTCTTCATGTTAGTTCACAGTGCATTAACTAACAAACGCAACTTGTGATTTGAATAACGCATTAGTAAATGCTAAAATTAACATTAACTCAGATTAATGCTATAGAAGTATTATTAATTCTTAGTTCATGTTAACTAATGAACCTTATTGTAAACCATTTATTTTGTTTTTCAAGATTTATCTTTAGGTGAACATTTGATAATCTCAAAGTTAAAATAGAGCACATTAGCTTTTTACAAACATGTTGACTGATACAGTAAAGTACCGCTAAACAAGTACCGATATCATCACCTCTGTTCAAAAAAACCCATTGAGTATGAAATGTTGTCATTATTATGGTGAAACCAACATGTAAGATGTTTTGTTTCTGTTTACGATGAGGGCAAAAGTTATGTACACTTATTCTAGTCTACATTACCTTGACAGACATGCTGAAACACACACACACATAAAGTGTGACGATGGAGTTGTTTAGTGTCTAATGACAACCTGTCATTGTTCTCTTGTCGATTTTGGTTCCCAAGAGTCTCTCTATCACTTCTATTATATTTGTGATAGGTGTAAATATCAATCTGTGATGTGGTCACAGACAACTACACATGTGTTGACATTGCTATTAGTAAAATGACAATTTCTTCCTTGTGTGTGTGTGTGTTTGATTTCTTGTGCTGTTTTCTCCCAGGCATTTCAGAGTGAGCTGTCAGCCAAGTATAACCTGTTTGTGTGTGTGTGTGTGTGTGTTTGCAGTTGCTTTAATTGCCCTGTAATGTGAGATTCTGTGAGAAAGAAACATAGACACTGAAACTCTTTTTGCATCACTCTGACCCGTGACTCGCACACACACACACACACCCATACACACATTAAGAGCATAGATATTATACTCAGCGTGTGTGTGTTTAACGGTGGTATCCTGGAGGAGCTCTGGAGGAATTCATACCTTTCATCTCGCACTCAGACAAACACAATACTCCTGACAGTGAGTGGGAGAGCAAATATGTGTGTGAGTGTGAGTGTGTGTGTGTGAGAAAGAGAGAGAGAAGAAGAGACGAGAGAGACAGACTTTGACAGAGAGAGGAGAGACAGAGTAAATATGAGCATTTCTGGCTGCATAAATATATATACTGTCTGCCATAGCAACTGCTACCACTTTTGGAGCTCATGCAAAGAGACCCGTTAAGTTGGTTATGAATGCTACTATTAATTAAATTAATGCTCTTTTGTGGTTATAAATAACAGTGTTATTTAGCAAAACTGAGGTGTTGCTATCCACACAAAAATTGTAACACATTTTATATGCTCATTAATGTTGGAAAATAGTTTGAAACTAGCTTACTTCCGTTCAACTGCAGTCAAGCTGCCCTTTTGGAAAAAAGTAGCTAGCTAATTGTAAGTTATTTGAAGAACAGAAAAAACACTTGAATTATGTCAGACTAGATCATTTGTTTAGAAAATCAGGAGGGTAACTTAAAAGAACTTATATAAAGAAACACCCCAATTTATAGAATGCTGTCAGAAACACAATAATAAATGTAAGTATTAAAAAAAAAAAGATTTGACACCTTGACCTGACCATGTTTTGTTACATACCTTGACATTATCAAGATGTTTTTTTATCAAGTCTTGAGTCATATTTTCTAAACTATACCAAATAAGCTGTGATAATGTGAGGAAAAAAAGTGTATATATATATATATATATATATATATATATATATATATATAATGCTATTGTAAAATTGGTAACCCTTTACAACAAGGGTTTACTTGTTAACATTAACTATATTAGTTATAATGAACAAAATTGATATAGCATTTATTAATTATAGTTAATATTAAGTTCAAAACCTACGGTAACACTTTACAGTAAGGTTCATTACATAACAGTTAACTATTTTAGTTAACATGAACTAAGAATGAACAATACTTCTACACTGTAAAAAACAAAAAACTATTTGTTGAGTCAACTTAAAATAATTTGTTACCCTGCTGCCTTAAAATGTTAAGTTCAGTCAACTCAAATAAGTTTATTCAAGTTGAAATGTTAAGTTGTACTAAGTAATAACTTAGATACTCGAGTTGACTAAACTAAAAAATTGTTTGTTAAACTTAACAGCTGTGTTTGTTACCTGGCTGCCTTAAAAATTTCATTTGAATCAACTCAAATATCTAAGTTGTCACTAACATTTCAAGCTGACTCAACTTTTTTCGAGTCGACTGAACTTACACTTTTAAGACAGCCAGGTAACAAATTATTGATTTAACAAATAGTTTTTTACAGTGTATGCCATTTATTAAAGTTTATTTCAACATTTACTAATGGATTATTAAAATCAAAAGTTGTTTGTTAATATTAGTTAATACACTGTGAACTAACATGAACTAACAATGAATGACTGTATTTTCATAGATTAATAAATAGTGTAATAAATGTATTATTCATTGTTTGTTCATATTAGTTAATACATTAACTAATGGAACCTCATTGTAAAGTGTTATCCTAACATTAACAATGATCAATAAGTGCTGTAAAAATATACTGTTAATTGTTAGTACATATTAGTTAATGCATTAATTAATGTTAACAAATTACACCTTATTGTAAAGTGGGTTACACTTTATTTTAAGGTGTCCTTGTTACAGTGTAATTATACATTTAAGTACGGAGTAATATAAATTAATTACTGACTATATGGTTAGGGTTAGGATTAGGGTTTGGCTTAGGGTTACTTTAGGGTTTTTGGATAATTACCTTAAAATAAAGTGTTACCGTAAAATTGGTAGTGTTATTGTAGTTATTTACCCATTGAGTAATACAGTATCATACTGCAATACTAGTTTGTCACAATATTCAACAGCTGCATATTTTTTATTATGATTTTGTATTTTTAGCAAAATGAACAGGTTCTGTAAAGTTTGTAAAATGTTACAATAAGTTTGATTTTTCTGGTGTGAATTTGGAGGTAAGAAGATTCTACAGTGGCTCAAGTCATTGTTTCAGGGCTGAACAGATGTAAGATATCTTCTTGCACTACGGGAAGACCTGTCATACAGATGTCTTCCTGTAAGCTTGATGTGAAGCTATCAAATGTCACAAGAAACTCGTATAGCAGTCCAATAAAAAAAAAAAAAATGAACTAGTCACAATGTTTCATCACAACTAAAAAATGCAGAATGCACTGCATTGCATTGCAAACTAAAAATAGTTTTGTTATTCTTTCATGGGTGATTGTACCTGGTGATTTCCACCCATATCACCATACATGGGGATCAGGGCGAATGGAAATGTTATGACACTGTTAAACAATAAAGTGTAAAGTTCTTGTGAATTCTGTCGTATTTGCAGATCTTGATAGTTCAGTAGAGAACTTTAGCTTGATCTCTAACCTCTAGCCTCTTTGAACTGGTGAAAGTAATATGAGTGAAAAACCACAGCTAAGTGAAAAGACACAGAGAAGGACAGCAGGAAGCGTCAAGTGAAACAATGTACTTTTGTCTGAATGTGTGACGGAGAGTTATCATATCGCTCCAAGGCCGACCTGGTGCACTATTGCTGACTGAAAATCTCAGAAATCCCCTTCGGTTGCATTCTGTGTTTCTATCAGATAGGATATGAAAGGATTAGCCTATATATTTAGACTAGGATTTTATGAGGATATGAACCTTAAAATAAACTTTCAGCTGTGTTAAAGTAAGAAACCGGTTCATAAATTAAGTAAACACAGTTTTTAATTAAATCAGAAAGTAAAATTCCACTTTTTTTTGGTTGAGCTATACTTTGAGGGCTATTTTGTCTTGAGAAGTGATCTAAATCTGACATAACTTCAATGTGGGGGCATCCAGAGTTGTGGTGTTTTTTTAAAAACAGTATATATGAAGTAAATGTGTTTTTTTATTCTAAATATGCTAAATGTTTATCTAAAGTGTGTGTGTGTGTGTGTGTGTGTGTGTGTGTGTGTGTGTGTGCGTGTGTCCGTGAGTGTGTGTGAGAGAGAGAATTAATGAGGATGGGGGGCTCTGCTATGGAGATTCCTCATCTCTCTTAGACTCCATTCACTCATTTCTCTCATTCTCAACAAGATGCCCAAGGCTCTGTGTGTTTTTTGAGTGTGTGAGTTTGTGTGCAGTTGTTATTGTGAGTGGGATATGTGTAAGCTGTCGCTCTCTTTCTCTCTCTCTCTCTCTCTCTCTCTCTCTCTCTTTCTCTCTCTCGCAGACAAAGAGCCACTTGTAGGAGCTCTGCCTTGAGAGTGGACAATCACATGACCACCACACTCTATACATACACCCGGCGTCTCCACGCTGAGAGAGTGTGTGTGTGTGTGTGTCTGTTTAATGAGAGATAGGTGACTACATTTTCCAGTTGGATATGTTACACCCCAAAAATAAAACTGAACTTTCCAGTCTTTAAATTTTAAAATAAGGCTTTTGTGTTGTGTATATATGTGAGTTGCCGTTGTTGGTCCATTGTGGAGGTTAGACTTAATGCCAAGACATGTGATTACAGCCCCTTCTCAGAATGTAGTCGCTTGTGTGTTAAGAGGTGTCTGTCTATGTCTCTCTCTCTCTCTCTCCCTCTTGAATGAGGCTGATTTGCATGGCTGCTGTATTCAGTATTTAATTGGTGCCATTCAGTCCTGGTCTAATCCCGTGTTCACTTGTTTAAAAAGCGAGGAGGCCTCTTATTGAGTGTGTGTGTGTGTGTGTGTGTGTGTGTGTGTGTGTGCAAGCTTGTGGGTCTAACTCAGTTTCACACAGTGCACAGAAACTGAAGAGAGTGTGTGTGTGTGTGTGTGTGTGTGTGTGTGTGGATAATTACATTTACAATTTGAATTAAGACATCTCCCCCACTCTCTAATGTGCGACTTGATTTAATTCAATTTCAAGCAGGAAATTGTGTTATTTATTATCTCTTTGTAGAATTTTGTTATTCTTACTTTTTAAACATTTATTTTAAATATAGTGATTTTTTTAAATATACTTACACCAATTACATAAGTAAAACAGTTTAGAGTAACTTTTATTGATAATATTATTGAGAATTATTACATTTTTGTAATTATCATGTTATATAATCCTGAACGGATTATTAATTCATGTACATTCTAAAAGTAAGATATCATTTATGCAATATGTAATGGTTGTTATTCAGTTATTAAATCTCAGAGCAAATTTTATATATATATATATATATATATACATACCACACCCGTTCAAAAGTTTGGGATCAGTAAGAGTTTAATGGAGTCTCTTATGTTTATCAGGCTGCATTTATTTAATCAAAAATACAGAAAAAAATGTAATATTGTGAAATATTATTGTAAATTTCTAATATTGGTTTCCTATTTTAATATGCTTAAAAATAAAATTTATTTATGAGATGCAGCGCTGAATTTTCATCAGCCATCAATCATCCTTATATGCTGATTTATTATCAGTGTTGAAACTTTGGTGCTGCTTAATATTTTTTTTAGAACCTGTAATCATTTTTTCTTTGATTCTTCGATGAATAAATGTATTTATTCAAAATAGAAATCTTTTCTAACAACATAAGTCTTTACTATCACTTTTTTATCCATTTAAGACATCCTTGCTGAATAAAAGTATTCATTTCTTAAAAGAAAAAAAAATACTGATCCCAAACTTTTGAATAGTAGTGTATATTGTTTAAACACTCTTCTTTTAAATTTTTTTTTAGGGTTCCAAAAAATATTAAGCAGCACAACCGTTTCCAACATTGATAATAATCAGCATATCAGAATGACTTCTGAAGGATCATGTGACACTGATGTTATAAATTCAGCTTTACTTCACAGGAATAAATTATATTTTAATGTGTATTAAAATAGAAAACTGTTATTTTAAATTGCAATTATATTTCACAGAATTGCATTTTTTTTCTATATCAGTTTCATAGTGTTACTAAAGAAAACAAGTGTTAATTGAAGAAGAAGAAAAAAAACACCCTGATTGTTTGACCTGTCTGACACACACAACACAAACACATGATGTATTCACACACAGCCACACAAACTCCTGAACTTCCTGTAGGAACAGGAAGGGTTAGCTAAATGATTCTAAATTTGCTGGTGAGATCTCAGAATCAGCGCTGTGTGTTTAGGGAGTACACTGCCAATTATTGAACCTCTTTGAGCTTCCAGCACACACACACATTCGCAAACAATCCCTCTCAGGTCCTGCTTCTGAAATTCTCAGTCTGCAGCAGCTGCTGATTTGACAGGAAGTGATGAAGTCTTTTCTTCAGAGTTGAGGAGGTCAGATTCCTCCTCCTCCTCGCTCGCTTTCTCTTTCTGTTTCTGATTTGTTCAGTCATAGCCGGCCGTCAGAGGAAGGGCACGAGTTTGACATCTTCATTGATGGGGAAAAAAGAGAGGGATGAAAAGAGACCTAGAAACAGAGGGAAAAAAGAAAGAGATAGACAGGAACAGAGACGAGGCCGCAGACAGAGGAGGCAAATGTCACACAAAGAGTTTAACCCTGCAAAACTCCTTCAGTCATGCAAATCTCTCATTCTCTCACGCGCACACAGATATTCTCTACTTGGGCATGTCAACGCCTCAGATATCTGCTTTTATGAAGTGCTACAACATTAAACGTTAATCTATCGCCTACTTCCTCATAATATAATGAACACTGCGTGTGTGTCTCACAATTTAATATGCCAGATTAGCATTATTGGGTCTTGCCAAACTTAGTTTGGTGTCAGTTTCAGTTTCTCTTGCACTTCAGTCTTTAATAATAATAGCAATATATACAATATATTTGTCCTGGTTTTATTTTCAATATCCAATACAGTTATACAAAATTTTAGGGTAAAATTATTTTAATGTTTTTGAAGTCTCTAGTGCTTACCATGAATGCATACATTTTACACAAATACAGTAAAATCATTAATACTGTAAAATATTAATACAATGAAAAAATCAACTTTCAACTTTTATATATACTGCAGTCATATTTTTTTTAAGAAGTCTCTTCTGCTTATCAAGCCTGCATTTATTTGATCCAAAGTACAGCAAAAAACAGTGCAATTTTGAAATATTTTTACTATTCAGAAACTAGAAATTTTTTAAATGTAAATTATTCCTGTGATTTTAAAGCTGAATTTTTAGCATCATTACTCCAGTCACATGATTCTTCAGAAATCATTCTAATATCCTAATTTGCTGTTAAAAACATTTATTGTTCTTACTTTTTTCAGGTTTCTTTGATAAATAGAAAATTCAGAAGAACAGCATTTATCTGAAATAGAAATCTTTTGTAACATTATAAATCATTTGATCAATTTAAAGGATCCTTGCTAAATAAAAGTAGTAATTTCTGTAAAATAGATTTTTTTCCCCCTATAAGAACAGTATTTACTTGAAATTTAAATCTTTTGTAACACAGTACACTGTAAAAAACAATTTGTTGAGTCAACTTAAAATTTTATGAAAGCCAGGTAACAAATTATTTTAAGTTCAGTCAACTCAAAAAAACTAAAAAAAAAAAAAAAACTTGAGTCAACTTAAAATGTTACGTTTTACTAAGTGACAACTTGGATATTTGAGTTAATTCAACTTAAAATTTTAAGGCAGCCGAGTAACAAACACAGCTGTTAAGATTAACAAACATTTTTTTGTTTAGTCAACTCGAATATCTAAGTTGTCACTTAGTACAACTTAACATTTCAACTTGAATAAACTTACTTGAGTTGACTGAATTTAACATTTTAAGGCAGCAGGGTAAAAAATGTTTTTAAGTTGACTCAACAAATTGTGTTTTTTGTTTTTACAGTGTAAATGTCTGTCACTGGTGATCAATTTACTGCATCTTTGTTGAATACAAATATTAATTTCTTTTAGTGAATTCATTTATTTGTATTTTTTACAGTACAAAAAAAAACAAACTTTTGGACGGTAGTATATAAATACATCTAAAATAAATATATTGTATTAATAACTGATACGGTACAGATATATTGTGCATCCTCACTGACATTTTAATTGCTTTTCTAAAATACTTTACATGCCACTGCTGTTTGTTTTTCATTTACATGTTTTTTGTCACTGATGCGTTTCCTCTCTGCTCTTTTCAGTGAAAAAAACTGTAAGCTATCATAACTGCAGTGTGTGTGTTTGTATTCTTGTTTATAAGAGTCTATCTGTTCCCATTGTTTCCCTTCTTCTCATTGAGAACATAATTGTGCTTCTCAATGGCTGTAATCACTCAGTCATAATTGGATTTCACAATCCTGTACACACCTCAGACAGAGACACATGCACGTGAACGCACATACAGTGTGTTTTGTGAAAAGACGAAAGCCTGTGCCCCAGTAAAAGGGTTTTGTTGTTAATCCGTCTGTGAAGATGTTTTGTACGCTCTTATGTGTGTTAAACCAGCGAACAGCCCGCAGGGAGGAGTGTGTGCAGGAGTGCAGAAATAACCAGCAGAATTACATTATACAGAGACAATATTTGAGTTTTATCAGGACCATATATCAGGGAGATGCAAGTTCTCCTGAACTCCACTGATGTGTTTTTTTATTTAAAGGCTTTGTATATTTACTTGCCCTTATTTAGTATGTGTCCATGTCTTTTTGATTAGAGGGTGTGTGTTGTGTCTGTTCATATGTTGTTTGTAGTTTTAGGGGATTTTTGTGTAAGTGTTTTTGTCTGTGTGCATGTGTATGTAGTTTTAGGGCATGTCTGTGTCTGTGTGTTTGCATTTGTTCTTGTGTGCGGTTAGCAGTAAAATGTGTGAAGGACTGTGTTGCAATCATCTTCCCTCACACACACACACACACACACACACACACACACACACACACACACACACACTCTCTCAGATCTGAGAATAAATCATATATTCCCTGAATGTGCAAGCAGTGTTGATCAGCACATGAACAATAAATTATAAACTCTAATAAATAAAGTGAGATGCTTCACTTTCCCTATCCAATAAATCCTAGTCAGCAGATACAGCTCCATCTCTGTCCAGCTCATTTCTGACTCTGCTCTTCAGTTGCTCTCTTTCTGTAATATTTGGAATTGTTTTATATTTTGAAATATGTTATTAAAAGGAAAAAAGGAACGGCGATAGTCCCTCTGGAGCATTTTGTGGAGGATTTTGGCAGTCTGGAGGGCTATCTGAACCCAAGTTTTTCCTCTCAAGATCGCAAAGTCCGCAGAGATGCAGATTCTACCAAGAGTCAGAGGACTGTATAAATGTGTTTGTGATTTATTGTAACTTTGTGTGCTTTTTGTTGCAGGTTTGTGTCTGGGAAGGGCTTGGTGATCTACCCAGAAATCGGTGACAAACTGGACATTATCTGCCCCAAAGGGGACATGGGGAGACCGTATGAGTTTTATAAACTCTACCTGGTGAAGAAAGAGCAGGCCGAGTCCTGCAGCACCATACTGGACCCCAATGTTCTGGTGACCTGCAACAAACCAGAGAAAGACATCAAATTCACCATCAAGTTCCAGGAGTTCAGTCCAAACTACATGGGACTTGAATTCAAACGCTTGACAAACTATTACATCACCTGTAAGTAACTCCAGTTTTACTTTTAGGAATGCATTTTTCACTATCAAAAGATATTTGCAAATATTGCCGTACTGTAAAATTGCAGTACACTGAAATGGACATCATATAGTATAGGGATATTTCACCCATCTTCACAACACTAATTAAGATATTTTTGATGAAATCTCACCCTGCATAGACAGCAACGCAACTGACACGTTCAAGGCCTAGAAAGGTACTAAGGACATGGATAAAATAGTCCATGTGACATCAGTGGTTTATGCGTTCAAAGAAATAAAAAATAATGACTTTTTAATGACGGAAGACAAGAACTTTCTTGTAAATTCGTTATTTTTGTTTTCTTTTTGTTTTCTCGTAGCTTCATAATATTACAGTTGAACCACTGATGGACTATTGTAACGATGTCCTTACTACCTTTTTGGGCCTTGAGCGTGGTAGTTTCGTTGAAGATGAACGAAGGAACAACCTGAATGTGATTAATTAATGATAAAATTCTCTTCTTTAAGGTACTACTTTTAGGGGTAAATAAGTTACATACAGTTCCTTTTAATGGGGTATTGCCCCACTGACAAGCTGTTGTATTCCTAAAAATACACATTTATCCCTGAGTGTTGATTCAATACTAAAAATCCCTAAAGATGTATTTCACAAATTAGCGTTAATCTATTGTTGTATCTAAATAGTAATTTTAAATAGAAGTGAATGAGAATTCCCATTTTAGATAGCTTGCCAAATGTGTGTTTGGGTCAGGTTTTGCCTGCCGTATGGGGTCCAACTGTCCCCAAAAGAGTAGTAAAACACTGTAGGGAAATCACATTGAAGGGACCAGCCAAAGGTCCTCATTGTTGTTTAATTTAAACCACAGACTGTGTGATGGTTTGGGTTTTGGTTAAGAGTAGAAAATATTCTTAGTTTTGTATAAAAAACAATAGAAGTCAATAGAAAGTGTGTGTTTGTGCAATATATGCAAGCCATTTTTGCTTCACTGAAATAACGCTGAGAATGAGAGACCATTTAAAATAAAAAATAAAGTCGCAACTGTGGGAAATGAAGCCGCAATTACGAGAAATAAAGCCACAGTTACGACAAATAAAGTCGGAAGGGCAGGAAGAGGCTTCCATAGTAATGGTAATATGTTTGTGTAAATCTGTAAATGGCACAGTCAAGCTTTTGTGAAGGAGGTTTTCAGTGAGGGATGATTTTCCAGCCACAAACAGCATGAAACAGTTGTACTGAAGCGCTGATTAATCATTCATTCTGAATTAAAGATTTCTAACACGTTCAGCATAAATGCATGCTAAACCCTTAGCAAACGAGAGAGAAACAGCAGGGAACAGCATGGTAAATGTAACACGCTCTTTCTGTCCCCTTTTCTCTATGGCTCCGTGTGCCCACCCCCTTTACCCCGATGTCTTTTTTTAACTCTTTCCCCAAGGATGGTGGGAGGGAAGGAGAGACACTTTCAGTCAGGCATGTCTCATTGGTTGTCGTGCCTCACTGAGTTTTTGGTCTCTTGGCCATGATGCCCAGACATGTCCCATAATCCACTTCACCTCTACTGACCCATCACCACAACTACACCCCCAGCAAGCAGCAGGGCTGCTATTAGATCCAGTAAAACACTCACACATACAGACTCCCTAGCAACCAGCTCCTTTATCTCGCTCTGGTAAACAGGATGAGTCTGGTTAAAATAATTTTGCTGCAATGTGTTTGCGTTCTGGGTTCAGTGGTTTTTGCTGTCTGGTCATCTTGTTTTCACTGGTCAGCCGAGTTAATAACTCAGCGAGAGACTTTAGAGCGTGACAGTTTCACACGCATCGGAAAAAGCCTCTTGAGTAGCGTTTCTATTGCTATGTCACATTTACATTGTTTACATACAGTGAATCCCTGAACTGAGTGTAGTTTGGCATCAGTATAGATGCTTTTTAATATAAACCTCCCCTTGTGTGTGTTAAATGTAAGCAAGATGTTTCCAGACATCTAAACTGACCACTAACTAAAACTTTTCTGAAACACACACAAACTCAGGGAAGCATACTGAACTAATTACACTCTCAAAATCCCCAAGTAAAAAAAACATTTTACTGTGTACTGTGGAACCCGGTTTGTGCGTCCTGACATTTCTTGTGGTTGACGTTTACGGCGTGTTTTAATTATTACATTTATGATATTTTTGTAATGCTGTCTTGTGGTTTGATAATGAATAGCTATAGTTTAGCTTGTTCTGATTGTGTGTGAGCAGATACATGCTGCTGCAGACCTCACTAATACTGACAAATCATCACGCGTCGCTCTGCCCACCCGCCTTGAGCGTGTCTGTCAGGCTTTTTCAGTTGCTACAGTGTCACTCCAGGTGCTTTTTATCCATCCACGAGAATCTGCTGTTTCTCCTGTCACTATATTTGCCTCTTTCGGCTTGGTGTCGAGTTTCTTTCTTTCTCAGCCTCGGTGCCTTTCCTGTACCCTCAGTGCGTTGATTTCTGTGATGCTGACTAAGTTTCCTTTTTTTGCAGAGCTCAACACTCACCATATCGTCACGCCACCCGCGTCGTACCCTAAAGCGTTCCCTTAAATCCATTTTTTACGAACCACTATCAAGCTCTTTTGATTCTATCTTTATAGTTCAGTTGTACCGTCTATTTCATTTGTAATTTCAATATACTTATCAACATATTTTAAATCTAAACTCACAGATTTAATTCATCTAGAAGGCTGCACATGTCCCAGGATACTCAATTCAATACATAGACTATGTAGGCTCTACAGAGGTTCAGTGCACTGGCTCCAGAGGCCAATCCAGCGACTGAAATCTCTTCGCTCTTTTCCTTTATCCGTGTAACTATTTGTCAAATCGTCTCCAGTCTGTCTGCAGAGGTTCTTTGAACCAGGCCGGGTCTGCTCTCCCGTCTCTCTGGCTCAGCCTGCGAGCCATACATGTGAACTTTCTCCCGTCGAGCTGTGCCGCAACCGTTTGCTTGAGACACGTTGTGCTGTGCACTGAAATAATTATTTTTTAATCAGTATTTGTGTCTTGTTTTCCAGTAAAAATATATAAACATCCTTGAAGTAACATTAAAATTAAGTATGTAAAGTTGTTTTCGGAGAATGTAGCTTGCATTCATATTTTTTCCCCCCCTTAGCCTACTGGCATGTTAAAATAAATCTCACATAAGTAGAAATTGGTTTACAATTGCGCATTAACTAACAAATACAACATTCATTACAGTATTTTTTTTTTAGCATTAGTTAATAAAAATGCAGTTCATTCTTAGTTTGTTAGTTCACTGTGCATTAACTAATGTTAACAAACACAACTTTTGTGTGAGTACTGTTCATCCTTAACTCATGTTAGCTAAAGTAGTTAACTAGTGAACCTCATTGTAAAGTGTTACCTATAAATCGAAAAAAAAAAAAAAAATGCGGTAACACTTCACAATAAGGTGATTTAATGTATTGACTAACATGAATAAACAATGAACAATACATTTATTACAGTATTTAATTATCTTTGTTAATGTTAGTTAATAAAAATGCAGTTGTTGTTAGTTTATGTTAGTTCACTAATTAACTAAGTTAACAAACACATTAATAATGCATTAATAAATGTTGAAATTAACATTAACTAAGTACAGCTAAGTGAATCTTATTGTAAAGTGTTACGGTTTATGCTTGAGGTTGAAAAATTCCTTAACCTTAAAAAAAAATGCTTCTCAACTCTCTACTATTTTAAAGTGTTTTTGTGTTCAGATTCTGTCATGTAACGTCTGTTACACTAATGCTTATTAGCATTTTTCTTTGGTTGTTTTTTTAATATTATATCAGAATTAGATTCAGATTTGTTTTTCGCAGCAAATATTACCAAACACAATATTATTTGAATTTTTTTTGTTTCCAGGAGGTTTAGATTTATTTTGGAAAACAAGATCAAAATATTGAACTGATTTAAAAAAGAAAAGAAAAAAAATGTTTTGTAGCTCATTCGAGTGATAAAAGTTCAACCCATCAAATAAAAAGTATTTCTCTTTTTATAGGTTATTTTGCAATCAAATGCATTTAGGCATGAATACAAAAATATGCAGTCCTTTTGACATCGCTGTCGTTCATGCATTAAGTTATGTGTTTTTTTATTGCCTGGGGTCAGCAAGTCTGTGCTTGGTCAGATTCTGTGTCTGTTTCTAATTGTGAGGGGAGATTCGGAGAATTCACTGTCTTTTATGGCCTGATTTAATTCCAGTGTGCGTTCCAGAAAGACATTGGGTTGATCATGTCATTCTTGTCATGAAGCAGTACAGGTTTGAAATGGATCCTGGGTCATTGTGTAAGTGTGGATTTAATGCAGAACCTGTTGGTTGAGAGTGATTTGAGCTCTCATGATTCAGAAGCATTTCAAAAGAATTTCTACATTTTAGTGACCTGATTGTGATATTTACTTTGACAGAGATCAGCTCTAGCCCTGCCATTTTTTTTTTATTGATTTAGAAACCAAACCACCAGCCATTTACTCATTCATCAAAATGTTAGCTCCATAAATGGATCTTGCTGAAAGATATCAAATTGTCAAAAAGATGTGTGTGTGTGTGTGTGTGTGTATGTACATGTGTTTGAGAAGTTGATTTGAAAAGCATGACAATGGAAACAGTACCGTCATACAGTCAAGGGAGCGCTAAAAATGATGGAAAGAGAAAAAAGCAAGGGGATGGAAAGTGAAAAATAGCGAGCAGTCACAAGATTTTGCGATTATCACTGCATGAAATGCACGTAATGACCAGATGAGGAGGAGTGTGCGGCTGCTAGAAAGGCTCTAATGGTTTATGCAATGTTTTCAGGATTAAGGGAGTTAAAAAGAGCTAAATTAAGGGTTGTTTAGGGTCAGCTTCTCTTCCGTGTGACTGCGTCGAGTGTGTGTGTGAGCAACTATGTGTTCGGTTCTGTGTGTATTTTTGCGTTAAGGCTGTGTCAGCAACATATGATTCTGATTTCAGACAGTCCAGCTTTGAAGTAATTCTGACCAAACCGCTGCACCAGAATGATGAGTGTGTGCGAGTTGTGTGTGTCTGTGTGGGTCTTTGTGTAACCTCTCACCATAACTGTCTCTCAGGCCACAGCTGAAGTATGAAAATGAGTGGCTTCATTTCGCTGTGGTCGCTCTGGGGTGAGAGAGGTCAAATATCACATCGAGCTGTGTGTGTTAGATGCCTGATTTAAACTACCCCTTTAACATGCACAAAAACTAAGAGCAAATGCTTGGTTTTAGCCGCTTTGTAATGTGAGAAGAATTTGGCTCCTATTGCAAATGGCTATTGAATAGCAATCCAATATCCAGTCAGCCTGATATCTTCAGCTCTCTGAAATGTTTAACCCACTACTGCAAGCAAAAGTATAAAGTATGTAATGTTTTTACACGGTTACAGTAATGTTTATTGCAGTAAAATTGTTCAAAAGTGCTGTTCTTTACTGTTTTTAGTTATTTTAGTAACACATTACAATAAGGTTAGTTAATTAATGTATTAACTAACATGAACGAACAATGAACAATACTTTTTTTTTCAGTATTTACTAATCCTTGTTAATGTGAGTTAATGTAAATACAGTTGTTCATTGTTCATGTTAACTCACAGTGCATTAACTAATGTTATCAAGCATAACTTTTGATTTTAATAAAACATTATTAAATGTTGAAATTAACATTAAGATTAATAAATACTGTACAAGTATTGTTCATTCTTAGTTACTGTTAACTAAAATAGTTAACTATGTTAACCTTATTGAAAGTGTTACTGTAATATTTATACTCCTGACATTAACAAATTTGATTGTGACTCAAAAATATGAAACAATATGAACAAATATAATTTAACTAGTATAAACTTTATAAAAAAAAAATTGATTCATTTTTTTCCATTGTTTTAAAGCAACTGTAAACAGGCAAATGGAGGTATACGTTTTCAAAGTTTATTTACATATTTATTAATTTATTTATTTTCCTGAGGTTCACTTTAAAACTTTTTTAAAAACTGGTTATGTTTTATATATATATATATATATATATATAATTAAAGTATCTTTCTGTTTAGATTTTTTTTTGCTGTTTTTTATATATATATATATATATATATATATATATATACACACACACACATTTAGAATTTTTAGCAGGGATCTCGTTAAAACAGAACTCCAGGTGCCCATTTCTAACGTTAGGTTCTTCTGAAGGATATGCAGAGTGGCGGGTGTTGCACGCAGCCAGGAATAGCACAAGGTTTGGCAGACTTTCCGGCATTTTACTCTTATCATTAGTTATTCTGGTGTTTGGAATAATAGTATCTATCTCGCTTCCTCTGAGTTACCTCACTGTGACTGAGTGGGCCAAGTTTCTGAACTCTGAATAGGCATTGTTGACGTGCAAATGTGAGGTCAACTGAATAATAAACTGCGTTTTTTAAATTATAGTGAGCACTTATTGTAAACATTCATTCTGAATGCTTCATACACAAGAGTGGGACACAAACACACACTGCGAATCTGTTGTGCTTTGCAGACAAACACTGGCTGAATATTTCAGTTCTGTGTTTGTGGTATATCTGACCTCTTTGGCAAGTACTAGTAGAAAAAGACATAGTCAGCTAAACAACTTTTTCTCCCCTTTGAGGCACAAGCGAATAAGAGAGAAGGGAAGAGACAGAGAAAGAAAGCAATATAAGACAGGGAGTTCATCTTTCTTTGTCTTATGGGACGTTGAGCACCAGGTGCACCAAACCGAGCAAGATTTCTGCTGTGTGTGTGTGTGTGTCATTCTGTCTTATGATCGGTGTGCGTATGGATGTGGTTGCTGTAGTAATGGTCACTGTTGCTGTAGTGATGCCCATGTGGATGTCCCAGTAGGCGATGAAGGTCAGTGAAGCATGATGGGTCACACTACCCATGGAGCTAATGCATGTAATGAGTGTTTGTCTGTGTGTGTGTGTGTGTATTAGAGAGACATCAGAACAGAGACTAATTGACATTTAATTACATTCCCATTGTGCACAATCTCTGTTGTCTCACTAACACGCACAGGTTAAAAATATGGCAAGGGCAAGCAGGTCTTCAAGGTTAGGATCCGAATGAAACGTGCTTCTGTACATGTTGAGCTCTGGGAGATCTAGATTACTGCTGTTGAGAACACACACACACACACACACACACACACACACACACGCACACACACACACACACACACTCTCTGCTCTCCCCTCTGCTTCATTAATCACAAAATACTTTACCTAGAAATGCTTTTAATATGGTCTGAATATAATAGGCATAATGGTCTGTGCTGTTGTTTTGAAATGGTCTAATTTGTGAGAAAACAGATTACCATCTACGATCAGTAACAGAATGTGCTGGTCATTTTCTTCACTTACAGGTAATTTGAGAGAATGGGTGGTAGTGTTTACTGAAGAAAGACAGAGGTAAAGTAAGAGGAAAGAACAAAACAAAGGAACAATGAAGGAACAATCAAATAAAGAAAGAAGCAGGAAGGATGGAAAGAAACAAAAAAAGACAAAGAAAGAATAAAACAGGAAGGAAGGAAGGAAGGAAGGAAGGAAGGAAGGAAGAAAAAGAATGAAGGAACAGGAAGGAAGAAAGAAAGAAAGCCATATAGAGAAGAAAGAAAAGGAAGAAACAGTAGAAGAAAGAAAGAAAAAAATATAGCCATATAGAGAAGGAAGAAAGAAGGAAAAGAAAGAAAGAAAGAACAGAAAGGAAGAAGAAAAGGGAAAAAAAGGAAGGAAGAAGAGAAGAACGTAAGAGTAAGAAAGAACAGGAAGGAAGGAATAGAAGGAAAAAGAAAGAAAGAAAAGAATGAACAGGAAGAAGGAAAGAGAGAAAGCCATATAGGGAAGAAAGGAAGAATGAAAGAAAAGGAAGGAACAGGAAGAAAGGAAGAAAAAAAGAAAAGAGAAAGAAGGAAATAAAAAGGAAGGATAGAAGAAAGAAAGAAAGAAAGAAAGAAAGAAAGAAAATAAATCAAGAAAGAAAAGGAAAGAAGGATAGAAGAAAGGAAGAAAGAAAAAGAAAGAAAAACAAAATTAAGAAACAAAGCAAAGGGGAAAGGAAGAGGAAATGAAGAAACTGGAAGAAAGAAGAAAGGAAGGAAAAGTAAAGAAAGAAAGAAAGAAAGAAAGAAGGATGGAAGAAAGAAAGAGTGAAGGAAGGATGGAAGAAAGAAAAGGAAGTAAGAAAAGAAAGAGAAAAAAAGAAAGAAAGAAAAGGAAGTAAGAAAGAAAAGGAAGTAAGAAAAGAAAGAAAGAAAGAAAGAAAAAAAATGAAGAAAGAAAGAAAGAAAGAAAATGAAGAAAGAAAGAAAGAAAGAAAGAAAATGGAGAAATGAAGGAAAATGAAGAAAGGGAAGAAACAGGAAAAGGAAAGAAAAAGAAAAGAAGAAATATAGCTATATAGAAAAGAAAGAAATTAAGAAAAGGAAGGAAGGAACAGGAGAAGGAAGGAAGGAAGAAAGCAAGAAACTATAAGAGGAAAAAACAAAAAGAACAAAGTAAGGACATGAAAAAACAAAGAAACAAGAAAACCATGAAATGCCAAGGAAGAAGAAAGAATGAAAAAAAAAGAATAAACAGAAAGAAGGAATCAAACAAACAAAAACAAACAGGAAGAAAGAGAGAAAAAAGAAACAAACTGCAAGAAAAGAGTGAGTGGTTACATGATAGAAGTGTTGAATTCCATCAGTCCAGTGATCCATGGAGAGAGAGAGGGAGAGGGAAAGAGAGAGAAACAGCAGGCCGAGCCTCCTCTTGTTTCATTCCTCCCTTCGTCAAACCTCATGAGTGTGTTGGTTCATTTTGAAGGATTTTCTACTGGAACAATATAAGCTTTGTTGCAGATAACAAACAGTCACTCCTAAAACACACACACCATTAGGACAAACACACTCACTCTAAACCTGTTGGCAGAGAAGACAAATTTAAGTTTTTGGTATTCACGCTAAGTTCTTCCGTTTGTACTTGGATGTAGAATTACCGGAAAGTCTGTAAGGCTGGATGGTTATTGCATTTTAATTTTCTTCCACAACACACACACACACACACACACACTCCCATTGAGCTGCTCGTCCTGCGGATTTAAAGGTCGGCCGTTATGCGACTGCTGGACCAGTGCAGTGATCTGATTGGATGAGCTTCTGAGAGCAAAAGAAGATCTAATCTAGCTGTGTCTGATCTGATGAGTTGTGTACATGTGTGTGGGTGTGTGAAAAAAGAGTGAGTGTGTGTTGGAGTGACCTGTCATTGGCTCTCTGTGTCATGTAGATTGCATTAGAATGAACACTGACCCAAATCTCACAGACAAACACACACATGCTCACCCACCAAAAGCCTGAAAACCTTTAGCAGCTCCATTATACGTCTCCCACAAAGCAGTTCTTCCGATCTTTCTGCGACTACAGCAGTCTTTTCCCTGAAGGCTAAGACCGGAGCTGTTGGCTACTGTGGCTAACTCACTCAGCGAAGCGGCTTTTCCGTCTGCTCTTTGTTTCAGTTACTCATCAGTCAGAGACTCGAGGGAAACAGCACTGGGCTCTGCCGACTGAGACGTAAAACGTTACAGTTGTCAAAAATATTCGTTTCGAAAGTCTGACTCAGCTGTGGTTGTGAACATTTGAAGTGTGTTCATTGAGGTTTTGGATTCTCTCATTCTGGGAGATGTGATGGGAGAACTTCAGCTCAATCAAGGCCTGTCATGTTGATTTAACAGCTGCATGATCACACGCGAAAATATGGTACAAAAACCCCAGCCATGCGGCTGAATATTCAACGAAACCAAACTATTCTTCAGTCCTTGATGTTAAAATCTTTAATATTTGGGGGAAAGGGAATGTTCAGAGTATGACTACAATTTCCCAAGTCTATTAAGCTACTGTATTAAATTATTATTATTAATAATAAAAATATGATTTCATACAGTGACTAGAAAAAATTATAATTTGACTATAAGGCAAAGACAGAAAGAAAGAAAGACGGAAGGAAGCTCAAAGACAAACATAATGAAGACAGGATGAATGAAAGATGGAAGGAAACTCAGCCATATAGAGTAAAAAGAATGAAGGAAAAAAAGAAGAAATATATGTAGCCATACAGAAAAGAAAGAAAGAAAATATGAATTAATGAAGGAAGGGCGTGAGACTAGAAGAAATTTTCATTATTTATTTATTTATTTATTTATTTATTTATTTATGTATGTATTTATTTAAGAATATCTAGTTTCTTTTCATTTTTGTTATTGTTCCTTCTTATTGGTTTTATCTGCCTTATTCTTTATTCTTTCATTTATTTTTATTATTAATATTATTTTAACTTTTAATGCTTAATATACATTTTCATTTTCGTGTGTCATTTTTTGTAATTCCTTTAAATTCCTTTAATCAACTTTTGCATTTTAGAGCTAAACAAATGATTAAAATATTATTTATTCCTAAAATGATTAATACTTGCATCGGAAAAGAGTAGCTAAAAGCCATTACACATATCTTTTTAACATATTATTTGCTGTCGTTAAATTGCATTTTTTTTTACACATAAAAAAATCACTCAAAATGGCCATTGAATTGAATATATATTTATCTATCACTATGTATTTGTCTATCATTCTCACTGCGAAGCTGTGAGCTGAAAATACTACCCAAAAATACTGTAATAATACTGTTTTTTGTTTTGTTTTTCTACTTCAGGGACTGTGTGTGTGTACTTTTGTACAAGTCTAACTATGTGTGTGTGTGTTTGATAAAATATGAGACAGGCATGAGATGGCTCCATGGTGGCAAAAGAATGAGTACAGCTACAAACAAACGCTGATACACACACACACACACACACACACACACACACACACACACACAAAGCACACCCACACTATATGTCAGTCAATAAGAGATGCTAACTGGGGCGACACTATATTTATTGTGACAAGACTGAATATTTCATTCTTTGTCTCTCTCATACCCTCACACACACACACACACACACACACACAAACACACATAGAGGCAGATGGTAAATCCCCAACCCCTTCACATTTTTCTAATGTGTGTTTACACCTTGTTTTAAATCTAAATCATGTTAATCTCCCGGCGTGGCCATTGGGGATTTGTGTATTTGTGCGTTTACAGTATATTCTTTGTAGAAATACCTGCTTTGTTCTCTGTAATGATTTTGCTCTTCTTAGAATTCCGTTTGGACATGAGTCTGACAAGAAATGAATCGTCTAATTTCATCCATGCAGTAAATTTACTTTTTTTTTTTAGTGCACAGGGGCAGGAAACTATTAAGACCGAACTGTTCTGACCAGCTAAAATCCAGCAGTGATGTAGTGACAACAGAATGTGGCCGCAAAAATGCTTCATAGCAAATCCATCCTATTGCTAACAGTACACAGGGTGGGATTACCCTGCCTGTCTGGAATGTGTGTTGTGTTTTAGCCTGGAGTGAGCGAGTGTGTGCTGGAGTCAGGATGGGTTGTGTTTGTGTGTCCGTCTGTAGAGCAGCACCGTGTGATGCTATTCCGTGGTTGGCACGGTGACAGGTTGGCATGGCGCTACCGTAAGGAGACTGGCACTCTGCCTACTGCCATACATCTCAATCTGCATGACATCATAGCAGCTCCTAGCAACCACACACATCACCCCTCCCCCATACACGCCCACAAAGGGCCATTCACAAGCACAGTGCCCTGGCCTTTCTCCCTCACTGGAGTCTCTTGCCGCTCTTTCTGAGAGCAGATCCATACTGCCTCTATAAAGTTTCAAGAAGCCAATATTGGTCAAAGCAGTGATAACTAGAAGTACATAAAAACGTTCCTCTTCAAGTGATGGTAATGTTGAAATGGAAGAGAAAACATTATTGTATTTTTGCTGGGCTCCAGACCAAAAAAAAAAAAAAAAAAAGGGAGCCAAATATTTTTAGGGAATATTTGAATATTTAAGAGCCAAATGTCTTTTTAGCTGCCAAATTACAGAATCTGTCATACTGATGCTCTCATTCAAGTGATCCTTCCATATAAATGCCACAGTTTCTGAAAGGGATAGTTCACCCAAAAATGAAAATTCTGTTATTAATTATTCACCCTCATGTTGTTACAAACCCGTAAGACCTTCATTCATCTTTGGAACGCAAATTAAGATGTTTTTGATGAAATCCGAGAGCTTTCTGACCCTGCATAGACAGCAACGCAACTGACACATTCAAGGCCCAGAAAGGTAGTAAGGACATTGTTAAAATAGTTCGCGTTGAAGACTGACACAGAAGAGAAGAAATTATTGAATAAAGTCGTTATTTTTTTTTTTGTTGCGCACAAGAAGTATTATCGTAGCTTCATAAAATTAAAGTTGTCACATGGACTATTTTAACAATGTCCGCAATTCTTACAAGCAAGTTTAAGATCTGTTATCACTTAGTCATTAAAACAAACCAGTTTATTACATTTTTTTTGCAGAATGAATATTACAGCTCGCTCAGATGTGTTTGGGAATTTTTGACTGGTACAAAATGTCATTTTTGACTGACAAACTATATTTCGACTATTTTAGTTGCAGTCTAGAGACCTAATATGTGACCCTGGATCACATATGATCCAGGTCATTTTTTTAAAATTGAGATTAATACATCATCTGAAAGCTGAATAAATAAGCCTTCCATGATTTATTTTTTGTTAGGATAAGACAATAGATACAACTGTTTGAAAATCTGGAATCTGAGAGTGCAAAAAAATTCAAATATTGAGAAAAAGTTGTCCAAATGAAGTTTATACTACATATTACTAATCAAAAATTAAATTTTGATATATTTACGGTAGGAAATTTACAAAATATCTTTATGGAACATGACGTTTACTTAACATCCTAATCATTTTTTGCATAAAAGAAAAATCTAAAATTTTTCCCCATACAATATATTGTTGGCTATTGCTACAAATATACCCGTGCTACTTATGACTGTTTTTTTTATGCTGTTTTTTCATTTAAATTAAACTTTGATTTAAAAAGTAAATAAAACAAGTACTCACAGTGCGCTACGCCTCACATGTGTGCAAACACACTACTGCTACAAAATGTATGTGTGTATAAAATGGGACGTACTGTTTTCGATTAAGTAAGAAAACTGGAAAACTGTCCAAATTAAAATGATCTTTTGTTTTGATGTTTGTTTGACAGTTTAGGAAGAAATGTCAAATTAACGTGTCAAATCAAGTGAGGACTCATAGTGTGCGTGTGATGGCTGTGAACGTGAACTGTGAACGTGTTTTCGTGAATAAGCATATTTTCTTATCTTACCTGTGCTATAGTTCATCATTAGTGCTTCCACACACACACATATGCACTCTCAGCACTTCTCACTCACACCTCTTAATGAGCACAAACTAATGGAAACTAATAATGTGTATGTGTGTGCGCGCGTGAAGTTGTGCGAGTGTAATTGGGGGTTAAATTGAATGAAGGTGGATCACCTGCTGTGACAATATCGGTTTATTTAACTACATAATGGGGTGTGTTTGTGTGTTTTGTATATGTATGTGTGCCCTACTCACTTTCTCACACTTATGTCTTTCTCAGACACATAGCAGAGATGCAACGTGGCATATTTTTAGGTCTTAGGATCTCTCAAACTCACATTCTGTAGGAAACATTGAGGCTTCTGGGCCTATGCGAGAAAATTCATACACATGGCTTTTTCTTACTGCACGGTGGTGTGTGTGTGTGCGTGTGTGTTTGCGCATTCCCATGGGATCAGATTACTATCATAGAGACTGGTAACAGGAGAATACACTGGAGCTTTTTTCATCTTGTCCATATTCTGAGACACACACACAAACGTTAGTTTGTTTTTGGATGTTTCTAAGGTAATATTAGGTTGCAATGTTTAAGGGCTAAATGAGCATTTCCCTAGCCAAAGACTGTGTGTATACGTGTGTTTGCATGTGCTTGTGTTTTGCGCGTGTGATTTATAGAGGTAAATTAGGGTTTCCTTTTCCTGCTTTGGTTTGCAGCAAGATGTCCAATCAAAAGTCCTATAAATCTTAAACCTAATTCACCACGACAATCACAAAACCCCTCTCTTTTTCTCTCTCTCTCTTTCTCTCTCCAGCAACTTCTAATGGAACACAGGAGGGGTTGGAAAACAGAGAAGGTGGGGTTTGTAGCACGAGATCCATGAAGATCATCATGAAAGTGGGCCAAGGTGAGTCACACACAAACACATACCTTTCTTATCTTCAGCATGTCCAAAGGTAAAGTGATTTAAACCCCATTTGGTGGATGATTAAGTCAGCTGACTCATTAACCACCAATTAGATTGCAGTTAAACATTATCCAAGTTAGCATTACTTCTTAATACAAGTTCACATGGAAAACACAGTTTCTGCCCTTAGATTTTGTACCCTGACTCATAAGCAGAAACAGGAAGTTAGACATAAAAGGATCCTGTCTCAAATCTAAACGAATACATTCAAACATATGCTGTACTGAAATTCATTTCCTCAAATGTTTTTTGTTCCTAATTTGTTATGTATGTGATTGTATGTTTCAGATCCAAATGCACCAGATCCAGATTTACCGGACCTCCCAGACCAGGACCGGGACAATGAGATCAAGGACCCCACAACCAGCCCTTCCCGCAAGACAGACCGCGACCGAGACCGAGGCAGAGACACAGATGGGAACGGATCCATAATGCCCGGCAAAGGTGAGGAAACGCGAATCATCTGTGTTTACACCGGCTGGTTTGGGATGAGGATGATGGTTTTTTCCTGTAAATGACATTGGATGTTCAGAGGACAAACTGATCGGAGTTCAGCAGTGAAGATCTACCACTAAGAAAGCCAGCATATGAAATGCAGCAATGCAGAGCTACTGCCTCCCTCAGGCAGCTGCGTGTGTGCAAGAGAGAGACAGGAGTTAATGTAGCATGTCTTTATCACGTCCTAGCAGCCATTAACCTACGGGAGGTCTAAACTTCATTAGGAGAGAAAGAAAGAAAGAAACAGAGAGACAGAATCATTAGGAAAGAACAGAGCGACTCACGCTGCATCTCTGCAGTGATCACACCGCACAGATTCTTGAGGTCAGATTCTGCTTTTCTGAGAGGACACATTAGACTCTGACATTAACTGCTGTCGCATCTTCTCGAAATCGACTAGTCGGTGGGCTATATGAATGACTAGTTGACTAATTGGTATAATTAAGCTAGGTTCAGGATCACCTGAATCCATTTGGACATTCTTCAGGTATTTAGTCTGCTTAAACCCAGCTACAGTCTTATAATCAACCTCAAGCTCACAATCAGATCTGCCTCCATCCCATCAACAATTGGTGACTTCAAACTGTTTTAACTCAAAAGGAATAGTTCACACAAATTAACATTTTGTCATTAATTACTCAACCTCATGACGTTCCAAATAAATCTTCGGAACACAAATAAAGATACTTTTGAAATCCAAGAGCTTTCTGAACCTGCATAGACAGCAAGGCAACTGATATGTTCAAGGCCCAGAAAGGTAGTAAGGACATTGTCTAAATAGTCTATGTGACATTAGTAGTTCAACCGTAATGTTATGAAGCTACAAGAATTCTTTGCTGTAGTTCTTTCTACCTCTCTGGGACTTGAACATGTCAGTTGCGTTGCTGTCTATGCAGGGTCAGAAAGAAAGCTTTTGGATTTCATAAAAGAATATCTTAATTTGTGTTCCGAAGATGAACAAAGGTCTTAAAGGTTTGCAATGACATGAGGGTGAGTAATTAATTTTCATTTTTGGGTGAACTATCCCTTTAAGACAGATTGTCTTGAAACACTTGTGAAGGGGCACACAACACAAAAATGCTACACTGCTTTAAAACAATGAATTTAAAGTTGTAGCTTTTTTTAAAGAGTGTTTTACCATGCAAGCTGTCAAGCATGCATTCTTTTAAAATTATTTTCACAAAAATATTAAGCAACACAACTGTTTTCAACATTGATGAGTGCAAGAAAAAAAGGTTCTTGAGAACCACATCAGTTTATTAGCATGCACTTTGAAGGATCGTGTGACACTAAAGACTGGATAAATGGTAGCTGAAAATTCAGTTTTGCCATCACAGGAATAACATTTAACATTAAAAATGCAGCTTTGATGAGCATAAGGAACTTATTTTAAAAACATAAAAAAAAACTTTCCAACCCTTAAACTTTGGAACAGTAGTGTAGATAGTCAACCTCACTAATCAGCTATTGGATGACTAGTTGACTATCGTGACCCATCCCTGCTATTAAACTACAAATGCAAATTTTCCCATTGAAATACACATAATATATTTCATTGCAAACATGGCTGGTAGTATTGTTCATTGTTGGACTACTGTTTGAAAGGATTATTCCAGTCTGGGTGTGTGTTGTTTAGTTTCATACCGCCGTTAAATATAATTGACAACAAGGATTTTATTGTCAAGCAAAAAATGTGTATTCATAATGTCTATTTAGTTGCAGGAGTCATGGGTAGCTGTTTCAGCTGGCAGCACAGCAATAAACACAGCAACAGTTTTATTTACTTTAAAAGTAGCTCAGTGCCAACGCTAACAAACTCAGAGGTTTGTTTCTACAGCCATCGTTGGTTATCTTTGCCTAAGATAACAGAGCGCAACTCTAAACACTGATAATAGAAGCGTGTGTTGCTAACGTCATTCTTATGGATAAAAGTGGAAAAACAAGTGTGCGTCGCTCATATTGCCGTAATTTTTTTTTTCTTTCAGACACGAGAAACCAGGATAACAGTCCTGGCTCGGTGGAGGGGATTTTCGGCTCCAAACCGGCTCTCTTCGCCGCCATCGGAGCCGGCTGTGTCATCTTCCTCCTCATCATCATCATCCTCATCGTCTTGCTCCTGAAGCTTCGCAAGAGAACCCGCAAGCACTCGCAGCCCAGGGGCGGGACTGCCCTGTCACTCAGCACTCTGGCCACACCCAAAGGAGCCGCCCAGGCCGGCTCAGAACCGAGTGACATCATCATCCCCCTGCGGACAACAGAGAATAACTACTGTCCACACTATGAAAAAGTGAGCGGAGACTATGGGCACCCCGTCTACATAGTGCAGGAAATGCCACCCCAGAGCCCCGCCAATATCTACTACAAAGTCTGAGAGAGCGAGAGTGAAGCTAGCGCAATAAGAACTCGTTTTTGTAAGGTATCCTGAATCTTTTTTTCATTACCTAACCCCGTCTGCTCCGTGTGCGAGAGGATGGAGAGGGAGAAGAGGAATGAAAAAGACTACGCGGATGATATTCCTCTCAGATTTCCCTCCCTCCATCCCTTTTCCGAACACTACACTGTGTGTACGTGTGTGTGCCGGTCGCTCTCGATGTGTGTGAAACGGCTGAAAACCTCCCCAAATTGCGTGGCACTCAGGCACGGACTTCACTGCTGAAGAACAGCCGACAACCAATCACAGAGGGACGCTAGAGTGACATCACAAAGCAGGAAGCTCTCATTTGTGTGTTTTTTTTGTACCGTTACGACTCTTTGCTTAGTTTTTTGTCTCCTTTTCATCTCTCAGTCCATCACAGTGTTTTGTTTTTATCAGTATCAACCCGATTCTTGCAGCTTTCACAGTGTGTCGCTCAAAGAAAATGTCTTAAACACTGTTACGAATGCCGCTCTCTTCCTCACACACTCAATATGTCCTCTCATTTCCTCGCGTCTCTCCAGACACTCATTCATTTTACATGCTGTAGAGGCAATTGAACAAAAACACACACTCGCACTCAAACACACTTTGGTGTTCACGGGTCAGTAACAAACAGCTTCTCGGTGGAAAAGCGAGTGAGTGAAATAGGGAATTTAATATGTAAACACCAGTGTCAGACCTTCCACAACTCCCACTCTGCTTTTTGTTCATTTGAGAATCGTTTCAGTTGAAATTCTCTCTCCTCTCAGCCGAACACAAGTAGTTATTTGCTATCTGTTGTCAGTGATGCGTGAAGTGCTGAATAATATTTGTATCTTCTCCTCTCTTTTTTTTTCATATTCTATCTCCCAAAGGTTTGTAGGTCAAAAACATCTTTAGGGATTTGCCTCTACACCATGAGCCTATGACCTCTTTTCAGTCACAAAAACATGCTAACTCGTATCTTTGAATAATTTAGTCCACTAACATGTCTTTTTTTTTTTTGTCTGTTTGGATGTAGACATGGACTCTAGCAGTATGTAGAGTCCCATGCAGAAGCCAAAAATTCATCGACATACAGAACACGTGAAATTATGCCTTCACCTCTCCCTCCTCTCGGATATGCACATAAATTATCCCTGTTTGCATACAAACACACACAGGAGGAAAAAAAAATCATCCACAAATCAGAGAATCAAAACAAGCTCACCATATCATCCTGGAAAATGTGCTAGATCTATTTTTATATGGACTGCACGTGAAACGATAAACAGCAAACAGTGGCGGCAGGTGTGTTTACGCCTATGCTAATTTAAAATTAGCAGCATTTGCATCTGGCCGCCGGCGCAGCCAATCAGAGGAAGCCCGATATTTCTCTGTAGCTTTCTCGTAAAATAGATTTTTCAAATAATATTTCGATTAGGGTTGTTTTTTGTTGTCGTTCTTCTTCGTTTAGTTTCTAAGGCCCGAGATTATGTAAATAATGTATGTTGGGAAAAAATGTTGAATATAAAGTTCCATTTTATTAGAGACCCTGTTAATGAAAATATAATTAGGATTTTTGAAAATGCAAAAGCTTTTGTAAATAGTCTTTTTTGGAAAAAGACATTTTGTAAGTAAAATGTTTCCTGTCTCGTGGTATTTTATTTTACTTTTACTTTTTTTTTTTTTCACTTTCAGTTGGTTTTTTGATTAAGGAGACTTAGAAGTCCCTGTACAACGGGTTTTAAAAGGTCAGCCTACAGCAGCAAAAAGACAGACAAGTCCCTTCACATAAACACACGCTGACACACACTTTATCCTCCCTATTTCACAAGGGGATGGTGGTATTTTTTGTTTTGTTTTATTTTTACAAATGCTGTGATGGAACCAGGTCAAATATTCCATGACATGGTTCATGGAGGAGGAAAAGAGGAGAGAGAGAGTTATTACTCAAGAAATGGCTAAATACTCACTCTTACTGACTGACCCACCAGTCATTCTTATAGCACACAATATACATACATATATATAAACACCTTCAGATACAGGGCAAGCACCAGCAAACCACTCTAACAAAACTAAACCAGCAACAGCTTGTGCAACTAAACTGAATATTTATGTGTTTGTCTGAGCTGTTTACGGCAAGTCTTTAGGATTGACATTAGAAGAGCACTTTTTGAAATTCATGGCTTTGTTTTTACCCATAGAAAATGCACATGGGTGCACTGACCGCACCAGTCGGCTTATTCAAGTGGATCAGTCGCGGTATCACACTGCAGCGAAATCGTTTTCTTACACAGTAATTTTGTCTTGTTTTCCAGTACAAACGTCTAAGCATCTCTTTTAAAATATATTAGTTTCAGAGAAATCTAACAGATTTTGTTGAGGTTTATGATTTAAAAAATATAACTGGATTCCCCACAGTATATTAACAAACGTTGACCCCAATTTTGTAATAAACAGTGGCTTTCTCTATACACGATTTAACAGCAAAAGCTGTGAATAGTTTGTGTGTAGTTTTATGGATCAGCACTGCTGTAGTGGGATCTCATTCAGTGACTGACTGTGTTTTGCTGCAGGCTTTTTACAGCTTAGCTTACAGATTTGGTTCGCGGCACTCTTAACAGCTGTAAGGCATACGCTTCCTTTGACGTTTGTCTGTACCATAACAATAAGGTGAAGAAAAAAAAAAACAGTCAGCCATCTTGTTTATCAGATCAGACTTAAGGCTTTGATTCTTTTCTAATGCTGCGGTCAGACACCTGTGATGTTGTGTGGATCTTACTGACATCTGTTAATAACATTTCTCCCAGTGAGGTTGACTTATTTGTGGAGAACTTACTTAAAACCCAAAGCAGTCACGCAAACAGACGCACACACACACACTCGCTCATACACACACTCCCCTTCAGGCAAAGAGACAGATTGGTGGTGACTTTTGACCCTGTAAGGATTATCACAATATTATGAGAGAGACAAATCTAATGAGAAAACCTTTTCCCTGGCCTAGATCCATCCCATCACACACAGTTCATCCACTCGTTCACAAAATTTACTTGTTCATAGAGCGGGTCAGTGCAGTGCTGAGGCCTTAGGCCAACCGCGACTCCCACAAAAAATGTTCACAAAAAAAGCTTGTGCTGCACAATGTTTCCTCCTGCTGTTGCTGATTTTTTATTATTATTATTCAGTGAACTACATTATTATTGTTATCATTTTCTTTTACTAAGATTTTGTTGCAGATTTCAGTATTATTGATTTAAGTTTTGATGTATGTGTTGGCAGTGCTGACGCCCCCGTGGCGACAGCGTTTTTTTTTTTGTTCTGGTAGAATTCACACAGTGTCCTCAGAGTTCCCCGATATATGACACTAAAGCCAAGTCTCAGCCCTCAGAAAGCGTTTTAAAAGGATAAATAAAGTTTTTTCCTATGGAAGCCGCTCGCCTCTTGTGTTTCTGACTGCTTGTCTGTGTGAAAGACGCAATGAGAGAGAATGAATGGATTTCAAGTGTTCACATGTGTGCTTGCAGCAGACATTTTCTGTCTAATGTACTCATGCTATATGTCAGTTTTTCTGTCTTGAATACACACAAACACAAACCGTGCTGCTGTTTCAAACACAACAAGCTGTCTCAGCGAGTGGCGCTCTCTCTGTGTCACAAATATTTCATAATGCCTCTGGGTATCTGTCCCCGGCCACTCAAGACTCGCTCACAAACACTCTTGTTTGACTTCAGCACATTAAAGTTTCAGTGAGTCTATAGTCAGTCAGTGGTTGGAGTGCAGAAAGCATTCTGTCTCAAGTCTATTGGCATTTGTGGAAAATGTCTGTCATCTATTGTCTGCTATTTTGATCTGGATTAGCATTATGCTATACAAAAAAGGGTTAAACCATTTTTTAAACTCAGATTTATTATGCAATTTCATTTTTGTTGGATCAAACAGTACACTAAACCCTAAAACTAAATAAAGACTGCTTTTTAATGATTAATGTAAGAAATATGAAACAAAATACAGAAATACTGTGTTGTGTATTTACATTTTTCTGGTAAATAATTTTTCTGCTAAAGAGCATGTCATATATATTTTTAAAGTGTCCTAATATTGTGTTAGAGTCCCCTACAACAGGTTTAAATGCAACTAAGGTCAGAATAAATTGTAATTTTCTCAGAATATTCATTTGTCAATGATTTCAAAATGGTTCCTTCAAACCAGCTTTGAGCATAATGCCTGTAAACCCCTCCCTTCCATAAGCCTGCTCTGCTCCGATTGGTCAGCTGGCCAAGCCTGTTGTGATTGGCATCGAGAGGAGTACTTGAGCAAGTTAGCGGAGTGCAACCGTCGGTGTTGCCAAGTCTGCGGTTGTTTTTGATGTCCACAGGTTAAAGCAACCCCAATAACGTCATATTTAGCCTCTGGAATGCACATTTACCTGAGGAACCCCAACAAAAATCATGTAGGCTATTTTAAAACCTGGAACATGATTTTTAATGAAAGACCCCCCCTCGAAACACGATTGGGCAGGTTTTGTTCTGGCAACCCTGATGCACCTTTACATAAAACAATAATACAGTTTATATATATATATATATATATAAATAATCTATATATATATATATATATATATATATATATATATATATATATATATAAAATATATATATGCTCCAATTCGAATTCAAATAAAAAAAATGACATAACAACATCTTAGCTTACAGACGCTTGTTAGCCCAAATAAAAAAGATCAGAAGCCAAAGAAGATAAGAGAAGCAATCCTTTGTAAAATGACTAGCACATGACAAAAGGTTTAAACTGTATTGCTGTGGTATCGTGGAAAAAATGAATTTTAACCACAGATTCTTCACATCATCATCTTTCGGCAATGAAAAAAAAAAAACTTGTTTTCACAGTGCAGCACACAGCATCTTCTCGACATGATGTAAACACACTAACTAGTAGAAGTGTTTGTGGGCTGGTCAGACTGTTTGTATTTCAAGTTAAAACTAACCTTTATTTTGACGGGTTTCTGCATCATAAGTGTAATTCTGTATCGGGTGAGCTACAGAGCAAGTTTACTACATCAGAAGAACCATACATATGGGGGGAATGTGCGCACGAATGCGGCATACAGCCATTTTGACCACTGGGGTGGGGTTGAGTAGTTCTTACAGATGTAATGATGATCATGACAAACTAGTTCAGCAACTGAGACATAATTGTATTTAGGAATGACATACAATTTACTAGATTCACTAATATATCACTAAAGTTTTGTGTGTGCGAGACAGAGACACAAGGAGAGACTTAGAGAGTATTAGGCAAGTCATGTGACAGGTGATCAATCTGCACAAGACTGATATTAGATTTACTGCCCACTCACCCCTAGTGCATTCTGGGTGAATGCCGTGGGCTCAGCAAGCTTCTATCTGCTACTATTACAGCCCCCAGAGGGAGGGAGAGAGAGAGAGATTCTACAGAGAACCGGAGGAGGGAGTTCAGCGGGTGAAGTTAGACATCAGTGCAAAGACTTGAAAACACAGAAAGAAAGAGAAGGGAGGATATACGTAATTCTGTGAAAGATTGATTTTATTTTATCATCTGTTTGATGATGCAGCGCTAGATGGAAGAGAACAATCAAGCCAGAGATCTCTCGTCTCGTCAGTAATCCAATCAGACTCCAACACTGAACTGCTCCCTGCAGCTGCCATCAGATCACACTTGATTATTATCCTGAGAAATGGTGTCCCTCCTGTTTCCAGACACGCAAAGTTCCTGTATCTTCATAATTTCACATTTCAAAATGCTCAACAGATTTGTAAAAAAATAGGTTACTTCAGTTTGTTGAACATTTGAAATGTTTAAAATGTAAATAAGCAGGCCTATCAGCAATCCGATATTTTATAAACTCTCAATAAATCAATATAAAATGTTATTATATGTAATGTTTTTGTTAAACGAAATATTTTTTTCAGCATGAATTAATTCTATTGATCAAAACTTTCTATTAATTAATGAATTCTAAAAAAAAAAATAAAAAAAATCACAGTTTTCACAAAATTATTAAGCAAATGTTTCTAATATAACAATAAATGCTTTTTCAGCACCATATCAGCAAATTAGAACGATTTCTCTTCACTGAACCTGGAGTAATGACTAAAACTTTTTTTTTAATATAGCAAAAGAGAAAAATTATTTTAAATTGCAATCATGTTTCATGATATTACTGTATATGTAGATTTATAATATAATTCCATTAGACAATTTTAACGTCTCAGGACAATTTTGTCTCCAAACTATAGCTTAAACCCTCATAGGTAACACACACTATGTTGTGTTTCATCTGCCATTGGTCTCTCTGGGTGTTTGTGAACACTCAGGACGCGGGAGAAAGCTTCATATGTGGCGCTGTAAGACTTCAGAGAGTTGCAGCTGGGGAGTAACATAAATATTGAACCATAACGTCTGCTACCTTGCAAAGCAGAGAAGGAGAGATTGATGCCTGGAGAGTGAGAGACGGACAGAGATGGAGGTCGAGGGATTATACAGTTATTTCTTTCTCTTCCTCTATTTTACTTGGTTTAATTGTTAATTATTTTTTAACGAGCTCTGTAGAAACAAGTCTTTCCTCCTCTAAATCACTGTTTCCTCCACTCTCTCCTCGCTCCCTTCTCTGCGTAGGACACTTTTAACAGGGATCCCAGCAGGAGAACTCTCTTTCTCTCTCTGTCTCTCTGCTCTTTCTGCCCCCTAACTCACTCTAATTCCCAGTGATCTGTAGGGGGGAAGTTTCAGGGTGGTTTCATTCATGTCCTCTCATTTGTCTATGTCAGTAGAGTAGCCTCTCTTTTTGTCTCCCTCTCTCTCTCTTTTTTTACCTGAATACCTGAAACTTTTTTTTTTTTTTTTTGTGAAATGCACTTGGAACTATATAAAGTTATAAACATATAAACTATATTTATATGTCTGTGCATGTGTGTATTTTTGTGCACTGAGTTTCAAATGCATTTTTATAGAGCATATGTGATTTTAATTAAGTCACTACTATAATTGTGTGAAAATACTGCACTGTAAAAAATCAGAAGTTGAGGAAACTTAAAATTTTAAGGCAACCAGCTTCAAGGACATTTTTGAGTTTACTCAACTTAAAGGTCAGTTAGTTGTACAAACTTGTGTGCATGTTTAATCAACATAATATAGTAAGTTGAACAAACTTTTAGTTAAACTTCTAATGTTATGTTCAGTTGACTAGAAATATGGAGTTTCAATAATTTAGAAATGTAAGTTTACAAAACCTGATAGTTTAAGTAACTTTAAACAATCAAAAGTTGTGAAAACTAAAGTTTAAGGCAGCCAGCTTCAGAAGATTTTTGAGTTTTCTCAACTTTTGTTTTAAGTGCAGCTTCAGGACTTTTTAGATTTTACTCAACTTGAGGTTTAAGTTCAGCAAAGAATTGTCAATCCAGTAGTGAAATAAGTGCTATTCAGTACGTACGCTGGTCCTCAAATTTTTTTTTTAATTGGACAGAATCACAACATTTTTTGGCATCAATATTATTTCTTTGTAGAACAGCAAATTTAAACCACAAACCAAATCAACTTACTTTATTTACAACTCTAGCAAATAAAGCCAGAAAAAAATGCCAGTTCAACTTTAGAGCTTACATTTGTCAGCTTTGAGTTAAAAAATTCTTCAACTGATTAAATGGGGGAAAGTTCAAGTCCAAAATAACATGCAACAATAAGAAAACGTTGTACCACAAGAAATATAAAATTCATCGCAATGGTAGTAAAAGTGCAGTTTGAATAAACTGACCTACGTCTGTTGGATGATAAAACCTTCTAAGATACAAGTCCAAATATTGCATAAACAAATGTTGCATTTAACAGTAATGGTTAAACAAAAGTCCAAAAAAATTTACTACAAAATACATTTTTTGCACAAATTACTATAATTGTGTAAAAATAACACTGAACAATAGGATTCATTTCTCAATGTTAAAATCAAAAGTTGTACTTGTACCTGTATTTTTTTTGAACAAAGATTAATACATAGTGTAACAAATGTATTTCCCATTGTTAGTCAATGCATTAACTAAGATTAACTAATCGGACCTTATTTGAAAGTGTTACCAATACACTTACACCAAGATTACATAGAAGAAAGAATCCAAGGCAAATGTAATATTTGTTAACAGGGATTAAGCTTTATTTTATGTGTGAATTTTTGTATTATTTACTAGATTTGTTTTGGAATAAACAATATTGGTGATGATCAAAAATATAACACAAATTTATTTAAGCTGAATTATAATATAAAAACACTCACAAAAAAGTGTATTTTCTCTACACACATCTACACAAGTGCACAAACTTGTCTCTCTGTAATATATAATCATGCCAACATTAAATCCTAAACTGTAAATCATTAATTGTCTAAAGGGTGTGTGTGTGTCTCAGAAACTGAAATTCACACACAACACAAACTGACAAAAACTTGCACAAGGCAGTCATATTTGTTTGTGTGTGAGTTTTAAAGGAGGGTAACTGTATGAAAAGTGGGGCTGTAGTCACAGAGGTTCATCTGGAAGCGGCCTGCTCCACTGGCCATTAAATCTTAATGTATTTATGATGAAGCCGCACGGACATGATAGCGAAGCTGAGGAACCTGCTATACTTCCTCACTCTGAGGCTGAAACGCTCGTCCAGAACTCGCTGAACCTCGCTCTTAAATTCTGTCTGACGCTGGAAAACCAGCCTGCTGGAAATGTGACCTAAATACCACACCACATGCTCACCGAGTCTCTCTCTCTCTCTCACACACACACACACACACACACACACATACACATACACGTCCACAGCAAATTCTGCCTGCTGCCCCTCGGCCTGCACACACAACATATCCGACGGCATATAAAACAGATGAGAGGTCATGAACCGTCCACAGCATCTCTCTAATGAGAGAGTTTATGTGTGTGCTTATTCAAGCAACTCGTATTTTGAGTGTCTTCCAAAAAGGACTTGTTGAGGTTAAAATAAGGTGGGCCTGATAAATAGAGCATTTCTACTTGAAAAGTGCATATGCATAAATGCACATAAATATTATCATTTATAATCCAAAAATAAAAGACCGAAACAGAACGACTTATAATTTTCTCGGAGTCTGGCTGGCTAAAGTCTTGGCTGGACTCTGACGTTCTGCTCACTGCATTTCATAATGGTGGTGAACAAACTAGAAACTCTAATTCAGGGATTACTTTCCAAATGCACTGCAGCAGGATTTCACATTACATTAAGAATATATAAATGAGGGGTTTATGACTAAAGATTGAGTTGTTGTGTATTTTGTAGGTTTAAGGCAAATGGAAAAACTCGGAGAGGCCTGAAAACAAGCAAAAAAGAGGCTCTTGTAAATCAACAAGATTTGTGCAACTTATTGAGAAAACCCAAGATTTATTCAGGATGTGAAACATGACCAAACCCTGTTCCAAATGAGTCTTGACCCATATGAATCATTTGTTTTTTCTCTCTCTCCGTCTCTCACAGAGAGGTGCTCTAAGGGTCAGGCCTTTTACTGCGATTGCTGTGTTGCAAAGTGGTCCTCTTCAAATTTGCAAAGGCCGATGAACTGTAGTCATTTAGATTTCAATTCTGAAATAGTGCCCTGCTAACAGATGAGTTCATGAACCGCCACTGCATCCTGTTTTCTGTGGAAACCTTTTGACAAATCTGCACCAAAGGAGCAAACTCTCAGCAGAACACCCCGAAATTCACCAATCATCGGTCCATTTATGTTAATGCTGTTATACGTTGTATATGAGACTCAGGCGGCACTGCTGACAGCCAGACTTAGAAGCTCATCTTGGTATCATCTTGGGAGAGCGTGAGTGTTTAGAGTTTTGATGAGGTGTGTGTATGAAGTTAGATAAGATTATTTATGTGACTGTATAAACCAACTCAACGTTACGTCTGTGCGTTTCACACACACACACACACACACACACACACACACACACACAGATCTCTGTGGATACAGTCAGACTGCCAGGCTAGGCGTGTCAAACTGAAGCCAGCAGAGTGGAATCACTGTTTCAGCAGACTTCATTTGGACAATGGCTGATCTTGTTTATAAAAACCTGATATTATATTCTTAAAATATGCATCTCTTGCCATTCCCTAATTTCTATGTGTTTGTGTACCAGATGATCGCATTTCTTGTTTTCCTGGAATGGCTTAAGACTGTCACACAGATCTGCTCTGACTAAAACAAACTCTCCTTCTCTCTTTTTCTCTCTTTCCATGCTCCCGTCAAAAGATAAAAGGAAAGTGAAAACAACAAACTGATGTCAGAACACAACTCATCAGCCAAAATAACAAATATTCGATTATTTACTTGATAGAAATATACTGTTAAGTACGTCATTCCTTGCTGTTGAACTCGACAAAAAGTAAAGAACTTTTTGCTCAGTGATTCAGTCTTATAGCGATATGCATCATTTTACAAATTGCAAAAATCGATTTTCTAGTTAATATAACAATAATAACATGATGTTGTCGGAACAAAACAGCAGCAGCTATGGAGGAGGGAAAACAAATGCATCCAGTGAGGGCAAGTGTTTGGAAAAATGTTATATTAATTATTGATCTTTTGTTATTATGAGAGGTATTCTGTATTCGGAACGAAAAATGAACAACGCGTTCTACGGAGCCAGTAAAGGGACATGGGTAGCAGCTTGTAAGCAGTAGCCTGTTACATTACAATCAAATTGCGTCGACCGAAATTTGTCCATCATTGATTCAATTTTTTTATCAGTGACGAAAAAATAAAAAGGCCGTCCGTCAGTTTGACAGATTAAAGGCCAAAATATAGACCAATTATAGGTTAGTAAACATTCTGGATGAGCGCGCATCATGGTTGCAGAAAACCCAGGAGAGAAAGCCTTTACGGCTGGAGAATTACACAGATATGGCACAAAATAGTTAGATTTAAAAAAAGATTATAGATTATATTGATTAGACTTTTTCACTTTCAAAATGTTCTCCGCTTATTACAAGAACTTGTCACCCAGCGATAAGCACTGTTATTCAACGAAACTGACATTAGATAGTGGGATAGTCTTACAGAGCCGAAACAGGGATGACGTTTTTTATGAGCAAAGCCTATCTGGTGGTAGAAAACTCAATATTTTTGTTAAATCGAGTTATAAAGTCCGAATTAGGAGATATAAACAACATACGTGAATACATTATTGTTTAAATCAAATTTATGCTTTAAAAGTAATCATAGCAGTTTTCATCCATAGTATGTCCGTTTTAACATCTGCATTTAGCTTCAAATGGTGTCTTTGACGACTGTATTCTATCAAAATGATTTGCATTTCAATTTTGACATCAAAGGGCACCAAAATATTTTTTTTTCTTATTCCACGGATTTTACCTGTTTACCTACACTTGTTACCAGTGTTTTTCTGCAACCACTATGCGCAAGCAGCTGCGAGTGACGAAACTGTGACGTCTACTCTTAAATTGTCTATACTACGACCGTTTCATATCAAAAGTAACAATGCACAAAGTTTAGCCAATTGCAATAGTTTGTGACTGAAATTTTAATACCCTGTTCGTCAAAATGACAGACAATGTTAAATTCTGATGCAACCTCTGATTATAATACATAAAAAATTCACTTACCACATAACCAGAGTAAGGAGAGATGACTGATAGGACAATGGCGAATGATTTGCAGATCCTAAACCCCACTGACAAACATCTGATCTTGTAAAATGTGTGGTAAATACTGCCGCTCCAAGAATATGTGATCGTGAATCTTGAAAGTGAAAGTAAGAAGCGAGCTTGCATTCAAAAGCGGTTTCAATGTTCCACGTATGCCTTTAATTTATAAACAGTATAATTGCCAAAAGACATAATTGCAAAAGAAACCACTGAAATATGTTTTCCTCCAATCTTGTATTTAGGTGTTCCGTAGTACATGTCGTTTTCTTTTCCAAACAAGTATTTGGGTTTGGGCACACCCCTAATGGGAAGTGTAAAATATTTTAGATTTTATTAGGAAGTTAATAGTTAATAGAAAACACTGATTTCTTGAGTCAGGACTACCCATACTATAGACCAGTGGTTTTCAAACCCTGGGTCACGACCCTCGGATGGGTCGTGAGACTTAAAAAATGGGTTGCCAGGATGATCTGAGGAAATTGTATAGCCTATATGTATGTATGAATGTGTGTGCAAAGTTAAAGATTCGAGGATGAAGGAAGCGGGCACCGGCAAAATAACTAAACTTTAATAACTAAATAAATATAAACAACAAAACAAAAGTAAGCGGCAGCTGCCTCATGCGGAATTCAGTGTGTATTTTGCGCTCTGTTTTGCAGTGTTGAACATTGTAGCCAATCACAGACATATCTGTTGATTTCTGAAACGCAATGGCCAATCAGTTAGTCAATGGCGTTTTAGTTTCAGTCAGAATCCACTCGCCAAATTTTTGTTCAGTCCTGAGTTCTGGAAACTCGCGGATCCTCACATTATAACCAGTGTAGATGCAATGTAAACTAAGAGATTTCATTGTGCCATGTAATGAGATTCATGGACCATAGCAGAATTTTCTGAGATCGCAATAAACTGAAATGAGTGTCCGCTTTTTAGTAATTAAGCTTTGCGCGCTTTCCCGTCTATATACAGCCCATTCGGAACTTGAACACAAGATATTTTTGATGCTGCTCAGAGGACCAATGTGGCATACTTGATGCAAGTTTCAAGAGTGACGCATTTATCCACATATAAATGGGGGATTCGCTCGAAATCTCTTTGTCTTTCTTTCTTTCTTTCTTTCTATATATATATATATATATATATATATATATATATATATTAGGGCTGTCAAACGATTAATCGTGATTAATTGCATCCAAAATAAAAGTTTGTTTACATATTATATGTGTGGTTATTTTGTATATTTATTATGTACGTATAAATACACACATACATGTATATATTAATACAAAATATTTATATATATTTATACTTGTATACAATTTAGATTATAAATAAATATAACTATTTTATATATAAATCTACATTTTTTTCCCTTAATATATACATGCATGTGTTTGTATTTATATATACATAATAAATATACACAGTACACAAATATATAGTATGTAAACATAAACTTTTAAATTGTTTTAGTTTAAGGATAACCCTGGATTATCTTCATGTGTTGGGTTGAAATGCCACGTGTTTCCCGTAGCGTAACTGTAGGGTTGAGTGGAATCTTCTGACAGCACTAATATATATATATATATATATATATATATATGGGTCACATCAATTTAAGAAGGAAAAAATTGGGTCACTCTTAAAAAAGTTTGAAAACTATAGATTTGTGTTTTTGTATCAAAAATCATGAATCGTGACAAAAAAAAAGAAAAATCGTGAATCGATTTTTAATCGAATCGGGACCCCAAGAATCTATATGAATTGAATCGAGAGGTACCGAAAGATTCCCACCCTTACTTTTTGCAGTCAAAAATCACTGAGGAATAGGAAACATGAGGGATTTTGTTCACAAGAGAGTAAAGAATTGGCAAAGACCAAACTGACACTTAATGCTCCGAGAGCACTGTAATCATCTTGGTTTTCATCAGCACATTATGGTTTAGTCTTTCCATTTCATCTGTTCCTACCGGCTGATGAAATCATCACAATGCAATAATTTGGCCTTCCTTGAAAGTTGTTTTGTCTAGAAAGCATCTGCCAAGAATCTGCACAGCTAATGATGATATATGAAATTAAATTTGCTGGTAACTCTGCCAGAACAACCGCTGTAAATACGTTCCCTCCTGTAAATACAAGACAGCATGGAAAGTAGCATGTTTGAAGCATCACACATCTGTTTGCTACATTAAAACACGCATTCAATAAATGCCATAAAATATGTCAAGCTATCCTGGCTTTGGTGATTTTACAAATTCTACTTTTGCTTCTGTGTCAGACTAGGTTCTAATTTAGTTCCTTGCGGACTACGAAGCTCATCCATTTCCTCCATCCCTATTCTCGTCCTATGCATTATATTAATTGGCAAACTAGAGAAATTTATTTAAAGAGAAAACTCTGCACCAAGGAGCTCATTTAGCACTCCAGGATATTTGAATATTAATCACAATTAAGATGATGAATGGTACATGTGTGCTAGTCCTATCTGTGGAGATAAATAGCATTAGCATGTGCCAAGCATATTAAAGCTGTGTTTCAGGATAAAGCAAATTAGCAAAAGAGTTGCTAATGCTAACTTGGCTGGTGTGTTGCTGTATAGTGTCTGACTCAGGTACAAATCATCTGTCCTGCAGATGATGTTTGAGCCCAATCCAGAGCACTCATGAACGTTATGGGAGGTCGTAAGAGGTTGTATAGCGGCGGAGTGGCTGCCAATAAACTTTAAAAACAGTAATAAGAGGTCAAGGTGCGAGGACATAAACTCTGCCTGCTTTTTAGCCTGTAACTTTTAGGTATCACCAACAGACTATATTGGGTGAGGAGGTACATGTTATGTTCCTCATATTAGGCAGCTGTTAACACATGCTTTACAACCAAGGAAACTGCTGAAGCAAATGAGATAAGTTTACTAATGTGCTGCCAATTTTTCTGCTCTGCTTCTTTTTTTGAGCATACTCAATTTTTTCTCCACTCCACATGGAAAATCAAACATACTGTATGAGTGAATCATTCACAATAAGATCAGTAACATCTATTTGGAAATAAAAGGTGAATTTACATTTCATGCTGAATTTAATCAAGCAATGCAAACATACAAGTTACATTACATTGTGAATTTCTATAAAAAGCAACATATCAAGTAGAGCTGGGTTTTGAGATAAATTTCACATTCAGATTCACAAGCTTGAGATTTGATTCGGTTCGATCTCGGTTATTTTGGATGTATATCAGGTACAGTACATGCCAAATTTTCCCAAGGAAATACAAATTTCTCAACTAATGCTGTCGGTACTACATTACTATAATATTGCAGGTTAAAATGAACTGATTTGTATTCAAAAGTTTAAATTACACTCAATGTTTAATTTGTTAACATTAGTTAATGTATTAACTAACATAAACAAACAATTAACAACATATTTATTACAGTATTTATTCATCTTTGTTAATGTTAATAAAAATACAGCCGTTCATTGTTCCTGTTAGTTTGCAGTGCATTAACTAATGTTAACTTGTGGTTTTAACAAAGCATTAGTAAAGATAAAAATGCTACAAAAGTATTGTTAATTTTTAGTTCATGTTAACTAATGTAGTTAACTGATGTACTGTAAAGTGTTACTTAATAAAGCTATAATTACAAAATTATATTTCTAACTCCAATTAGTTTTTGAAATACAAACATTTAAATGGTGGCTGTTATAAATACTTGATGGATTTATTGAAACATAAATTAAACATTGAAGAACAGTAAAAAATAGAATGAATATATTATCTGGAGCATATATTTAGCAAATGCTCCTCTATAGAGTTTATTTTTCTAGCTCACTAACAAGTTTTTTTATCACAGAGTATGTTTTTTCTGAGGTACGTGACTTTACAAGACATTATTTACTGTTATACTGATGTCTTTGCGTAGTTGAAACACTGACTGAGTAATTACAGGAGACATGATACAGATTTCGGTAATTTGTACTCTTTCTTTTAACATATCTTCAGATGTTTATTCATGTTTATTTTGTGCTGAAACTGGTATTAAAGCAGAGGAGATGATTAGTTCACGTGCACATTCGTGCTGTCGCTTTTCTTGAACTGATGCGCCACATGCCACATTAAACAGCGCCAAAAGGGCATTTATTGTTATAATAAAATCTGAGATTTTGTTTCTTATAAAAAGAAACAGCACAAAGCTTATTGCGATTTATTAGATGTGAGGTGTGCTATAATGTTCAGGTCATTAACTGAAAACAGACTAGACTAATCAAGATTCTTGGAATTTAAGAATCAATATTGTTTTGTAAAAATGAGAATCAATTAAAATCAAAAAATCTATATTTTTTTACCCAGCCCTAACATCAAGTTACTTGTTTCTTATACAATAAGAAAATTTTAACTCTCTCTTTGTCATAATGAAAGGGAAAAAAATAATGCTTCATTAAAAGTTTTGGCCTTTCAAATGTTTAAATATTTTCAATGCAGCATACTGTTTTAAGACATAACAAAATAATTAAACAAGAAACAAATGAAAACAAATCTCAGGGTGGACTGATAAAAAACACTTCCTCTGAAAATAGAAAATAAAAATTAAGTAACACAAGTCATTTCTTTTCAAAAAACTAATAGTGTACATTTAACAAGCAGTGTCAGTTTAGCTGTAGCTTGAAAATGTATTGCATGTTATTTGAAAACATTATCCCTAACAGTTATCTTAAGATGTCTGACCGGAGATGGACCGAAGTAATGAGAATCTGCTTGACAGGTTTGATGGAAATTCAGTTTAGTCACCTGCTACAGCGAAGCAGTTCTGCTCATTATAATCATCTCTGTTGTGAAAACAATATGAGCTCTGATGGGCTGCAGTGTAAAACAACCCCTGCTCGTGAAAAAAGACGATGACGCCGTCTGTCTCGTAAAGCTGCTCACATGTTACGAGCGTCTATTTAGAAATCCTGGACTGATCCTTTTATCCTTTTGTTTCATGTAATTTAGACTCGCTACATGTTCCACCACAGCTCGCCCACTTTGATCTGACCGTTAACATTTAATCGTTACCGTTTCCTTAGACAGCACAGTGTACTCACACCGCTCAACCCTACAGTTACGCTACGGGAAACACGTGGCATTTCAACCCAACACATAATCAACATGCAACACACATGAAGATAATCCAGGGTTATCCTTAAACTAAAACTAAGACCATAAAAAACAGTTTTCATTACTTGACAGAAAAGAAAGTACAGGTATATTTATAGCAATAACCAAAAATACATTGTATGGGTCAAAATAAATAAATAAAAAAACATTTATGCCAAAAATCATTAGGATATTAAGTATCATGTTTCATGAACATATTTTGTACATTTACAACTTTAAATATATCCATACTTAATTTTTGGTTAGTAATATGCATTGCTAAAAACTTCATTTGGACAATTTTAAAGGTGATTTTCTCAATATTTAGATTTTTAAACAATCACAAACCACACATCATAAAATGAAAGATTATGTATTCAACTTTCAGTTGATGTATAAATCTCAATAAAAAAAAAAACTGACCCTTATGACTGGTTTTGTGGTCAAGGGTCACAAAAAAAAAAAAAAAAAAAAAAAACAAATTCTAAAAATAAAATGTAAGTCAATATATATAAAAAGCTATAATAGCATGTCAGTGAAACTAAATTATTACTGACATAATTTGATAATAGCAGATTACTTTAAATAACACTTTTTTTCACTAGAAAACTGGTTTCTGAACTCTTATTTGTGCATCACAGAGCGATTTGCCATTTAGAGAAAGAAAGAAAGATTTTTTCTAAATAAAATTAATAATTAAATACATGCAGGGTATTAAAAATTATGCCTGGAAACCTGTCATGAATTGTCGGCATTCTGAGTTATTTTGATTCATGCATTGATTTGTGTTGTTCATATGATGTATTACGCACTGCTGCAATTTTATACTGCCACTGTTCATTTTTAGCAGCAAGAAAGCTGATTTCTCGTCTAATTACTATGACATATTATTTTTCCCATGCAGTGCCTCTCATTAATGATCAGTATTTCAAACGCTACGGCCAGTTGTGCGGCTCACTAATAACTTTAGGCCATCAAGCAGCAGAAACGCCTACTAGCGACTAACAGTACAGCGAGCCGATGATCTCCAGGGATAAAATCACACAAGACTGCAAGAGAGAGAGTGTAGTATAAGTCTGTTATATGTCATGGTATAATCTGAGCACAAATAAAGCCTTTAAAGCCATAAAATAGCCTGACTGTAAGGAACACAGAAGATCTAATTATGAAGCAGCATCTAGGAACAGCCATAACCCTTAAGGCTGCAAATCTGAGCGAGACATTGCTAGAAACAAAAGGAGAAAGACAGAGTGCTTAAATTGCTGATACTTCATTATAGTATTTTTTTGGAGGGCTCTTAAGAGCGTGAAATGATCTTGCATTTTTCCACAGCCCAGGATAGTTACCTGGGGCTGCATTACAAAAACATCCAAACCTAGAATCCTCTCTGCTTAGTAATCAAAGAAATAGTACTTTTTCAAATCTTAATTCAAGGCCTTGGTTGATTAGCTCAACAAATGTGTTTAGAAAAGAGTGTCTATCACAGATATCAGCATTGAGATGAATGGTTATTCTAACGTACTACAGACATCCTTAACTTATAGTTCTTTGGAAAGATTATTCTTTTTTAGTGCTAGACACAGGAAATATTAGATGACTTTACACTTGCTTGCTTCTGCCACTTTTCTTTCCAGGACACATGTCATGAACTGGAACGGATGCCGTGCCTTTTAGCGAGCTAGCTGCTTATACGCGAAGCGGTCACAGAGAGGTCTGTCCTCTGATGAAGCCTGTTTTTTATTCTGTTAAGCACTCTCAGTCACATAATATCAATGACAGCAACAGACGTCTCTTTCTCACCCTCACACATACAAATATATATACGGCTCATGAATACGGTGTTAAATTTGGGGTTGTCAGTTCTCATACTACTAAAGCTGTTGATGAGAAGCAAATAGCCTCGACAAAGGACAAATTGGCCCTTAAAACAAACACGGAAAAAGACAAAACATGCATAAGAGAGATAAAAGGATGCTCCTTATCTACAGCGAGGTTCAAAAGTCCATAAGAAAATGTTTTTATTTTGCATTTTGTCTAATTTAATTACAATTTATACTGTTAGTATAACAATTCTGTGAATAAAAATGTTAATGAATTCAGAATTTGTTTCCCCTTTGCTTTAATGCATGAACTTAAACCAGAAGTTCATGTTCTGCAGCATGTTTTGACAATGATTCAGAGCACATTGTGCTTCACTGGTTTCTAGTCACATGGTTCATATCACAAATATATTTATTTGATTAGTGACCTAGAAACAGTACAGAAGCCTAAATGTTTCTTAGCATACATCATAACATGTTTGTGTTTTAAATAGTGCTGTCAATTGATAAAAAAAAAAAATAAAAAATACTAACACTTTTTTTTTGTGATCAAACCCCACCTAACATTAAAGTTTTAAAATATTCTTTTATATTGCAGTAATTTTACAGTAAATCTGCAAATTAAAGTAGAAACAACATAAAGCCAGTATATTTTTAATATTTGTGACCCTGGCCCACAAAACCAGTCATAAGGGTAAATTTTTTGAAATTGAGATGTATACATCATCTGAAAGCTGATATGACAATAAGGCCGAAAGAAAAAAAAAAGAAAAAAAAACACGAGTAAAATCGCCTTTTAAGTTGTTCAAATTAGGTTCTTAGCCATGCATTTTAGTAATAAAAAATTATGTTTTAATATATTTAAGATGGGAAATGTATAAAATATCTTCATGGAACATGATCTTTACTTAATATCCTAATGATTTTTGGCATAAAATAATTTTATTTAATTTTGACCCATACAATGTATTTTTGGTTATTGCTACAAATAAACCCATGCTAATTAAGACTGGTTTTGTGGTTCAGGGTCACATTTGTTAACTATTTTATTTATGACTAAAGGTATCACTGATATCAATATTACTGCTGTCTCTAGGAAATTGTTCTTTTTTTTCCTAATATTTCACCATTGACTATAGCCATTCAACATTACAGTATAATTGAGAGCTATCAAATTAAACATTTACTAGACTTAAACAAAACAACTTTTAATTTAAGTGAACTTAAAACAACCTTCACATAAACCCATTATTTACCTGTGCCCTTTAGTAGGAAATATATAGAAATTAGATAAAGTTATCAAACAGTAAATACTAAATTAAATATAGATGAATCCTTAAAGCTACTATAATTATTGAAATCCTTTTTTTTTTGTTCTTTGAATAATAGACATCACAGCGGCTGGGTTATTAGCTTATTTGGCTGCTATTACTTTAAGAGCTGCGGCTGCTGAACGTGATGTGGATCTGACACGCACATTCTCAGTTTCATTCATGCTTTAATATGAAATATTATAGGCTACAGAATGTACTGGCGCATTTGCGGCTGACAGAACAGGTAAATTAGTTTTTACTGACATATAGCCTGTACCTTTCCTGCAGCGCTGAAGTGAAGTTGGAGTGCACGACAAAAAAAAAGGCTCCCATTTGATGTGGTTCGTAAAGACATTCTGCGACTAAATAAATGCACTTCCTGTCAAGAGAAAAAAGACAGAAACAGCAGTTGTGAGTGGGTTGGCCAACCCTTGTCCCGTCTCCAGCGTTAAATATTTTTAATGCCTCCAAATTGGAAAAATTAATTGCCTGCGTTAATGCACTAATTTTGACAGCACTAGTTTTAAGATTATCCATAAACCTTGTTTCCTTATAGTTTCATTTGATTTTGAATCCCATATTTTTTATACGGACTTGTACAGTATATACGTGTTGTCCTTTATATTATACCTTACTCTTGTGTATTCAGGCTGGTACATGAATGGCTGTGAGACTGAAATGTCACTAGTGTCTCATCCTTTTGCATCAATCACAAACACCTTCTATTTCCCCTCCATCTGTCCTTTCCTATGGGCAGCTGCTGTCTAAAGAGCAGGGTTTATTTTCCATGTAGCCGAGACAGTTGAGGTTTATACGTCTCCTAAAATCACTGACCCTAAACTACCGCTAGTGTAAATAAACATCTGCCTGGTTTGTCTGAACTCTGTTATATATTTATTTTGCCAACAAAATGATCTGGAAATGATGATTTGTGAACTAAATATAAAAAATGAGTCAGTGAGGAAGAATACTGCAGAATATAAACTCTGGAACACTGGCAAGATAAACACTCTTTGAGGAACCAAAATCCTGCTGAGAGCAGAGAGGCATAAATATTTTGTTGACAAACAGGCATGAAAATGTGACATCAGAGCATTTTATCACAATGACATCTTTAATTAAACTGTCCACCAACACCGTGGGAGAGAAAACCACTGCTGCTGCAGTGTGTTTTTCTGGAATATTTTATCTTCCATAAAAGAAAAGTATTTAAAATGTTGTACTACAGAAACAGTTCCTAAGCTTTGATATTCTCTCTCAAAACTGAGGTATGTACGTGTCTTCTGTGGATATTATGATTAATTAGTTTGCTTTAATAATTCAGTAAATAAAATAAGAAACTGTCAAAAGAACCAGACAACAAACAGTAACGCTACACAATACTAATGGTGGTTTAATGACTGTTCAGCGACAGTATCTCAGAGTTTCTATTCTTCACAAGAATTGGTTGTTCATTTGTTTTTAATGTCGTATTTCAGTGTAAACCACGCCAATTTGGCACAGCAATCCACTAACTTTATTTAACCTTGGTGATGCTTGTCAACATGCAGAAGAGCAAATGAAAGCAAAGACATGAGGATGAATACTGAACATTCAGAAAGGATTAGGAACTTGTGTGGGAAGGTATCTATGTCTGCTCTGTGGTGGTGTAATGTCACAACTTAAAATATCAAATTCAAAGCAACACCATGAAACAAAGACCCAAACATTCAGAGCAGATTCAGAGGGAGTCTTGAAAATTGCAAACAAAAGAAGTTTGTCAACTTGATTCCTGAGCCGATTAAGGATAAGTACCACTGCTACACAGACACTTAAGACAAAAGTACTTTCAACCAAACTTTCCCATTAAGCATCGATGTAGTGCATTAGTTCATTAAATCAAAGCATCCCTTTGGCTCCGTTTGGACATTTGATGCCAGTTCATTCATGGACAAATTGTTCTTTTCAGGTTCTTTTAAATGAGTGTTTATCAGACTAATTGAGTTAGCTCACTAAATCAATATGTATATATAAATGAACTAACAAAGCTCAAGTAAACTAATACATTTGAAGGGTACATAACATACACAGTTTCACCTAATCTCATGTTAATCTTGAGTACCTATAGAGTAGTACTGCATCCTTAATATCTCCAAAAAGTCTTTCGTTTTATCATATTTATAAAAGAAAAATATAGCTTTCCGATTCTCTCCGGAAAAAGCCGAGCTCCTGGAGCTGATTTCCAACAAAAGACAGAAATCTGATGCAGTTGTACATACATGACTGGGACCGCTCCATGTTTTAATAGCAAACGATGTGCAAATACAGCGTCGACCTGGGCCTTGTTTATAAAACATTCTTCACTCAAATGACGGGAACACACAAACACACTTGCTACACTCTGTTGCTGCCCCGGAAAAACAAACTGCATCCACTGTTCGCGTAACACTTGGTTCTTTGGGAAGCTGAACACGGTAAACTTTCCCTCACATCCAAAAACACACTTATTTGGAGACATTCTCGAACGATTTCCCGATGAAGCATGTTGATGGGCACAGGCTCGCTCTCCTCTGGTCGACGTGTGCGCGGGCGTGCTTTTCCAGGAGAAATGCTCATATAAGGAGTTCCACCATTGTCTACGTCATCAGATCCACGATCGGAAAAAAAAAAAACAGCTGAAACTTGTACCAACCCGGAAGTAAGATTTTCATCACAGAAATTCCCTGTCATTCATTCAGATTATTTTTTTAAAACTGTGGCCATGTTTAGCATGAGAATCCAACTCTTTAACACTGTAACCAACTCTGAATATACAAAACACCATTGTACCCCCCTTTAAAGGGTTACTCCACCCCAAAATCAAAATTTTGTTGTTCCAAATGTCGCTCCAAACCCGGGGGCAGCCGTGGCTGTCACGTCACTTTCACTTAAAAGCTTCGCTAGTCTTCGGAACAAAATTTATGATATTTCAGATGAAAACCGGTAGCTTTGTGACTGCCAAGTAAATAACACTGTCAAGGCCCAGAAAAGTATGAAAGAAGTCATCAAAATAGTCCATCTGCCATCAGTGGTTCAACCATAATTTTACAAAGCTACAAGAATACTTTTTGTACGCAAAGAAAACAAAAATAATGACTTTATTTAACAATTAGTGTCCTCTGCGTCACCGTAGCGCCATTTTGGAGAGTATCCCCTGGACGCAAACAGCATACGCTGTCCTTTGTCAGCCGCAGCACACGATACATTTTGACATAAAACAGCGTATGCTATTTACATACTCTCCAAAATGGCACTACGGTGATGCAAAGAAGAAGAATTGTTGAATTTTTGTTTTCTTTGTATACAAAAAGTATTCTTGTAACTTTGTAAAATTATGGTTGAACCACTGATGGCAGATGGACTATTTTGATGACTTCTTTCATACTTTTCTGGGCCTTGACAGTGTTATTCACTTGGCAGTCAATGGGACAGCCACAAAGCTCCCGGTTTTCATCCAAAATATCTTCTCCGTGTTCCGAAGATGAACAAAGCTTTTACGGGTTTGTAACGACATGGGGATAAGTGATTAATGGCAAAATTTTCATTTTAGGGTGGAGTAGCCTTTAAATGAAAGAATGTAAAGTGTCTGGGAACATGAATTGGCATACAAGAACCAATTAATCATTTTTTAACCAGTTGCTACCATCAGTAATAATAATACAATTAGGAATAACTGAGTAATTGAGATCAGTACATCAGTACAACTAATTGGTAATAAGCAGGTGTTATTTATACACACCAACATTTTTACGAGAGTTCAGATTGTTAGAAGTTGATCATTATGACTTGATCTTTTATCTGCAGCAGCTGAACGTGTGGAATTTTAAAATGAATCAGTCGTCCTGTTTTAAAGTTCACAGTGGTTTAACTAGTCTGCCTTAATCCACTTTCAAAGTCACACTGCGAATTTATGGGCTACCCTCTGACCTTATGAATTACAAACACATGCACACACAAACACGCACACATATGAGAGATCAGAACCAAAAGGGAACATGTGTAGGCAGCGAGAGGGAATGGGTGCATGGATGATGTCCAGACTTCACAGGCTTCAAAAGAGAAAGAACAAGATTAAGTTTGTGAATGGAAAGGACAACAGAGACGTGGAGATATGAAACGTAGGGTTTGATTTACAGCTTAACCTATTTCAGTTTTTCCAGACGCATTTTCATCTTTACTGACTTCATCACATTCTTTGTTTAGAACTAACGCTATGCTACAGTAGCTTAACCGTACAAACTCACACAATATTTCTACAATTACTACAGTGAAAAAAGTGATAGACTGCAATTATTACCTCAAGGAGACATTTCTACCTAATCAATCTATTAAATAGGTGCATTCTAATTTTGGCCTTTACTTAATAGGACAGTAAAGGTAAGAAGGAAATCACAGGGCAAAGAGAGGGTTACAAGATTGGCAAAGAACCTTGAGGAAGAACAAAATTAATTCATTTAGATTAAACAATTCATTTAATATTTCAGTGAAGTTTAGAAAAAATGTGACCCTGGACCACAAAACCAGTCATAAGGGGCAATTTTTTGAAATTGAGATTTATGAAAGCTGAATAAATAAATCTTTCCATTGATGTATGGATTGTTAGGATAGTATAATGTTTGGCCGAGATACAACTATTTGAAAATCTGAGAGTGCAAAAAAAGAAAAAAAATTGCCTTTGAAGTTCTCCAAATGAAGTTCTTAGCAATGCGTATTATTCATCAAAAATTAAGTTTTCATACATTTACGGTAGGAAATGTCCAAAATATATTCATGGAACATGATCTTTACTTAATATCCTAATGATTTTTGGCAAAAAAAATCAATCATTTTGACCCATACAACGTATTTTTGGTTATTGCTACACATATATCCAGACTGGTTTTGTGGTCCAGGGTCACAAATAGAATATACAATATTTCTATACACTGGGAAAAAAAAATAAGCTGAAAATATAGTCAAAGAACAAGCTTTTTGTTTTACTTTTTCTTTTTCTTTTTTTTTTAAATTCTGTTGTTATTTACTCACCCTCATGTCATTACAAACCTATGTGACTTTCTGCTGTGGAACACAAAAAAAATATATTTTGAAGAATGTTTCAGTTGTTTTTGTCAATAAAATAAAAGTCAATGGTATGAGGTCAGTTGAAAGTAGACTATCATGCATCAAGTGTGGAGGTTGTGTGTGTGACATTAAAGTGTATTTCATGTTTGTTTGTCTCATGAGAGTTCATGTGATAAATGTACATATTTAATTATTTAATTTATAAAACTTAAATCACATTACGTTTTCAGTTCAGTCAAGGCACTGCGGAATCAACAAAAAGCCATGGAAAATGTTGTTCAATTTAAGTTTTACAAAAATGTACATACATTTTTTTAGTAATCCATTACATTACATGTTACATCAGACTACTTTTTGATTATTTTTGACCTAACTTGTTTATCACATTGATTTAAAAAAGATAATCTTGTATCATATTTATATAAAAATACAAAAAGAAAACTGGGGTTTGTGAAAGAATACTTAATTACATCATAAATATGTCAAATTTAAATAAATAATTTTAAAATAATTATTTTAAAATAGTTTGAATACAAAAACCTTCCAAAGGCACAGTATTATATTGTTAAATAACCAACTGAGTGATAATTCAAATAAAAATGTTGTTGTTGTGTTCATCAGTTGTTATTGCAGTGTTGAAATGTTAAGAAAAGGCTATTATAACTGACATGTGACCCTGGACCACAAAACCAGTCTTAAGTAGCACGGGTATATTTGTAGCAATAGCCAAAAAAAACATAGTATGGGTCAAAATTATCGATTTTTCTTTTATGACAAAAATCATTAGGATATTATGTAAAGATCATGTTCCATTTAGATATATAGTAAATTTCCTATCACAAACATATCAAAGCTTAATTTTTAATTAGTAATATGCATTGCTAAGAACTTAATTTGGACAACTTTAAGCGCAATTTTCGCAGTATTTCGATTTTTTTTGCACCCTCAGATTCCAGCTTTTCAAAAGGTAGTATCTTGCACAAATATTGTCCTATCCTAAAAAAATCAATGGAAAACATTAATGGAAAGCTTACTTATTCAGCTTTCAGATGATGTATAAATCTCAATTTCTAATTTTTGGAATCTGATTACTAATCCAGATTACTGGTTACTACCCAGCACTGTATGTATGTATGTGTATATATATATAGTTTTTTGCAGTCCTCAGTCATAACCTTGAATAGTCTCGGATGTGCACCACAGGTCCATCCCATATTTGGCTCCCACAGGCACAGTGTCCTCATTAGAGATAGTTCCTCTCCGCAGGAGAATCTAAAGCACAAACGCCAGAGAAGAGCATCTACGGCTCAGACAGAAGGAAGAACACTTTAATAAATCTCTGTGGCCCATTCAAACACACACATACACACACACGTACACACGTTAGACTCGAGTTTATGGAGGGTGACACACACACATGTGGCTGAGATTAAGTGATATCATGTATCAGCAGTGATGACTTTACCAGAACTCACATTAGTAGCAGGCATGACACTACAGATATCGCACACACACACAAGAACACAGTACAGGGATTTTCCCAGCCAATCAATGCAGAAAGATACTCATGCTATCCAATTTTCAGTTTAATTCACTCAAGATTTCCTACAATTCAAAATGAATAGTTTGCAATTACGTGTGGAGGAAATAGACAAAGAAATCTTGACAGTGTGTGTGTGTGTGTGTGTGTGCACAATGCGTTTGTTTATGTGTATGAATGCCTGTGTACATACGTATGCTTAATTGAAAGTCTATGTATATTTGCAACAGATGGAAGTTGGATATCACAAGGCAAACATAACACATTACATCATTATTATTTTGTACACACACACATAAACATATCTGCACACACAAATACAAGCAAACACATCCTTCTACTGTATATGGGTGTGTGGACATCCTATTATATCTACCGTCATTAGTTCTAATCTAATTATAGTCATTACAGACTAACCCTAACAGTAATTTTTAGCATTTTTAATTTTTAATTAAGACATGATTTAGTCGTTTCCCTCCCAGGGCCGGCCCCACAGTGTGGTTTGGTCAGGTTATGGTGTTCTTCTGGGTATGCTTTCCGAAATTTTGTCCCCAAGGACAAAAAACCACACACACGGACACAGGTTTTGCTATTCTTCTGGGGACATTTTTGCAGAAATTTCATTCCCACTAGAAAAGAAAAAGTAGCCCATGTGCGTGCAGCCGTATACACACTCACAAACCATATGTCAGAAACCTTGTTAACGCTCAACTGAACACCGCTAAACAGAGACCAGGTAAATAGAGCTGTTCAGCAACATTGTACACAGACAAAAGACACAAAGACAAAACATAAAAAAAACATCAAACATGTTCTGAGCCAGAAGAAAAAAAAAAATCAATCAAACAAACAAAAACAATTTCATGAAGATCTAAATAATTAAAAACAATGTGTTAAATGCCAGTTTCCCATTAATTTTTAAAGTAATCCTGTGTCAGAATTATTGATGTTATTTGTAAGCTGACACACTTGCGAAAAACTAGTTTCCAGTTGGAACAGATCGACTGCAGTTCCGTGCATGACAAAGACACTAACACAAACTCCTGAGAGCCCCCAGATATTACATTAATTCAAACGTACAGTTTTAGGTCACCATCTTGTATACAAATGGAAAAACTCTAAACTCACAGCAGCTCAGAGCATAAGTCCTGAGCTCAATACAGTAGGACATTCAGAGGTCATTTTTCAAAACATCTACAGACCTAAACTAACAAATTAACATTAACAAAGTACGCATTAAAAGTTTGCTTCTGTGCGCTTACACAAAAAAAAAATTCCCAGGTCCTCATCAGTATTTCAGCCCAGAGGACATTTTCTCTTACTTCTGTAACTAACACACACGAACGCCCCCACACACACATAAAACCCCGGAGCATAGTCTAGTCTCAGTAATTAAAAACGGGAAACACCTTCAACTTAAAACTGAAGAACTTTGTGTGTGTGGTGTGAAACATTTTTCTGGTTGTTCCTGTTCTAACCTGTAATCTGAGGAGTGTATCTTTCACAATCCTTTAAACTGAGTCGAACAACTGCCAACGTTGATGATAAATCATGCAAAAAAAAATTCTGTCTGCTCTGCGACCGCAATTTACAAATGAGTTTTCAGTCAAATATGTAAATATTTTTTGGAAGTTTGAGCAACTGTAACTGTGAAGCCACATCAAGCAGCGCAGCACAGAAAGTGTGAACCATAAACCATCAGTTCTAAAAGCGATCGCACACATTTTTTTTATTCAAGCTTTTTTTGTTCTGCTATTCATAATAGTTGTAATCAAGTTTCTGTGAGACTGTAATTATAAAAAATCATCATTAAAAAAATAATAATCAGGTGGCCCTGATTAAATTGTTTTATTTTTATTCATATAAACGAAATGGTACTGAATTAATATCTGCAGAAATAACTACCCAGCACCTTGGTAAAAATATTAAATGACCCAACAGGCTGAACCAAGAATTTAAGTTTTAATAAAATAACCCAGCATTTTTTAGAGTGTGCCATTAATACTAATACATCCCTAATTTTAAATATTAATAACTCAGGCTAACTTAATAATTAAGGCTGTAGGGAATACCCATAAGTCCTTATGCTCAAATTATTCAATTATGTGTTGAAATCCACACTGCATTTTTGTATTGTTTCCAATAAAATTCTTAAATCAAAATGCATTTACTAGATTAGCAAAAAGACGATATTCAGTCCTGTTTCCTAGGAAAAAAATCTATCTGCCAGTGGGGTAAGAAAAATGATCTTCTTTTAAGAGTATTTTACTTAACACTTCACTTGTTTTAAGCGAAAATCACTTCATTTAGATTTTGTTTCCCCAAAAACAAGACTTAATTATATAATTCCCTTTATATACGACATATAACAATATGCTATAACAATATAATTATATAACTAGCTAATTTGAAAAAAAGTAAGTTAATACACTGATACTTTAAATCACAGCTCTGTCTATTAGTAACTAGTTAAAAGAAACACATACAATTCCTAGTACACTCCAAAAAATCCAGGGTTAAAAACATCCCAGCATTGCGTGAAATACGGACAAACAAAGTGATTGGGTTGTTTAACTCAACTATAGTTTAAAAATGGCTATATTTCTATTAGTAGATGCATCAGCGATAATCAAAAGTTAAACATTTATTAATAAGCAATTTAAAAATGTTTATTATTCAATTATTTATTCAACTTGTCAATAAATGTTTAAATTTATTGAACATATTAAAATATGTAATATTCATTTTAAGCAAGAAATATAGTCATTTTTTAAGCAATAGCTGAGTTAAACAAAAACACCCAGAAGGCTAGGTTAAACATTTAACCCAAAATCAAAACAACCCAATAAGTTGTTTTTAACCCGGCGTTTTTTTAAAATAACGCTAATAATTTGCTTTCTTGTCATGAATGTCATGAATTTCTGTTTTCTTTTGTACAGCTATCACAAAACCCCCAAATTCACAGTAGAGCAGTAGAGAGAAAGGAAAAGAAAGAGCGCATATGGAAATGATCACAGAGATGTGATGGTTAGACGGAAGTGGGGCTTTATGATAGAGAGGAGCCTACTGGAGTTTGTTCTCGTACGTCTCTATCTACGGCCTGCTTTGGGACGAGGAGAGGGAGGGAAAAACGCTTGAGACAGCACAACGTCTCAGCGGCAGCAGAAGCAGAGATAGTGTGCGTGCTTTACGGTAGATCGCTCTGCCATACGCGTTCCACAGCGTACGGACGGTAAAGGACATTCCGCTCGGAAAATACTTTAAGCTCAGAAACAGATCACTCCCATTACTCTGACCTCCTGCCGCAACCCCGCAGCGGCGCTCCTTCGGCTTTTCCCCCTGCCTCATAAGTGCACATACAGTCACACACACGTTCTCATTACACACTTTCTCAAAGCGCAATGAAAAAAGGCGATAACACATGTCATCCCGCAGACGTTTGCAATTTCCGACAAATATGCAGATGCACAGGCGATATTGCTTTGGGTCGTGCACCGTGTGTTGAGGTTATTGTTACTCTACTGTTAAAACTGTTGAACTGCTTTAGTTCGCTGTGCTTTGGGGGGAGAAAATCTGGATCATATCTAAAGGGAACACGCAGTCACCGTGTCTTTCTCACGGGCCGTAATCCAACTTAAAAAATGAACACTCACACATACACCTCTGCAGGGTAAAATCTGGGCTCGGCTACAGGAGAACGAGGGGGGGAAGTGTAGGATGATTGGTCTGATTAACAGTTAAATGGATCCAGAGGGCAGCACATCACTAAGAGTATTGTTACCCTATTTATATAACAAAACACATCCTGCACTTAGATAAGAGAACACACACATGCTATTTATCTCTTTCTTTGTTTTTCGGTGAACGCAGATCAGGATCGCAGGAAAGGCTTTCAGGTCTGCGGTGAGGCAAGTTTAAACGGTTAGAGTGGCATAGTGCCAGGTCAGGTTGGCACCTCATAAACCGCTGGAAGTGAATAGAGCTGCGTGTGCGTGTCTGTGTGTATGTGTGTATGCACGTAGGTGGATGAAATTTAGCTCTCAGAGATTATGGTTCAGCTGTAATTTTACCTTTTATTTTAATGCTTTATTTTGCTAATGGGGTTTCATGTTTAAGCAGCGTTAATGACATGGAGACACCTCCCGAATGAAAAACCTGTGTGTGCAGTGGTTATTCACGACCCATTGCGTTTGCTTTTTCTTTTATGAATGTAGCAGTCAAACACACACACACACACTTTCCATACATGTGAAGCAGGCTTCTTTTTTACAGGAACTTTGTTCTCTGAAAGAACTTTTCTTTCTTTTTCATATTTTTTCTTTTAACTCTGTCTGTTTTTGTTCACTTTTATTTGTCTTTTGTTCTTCTCTCTGTTCGGAGGAACAAGTGTAGTTGCGCTGTCATTCTGTCTGCGGATCTGTTTGCACTAGCTTTGAATCAATTTAGCCAGCTAAATAAATACTGCAGAATGTGTTCTGATCAGATCTGTTTCAAATCTAAAAACTTTTTTGCTAAATGAAAAAGGACAGAGGCGGATTTAATGATTTCAGCTGTTCGGAAAAATGACAGAAATCCTGCTTCCGTATCCAAAGATTACCATCACACACACACACACACACACACATACATATATATATATATATATATATATATAAACACACACACACACACACACACACACACACACACACACACACACGCACACACACATACATACACACACAGTAAGAAGGTAATTGGCTGAGTCTTTGCACCTGTTGTTAAAGTGGCTTGGAGGATCCGCAGCTAGTCACGTCAACATAGATCCTTCGATACAGTCAGTCATGCTTCTTCTAGATGACAAATCTGTGTCTGTCTTCTTCTATGAAATCCTTGGTTGTCCAAAGCAGCCTCTCTTTTCTGTCACAAAAAAAATGTCAAGACAAATATTTTATAACCTGCTAAAAAGCAACTTCTAATGATTTAATTTTAGTATAAAAGATGCACAACATATTCGTAAAAGGTGCAGCTGTTGCCTTAAAGGGACAGTTCACCCAAAAATTTTAATTTTGTCTTTATTTATTCACCTTCATTTGCATGTTTTTTTCTTATGTGGAACAAAAAATAAGAATTATTTTCCCTCTCTTAAGGTCACTGCAGTCCAAAATTTTGTCCAAATATTTTGCACGTTAAAAAATAAATACCTCAGAAATGTTCGTTTGTCATAAAAAACTCAGATGGGGTTTGAATTTGTGCGTTTTTCGCATCCGTAACAAGCATTTTGAGAGGTGTTTTGACAGTTCAGAGCCACCGTACAAGCGAACGGCAAAATCCAGAATTGCGTCTGACAAGTTGATCCACTTCATCACGTAGCACAAAGCACTGCAAAGGTCCTTGTACACTGAGTTCACAGAAATTAGTGGTCTTCTTTATAATATGTGGCTCCAGTAACGCTAGCAGAGCATTAAAGTTTACTGATTATCCTTATTAATAAGGAGGTGCACATAAAAAGTTTTCTCTTATTCCTCTCTATATCTTATAATTGGATGGACCCAATATGTCCTTTCTTTTTCTCTTTTTTAGAAGAGAGTGGACAACAGTATTACCTTGCTGCTTGAAGATTCCATTTTGCATTGTTTTGTAAATTTTTTCACAACGGATGAATTAATACGCATCGAGCTCCATGTGCAAGCCTTCTGTGTGTGACAAATTTTTAGGATTTAGCATTACGAATACAAAAAAACACTTACGGTGACCTTTACAGTGAAAATGTGGTCTAATGTTGTCACTGTATGGACAAAAACACCTCATTCTTTAAAATATTTTCATTTGTGTTCCACAGAAGAAAACCACAATTTTAAATTTTTTGGTTATACCTTTAAGGAATTATTTCCACTTGATCTACCACTTAAAATAAATTTTGCTTGTATAACTAAACTGTAAAAAATGACAGAATTCAAAGTTAAAAGACTGTAAAAATGCTACAGTAAATAGCAGTTAAATAGTTAATGATACACTGTAAAACATTTTCAACTTAAAAACTTTTACTTTTAAGTAAAATCAACTTCAAAGTACAATTAATTTCAACTCATAAGTTAAATCAACTTAAAAGTATAAGTCATTTTAATTAATTTTCATTTGTAGTGAGTTGAAATGACTTCTAGTAGTTTTAAGTTGATTTAACTTAAAATTGTAAGGCAGCTGCTAAACTTAAGTTTTTAAGTTGAAACTGGTGAAAGCTTTTTACTGTGTAAGTTACCCTAATATTTACGATGAAAAACTGTATTGGACACTGCACGTCATTTTACAGTAGTATACCACTTTTGGAAGTGAAAAAGAATGTAAACTTTACAGCAAACAACCGTAAATTGATACATTTCACAATTTGATGTTTTGTGTTGAAATAACTATGTTTCTTAGTTTTTTTATTATCAGTTTTGTACATTAGGGTTGTATGTTACATCTAAGGTTGTTAAATGAATGTTTATTGCATTATTTCAGTTTCATTTGTTTTGCAATGATGGTGTTTATGTGAATGACACTGTGCACCTTCTACATATGTTAGTATTTAAAAGCTCATCACCACCTGCTTTTGCTGGTTATCAGTGTATTACAAAGGTACAAAACGGATTTCAGTACTTCAGTAGGTTGATATATTAACATTATATCAGCTAATGAAATTACAGTATTTAAATGTAAATTTAAGTTAAAACTGTAAAACCTAAAACATTGATACCATATTTTTTATGGTAAAATTCTGGTTGCAGTTTCAGTTTCTGTTGCCGTTTTTAACCGCAAATTTACAGATTTTTTTTCACAGTGTGATTAGTTTGTTCAGTTTTATTATGAAAAAAAGGTTTATATAATGTTTAAGGCACACTCTCTCTGTTTATCTCCTATCCTCCCTTTCTCAGATTTGCACTGTTTGCCCATTTTTCATTAGTTGGAACAATTCTGAACACTTTCTTTCAAAGATTAAGATGTCTTCCAAGAACATGTCTATCTTCTGCCTTTCTATATTCACATGTGACTGTATTTGTATGTGTCAGTCCTAAATCAAACACAGCAGCATGACCAGCCCCTGCTGGTCTAACCCAGGGATACACACACATACACACACACACACACACACACACACAGAGAGTCAAACACACATTTAGGGGCCAAAGCCCAGGCAAGCGGAACAATTGCTGGCCTCTAGAAATCATTTAGAAACTCCTTTACATCATTTCTGACCAAAATAAGCAGTAGAAGTGCATTTAATAGTGTTCACATCTGTGTGTCTGTATGTGTGTCATACCAATGAAAAAACAAACACAACCATTTTTTCCCCTCTTTCATGCTCGACTGCAGAGCGACGCAATTCTAATCCGGACTCACACGGTCATGAAACTACAGGAATTCGGTGCGAGTTTAATGCTGGACACAGACACACTCACATCTGTAGCCTGTTACTGAAAGCAGAGAGGTTATTTCAACAGGGTAATGGAAATAATGGCCACCAACACACGTATGCTGACACAAAACACATTTATACACACACACACACACACACACACACACACACACACACACACACACACGCACGCATAGCAGGAGGAGGGTTAGGAGGTACAGTGCCTCATGCTGACCTGTGTCAGTGTGATGAGGTGCAGTCATAAAGATAAAGATGGAATTTGAATCTGAGTGGATCCACAGGATATGTCTGTGTGTGGGTGTGCGAGAGTGAGTGTTTTGCTATATGAAAAGGCCACATTTCTGAAAATGTCATTAACAAATCCACTAAAACCTATTAAAAATGAATTTAGCTTGAAAATGCCAAGATATTTTTAAAGATTTCAGTTAAAAATGACTTTTTTATGTTAATGACTACAATTTAATGTTGGGTTCAGTTGTACTAAATGTAATTGAATCTTATTAATATATTAAATATTTAAGATTTCTGACTTCATGGAAGCCCAATACAATTTTTTTTCTCTGAATTGCCTGATTTAAACTCGCAATTGTGAGAAAAAAGTCACATTTTCGAAAGATAAACTCGTAATTCGGAGAAAAAAAAGACTTGTGGGTGTGTTATATAATTGCGACTATTTTACAGAAATGCGAGTTAATTTCTCAGAATTTGTCTCGCAATTCTGATTTATAACTCACAAATTGTGAGTTTATATCATGCAGTTTTGAGAAAAATTTCTTAATTCTTACTTGTTACTTTATAACTCGCAATTGCAAGTTTATATCTCACAATTCTGACTTTTTATAACGTACAATTTGCGAGTTTATATCACGCAATTCTGAGAAAAAAGTCAGATTCGCGAGTTTATATCACATTTTTTCTTTATAACTCACAATTGCAAGTTTTTATGCTACAATTCTGACTTTATAACATACAATTGCGAGTTTATTTCTTAATTCTAACTTCATCATTTACAATTGCAAGTTTATATCTCAAAATTCGGACTTTATAACTCAATTGCGAGTTCATATCATGCAATTCTGAGAAAAAAAGGCAGATTTGCGAGTTTATATCACATGTTTTCTTTATAACTTGCAATTGCAAAACAGAAAAAAAGTCAAAATTGCGAGAAAAAGTCGCAGTTGCGGAAACAGGCTTTCATTAGCTTGAGTTACTTGGCAAGACTTATTGTTATATGAACTATAAGCTTCATTGTAGAAATGTTTAAAATGTATTTGTATATAAATACTGTATATATACACATTTCTTCGATCTGATATATCTAGTCATTTTATTTTATGTATATTATTTTATTTTGTTATCTATTCATCATTTCACATATAAGTGTACTGTATTAAAGTATAACAAAAAACAAATCCTGAGCTGATTGGGGAAAAAATGTGCTTTATATGCTAACATTTAAATGGATTGATTTTATTCAAATAAAAAAATACGTAATGTCACTGAATTGGTACATTAGGTTACAGCAACAAAATATAAATGTAATAAAACGTAATAAATCAGTTAGACTGTTATCTGTTACTTCAACTAGTCTGGCAAGACAAAACTCTCCCTACGAACTCAGGCTTAATAATTTAAATGTAAAATGAGATGCTCATAAAACATGTTCAATCATATGATCCAGCCCTTAGGTGTCGTAACACCTTAAAGCAACAGACAATGAACGTAATCCCTCAGCCCATGAATCACAACTCACGGTCTGGGGAATTGTTAGTTATTATTCCACTGTGGTTCCAGTCTTATGATCTACTCTGTCCAGCACTAACAGAGACTTTCATGTGGCGTCTTTAGTTGCTTTACAGTCACCAGTTGATTTGGTGTTGTAATGGGCGTACTGCTTATTTATGTTATACGACTTCTCCAGATGGGTCAGTGATTCAGAGCCTTGATATCATAAGACCTCTGCCGTTAAATCTTCCGCAGATTTCACACCCTCCCTTCAAAATATGCAGCTGTGGGGGATTATACGAAGAACGAGGAGGCTGATCCGAGTCTCTAGCGTGACGCGACCGGCAGTGTAAAAATACGACGGCTTTCGATTGGTTTGTTTAATAGATTCATTGGGAAAACAAAAGACCGACATGATGAGACTACACCCACATGGGAAAGACGCCCTCGGCTGATATCAAAGGAGCGCCGAGCCAACAGAGGATTGGCAGAACTCTGGGTTGCACCCAATGATTGTGTGTCTGACACAGATGCCAAACGTTGTGTTTACCCCACGCTGAGCGCCATCCATCAGCCGTTCCAGAGCTCTTCTGTGGCCTCCACCCACAATGACAAAGAGTCGTGGCGAGCATTGCTAAATAAAAAACTGTCTGTGATGTGAATGTGTGTGTGCGCGCACTCCAAAATGAGAACAAAAACACTTCGACAAACCTGTGCTAAGTGGAAGGGAAACAAAGACGTCTTCGGTGACTCATCATTTATCTCTCAAGTGAGTCATTGTTCATTTTGAAGAAAAATGGGGGAGGATGAAAAATTAGTTCACGACACAATATGCATTTAAACTGCGATCCTATTACTGTACGCCACGTTTATGGGCCAAGCGTAGACAATACATAAAATCTTAAGGACGTTTAATTCAAAACTCTCTAATTATACCGAGGCAGGCCATCAACATGCAGAAATCCTGTTATTAATGCCAATTAGAGCGTATGTCAGCCCTCCTGAACTGCTAACCGAGCTGCTATGGGAAAACAGCAAGAGACAATAAAAACTAGTTTATGATTTGCCCTGAAACACTTAGATCACCACAAATGACTATATGACTCTGCTGCCTGGATTACAGGAGCTTTGACTACAGAAACTGCATTTCTCACAAGTTCATCATCTCGAAAATCCTATGGTTAAAATGCTAAACGTTCTAACTATTATTCTTATTATAATTTGTAAACGTTGATTAGGATGGCACTTAATAACATTAAAAAGTGCTTTACATTATGTAATGCTTAACAGCTCATTAGTTCAAATACAGTTATATAATTACTATTATTATATAATGTCCGCATTACATAAAATCTGACTTAATGAAAGTTATTAAAAAGTATCTGAAAATAGACAAAATTACACATTCTTATATAACAATACACAGAACAAAGACAGGCACCTGTGGTACCACGCTGGTATAACTGGCATAGTCACATTTATATCACTTTTTTTTTTTTCAAGTGAAGCCTTTTCATGATAATATTTTCTATCCTCAACTTAACCTGCAGACACTATTTTGCATTTCCCATGCTCATTCAAGTATCATTTAGTAAGTTTAGTAAAGGGATAGTTCACATAAAAATGAAAATTATGTCATTAATTACTCACCCTCGTGTCGTCCAAACCCATAAGACCATTATTCATCTTTTCTTTTTTTTTTTTTTTTTTTAAAGATTTATTTTTGGCTTTTATTATTATAGGACAGATCAGGAGGGACAGGAAGCGAAGTGGAGAGAGAGAAGGGGGTAGGGTCGGGAAAGGTCCTCGAGCCGGGAATCGAACTCGGGACGCCCGTTGCGCAACGGCGCTGTATGTCGGCGCACTGCCCACAAGGCTATCGGCGCCGACATTATTCATCTTTTCAACACAAATTAAGATATTTTTGATCAAATCCTGACTAAACAGCAACACAACTACTACCTTCAAAGCCCAGAAAGGTAGTAACGGCATAGTTAAAATAGTCCATGTGACATCAGTGGTTCAACCATGTTGTGAAGCTACAAGAATACTTTTTGTGAACATAGAAAGCAAAAATAAGAACTTTTTTCAACAATTTCGTGTCTGGAGCTGATACAGGAGCCTGAACATCCATCTCTCTAAGTTCATCGCTTGGCTGGGCAAAAAATTGCATCCTCTTTTTTTGAAGACAATTTACAATGTGCAGATTGCTCTCAGATTGCATCAAAAATATCTTAAACTCGTGTTCAGAAGATGAACGAATATCAGGTTTGGAACAACATGAGGGTGAGTAATTAATTATGACAGCATTTTCATTTTCTTCTCCTTAAGTTGTTTTCATTTGGTCCTCACTACACATGTGATTTCATATTTTAATATGCTTGTAAGGACATTTGGTCCCCTACAGTGTAGCCAAAATCTGAACCCATCCACACATACACACACAGGCTTACACAAAGCGACAAGTATGACAGAGTGATGATATTTGAGGAAACTCTCAGAGGCAATAAAAGGGAAAATGAGTTCCATTGCACAAAATCATCATGATTCTCTCTCTCTCTCCCTCCCTTTCGATCTTAATCTCTTCCAAGTAGAAAGCAGCAGAGGTGGCAGAATAATGAGCTCTTACCTAGTTTGAAAGTCCCTCTCACACACATACACAGACACAGACACACACACTTTCCCTGCCTTGGCCTTGGCTGCAGTCGGCAGAGACTTCACCAGCAGTGAGAAATATCAGTCTTCGCTCCTAAACGCTTATAAAAAGGTCTGGAAGCTCTTTTCACTGTCACATAGGTGTGTGTGTGTGTGTGTGTGTGTATGCATAATACACACTTTAACCCATCTGCTTGCCAGACACTACACAGAACCCACTGCAGAAATAACTTAAGACTAAATGAAAATAAATGCCCCTCATCATTCTCCATCATCAAATATATCACCTCTCTCTCTCTCTCTTCCTCTGAGTGTGATGGGAGTTCATGGATGTTATGCTCTCTCCTAGGACTACATCAATCAGCCCTGACCCGCCTGGTGGGCTGTGTGTGCTTGTGTTTTATCTTCAACAGTTCGCATCTTCTGAGATATCACAGAGAGGAGGGAGAGTGGGAGAGGTTATTTAAACAGAGCGACAGAGAGAGACTACAGTATGTGTATGGTAGGTTGAGTCAGCACTTGTGCATTTTTTTCTGTGAAATTACTGAACGTGTGTGTGTGTGTGTGTGTGTGTGAAAACACGAACGGATTACTCATGTTCTGCTCATTCCTCTGCTGCTTGTCACTGTTAATCAGACATGTCTTAACTGAACCTGCAATTTTGTAATTAGTTTGCAATAGAGAGCTAAAAAGAAAAAAATAGCACCCTGCTTTGTAATAACTTGTTTGAAATCCAGAACTCACACTGCACATTTACTTTGTTGTTTTAGTTAATGGTGTCTATAGAGAAACAGCAGTATCATAAACTGTGGCTGGCAGCCAAGGACTAAACACCTGACAACAACAATCAGATATGTCATACCTTTTCAAATGCCTCCCATGAGTTTTAAGTCAGATGGATTTTCAATGCATTTTCAACTAGACAAAACATACAGTTAAAGGGGTCGTAAAAATTATTTCTTCTCCTAATGTGAGCTTACAATGTTTTCCATCAAAAAACAGTTATAATTTTAGATATAAATGGTCATTTACCACTCAGAATTAAGCTCTCTGATTTGAACTTTCTGCTTTACTGTGTTTTACTATAACAGCAGCCAAAATTAACTAATCGCGAAAAGTGTTGAATATAGCATTATAGTTAGAACTATTCCTATTGCATCAAAGGTTGCAGTCATGTCTACTGAGCACACAATGCTATGATCTCCTTATTGCAACATGATTGCAATTTTTGTAATTAGAATAACCACAATAGACTGATTCACTAATGCATAAACAGCACTGAACCATATTGTCACAAAGAACATCTGTACATGCCTTACATGTTACACCGATCAGAGGTCATGATGCTCACTAAATGTAGGTTTGAGTCTTTGTTTACCTACCAGAAGCATCACTCTTGCGATTGATGGCCATACATAATTTGTTGAGACAATACCTCCTTAGATTACATGTGATGACGACATATGTTAAACGACATATGTTAAACGGTTAGTTATGAGTTTTGAAACTTGCACATGTTTTTATTGTAGAGTAACAGGCAGAAGTACGTCTATATCACTTAGCCACACTATTTCAGTTATTTCAAAGGTTCTTACAGCCTAAAACAGCAAAATAATTAAAATTCAACATAAATAAATACAGTAAACAACAGGATAAAAACAACAGATTATTTTCATGTTTTTGCCACAAAATTACGTTTTATTATGTACGGAAAGCACTTCTCCCACACTCTCTCTCTTACAGACGCACACACATAACAGTCAGCACAATGTTGTTAGCGCTGTTCTGATGATTAACAACTTAAAAACATGACATTTATCACAAGCCAAGGTAATAACGACGCTGTTCCTGAAAAAAATGAACTTAAAGTTTCACTACAGGTAGAGATCTCTTTCTCTGTGTCTCTCTTTCCGTCTGTCTGCCTGCCAGTATGTCTGTCTAAACTACATTATTAACCGCACAGTCTGCTATCAACGGCTCAAGTGTCATTACTATGTCTAAATGGACATTTTGGAATTAGCAACGAATAGCATTTTATGGACAAAAACCGGATGAATGCCTTGAAATATATCATGTGATTGATGTCTTGAGGTGTGGTAACCGTAGTATAAGCGGAATAATTAACTTTGGTCCGTTGAATTCCTAGAAAAAAAATGCTTCGTGTCATGGCCACATTACCACCTCGGGTGTGCATTATCTTCCAGGAATTCAACAGCCCGTCGTCAATTATATAAATTGCTTATTGATAAATGTTCACATTTTGATTATCGCTGATGCCTCTAGTAACCTAGTGTGTCTGATTTTTAATTTACAACCTAATTTGGGTTCATTTTAAAACAGCCTTATAGAATTTTTTAGACAATAGTTCAATAAAGTCAATAAAGCTACCCAGAAGGTTGGGGTAAACATTTAGCCCAACCACCGGGTCAAAACATATTTCACCCAGCACTTATAAAGCTAGTCACTTGCTTTATTCCTGAACGAATCAGTGTACTTGAGTGACTCGGCTGAATAAATTAGCGAAATCAGAAATCACTCTTGTAGAAAATACACTGGATCATTTCATCTACAAAACAACTTCTGAATGCACTTTCCTTCCATTTTTATAATAAATTACCAAACAAGCAAACTGAAACAGATATGTTTCCTTTAGATGTACATTTAAATTCTGAGGGAGTGACATTTGAATCCACATTCAGCTGGTCTGTTTCCTTTTAGTTACAGTTGTGAGCCAAATAAAAGAAGTGCAGTGATGGCTGCGGAACACCTGTGGTGCGTCTGTATGCGATATGCCCATTGCACGGGAGACTTCTCACTTTACGGCACACTCAGGAGTCTGTCTTGATGAATTGTCTGTGTAAATCAGAGCGGCATAAGTTAGAAACATCTGTGGCATGAAGATCTAACCAGCGCAACTTCCTTTACTGTCAATGAAACAGTGGCATTCGCATAGCCTACTCACAGCGGATACCAATAAGTGCTTTCTGATGATCTTTTGATGAAATATGCAGCAGGCTGAAGTGATGTAAACTTTGTTTATAGTACAGCCTGCAACGGATTTCATCAAAAGTTCTGATTTCATCAAAACTTTGTTTACATCGCTACAGCCTGCTGCAAATTTCACTTTGTTTACTTCACTGAAAAAATGTGTTTTGATGTGTGCTGTGATGAATGAACATGTTCCTGCTTAACTGTGAAGAAGTTTGTCATTCTAGAGCGGTGTTTCAGAGTACCAACATAACACATGCCAGAATCAAAAACTGTAATGTTTGTCATCGTTGCCGCGATATAGGAGATATCGCCCGCATTATTAAGCTGTGGTGTGCATTCAAGCAGCACTAGCTGGAATCTGGCTTCCAACGTGTACTCATCATTTCCTGTCTCTATTCTCTCAGAATGGGCTAAAATAAAGAGTAGATGCTGTGTGACACAGAGACTTTACACAGACAGCCATTACAGTAATAAATTCACATGAAAGGCCACGGTGGGTAATGAGAACCACAGTATCCTGCAAGCAGATGGCTCAAAAACATCATATCCCACAGAGAGAGATAAAGAATTCAAAGCCTTTTGAAACACCTGCTTCAGTTCAGCCCGCAATTGCTCAGTTTTAGCACGTCACCAACTGAGCTAATCAGAGTCTGTGCCCAGAGAGGTGTTTACGAACAGAGCGCTTCCGAAAATCATCTCCTAATCAGAAGCAGAGAGGACCAACACATGTACGGACATTCCTTAACACACACTGTTGTGTTAACAGACTGGTTCTGTCCTCATGGTAGCTTTACATTATTTGTTAATTCTGATTAATTGCTGTTAATTGCTGGATTCAGCGGTCAAATATTTACGAAAAATTCACCATCGTCCATGGCAATGCTGTATAACACATTCATATTGTAACGCAATTCATACTCACTCTCTCGTTTCGTACAAACGCAACTGTCGGCATTTTGCGTCTCAGTCATTGTTTTAAGTGAAAATCACTGGCTGCGTGATAAATCCTATTTTATCGTGATCACAATTTCTGCTTTTTTGATTAAGTATAATCATTTGCCTGTTGGTTATTTATCCAAAAAACGGTTCATTTGGCATTTGCGTCATCTTGCACTGGTAACAAGCCTCCACCAGCTTTCATGTTTGCGGTTGCCAGATATCAAGAGTCTGATGATCTGAAAACAACAGCAAACATGCAAGCTTGGAAATATTTTGTTCAAATTAAAGTGTAATACAGCCAGTCTGTTTTCATTCATGTGGTTGTTTGAGCTATTTACTGCAACTAAGTCTGCAAGCAAAATTTAGTGTTGAACTGAAATAAATCCAAACATGAACCTGAACAGTACTGTTTGCGATTTTATCTTACAATACAAATTCATTTTTTATTCATTTTTGATTTAGAAACAGTTTCTTATTAAATTAATACTAGGAATTTAGCTTTTGAAATAAGTTTTTTAATTAATGTAAAGAGTATATTAATTTATTTAATAAATATAATACATCAGCAAACTAGATGTGGTAAAATAAACCATATGACTTGATGGTCTCTTATGTGAAAGTGCAATAATTCTGATGAAATGTATTCTAAAATGACAATAATAATTTTTGCACAAAACTATTATTATCATCAGTTTAATCATTATTGTGCAGACCTAAGTTGCAGTGTTCGTCTTGCTGCTAGGCCGACTGTTTTGTTCATTGTTGAGATGTTGCAATATACCAACACTGACAAAGAACATATTTAAAAAATGAAAAATTGATACTGTTAATACTGCACATGCAATAATATCATAACTAATCCCGCACCAGTAACTCTCTGGTTGGCACTCCAACATTGTAGGCGGCAATATTGCACCTTAACGTTGGTTGCCACCCGTCATAAAAAGGCGATTATTCTGCGTGTAGCTAATATTGCTGCCAGTAATCATTCTGGAGGAGATGACAGATGAAAGTGAGATATTCTACCCTCACCACCCCAAAAAAGTTAGCTTACCAGTGTGGGAGATTTTGGATTGTGTAAAAAAGTGAGTGTTGAACATTCCAGTCTGCAGGAAATGCTGATCAACAGTACGTTTTTTTGTACAGTTATGGTTACAAACTCTCTCTCTCTCTCTCCACTTCTGTACACTCTTATTTTTCACTGAATGTGATTCAGATAAACAAAGCTAAAGATGTATTTGACTGATAGCATTGTTTTGGTATTTCAAAAATGTTAAAATATGTTGCAATAATATCATTAATGTGAAATAACCCTTTTGTTGGAGAGCAGGTTTAGAAAGTCTTATCATTGCATGTTATTAGAAGGGAAGAAGCTCAGCGTGTGTTGCCTTTTCAAATATAAGCGGGGAAGCCTTTCCTCATTTCAGCATGTGAAATTACAAGCACACACACAGCAAATTCTTAGAGAAATAAAACAAGGAAACGAAAAAACGCAATTCACAAACGAGTACTGATCCGTGGATGTCATACCGAACGGTTCAATATTATATTGAGAATTTTGAAACTGATGTGTGAATGGTGCTTCACTGGTAAAAAGACAGAACGTCGTTGCCTGTGTGAAAATTGCCAGCACAAAAATTAAAACATACCCCTCCATGTTTACAAACACAACACATGATGTCACAGAATTTACTGGTATTTTGAAACAGATATGTGAATGGCGCTTTACCGATAAATAGACAGAACGGCAGAGCCTGTGTAAACAGGAGATTTATGTACGTACCGTTAAAGTTGTTCCAGTCATTTTACAGCAATTTACTGGTATTACTGTGTGAAAGGGGCTATCCTTTATACTATTTATAAATAAGGTGTGACCCAGGTTATTATCCACGTGATGTGAATATTTTATCTGCGGTTTACTTACTTTACCGACTGTGTTGCCACCCAGTGAAATCATCAGAACGTTTAAACCTTGTTCTCTTTTATCTGAACCTGTCAGGGCTGAACTGAACTCAGAAAGGGCTGCTCTTACTGATCTGGGAGCAGTTTGCTTTGATATTCATCACTGGGTTGACAGCAGAGTGTGTCAGGCTTCTGTCTGCTCCCTCAGAGCCACTGTTTGCTTCACTTGACTTCAAACGAGCTAGCCCAAAAATACAAAATACACACAAGACAAACAAGCCAAGAAAAGGACAGAAGGACAAGGAGACTGTTACAAAAGACCCGCTGTCGTGCGACTCCCCATGCTGTGTAAGGTCCGTAAAAAGCTGTCTAACCTGTACAATACCGTGCCAAGTCTGTCAATACCTTTTATGTAGGAAATCTGCAAAGTAATTAATTTAGCGATACACGTGCCGCTACTAAAAATAATACAATCAGAATGTAATGCCCATTAAATGGAAGCCTGAACTTCCGAAGGATTTTTTTAAACTCTGGAAACAGAAATATCTGACAGCACTGAAACGTTTCTCCCCCATTATTAAGGAAGTGTTGCAGGAATGTTATACTGTGCCTGCAGCAATGATGAGGAGGTAAGAATAGTTGACACACTTTTGCAAAAGTCTGATCGTTTTCTCTAGAGGGACACTGGGACATCTCGCACACACACAGACCTCTTTTCCCCCGGTCTGTTTGCCTGTGCGAGTAGGGAAGATCTCATTAGGCCTTGATAACTGGGCATCCTGGCACACAGTGTTTACAGGTGCGTGTGTGAACGCTAAACTCGCTTTCATCAGGAGTATTTTTGCTCACTCAGTTCTAGGTGAATGCGTATTCCATTAATATTAATACGCTCATTTGCGTGCCTGAGTGGGACCCAATATGGCATCACTCATTTAATAATTAATCGGAGTTTTTGCATATTCATGAGCATGTCATTCCAAAGCGCAAGTTTTTGGAAGCCAACAGATGCCACTTTGAGCTTGTTTACCTCTTAATTCAGGCCACTGAGATAAATTCTCCCATTTTAGTCAATGAGTCGATCCGCCTGAATGGTGCAAACCTAAAAGGCGAGACGAGAGAAAGAGACTGTGTGAGTCTATGTAACATCAAACTCGTATTAGAGCTTGAAATGACAGTTTGAAATGTGACTGACAGTTTGACATACTGGAGTTGCCATGGTGACAGAGAACAAGACAGAGACAGATTCTTTTGAGTAATCACTCAAGAGGGTGTTTAATTAAAGTGACAGATTTCTGTAAAATATTAAAAGAGGGATGTGATTCATTTACGAATCTCGCCAGCGAGTTTGAGTCACGGAGGTGACACGAACAAGAAGAAAATCTGTGGCACGGCACTCGCTGTTTGATTCCTTGGCCCTGGACCGATTCCCAAACTTCAAACATCCCAGTCGGGATTCTGGCAAAAAGAAAACGAGCGGTCTGTCGGGCCGGGGTAGTCCAGACTGCGTTCGCTTACTTTGATGTGATCCCCAAAACTTGCATATGCCGAGAGAATGTGTGTGTAACTCGTCCAAGAGTCATGCCGTGGGCTCTTGGCTCCGTGTTCGGGCTGATTAAATGATGATCGGAGAGTTTTAACACTTAGGCCTGCGCTGCTTCTGCTGCTGCTTCGTTCTCTGAAGCCAATTAAAACAAAGCAGCAGATAATTACTCCCCCCATGGGTTTTAATACCAGGGTGTGTGAGAATGCTGATTAACTGCCCAAGTAACAACCCTGAGTGCTTGTGAGATTTTATCCTCTTTGTTCCTTGCTGATTGCGGCGTTATTGGTGTGAAAATAATGGGGATGTTCAATTGGTTATGAGGTGTGCTGTGGAGGCCCCACTACTTTGTTCTCTCACTCCCTCTCAAGCTGATGGAAAACATTTATTACCTGTTGTTCAGGAATGCTCTCCATGTTAAATCACATGTGCAGCCTTATTCAATAAGCCTTTCTAAGGTATTTTATGCACTCCCTAGAACCCTAATTAGATTCAAGGATTACATCCGCGTCCCCGGGAGGAAAGAACGTTGGATTCTATAGAGAACATTGTGCTATCGTAACTACATCTACGATCGCTCAGTCTTGATTAAGTCCCCAGACTCCGGCCATCAAACTAGCCTTACATGTGCTTTTGCACAGCGGAAATTTTATGATTGGCATATATTACATGAAGGATGTTGGACTGTCAGGCATGCTGATACCCATTGTCACCGTATTTTCCATATTTTCCCAGTCATTTTGGCTTGCCACCTGGCTCGAGCTCAAACTACAAATGCAAAAGTCTGGTTGTAGGAAGTTTGATGCAGATGTTAAAGGATAGTTCAGCCAAAAATGAAAATTCTGTCATTTTCTCACCCTCGTTTTGTTCCAAATCTTTAAGACAAGGCCACACTACAGCACACATTTCATTCCATTGACTTCCATTCACATGCATGCAAATTAGTTCCAAAGTTTGGTGAATTTGCCTGCGAATTTGTGTCAAGTGAAGACGTGGGATTGCAGCATTGTAGACTGAATATATTTACATTTTGAATGTAATATATGTTATTATAATATACTATATATAATATTATGTTTAAGTGGCTTGAAACACGCAGCGTTATTCCATGTGTTGAAGTAATTTCAACTGAAAAAGGAAGACAGGGGCGGGGCATATCATGTAGTCCCTCCTCCTTTTTTAAGTAGCCAATAGCATTTTGTTTATATCACAGCTTGGGCCAGAGCCGCTAAGCCCATTTGACAGCCACAATCTCATCCATATCGCTATAAAATATACCATTCTGTGTAGAATTTAAATGGATCCGATAAGTTTTATGGTCTGCGCCGACTCGCACATATGGTCACCGGCGGTTTGTGTGATACAGCACGAAACTAGACTTCTTTCGCGCCAATGGAAAGCATATTTACACTGTCTGAAGAAAATACTTACATGTGAACTAACACTGAACGTGACTATTTCAGCTGCAGCTTCATTGTCTATTTATAGTGTAGGGGGTGGGCCATTTCAGATTCTAGAAAGCATTTGAAGCTGAAGTTCAGGGTGTTGTCATCAAAATCGTTGATCCATATTGGTTAGAGACTGTACGATTTAAATGCTTATATCTTGTAAATGTGAATTTTGTTATTGTTTTGAAACACACTAGCTTATAGGGTAACATATTCATTCTAAAAAAAAAACTGAAACATTTTGATTTCATGGAGACAAGGTCACACTACACAAGGACTGCCCAAACTCAGTCCTGGGGGGGCTGGTCTCCTGCAGAGTTTAGCTCCAACCATAATTAGACAAATCTGGACTAGCTAATCAAGGTTTTACTAGGCATACTAGAAAGCAAAGCCACTAGAATGCAAGCTGGCAATCCATTCACCAAAAAAGCGTCACAAACGTAGGAAAGGACACCACAGGCCGTTTTTTTAATGGATGTCAATGGAGGAGAGGCTGTACTACAGTGAATAAGTAGTTTTGTAAAGGAAATGGCTTATCATTTAATGAATTGACAGCCTATCTGCTAATCTTTAACATGTTTTACACTAAACAATACTTCTCATTCATTCCTTTGGTATCCGTAAATAGCGATTGAGTGTTGCACAACTCTGACTGAAATTCGATGACGTCAAGGCAGTAACGTGATTGGCTATTAAGGGACACGTGAACCAACTTAGCCTTTATGCTTTTCTCCAATAGTAAGTAATACAGATCCTCTCATCTCCCTATAGTAAGACAATCTCTGCTAGAAACTTCCCGGCAGGTGTGCTGAGGCAAGTTGGAGCTCAACTTTGCAGGACACCAGCCCTCCAGGACCAAGTTTGGGCACCACCTCCTCTACACTTTTCATTCCACTGACTTTCTATTCACATGTATGCAAATTCTTTTTAAAGTTTGGTGAACTCGCGAGTGAAGACACTGGACTTCTTACCTGAGTTTAAACAAATTTAAAATCAATTTAAAATTAAAAACACTGATGTCATATTACCACCATTGCGGTGTCAGCAGAAATTTAGTGTCTAAAAAGTCTACTGTTATAACAGCTTTATGGTGTTATTTTTCTCATTTGATTACACATTTGACCAGAATTCGAAGACTCTTCATGCAGCTTTTTTCCATAAAAAGTTCATAGCATCAGGTCACATCAGTACTGCACTTTTGGTGATCTCCAAAAAAGTGCAGTACACCATAAAATTAGGCCAGACAACTCACTGCTTGATGCACATGCTGAAAGCAACAACTTTGGTCTGTTTGTCACACCACGCTTTCGCATGGCTTCAGAAGACTTAGAATATTGCAAGTTGTCTGGCCTAGATTCTTCACAATTCGGAACAACATGAGGGTAAGAAAAATAAGTGTACTTTTTAAGTGCATCATTCCTTTGATTTCAGGGCTCATTTTTTTCACCCTAAAATAAAAAATCATTAACTCATCTTCATGTCGAACCAACCTCTTCATTTTCAACCTTTAAGCAAAACTAAAATATATGTTTCAGTTGTTTTTGCCGTTACAATGACAGTCAATGAGTTCCAGAATTTTAGAAATAAATTCAAAGGAACCTTAGACCTAATCTCTCTGTGTGTTGTGTGCATACTGATCACGAAGAGCTTTGAATCCTGTTGAATCCTGTTAAAAAGCAAGGTTTATTCATAACAACCCTCTCATACTTAATTAACAATCAAATATGAATTCAAATCTCAATAAACACTTTAATTAGAATTCAGAATACATAATTCAGAACAAGTAAAAACATTTTTAAAGGAAATTATTCCACTGACCTTTTCTACTTTAACTTAAGCAGGAGACTAGCCAGCACTCAAACATAATTTTAGCTCAGTTTAGTTACTATGAAAGCTTTAGAAATTTTCTTTGACACCAAATCAGCGACACCCTAGCCCTACACACACACACACACACACACACACACACACACACTTCTCTCTAGTCATGCAAACCTTCTTAAAGAATCGGGTGGACCGAGGCGATCCAGTCTCTAATATGTTGTGATTTCTTTCTGCCCAGGGAAAACTGACCTTTCTCCTTCGTTCTTGTTTTGTATTTCATGTTTTCTCCTCCATGTTTTTGTATCAGATGAAGAGCAAAGAAAGCGGAGGGCAAGCAAGAGATGGAAAGAAAAAGTCAAATTAACATAAACTAAAACATGATGAGAGGAATTAATCTGAGCGCATTCTGATCTACGATAAGCCAATTCTGTCAGATTAAATTGAAAGGCCCGATCCTCCTCGTTCTTGCTGGCATGGTTGGACTTCTAAATGTTTTTGATTAGCTCTGTGTTGTATGGACTCTTTTCTTTGTCTATTTTCATTATTGTTATTTTAAGCCATCAGGATAGAATTTGTTTAATGTAGTTGCTCATTAGTAGGGTAATTATGCGTGTTTAATCTCGGTGCTGATTGGCCCCCTAACCCCTCACTTCCTGCCAGCATTTAAACACTTCGCCTGTCAATCAATTAATCTATTTTGAGAACTAATGGCAGTGTAATTACCATAATTAACCTCAAGAGAGGGAGGGAGAACAGAGAACGACAGAAATAAAGAAGAAAGACATCTGTACACTGATCTTCCATGTTCCTTCCTCAGCCACGTTTGGTTTGAGTCTCGGGAAGATGGATTTTCATTGGCTAGCGAACACAGCATCACCATATAATCCATAGTCAATGCTAATCACGGTCATTACATTCCCTTTCTTCGCTTGTCTTGAAGCACAAGTGGCTCCTATTGATTTTCACGGGAGCCTGTCACCTTAATACTTGGTGATGAACTTGTGTTTTGTTCCAGTGCCATTGAACACACGAATCTATTGTTCACCAGTGACATATCACATATAAAGGCTTTCAATTGGTTTTGTGAACTTCCTACATTCCCTTCTGCATTCTAGGTGGGTCTATTCCCAAATCTGATATGAATTCTTTCAAGCTTAATGCTTCTGGCTAAGAGCCTGACATTGAGAGGGTATGCTTGGTGTGCTCTTAAGGAATATTGTGTAAAGGGCCTGTGTGTGTGTGTGTGTGTGTTCATGCAGGGCCTCTGGGATTGTCCTGCTGTTGGACACGAGCAATGAAATCCCTACTCAATTATACCAGTACAGCCTCCGGACACAAGGACACATAGACGTACACGCCAGAGCCATATTGCATTAACCCTTATCAGACCCCATCCTCTCTAATATTAACCCTTCAGTGCTCACTTTCAGTTCATTAATGCCTCCAGGCCAAACCGTCGTCCCACTGACATTACAACTGTCACCGCTACCTCACTATGATCACACGCTCTCCCAGAACACCTAAATGAATCTACGCTATGACTGTCTGGAGCGTATACACTAACACTCAAAACTTCAAGGTCGGTAGGTTTTCTTTGTAATGTATTTGAAAGAAGTATCTTATGCTCATTAGTGCTGCATTTGTTTGATCAAAAATAAAGTTAAAGGATTAGTTCACTTCCAGAATAAAGTATGTCCTGATAATTTACTCACTTCCATGAAATGAAATGACGATTTTTGAGAAAAATATTCAAGAACTTTTCTCCATATAGTGGACTTGTGGCTCTACACGATCCCAACCAAGGGTCTTATCTAGTGAAACAAACAATACTTTTCTTAAAAAAATAAAAATGTATATAATTTTGAACCACAAATGTTCGTCTTGCACCAGCCCGTCCTCACACATTATGTAATCATGTTGTAAAGGTCACACGTGACGTACAGTAGGCGGAAGCACCGACCCAGTGTCGATATCAGGATATTTTTATTCTGGAAGTGAACTAATCCTGTAAAACAGTAATAATTAATACAATGTTAATTAACTAATTCATATTGTAATATATTATTAATTGTAATTTATTTGTGTAATGGCAAAGCTGATGTTATTTCTCTAGTCTTCAGTGTCATGTGATCCTTCAGAAATCATTCTAATATGTTGATTTGCTGCTCTATTATTATCAATGTCTAAAACAGTTCCATTTTTATGGAAACAATTATGCATTATGCATTTTCAGGATTCTTCAATAAACAGAACATATGAACAGTATTTGTTTAAAAGTTTTGCAACTTTTCATCTCACAAGTCTGACCTTTTTCTCTAAATTGCGTGTTTACATCTCTCAATTTGGACTTTTTTCTTACAGTTGTGTGATACAAACTCGCAATTCTGACTATTTTTCTCAGATTTATGAGATATAAACTCACAGTTGCAAGTTATAAAGTCAGAATTGGGAGATATAAACTTGCAATTTTGAGAAATAAAGTCAGAACTGCGAGATATAAACTCAGAATTCCAAGTTTATATCTCCTAATTGTGACTTTTTTTTATTTTATAATACACAATTGTGAGTTATTAACTCGCAATTCTGAGAACATCAGTTTTTTTCCCCCTACAAACTGGACTTTACAACTCACACTTGCATGTTTATATCTCAAAATTCTGAGAAAAAAAGGTCAATTTTGACTTTTTTATTCACAGTTGTGACATTATATCATGCAATTCTGAGAAAAGTCATAATTGTAACTTTATATCTTGCAGTTCTGACTTTATAACTCACAATTGCAAGTTTATATCTCATAATTCTGACTTTATAACATGCAATTGTGAGGTAATATCTCGCAATTCTGAGAAAAAAAGTCTGAATTGTAAGATAAAAAATCACAGTTACCTTATTTTTAATTTTTTATTAAATGGTGGAAACGGGGTACCATAATTGAATGCTTCCTTACTGAACAAAATAATAAACTTTTAAAGGTGCTATTTACTGTTAGAATATTACAGAAATAAACCTTAAAAAGAATGTTAATAACCTATGCATTATTTTTTTTTTTATTTGCATGCATTATTTATTATCTGCAATAAACTATATATATAAATATTTTTGTATTTTTTACAATATTGCTTATTTGCATGGTCTGTTTGGACTGTTTTTCTGTTAAACCGCTTTTCTTAACAGCACTGAGCCTAATTTACAGAAAGAAAACACGCTTGCAGCAAAAGAATGACAAGGATTTAAAGTCTCACAGTGCAGCCTGATTTAACTGGATTTTCTTTTTTGTGCCGAGTACAAAAGTCATGGCACAACTAATGAATTTGAACTAAATATTTTATATAATTTTTTTTGCACTGCTAATGAATAGTCGTATGTAAAACGAGATGATAAGGCCCTAGACAAGGCACACTTTGTTATGGATCACAGAGAAATTCAGAAACTGCCCTGCTGCCCAACACATATTATCACTCTTAGAAATATTACAGTTCTTTGCCAAAAGCAACAAGCAGAGTCCTGCTCAAACGAACATGAACAGACTGCAATTTTAATGTTGCCAAAAGCATGCTCTGTTGAATCAGCAATAACCTGCTCAGAGACACTAACTCACACACACACACACACACACACACACACACACACACACACACACTGATGGCTTCGGCTATTAATTATTAAAGCCTCATAGATGCTTATGTATAACCATAACACACACGCTTGATCCACTGTATCAGTGTCCTCTCTTTTAGCTGAGGCCTTTATTTAGTAAACAAATTAAAGAAAATCATATTTATATGTCAGAATTGCGTGCAATCCACACCGCCTCGGGTCTTTCTGCTTAAACCATCCGACAGACAGAAATGGTGCTGAGAAGCGCTGCTAGGATGAGAAGGTCAGAGATCTGTAGCGGCTTGCAGAGAAAAAATGTCTGCAGAGATCAGAAAACTCACCCTCAGCAGCTCAGACGGTTTCCTAGAAAACGTTTCGCTCCTCATTTGCATCAGTTTTGATGAGACGAACATTAGAACAAAACATCCATAAAAAAGAGAAAGAGAGAGAGGGTGATTGAAAAAGAGCTCGCATCTGTAGAGGTTATGCTAAATGAAGGTTAAATTGGTTTCGCTTGTCACAGCGCATAAACAGCTGAGGATCCTCTGCAGGGCACTTCGAAAATCCCAAACCCCCCCCACACACACACACGTACGCACAACTGACTGAATTTTATTATTTTAACATCTAATCAATTCTACACAGATATTTCTATACAGATGCTGCATATTCATCATCCTAATCATCATTACACAGAACAAATGTGTGTATACAAACACCCAGCATGCCCATCTGTGAATGAGCCCTCATGAAAGCCCAGCTGCGTGGAGAGGCGGAGATGGGGGCATTTCTTCCGAAAAGCTTTCAAAATATCCAAATCCAGACGCATCCATTAACGACAGAATCCTTTAACCCGTCATGCGTTTTGGCTTTGACGGCACATTATTTTAGCCATCATCTCCAATGAGAAATATCATTAATCTTGCGGCGCTCCGAATATTGTCCATCAAAACATCTCCGGAGTCATCAGATATTTTGTCTGGCTTAAGCATTCCGGGCTTTGTCTCAAGGTCGGTGTGTGTGAGGGTGCATAATCACTGTTCCTAAGTGCCCTAGAGAGGGATGTCAGCTCTAAACACTCAAACGGATACTGACAGTGTGTTTACCCGCTAAAACATTCCTTAATGCTCTCGCAGAGAAACAAGTGCATTCTCCAAAAACCCTCCTACCGACAGTCAAGCCCTTAATCTCATGTCTTCCACCGTATTCCTCTACAAGGTGAAACTTGTTTTGACACCAACACACACGGCGGGCGAAACAAATCAGCGCTTCGCATTTATCAAATAAGGCCAGTAACTTCTGTTTGTAGACTGATTAAAATAATCAGCACCTGCTTTAAAGTATCAACGGTGTGAACGTGAAGGATTTAATTCTTTTTGACTGGGTCTTTATGGACTCCTTCACGGCTGATAGGAATAGAATGCAACAGAATTTGGCTGCGGAGCGTTATGCGTCATGACAACCTCTACAACAAGCGCTGTACTGAACGGTAAAGGTGCTCGTGCAGTATCTGCAAGCCTTCATTCCCAGCATATATTTCATACCCTTGATAATCAGCTTGGCTCTGTCCCACCACGGAGCTGTAACCTAGAGGCATGCCAATCTGGATTTTGATCTGGATTAGGCATCGTGTCAGCTGCATTCCTGAAAGTGAATTGCACTGTGTGCTCTAGAAAGAGGCAGCGCTGGCTTGTCAAGGTCACCTGGCTGTTACATAAGATACAAACAGAAAATGATTCTCGGGTATACTATAACACACGGGTTGCTGCTTCTCAACTATACTGCTCAAATCATGGATTCGTTGATGTCTGTGTTCAATAAGGTTTTGTTTTTTGCAAAAAACATTCCAGGGGGGATGTTTTCCTCAATGTACATTAAATCAGACTCAGAGCACAATCATGCATTATACATCGATTATGCTAGAAGAATTTAGACATGTTACAATAACACGCATATATTTAGGCAGAAGCGCTGTCATTAAGAAAATCAACAGTGATTCAGCAGTATTGGCTGTGTTGACATTCAGAAAAACGGCATGGCTGCGAGTGTAGTACTGCTTCCATACAACACTTTAATGAACACGAAGTTTCAATTGATTAACTTACAATTTAGACACAATATTGGCAGTTACCTTGTCTGTTTTTGTTCCACTGAGGGAAAACACTTCAGACAAAGAAAAATCAGCTGCAGTATATCTCGAGCAACACAGCTGAGTTTTGTTCCTGAACAAATTATAGTGTTATTGAACAAATCGACTGAGTAAATGATTTGTTGACTTACTCATAAATACAGATTGTGTCCCAAAGTTTAGGCAGCTGGCTTATTGTCTCACTACCTTGTCAATGACTTCAACGGTTCAATGGCCTATATTAGGAAAATTACTTTACAGTAAGGTTTATTAGTTAACTACGTTAGTTAACATGAGCTAAGAATTAACACTTCTACAGCATTTATTAATCTTAATAGTTAATAGTTAAAATCACAAGTTGGGTTAGTTAACATTAGTTAATGAACTGTGAACTAACATGACCAAAAAATGAACGACTGTATTTTTAACATTAACAAATATTTAAAAATACAGTAATAAACGTATTGTTCATTGTTCGTTCATGTTAGTTAATACAATATCCAATGTTAACCAATGACACCGATCAAGACGCGTGTGCCTAAATCACATCTTCCGTGCAAGCTGAAAAATTTCAACTCGAGTGGAAAATTTGCATGATGCATTCTTACGCAAGACAATCAGCGAAGAGCTTACTGACACATCTGGTTGTATCAGAAAATGTAAAATGATAAAGGTCTGAAGCATAGAAAACAATTCAAATCAGTTGTAGTTAAGTGATAGTTGTATTTTATTAGCATAGCTACAAAGATGCCAGTGTATATACAGTAGTAAAATGTTAGTTCACCCAAAAATGAAAATTAGCCCTTGATTTACTCACCCTCCAGGCATCGGAGGTGTATATGACATATAAAAATGATCTAGGCACTTCCAAGCTTTAGAATGGGCATGGGCGGGTGTTTCTCTTCATCAATCCAGAACAAGTCTAATAAAGTGCATCCATCCATAATAAAAAGTGCCTCACACGGCTCCGGGTAGTGAATCAATGCATTTTTGTAAGAAAAAATATCCATATTTAAAATGCAAGACTCACTCTAATCAAGCTTGCACCATCTGGTTATATCCAGAAGCAAGTCCAGGCAGATGATGAAATACGTCAGCGTTGTGCATGCACTGCAAATAAGTGCCAAACGCAAACGCACCGTGGAGAGATCAAAACTAAACAACGGTCATGAATTAGAAGTTCAAAACGAAGATTTGTAAAGGAAAATGTAAGAGGATTTCAATATAAACCAAGAGGAGACTGGTTTTCCTTTGCTAAAGTAAGGAAACTTTGCTTCCTTTGCTCCTGTAAACAAATGTTGGTTTTCACAAGACGTCAAGACATTTTCTGGGTACCACGAGTCGCAAGCTAGATTAAAGTGAATATTACATTTTAAATATAGATATTTTTCTTACCAAAACATATTGATTCACTACAGGAGACCTTTATTCACCCACCCACCGGAGCTATGTGAGGCACTTTTTTATTATGGATGGATGCACTTTATTGAACTTGTTTTGGACTGATGATGAAAAACACCCACCTATGCCATTCTAAAGTTTGGAAGTGCCAGGATAATTTTTAATATAACTCTAATTGGATTTGTCTCAAAAAAGAAGGAAGTCATATACACCTAGGATGCCTGGAGGGTGAGTAAATTGTGGGCTAATTTTCATTTTTGGGTAACAAACCCATTTAGGTCAGGATTTATACTCATTCGAATCTGGATGGTGCCGTAAAACCAGACACATCGGCGTATTTGGGTTATCCACAACAGGTACAAAGCAGCGATCGTAGTTATCTCCACCATGGTTAATCGTGTAATGTATTAGCTCAAATGATGCGAAAAACATCCCATGAGTTATCTAGAGTGAGTGATACGATGCGCATATTCGCTTTGCGTTTGGTGTGAACACACCATTACCTTTACTTTTAAAAGTAACGCATTAGAATATTACATTACTCCTTAAAAATGTTACTGGTTACTTTTAGTAAGTAACATTTTATACTTTTCAATGCGTTATGTTACTTTGATTTACTATATTCTCATCTGGGCTGAGCTTGCTTGTTTTTAATAAAAAAAAGTTATATTTTTAGCACATTTTAAAGCCCTTTCACACCAAAAAGTGAAATGAATAGGACTCACGCTGAAGGAAATGTAAATTGACATCTGTACTTTTAGGTTGTGCTGCCATTCTGGATTGCATAGAGAACAGGAATAAGAGAATTAGGATTTTTGTTTTTTGCTTACTGGTAAGGTTGAATTGGATCATCGAAGATCAGCATTAAAGACACTGGTTAATAAAATATGACAAAGGATATTTATTAAACATTCAATTGTTGTTCAACAGTTTTTTTGCTTTTTTTTTTTTTTTTTTTGAGGAAAACCGAATTTGTTTTTGTGCAAGTGAGATGAGCAAATGCATGTTCACACTTACTAGTTGCATTACTTAAAAAGAAGTCATCCGATTACGTAACCTGTGTTATTTGAAATGCGTTACCCCAACACTGCCTAACAATGACTAGCAATGAGGCAGCATTTGAGCAAAAAGGGACCTCCCAAAACTGATTTTGGACAGGCTTCTAATGTAACATAAAGCTTTAATAATCTACACAAATTAGAAACAGCTAAGGCGATGACTATGCACATATTTAATTACCACAGTACTAATTATCACTATTTTTTCATTTAGCCACAGAATGCTGCCTCTTCAAAAATGGATCAGGTGAAGTTATCTCAGTAGACAGGATATATCACATGCAGAAGTCACTGAAAACCATTAATGAACAGATGAAATAAATAGCATGTGTAAGTTATGTGTCATGTGATGCTTTTATTTTAAAATTAAGCAGAAATAAACTTTTAAAAACTTAAATAAAAATCTTGAAAAAAAAAATGAAGTACTAAATTTACCCAAACTAAAACTACAAATACTAAAAATAAAGCTGAATAGAATAATATGAAAAAAGAAAAAATATTAAAAAAGAACGCATAAAAAAATGATGAAAAATTCAAATAAAATAAAAAATATACAGATACATTTAAAATATGAATTAAATACTACAAATAAGAATAAAAAACAATGCAACCTCAGTGCTGTTGGCCTGTTACATAAGTACATCGCTCAGCGAATCAAATTGGAGAACCGGATCTAGCTGTTGTATAGTTATTAGACAGGTGCAACAGGGGTTTGTGGCACTATGAACACAAAGGACAATGTGATTATGTCTCTATGTAGTGCTGGGATAATACTATAGTTCATGTAGACTGGAAGCTCTTTATCACTGCTACATTTGTGCTGAGTTAATGTATAAAGGTCCACTGAGAGCTGCTCAGATATTTCTTCCTAGAGGTTTTCCCATGAAAGCCATTTTGATAACAACTGTGAGTGCAAAGTTACATCAGAGCAGCACCTTTAAAATCCTCTGAGCTTCGTACACATGTCTTTCTCTCTCTCACTGCATAAATATCAGAAATATGTCCTTTCAGCATTAGAGACAGTGACCCTGCATGGAACAGGCCCAAACACAGACATACAACACACTCAGGCAATGTTTTCCGCTTTCAGCAGCGCTGGACGGAGACTTAAATCTCAATGTGAATATTTTATGGCTCTCTGAGCTGCTAATGCCAGCCAAGAGGAGATATGCTTCTAAACTGAGCACAAAACGCACTCTCTTCTCTACTTCTAGCTGTGTTTATCTACTGGAAATCAGCATCTGGTATTATCGTTTTCTTTTCAGACTGATATTTACTAATTAATGAGAAAGACAGAAAGAATTAAATTACTAATAAAGAGAGGGAGAGAGAGAGAAATTATCCGCTTTTGCTCGCCAGAAATGAATCAAAATGTGTTATTTGATATCAGTGTTTTAGTGTGTGTGTGTGTGGGGGGGGGACTTTCCATTGATTTGCTGTGTTTATACCCAAACACACATCCCTCACGTAATCCATTTTTCTTTTTTACATTTTCAGTATGATTTCTGTTAATCTGTTTTCCTCACTGGTCCACACAATGTAGGCAGAACCTGACTCCCACACACATATGCTAGCCGAGCTATGTAAATGAGGACATTCCCTAGATTTCAGCTGTTAAAATAAAAATAAATAACAATACAGTAAAGCTAATAAATCATACTGAAACCCTGAACCCATCAAACTTAAAAAAAAAAAAAAAAAACTTGAATTTTTTCATTATCTTTTAATGATATTCCCAAAATCCCCTGATATACAGAGATATACACTTACAAAAACTTGCCAACTATATTCCTTTTCTTTTACATTTGAGGATCCCTAATCCCTTAAAGGATTAGTTCACTTCCAGAATAAAAAATCCTGATAATTTACTCATCCTCATGTCATCCAAGATGTTGTCTTTTTTCCTTCAGTCTCAAAGAAATTAAGGTTTTTGAGGAAAACATTCCAGCTTTTTTCTCTCCATATAGTGGACTTCAATGGGGATCCACGGTTTGAAGGTCCAAATTGCAGTTTTAGTGTAGCTTGGAAGGGCTCTACACAATCCCGGCCAAGAATTGAAGGTCTTATCTAGCGAAACGAATGTCATTTTCTAAAAAATGTAATAAAAATTACATTTGCTCATCTTGCAATAGCTCTGCGTCCACAACTTCACGCATTACGTAATCACATTGGAAAAGTCACACGTGGTTAGTTCTTCGTCTGTGTACCTCAGTTCAAAAAGGCAGAGTAGGGCAAAAAACTCCTCCAACTTCAAAATAGTCAGACATCATTGTTTTACCTTTTCTGCAACCTGTGATTCTTTATTCAGGATTCTTTGATGAATAACAAGTTAAAAAGAACAGCATTTATTCAAAATATAAATATTTTCTAACAATGTAAATCTATGCTATCACTTTTTATTAGTTTAACACATCCTTGGTGAATAAAAGTATTAATTTCTTTCAAAAAAAGAAAGAATAAACATTTACTGACCCCAAACTTTTGAACAGTAGTGTATATTGTTAGAAAACCTTTCTATTTGAAATAAATGCTGTCCTTTTTAACCTTTTATTGATAAAAAAATCCTGAAAAAAGTATCACAGGTTCCAAAAAAAATCAAATATATTAAGCAGCACAACTGTTTCCAGCTCTGATAATAAACCAGCATATTAGAATGATTTTTGAAGGATCACGTGACACTAAAGACTGGACTAATGATGCTGGAAATGCAACTTTAATTACTTATATAAATTAAATTTTAATGTATATTAATATAGAAAAAACATTTATTTACATTGTAATAATATTTCACAATATTATATTATTTTTCTGTATTTTTGATCAAGTGAAAACAGCCTTGATAAGCATAAGAAACTTCTTTAAAAAACATTAAATGAGAGGGTGTGTCTAAACTTTTGACTGGTAGTGTATAAATTAATGTGAATGAATGAATTAATAAAAAGAATTCAATTAATTACATAATAAAGATTTCGATAAAAATGTTGATATTTCAAAACATTTTTCCCAATTCTACCACAGGGTAAATAAATAAACAAATAATTAAATAAATACAACAATTGTTCATTTATTGTAAATGTGACTCCTCACATTTGTGACTTTATTTTACAATTCATTAATATTTCAGAAAAAGTTACAAACTGCAACTAAATTTTTCATAATTGTTTTTATATCTCACGATCTGATGCTCTTAATTAATTTATGATTTATTTGCTTATTTTAGCTTAGACAAAACACACATACGCTCTAACCAACAGAGAAACAAAGAAATAAACTTGCCAACACACAAAGACTCCCACTATGCTCCATTTCCTGCTGGCGTTAGCAAAATCCTAGAAACCAGTAGCGCCATTAGCACCGCATAGGAACAGAGAGGAATATGAATATTTGTCATACGAGAAGGGAGGAACGCAGATGGCTGATTGACTTAAGAGTGTCAGCAAGAACAGGTTAAGCATGAACACACACGTACAGAGGTACATGTGTTAGAGCTACAGGAAGTTATAATGGTGGGCATAGTGGGTAACTATAAAAACACTGTAATCAGCTAATCAAAGCCCTTGAACATACACACGCGCACACGCACACACACAAACCCTCTACTGTAGGCCTAAAAGCACATTCAGCCTAATCAAGGTCTTTATGTAACCCAGATATGCCTCTGTTTCAGGCACCCAATATCCATCACACACACACACACACACACACATGCCGTGTGGCTACTGTAGAGTCAGGCTCTGTTCTCTCTCTGTGTATCTCAATGATTCTGAGCATATAATGAAGATAAATGAGTATTGCCAGACCACCGCGCTCCCTCGCTCACTGTCGCTCCTGTTCTGCTCTGGGAGAAGAGGAACGGGGCCCAGAACTGTGGTTATGGCTGGTATTTGCCAAAAATCATCTCTCGGACTCAGAGGGAAAGATTAATTTATTCTAAATAAGTGCACATTGATTTTTATAGCCGTGTTCTGTGCGAGGGAATAAAGTCTGCGAGTCATTATAGGAACTCGTAGAGGAAAGTATGTCACACACATACACACACACACACACAAACCGATGAAGGCAAATAAAAACAGGCTCACATAACATTCATCACCACGTAAACACATCTGCCTCTACGTCCCCCCCCCGCGTGAGCAGCGCACCTTTGTGTACCTTTAACGTCTCTTAGCTCATCTCTCTTTCTTTGTTTCTCTCTCTCTATCCACCTACAGTAAGATTATAAGCCATGATAAATGTACTTTAATTCGCAGACGCTTTGATATTGCTTTTCGCTGGCCAGAGGCTGACAAACACACAGCAGCGCAGCAGTATTACAACACCGCGGCTGATAATATCTTTCAAGATGAGATGAATGATTAATACCCCAAATAAACGAACAAGTAGTAGGCAGAGCAGGGTGTTTTTTTTTTTTTTTCTCGCACCCGCTGGCAAGCGCTCAGCACATCTTCAGTACTTCACTCTGGCCCTTGAACACAATACAAATAATGCAATTAGGTTTGATGCGTTTATGCTTTCGGTCCGTCTAATCTAATAGCGTGACTGTTCCTGTCGAACCGCTCAGGGCCTGGCGAACACGATTCAAATGCCTTGCCAATGGGTTTGCTTTTACTTCAATTAATTATGGCCGGCGAGATCCTCATGTTCCATGTTGAGAAAACGTGTGATCTTGTTTTTCATTTCAAATTCAGCGCTTGGGAGCAGGACAGAACATTTAATGCATCTTTCGACTCGCGTCGTGACAATGACTCACCACGAATCGCAAGGAAAAAATATGCAAAAATATTCAACTATGAAGTCATCACATTTTTTAAATTCGCGTGACAGGCGCTCAGAACACTAGAGGCAGATGAAACGGGCCTCATGAAAGGCCGTTTCCCTCTGAAAAAGTGAACCAAACAGAACTCTTTTATGTGTTTTCATCTCATTGGTGGCTACGGAGAGGTGAGATATGAATATTAATTCACATCAAAGTGAAAAACCACTCCTTTTTATCCAGTAAATGCGACATTAACAGATGAATTATGGATCAACTCAAATTTACCCAGAGTTCTTCATGTTCCAGCTCTCTGTGTAAAAGGCTTACAGTTGTCCAACAGATTTCTTCAGTAATCTCATCCAGAGCTGACGTATGCTCCTGACCCGCTTCCTCTTTAACTGACTACTGACCCACTTTTAGACACACACACACACACACACACACACACACACACACAAACGGGTCACTTGGAATTAACACAACTTAGATCATTTCACTTTTACTCAGCATCTCCTTGCAGCAAAAACACAAATGTTGCCTCCTGCACTTGTGCTCCATTTTCAGAAGACGGCTTAAAAACATTTGGTCAACTCCATGCAGCCACCGACACCACGCACACACACACACACACACACACACACACACACACTCTGTCTCTCTCTCCCTGGGGCACTAGAATACCAGGTTGCCCTGGTTACTGATTCTATGGGATGCCAGCCTGATCTGATGGAACAGAATTAAAGTGGCTTTTGTCTGAACCAACACCAGAGGCCAACACACACACAATAGAACAGACACACACATATAAATAAATCACAAGCGCACAAACACACTTGAAATAATTATAATTTCCACATGCTGTGCACATAACATTTAACCATTTCTTTCTTTTTTATTCCCCCTCTTTCTCTCTCCCTCTGAAGAAATGACTCACGCATGAGGTTACAGAGAGATTGTGTGTAGACCGAAATAGCAAAGTGAATCAAATTGGCCTGTGTGAGTCAGTATCCTGTCCCTTCGCATCGGACCTTCTCACACTTGCAGTCGAAAGATTTTTTTATAATTGCTTTGGTTTTTTCGACTTGGTTCATAGACTCTCCATTTCCAAAACAGCTGACCTTTCCGCATGCAAAGAAACTTAAAACCTCCACAATTCCGATCCTGACAGAAGCATTTGATCTGCAAGCGCAGTTATTGTATATTCATACTGCTAATAGTGCAGTGTGCAGCTGCTGGCTAGCTGATGACAAGCTCTCCAGTTAAATCTCCAGAGTTCTATCTAGTTAAGCATAGCCATTAATATCCCGTTTCATATGGCGTAATGGGATGTCTGCATTACAGGATTCAAGGAACTCTACTCCTCACAAGGTTCACGATGCTTTTCATCATTCGCACCATGTCTAAAAATGATGCATTTCTCTTCCTCTTGAGATGAGGGTTTTTCAGCATCAAAAGAAAGCAGGTTCATCGCTAAAAATCCATCCATTTGCTATATAATGTGTTACTTCGGGTCATGTATGGAAGCCTGTTTATGCCTCGGAGTAAAAAAAAAAAAAAAGGGGTTATTGTGATAATAAAGTTGCAACTGTGAGATGTTGCGATTGCAGGAAGTCTTGAGTATCTTAGGTATAATAAATAAATAAATAGTTTTAAAGAAATACTAAGAAATAAATGAAGTTTCGAAATCAAAAACATCACAATATGAATAATATGACATGTAACATAAAACCACAATTACAAGATTTATAGTCACAAATATTGAGTCACTATAGCAAAAATTAAACAATTACATTTTTATTCTGAAGCAGAAATTTACATTTATTCACACACAAACAGATACACTGGCAATACAAGTTTGGAATGAGTAAGATTTTTAAATAATTTTAAAATACATTTTTTTTTTTTTTTTTTACACTTCATATTACTATGATGTAAAATAGCGTTTTTCTATTTTAATATACTTTCAAATCTAATTTATTCTTGTGATCAAAGCCGAATTTTCAGCATCATTATTCTAGTATTCAGTTCCACGTGATCCTTAAGAAATCATTTTGAAATGCTGATTTATTATAAATGAAAACAGTCCTTCTTAATATTTCTTTGGAACCTGTGATACTTCTTTTCCGGATTCTTTGATGAATAAAAAGTTTAAAAGAACATTTATTTAAAACATAAATATTTTTTATTAATATATACTACAGTTCAAAAGTTTGGGGTCAGTATATTTTTATTCTTTCTTTTTTGAAAGAAATTAATACTTTTATTCAGCAAGGATGTGTCACATTGATAAAAAAGTGAAAGCAAATACTTATATTGCTACAATAAATTTGAATAAATTAGGTTCTTTTAAACTTTTTATTCATCAAAGAATCCTGAAGAAAGTATCACAGGTTCCCAAAAAAATTAAGAAGCACAACAATTTCAACACTGATAATAAATGCCCATATTAAAAGGATTTCTGAAGGATCATGTGACACTAAATTTTTATAGCAATTGCTGATGAAAATTCAGCTTTGCATCATAGGAATAAAATACATTTTAAAGTATATTAAAATAGAAACCATTATTTTATACTGTTATATTTATTTTTTTTTTGATTAAATAAATGCAGCCTTGATGAGCATAAGAGGCTTCACAAGTCTTACTGACTCACATATACACACAAATAATTAAGATTTATAAATGCATAAATATGTATAAGTATAACAAATACTTTAAGCATCATCAGATATTATTTAGCAAAGTAAGCTCCTTTCAAAAATACCAGAGAGGCAGTTTGAAACCGTCGATTGTGAACTGTCTATTGTGAATCAATGGAGAAAAGGAATTAAAAGAAAATGGAAAGAGAAAGAATCGATTTGTCTGACTGCAGGAAATCTGTCTGAACAAACAGGTGGAAGTACCAAATTACCACTGTCCTAAGAGAACCTCAGACACCAGACAATAGGGCCATCTTGGGTAAACCAGCCAGTGGCGTGGTAATATCTGAGCATGTGTGCGTGGAGGAGTGTGAAAGCTGCCCGTGTGTGTGAGTGTGTGCGTGTGATATTCCGTCCTCGCAAACAAATTCTCTTTTATCTTTTTATGTTCCAGCCTCATCAGTGATCAATCTGTGTGGAGTGAGAGAGGGTTTTTAATGACATCCTGCAGATGAGGAATGGTGCGAGTGTGTGAAATGCATCTGTGTGCTTCTGTTTGATTGTGTGTGTGTAATGGAGAGAGAGAAATGTGATTATGATGCTGGATGAGGATCAGCCTTAATATGGCTGCATCAACAAGAGACAATAAAGAGCTACAGAGGTTGGAGAGGCAGGGACGGGGGGTGTATCTGAATAAATGAAAGTATTACTGTAATAACGCTGCTCTGCTTAATCATTCCCCAATAATCTTTTCTATCTGGTGTACGTACTGCTGCTAAACACCTGTGTAGGTCTAGCGGATTCACTAGTATGTCCTACCATAAGTGTTGACATGTTATATGAGCTTAAAGAGTCTAGTGTTAGTAAGCAAATGAAAACGTGATTTATATACAGTAGCATCAGCAACAGTTTCTAATGTGCTTTACAGAAGATATACTGAATACTGTATATGTACATCAAAGATTCACATTCATACATAAGAAAAAAAAATGACAGCAATAGTAAGATTACAGATTACATAAAGAACAATATGAAGATAAGATTCAAAACTTAATACATGGAAATAAAATGCAAAAGTAAGTAAGGCAGGAATATTATTAAATTGCCTTTGCAAATGCCCTAGAAAACAAGTGTTCTTTGAGATGCTTTTTAAAAGTTCCTATTGAGATAACTGCTTGTAGCTCTCATAAGTCTACAACTTCAATTTATAAGGAGCTTTCGTATCCGGTAGTTGTGGGAATGAGTCTCCCGAGAGCAACATTTTTTCTTAGAAAACATTTTCCTGGTTGCCAGTAGGAACTCTGAAGTAGCGTAAGCTAGCCGACAGCTAGACATTTAAGCGCAGCATTCAATAACATCAACAACTGGAGGATAGAAGGCAGAGAAGTGCCTGGACTTCAGCATCAATCCATCTATTTTCCATGTTTATCGAGTTTATGGAGTAAGTATATGTAAATGGTGTCTCTATATGGCTTTTTAAAAATGGTTGGTGCCAGTGTTTGACATGACATGGCATATGTTCGGCCTACTCTTTTGTCACTGATAGTCAAGGTCAAGGTCAGGGTATCTTTATTAGTACCCGAAGGTAAATTTGTCGTGCAGACAAGAAGTTCAGCAGTCCATAACCAACAACAACAATCTATAGAAACAACACACTATAAAACACTAGTTTTATATAGTTCTTATTTTGACCCGACTCTGGAGCTATTTTAGTCCCCACAAAATTCTTTTAAATTAAATTTCTATTTAAAGGTTTAACGATTCCCGCATTACCTACAAGAAAAAACTAATCCACTGCGTCCTCAGTTGCTCTGATGTCGGGAAAAGAATTAAGAGTCAATTAAGAGTCACATCCAACTACAAAACCTGCAATGTTTACGAGACGCTGTTGTCGCTACAGACAACGTACAACTGAATAAGTGCGGAAACATGCAAATTCAGGACAGTCCATCAGTGGTTGTGGGTGGAGCCTGAGCAGTATGATGTCATACTGCTCAAAAAAATCGAAACGGCTTGATAATTGAGAGTGTTTAGCTTTTTGTGGATAAAAAAAAAGTGAAAGGATTTTTATCATTGTAGGTTGGTTGTGTCCACACACTACTAAGACACATTTATATGCAAACATCGTGTAAAAGTGAATTTTGCATCTTATGTCCCTTTTAAATCATTCCCAGTTTCTGTGGTGCGAACACGGCAAAAAGCGGCCACTTTCGCCAATAGCTATAGCAACTATGAAAAAGTTACTCAAGCACAAAAGCCCCTGTAGTAACTAAAAGTTCACTGGCCATCTTTCGCTTGTATTTTAGGTAGCTGGACAGCAAGTCCATATAAAGGCAATTCAGAGAATTGTTTATAAACACATTCATTAGAAATGCATTGCTGAAACATGTTACAAAGACTATGTAGTAATGAATTGCAAAGTTAAATCATGTCTCGATGCCAACTTCTGAGCCATGCTCAGAAACTTCACTGTCCTAGTCCTCATCTACTTTTAATTTCATATCACAAGAGAATCAACTTATTAGGTTCTGCTGAGCAAAGAAAGATTTATACATCATCTGAAAGCTGAATAAGCAGCTTTCTATTGATGTATGGTTTTTAAGGACATGACAACATTTGGCTGAGATGCAACTATTTGAATGTCTAGAATATGAGGGTGCATAATCTAAATACTGAGAAAATCACCTTTAAATTTGTCCAAATGAAGTTCTTAGCAATGCATATCACTAATCAAAAAACTTTTGATACACAAAAAAAGTATTGATACATTTACGGTAGGAAATGTACAAAATACCTTCACGGAACATAATTTTTTACTTATCCTAATGATTTTTGGCATAAAAGAAAAATCTATAATTTTGACCCATACAATGTATTGTTGACTATTGCTACAAATATACCCATGCTACATTTTTTTTTTTTGGTCCAGGGACACAATTATGAATGAACTATTCCTTAAGGTTGGGGTTAGGAAGAAATGTAGAAAGCCCAGTGTCCAATGTGTGACATCAAGGAACTTTATGCATTATACACTTATATTTTAAGAGTCTAATGTATTCAGTAGCAGACTGACTCTTGTAACTCTACATCATTTTTCAGTGGCATGTATAATTCACACACATGCATGTGTATGAGTTCCTGTCAGCGAACTTTCTCAGGTGTGAAATGACTTTCTCAACATCAAATGAGAGGAAAATATGGAGAGAAACACCTTTCACTCAGTGGATATACACCAGTGCACCTCATTACGAGCATTTGTGAGTGAGTCTGAGTGTGTGTGTGTGTGTGTGTGCGTGCTCTCAGTAGTTTGGGCAAAAATAAGAGTTTGATACAGAATTATTAAAATAAAGATATGCACTAAAACTAAAAGCAGGAAGTAGAGAGAAGAAAACTGTGAAAGATTCAGATGGAAAGATGAGGAGGTGAGAAGTGGGGTTAGATTGAAAGAAAAAGAGAAGAGAGAGAGAGGGGGAGGCGGAAAGTGGAACGAAAGAAAGAGAGACGCCTTGTCATTTGTCTCACGGTTGACAATTTTTCACCATGAAGGGAAAGGACCAATTAGGTTAATTAAATGTTCCTGTGTAGTGTTCACCATGAAATATTTAGCTAACCATTTAACTGTGTGTGTGTGTGTGTGTGTGTGTTGATCTACAGGTCAGAGTCAGGTAATGGCTAAATGAGTGTAATAGGGCTTTTAATCAGCCCTTCCTGACAACAAGATAGACTCAAATCACAAGCAAAACACTTATTATTTGAGCTATTATCACCACAACACACACATATGCACACAGCCTTGCCCTTGGCGATGAGTGTTTGATTTTAGAGATGAATGTGTTTTTATAGGGAGGGTGGGCTGAGAAGTCACATCACTCGGGGCATTGGGACATTCTTTAACCCTCAATGTAACGCAAACCACCAAAACGTGCTTATAAGCTGCAAAAATAAAAAGCTGTAAAAATGCTACATTAAAAACTTGTTAAATTGTTAACGGTAAACTGACATTCTCAGAATTCTCTGTGTTACATTTTTTAAAATGTGATGTTTTTTTGTTGAAATAACTCTATTTTCTTAGTTTTTTCTTAGCAGGTTTGTACATTAGGGTTGTATGCTACATCTAATGTTGTTAAATTAATGTGTATTGCATTATTTAATTTTAATGTGTGTTACCATGATGTTGTTTAGTGTTTGTGTGAATGACACTGTGCACCTTCTACATATGTTAATATTTAAAGGCTGACTGTGACAGACGTTGGTTCATCCTGACTTTCTCATCACCACCTGCTTTTGGTGTTTATCAGTGTATTACAAAGGTATAAAACAGATTTCAGTACTTCAATAGGTTGCTACATTACCATTATATCAGTTAATGAAATTACGGTATTTACCTGTAAATGTAAGTGAAAGCCGTAAACTGTAAAACGTTTGAAACTGCATTTTTTATGGCAAAATTCTGGCAACCACAGCTGCCGGTTTTCTACTGTAAATTTATTTTTTACAGAGATTACATAAAAGTACTTCATGAAATATTATAGTAGTATTAAAAAAATTAATACCTTATTCAGGAAGGACACTTTAAATTGATGAAAAGTGATTCATGTATTATATTACAAAACATTTCTATTTCAAAGAAACGCTGCTTTTGCAAAAATACTATTCACTATTGCAAAAATATTAAGCAGCACAACTGTTCAACACTGATAATAATATGTAACATTTATTGAGCACTGCATCTTTATACTATAATCACTAATGTTGTTAAAATGCTGAAATATGCTACTGAAAAGTCATTAATTACTCATCCTCATGTTTGTTTCAACCCTGTAACACCTTCGTTCATCTTCGGAAAAACAAATTAATTATTTTTGATGAAATCTCAGAGCTGTCTGACCCTGCAAAAATATCCTAATTTGTGTTCCAAAGATGAACAAAAGTCTACACAAAGTTGAGAAATTAATGACAGAATGTTCATTTTTGTGTGAGCTATCTATATAAGAATACATACATAAAGAATATAAATGTCCTTTGTTTCATTAGCAGATTTGCTCTTATTTTATAACAGCTATTTTCGCAGTGCTGAATACTAATGGTTCACTCTCAGAATATCTGCTGCGACAAAGTTCAGTGACTGAGGCTCTGAATTGCACCACATGCAGGGAGAGAAAAAAAAGCTAAAAGTCTTTATCCACTGATTATGTTCTACCCTCTATAACAGGGGAGAAGACATCCAGATATGATGCTCTTCTTTCTCTCTTGCTCAGTTTAAGATGTTTCTGTCTGTTTCCTTTGCCAAGGATGTGTGCCTAGAATTATCTGCTACTCTCTTCCTCCTTGAATATAAATGAAGGAGTTTTTTTCCCCTCCTTCATACTCTCTTCTTCTGATTTGGCATTTGCCTGCTCACCTCATCTATGAGGTCTCACCTCATAAAATAGACACTGCTTGAAAGAGAGCGAGACAGAGAGTATCTTAGGAATGTTCTTTTTCTTTCAGGCGGAATACAACATGAAATGTACACAGTTTGGACGCACACTTTGCCCTTGCCATTCAGTCACACATGCAAACGGTTTTTGTCTTGTTCCGTCTTGTTTTCTCTTCACACCGCCATTCCTACACAGACGCTATGAAGAGAAATAAAAAAAGCACTCAGTGGAGAATTCAAAATTCAGTGCATTCTTCTGGGATATTTTTAGAATGCATATTTAGAGATTTGAATTACTTCCATCGCAGGCAGATTTCAGCAGATAACTCCAAAAACTTCCAGCACACCACAAGCGACAGCTAAATATGTCAAACAATGACTTATTTTGAGCTGTAAATCAGATAAATCAGTTGCGAGATAAAACAGAAAGTGCACAAACACAGATACCTCTGTTTATCTGCTCCATCTGCCCTTGAGGGGTTAATCTCACAAACTTTATCTTAGTGAAGGAGTTGATGTAGATGATTACCCTAAGAACAGCAGCCCCAGAAAGTGAGTGAGGTATTATTTCAACTTTTTATCTTTGACTTCTAATCTTTGACCAAGGAGGAGAAAAAGACACATAAGTCACATATTTACGCAACCATTCATTGTTTATCTGAGCTTTCTAATGACTTAACCCTTTTTTATGAGTTAAATCAATTAGGAAAAAGCCCAGGGCTCAAATACACCTTCAAACTGAAAATAAGTTCATACTGAATATCATTTAGCATTATCATAATTAAACGTATAATGAGAGTCACTTTAAGCTTTTAAACTAAAAATAATGAATACTGTTGGTGAAAAACAGACTTGTTAAGTAGCTTTTCTCTTTAATGAGACACCTGAGCTTGTTTGTCTTTTGCAAGTTTTGACCACTCGTATAGAAACTTTCTGAGAGGAAAACTTAACAGCAATTTATTTGTATTTTTAGATATAAAACCCACATGTTAATAAAAGTAAAGACATGTGCAGTATTTCTGGTGGAATATAATGATTACAGAAGCTCTACAAGCATGAATTATGGAAAGAGGTAAAGTATGTTTAGATGACCAGCGGAGGGTCCCATTTAGGGCTGGGTATCGATTCAGATGTCCCGATTCAATTCTATTCTCAATTTTTTTAAATTACATTCAGTGACCATAGTTTTAATACAAATGCTATTGATATTTCTAAAACAATTAAGTTAACATCAGAAAATAAGAGCTGCAGGCTTATATTTTAAACCTATTCTTTTTTTTTTTTTTTTTATAGGGTCCTTTTTTTAAAACAAAAACAGCTCCCTATAAAATGTACATTTCAATTTTTCTGGTAATCAGATGAAGGCATAAAACATTAATTTAATTTATCTTGATCAAATGAAAAATAAACCCTTTTACTTTTTGGCAAACAAAGTGCTGCACAATAGGTTTACTGTAACAATTCAAAAGAAAACAAATGTGATTACTTATTTAAAAATAAAGGTTTCTTCATAATTATTATTATTAGTAGTAGTAGCATTGTTGTTACATTAAGTCTTAAGACTGCTAAATAGTAAGATATTTCTGACACAGTTTAACGTTAAACTAAACTTTTATTTTGACGAGTTTCCATGAAGAACTTGCAGCTGCTGTGAATGTGATATGACCGTAGTTTTCTCAAATTAAATGGTAAAATGCTAATGAAGTGACTCTCAGAGCAGCTGGAGATAATACTGTGTGTTCATATCGTCATATAGAGAGACGGCAGAAGCTGAAAACACCGCAAACGCTGTCTGCGCTTTATTATGTGTAGTAAACAAAACAGTGCGTCACACCATCCGACATTCATTCATTCACTGCAGAAATCATAGCGCCTTTACACGTGATGTCAAATGCTTCGTTGGATTTGTAGTATTACTATAGCATTTAACCGGAGCATTGCAAATCACACATAGAGGTAAATAAGAGGGTGACTTCTAGTGGAGAAGACCAATGATAAGATTCACATTAATCAGATCTTGTTTTAAATGTTTGCTGAAATAATTACAGGAAAAGGCTTTTGAGAATCGATATCAAATGATGTTTACTAAACAAAGTTCGGGAGGAGCACGTTCAGATAATCAACATGACCAATCCTCTATCAGCAATCACATCACACAGACAGATACCGCTATAAATGGCTTAAGCCTTCCTACCTTCATTCTCTGCAGTTTCAGCATATCGCCGGCATGTCAGAGTCAAACTCGCCCTCAAGCGATAATCCAAACGACGCTCAGCGTCCCTCGGCGTCCGCCGACGCCGCTCAGCCTAACAGCCGTCAGGTCTCCAAAATCGTGCCCGCGGCTGCTCCACGGGGCCGTCGGCCCTCACGAGCCGCCTCTCACACCCCGAGACGACAAGGCTCGCCCGCGCCTCCTCCATCTAGGCGCCCACCACCTTCTCCGGCATCTTCCTATGCCTCGGTCCTTCGCTCCGTCCCAGCCATCCAGAAGTGGACAGTTGCAAGCCTTAGACAGGCCCTGAGCAACGCAGACGTCTACTACTCACGGCGGATGACCAAAACGGAGCTCTACAACATCTTCTGCTCCATCCAATCCACTCCCCCGCCGAAAGCGGCCGGCAATCAGGCCACGCCTCGTGGCACCCCATACGCTCGGCCCGAGCAAACCTCCTCCCCCACGAGGAAAGGCCTTCGTTCCTCCAGCCGCCGTAGCAGGCCTTCGGCAAGCCTGGGCCGCGCCCCAGACGCCGCAGCCGTAAGCCCCAGTTTGCCCGCCCTCCCTGCTCAACTCCAGCCCGCCGCGCCTCTCTGCGCAGCGCCAGCGGCCGTCTCGGCCCACTCACAGCTTTTTTCTTATCCTCATCTTTTCCCCGAGGCATGGCCCGCGGCCCCACCGCCGAACTCTAGCGCGAGGCTGCCTCCGTTAGCGGCGCAGGCCCACACTTGGTCCACGCTCCCTGCTCCCCCTCCTCTTTCTTCTACCTCCGCCCCCGGTCCCGAAGTCTGCGTGAGGCTGCCTCCGCAACCGGCTCCGGCGGCCACTGTTCCCTCTCTGCCTTCTCTTCCTCTAGCTCGTTCTCCCTTCTCGTTGGCTTCCGCAGTGCCGATGCCCATCCCACCAAACGCCCCGGCCTTGGAACCACCCCCCGTCGCCAGCAACATCAGGACACAGATTCTAGCAGGTACGGATGTAGACCTCTTTTCTCTACTTTCGCCACTTTCACCTCCGTCTTCAGATCGCCAAATCGATTGCGGCGATTTCTCCGTCACCCTCAAAAACCCAGCACATAGTCCATCACGCACACTCTCTCTCGCCGAGTTCACAATCTCATTCACCCGTTATCTGGAGGTAATTTGCACCGCGTTTCCACACAGGAGACGAGAGCTCGGCGACTATCTCGCGATAGTGGCCGAGCTCGCGCTATCTTACGGAGGCACCCACTTCTACACCTATCACAAGCTGTTTTCAGCAAAATGTGCCATCCGGGTAGCTCAGTGGAACCAGTGCCCTTACTGGGGGGCACTGGACACCGAGCTCCACAACCGAGTCTTCCTGGGCTGCCGCAATATTTCATGTTCCGTCTGTCGATCCGCCGCCCATTCCACCGAAGCATGTCCTTTCGTCACACCGTCCGTCCCCGAATCCTCCCAAATTAAATCCACCAGCTACGTCCCGCGCAGTTCTAACACACCAACCAACCCATCATCCTCTAAATCCTACCTCCGCCACTCCTTTTCCTCAAGTCGCGTCTGCTCCAACTTTAACACCGGCAGGTGCTCAAGGCCGCGTTGCCGTTTCCTGCATGTCTGCAGCTTCTGTGGCGGCGCCCACGCCCGCATTATTTGTCCTGTGTTTAAGTCTGCAAATAAAAATGATAAACCTTACCTATCGACTCCTGTGAATATTTCCCATTTGTCTATTGAATTGTCTAATCACCCCGACACGAACTTCACAGACTTTTTACTGTCTGGTCTCACGCACGGCTTTAACCCGGGCGTCGAAATTTTTCCAAACCAGAGCATGATCTGTGCCAACCTCCAGTCCGCTCTCACCGAACCCGAAACAGTCGATCTGCTAATCAAAAAAGAAGTAGAGTCGAAATTTATGGTCGGCCCTTTCGATGATCCTCCTTTTGCCCGTTTTCGCATCAGCCCAATCGGAGTCGCTACACGAAAATTTTCAGGAAAAAAGCGCCTGATAATCGATCTTTCATCCCCCCACAATTCCCCGCTCCCAAGCATTAACAGTCTCATTCCGCTCGAAGAATTCTCCCTCCACTACCACGACATCGACCAAGCTATAACTCTGATAAAAAAACGCAGGTCGCGGCGCATGGCTGGCCAAAGTCGATATCACCTCCGCGTTTAAAGTGATGCCAATCCATCCGGATTTCTGGCACCTATTCGGCATACAGTGGAGAAACAAATTCTACTTCGCCGTTCGTCTAACTTTCGGCTGCAGAAGCAGCCCCAAAATTTTTGACATGCTATCAGAGGCTGTCTGTTGGATCCTATCCAACAATTACGCAATTCCCTACCTCATCCACCTCCTAGACGATTTTCTAATCATCTCGCCCCCCGACTCCATCCCAGCCGCGCATCTCTCTATAGTCCAGAACGTATTCGCAAAGCTCGGGATTCCCCTCGCCAAGGACAAAACCCTGGGACCAGCCTCATCCATCGAATTCTTAGGCATCCTGCTAGACTCCGAGAAATTCCAGGCTTCATTGCCCAAAGAAAAAATCGACAGAACAATCCTGGTCGCCTCCACCCTCCTGCACAATCCAATTTGTTCCAAACGTGAGCTGTTGTCTATCCTCGGCCACCTAAACTTTGCGATGCGCATCATTCCGCAGGGCCGTTCTTTCATTTCTCACCTCCTCGCTCTCGCGTCTTCCGTGCACGCGCTCGAGGATCGCATATCCCTGCCTAGCTCGTGCTGCAACGAACTTAGTTTATGGATTTCTTTCCTCAAGCAATGGAACGGCCTATCCTTCTTTTACGTAAACATGATTTCCAACCCTGTCGACATCCAATTATTTACCGACGCTGCCCCCTCCCGCGGTTTCGGAGGTTTTTTCCAAGGCAGCTGGTTCGCATCTACATGGCCCCCCCAGCTGTCAGATCTGCCTCAGTCTCTTACATCCTCAGCGCTGTTCGAGCTATACCCTCTAGTCGTCGCAGCATTCCTATGGGGGAAAGCATGGTCCGCAACCAGCATTATAGTGCACTGCGACAACGAAGCGGCCGTGCATTGCATCAACAAAGGTCGTTCGCACTCCACCGCTCTGATGCCTTTTCTAAGACGGCTCACCTGGATCTCAGCTTGCGGCCAGTTTATTTTAAATGCAAAACACGTTCCCGGGTCTAAAAACCAAATAGCTGACTCTCTTTCCCGTTTTGCTTTCCAGAAATTCAGGCGGCTGGCGCCAGATGCGGACCCACTCCCTACCCCAGTACCTCCATATTCAGAGCTGATCTTCCCGTAAGCCATCCGCTAAAAAACCTTTTAGATACTTCTCTCGATTATATTTTTCAGGCCGTCTCCCCAAGGACCCTCCAATCCTATCTAACTGCATGGAAGAGTTTCAAAACCTTTCTCCACGCATACAACTTACCTTTCCCGGATTTTTCATTGCTCACCATCACCTCGTTCATCTCCTACCTCAACACCATCAAAAACCTCCAAGCCAGCTCCATCAAAGGTTATCTAAGCGGAATTCAGTTTTTTCACAAATTAATTTTCGGCACACCCTCTCCAGAAATAGCCAGCTCTCAGACATCCATGCTCATCAAAGGCATCCAAAAAACCCAACCCACCCGCCCAGACGCCAGACAGCCAATAACCCTAGACATGCTAACCAAATGCATTTATACCCTCCGCAGAGGTTACCACTCCATCCACACCGCCCGCACGCTCGACGCCATGTTCATATTGGCCTTCTTCGGCTTTCTCAGATGCTCTGAACTTACAATCACTTCCAGCTTCAATCCAACAGTCCACCCAACCCTTTCAGATCTAGCAGTCATAGATTCCGACTCAATATCCTATTTTATTAAGCAAAGCAAAACGGACCAACAAAAAAGAGGCCACTTCATTTACATCTTCAATCTCCAATCACCAATTCAACCATACCAGACCCTCCTAGCCTATCTACATCACAGAAGACCACAGGCAAAACTCCTCTCTGACCCACTTTTTGTCGACGACGCCAATCACCCCGCCACCCGTTTCTGGTTCCAAAAACATCTTAAATCCGTTCTTTTTCTATCTGGCATCCCAGCAGACCATTACTCCTGCCACTCCTTCCGTATTGGCGCAGCTACCACAGCCGCCCAAAAAGGCCTCTCCCAGCCCGAAATTCAGACGCTCGGCCGCTGGACGTCAGAGGCTTTCAAAACCTACATCCGGTCAGATCGCTTCCATATCAAAGAAGCTCACCGAACCCTCATCAGCCGAGTCATCTAAAGATCAGCCCTCCCCTCTAATGCATCGTATCCAAACCTTCCCACGCCTATCATCAGAGCATCCCAGTTCACGCTGCCGCAGCAGCGCCCGCTTCCGCAGAAGCGCATATCTTTCTTCCCATTGCCGCAGCAGCGCTCGCTTCCGCAGAAGCCTCACTCTATTTTCCAGATGCCGCAGCATCGTCGCTTCCGCAGAAGCGCTCATCTTTCTTCCCGCTGCCGCAGCAGCGCTCGCTTCCGCAGAAGCCTCACACTATTTTCCAGATGCCGCAGCATCGTCGCTTCCGCAGAAGCGCTCATCTTTCTTCCCGCTGCCGCAGCAGCGCTCGCTTCCGCAGAAGCCACACTCTATTTTCCAGATGCCGCAGCATCGTCGCTTCCGCAGAAGCGCTCATCTTTCTTCCCGCTGCCGCAGCAGCGCTCGCTTCCGCAGAAGCCACACTCTATTTCCAGATGCCGCAGCATCGCCGCTTCCGCAGAAGCGCTCATCTTCTTCCCGCTGCCGCAGCAGCGCTCGCTTCCGCAGAAGCCACCTTTCTAGCACAATCGCCACAGCAACGATTCTGCTCAAGCAACGGCCAGCACCCCTCTAAGTTTAAGCGCCACAAGTTTTGGGGGGCAATTGATGCTCCGGCTGCTGTCCTGCGCTAAATCGCATTTTGGGGGAGCGCTCAGGGTTCGGGCTAAAATGCCGAGCTCGGACCCCTCTCCTCAAACGAGGGAAGAGTACTCCAAGTTCGGGAGGAATTGCCGAGCTCGGAGCCCTCCCCACGGACAGCACGCCAAATACGCATATTATCTATCTAGCCTCATTATCTGTAAGGCGAACTCGTGAAATGATGTTTACTAAACAAAGTTCGGGAGGAGCACGTTCAGATAATCAACATGACCAATCCTCTATCAGCAATCACATCACACAGACAGATACCGCTATAAATGGCTTAAGCCTTCCTACCTTCATTCTCTGCAGTTTCAGCATCCCTCCACCACCCCGACTCCTCTCCATCGGCCCATTCCTATCCCAGCTCGGGGGGAGCGCTCAGGGTTCGGGCTAAAATGCCGAGCTCGGACCCCTCTCCTCAAACGAGGGAAGAGTACTCCAAGTTCGGGAGGAATTGCCGAGCTCGGAGCCCTCCCCACGGACAGCACGCCAAATACGCATATTATCTATCTAGCCTCATTATCTGTAAGGCGAACTCGTGAAATCAACGTCATTTTAAAAAACGATTAATTGAAAAAAACTTTTTTTTTTTTGCCCAGCCCTAGACCCATTAGCTAAAAACACCTGTTATATACAGTATGTGAGACAATAAAAAGATTGTTTTGTTTTTTTTCTTTCCTTGTTTATTATCTCATAAGTGCATTTATAAGTGATTTGAGACAGCAGATCAAATCAGTTTTGAAAATGGCCGATACTAATAAAAATACTTCAAGAAGTTCACTTCCGGAATTAAAATTTCCTGATCATTTACTCACCCCCATGTCGTCTAAGATGTTCATGTCTTTCTTTCTTCAGTCTCAAAGAAATAATGTTTTTGTTTTTTTTGATGAAAACATTCCAGGACTTTCTCTATATAATGGACTTCAACGGTGGCCAACGAGTTGAAGGTCCAAATTGCAGTTTCAAAGGAGCTTCAAAAGGCTCTACTGAGGAATAAGGGTCTTATCTAGTGAAACGATCGGTAATTTTCTTAAGAAAATACAAATTTATATACTTTTTAACCACAAATGCTCGCCTTGCACTAGCTCTGCGATCCACATGCGTAGGAAAAAAAAAAAAAAATCACACGCAGTTAGTTCTTCATCTGTGTACTACGCTTAAAAAAGCTAAGGTAGGGCAAAAAAACTGCATCTCATTTTTTCTCCTCAAACTTCTAAATTGTCCAACATCATTCTTTTACCTTATTTTGCAAAGAGCGTTTAACTTTCTTTGCATGTTCACTTTGTAAACACCAGGTTGCTATGTAATGCGTGAGGTCGAGCTAGTGCAAGACGAGCATTTCTAGTTAAAAAGTACAGAATTTTTTCTCTATCTTAGAAAATGACCAATGGTTTTATTAGATAAGACCCTTATTCCTCGTCTGGGATCGTGCAGAGCCCTTTGAAGCTGCACTGAAACTGCAATTTGGTCCTTCAACCCGTTAAAGTCCACAATAGGGAGAAAAATCCTGGAATGTTTTCCTCAAAACCTTCGACTGAAGAAAGAAAGACATGAACATCTTGGATTCCTTTAATATCGGTGCCGATAACTGCCTCTATGAGAGTTAACCACATCATTTGCATAAAGCAACACTTACAACACATTTTACCTTGAAAAAAAGAATGATTCTGTTTTTGGTTAACAAAGAAAGATTAAATCTTTCCAAATGTACCCGTTTGTATACATACCCCTGCTTGAGAGTCACTGACTTCAGGTTTAGTATTTGAGGAACAGATGTCAGTGCTGTTCACAGGTGGAGAGAGGAGGAGTGAAGACAGACAGAGTGAAAGAGAGGGGGGAAGTGCTGGACAAATAGACACTAAACAGTGACATTTTGGACATGCCGTTTACTGAGTGATTTATTAGTGTAATAAAGAAATTACCCCAATTATACACACAAACACTGACACACACACACACACACACACACACACACACACACACACACACACACACACACACACTGCACTGAGGGCCAGCCATATTGAAACACTCATGCTGAGAAATGGCCGGGTAGGGGTAAAGAATCACACCATTACACACATTTACACACAACACACACAATTATCATCTATATGAGTTGGAATGAAATGCCTGAAAATCATCCAGTGAAAGCTCTGGAATCATAATACATGCTCTTTTGTGATCCAATCTGGATTAGTTTATCTGACACAACAAAAGTCTCTTCAGGAGTAATCACGGACAAAGATTGTATCAGTGTGTGTGTGTGTGTGTGTGTGTGTGTGTTCTCTATCTCTGTGCCCACATGGCCAGACGTATTCTGAGCCGCCATTAAAACACCAGAGAAAAGGTCAAGCAAGAGGGAGAGACGGCTGGAAAGAATTGAGGAGGATGTAGACAATAAAGAGCATTAAGAGGGAACAAAATAAAGATAGACAGCATGAGAAAATGCAGAGTTGGAGGATAAAAGGAGGGGAGAGACAGAGAGATGAAAGTATGGAGTGATGAGGTTCATCATGTTGATCCATTGAACCTGATTGATCTTTTTGTCCAGACACTCAGCCTGAATAATGGAGTCTAATGTGTGTGTGTATGTGTGCGTGTATGTGTGTGTGTGCGCACCACTAATAAGTGGATTTAAATTGGATAAGCTTACCCATGAGTGCCCTATCCTCTGGGGTAGTGAAGTGAAAATACTACATTATGCTTGTTTTTATATTGTGTAACTCAAATTATTCAGATTCAGATGCGGAAAGCAGCAGTAATTTTCACAAAACGTAACACTGGTAATAGCTTACAGCACAACTCATGCACTGTAACCACATCAGGTATGTATACTGCAATATAATGGACTGTTTTAGTAAAGATCAACATGGATATTTAAAAAAAAGTTATGTAAAACGTGTTACGTAAAAGTGTTCCTTATGTAATTGTCTTTTTTTTGGTTGCAATTTTGTTTAGAACATTTCGATCTTAAAAGTAGCATGTTTTCTTTAATGTCTTTGGCACTGTTTGGTGGCTAATAATAAGATTAATTAAACACTAAAGACTTACATTCACATTAAATTTTACAGTTACATGTTATGACTATGACACTGGTGATTGTGTACTTCTACAATCATTTAATTTAGGCTAAATACTCTCTGAATATATGTGTAAAAACCAATAAGTGCAGTGTTCAATAATCTATAATAATCTATTTTCAGTTCAGATACTTTATGTATGTGGCTTCCACAAAACAGAGAGAAAATCTGATGAAAACATCACTGAAAGTGTTATATAACATATATTATGTTATATAAAGCTTTGCTGCTACTTTGAGTGAATATTTCAAGTTAAGTTAGTCACATGTCTTCTGTTAACCGTTATCTGTTTGGCTAGCTGGTCTGGTCAGGGTTTTCAGGTTAGGGGTCAGGGCCTGGGATTACATGTTAATCTCCAAAAAGAAAAAGAAAAAGGAAAAATCTTCACAGACCTGTTTAAAAAATGCCCTGAGCTGGATGTCTTTGGCAGTTATTGATGTTTAGATTGTTAGCGGTGAGACTGCTGCTGCAGTGGCATTCTCATTGTCGTCTGAGGTCGACCTTCTCTGTGGCAAGTTTTGTGTTTTCTCAGCTACCTGTGCTTGTAATTTCTATTAACTCAATTTGTACTCTTTATCGTTCATTGCTTTGCTAAGGAAGCGTCTGTTTCTGCTTATGCCTATGTTTATTTATTCGGCAAACTGGTCTTTTTTAATATAGAGGTCAATGACAAAGGTTATATGAGATGATGAAAAAGAAAAGTCTTTTGAAAAATCGAATTAAAGTGTTAGTGTTAAGTTCTCAGAAACAAAATTTGTGAAAGAATGTTTATACCATAAAAAACTTTATGACTCTTTCATGACTTGCAATGTTAAGTGGCATAATTATCAAATAAAAAGTAATACGACTATTTTCCTTTCACCTTCAACTTACTTGAGCGCACACACCTTAATTGTTCTCATTTACAAAATGTATCTATGGGAAAAAAATCTATGAAAACGAACAAACAAGCATCATTACTTTTACTAGCTTTCTTGTGGTTTCTCCACATAAACTGACCTTGTCTTTTACAAAAGGTCATAATTATCCAATATATCTATTATTTAATAACTTACTGATCTTGACGCACAGCCATGATGGTGTACATCGCTCATCTCGGTGACATAATTGTCTGTTTTGTAGTTTTATTCTCCAATGACAACAAAATGGCCTCCTGATTTGGTGGATAAACATTTCCATGTAACTACTCTGCTTTTTTTTTTAAGTAACGATAATAAAACAATATGCCAAGCTACTTATGCCAAAGCATTTTTTCTGTTCCTCCATTTTAAGCCATTTAAGGAGACTACAGCATCTTTTTTGCAATCTCTGAACATCTACCCTGACTAAAATATGTGTATTCAAGTCATTGTATGCATTGAATAACTTGCTAGGCTATTATACTGCCTAATGTTGCAGTTTCACATTTCCAAAAGAATCGACAAGTCTGCCAGTTTTCTTTTATCAGTGGTATTAACATTGTGGTAATCTATTCAAGATGTTAATGTCATAGAATACTGGACGTCTGTTTTAAAATGAAAACTTCACAGATTAAATTCACCTGGCACAAGCTTTTACTACAACAGCAAACTTTAACTGATTGAAGCGTGCATTTTTTTTTCCCCCACTGCAAGCCCAAAATATTTTTGATGAGTCACATTTGACCTATTTAGCTTTAGCCCAGGGCTGTTGCTACCGTTCAGCACCGCTCTAACATGCACCCTCTGACATCCTTCAGCGTGTCCTTACGCCGTCTGAGGAATGTGACTCTCTCTCCTTCTCATTTCCTTTCGTTAGGCAGAGAAAACAGAGTGGCTGAAATTCAGTATTCCTGACAGAGAAGAACACAAAACTACAGCGTAGCTTTGCTGCTTTCACCCTGCACATAGATGAGAGGGGAACGAGTGGGAGGTCAAATTATTTGATCTAAGAGTTCTGAGAGAGTAAGTGAGAGTGAATGGAATAGACAGCATCTAAATGAGCTTTGTTCTTCCCATATGGCTTTAATTGTGTAGCTGGGAAACAGTAGTTTAGATGATCACATTGTTTGCACATAGTGAATTAATGCTCTGACTTCTCTCCAAAAATAACATTAGAGCTGGCACTGGTCGGCAGCGGAGCCTTCAGGCCCAAAATACAATAACACACACAGGAAACCTTCTTCACGCTTCAGTGCAAACACATACGATGACACACTGACTGCCTGTCAGGAGCTGAATTAAAACGGAGCAGTGTCTATCAGATATGGACAAGACTGAATGTTTTTTGGTTGAATTATTTGCCAGGAATGGTGTAAAATGGAAGTTTGTTTGTGACAATCTCAAGGTCTCTCTCTCTCCCGCTCTGTATATGTTACACTTGATTTGCTGGCATCAGAACGCAGATCAGATTCAGTTGAAGTAAACACCAGTGGAAGTCAATGACAGCTTGTAGAAGGCGGTGTGTGTTAAAGACATATGAAGTAACAGTTTTTACACAAAAATTTCCCTCTAAACTTACTGCCAGAAACATGCTTATTTTCCATTCTTTGTACTTTGGATTTTGCATTTACAAAAATAAATTCTTGTGGTTCTTATTTAAAGGGGACATTGGATGCCCAAGCTGGTTAGGGTCTTCATAAAATGTCTGGAAAACACGGATTAAAATTCCTCAGTGGTCGTGTAAAACAACACCCTTATTACCTTGTCAGAAACACCTCTGTTCCCAGTGACCAGTTGCATGCATGTATCTTTAAATGATAATGAGCTACTGCTCACCCTGCTCCTCTCTTCCGTTTTTGTGTGTATTTGGTGGTGCATTACCATTAAAAACAAAACTAATCCTCTGCATTCTCAGTGGCTCTTATGTCGGGAGAAAAATAAGATTCTTATGTTCACTTTCACATCAAACACAAGATGTGCAGAAGTTTCAGCGACTGGCCGAGGGTGTAAATATTCTAATACAGGGCAGTCCGTCAACGGGGCTTGAGCAATATGACATCTTACTGCTCAGAAAATCAAAACAGCTTGATAATTGACCATTCGCAAAGACACATCCCACTTAGTTACTGTTGCTATGTCTGACAAATAGGGTTGCAAAGGGGTGGAATTTTTTTCGTAAATTTCTGGAAACTTTCCAAAAATCCCTGGAATATTCTAAAAAATCCTGGAAAGTTTCCAAAATTTCTGGAATGTTTCCAAACCTTACTGGAAATTATCCACCTTTTTGCATACCAACAAACACATCATGTTCTCACTCAGTAAAACATACACCGTGGAGCAAAGAAGAAACTGACAACACGTCGACAGACAAGACAGAGCAAGTTACTTTTGGTATGAAACAGGTTCTCAGCTTTCAAATGTTGTCATTTTTTAAGAAAATTCAAACAATAAATACCTTTTTGTGGCTCTTTAATGTGTCGTGACAGATCACTCTATTGTCTTATGTGAACCGACTGTCTTGAAGTATGAAATAAACATGAATGAACATCAGAACGTATTTATTTAAACTGTGGAAAGATATCAATACACACTGCTAATTTATGTGCAAACACCATGTCAAAGACAGTTTTGCATCTAATGTCCACTTTTAAAAGAAAATATTTTAAGTTTTAAGTTTTGTGGCCCTATGAAATCCATTTTATTTTTTTCCAAATTATTATTTTTTCCATTTACATTTTTCTGGACTCCTTTTTAATGGTTAAAATCTTATTAATCAAAAAAGCATGTTTAATTAATTAATTTCAATTCAATTTCATCAATTTATTAAAGGTTTAACAAAAATGACGTTTTGGGCACTATGAAATATTGTATATTATTGTTACCAAATACTGGTTTTAGCATGTCTAAATATTTGAATGCATAACAACTTTTATTTATTCTTACAATAGCCTTGGGAATTTTTATTTCACTCAGAAATTCTGTGTTGTGTATTTATAATAACAGAAGGCATATTTTGTTTGTATTTACCTTTTAATGAAAATTGAAAAAAAAGGGGATTCACTATTAAAATTAAAACATGAAATATTGTGTAATTATTTCTTTAAAAAAGTTTTATTAATTTTTCAACAGTAGTAGTAGTATGTACATTCTAAATATTAAAAATATATTTCTGTCATCTTTAAGTTAAACCGAACTTTTATTTTAATGGGTTGCCGTGAATACCTGCAACGCTGGCGGTGTCTAGATTGAATACAGCTGCGGCTGGTAGCTAACAATACATTTTACTCAAATGGAATGGTCAAATGCGAATGAAGTGACTCTCAGAGCAGTTCTGGAGATGTTGTTCATGTATAAACAAAACCATGCGTCTGCCCCATTCATAAACACAGAGACACGTGGAACATCCAGGATTCATGTTTAAATAGTCTTTTTGCGGCTTAATATTTACACATATTGTGATTTGATTTAATTTGATGACATACATTTTTGATTTATTCTTCCAAACTTTGACAAATTCTGTGACATTTTGCGTTAAATAATACATACCATGTTTATGACTGGATTCCGTGATTCCGTCTGCGTTTTCATAGGACCCTAGCATTGAGACAAATTTAGTATACACTTCTATTCACTTTTGGCAGTTATACACATTTAAAAATTACTTCCCGGAAAAAAAAAAAAAAACTATAAACAATTACAAAAATCTGCATTTTTTCTAAGAATATGCTGAGTAAATGATTCAGTGACTCACTCATGAAGACAGTCACTTGTTTCATTCCTGAATAACTCAGTGTTTTGAACAAACCAACTAAGCAAATGATTCAATGTCTCACTTATAAAGACAGTCCCTTGTTCAATTCCTTAAAGAATTTCTGAATGTGTTTTTTAATTAATATTTTAAGAAAAAGTGTCACTTATGTTGCCATCTTCTGGTGTAATGATGTAACCTGCACAAAGAGTTACTGAAAATTTCCCACCACAAATACACAGACTGTCTTTTGGGAAGAAACACAGTGAAATGGAGTGACACAAACTGTGGAAAGTCCCAGTGCTGCTGAACTAAATATCAATTTTTGGAACAACGTTTGGGCAATTTCATTCAAGGACAGGGACTAACTGTTGTATGAGAGTAAATATGTCAACACATGAAAGAAAACTGCACTCCTCAAATGACCTCATAATGTTTTTAATCCAGGGCAAAGGAATCCGAGGCTTACATTCACTGAATATTAGAGGAGGTAAAAATTCATCACATGAACTCTTCATCAAGGTTGCTCTTCTAAAGAAATGTTTTTTGAGGGCCTCTCACCATATGAACTCTTCATTACGGGCCCTCTCACATATGAGCCCTTCATCACAGACACTCGCTTTTACATGAACCCTTCATTACAGGTCCTCAGCTCTCATACATGAACTCTTCATCATATCAGCAGATGCTAATGAGTTCTACAGAACTTGACACAGTCGGGGTTCAAAGTTTGACTCTGATTGGACCAGGATGGAGAGCGGACAGGAATTTCCTGAGCTTGAATTGATGTAGCAAACAGGACGCAGAACTGCAAATGAAATTTAAGGACGTAGAACTAAAATGAAATGAAATTACTACAGTTGTTTTTATATTTATTTAAAGTTAGATTTGAAATGAACAATACTCAATTGAAATTGAGATTTATGCATGATCTGAAAGTTTTCCATTGATGTATAGCTCGTTAGGATAGGATATTATTTGGCCAAGATACAACTATTTGAATCTGAGGGTGCAAAAAAATCAAAATATTGAGAAAATCGCCTTTAAAGTTTTTCAAATGAAGTTCTTAGCAATGCATATTACTAATCAAAAATTATGTTTTGGTATATTTACGGTTGAAAATTCACAAAATACCTTCACGAAACATAATCTTTACATGAAACTGAGAATTTTGACCCATACAATGTATTGTTGGCTATTGCTACAAATATACCGGTGCTACTAAAGACTAATTTTGTGGTCCAGGGTCACATATTTGCTTAAAATTAATATAAAATACTAATAAAATAATTGAAAATAAAATGAACATAATAAGTAGTAAGTGTTACTTTAACTGAAAATAGCATGTTAATTCATCAAGACAGAGTCTGAATTCAAACAAGGTGTTGTTTGTCTTTCTTCCTCTCTTTCAATTTTTCTGTTCTTTCTCAGTAAATACATTTAAAGTCGGCTTTGCTTCATCAGTTTGATTCATCTTTGTCTTTCTACTGATCAAAACCACCTGTGAAGGGAAAAAAAAACACTAATCTATACTGGAATGTTTACAAAAAAACAATCTGTGTACGCGTATTTTGGCCTTGCCAAATGGTAATTACTGATGGAGTCACTCAAGGCCTATCCAATTCAATTTCTCCATCTCCTCTTGGCCTGATGTGAAACTAAGATATGGTATGTGTGTGTGTGTGTGTGTGTGTGTGTGTGTGTGTATGTGTGTATCTGGTTTTCTTTTTATCCATCTTCCCTCTTTTGCCCTTTTCCTGCCATATTTTCACTCTCCCTCTATTCTTCCTTTTCCTTTTTCAATTGTCTCTGCATACAGTGTCACTCTTCATCTCTCTCACCTTCCTCACAATCTTTCCTTGCCAGAGCGCTGATGACAGCTACAGCACCATACGGCTTTTCTTCACATTTCCCATGTATTTTTAATAAAGAGGCTTATGCTTCTGTTTACAATCAGATTGTGTTGCACACCTGCGCGCTCGCACACACATGACGAGGCCTGGCCACTTGGGAAGGTGTAAAGCTGATAGGTTTAAGGGAGGAGAGATAGAGATCTCTGACTAATCTGAACCCTGTTGGCAGGAGGTTTAACCTGTAGATGAGAATCTCTCTCCACTCACTGCTCTGAGGCCTGCCATTTAGATCTGTTTCCCCAGCTGTGTGTTCATAAATGATTCAATTAAGCTCAGCTCTGATCTGATCTAAGATTAGTCTGAATGCTCCGAGATAAAACATTCTGAAGCTCAATGAGGAAAAAACAGAACGTATGTCCCTTCATTCATCGCCGGATGTACAGATAGATGGAAGCAGAGATTGGGTATTTGCATAAAAATGTATGGGATGTTTAATTAACCGTCTGTACACACAGCAGGGTTGGGCAACATCCAGAATGGAATAACTGGCTGCCTTTCAATTCATGACTTGGAATTTGATGCAAATTGACCTCAATGCACAGGATGTTATATTAGAATAGGAATCTGAATGACTGGATGCGAAATTTAGTTTACTGCATTTCAAAATTGAGGACTCAAGTTCTGACTGATTCATTCTGACTCATTATGCCTATTTAAATAATATCTAATATGCAGCAGTATTTAAATTTTTAACTAAAAGTATTTTAACGGGTGTGTTATTAGAAATAATTTTGTGGCCAAAAAATAAATAAATACATAAATACATAAAATAAAATAAAAACTAGAAATTAACTACATTTGAAATTAAAAGTAGAATACTTTTTTAACTGATTTGGGCTGTTTCTTGAAGCTCAATTCTCAGAGAGAATAGGAAGGAAGTTGAGGCATGAAGTTCAATCTGTGGAGTGAAGAAAGTATGAGAGAAGAAAATATAGATGTAGAATATAAAGCTTTAAAATATGGACACAATTAAAAAATGTTTAAAGTGTTTTTTTATTGAATATTGAGATTTTTGAATATTCTGATATATCAGATTTCATTAAATTAAATATTCTTTCATGAAGTGAGATGTGGATTTACACACTATTTATTTTACTCATAACCTGTAGGTTTTATATAATTGGGGTTTGTTAAATATGTTTGTCTGATCATATGCATTAATAAATCATGTATTTTTAATTAAGATGCAGAATAATTTTTGGTAAATAAGAGATGGCCCACTTTACCTGAAAAGGATTGTGTCTAGAGCACACAACCTGAAAATGTTTATTGGAATATACTATCTTGCAAATAACCCTTTATATGAACTGTATTCAAATTTAAATATTATAGCTGGACCTTAAAGTTAACAAAAGTAATAAAGTAAAGTAAAGAAAAAAATGTCTATGTATCTAAATTACACGTTTTACAAAAAGGGGCCCGCTTTACCTTAATTCACCCTACCGTCACAACCATTAAAACATATTTACATTTTTCCAATACTAAATGTTCCGTCATATGTCATTTCCATCACATATATTGAGATATACCACAAGAGTGTACCAAAACTCTGTGATATTCCAGATATAATGCAATATCCAGAATTAACATTTGCATATATTCATTTAGCAGATGGCATATGAGAAATATAACAGGCGATGCATCCTAAGGGAGGCAGTAATACAAAAAGTGCTAGCAATACAAAGTTTTGAACATCATCAAGAAAAAGTACAAGCTGAAACAGGGAGTCAGGGTTGGATGCCTTCAGAATTGGACTGAGAACTCATTATATATATATATATATATATATATATATATATATATAAAACTTTTTATTTTATTTTTTTTTACTAGTGGGTGTTCTATAGTTCATTTATGTGAGTGAGGATATCCAAAAATTCTTCATACAGTGGACTACCAGTAAAAGTGATAAATACTTGGGACCAAAAATTATTCAGACTCTTTGACCTGACCATTTTTGCTTAAGTGTTTTATCTTTAATTGCAAATGTAACCTTTTTACACCACAGGCTGGACAAAATTAAGCATTGCTTGGTAATTGGTCAACAAAATATTTATAGTTGTGTAAGTATTGTCATACTAACAGTCAGGGTTCCCACTCTAAGCCAAATTTCCATGACTTACAATGAACGGATCCATCCATTTGCAAGCTTTATTTATTTGTTTACAGACCTTTTTTGTACAAAACACACATACACACTACTTTTGTTTTTAGTATGTATGTGTGTTTTTACCCGTTAAATGCACTTTGATATTTTTCTGTAAAATATTTACGGAAATTAATTTACGGTTATTATGGTTTCAGGGGATAAATGCTCTAAAGGAAGTTCATCATTCAGTTATTTTATTTCTTCACATTTAGTTTTTGCTTTTCTATCATCTACTTTTAACACCCAGTCTTGGAAGTGATCATTTGGTAGCCAAAGCTCTTGAAATGTACATTTTCCTGGCATGTTTGCCTTAGTTACCAGGTACAGCCTGGTGACTGCATTTGACTTAAGTGATTGCCAGTTGACGAGCGGAAAGGAAAAAAATGGAGCTGAAAAATAGACAAAACGTGTGAAACAACGCGATAAAAAAAAATTCGGTATAGAAAAATTACATTCTGATAAATGGAAACTAAAATTTAAAGCAATAAGCAAAAATCCCTGATATTCCATGACTTGGACCCCCAAAAATATACAATTCCCTGACTTTCAATGTCTGGAATAGACCTTTTAATATTCCATGATATTCCAGAAATTCCATGACCCGTGGGAACCCTGAACAGTTGTCTGAATTTTGGTTTATTGTAATCCATTACATACCTTTCTATCAGTTTTCTGACATTATCAAAATGAATTTGTTCTGACACAGTTTAACTCTGGGTTCTTGTCATATTTTATTACCATTTTCGAAACTATAGCGAATGAACTGTAACTATGTGAGAAATGTTGAAGGTGTCTGAATAAATTTGGGTTTGACTGTATACGTGTGTGTGTGTGTGTGTGTGTGTGTGTGTGTGTGTGTGTGTGCGTGTGTGTGTGAAATGGTGAAGCAACATAATTATATTTTTGTTTGATTTCATCTGGAAGAGTAAACAGAGCATTATGGAGAATAAAGCGTGGTCTGTAAAGTCAACGTTCAAATGAATGGAAGTACCCTATATGTTTTATGTATAATAAAATGCTTACGGCTAATTCTTACTAAAAAACATATTATTAAACATCACACTTCATGTTTTAGAATATATGTGACCCTGGACCACAAAACCAGTCTTAAGTCGCTGGGGTATATTTGTAGCAATAGTCAAAAATACATTGTATGGGTCAAAATTGATTTTTCATTTATGCCAAAAATCATTAGGATATTAAGTAAAGATCATGTTCCATGAAGATATTTTGTAAATTTCCTACTGTAAATATATTTTAAAACTTAATTTTTGTTAAGTAATATGCATTGTTAAGAACTTCATATGGACAAATTTAAAGGTGATTTTCTCAATATTTAGATTTTTTGGCACTCTCAGATTCCAGATTTTTAGATAGTTGTATCTCAGCCAAATATTGCCCTAACCTAACAAACCATACATGAACAGGAAGCTTTATTATTCAACTTTCAGATAATGTATAAATCTCAATTTCGAAAAATGGACGCTTATGACTGGTTTTGTGGTCCAGGTTCACATATTTGACATTTTAACTTATCCTCCCTAAATTCAAATTGCTACTAATTCAGGTGCAATTCAAATTCAGGAATTGAGCTGGAATTTAAAAATCCGCTGTAAATTTAATTCTACAAGGCACCCAAGCCTGACAAGTAGAGGAAGAAATCTATGCATTCATTAGTAGTCCATGAAAAATGCAGCTCATTTCTAATATGATAATTTCTCTCTCTCCCCCGGGTTCTGGGTTCAGTAACGTTTAAACGGCTTTAGTGTTTAGCGTAGCGGCAGAAAAAACCATCTGCCTTCAGGCGTATAAGTTAACAAAGCAAGCAGCCTCCATTCTCTCGCTCTCTGATGTCTAAATGGGCATAAAGAGATATTACACAGCATATTATCATCCTTGTTATGAATCAACATGGATGAACTAAAATTAAGTTTTGATAACGTTGGCAGCCCTGAAGAGTTACAACACATAACCATGGCACAGGAGGAGAGAGAATGAATGACGGAAAGAGGGATTGATGGATGGACGACTAGGTGTATTGCACAAAACACTTGGCCCGGTTCAGTTCGCAAAGGAAGAATCACCTCAGCTCACTGTATTCACTCTCGCATTCATCCGTTTTCCTGCCAGGGCAATTGAGCTCAGAGAAACTGGAATCCGGACAGATCCATTCCGGCTCTAAGCCGCCGGCCACTGGCTCCCCTCCACATTTATAATGTGGACTAGCGGATCAAAGCGCTGAGAGTGTGTGTATAAGTGTATGTGTCTTGGTCAGAGGCCCCTAAGGGTCCTCGCTGAGCCTGAGGTGGCCAGTGCATGCCTGAGAAATGGGGGTGAGATTTCACGGAGCATGAGAGGCTTTAGACTGTTTGCTTTGCCACAGAGTTATTGCGAACATATGTGATACACACACACACACACACACACACACACACACACACACACACACACATAATCGTGCAAGATGCTAAAGGCATTTTAAAGCTCTGTGGCGGGACAGTGATATAATCGCTCTCCGTCCGGTCTCCTGCGGACATAGATGAAGCATCCTAATGATATGAACGCTCACATCTTTGAGCATTAGTGAGCACTGACATATTTTATTAGTCAAATTTAAACTCCGATATAAATCTTTCCCTTGCGATATTACGCCTTTAATAATATTATAAAATCAAATATTTTGACCCATCTATTTCAGTCCTCTTCAAACACAAAGCCTAAGGTCATCGCCGCTATTTACTGCAGGAAAACAACATTAATCTGTCAGGGTTCACCGTGAGAGCGCGCACGGACAGACGTTTGCGCGTACAACGCTCATTCATCTTTAGAAACGCAGACCCGCTCTGCCACAACTTCTGTTTGTGTAGGGACTTTATGTGTTTGGATGGGCAAAACACTGGGAACATGAAGAGAAGAGCTGACAGAAAAAGAGACGGAAAGATGGAGAGAAATAGAGAGGAAGAAAGAGCCTGTCCAGGCTGTATGTGGGGGCTCACCGCTCTCAGCAAGTGCTGACCACTACAGCCAAAGAAAACTTGCCAAACCCTGCAAGATGTTTTCTTTAATGTTTATGCTCTCTCTCATTTGGCTACGTCCGTACCCCCCGTTTCAATGGTTTCGACAGGAACAAAGATGTTAACTGTCTCGGTGACCACTAGTAAAACAGAAATCAGGATGCGGCCTTTATGACACCATTGTTACTTTAGCCGAAAGCAAACAGCTGTTAGAGCTCTGGGTCGCGGTGGCTTGACGGTGAAGGGTCTGGACTGCTAACTCAAAGGTTGCAGGCTCCGTTTCAAGTAGAGCTGAGCCAGCAGCCAGAGGGCTGGGGTTAGGTTTTGGTTTAGTGTTATGAATTACCATTAGCCCTTGTAAATGCAGGATGTTTTAAACTGTTCATGCATAATGAGTATGCGCGTATGGCTCTGTTCCAAAACCCAGCAAGCTGCCTGCGTAGGCAGCGTTTTAAGGCATCGTGGGAGCGCTTTACACATGAAGCCTGGTGCAAAAGTTAGGCAGGCTTCTGAGATAGCTCCATTAGACAAAATTATCATTTTATAATAATGCATAATGCATTGCAGTTAAAAAGACTAATCCAAAATTGCAGAGGAATGTCATAGATACACAGTTGAGGTGAAAAATTTACATACACCTTGTAGAATCGACAAAATGTTAATTAATTTGACAAAATACAAATGCATGTCATTTTTTATTTAGTACTGATTTTTCACAAGACATTTACATAGTCCATAAGAGAAAATAATAGTTGAATTTATAAAAATGACGGCATTTAAAAGTTTACATAATCTTGATTGTTAATACTGTGTTGTTATCTGAATGAGCTGTTTTTTTTTTTTTTTTTTTTTTTTTGACAGTGACAGTTACAGTTCATGAGTCCCTTGTTTGCCCTGAACAGTTAAACTGCCCGCTGTTCTTCAGAAAAATCTTTCAGGTCCCACAAATGTGTGTATTTGAAGCCTTTCCAACTATGACTGTATGATTTTGAGATCCATCTTTTCACACGGAGGACAACTGAGGGACTCATATGCAACTATTAAAGAAGGTTCAAAAGCTCAATGATGCTTCAGAAGGAAAAACAATGCAGTAAGAGCCAGTGTAAACTTTTGAACAGAATTCAGAAGTGTACATTTTTCATATTTTGCCTAAATATCATATTTGGTACTGCCTTTTAGAAGCTACAGAAGATATTTACATATTTCCCAGAAGACAAAATAAGTTAAATGTACCCTAATCTTCAACTTCCATGTGCATTGTTTTTCTTTCTGGGGCATCAGTGAGTGTTTGAACCTTCTGTAATAGTTGAAATATGAGTGCCTCAGTTGTCCTCAGCGTGAAAAGAGGAATCTCAGTCTTTGTTGAAAATGTTTCAAATACACATAAATGCTGAAAAAACAAATAATTTGTGGGACCTGAAGAATATTTCTGAAGAACAGCAGGTAATTACACTGCTTAGGACAAACAAGGGACTCACGAACAACTATCATTAAAAAAAAAAACAGCTGTGGATCATTCAGGTAACAACACTGAAACATCTTTTAAGTGAAATATCTTATTCAGGTCAGTACTAAACATTTACACGCATGCATTTTGTATGATCCCTCTTCTTTTGGTAAAAAACTTATAGTTTCTGCAAGGTGTATGTAATCTTTTGACCTCAACTGTACTTGGAATTCATTCAGTAAAGAAAAGTGGTCTTGGTCTTATTAAAATGACTATTTCACTCTATATTTGCATTTTTGTGCTTAGTAGAGTTTCACATTTTTAGCTTAACAATATGCCAAACTACTGAAAGTGTCAAGAGCGCTATTTGCATGAAGTACAGTTGCTGTTTATGTAGTGTGCTCCAAATAGGTCATTTATGAGGTTCCATTTCAGTTAGGATGCTGCCCTAGATGCAGCTATAGGCAGTAGACAGCGAGGCAATACACAACATTTTGGAACAGAGCCGGTGTGTGGGAGTGTGTGTGGGCCACTACCCAGGAAGTCCAGTTTGCTGACTAGCAAAGAACCATGAGCTAAAAATAAACAAACACAAACAATAAAGTCAGCACAAACATTCAAAAAGATTTGTGAACAAGCTGGAGTGCGAAGTACTTGAATAATTGTACTTCATTATATTTTGGAGAACGTACTTGACACAAGTAGGCCTGAATTGCTGAAGACTTGTACTCTGCTCAATTACATTTCCAAGGCAAACATGATACAGCTTCTTTACAATTTCCAAAACCTCCAAAGTACAAAGTACATTCTTTGAAGGTCATCATGGCTTGAATCTCTTTTGGTCCGTTTTACTGAACTAACAAGCTAATCAAATTATACTCCCAGCTGAAATTATAGCCAAAGACATCTAATTTACTGTAAGTTCAATTTGGAAAGAACTACGCTCATTTGTCCTTTTGAAAAGACATATCATTAGTCAAATAAGACATTTTAATTGTAGACAATGCTGAAGATGAATGGACATGACGCAAATGTGAATGCAGTTGATGATCGGTCTATATTCAAAATGCATTTAAATGTCAAATAACTATCAAATCAACTTCTAGGGTTTTCAGAACAGCGTTTAACATCTGGCACGTCACAGAACCGTGTTTATTACTCTTAAATTGTGATTAAACAAGTCACTTTAATGAGAACATGTCCATCTCTTGATTTAATAGTCGATTCCAAGAGATTCAATACTATTTAAAGGTTTGGGTCTGGTATGATTTTTAAATGCTTTCAAATGTGTCTTTTGCTCTGCAAGCCTGCATTTATTTTGTCAAGAATACAGTATAAACAGTAACATTGTAAAATAATATAATCATTTCAAATAACAGCTTTCTAGTTGAATACATTTTCAAATGTAATTTATTCCTGCAAAGCTGAACTTTCAGTCGTCATAGAGTGGGGGAACTATGACATCACCTTGTAGGCCGATCGACTGTTAGCATTGTGTTAGCAAGGCAATAGGATTTTCCCATAGGCTTTTGGATTATCGCAAAAAATAAGCTCTGTGTTCAACCGTAGTTCATGAAATTTACACGCTTTGTCCATCTAGATAATTTTCACAATATAATAGAATTTGTATGAATTTTGGAGCCTAAATACAAACCGTAGAACTAAAAAGCTAAACTTAAAGACTATAAACAAACTACACCATGGTCGCTCGTGTTCAACGTCACTACCGCTATGCTTCCGACAACTATTTCAAACTTATTTTTAAAAACATGTTTAGTGAAAAGGATTTACTCTGTGGATGAATTTTATTCCACGTTACACTAAACTTTTCATGAAATAAATACAAAACTAGAGCCAAACTAAAACCGAAATGAAACAAAAATAATAAACCGTAAGGAGTGAATAAATTAATCCTTAATTGATATGAATATTTTAATGAAAAACTAGTCTCCATGTAGTATTTAATAAAAATCTAGTGTATGAAATTATTAAATAACAGCAGAGTGAGCAAGTTTTTGATTATGGTAAAATGAAATTAATTGTAGTGAATACCACATTTCAGCTATAATTTTGTTTAAAGCCGGTAAATGTGGCGTTTACATGGAATAATCGTAATATGAGTTTACCTTATGGTATTCACTGGTTCAGTAATAAAACGAGCATCTTCCATACGAAACTTGTGGTTGCATTTTGGGGCAAAGCACACACACACACAAAAAAGCATTTTCGAACAACAACATAAAATACGGAGAACTAGTAATTGGTTATTCTACAAGTATCCTGTGCTACAAATTATACAAAAATTACAAAAATTACGTTTAATGTCTCAGACAGCGCCTGTAGTCCCATTTAGCAACTCGTTAGCAACTGTCTTTTTAAAGGAACAGTTTGAAAAAAATCACGAACATGGTGTAACTGGTGCGTTTTATATCGTAGAATAAAACGTAAAAGTATCTTGAGGTTGTGTTAATCACGGACCTTATTTAAGGGATTTAACCAAAATCCCATTCAAAAAACCCATTGACTTTGGGACGATGGAACCGGAAGTGCTAAAATGCTAACTCAATTCCGGGTTTTTGCCTACAAAGTGATGTCATAGTTCCACCTCTCTATTACTCCAGTCTTCAATGTCGCATGATTCTTCACAAATACATTTTTCTTAATTTATTTGTGGAAAGCTTTCCTTCATAAAGTTCAAAGTTAACAATTTATGCTAAGGCTCCTTTAGTTCATGTATTTTCTAACATGAATTAACAATAAATAATATTTTTTTAGCATTTATTCATCCATGCTAATGTTAATTAAAATACAGTTGTTTATACAGTCATGCAAAACTTTCTTTTTTACATAATGCATTAGTAAATAGTGCAATTAACATTACCTTAGATTAATAAATGCTGTAGAAGTATTGTTCATTCTTAGTTCATGTTAACTAATGTAGTTAACTAATGTTAACTAATGAAACTTATTGTAAGTAGCCTGATTTTCGTAATTATTTATTTGAAATAGAAATCTTTTATGACATTATATTAGAGGTGGGCGATATGGCAAAAATTCATACAACAATTTATTTTTTTTTTTTTTTCAGAAATATAACAATTCACGATTTTATTACAATTCTCTGTCATGTTGGTTTTACTAAGTTGTCTGAGCAGTACAGCCTAACTAATTTCCCTATTTAAAACCAAAGCCTTACAAGGTAACAAAATATAAAATAAAAAGAATGGCAGATGTTTAGGCCAAATTGAGCGAAGATAAAATTCTTTGTCATTTTTTAATTTTGTCATTAAAAAAAAATTATAAAAAAAGGAATTCAGGAAATTTAATTAACAAATATAAAAGTAAAACACTATATACACTATATACAGAAGTTATACATTGACTCTTATTAAAGCAACTGTATTAACTTTCTTCAGTCAAGAGCAGTGAATGATTTTTCTTTGTGTTTTGTTTTATTAGCCTACAATCACCGAAAAATGACAATTCTGTCATCATTTACTCACTCTCGATTTTTTTTAAAACATAAAACATGTTGAAGATAAAACTTGCTTTGAAGAATGTGGGTGCTGGGACCCCAGTTACTTCAATAGTATTTTATTCATTTTTTCCCACTATCAAAGTCAGTGGAGACCAGCTACTGTTATCCACATTCTTCAAAATATATTATTTTGTGTTTGGCACAAGAAAAAAATAATACATGTTTGGGACAACATGTGAGTGAGTAATTTTTTTGGTGAACTGTCCCTGTAATGACAATCAGCAGCATGTTTAGTTCTGTTGCTTTAAAAGCTGCACGCATCTAATATTTACAGGCGCACATCTGTTTACTTTCACTTTAGGTATAACCAACTTTGTTTGTATATGTAATCCTTGTGTGGTTTTGACAGTATCAGCAAATCAGACGCGAAAGATAGTTTACTCCGGTAATAAGGCGCTGTTTGACAGGCTTTTAGCACACGTACGTGCCTATGAAGCGCATGCCAGAACAGCATGTGGACAAAACAACATTATTTATCGGCAAGTCTTTAAGGCACATGCAAATAATGTACTTGTGTGATTGGAATAAGTGCAGTGTCCCCTATTAAGATGGAGACACGCTGTAGCATGTTACTGCAATATTTTTTCAAAAGCAGATTGTGGAGACATTGTAATTGTCCACAATCAAAAATCATCATATCGCACACTCCTACATTATATATGTCTTTACTGTCAATTTTGATCAATTTAATAATTACAATACTTGCTAAATAAGGAACATATACAATCTTACTGACCTTAAACTTATGAACAATGTGTAATTTTAAATACTTTATATATATATATATATATATATATATATATATATATATATATATATATATATATATATATATATATCTGTGCATTTTGTTGTTGTTTTTTTTTAAAGCCCCTATATAAACTTAAATTACTCTGTCAGTTTTAACCGTACAGATAAGAGCAATACATCAATCGAATATGTTCGAATATAGTTTTCAAAAAAGTGGATGTAGGACGTAGTTTTGGTATCAGAATATGTCCATTCCAAAATTACATATGTTATGCAGATTGATCATAAACACAGATCCTTCACAAAACTAATATCTACCACATTTTTATCACAGGTTGAATGCAAAATGACTTGTATTCATTTCTTGAATTCTACTTTATATTCATATTTTTTTATGATTGAAGAGTGAGTCAGAGTGTCACTTGGAAATAATTTTTTCGTAATATTTGACCATTGACTATAGCTATTCAGCATTATAGTATAATTGAGAGCTATTAATTTGAACAATAATTACACTTTTACAGGTAAACCCATCATTTACCTGTGCCCTTTAGCAAGTAGAAAATACAGAAACTGAAACACTAAATATTAAATGAAATATAGATAAATCCTTAAAGCTACAAAAGTTATTGATTTCTTTATTTTTTTATTAGTTTGATTTCTTTGATTAAAAGACATGACAGCATCTGGGTTATTAGGTTATTTGGCTGCTATCACTTTAAAAGCTGCTGCTGCTGAATGTGACGCAGATCTGACACTTGTTGCGGTTCTGCAAATAAAAAAAAAAACACTTTTTGTCAAGAAAAAAAGGGACAGAAGCAGCCGTTGTGACTGGGGTGGCCAACGCTAGCTCCGCCCAGCGTTAACTGCGTTAAATAAATCACCTGTGTTCATTTAGACAGCACTAATTTAAATGCTTGAGTATAATTAAATGTGAAGGTAAAAACTTTACTTTTGATTGAAGTATGTTTAGCTCCCCGTATAGACATCTCATCACAGCCCTGTGCATTAAGATATCCAAACGTTTAAGAATGAGTCCGTTCATTAAATGGCTCTCTCGTCAGAAATAACACCACTAAATTGAGACCTTTCTCTCCTCATCACACACCACAGATGAGTAGATTTCAGTCACATAGGATATAACGCTCTCAGGGGAGTAATTTCGACTGGCCAATGCAAACACGTGCTTAAAAAAAGCGCACAGTTTCACTTCTTTGAACAATTATATTAACACATACACAGGCATATCATATCACCTGTCAATCTTCAGAGGCTGTAATATAGAAGTGTTTTTCTTCAGCATGGCCATAAACTTCACTGCACTCCACAGGGTGTTATCACAACACTAAACTGACCAGAGGGGTCACACACACACACACACACACACACACACACACACACACACACACACACACACAAGCTGGTATACATTAATATATTGCTGATGACAGCTTGAGCTTGCACATGTAAATGTACACACAGACACACACTCACATACACACACCATGGACAATGAGGATGTCCAACGTGTCTCTGCTTCCCTGATGAGGACAGTTTCCTTACAAAATCACACACATACTTTAGCACATGTCCACGATGGGTGCAAAGTGAGAAAGACTGGGGAGGAAGTCTTCCATAAGCCTCACATTCCTCACTGAGAGCAGCGATAGAGTGGTTTCATTTCCACAGAGAACAATTTCCTGTCAGGAATTATACACACACACACACCACTGGCTATGCATTAGGGAATCACCTTACACACAGCGGACCAAAAATCCTCTCAGTGGGAAAATAACCGTTTCGTCTCAGTAAGAGAGTGTTTTATGCCTTTTTGAATTGTCCTGTGCATATTTGGACTGCAGAGTGCAGAGACTATGAAATCTAAAGGATAACAATGATTTTCTCTCATTGATGTGAGGGAGGACCGTAAAGAAAAGTCCCGAGAATCTTTGCTCTAACATCTGAAAATCAGTTAAGCAAAAATGTCTGACATGTGTGATCACCAGGGTCTTTGGGAGATGTGAGATGAAAGGTTTCCTCTACTGATCTTAAGGTCACAGTAAGAGTGCACAAGCATGCATACACTCACACACCGGGCAGGATAAAGTAAAAGTTGAAAAAACAGGATAACATTCAAAAACATCCCCACACACAATACTAATAACGGATATCCCGCTTTTGAACTGCAAAAATAATCACACAGTATTTCATAAATTAAAAAATTCACCTCCTATTGTTTAAGGGTCTAACAGATATTAACACAGACCCATAGAATAACATGGACAACATAGACTAAACAGTCAGATTAATACTTAGTCTGACTCCAGCATAAAACAAAACATAAATAATATGATTTACACAACCATTCTGTTGTTAAATTATTTAAAGCTTAAAAATGTTAACGGTTGTTCAACTGTTTAAATGTTTAAGGCCAGTAAAAAAAAAAAAAAAAAAAAAAAAAAAAATATATATATATATATATATTTCATCACAGAATCTTTAGGGAAACATTTATTACAGCTTCCACAAGAATACTGTAGAATACTGTGCTATTTTCAATGTTGGTAATAATACTAAATGTTTTTGAGCACCAAATCAGCATATAAGAATGGTTTCTAAAGGACCATTTGACAATGAAGACTGGAGTTACACTGTGAAAAATGCTTTTCTTACTTAGATTTTTGTCTTGTTTCCAGCCAAAATATCTAAAAATTCTTAAATCAAGAAAGATTTTCTAGACAAGGTAAAATTATTTTCTTGTTTTCAGAAAAAAAAAAAGTCAAAATTAAGAGTTTTTGCTTAGAACAAGCAAAATAATCTGCCAATGGGTTAAGCAAAATAGTCTTATTTCAAACAGAAAGCAAGATTTTTTTTAATAACATTTATTCCTGTGATGCAAAGCTGAATTTTCAGATCCTTCAGAAATCATTGTAATATATTGATTTATTCGATTTATGACCAAACTTGTGATTTTTTCTGGAATCTTTGATGAATAAAAAGTTAAAAGGAACGGCATTTATTCAAAATAGAAATCCTTTCTAACAATAGACGTTTTTGCTATCACTTTTTATCAATTTAACACAACCTTGGTAAATAACAGTATTAATTTATTTCTTAAAAAAAAAAAAGAAAGAAAGAATAAAAAAATGGTAGTTTATTTTGTTACAAAAGATTTCTAATTTAAATAAATGCTGTTCTTTTGAACAAAAAAAAGTATCACAAGTTCCAACAAAATATTAAGTTGTTTTCAACATTAATAATAAATCAGCATAGGATCATGTGAAAATGTAGCTTTGCGTCAGAGGAATAAATTACATTTTACAATATATTCACATAGAAAACAGTTTTGTTTTACATTAAAATAATTTTTCACAATATTACAGTTTCTTCTGGATTTTTGATCAAATAAATATATACATTTAAATATATATATATAGTATATATACATTATTCCCCATGCCACGTAAAGCGAGAGAGAAATATGAAGGCATGCGAGGGTGTGTTAGAGCAACAGACCTCCAGAAATTCACCACGTTTACCGTACTGTAAGTAATCAAACCATTTCCTTTCTGAAATATGGATATTTCTCATGAGGATATATAATTCAGGTTACTTTGAATAATTAGCATTCCATTGCTGAAGCTGGGACTGCTAATGTGCATTATTTGTGTTTATTTGTCTTTATTCTTCTGTTTCGTTTTGAACAGAGTCCATAAAGACTAAAGACAATACAAAACCATAGAGAGAGAGAGAGAGAGAGAGAGAGAGAGAAAGAAAGAGAGAAAGAGACAGAGTAATTCAGATTCCTTTCCTCTGTATTCATGCTGTGGTTTCTAAATCAAATCCAGCATGTTCATCTGTTCTGCAGCGAGTGTGTGTGTTTGCTGATTGATTGAACTGGGGCACTCTAGAAGTAACACACTGTATCATTACTGTATTAAGTTTTTATTTAATAACCACGGACCATTATTACATAAATGAATTATTGATTAACTATTGGATTTCTATCATCTCATGAAGCTTTATGAACAATTACTGTGAGTTACAATTTTAAATACTGCTGCAAATTAATCTCAATGTGTGTGTATGTGTGTGTGAGCACAAGTGCATGTGTGTGTTCTCATTAGGACTGTAGGAAAAGAGCAGCTGTCCACATTACGCCTCAGTTCCAGCCTATTTCACACAGCTGTGTTAACAACACAGAGAAAGAGAGAATGTTACATTCCGCCCATGTCAGTTGGGCTACATAAAGAAATATCACAGCTCTCGGCGTGCGTGTGTGTGTGTGTGTGTGTGCATCAGCTCCTCCACAAACCCAGCCTGTCTGCGAGATGTGACTTGTCTTAGAATCGCCCACGTGGCATCCCGATAGAGAGCAACATGTAACCACACACTCTTCCTCAGACACACACACTCTCTCTCGTTCTCTCAAATACACATCAGACTGCAAACATACATACAAACACTTATTCAGAAGACTCATAATAACATGTCTGTCATAGATTGGATAAACATAATTTCAAATCAGTCCACAAGTCTGAGCCAGGCCGAAGTCTTTTAGACAGATTTAGTCTACTAAATGACATAGTGAGCAGATGCGCTAACAGCTATTTAAATACAGTAAGAGACCCAACTGACACGAACGCTGGTTTTTAGAAGTGACTGCGCATCTTGATATTCAATACATCTATTGTAATCTATCCATCTATCCATCTAACAGAACATTTAAGGTTTTATCCACATTTATACTCGGAGCAGTAAGAGTTTCCATTTTTAAAATCTATAAACCTCTGTGCATTAGTAAACACATTATGAAAACCTTTCACAGTTAAACAAAACCCTCCAAATTGTGATGTTTATATGCTCCTTTGGGAAATTTGCACATTGTAAATATTTACGAGTTATGCCTGGCATCTCAATGTCTAATTTTATTCGTTCTCTCTTCTCTCTCTTTCTCTCACACACAGTTGGGAAACACAGATATAATTTGTAAATTATGTTTGTATGTACCCTGATAGAAAAGTAATACATTTATAAAAATGAGTTAAATGCTCTAGTGGATACACTTGTATTTTCCTTTTTTTTTTTTTTTAAATAAGGGTTTGTTATTATTTGTTTTTGAATTGGTTTTGAGAGATGTTGAATATTTATGTTATGGCAATTATGTAACAAGAGGTAAAATGTGCTGAATCTATAATTCTTTGAGATAAATGTTGTAAAATTGCCAGTAGTATTGTGTAGAAGTCTGCTGTTTAGGAGAATTTCTACAAATGTGTATCTAGGAGTGTTTTCTAAATCATCTGGTAACACATTTGGTAATAATTGTGATTCAGAGTTTACTCAAAATCAACTTTGGTTTGGCTGGTGTGAAACCTCTTTTTCGCGTCTGTGTGTGGATTAAATATTCAATCTCTCGTCAACATAAAAATGTCACTCTCAAAGTGGTCCCATATGGACCCTGGTTTCGTTTTACATATAAAAGCAGTCCCACCCAAACGCATATAGCTCAGTAAATAAATTGCTGAAATGTTGAACTCCATGAATAAAGTGTTTAAATCCCAAATCATTCCGTCTCACAAACACATAGGATCGCATTACAGAAAGTTACAAAATAGCGAACAATTCATGTGAAAATAATAGGGAAGCTAACAGTGGCTGGCACTATTACTACTACGGTGGCTTCAAGGGATACTCCACCCAAAATGTTGTCATCATTTATCCACCCTCATGTTATTCCAAACCTGTATGGCCTTCTTTCGTGAAAATAAAATTATGTACATTTTGAGAAATTATTTTTTTTGTGTATACAGTGGAAGAAAATGGTCTTAAAATTGTGTGGTTTACAGCTTTAAAATATCTTCTTCTGTGTTATGCAAAAGACAGAAATTCATACAGGTTTAGGGTGTATAAATGATGACAGAAAAGTAAATTAATGATATATGTAAAATTATGAAATCTCACAACCCACCATTTCTTTTAGAGCCCTATGATTTCCTATGAAAAACCAAAATTACTGTCATGTCATATACAAACAGAAAATTAAAGGTCTTCACAGCATCCCGTCAAAATAAAAGTTTTGTTTAACTTGAAGAAATTGTGACAGAAATATACCGTATTTGAAAACCAAATTATGTGTTTTATTGAGAAAAAAATATTCTTAAATGATTCTCATATTGCATATTTTTCCTTTTTTAGTTTTTTTTTTTTTTAAATGTAGGTAACCCATTTAAATTATATAACAATTATGCTATTCATCTCATAGTAGCTTCATTAACAGTAGAAGTGAAATCTTATTGTCTTCAAATCTGTGTACTGTCTTTACTTTTTAAAATCACTTACAGAGGAAGTTTGGTTCCATCAGCCTAACATGACAGTCATGCTGCTGTAAGCTTTTCTTTTTCTATTGTTTTCAATCGCGTTGTTCTAACATTACCAACAAACATTACATTGCGTATTTCTTTTCAAACTCATTTTACTCAGAATTGGCGTCACCTATAGTTGTGGGTGTATTATTGACATGTCAAAGTCTAGACCCTGTATATAAGACGAACATGTTTTTTCAGATCTTATATTCGGGTCAATGCAGTATTACTTGATGTGATGATAGTACTGCTACTAGTAATATTAATTTACAAAGAAAATTATCAAAACATTATTTTTAAGGAATATTTACTAGAAAAAAAAATTTACCAGAAAATTTTTTTATACACAACACAGTATTTCTGAAAAAAAGAGAAATAAATAAAAAAATAATAAATGAGTTTTTTTTTTTTTTAAATAAAAACAAATTATTTAGAAATGCTTTTGATTATTACAATTTAATGAAACCAATAAAATGGAATTCAGAAAATTAATGGAAAACAGAATTTGGTAAAAATAAAACTAAATTTGAGAAAAAAAATAAAATGTATTTCATAGGGCCTTAAAAATATAACTTTTGTTGAACTTTTAATAAACTGCTGGTAAAGGGATAGTTCGCCCAAAAAATGAAAATAAGCTCATTATTTACTCACCCTCCAGGCATCCTAGGCGTTTATGACTTCCTTCTTTCAGACAAATGCAATCAGAGAAAAATTAGTTATATTAAAAATTATCCTGGCACTTCCAAGTTTTAGAAAGGCATGGGCGGTTGTTTCTCTTCATCAATCCAAAACAAGTCCAATAAAGTGCATCCATCCATAATAAAAAGTGTCTCACACGGCTCTGAGGGGTGAATAAAGGCCTCCTGTAGTGAATCGATGCATTTTTGTAAGAAAAAGGAGCTGTGTGAGAGACTTTTGATGATGCACTTTATTTGATTTGTTTTGGACTATTGACAAGAAACACCCGTCCATGCCATTCTAAAGCCTGGAAGTACCAGGATAATTTTTTATGTAACTTCGATTGCATTTGTCTGAAAGAAGGAAGTCATATACAAATAGGATGTATGGGCCAATTTTCATTTTTGGTAAACTATCTCTTTAAATTGTGTAAGTTTCATGATTTAAATTAATTAGACATGTTTTTGTATTAATACAATTTAAAAAAAAACAGAATCCAGAAATGTAAAACAGAAAAAACTGAATCTGGAATTTGGGAAAAAAATAAAACAGATTTAACAGGGCCCTACTGTTTTGACCAATAAAGGAACAATCCACAGACACAGACGTTGATTGATATTTGAGTTGGCTTAGTTCAGTTTAAGCTGGTCCAAATCAAAGTAAACAAAAATATGCAATACTTGTGATACTTCTGCGTGAGTGCGTATGTCCTGTGCTCAGTAGCGTGTTTGATTATAATTGTTGCTAACCACCAAAAGGAGTATTTATTTTATTACTCTCATCACTGTCACGATCCAAATCCCAATGAGTTAGTTCTGGAGCTACGGACAAGCACGCACACAAAATGATCTAAGTTTATTGAACGTTCAGAAGTTTAAAGGTTGAGTGAGAAACAGACTCCTCGTAGCTTTTTGTCCGGCAGAATCTTGAACCCATTTTGAAAATGTCATTGTTCTAGAATGTCAGGGATTGCTGTCTCCCAGCCAATCATCTCGCTAAAGAACCACAGAAAAGCTTGGAGAGTCAGTTCGGCATCGAATTCAGCCATGCCTGCATGGATACCCTGAACATCTGGCCAGCAGAGAGGCCCCTGTGATTACACTGCTTGCGATACGCACCGCAGACAAACTCACTCTGAGCTTTAGAGAGAATGTGTGAGCCCTGAAAGGGGTGGGGGGACACAACAGGAGAGAAAACGAGAGAAGGACAGAGAGAGAGAAGCAAGAATTAGCAGGCCAAAGGGAGGAGTGAACGGCAGCTGTAGTGTGGTACTGATCACCGAGCTCATGTGAAAGGCTCATGTGTTTGGCCGCAGCTCGCTTTCAGCTCTCCTGAGGAATGCTGGGAGATCTGAGGCTCTTTGGAAGCTTTCCAGACGTTCACACAACTCAAATGGAACGCTGTAAACCTTGCACAGTAAGCATTCTGAAACATATTCCTTTACAAGGATGGGGAAAGGTCCCTGCGAGGTGGGATTCAGCAGGGAGAGAATAGAGGGGAACCCCCACGGACATCAGACGGCAACTCCAAGACCACTGGGGTGAAAAGAGATGGTCTGCTCTTTCCATTCAATGCTGTGTGTTACACAAACACAAGCAGATTTCAGCATGTTGTATGATGAAAAAAAAGTGTGATTTGCTGTACCAAAGAATAAGTTTGCACTACTGGATTTAAAGTGAACATCGGCACTTGTTTGGAAAGCGTGTCTTGCGGTCTGCACTTTGATGAATGTTGTGTCTGATTATTCATCAACAAAGTCATTGTTCACATCCTCTCCAAAGAAAAAAAAAATCAAAGGATTTATGGTTTTTCATTACTTCAACCATCACACCATACATCACTGTTAAACAAAAAAATTGTGTTTGAAAAATTGATCTTGAATCAAAATAATGTTTTCCAAATGGTCCTTTTTTGGTTCTATCTTGGCTGAAAGCTTATATCAGAGAAGAAAGTTTTTTTTTTTTCTGTCCCAGCAAGCATCCAAGTTAGCCTGTGAGTCAAACTGTTGATCATATAAATCGTTTTCTTTGATTGAGAAATCCTCTACTAAACATTTTGCTGTAACAGTCCTGATATGTATAAAATCTAGGAGCTGAAAGCTAAAAATAATAATTCATTTTTGGTCATTTAAAGGAAAAGTTCACATCCAGAACAAAAATTGACAAATAACCCCCTTGTCATCCCAGATGTTCATGTCTTTCTTTTTTCAGTCATAAAGAAATTATGTTTTTTGAGGGAAAACGATTCAGGATTTCTCTCCATATAGTGGACTTCAATGGTGTCTGTGAGTTTGAACTTCCAAAATGCAGTTTAAATACAGCTTCAAAGGGCTCTAAACGATCCCAGCTGAGGAAGAAGGGTCTTATCTTATCGAAACGATCGGTTATTTAAAAATAATAATAATAATAAATAAATAAATAAATAAATAATAATAATAATAATAATACTAATAATAATAATAATACTAATAATAATAATAATAATAATAATAATAATAATAATATATATATATATATATATATATATATATATACACACTACCGTTCAAATGTTTGGGGTCAGTAAATGTTTATTCATTCTTTTTTTTTTTTAAGTTAAATTATATTTTAAAGTATATGAAAATAAAAACAATTATTTTCTATTGTAATAACATTTTGTAATATTACAGGTTATTTTCTGTATTTTTGATAAAATAAATGCAGCCTTGACTTCATAAAAAAAAAATTGCAAGTCTTACTGACCCCAAACTTTTGAACAGTAGTGTATATATATATATATATATATATATATATATATATATATATATACATACACACACACACAATTTCTATAGTTTTTAACTTCAAATGCTTGTCTTGTCTAGCTCTGCTTGAACTCTGTGTATTCCCGTTCAAGACAGTTAGGGTAGGTCGAAAAAAGCTCCCATCTCATTTTCTTCTACCTACAACGCTGTTTTACCTTTTTGGAAAATGAGTTTGATCTTCATTGCATGTTCACTTTGTAAACACTTGGTCGGTACTTCTGCAGCGATGTAGCACGATTTTGAAGTTAGAGGAGAAAATGAGATGGGAGTTTTTCAACCTACCCTAACTGTCTTGAACCGGAATACACACGCACATCGCAGAGCTAGACGAGCATTTGAGGTTAAAAAGTATATAAACTGTTTTTAGAAAATAACTGATCGTTTTGCTAGAATAGACCCTTCTTTCTTGGCTGGGATCGTTTAGAGCCCTTTGAAGCTGCACTGAAACTGCATTTTGGAAGTTCAAACTTGCAGGCGCCGTATGAGTCCACTATATGTTTTTCCTCAAAAAACAATTTGTTATACACAACATAAGTCTAACCAAAAAGAATTTATGGTAACACTTTAGAATAACTACACACTATGAACCATTAGTTAAGCATTAGTAAATAGTCAATTCAGCGTTTATAAATCATTATATCTACATTAATAGACAGTAGTAAGCAGTTTATAAATGCAGCTACAAATGCTTTGTTCTTGATTTTTAAACATATCTATAATGTGTTTAATAATTGTATTTCCATACTTTATTAATGATCAATTTATCATTTCTAATTTAAGTAGTACATTATTTACAAATCAGTTATTAGTTGTCATCAGTGGTTCATAAGATCATTTAGAAAGCGTAAATAAATGATTAATGAACTACTTAAATGTACATTTATACATATTACTTAGAAATATAGTAATAGTGTGTTAATAAATGCTTTATTAACACATATTCCTAATGTAATTCATGATTAATTCAGGTAGTTATAACACATTTAGTAGTTGTCAGTTAAATGTTTTTGTGAGCTCATCTAAAGTGAAGACTATTTATACCTTGTAAAGCTTTAACAAATGAGATTTAAAGGCTCAGGTGTCTTCTAAAGAGAATAAGGAAACAACACAGAGTAATACAGAACCTACAGTAATACAATACCAACCTAAATTAATCATGAATTACAGTAAGAATGTGTGTTAATAATGCATTTATTTACACACTGCGTAACTATTATCCTATGTCTAAATAATACGTATAAATGTGCATTTAAAGCACATTAATCATCAAGTTACACTTTCTAAATGGTCTTACGAACCTCTGACAACTCCTAAATAACTGGCCTGTTCATAATATAATAGTTAATTTAGAAATTATTAACTGATCATTCATACATTATGAAAATACAATTATTAAAAATATTATAGATATGCTTATAAATCAGGAACAAAACATTTATAGCTGCATTTATAAACTGCTTACTACTGTCTATTAATGTGAGGATAATGATTTATAAATGATGAATTGACTATTTACTAATGCTTAACTAATGGTTCATAGTGTGTAGCTATTATAAAGTGTTACCGAATTTATTTATGAAACAGACAAATTATAAAATGAAACACAAATTATAATTGCTAAGAAACAGACAAATTATAAAATAAAACGCAAATTATAATGAAATTTGTTATAAACAACATACAAAAGTCTAACCAAAACAAATTTAAAGAGCATCTCTCGTTCGGCACAAATACAAATATTTCGCACGAGAGGCTCAGGCACGATCGCTTAGAATTTTTTTCCTTATAGTAACGGAAACAACTTAAAATATTCTGTCATTTTTGGTCAAATACGAAAAAGATGTTATTCGGAACTGTAAAATGTTCATGTTTGCTTGTTTTCAGAGTCTGCTGTTTGGGAATGGAGATCTGGGAGTTAACTATAACGAAGCACTTCGACAAAACTTTGCTCAAACATTTTTGAATGACAAAACTAGTATATCAGATGCTGTGCAAAGAGATCATCTCGCTGGTTAGTCCAGTTATGCTGTCCCATTGCAAAGTCACATGTACTTTTTAAATGCGCTTTAAGGTGTTTCCATTGCAGTTTATGCGCACGGTTTCCTACCGGTTAAGAAGCTAACCTAGTTGAGCGAATACGTTTTTGTACGTTTTTGGCGACGGGCTGCGACTGAAGAAAGATATGAACATCTTGGGATAACAAGGAGGTGAGTAAATTATCTGTACATTTTTGTTCTTGAAGTGAACTTCTCCTTTAATGAATTCTTGTCTCTTTCTCACTTTTCAATTAGTTTACATCAACCAGTTTTCCTTAAACTAGTAAAGATCTATGTGGTTTAATCATGTTGTATGTGAACTTGAAAATTCTGCTGACAGCCATACGCTTTATTTCAATCTACTTTTTTACAATCGTCACCGTGGGAATGTACATGTATGCATGACCCATGCTAGTTCCCTTACATAAGGCTTAAACCCAGGTGCGCTATCACCATGGAAACTACTGGAGCAACTGAGGGGAAGCACAACTGGCTAACAACTCCATGCTTACTAGTATTTCTCAAGTTGTGTTTGTCAAGACACCTGGAGAGAAGACACAAGAGTTGTTCTCCTGCAAGCGCAGGAGTCTTTTTTACTATAAATAAAAAAAAAATATTTAAGTCAACAGAAGCCAGCATATCGTTTGCTGTTAAATGTTTAAAAATGAAAGTTTATTTTCAAACTGTTTGATATAAATCTTCTATGCTAGAAGAACAAAGTAAACTGATTCCAAAAAACAACTGAAAACTGAAATGGAATCTGGAATCAGTTATTATTGTTAAGTTGTGAGAGTAGATAAAATAATTAAAAAAAAGTTGTATATGCATATGATTAGACTGATTATAAAAGAACGTTTTCCAAATAATAATAAAAAAAACTTAGATTGCTACATCAATGAGATAAGAGAAATGGTCTATATTGTGCGATTTCATTCACAGCACCTAAAGCTTGCGTGACATGTCCTTTCAGATTATTAAAACTGACAAAACACCTCAGAGTTCACTGTGAAGCTTCCCTTTGGAGCAGCACGATACCTCATACCAGTGTCGGGGAGGCTGCTTTCAAACTAAAATACTTCAACTACAGTCAAGCTATTCTGAAAAAGCAGTTTGCTACATTACTTGGTTACAGATTAAAAGAAGATAACTACTATAAAGCTATTTAAAGGAAAGAACACCAAACGTTTTAAAATATTCTAGTTGGAATTTTCGTTACAGCACTGCCACATTTTTATCCTAAAACAATGAGGACCTCAATTTAAGTGACAAAAGGCATTTGAACAGATTCATTTACATTAAAAACATTGAAAACACATAATTTCTATATAATACATTACCAAGTCAAAAACATAATGATGAAAAACAGCATTGGATTAAATATTCTTTCATATAATTATTGTAATAAACATTGATAGTTTTCATCTGTTTTGATATATACAGGTGCAGCTCAAAAAATTAGAATATTGTGAAAAAGTTTATTTTTTTATTTAAAAAAAAATGAAACTTTCATATATTCTAGATTCATTACATGTAAAGTAAAATATTTCAAACGTTTTTTAATTTTATTATGAAAGTCAAAAAAGAACTGGACTGTTGCTCAGTGGTCCAAAGTCATCTTTTCAGATAGAAGTAAATTTTGCATTTCATGTTGAAATCACAGTCCCAGAGTCTGAAGGAAGACTGGAGAGGCACAGAATCCAAGCTGCTTGAAGTCCAGTGTGAAGTTTCTGAAGTCAGTAATGATTTGGGGTGCGTGACGTCTGCTGGTGTTGGTCCATTGTGTTTTATCAAGTGCAAAGTCAATGCAGCCATCTACCAGGAGATTTCAGAGCACTTTATGCTTTATGCTGACCATGGTATTACTGTGGGATACTTTTAAGACAAAGGTGAGAAACAGTCGATCCAACAATATACCGACGATCTGAAGGCTCAATATTGTGTCAGCAGTGCCACAGGCTGATCACTTCCATGCCACACTTCACTGATGCACACATTTGCTGTAATATGTGCTGCCGGCCAAGTATTGAGTGCATAAATGAACATACTTTAAAGAACTTGAAACTTTTCTGTTTTGCTAATTAGTTTTTTGATCGATCTTAGGAAATATTCTAATATTTTGAGATACAGAATTTTTTACTTTCATAAGCTGTAAGCTCTAATCATTAAAATTAAACCAAAAAGACTTTTGAAATATTTTACTTTACATGTAATGAATATATGAAAGTTTCAGTTTTTGAAATAAGTCACAAAAAAAAAAAAAAAAACTTTTTCACAATATTAAATTTTTTTGTGCTGCAACTGTATACTAAAAAATGTTAAAAAGTTTATTTTTTTAACCCAAATGCTGGGCTCAGCCTGCTGGGTCATTTTATTTGGTTGTTTTTAATATTTTTTTTTTACCCCGGTGCTGGGTAGTTTTTCTGTAGCTAAGCTGCTTGGTCATTTTTAATTGATTATTAAAATCTAGGTTATTTTTTCTACCCAACAGCTAGGTTAAGCCTGTCTCCAACGAAACAACCCAGCTGCTAAGTTACAGTCAGACCACAGGCTTTTTGTGTCCTCTACAGGAGAGAGCAGTTCTCAGTGCCACCAATTAGGTTCTTTGATTCTTCAACAAAATAAAGGTTTCTATACATTTTATTTCATATAGAATTTTTTTACTGTGCTGTAAATAATATTATTTTACGCAACACAATATCAAGGCGCCTTTTGCTTTGCATAACATAAATTGATTTTATTTGTTACAATACTCAATTTTAAAATATGTTAAAATATGTTCTCTAATCTCAGCACTGTTTGTATATGGGTAGGTTGTGGAGTCAGTCACAGCATCTTTCAGCTACGAGTGAAACACAAGGCAGCGTTCTGAGGTTCATAGTTGCCCCAGCGAATAGCAGCCCATCACCGGTTTAGATTTCAACACACCAGTATGAGAATTAGCACTATTTTGGTAAAAAGTGATTACAGAGATTTTTTAAATTAAAAAATGCTTGTTAAACAAGTTTAAATGTATGTAACATTGTAAACTATGCTGTATTCACCCAAACAAATTCAATCTGTCTTATATTTTGTCCATGGTTGTTCTTGCTGAATAATAAATGTTCAACATTTGATTAATGCTGTTGCCTCTATAATTCTGTATGTGATTTTTTAATTTTTTTTACTTTCAGCCCATTTTTCCGCCAGCAATATAATAATTTTTAAACAATAGTTGACTTAAATAAAACAATTCAGCATGTTGGGTAAAAACATGTGTTCTGTCCAATACTTACCCAGCGCTGGGTTGCCAAATGTTTTTAATCCAGAATTTTTTTCAGGATTTATTGATGAATAGAAAGTTCAAAAGAACAGCGTTTGAAATAGAAATCTTTTGTAACATTACCGTCCCTTTTGATCAATTTGATCAAACCTTGAACCACACTTTTGAACAGTAGTGTACGATATTTATAATATTAATAAACAAACAACATCCTTTTTAATGTCATTGAAAAAGAAATATTTAAAACAAATGGTACTCATATGATCCTGTGAATCTTTTTATTCTCTAAAACTGATTTCACTTGCCAAGGTTTATTAAAGAGAGAGAGGACATTTCACAAGCATGTCTGATTATACTAATTGGAAATAGTAGCTTGTTACTGGAAAAACTACTTTGATTTAAAAAACACCTGCGCAGCTGTCACACGACTGACAAATGCAGTTATAATAGTTAATAGCATTGCTAGTTTTAGATACGTACTCCCCAACACTGCCTCTCACACAAACACAGAACTCAGAGATGAGACGAAGGATGCAAGTAATAATTCTGATGTATGAAACCTGTTCCACTTCTTTGTGATTGAAACATGATAATGGTTTGCCTATGCAAAGAAAATATGTGAATAACATAATCAGTGCATACATGTGTGTCTGTCCACGTACTTGGATATAAACTTGCTCTCTAGCGTCTTTTGATTAAATCTGAGTCCATTATCAAACACAACACTGGAGAAAAGCCCTCTGAAATCCATTGTGCGAAAATCACAGAGCAGATGAACTAATGTAGCACTCCAGCATCACTAGATCATCTCAAGATTTGGAGACTGTACACACAAAACCGTCACATGGGCCCCATTACCATCCATATTCAGCGCTTTTAGAATTGCACGGTTGTTTGTCTTTATAGATTTCCAGGGCTAAATCTATTCCATCTTTGCGTTTCTCGTGAAAAATGAGTCGCGTTTGATGTCATCAATCAACAATTCTGCCTCTGACCCTCTTCAAAGGTCATTTGATATTTACAAAGAAATCCTTCCTGTCTAATAACCCGCATCATTAAAAAAGACTCACCCTGACAGCACATGCGATGGGAAAGTTAATTGCAATCATCAAGTCTTGCTTTTTGAAACAATACACGTGCACTCGCTTTCTAGGTGCGCTCTGCGTTTAAACAGTAAAGATGAGCACTACCTGTAGCAGAAGGGAAGTCGCAGCTGGAAAACGTCACCTTTGGCCTAACGAGGAGAGATGAAGACAGTCACAAGCATGCAAGGGGAGAAAGTGACTCATGCGGATGAGAGACCAGGAGAGAAAAGAGAAGGAAAGAGTCAGTTTTCACAAGGCAGAGGGAGGCTGTGGCGAGTTTAGGCCTGGTTTTGGAAACACTATAAAGACAAAGAGCCGTGCAACCCTAAAAATGCCTGTCTGTGACACGCACACTAAAGATTTTACACACACTCATGCATTTAGCAGATGCTGAAACTTTGTGGCCTGTGCGAGTCTGGAAGCGCGAGCATCTAAAGACTGATAGAAGTCACGAGGGTGAGTGCTTGTTGCTGATCTGAAGCGGCTTTCTCACATTTTAAAACCTTGAAGAGACTTGACCAAAACCTCTGGATTCTGGTATGTGTTAAATAGCTGAACTTTGACTTGCTCCAGCTTATGAGGAAAGTAAGTCTGGCAGTGTCCATTGGCAAAACAAATGACCTTGTAAGAACCCTGTCAAGTACCTCTGACAACCTGGAGCTGGACTAGTTACACTGTAATAGTTTTTCATTTCATAACAAATATAAAATCACTGAACTGTTCAGCAATGAGCAGGAACAGAGAGAATCTGCAGACGGCTTTGGTTTCACATTTTCTGTATGGACTGTGGGGGAGAAATTCAGGAATTAAAAATGATAAAATGTCTTGAAACACATATACTGTAGGGTCAATTTGTTATCTAGAACTAACAGTGAACTATTTTTATGAAGTATTTTTAACCTAGATTAAAGGGACAGTTCCAAAAATTACAATTTTGTCATTAATTACTCACCCTCATGTCGTTCCATAAGACCTCTGTTCATTTTCTGGACACAAATTAAGTGAAATCCAAAAGCTTTCTGACCCTGCATAAACAGCAATGCAACTACCACATTCAAGGCCCAGAAAGGTAACAAAATATCTAAAAATTCTTAAATCAAGAAGGATTTTCTAGACAAGACAAAATGTCTTGTTTTCAGAAAAAAGAAAGCAAAAATAAGTGAGTTTTTCCTTAGAACAAGCTAAATAATCTGCCAATGGGGTAAACAAAATAGTCTTATTTCAAGCAGAAAACAAGATTATTTTGTCTACCCCATTGGCAGATTATTTTGCTTGTTTCTTTCACTTAATTTTGACTTCTTTTTTCTGAAAACAAGAAAATCATTTTCACTTGTCTAGAAAATCCTCCTTGATTTAAGAATATTTAGATATTTTGGTTGGAAACAAGACAAAAAAATCTAAGTAAGAAAATAATCTTTTTGCAGTGTAAGAGGTTAGATGCGCACATTTGAACTGTATCATAGCCTATTGATCTATCTGGCGGGACATAAACTGGCATACCTTTGCTGCACGTCTCATAAAACGTTCAAAAATGTCAATATCTGGGAGTAAGAGAAGAGCAGATGGATAAATTTGATGACGCAAAAGAGAACTCAATGTGGTTCGATTTTCTGAGCAAAGACACCAAAGCAGCGCCTCTCAGACAACGCACGAGTACTCTTTTGTGCCTCATGAAAGGAGAAAAACACACAAAAGGCAAACGGAAATAGTTGGGAGAATATCAGACATGTTGAGTACATTGCATTCGGTTTTAAAGGGACAGCAGCCTAATTTAGTTGCTATTGTCTGTGGCTACTGAATGAATCACTTTAGTAGCCCTAATAAAGATTAATCTTAATGATTTATATAGATAAATATGTCTGCTTGAAAGAATGAAGAATGTGGTAAACAAGTTGTTATAAAGAATTCATAATTAGTCTATATACACTGAAAAAAAATGCTTTTCTTACTTAGATTTTTTGTCTTGTTGCAAGCCATAATATCTAAAAATTCTTTAATCAAGAAGGATTTTCTAGAAAAGTAAAAATCATTGTCTTGTTTTCAGAAAAACACAAGTCAAAATAACTAATACTCTGCCAATGTGGTAAGCAAAATAATCTTGTTTTCTGTTCTAAGCAAAAATTGATTTTGACTTGACTTTTTTCTGAAAACAAGAAAATAATTTTTACTTGTCTAGAAACCCCTTCTTGATTTAAGAATTTTTAGATAATTTGGCTGGAAACAAGACAAAAAATCTAAGTACGAAAGGAATTTTTGTAGTGTAGGAGCTTTTGATCTATCCGGTGCGACATAAGATGGCATAGCTTTGCTGCACGTCTCATAAAACGTTCAAAAATGTCAATATCTGGGAGTAAGAGAAGAGCAGACGGATAAATCTGATGAGGCAAAAGAGAACTCAATTTGGTTCGGTTTTCTGAGCAAAGACATCAAAGCAGCGCCTCTCAGACAGCGCAGGAGTACTCTTTTGCGCCTCATGAACGGAGAAATACACACAAAATACGTTTTACGCAAACGTAAATAGTTGGGAGAATATTAGACTATCAGTACACTGCATTCGGGTTTTAAAGGGACAGCAGCCTAATTTAGTTGCTATTGTCTGTGCTTATTGACTGCTTTTGAATGAATCACTTTAGTAGCCCTAATAAAGATTAATCTTGATTTATATAGATAAATATGTCTGCTTGAAAGAATGAAGAATGTGGTAAACAAGTTGTTATAAAGAAGGCATAATTAGCCTATATAAAAAATGCTTTTCTTACTTAGATTCTTTGTCTTTTTTCAAGCCATAATATCTAAAATTCTTTAATCAAGGAGGATTTTCTAGACAAGTAAAAATCAAAAGTAAAGTCAAAATAAGTGCATTTTTGCTTGAAACTAGCAAAATAATCTGCCAATGAGGTATTTTATTGAAAAGAAGACCATGTTCTTGTTTCTTAATGAGAAGTGGTTTCATTTAATTTTAATATAAAGGCATGTTGTGTCACAGCTGTTAAATCTGTATCTATCATGAGAAAGCCTTAATATCAAACTTATGAGTTTGGTCATTTTAGAGAAATGCTTAATAAATGCATTGCGCTGTAAATAAACCCATTCGATTTTAGCCGACTAAATCTACTGTAAAATCTTATTATATTTAGTCGACCAAATCTAGACTAAAACTACAACCATTCAGATGACTAAAATATGACTCAAACTAAATAGTCTGTCAAAATGAACACTGGTAGAAATCAAGATTTATTGCATTTAGTAATCTAGACTGTTCACTGCTATTTCAAAATAGTGCGTTATATAAATGTAGGCTACTTGATAATATTAATTTATCCCCCCCCCCTCCCCTCAGCAGCGAAATAACAGTCAAAGAGACGTCCTTCACTCATATTCTTGTTGGCGATCAAGGTCGGCACGACCCTGTTCCGCTCAGCGCTCTATCACACAAAGTCAGGTTGTTGAAGCACGGTCCAGAAATGCTCACAGCTGTTTTGAATCGGTTACAAAGCGAATTTCAATCCAAAGTGAGCTACACCAATTCCCCCTAGAACAACCTGGAGTTAAGTGCCTTGCTAAAGGGCACAACAGCGATAGGGCTCTCTCAGCATCGCTGTGGTTCAGAGGTTTCCCCCTACCTGGAATTCAACTCGCGACTTGCACATTACCAGCCCAGAAGCTACTAACCTCTACCATGTCAGAGCTGCTCTCATTGGAAAGAGACTAAAAGATTTCACAGTGTTTCCTCATCCATGTGAAAGACACTCCACACAAAAAAATGACCCGGTATGTGTGCACTGGTGTGTGTGTATGTAAGTGTTTATGTATATGTGGGAGGCAGCTCACGCTGAGGTAAATGGAGTGTGAAGACTTTTCCTCCCCAGACATTCGTGTCCGTCTCTATGAGATCTGATTACTCAGCTGCAATGGTTAAAAACACACATACATGCATACACACACAAACACACCCCTATAAACAGGAAGTCGGGTAGAGTTGTGGTGTCAGGGTGGATCTGTGGAGCCCAGGACACATGCGTGTTGCATTTTTTTATTTGCATCCAGACCCCACACATACACACAGGACACCCAAAGTTTTTCAACTTCTTTTAAAAAGCGCTGTGTTTACTCCGGCAGTCCGTTGCTTTAAAACTGAGTTTGACTTTGACTCTCTAAGAGCCCATCATTTTCAGCTAAACAGACTGAACAAATCCCGCTGGAAAGACAGGAAGCATTCTACTGGAAACCCCCCGAAAAAAATGAAGTCAAAACATTTACTAACTCAGAGACTAAAGTATCCGTTCCACTCCCAAAAATCTCTCAACTTCAGGAATTTTGCATTTACACAATGGCAATATATCTTTAAGAAATTAAAACATTTATTCTGGCGGGTCAATCTCCAGCTGTTGGAGCTGAAGACTGTTTTAAAAATTTCAACTGGGGATCAGCGTGAACTCTTTAGTGCTGGCAAAAATTTTATATGCAACAATGAATACTGATTATGATTATAGTATTGATTCAATATTTGTTCTTCTAGTTTCATGCAGTACATTTTCTATCATACAACACTTAGTTCCTGTCCACCAACAGTGCTGATAGCAGCAGGGATTTTTCAGTCATTCTTTCTGCAAATTACATCATTACACTAGTAGGTGGATGTCTTTATGAGTGATTCAATTAATCATTCAGTCAAACAATTCGTTAAAATACACTGATTCATTCAGGAATGAAACAAGCGCCTGTCTTTATGAGTTAAAGGGATAGTTCACCCAAAAATGAAAATTTGATGTTTATCTGCTTACCCCCAGGGCATCCAAAATGTAGGTGACTTTGTTTCTTCAGTAGAACACAATTGAAGATTTTTAACTCAAACCATTGCAGTCTGTCAGTCATATAATGGCAGTCAATGGCTACCAAATCTTTGAGAATAAAAAAAACTTCCAAACGTTTACACAATTGTTTTCACAATTGCAGTGCACGCAGATTGTGGACGTGTTCACTGGCACTGTGAAGATCTAAAGATATTTAGAAGTACAGGTCATCGCAATGGAAGACGACTTTTATATATCATCAGACCATGTGCGCCGATCCCAGAAAAACACAAGATATTCTCGGTTCATTTTAACCAATTAGAAGTGTATTGTAGCTTGTACCACTTTATTCTTGTTTTCATAGTTTATATTTGAGGCAGGTTTTGACGTTATTTTAATGACAAATATCAAGAGTGCATAACTGTAATATGAGAGAGGGTATGCACATTATAAATTCTTGACTTGCAGCGCGCTCCCTCAGATATTACACGTGCGCCCTCAAACTTTGTCCTGTGTATGTGCGAATAAGTGCTTATTGTAAACAGATATGAGATACAGTGTTGAGCAGAAACATAGATCGGCGGCCATGCATCAGACAACGTGGATTTTTCAACGTGGATACTACACCAGAGTTCGTACACACATCACCTGCCGGATGCTGTGCATGCGCGCAGGACAGATGGATGTTGTGGTGAATCAGAGGTAAAAAATGATATAATTACTGTTCAGTTTCTCACACAAATCGATCGTTTCGTGTCTTAGGACATCAGTGTATTGTCACGAGTCGTAGGGTTTAATTTGGTTTTGTTTGAATATGTTTTTTTTATTCTCAAAGATTTGGTAGCCATTGACTGCCATTATATGACTGGCAGACTGCAACGGTTCGAGTTAAAAATCTTCGTTTGCATTCTACTGAAGAAACAAAGTCACCTACATCTTGGATGCCCTGGGGGTAAGCAGATAAACATCACATTTTCATTTTTGGGTGAACTATCCCTTGAGTTAACAATTTGATAGATTTAGTTAAATGATTCGTTCAAGAACAGATTCTTTCAACAAAACAATTAACTGTCTTTATGATTTTAAAGCTATTATTACTAAGGGAGCAAAACTGATAAACTAATGTAAATGACTAAATATGAACTTCTTGTTTGAACTGTAGTATAAAAACAATATTACACACATCATTATAACGCAATACCATTTATATTGATATACAGTAGTTTGATGGTATGAGTGCATCTAAAAACAAAATAGGAGAGGACAGGCTAATTCTTGCGAGGAAAGCTCAAAATTGTCGAAATTGTCGTAAACATGAGACATGGTTTATATTAAGGGCTTCAAAATAACTCGTAACATATACAATACCAGTCAAAAGAATTTTTCTTTTGAAGTCTCTTCTGCTCACTAAGCCTGCATTTATTTGATCCAAAGTACAGCAAAAACAGTACAATTTTGAAATATTTTAATTATTTAAAATAAGTGTTTTCTATTTGAATATATTTTAAAATGTAATTTATTCCTGTAATTTCAAAGCTACATTTTTTCATCATTACTACAGTCACATGACAACTTAGAAATCATTCTAATATTCTGACATGCTGCTCAAAAAACATTTATGACATTTATGTTCAAAACAGCTGAGTGGATTTTTTTTAGGTTTCTTTGATGAATAAAAAGGGCAGCATTTATCTGAAATAGAAATCTTTTGCAACATTATAAATGTATTCATCATTATTTTGATCAATTTAAAGCATCTTTGTCAAATAAAAGTATTCATTTTTATAATTTCTTTTCCAGAAAAATTATACTGACTCCATGTTTTTGAGTGGTGATAGTGTATAACAAAAGCTTTTTATTTCAGATAAATGCTGATTATTTCAGATGAATGCAGATGCTTTAAATCTTTCTATTCAAAGAATCCTAAAAAAAAAAAAAAAATTACTCAACAGTTTTCTTGAACAGCAAATCAGAACATTAGAATGATTTCAGAATGATCTTTTTTGTTTTTGCTGTAATCTGGATTACATAAATTCAGGTTTGGTGAGCAGAAAAGACTTCTTTAAAAACATTAAAAATCTTACTGAATGGTAGAGTAGTTTACATGTGCAGTAAAATATGCATATGTGCTTACTTATTAAGACATGACAATATGAATTGCTTGGTTAGAAAGCATCTTACAAGAAAATAAAATTCACACAGAATAATCTGAACCAGCAACACATCCCACATCATTTAAATTTATGCATTTAGGATACTAGATAATACAGCAAATGTGGAAGAGATTTGTGCAGAATAAATTTATAGACTGTTTTTGAGGTGAGTACAAGGATTTATATATGGGGGTTTAAGGATGTAGACTGGACCATACTGGACTGTGAGAGATTCCATGTCAACTGCAAACCCTCAGAAACCTATTATGATATAGATCAATGTACTGAGACAGAGAGAGAAAGGGGAAAGAGAGCGAGAGCAGCAGAGAAACAAATAGGACAGTTTGTTGCATTTTGTAGGTGAGACAAACACTATGGGGACATGAGAAAAATATGGAGTCAGCACAAACAGTGCACACGCAGACCAGCAGACAGAACTGGGGCGAGAAAAAGGAGGAGGCAGCAAGCAGAACCGATAGGAGAAATGTCCTTATGACGGAGGACACTGTTTGAAGCAAAGTGTTCATTTCACCTCAGCAAATTAAACTTGCCACACTTATCAAATTAAACCAATAGTGCCAGAGACCACATCAATAAATGAGACTGGATTCGACAACTTTAACTCTCTCTAAGGCTTTTCTTTGGGTGTGATCTTCATTAATCTGAGCACTGGACCAGAGCTAAATCACACACACACACACACACACACACAGTCAGTTTGTCTGGATTATAACACTGTTGACACCCTGCTGTTTAATGCAGACCTAAGGTCTGTGATCCTGCAATTGACAGTGAACTCATGATTAGTGTTTATTTGCAGTCGGAGTACAGCTCTGCGGTCTGCATATTGTCTACCGTATTAAGCCATGGACACATGTACTGCCATTAGACCGTCAACTGTGTTCACCTGCAGAACAAAAGCAACATCCTGAACCACTTTAGTGTAGTTATCCAAGCACCGATCTCAAATAAAAACACAGCTGATCTTTAAGGGATAGTTCACCTAAAAATGAAAATTCTGTCCATTTATTACTCACCCTCATGTAGTTCCAAACCTGTAAGACCTTTGTTTATCTTCAGAACACTAATTAAGTATTTATGATGAAATCCGAAATCTTTCTGACCCTGCATAGACAGCAACGTAACTGACACATTCAATGCCCAGAAAGATAGTAAGGACATCATTAAAATAGTCCATGTGACATCAGTGGTTCAACCATTATTTTATGAAGCTACGAAACTTATTCAGATGATGAACTAAGAGAGATGGCCATTCTACGTCAGAACGCCGGCTCCAGTAGCACCACAAGTAAGTAAGTAAGACTGACATGGAAGAGAAGAAATAGTTAAATAAAGTAGTTATTTTCTTTGTGCACATTGAGTATTCTCATAGCTTCATAACATTACAATTGAACCACTGACAACACATGAACTATTTTAACAATATCCCTATTACCTTTCTGGGCCTTATTATACAGGTCCTTCTCAAAAAATTAGCATATTGTGATAAAGTTCATTATTTTCTGTAATGTACTGATAAACATTAGACTTTCATAAATTTTAGATTCATTACACACAACTCGAAGTAGTTCAAGCCTTTTATTGTTTTAATATTGATGATTTTGGCATACAGCTCATGAAAACCCAAAATTCCTATCTCAAAAAATTAGCATATCATGAAAAGGTTCTCTAAACGAGCTATTAACCTAATCATCTGAATCAACTAATGAACTCTAAACACCTGCAAAAGATTCCTGAGGCTTTTAAAAACTCCTAGCCTGGTTCATTACTCAAAACCGCAATCATGGGTAAGACTGCCGACCTGACTGCTGTCCAGAAGGCCATCATTGACACCCTCAAGCAAGAGGTCTGTGGGAAGGAAAAAGTGTGGCAGAAAACGCTGCACAACGAGAAGAGGTGACCGGACCCTGAGGAAGATTGTGGAGAAGGACCGATTCCAGACCTTGGGGGACCTGCGGAAGCAGTGGACTGAGTCTGGAGTAGAAACATCCAGAGCCACCGTGTACAGGCGTGTGCAGGAAATGGGCTACAGGTGCCGCATTCCCCAGGTCAAGCCACTTTTGAACCAGAAACAGCGGCAGAAGCGCCTGACCTGGGCTACAGAGAAGCAGCACTGGACTGTTGCTCAGTGGTCCAAAGTACTTTTTTCGGATGAAAGCAAATTTTGCATGTCATTCGGAAATCAAGGTGCCAGAGTCTGGAGGAAGACTGGGGAGAGGGAAATGCCAAAATGCCTGAAGTCCAGTGTCAAGTACCCACAGTCAGTGATGGTCTGGGGTGCCATGTCAGCTGCGGGTGTTGGTCCACTGTGCTTTATCAAGGGCAGGGTCAATGCAGCTAGCTATCAGGAGATTTTGGAGCACTTCATGCTTCCATCTGCTGAAAAGCTTTATGGAGATGAAGATTTCATTTTTCAGCACGACCTGGCACCTGCTCACAGTGCCAAAACCACTGGTAAATGGTTTACTGACCATGGTATTACTGTGCTCAATTGGCCTGCCAACTCTCCTGACCTGAACCCCATAGAGAACCTGTGGGATATTGTGAAGAGAAAGTTGAGAGACGCAAGACCCAACACTCTGGATGAGCTTAAGGCCGCTATCGAAGCATCCTGGGCCTCCATAACACCTCAGCAGTGCCACAGGCTGATTGCCTCCATGCCACGCCGCATTGAAGCAGTCATTTCTGCAAAAGGATTCCCGACCAAGTATTGAGTGCATAACTGAACATAATTATTTGAAGGTTGACTTTTTTTGTATTAAAAACACTTTTCTTTTATTGGTCGGATGAAATATGCTAATTTTTTGAGATAGGAATTTTGGGTTTTCATGAGCTGTATGCCAAAATCATCAATATTAAAACAATAAAAGGCTTGAACTACTTCGAGTTGTGTGTAATGAATCTAAAATATATGAAAGTCTAATGTTTATCAGTACATTACAGAAAATAATGAACTTTATCACAATATGCTAATTTTTTGAGAAGGACCTGTATAATTAATAATAGTTCATATATAATTTGCTTGATTATACACAACATTTTATTCTCCCAAAAATTGTAAAAATGTATTGTTTTCTGTGTTTTCTGAATTATAGAGTGACAAAAATTAGATGCCCAAAATTCTCTCTGTAAATACATTTGACTCTTATATGTCAAAAAAATTTAAACAAGAACTGATTTTATCCAGTGTTTAGAAATGTATGCAAATTAGGGCATATTTCATTAAATAATGCCTTATTTGCATATTTAAACCTAACATTTTAGAAAACTTTTGCAATTATCAATGTAATCAATCAACTGGGTTTTGCCCTATTCACCTGCAGTGTCTCGATTGGATTCTGAATAGTGTACAACAAAACGTAAAAATTTGTACATTTTGTCATCATTTACTCACCTATATGACTTTCTTCTGTGGAACATAAAAGAACATTTTGTGGAATGTCTCTCAGTGTTTTCTGTCCATGCGATGGACAAAAAAAGCAACACAGGCTCACTAGAAATAAGTGCATCTATATATTTCTGCAAAACTGAATTCTTATTTTTTTAACTATATGTACGAATCACTGCAGTTTTTAAATTTAGTAGGTTTGCTCGGTAGCTCAAGTGATACGGCGTTGGTACGAAACCCGTGAAACTACGGTTCGACAAAACAGCTCAAATCCACATAAGAAAGTTAAAATAGCATGGCTGCATCAACATTTGTTAACACTATCAGGTAGGTTTAGGGTTGGGTTTGGTGTAGGGGATATTTCCAACACGCATTCCAAGCATTAACCTTTAGCGATGTTCCCTGGATATTTGGATCCTGAACAGCCGCAATATGTACCTCAAGCAATGTCATAAAAACGCAGCAATATGTGGCTGCTGCAAAGTAATAAAAGCATGCCACTGTCATGTATTAAATGTGTGTGTTAGCGCCACTCTGGACATTCCGCTTTGAAACTGCCATGAAACATGCAGTAATGTACGTTATTATGGTGATTCAGATATGTATATAGAGTAGGGATGTGTGGTATACCGATACTGGAAAAACACTGGTATATATTTTATTTCAAACGGTGCACTACTATCATTTTGATCAATTCTGTTTTTTTTTACGCTGTTTTTCCGAAGTATGCCTGTAGGTGGCACTGCTTCCCAAATTGCTGTGAAACGGGTAAATGTGACAACAGAACAACGCGATTGATCATCAAACAGATAAAACTCCATCAACGCGCTCAAAACTAGTAAATAAAGGCAACAGTAGAAATGAAATACTGCATTATTTTGCATACAAAACCGATGATAAATGTGAACGAGCTGACCTTACTTCACCTGCATGCAAGCATTGCTATAATAAATCATTTGCTGCCACAGGAGGCACATCGAATCTTGTCATGCATTTGTTACTTGCTCATCCTGATCTTTAATGTGAATTTAGAGATCGACAGGTGAGTTCATCATTCATAAATTCAGATTTAATTAATTTTATTCACAACTTATCAATGCACATATCTAAGATGGGACACAAAGTAAGTACGAAAGCTCAAATCTGCGTGTGACACGCTATCAGTTGATATAATATTTGCACTTGCGTTTCAAACAATCAAATGAAGAAAAGGTTTTGTTATATTAATTTTAGTATCAATAATATGAGGGAATGTTTTTCCCACGCCATCAACCGCTAACATGAAGCAGCCGAAAGTGAGACAGAGATTTATATTTAATGCTTTTTCTTTGGTCTGAAAGTCTGCAATCTGAAAATAATAGGAGAGAGAAGATTAATAACGTGATTTTGAATACTCTGACTGTAAGAATAACACTTTACAGCAAAGCAACGTTTGTTCCAATTCTGACCTAACAGTTTTAGAGCACTTACTAATCTAACTTAGGTCAATAATTATTTATAAATGACAAATGAACTAATACATGTTTAGTATGTTAACATTATTTACTAATTTTTTTTTCAATTGAGTTTGGTTATTTGTGACCTATGATACTGATTTAGTATCGATACTGAGGTAGTACATTCTGGTATCATACCGAAGCCAAAATTATGGTATTGAGCCATTCCTAATATAGAGGCATGTATTTTCATGAGCCTGGGTTAAAAAAAAATGTCAAAGGTTTGGAACAAGATGAAGGTGAGTGATCGACTCTTTATATGTGCTAAATCTGCTGCAAACAAACAATTTGCCACAAAACTAATTTACTATGCTGCAAATCCGAAGTAAAATTTGCCACTACAGTGTGTCAGAGCACTATTTTTGTAAGGAACGACATGAAATTTGCCCTCTCAAGCTTAATCCAGCCAGCCAAAAGGCCTCGAGTTAATATGCTCGGTTGTACTTGAGGGATTCCAGGGTCCATGAAGAAGTAATTTGATTCACCGATGAAGTTTAGCTCAAGATAAATGCAATTAATCAGCAGATTAAATGCAGTTAGCCCAATACTAATGCGGTTTAGCCCAAGACTAGGTTTAATATGTCCAGGAAACCTCCAAACTTGAATTAGTGGAGCCTTGGAGCCAGTTGCTGTATTAGCATGACAGGGGATTAGCATGACGATATGTGAGCTGGCATGCTAATGCTGTAGTGACAGGCTATGGTCAGTTAGCATTAGCTAGTGCTAATGATACCTCACTGATGTGTGAAATGTAATTATATCACAAGCGCATAATTTGCAATATTGCCCCATATGGTACAGAACGCTCGTGTGTGTGTGTGTGTGTGTATGCATGTGTTTTAAACAGGTCCACTTATGTTACTGCGGTGTAACAAGCATGTGTGTTTCATCTGGACTCTGAACTGGGACAAGCTCTCTCTGTCCCACGATGCATGATTGATTCATACCCCGAAGTGTTTGGGAACCTGGTCAACAAACCATATGTTCTACGCAAATGCAACAAATCCTAGCTCAAATTAAAGTAATTCTTGATCAAAAACATGAAGCCCCTAAGTATTCTGGACAAAACAATCCTTCGCCCTAATGAATCTTTTGGCAAGCAGGACCTGACCCAAAAAAATCTACTCACAAGTAATCAGGGTCCTCATGAATCCATTTGGATTTTGCATCATCTTATAGTAACTTTAGCCCTTCGTAGAGCCTGGATTAAATGAATCTTTGGCTAAATCAATCCGGCCCTACTGAAAACACAATGGGATGGCATGCTGGTGTTTCGCCAGGATTTTAAACTAGCAAAGAATTCCTAGATCAGTATATAAAAAAAAAAATAATAATAAATTAAGCAATGAATACTTTTTTTTTTTTCAGCAAAAATGCATTAACTGGTCGAAAATGGCAGTAAAGTCTTTACACTGTAAAAAAAAAATCTGTTTTACATAAATTTCAACTTATTTCAACTTATATAGTGGCTCAAGGGGCAGCACTGTTGCCTCACAGCGTTTGAGTCCCAAAGCCAGGAGGCCTTTCTGTGCAGAATTTGCCCATGTCTGTGTGGGTTTTCAACTTACCTTTCAACTTTCTTTTCATAAAAATAAAAAAAAATAAAAATGCTGAAAAAAAAAAAAATCTAACATTGTTTTCACAAAGCTGCACTGTAAATAAATGCAATAACAGGAACACTTCTTGCTAAAACACATACAATAGCAAACAAGTTTTAAATACATTTAGTCATACAAAAATAAATGAAAATATCAAAATCAGAATCAAAATAAATGAATGCATAAATAAATTAATTACTTTAAAATTATTATTTAAGTCTGAATAATTCCAGGTTTGGCCCTTTATACATGTGAATGTGACACTGAAGACTGCTGAAAAATCAGATTTGCCATCACAAAAATAATTTTACAATAGGTATCATTAATAGAGTTATTTTAGTAGTTATTTATAAAGTTATTTATACAATAATAAAAATAATAACAACAACAAAAATAACAGGACTCCATTCAAAAACACCTTTTTTAAAAATCATAATATAACTTTTATAGTTAATGTTCATTTATAAATATATCATTGTTTATTGTTGAATTATGTGTATTCTTAATACATTAGTTATACAGACTTATACAACTTAAAATGCTGTATTTAATTACATACTGTATACTGTATTATAAATTAACACTACTGTAGATTAACACAGCAAATACTGTAAAATATTGTTCATTGTTGGTTTATAAAACACATTAACTAATGTTAAAGGGTTAAAACACTTTACAATAAGGTTCATTAGTTAACATTAGTTAACATGAACCAAGATCTAACAGTACTTCTACAGCATTTATTAATCTTATTTCATGTTGATTTTAGCATTTATTAATGCATTATTAAAGTCATTAAAGTTATTAAAGTTATTTTTATCAACTAGCATTAACAAAGATGAATAGTGTAATAAATGTATTGTTCATCGTTCATGTTAGTTAATACATTAACTAATGTTAACAAATGACACCTTATCGACACCTTATTAAGTGTTACCTGTTAACCAAATTTCAAACAGTCAACCCAAGAAACAGAATCACAATAATGTATGAATAGACTATTTGTGAACTAATTGTAAATTCTGAACAAAGACTTATCCTCTATGTCTCTTTTATTGAGAAACAAGGTCTCTGTCTGCGCGAGTGTTTTTGGGGGGACTGCAGCCTGTTGAAAGCAGCTGGTGGTTAGGCTACCCTTGGCCCGTAGCCCGAAGCGCATTGAATAACACATATACATACGTTCACACACACATACACACTCTGCATTCCATCACTGATCATCTCTGCACATGCAAAATATCCTCCAGACACACTCACCAGAGCTTTAACCCAGCACCTGGTCTGCTATGTATGTGTGTGTCAGGTCTTGGCCATTTGCAGCGACCTTAAACCCCAACGCTGCACATGTCTTCTATATTACAACAGTCTGTGCCTACTTGTCATGATTTCGGTCTCTTTTCGAGTTAAAGCAGAAAAGATCTGGTCTGGGCCAGTTATTCGTAAAGCATGTTCATATGCATGACCTTCGAGCAATTTGATGTACAGTAAATGATGCTTAAAAACGCTCAGCGAAAGTGTGCACAGTGCCTCGTGGTCCTCCTCCCTTCCAAGCACCTCCAGCCCATCAGGATCACTCCATCAGCGAGCCACTTACAGCTCATTTTCCATCCATCCAAGCGTATTTTTCCTCCCCTCCCTCTATTTATGTCTTTCATCCCTCAAACCATCTCTCTCTCCCTCGCTTTCTATTATGCTCCTATCTTGTTCTGATAGTGCTCCATTCTTCCACTTTTTCCATCTCTTTCTGTCTCTTACTCTCATTACATTGCCAGTAGCTGAAGATGATGTTTGCAGGCTTGTGATCTTGACCCTAATATGCTAAATGTCTGTGCCTGCGGGGTCTGTATCGTATCTCCCTTTTGCTCTTGGAGAGAAGGCAAAATCCAGATCTCGGCTAAAGCACATATCCAGATTACAAACACATAATGTTCCTTTTAAGCCAGAGAGGTTAGCACGTCAGAGAATCCTTGGAGATAAAAGATGTGGACTGAAAAAAAAATTGCTGTATACACCGAGCCATATTTGGACACTTTATGCATGACTTCCGTTTTTTTTTTTTTTTTTTACATGAGTTTGCTTTTAAGATTATAGGCCGAAATGACTATGCAAAAGCTCCTAGTGGCTTCTAGTGGCTTTTCATAGGTGCGGGTAAGTGTCACATTTATTTGAATTACTTTGTGATGTTTGTTACATGTTTCTTGAAAAAAAAAAAAAATCATAGTTTTCTGTGATTGTTAAATGGCAGACGAACAGAAATTGTATTATATGCAGTTTAGAGTTAAAAAAAAAAGATTGGATCATAATTCAGAAATCATGAGATTAATCAAGTATTGTTGTTTATTTTTTGATGACAAAGGTGAATTTTCAGCATCATTACTTCAGTCTTTACTGTCACATGATCCATCAGAAATTATTCGAATTGATTTGCTGCTCAAGAAACACTTATGATCAATGTTAAAAACACATTATACTTTTTTTAGGATTCGTTCATGAAAAGAAAGTTCAAATGAAAAGCAAGAAATCTTCTCTAACATTAGAAATGTCTTTACTGTAAATTTGGATCCATTTAATACCTTCTTGTTGAATAAAAGTAGATTCTTTTGAGAAAAAAAAAAACACTTACTGACCACAAACTTTTGAAAGTTTAATTGTAAAGCACAAAAAACACAATTTGTTGAGTCAACTTAAAATAATTTGTTACCCTGCTGCCTTCAAATGTTAAGTTTAGGCAACTTAAGTTTATTCAAGTTGAAATGTTAAATGTTAAGATATTAAAATGAACTAAACTAAAAAAGTGTTTGTTAAACTTAACAGCTGTGTTTGTTACTTGGCTGCCTTTATTTTGAGTTGAATCAATCCAAATATCTAAGTTGTCACTTAGTAAAACGTAACATTTCAAGTTGACTAAACTTTACATTTTAAGGCAGCCAGGTAACAAATTATTTTAAGTTGAATCAACAAATTGTTTTTTTAGTGCAGTGAGTGACTATATATATATATATATATATATATATATATATATATATATATGTATGAAGAGTTCAGGTGCAAAATCCATCTGACATGTTTCTTTAAAAAATGCATTTTTATCAGGCTCTGATGTAATACGTTTCTATGCAAGTACTGGTACTTCTGATTGGACTGAGGGTAGGATTTTTACTATTATAAGATAATAACAAATATGCATATAGTTGAATAATATAGTGGAAAAAAAATATTATTTTGCAAAGTACATAGAAAGACGTGTCTAGGGAGTTCAAACAATCCTGGCCATTGTTGCCATGTCAGATTGCTCACTGGGAGTTGTAATATTCTCTGCAAAGCTGCTTCAAACTATACTTTTTGCAAGCATTAATAAATCAAGAAAAGTAATATAAATGTATATTTTAATTGATTTTTCTTCTCTTCAAATTGATAAATCACTGCAGAAAATATTTTATAATAATTTTATAATAATTTATTCTAGTGGCTATTTTAGTGGTTGTATTTTAGTACAAATACAACACAAATGACATTTATTTAATATCTGAGCAGGTTTACTTAAAGTATTTGTTTTATCACACAGTATAATTGGTTTGTTTCAAAAAGTGTAGTTTCATTTATATTTTATAGAGAATGTCCTTCACAAAGGGCGCATCATTTAAAGGGTTATTCACAAATAGTTTAAAACTCCTGTTATGTAAGGTAAGATATGGCCAAAAAATGATCACAATAAAAGTTTTTTTATATCACTCGATATTGATAATTAGAATGATAAATGTACGTTTAAAAGCATATTTTTGCTCCAAGTTGTAGAAAATAGACTGTTACTGTGGCTTTAAACTACTCTTTATTGTCAGAACATGACAAACACTTTTCCAGTCATTTTTCCCTTACAAAATCTTTTTTTTTTTAGTTCTTGCATGTTTGTGTTGGCCGACTCTGATGACATGTATCTTCAGCACATCTTCAGCACCATGCCTATATTAATAATATTAATGAGATATATTTTTTGTCTCTAAGAAATACACATTTGACAGTAGGTTGACAGTAGTAGTAACTTAAGTTAGGATGCAGATGTAAATGTATGTTCATTATCAAAAACGTTAACATCTGTAAAAATGGTAACAACCTCATATTTATATGGTGAAATTTAATTATTCAGACTTTTTGAGCTTTATTAAAATTAACCACTGGTCTTCCATAGTAGCATACATTTAGATTATGATGACAGTTAAAACCACACACATAGCACCTCACTGCCATTGTTTCTCTTCATTTGTATGAAAAACAGTTAAATACTACTTGAATACATCAATACATGTCTACATTAATAATATAATAAAATTTGATATTAATATCCCACATTTCTTCCAGCATAAACATTTTGTCGAACATTTTTCAAACTCTTGTTATCATTTTATCGAGAAAAATTATATTGCGATAATTATTGTTATCGTTTTGTCCTATAAACCACCTATAAGCAACAATTTAATTATATACAGAGTTCTGGCATGAAACTCTAGAATCTGAGTCTGATGAGTCTAACTCAATCTGACAACATGACATCATAATCACATGGCACAGTCGATTGGTTCTCTCCTGTATCAGTAGCCAATGAGCTCACTGCTTAACATTCAAATATATGACTAGTGCTAGATGTAGCAGTTGCTGTATAGATCTGCTATGAGGTGATTCATATATGCTATAAGGGGGTTAATTATATATGTTATATGTACAGCAGCAGTGTTTCTTACATGCTTGGCAGCAGCAGCAGCAGCAGCAGCAGCGTAGCAGATCTATTCTGCCAAGACCAAATACATTAACATTGTCATGTACATTACCATGCCAGTCCCTCCGAGAGTTATCATGACAGACATAAATAAAACGTGTACACACACACACACATATATTGGGTTTCCATGTTTTATGGGGACTCTCAATAAGTGTAATGGTTTTTATACTGTACAAAACATATTTTCTATCGCCCTATACCTAAACCTACCCCTCACAGGAAACTTTGCATTTTTAGATTTTCAAAAAAACTAATTCTGTATGATTTGCAAGCTTGTTTCCTCATGGGGACAAGGACAAGGATTTTGGATATTGCCACACAACTTATATATTGCACATATTAGCAATATACAATATTATATTGCCTTTTTATCCACAGATTAGTTTTGACAGTACTTGTCAGATTAAAAAAAAAAAAAACAGTATGGGCATATTTGTAATCTGATTCAAGTTTGTTCTTCTAAATTGTGCTTCAAGTAGGCTCCAATAATCAGTTTGGTAACAAACGCTAATGGAGCGTTTCAAACTTTTTGCGAGAGTTGTGTGTAGCAGTTTTTCTTTAAAACACTGTGATGAGCCGAAATACACAAGAGACATGTAAATTCTGAGCTTTCCTACAGCATTACTTTAGAGAGCAATATATGCTTTGAAACGCTGACAACGCGTCATTGTTAAGTTCTCTTTTTGATCCGAGCAAAACACTCTGAAGTGCGCTGATTTACGACGC